>OX453076.1:9618994-11054663 GCA_949699795.1 Spicauda simplicius
TCAAACTCATCAGAGTAGGTACCCTTGAAGTACATTCTTTCAAATAAAGTTAGAAAGAAATTGAGTTATTCATCTATTTATCGCGCACATCGTTAATGCAAATATCAGACTTACGCGCTTTTCTTATGGATGCCACTGTCAAAAGTGAACTAAAAATAAATGGGACCCCGTGACACGCACTACATTTCAAATGAAAAAAAATCATCCAAATCCGTTCACCCAGTGCGGAGAAATCGAGTAACAAATATAAAATAAAAAAAAAATACAGACGAATTGATAACCTCCTACTTTTTGGAAGTCGGTTTAAAACTATGTTTTAAAATAAAAATCAAAGCGAAATACTAAATGTTATTGAGGTGGCCTCAAAATTGACGGACTTTCATACAAACTTACATGTCCTATTTGGGTTAAATTGGGGGGGGGATCAGAAAATTCATTCTTAACTGACGTCTACGTCATAAAAGGAACCCCTAGTAAAAATCATATTCGTATCTTTAGCAGTTTAGGCTCTACGATGTTTATTCAATAGATGAGTGAGAGAGCATCCTTTCGTTTTTATATAACCATAAGTATATATAGATATAGAAATATAGATTTGTATAGTATCAAATAACATAGGTACACACATAACCAATAAGAATACATAACAAAGGAATACATTTTACAGACCATAACATGTTTAGTTTCAACCAATTCAACTATGCAGTTACTTATCATAATAACACTTAACGAACACAGAATAAATACTGCGTAGTTTTAAATTGATATAACTTTTTTATTTATAAACCGATTTACATAAAATAAACACTAAATGTTAAGTGAAGTTTCCCACAACACATCGACGAAAATTATATTCAAATTGTTTAAGCCGTTTCTGAGATTAGCGTTTTCAAACACACAGACAAACAGACAAACAGACAAACAGACAAACAGACAAACAGACAAACAGACAAACAGACAAACAGACAAACAGAAAAGATTTCTAAAAACCATTATTTTGGGTTCTATATCGTTTTAAAGACCTCTAGAAATGGTTTTCACCTAAATTTATTCCATGTACAGACAGCGACCTCTTACAGATTTATTATAGTATAGAAGAAGATAATAAGATTGTTAAACATATTCATGGGACAAAAATTTGATCTTCAACTCCTCAACCCTGATGATGCAGAGTTACTTCAAGCCTAAGCCATAGGAGATGGCCATTTGGTGCTTTCGGTATGTAATATGATTACTAACCAAAGACACAAAATGAAAAATTCGACCTTCAACTCCTCACCCCTGATGATGAAGGATACTGCTAGCCTAAACTATACGAGATGGGCATTTGATGCTTTCAGGTATTTAATATAATTACTAAGCAAAGACACATGATGAAAATTTTGACCTTTAACTCCTCAACCCTGATGATGCAGGGGTACTTCAAGCCTAAGCCATAGAAGTTAGCTATTTAGTGCTTTTAGGTATGTAATATAATTACTAAGCAAAGACACATGATGAAAATTTTGACCTTTAACTCCTCAACCCTGATGATGCAGGGGTACTTCAAGTTTAAGCCATAGAAGTTTGCTTCAAGCCTAAGCCATAGAAGTTAGCTATTTAGTACTTTCGGGTATGTAATATAATTACTAAGCAAAGACACAAATTCTGATGAAAAAGATTTTTAATTCATAGGTATACTTAATTGTAAATATTTTTTTAGCTTCAGCTGTTAGCTTTATATAATCCTAATAACAGATGGCGGTGTAATGTTATCTGTTAACTTGATTAAGTAAGTAATGGCGCTTTATTAAAATTACAACCGTTTCACATAAGCTACAATTTAATATCATGACCAAAGATAAGTATAAGTTCAGAAATATTGGTGATCAAAGGTTACTAAAGTACCTATTACATAGCCATCTCAGTATATTCTGCGTTGATACGCAACCTTATCGCTAAATAATGTATATGAGATATTAGATGGCGCTCTTTACGATACAGTCATCTTCATGAACCGAATGTATTAATGGCGCTTTGTTAAAATTTCATATGACATACAATTTAATATTATAACCAGATATAAATATATCCTTATAAGTTACTAAAGTAATAAAAAGGTATCTCAGTATATTCTGCGATGATACGCCACCTTACCGCCAAATCGAAATAGTAATATGTCTGAGATATTAGATGGCGCTGTTTACGTTACGGTCATCTACATGAACCGAATGTATCGATAAATCAATACCGTTTCACTTAGTCAGTTTTTTTTATTTTAATTTCGTATTTCCTTAAACTAAAATTGACAAATAATTTTAAAAGCAATTTAAGAGATAAAGGACAAATATTTTATTAATAATATAAATCCATACAATTTTAATTTATTACTGGCAACAATACATGTAATAAGAATAAAATAATATTGATGCGTTCACCTGACATACATATCCCTAAAAACAAAGTGTAAAATTATATCAATCGAACAGTTGACTCAATATTACTTAAAGTTATTTTTTATTCATAGTTTACTGCAAACAATTTTTCTTTATATAAAGAAAACATTTATTTTGATGAAGTATTTTTGAACGCAAATTACATTTAAATTCGTACTGATGTGACCGTTAGGTGGCGCTACCTAACCTATTTTGCTTTTGTTTGTCGATGTACTTAATGTAGGAAAGACAAACTAACGTGGTTTTTATGTTGTGGTGATCGCAATACAGTTAAATCTCAATATTCTTTGTTTTTAATTTTTGGAGTTATCATAGACGGTTACTTATGACTGAAGTATAGTATAGTGAACAATAATTTAAGTTAGTATAATGAACAATAAAACTATTCCTGCTTTTTAATTAATAGTGCTTCATTATTCGACACTTTAATTTAAATAAATAAAGACAGGTGAACTAAAAATATTGTACACCGAGAAGTGCTGAATTATATTGAATGTAATTTTTTTTTAATAAAAAATTATAAATGTTATTGTTGAAAATTTAATACCATCTGCCCTTCTTACCTTATTTATAAGTTTATATGGTACATGTTGTCTACTAACAACTTTGTAGTATTTTAATTTCTTACAAATACGAAATAACACAATTTAAAATTTGTTTATGTAACATTTCTTTAACCACAGCAACGCGTGGCCGGGTCTGCTATATATTCATATAAATTCATCAACCCTGATAATCTTAGTACACAACCTACTTAAGCCGTATGAGTTTGGTACTTATTGATTACAATACATTACAACCCGTTCCTGAGAGAACATTATGATGAAAAGTGTCACTTTGAATACCTCAACCCTGAAAATGCAGGTGTATTGTCATGTTACTGTTAAGAGTTGGATCTAGCTGTAGCTTTTTAAACAGGATGGGTTAGGTTAGGTTGGAACTTAAAAGAAAACATAAAAAATAAGCGAGTGTGCGGCAGCGCCCTGCGAGCGGGTGCGCTCTGTTCGTATGAATTGTAAAAGTGTTTTGATTATGTCTTTTGCTTTACAAAGAACAATGCGGGATTTACGCACACAAATATCCCGATGCACTTCTTAAAAGATCTATCTTTGACCACATGAAACAAAATATGAACTTAGGATATATGTCGCTGTTCAGTGATATTCCAATTTTCTAATGATTTACGTCAAGTAGATAATAGTGTTTTGTTATCCGGAAAAGTTAAAATCAATCTTTATATCGATACGTCTTCGTTTAAATGTGGAGGAGTTAGTTGAAAAAGTATATCCCGATATTGTTAATACAACCAATAACACTATAAATTGGTTCCAAAAGACGGCTATATACCCACCCACCAATGAACGTGTCGATAAAATAAATGATTTTTTTTTTCAAAATTTAAAGCAGCGTCACAGATCTACTATTTGGTAGACACAGTCGTTGAGATGGAGGAAGCAGTACATTATCCAACAGAATTTTTAATTCCTTTAATGCCTTCCAGAACTCCTGAACACAAATTAATATTAAAAGTAGGTTTACCTATAATCTTACTTAAAGAAATTTGAATCCGCCAAAATTACTACAAATAGTATTTTCCAATTCGGAAAAGTTCAAATCAATCTTTATAATCGATACGTTTTGGTTCAAATGTGGAAGAGTTAATTGAAAAAAAGTATCCTGATATTGTGAATTAGACCACTATGAATGTAAATTGGTTCAAAAAAGCGGTTTACAATATTAGAATTCGTCTAATTTAAAAAAAAATACATAACAATACGTTCCTACCCACAAATACACACTTTAAATTCGTTTTTTCACTCTGTGTTTGACCAGGTAAACCTTGAGCGGCCAAATCGATTTTAATGTTACTACTTTTTATCATAGAATTCCCACGGTGTCGAGATTTGCGCGGGAAAAACTTTGTGACACGTTGATTTGCACGCGCGCAAAGCCGCGGGCACAGCTAGTTGTAAATAATTTTATACTGGAAAAGTTGCACGCCATGAAAGTATATGTCTGATTGTGTAGAACTATATATATATTTTGATCTGAGACCATGTACTCCACAATTAATGCAAATAAATATATTCAAATTCTATATGCCATGTAATAAACTACACCCTAAGCAGTGATAGCCTAATGGTTGAAACTTGCCCTCTCGATCGGGAAATCCAAGGTTCAAACCCAGGCACGCACCACTGATTTATGTGCGTATTAGAAATTAATTATCACTAATTTACGGTGAAGGAAAACATCGTGAAGAAACCTACACACCCGAGAGTTCTTAAAAAAAACTTCTCGGAGGTGTGTGAAGTCCACGAATTCTCACTTGGCCAGCGCGGCCAACTCCCATTCTGGTAAACTCTCCCATTCTGAGAGAGAAGGCCCAGCAGTGGGCCAATAATGGGTTGATGAGAAACTACACTCTAAATGCACATGTGAAAAACTAAGCATTAATAAGTTTGTGTGGATAGACAGTGTCGCCCAATAACAAATCTTTATTACTCTGGGTAAAAACAATCGCTGCCTAGTGTGTTTACTACATCAATACTACTGGTATTTAAATCTAAAATTTATTTAACTGACTTCTAAGAAAGGCTTCTTCACTTTAGTTTTGTAAATCTTAATGTCTATAAAGTTATTCATTTTGCAGCTTCATAGCTCGATATCAAGACTCGGGTAAATACCAGTGTAACGCTGAAAACGATGTCGGAAAAGCTGCAAAAACAATCACAGTTAATGTGATGGGTAAGAAAATTTAAATATCATAGTAAGAGCACGGAAATACCCAATAGTCATAGAAGAATATCAGGTGGTAGAACCAGAGTAGCTCGACTAGAGTGGCACAACCTCCACACTTAATTCTGACGTGAAGCAGTTCTTGCGTTTCGGAGGAAGGGTGTAGTTGCCGGTTTACTTTTACATTAGCCGTCGAGAGAAGCAACAGATTTTTTTTACCTGCCTGGAGTAGCAAACGATCATGCAGTCCACCTGATAGTAAGTGGCCACTGCCACCCATGGACATCTGAAATCAACTTCATACAGAACATGGGTTCCATCTGAAGTCAATCACAGATGCGTTGCTGCTCCCGAGGACTATGATGGTCGCCTCATGTGAATGTGTGCCGACTGGATCTGCGACTGACTTCAGATAGAACCCCTATTCTAGATGAACTGCTTACAGATGTACATAGACAGCAGTTACTACATATCATCACGGGCTGCATGCTCGTTTGCTACTTAAATGTGATAAAAAGGAAAAAAAAATTTTAAACAAAAAATACAACCGACTTCCATGCCACATAAAAGTAAAAAATAATTTAAATACATGTTGGTTTAGAGCAAACACAGTTCTTAGTACATAGTCCCGAAGTCGGCGCTTACCATATTTTGCTGGATCATGACGAAACTACATGTATCTTATATGAGCGCCGACTTCGGGACTATGTACTAAGAACTGTGTTTGCTCTAAACCAACATGTATTTAAATTATTTTTTACTTTTATGTGGCATGGAAGTCGGTTGTATTTTTTGTTTAAAATTTTTTTTTTCACGCTTTTCAGTCACGATAAAATCAGTTAAGGCTGTTGCTAGTCGTCCGCTAACCGGATGAATAAAATTAATTATTCGTCCGATTTTCGGATGAATAAAATTATGTGCTGACGTCATCATATATAAATAGACTTCTTTGACACAACCGGTCGGGGGCGCTACCGCGCCCCCTCCCTTAGATTCTGAATTGGAAAAATCTGTTCGAACCTAACCTAACCGAATAAAACAACTTTTTCTGAGTAAACATTTATTTAAAGAATAGACCTATAATTATCAATATTTAAAGTAGAAAAAGTAATATAAACCTTATAACTAAGAGTATAATTCAACTGATACTGATAAAAATAACCCATCCAAATTAAAAAGGTTGGTAGTACTCTTGCATCTTTCAGGTAATTGTATTCAAAGTGGAATTTTTGATCATAATTATATCCTCTCCGAAACTCATTGTTGGTATTGTGAACAACAACATTATGTATACGTAAGCACAATATGGCCGATGCCTACGGTTTAAACTTGAAGGACCCCAGCATTATCAGGGTTGAGGAGTTGAAGGTCAAAATTATCATGTCATATCTTTGCTTAGTAATCTCATTACATATAAAGTAAGCACCATATGGCCGATGCTTATGGTTTAAACTTGCAGTACCCTGCATCATCAGGGTTAAGGAGTTGAAGGTCAATTTTCTTATCATACGTCTTTGCTTTGTAAATATATTACATATCCATAAGTATCAAATGGCCAACGCCTATGGTTTAAGCCTGAAGTACCCCTGCATCATCAGGGCCGAAGAGTTGAAGGTCAAAATTATCATGTCATATCTTTTCTATGTAATCTCATCGCATGCACGTAAGCAACAGATCCCCAACTTCTATGGCTTGGGCTTACAGTACCCTGCATCATCAGGGTTGAGGAGTTGAAGGTCAACTTTTTTATCATACGTCTTCGCTTTGTAAATATATTACATACCCATAAGCATCAAATGGCCAACGCCTATAGTTTAAGCCTGAAGTACCCCTGCATCATCAGAGTTGAGGAGTTGAAGGTCAAATTTTTCATCTTATATCTTTGCTTAGTAATCTTATCAGATATACGTAGCGATCATGTAGCTAACGCCTATAGTTTAAGCTTGAAGCACCCCAGCATCATCAGGATTGAGGAGTTGAAGGTCCAATTTTCCACCGTATACAACCATTTTTCTAATGTTTTGCCTTACATTTTTTTAAATATCATTTCGAATGCGTAAGATTGAAATAGCTAAGTTTTATGGCTTAGGCATTCAATACCCCTGCATCATCAGGATTGAGGAGTTGAAGGTCCAATTTTTCGTCGTATACCTTTGCTTAGCAATGTTATTACAAATCCGTGAGCAACAAATGTCTAACGTTTATGGTTTAAGCCTGCAGTACACCTGCATCATCAGGGTTGAGGAGTTGAAGGTCAAATTTGTCATCGTACATCTTTGCCTTGCTATCTTATTATATATCCGTAAGCACTAAATGGCCATCACCTACGGCTTGGGCTTACAGCACCCTGCATCATCAGGGTTGAGGAGTTGAAGGTCATTTTTTTTATAATATGTCTTTGCTTAGTATTGTTATAACATACCCATAAGCACCAAATGGTCAACCCCTATGGTTTAGGCTTGAGGCACCCCTGCATCATCAGGATTGAGGAGTTGAAGGTCAAATTTTCATCACATGTCTCTGCTTAGTAGTCTTGTTACATATATGTAAGCACCAAATAGCTAATGTTATAGTTTAGGATAGCTGTAACCCTGCATCATCAGGATCGAAGAGTTGAAGGTCAAATTTTTCGTCAACCTATATAAGCATAGATATATAATACATATTTCAAGTTTCATAAGAATCGATTCGGCAGAAGCCGAGTTATCTCAAATTATCTAAAAAACTTGAGGAGTGGTGGTGGTTTCCACCCCATAACTCAAAGAGTTAAGCATCACAGCATACCCATGTCCAAGAGAAAAAGTTGCGTGACGAAATTTCCTATCAAATGAAAGAAAGAAAATGGAAATCGGTTTATAAACACCCAAGATATTCAAGATTTTAAGAAACCGACATTTTCCAATTTTCCGGGAAAACCGCCGGAAGGTTTTCATTTTCCTCAATATGGGACTGCCTGTGAAACTAGTCGCATACAATGTCGTATGAATCGTGTCGGTAGGTCGACGATTTCTAGCCATTTCGCCCGAACATACATAAAAAAAAAAAAAAAAAAAAAAAAAAAAAAAAAAAAAAATATACGTGACGAATAGATAACCTCTTTCCTTTGGGAAGTCGGTTAAAAAGGATTAATGCAGACAAAGCTTTTCTACATTTATCTTCTAGTATATACTAGCGTAATAGTAAAATCCATAGCGAAGACACTAGGTATATACCTAGTGTTTTTGCTATAGAAAAGCATACTTGGCCAGCGTGGTAGTGGTAGACTACGACTGAACCACGTTTTACTCTAAGATGAGACATCCAACTGAAGTAGCAAACGAGCACGCAGTCCACCTGATGGTAAGTGGTCACTGCCGCCCATGGACATCTGTAACCAACTTTATACAGAACATGAGTTTGATCTGAAGTCAATCACAGATGCGTTACTACCCCAGAGGACTATGATGGTCGCCCCACGTGAAAGTGTACCGGCAACCACACCCTTCTATCGAAACGCAAGAAATACTTCACGCTAGAAATAGGTGTGGCGGTGGTACTTTCCCGGTCGAACTACACTGGTTCTACCACCTTCTAAAATTTTTAATATCTTCTGAAATGAGTGCAATTAAATGGAGTGTTTTATTATAGGTATCAGTACTTATATAACTCATTTTTCGCAGGTCCACCCTACATAGAACCATTGGGTTTTAAATCCCTAACACTGCGAACTGGAGGCTCAATATTTTTAACCTGTAACGTTATTTTAGGACGACCAATACCCACTACCCGGTGGGAATTTATTTCTTCGAAGTCATCATCTATCACTGTTTTGTCAAGGTAATAATATAGAGTATGGAAGGAGAACGGGGTAAAGTGGACACTTCGATACACATTCTAATAAAAACTAAACCATTAGCTGTTTAAAATTACTTGTACTGTCGTACTAAAATTATCGTAAGTGTTAAGCTTTTCATCTTAATTACTGTAATTCCTTTAAAGGTGGGATTCGGGGCCCCTTTACTACAATTGCAAACCACCGCAAGCTTTATATCGTCAAACATAAATGGGTCCGAATTTGTACGCGACCGTATTTATTCCACTCTCCCTTATTATTTATTATTTGCCAGGTGGTAGAACCCGTGTAGTACGACCGGGAAGATATCCCTGCTACACTTATTTGTGAGCTTGCTAGCTCACTTTTAGACGACCATCTTAGTCCTAAGAAGTGAAGTCCTAAGAAGTAAAATCTTCTATACTTCTATATAGGTATATGACGTTCCTTACAGATATGTACGGGTAGCAATGACCACTTACCACCATCTGCTGGTGAGTGGCCACTTTCAGAGGTGGTTTGCTACTTCAATCGGTTTAAAAAGTTAAAAACAAGTGTTCTGTTATCGTTAAATTCACAATGACTATTTGAAATACCTACATTGATCAAATGTATAGTTATCCGCCGAATATTAATGATGTACCTACTTGAAAAATAATTGTTCGTGTTTAATATATATTTTTTTATTTTTTTTTATTTGTCTGAAGTAGAAAACGGGCATGCAGTCCACCTGATGGTAAGTGGTCACTGCCGCCCATGGACATCTGTAATCAACTTCATTCAAAACATGGGTTCCATCTGAAGTCAATCACAGATGCGTTGCTACTCCCGAGGACTATGATGGTCGCCTCATGTGAAAGTGTGCCGGCAACCACACCTTTCTATCGAAACGCAAGAAATGCTTCACGCTAGAAATAGGTGTGGCGGTGGTACTTCCCCGGTCGAACTATACTGGTTCTACCACCTTGTATTTTTATTTTAAAGAAACTACATGTTGGTTCTAATATTTCTACATATACTTAGATATATTTGATGACTTAAAACACGTTTGTCATGTACTTATTTGTATTTTTTCTTTATTTTTCAGACAAACCACGTTGAAACTGGATTTATCAAAACGAAACGTAACAAAAAAGGATGAAGGAACGTATCAATGTATAGCAGAAAATGATTCAGCATTTGATTCCATCAACGTTTTCGTTAAAATCGAACATTAATATTAATTACTATTACATTTCTATTCAATTTATTAAATAACTATAAGCATGTACCTATAAGTAAAAATAAATATTAAGCATACTAATGTTTTCATCTTTTTTGTCACAATATCGTGCAAGTTGCTAAAACTGCAGACATCTAACCTAAAACCAAACCTAACTTAAAACCTAACCTAACCTAAAACCTAACCTAACCTAAAACCTTTTTTTTTTAAGTGGGTAATCCTCATGGATACCCAGCCGCCCGGGGCAGCTGGGTTATGCCGGACTCTTACCGGCTAAACCCCCACTGTGTTTTCACCTTCGCACCGTTTGGCGGGAACACGGGTGCGCTTTCACATTCATCCGCGGACCCGCCGGTGCCTGGTCGCTTCCGCAACCCCCCCTCACGTGGAGCACGGAGCTCCCCTCCCACAGGAAGGCGCGCCAGAAAACACAAAGGCGCGCCTTACCTCCAAGGCTCCTATCCACAGGGCGACGGACCAACCCCGAGACCGCCACCCAGGAGCCGTGGGCATGGGCAAATCGACACCCGGAAAGGCACCGACCTCCCACACCCAGCGGCGGATCCGATCCCTGGTTCCGCCGCAAACCATCAAACGGCCGCAGAGAACAGGGAGGACGGCAACGATACACCGCATCTCATCTTCCTCTGCGGCCCCACCGCCAACGCATCTGACGGTGCGCCCCCGATTGGTCGCGGGAGACAGGGTGCACGGCAACGACACACCGAGACACCTCTCCTGGCTGCGGAGGACAGAAAACACCGTCCCCCGCAGCCCCCTCGGATGCATCCGGAGCGGGCCTCCAGCTAAGCCCACTCGAAGCGTCCCCTCCCTGGAATCCCTCTTGGCTTCACCGCGGCGCCCCAAGCCACGGTTACTGAGCCCCCTCACCACGACAAGGTGGAGATCCCTTCGAGGGGGAACCTAACCTAAAACCTAACCTAACCTATAACCTAACCTAACCAACTCTCGTCGAAATCCCGCTGGATTTTCGCGTTTTTCAACTTGCCAGCAAGTAGCCGGTAATCTTCCGATTTATTTACAGTCCGGGACTTAGGGACTTTCTAGAAGCCTTATCATACTTTTCATCAAACCGCAACTTACACGTGGATCTCTCACTACACCTTTGCTTAGAATCTTATGTTTCAGGCTTGCCAAAACATAATTTATGTAAATCAGATGGATCCCAGTCTTCAGTAACATCTAACAGTAATAAAATTAGTCCTTGCGGATATTTCTCATCGAAAAAAAAACTAAAGACACGTTACAACTGTGCCACCATTGCAAAAAATATTTTCGTTTGAAACATTCTGTAACCGTATAACTTGATTGTAATGGTGAGGCACAAAACTAAACCACACATAAATATACATATATTCTTTGTTAAGTTTTTTATTTAGCTATTTCTAAGTATAATTTGTACTAAAAATGTTTTTAATTTTTTTATAACATCATATCCTGAAAAATAAATATCCCATTTCAAAGACTGTTAAAAATTAAAAATAAAGGTAGGTATCACTTTATACGAATGGATAGTGGAAATGTTGCAATCTTAGCAAAAATATTCAAAATTTTGAAATTAAAAATCACAAAAAAATAATTATAGAAAGGCAAATACTTTAATATTTTTCCTTATTTCATTTTTCTGGCATTGTTTCTGGCAGGTAGTATCAAAACTAATTCAAATATGTACTTTCACTAATTTTGAACTTTTCATAATTATAATGTCAAAGTACCTGTAATTATATTACTCTGCTACCAGTAATTATACTAATAAAAAACCATCCTTCCATCCATCCATGCGTCAGCATTTTGAGGTCCACTGCTGGACACAGGCCTGCTCTAAACGGCGCCACTCCAGCTAGTCCTGTACCTTCTGAATCCAACGGTTTCCCGTTGTCTATAAACACCAGAAGGTATTATTTAAACATTTGATATACTTCGACATACATCTATATGTAGAAATGTTAAAACAAACATGATATTTTTTATAAAATATTACTTATTTTATACAAGATGAATATAATACTAAAATTATTACATATTACTATTATAATAATAAAATTACAATTCAGTCAAAACCATGGAATCTAAGACCACAATTTATTAGTCATAATCGCGAAATGTCAGTGTCAAAAATTTTGTCAATACCTAGTGCATTGTCAAACTGTTTGTATTTGTAAAACAGGTGGGATTAGGAGCGCTGTTTAGAGTTATGTTGAGATTTTTGTAAGAAAATGTGCTCATAAATCATGTCTTCTAAATTACCACCATATATACTGCAAGAGCTGCCAGATATCACGGAAACGGTGACCTGCCCTATTAAAAATGTTCATCGGATAAAGGTTAGCGCATACAAATTGTTTTTTGGCACTCCCTCAAAAATTATTGCGGCTATTTTAATGCGTTGGAAAAACATTCGTATTATACTATTGTAACAACGTTAATGAGTATGGACGCGTTATTATCTTTATCAGATACTAAATAGTAGTGGAAAAGGTATTAAGATGACACATGGTTTTATTGTTTAGAACATTAGCCTTAGGGCCTCCTCATTTTTTACCTATAAAGCTTGATTTATTGAATTAGAGTTGAATGTGTATCATCTATTCTTTTTTGTTTATTATCCTTGCCTTTTTTGTCAAAAATTTACACTTGTGTACTATAACTACTCATAAATGGATAATAAATATGCAGTAACTAGCAGTGGTACTCTTTGATGAAATTTGAATTTGAATTTTGAACTCCAAAGTTGAACTCCTAGGTTTTAATTTAGCTAAGGACTCTATTTCTGTTTTTTAATCCTCTCCTTACACTTTTTGCCCTTTTTCCCTTCAACTTAATTCTTTTTATAATGTGTTGCTGTGTTTAATTTTTAAATTAGTATTTTTTTGCAGCAAATTCTTTAATGTATGTTACTCTACCTAATTCCTTATTCAAATTGTCTACTCTTACCCAGAACCTTAAGGTTGTCTGGAAGACATCACTGTGTAGCGATAAGACCACCTTTTGTATCTTAACATTGTAATCTTGTTTTATTATTAATTTTTTTTTTGGGTACAATAAAGCATATTGTTATTATAAGAAATATGAATGTAATCCATGCTATTCTTAAAGGACTTAAGTTTACTAATATGCTTTTTGGTGAAGGAAAACATTGTAAGGAAACTGACACACCTGAGAATTCTGTTAAAAAAAAGTTCTCAGAGGTGTGTGAAGTTTGCACCAATTCGCAATTGGCCAGCACGGTGGACTAAGGCTTGTAACTCTCTCATTCTGAGAGAAGACCCCTGCCCAGCAGTGGGACAATAATGGGTTGATGTTGACAAAATGCTATTGATATCACTACCCGCCAAGAATGACCTTACTTAAATTTAATGGTAACTGTTATTTGAGTCCGGTAATATGTCTATTGTGTATATTTCACCAATTTCTGCCTTATAACAATAGTACTAAGCACATTGCTTGTTTGAAAGGTGTGTACTTACTTAAGATTAAAATTGAGACTTAGACAACTGTGTCAACAAATTTGCTCAGTAATGAATAATGACAGAAATTCCTCTTTTCATCTTACACATTTCACATTTTTCACATTTCAGTACACATGCTTTGATATATCCAAGTCACTGATATCATTTGGAGCTACGAGCGGAGGCATATATGTATTTAACAGATGGCCATGTGAGTTTGTTCAGCTGATTCCTAGCAAGGTATGTAATGCTACACATTTTTATGTATCTGTAGTTCAATATATTTGAAAAAATAGATATAAATAATGAAATAGACAAACCTGCTTAGTTTCTTGCCGGATCTTCTCAGTTGAGGTTGTGTTCCGATCCGGTGGTAGTGTAAGAAAAAAATGTAACTGACAATTTGTAAGTGCCCCCATAGGCCTATACAAAATTAAGAGATTTCTTTTCATTGCCATGTTTTTGATGTAGGTACCTACTAGGTGATCCCTGCGGATTTGTCACGTCAGTCACATCAATCGTGTCTACCACATTAATGTGTCTACAACAGTATTGTGTTATCTGGGTCATAAATTGTATGTGCCAAATTTCATAGAAGTCTAATAATTAGTTTCTGCGTGGAAAACTACCAAGACATATGTATGTTTTAGAAAATTTTCACATTTATATAATTAACGACACATACATTTATAATAGCCATGTATCAGCTACATTATATTTTTTATTCTTGGATGTGACTTGCTAGTAAAGAGAGGAAGATGCAATGCCGTGCAAGATATGTTATTGAAATTACCACAGCTTCTCAGGACTACTGAAGCTAAATATAATATGTTAATAAATAAATACACTCGAGTTATGAAGAAGAAACACTAAGTCATACCAAGTAGTTTAAATATGTAACATAGCATGTATAGGTACATTAAGTTTCATAATAAGAATATTATAAAATCTGCTAAATTGAAATGGGAGTGGACGGGGGCATGTAAGAAGAATGCAGGAAAGCAGGTGGGCCATACAATGGGTATCAGAAGACTTCTTTCGCCGGAGAGGAAGGCCAAAGAAAAAGTAGAGTGACAATCTGGCCAAATATCATCATCAACAGAATGGCAGGCCCTGGCGAAAGACAGAGAGCAGTGAAGGCATCTGGGGGAGCCTTTGTCCAGCAATGGAACATTGGTTAATAAAAAAAATATGAATGTTTTGTAAGGGCTACTGCACACAATGCCGGCGGCAGTGCCGCCGGGTTTATGCCGAGCGGCTATGCCGACGGCATATATAAGCCGCCGGCACATGCCGCGAAGCCGCCAAACATCATTCCGGTTGTGACAGTCGTGTAGAACGCTAGTGAAGTGCATATTTTGTCGTTGGTTACAATGAATAAAGAAATCATCAACACAGCCGTCGCATTTGTAATCTTTATTTTAATAAGAAAAAAATACAAAAGGAGGAGGTTTTGGGTGCGTCCTAGTTTACAGTATAGAAAATGGCAGAACGGTACTGTAATGATAGAAAACTATAAAAAAGATGATGTGGGGTGTCAGCATTTGCGCAATAGTATGTTCTTTGGGTTTCTACGAATGACATATGAAGATTTTGAATTTTTGCTGAAGAGTATTGAAATGTACATTAGCAAAAAAAATACTGGCTGGAGAGAGGCTATACCCGCTAAAGAGAGGTTGGCAGTAACGTTGCGGTTTTAAGCAAACCACTTTGGTTCCTGTTCGTCTGTGCCTGCACCAGATTTACGCGACTGTTCAACCTTCTTTTTTTCTCGAAAATAATGAGAAGTTAAATTTTTTAACTTTCTCTCTACTTCGCTTTTATCGATGTCAAATACACTTGCAATCATTTGCAGTGCGTCCATTCGTTTATTTCTGTTCTTATAATCTGTATTTCTGGGATTCCATAAAATATCATTTTCATGAAATTTTTTAATTAACAGCAATACAGCTTCATCGTCCCAATTAAAAGACATTTTTATTTGTTTTATACTAATTTTATCAAACCGCACAACACTACCACTCGAATGCCAGGAACGAACTGACCACCCCGCGCAACCCGCCGGCACACCCCGGCGGCCATGCCGGCGTGTTGTTTGTGCGGCAAGTCCGGCGGAAGAAATACCCGCCGGCACACCGGCGGCAGTACCGGCGGCCGAGCCGCCGGCCTAGCCGGCGGCCTTGTGTGTAGTAGCCTTAAGAAAGTAAAATGAGTATTTTTCGACCAGGGAAGTACCACCACCTTACATTTGGTAGCATAAAGCGATTTTTACGTTTAGGTGCAAGATTATGGTTTCAATACAGATTTTATAAAGATAATATTAACTCCTCATTAGTCACTAAGTACCAATAACAACCTGTTCTATATATATATATATATATATATATATATATATATATTTACAAGATTGAAGTATCAAACGAGCACCCAATCCACCTGATGGTAGAACATTGGTTCTATCTGAAGTCAATCACAGATGCGTCACTCCTCCCGAGAACTAAGATGGTCGCCTCATATAAAAGTGTGTTGGCAACCACACCCTCCCATCGAAACGCAAAAACTGCTTCACGCTAGAAATAGGTGTAGGTGAAGTAGCTTACAGAATGACACTATTATGAGATGTACTACATGCTCCTTTCAAACTTATAGATATAAAATCAATGTAAAGAATTTGGAGGTTACTTTTATGCCATTAAAACGTAAATTGTTAATTGCAACCCATTAATATATGTTAAATTTCTTTTCAGGATGGACCAATAACGCGCTTAGCAATATCAGCGGACGAGAAGTACGTCGGTTTCGCTAACGGCAAAGGTATTGTTACCGTGATTGAGTGTGATGGAGCTCTCAGTGGTGGTAATTCCTCGGCCACTTCGAAAGAACACCAGGGGAACGAGGTCACTGCTATGGTGTGGAGCAGAAATATACTCTTTGCTGGCGATGACATTGGCAGAGTATCGGTATTACAGCTGCAAAATTTCATTGTAAGTATGCAAACGAAAATATGTCAGATAATTCGCATTTTGTCACGTGGTAGGAAAAGTCGACACTTCCAATTAATACGCTAAGTTGTTTTTTGGGTAAATTTTTATTTTGCACCAAAATCCTTGCAATGATGTATATTTTGCGTAAAATTAAATTTGTGAAGAAACGCAAAAACTGTTTCACGCTTGAAATAAGTGTGACGGTGGTACTTCCCCGGGCGAACTACTCTAGTTTTACCACCTTCAAATACAACCAATACTAATCTATTGCAGAAAATAAATCAAATTCTTATCACTGAACTTCAACCGTAGAAACAAAGTACCAATTTGATATAATTGTGTAACGAGGAATAGATTCTTATAAATAATTTCTTATAATATAGAAGTAGCACCCAAACACTTTTATATGAAGTGACCATCCTAGTCCTCGGGAGTAGCAACGCATCTGTGATTAACTTCAGATAGAACCCATGTTCTGTGAAGTTGCTTACAAATGTCCATGGGCGGCAGTGACCACTTACCCTCAGGTGGACTGCATGTTTGTTTGCTACTTCGGTCAGATAAAAAAAAGTATGTATTACAATTCTTTTATGACTAGAATAAAGCAGCGCATAGATGTGGCAATAGTGACTACTTAGACTAAACTAGAAGGGATTCTACCATGTTCACCTAATAAAATTCTTTGTGGTGATAATAATTATCTAATGTTTCTTTCAAGAGAGAATAATAATAATAATTAAATTTTGACTCTATAAAAATCTGTTCCAAATATCAATTAACAGGATGAAATATTTTACATTTCAGACGAAAACAATGTTCCATACATCATCTCAAGTTATTATGAATCTAGATTCACGGATTTGCCAACTTGACGCAAAAGATTGTATGTTACTAGTTTCCACACTTACTAGGTGCTATATATGTAATACGGCTAGAGAGCAATATAGACAAATAGGCCAGAAACTGAGAGATGGGGAATTCGGTGCCTGTTTCGTCAACCAAGAGAAACCCATAGAAAATGGTGCTTTAGAAAAATCATCTCAAGATTTCACAGAAGTGAAACAATATAATATTGTGGATGATGATGTAGCTTTCTCGGTTAATGAAGAATTTGCGAACACACTGATTTACTGTGCCAGACCGTCTTCGAGGCTATGGGAAGCGACTATTGATGGTATGGTAAGAAGAACACATCAGTTCAAACAAACATTAGCTAAAACACCAATGAAACCCATTACAATAGACGCATACAATAATGATGATTTCTCAATAGACGACACTATTACTGAAAACAAAGAACAAGCTGTAAATTTTTCAAAAATATACACAATCAACAGTGCCATATTTTCGTTTAGTAAAAACGCTTTATATTTCCTAAATATTCAGGATGTTGATAATACTGTATGGTTTTCGTACAAAGAAATTGTTGATTGCAAAATATATAACGACATTTTGTACGTGTGGTTAGCGAACGGCTCTCTAATAAATTTGAAATTCATGAAGATAGACAAGTTCTTATTGAAATGCTATATTGACGAAAAATATGTGATTTGCGCTAAGTTTTGTAGTATATACAGTGACTATCTACTTTCGAATAGCGTTTCACCAAAATTGCACATCTTAGCCGGTTTAAAAGACAAATTGAAAATTAATGGCATATCAGAAGGTTTGGATAGTATTATAAATAAATTTGATAGCCTGAAGTCTAGTGAAGCTACGCAAATGAAGTCAGGAATATATGTTGTGGACAATACATATCAAACTCAATGTACATTAGATGAAAGGGATAATAGACATGACGATAATTTATTTTCGAATATATCCCCAGAAGCGCTTCAAGCGATAAAAGGGCTAAGTGTCACAGTGACTGACAAATTGAATTCAAGTAAAAAGATCCTAAAGGAAAAGTGGGAGGATTTTGAAGGGAGAATGAAACATCTTAGTATAGATAAGCAAAACAATCAAGATACTCAAGAAAAAAATATTCAAGATAAAGAAAATGCTCCGAAATGGATAGCTCGTGATGACTATAATTTAGAAGATACGCCTATATTAGTTAATAATGATATTATATACAAAGAGTCTAGTCAAAAGGCCATAGAAGTAGACAATAATAGTTTAGAAAGAGATAAGGTGTGTATGACGCTATATCAATACTCTAGGTTAAGCCTAGTTGGTAAGGAATCAGATATGTCGAATTTAACTTCTATAATAGAAAGCTATGCCTGTGATATTAATCAAATCCACAGCCTTATGTTATCTTTGGAGGAATATTGTGTATCTATCGGCGCCTTGGATGAATCAAAGTTCGTACCTAACAATATTTTCCTAAGTTACTTAAACGCATCTCCAAATCCTGACTTATTAGACCTAATAATAAAAGACGAAGACTTGTACAAATATTTCGTTGATTCCTGCATACTTGTGAACGTTAAAACGCAAAAGATTGGAAATCTTGGTTGTGAGTGTGGATTTCCTTTGCCGTACGTCAGAACGAGTCAGATGCCAGTATATCCGGAACTAATAGACCAATTCATTGAACGGCAATGGTCAAGTCAAAGCAAAGAACAATGCTACGAAGTTTGCAAGAGGATGCCGTATTTATGGCGAAAGATACTCTATTTGAGACGAAACGAAGACTTATTAAACGTACTAAGGATATTACTGCAAATGTTAGACGAAAGTCTCTTACATTCGTTCCTACCACAATTCACCCTTGATAGTTGGGAGCGTGCAGTTCAATTGTACGCGACATTGCATGCAAATATTTGCTTGAACTGTAACAAAAAGTTTGATAACATATCAGTGAAGGATATGCTAAGTTGGGATGACTTAGGGCTATTGATAATCAAGTCTGTTGGAGGCAAAAATGCGATCAAAGTGATGGAGAAATACGCGAATCTGATAGAAATGGGCGCGGTGACAATAAAGTTCTATCACGCCTGCTTACTGACAACTCTGTATGAGAAATATGATGTGACAATAACTATTCCTCTAGCAGATACTGTGTACAGTTCGTATGATTTTAAGGACACTAAAAAAGAGGTAAATGTCTTACTTTATTTTTGGGGTAATATATTTTGACCGTGTGTATACAGGGTGTTTTTCAAATAGTACCTACCCAAATTGACACAGATGGTTCAGAAGCTATAATATACCCAATTTTTGAAATAAAGAAATATTGACCCATTTTATCGCCTAAATACAAAATTGGTGGACCTTAGTTCAACAATGGAAAATGTATCACGAATTTGTGTGCATTAACGCACACAAATTCGTGATACATGCTTGTGTTGTTATATATAATGACTACGCATACTATGAAATGGTTGTCCGTAAAATACAGTTTCTTGAATAATTAAAAATGAATGTTATTTACTAATTAAGAGTCATTTAAATTGGCACGTCTTATATAACATTATTTATGTCTAGAATATGATAAAAAAAAATGGGTACCCTTTGAAAAATCACCCTGTATATGTTCATATGTCGATGTTTTTGGCACGCGCTAAAGCAGCTACAAACAGCTTCGCGGATTAAAACATACTGGTCACCCGTCGCAACGGTCCACATTTGACCGTAATTTAAATTAAAAAACTTCATATTGTCCAAAGTAGCACGAATATTTATCAAATTCAAATAAATTGTAATTTTCAAGTTATTTTGAACGCAACCTTTAAAGTTAAAGGTAAAAAAAAGTTTAATTAGCTAAGCTGCATTTCAAAGCAATAGCGGGTATTTTGACAAAGACATCTGACATTTCTGACGTTATTTGTTTTCATAGTAAGACATTGAATGTTCTATTTCGTTTATTATGCATGTGTTTGTGTCAAATGCAAGGTAGTGCGTGTAATGTGTCTTTAATTAATTTTATGTATGTTTTATGCATTATTTGAAAAAAAAATAGCATTGCGTAATTCTTCTCTATATCAACCGTAACCGTGCCAAATTTCATACTCCTCCGTCTGCGACAAGTATCTTAAAAACGGATCACAAGTTTTTACCCCACGAATACGTAACGGGGAGGGTGGTATGTCCAGCAGTGGATCTTAAAAGTGTAATGGATGGATTATGGTTCGGGCGAACGAATCCGCGGGGGTCTGTTAGTCATGCATATAAAATCTGCTCTTTGAGTGTGTATTTGTGTTTGAGTGTGTCCACTATATCGGAAAAAACTCTACTTTCTATACACGCTTTCTACACTTATAGCCCCACAGTAGGATTTTCTCCTCTGTCGTGGGTACCATGGATACACACAAGACGAATACACAAACACCCAGACCCAGAACATGAATATAAACTCATCGTTCAAATATCTGTTTGGCCGGGAATCGAACCCAGGACCCATTGCGCGTCAGACTGGTACGGTAACCGCTCCGCCACGCGGGTCGTCAAACTGTTACTGTAGGGTGTACTTATAATAGTGTAATAAGCATTATTTTTATGATTTCGGTTGTAATAAAATGTCTATCCAACTTTCCAGATATGCAGCCTACTTCGAAATGCAACACACGGTGAAATAAAAAACACAGCGCTACCTCTTACAACAGCCGCAACGTCACCATATTGGGGACTTAATGCAGTATATCAGAAAATATTAAAAACGAAAGACGAACAGAAGGAAGTATTACTGAACGATATTTTAAACATTTTTTCGAATATAAACAACGGCGTGTTAGACTGTTCGCTGTGTGGGTTGCCATTACAAAACGAGTTTCTAATACAAGATGGCGGCTTATGGGTTTTTAAATGTGGCCACACTTTTCATGGCGCGTGTTTGGATTTAAATCAAATTAAACTATGCCCATCCTGCTCACTCAAATAGGTTTTTGCCATTTTTTGTTTAGCTTATTAATGATTTAGAGTATAATGTGCTAAGTCTATTTTTTCAGAATAGGAAACAAATAAGCTTATTTATTGATAGACTTAATGGGACGTTGACAAAAATGTTAATGAATCTGAGGACTTAATATAACTTTTGAAACGATATAAAAATAAAACATTAAATATTTAATCGCTTGACAACATGACTTGAGCTGATTTTTGGTCGGAGGCGTCATGATTATTAATAATATATTATTTTAAATATTTTTATTAACTTTTGCAACGATATAAAATAAAGCATTACTTAAATATTTTATTGCTTGATTCGTTAACAACTCATGTAGTATTAAAAATTCGATTAAGAGCAATGTATGTATGTGAATTATATTCCATTTTTTTCAACTTTGCATTATAATACTTCCGTACTAATTTTATAAATGTGAAAGTGTGTTTGTTTGTTCCTCTTTCACGTCGCCACATAACTGTTATATGATATGGTTTATATGTTGGGAGATAGTTAGGAGGGAGGAGAGTGACGTAGGCTACTTTTTACCGCACTCTCTCATTCACATGGGAATATCGATGTTTTGTTAGTTGCTAGATATTTAGTAGTTCCAGACGTTGTTAATAGATGGCGTTAGTAAAATTGATTGCAAGTTCTGAGTCACGCTATCAAATGCTAATGTTAATTCCCTTTGACCGTGCCGGCGAAGCCGCGGGTAAGAGCTAGTTGTACCATAATGATACGAAACGGCAAATTGATTTCAAGAATGGTGCTAAATAATTATAATAATGACTCCGATATCTCAGCATTCATATTTCGTGACACATTTACTCCTAGTTTATGTACATAAATAAACGCGAAGTCCATTTGATGATTAACTTAATGAAATCAAATTTACCGCATATTATTTCAAACTTGAAATAACAAAACGGTACGTTTAAGTGTGAGTTGGACTTCCTCTGGGTCCCGTACCATTATTTATAAAAAACGGCAAAATAAATAACATTAGTTTTATGAGAACTTTCCTGAAATATATATTTAATTTTATATAATTTACTTTTAAAGTCAATACATAACTAAATATCCTGTGAATATTTCAAACGTCTAACAGTTGCCTTTATATTTATTTTTTTCTATTACTAGCTGACCCGGCAAACTTCGCTCCGCCTAAAATACAAAAATCTAAAATTATTAGTGTTCCTCCACTATTTTATGCGTGTATTACATAAAAACCTTCCTTTTGAATCATTCTATCTAATAAAGAAAACCGCATTAAAATACGCAGCGTAGTTTTAAAGATAAGCATACAGACAGCGAGAAGCGTTTATTTTATACTATGTAGTGATTAGTAGTGACTATGTATTATTTCTTTATATCAGCAAAGGATTTATCCTTTTGGTACAGTATCCTAATTAGGGACATGACTTTGAAAAGTCTTTCATAAAAAAGAAAGGACTTAGCACATTATTCTTTAGAACGACGATATTATACATTTGTATAGAACAATTAAAGCTTTATTAAATGCAGCTTTCGTTTGCAATAAGTAACTAATATAAATTAATTATTTATAACTCGAATATTGTTTTTATGGATATTATAGTTATAATTATAATGTTAATGTTATTTTAACGTAGTTTACTGTTTTGCTTAAACAACGTATGTTTCATAGGCGGATATTAATTTAAATTGAAAAATGGGCGGTCCCAAATTTTTTAACTATATAACTGTAATCGATGTATATTGTATGCTTGCGGCATATTATTACGTTTTAAGGAAATATCTAACTTTTTATGTACTGTTTTACTTTACATGTTTTGTTTGTCTGTGTGTACGTCCTGAGTGTTGTATACCCATGGAATACCATATTTTTGAAATATAATGTGTATTTGTAATCATATTTTCCAACATTATACCATTTTTTAAATCACATTCTGTTTATCCCTTGCATGAATTTATCTGTAAAGGAAGACAGAAAAGTAGACGAGTAATAAAAACCGTTAAAATAATGAAAAAATATACATGAGGTAAGAATAAAGACATTGGATTAATTATATTTTTATTAATACAATATTGCACAGTTTTCAAGTGGTAGTGTAGTTCGACCGGTAAGGTCCAATGCCACACCTCTTTCTAGCATGAAGCAATTTTTGCGTTTCGATGGAAGGGTGTGGTTGCGGCACACTTTGCTATGACTCTACCATCTTAGTCCTCCGGAGTAGCATCTGTGATTAACTTCAGATAGGACCCATATTCTGTTTGAAGTTGCTTACAGATGTCCATGGGCGGCAGTGACCACTTACCGTCAGGTGGACTGCATGCTCGTTTGCTACTTCAATCAGATAAAAAAGTTGCAATTTTCGACGCAATGAATAGCTCACACGATAAAAATTCGAATAAAAAGAACAATTTAGTTTATTTGTTAGTAGTAAATATTACTTTTGTTGTTTTTATTGAATAAAATGTAGCAATATGTATTTTTATAAAGATTCAAATATTTTTAACTTATGCTATATTACTGTAAACTCAAACGTAATTTAAGATGTAAACAATTGTGTTTCCAAACAATTAAAAAAATAACTTCAATGCGGAATTTCATTGAAAGTAATCATTTCAAAATGTAGGTACTTATGTCAAAAAAAATATTGCACACCATGTTCCGCTACAACTTGTCAAAAAAGTATTATAAAATAAAGTTTGAAATAAATTTTCGATAAGATATCAGCAATAGACTTTTGCACGGAATATCATTCAATTTTTGTTTTAAACAGTTGTTATTTTTAATTGTTTTTTATTTTAATAAAGCACTGTATTATACAATATATTTTTACAAAAAGGATATAATTTTGGTTGAAGGGTACTTAAACAATTTCTACAAATTACAATACTAAGGTTATTACTTTGCACTGGCAACACCTTGTATACAGTTTTAATCATAAATTCCATTTCAGGCTATAGGTATTTGTGTGGCTTATGCTAGATATAATTAGGCTGACTATCTCAATGATTGCTTGAGCGTTAATAGTAAGAGCAACTATCTAGTCGCTAAGAATAGTTGTAAGCCGTTGCATCTCGAGCTTCCAATTTGTTACTGAACTACTAACAAGTGACACATTTGTGTTGTATTTATTCGGAATAGTCTGCCAACAGACGATTGCTTAGGCGTTAGTATAGATGCGTAAGCAACTAAATAGTTGCCGAGCAGTTGACAGCAGTATTGATAATTACTGAAGCTACCTAAGCTTTTTTTTATTTGACTGAAGTAGCAAACGAGCATGCAGTCCACTTGACGGTAAGTGATCACTGCCGCCCATGGACATCAGTAATCAACTTCATACAGAACATGGATACTATCTGAAGTCAATCACAGATGCGTTGCTACTCCCGAGGACTACGATGGTCGCCTCATATAAAGTGTGCCGGCAACCACACCCTTCCATCGAAATGCAAAAACATGCTTCACGCTAGAAATAGGTGTGGCGGTGGTACTTCCCAGGTCGAACTACATAGTTTTACCAACTTCTAAAGCTTAAGGGGTAGTTGCTAAAGTTACTAGGCTCAAGCGGTAGTGGGTCTGCAGCCTTAGACTTAATTTATAATACTAGGCATGATAGTATATGATAATTATTACGTTATAATAATTACGTATTTAATATTATATTACGGTATTTTATGAAGGGGCCTTTGACTTTTAGTTATGCGTATTGAACCTAGATGAAAGGTGCAAATTATTATAATAATTATTTCCAAAGAACAACCTCAAAATAAATAAGCAATTCAACGTGTGTTATTTAATCTCAGTAAATAATAAATATAATAATTAGTAACTGTTGGTATTGGTAATTGATTTAGATACATTTTTCACAGGTTAGCTACAACTAGTGATAATCAGTTATTAATATAATGTTGGGTTCGGTGATCAGGTCAATATTATACGAGTATTGCCGAGTGTAGGTTATCACTTACTGATTATGTGGCGACCTCCTGCATCTCATCAAGAGATGGCGCCACTTGTAATCTGAATCACGCTATCGAAATTTTCTCAACATGTTGCATAAATACAAATTCCGAACAGAGACTACCATAGCACGGCTGCTTAAGCCATGACTACTAGCCTGGCAGGTCTCGCTTTGTCAAACCTACATTTGACAATAAGCAAATAACTCGAATATTTTTTTTCGAATATGACATTGGATGTTGGAAAGTCTATGTACATCCTATCAGTACCATTGCGTTTTTCAGTAAAAAGTGCTGGCCTTGCAGACGGCGAACTACGTGCTTGAACGATATTAGCACGGATTAATCAGTTACACGTTCATGCAGTGTTTTCCTTTTCATCATCACTATGATAATAATATTTATTTATTAAGTAACCAGACTCATAAACTAATTTAGCTCATGTACAATGTTTTGTCATATGAACGCTTATACATTGATTAATATATGTACAATCAAGTCGCTCATTGATCATGGTTAGGATACAGCTGGAGCTCCCTGACACGGTGCTGCATTTTTTGCGTATAAAAGTGTAAGAACAGTTGACGTGTGCTTCTGCCCATCCCTGATGCACTACAGTATCTTGATAACCTCATCAGCATCCTATATCCATTGTTAAATTGAAATTACTATATCGATAACGTAGTCTTTATAATCTTACTACGATCAATTAGCCGAATTACAAGTCCACAGACAATTCGTTCACTTGTTATCACACGAGTACGTGGCATACGAGTAATAAATTAGGTCGAGTAACGAAACAACTCAGAATTTCGGTTTGCAATGTAGTGACACGTCTGTATCAACGGTAAAATCATTGGTCTCTGTCAGGTCGTTAGCGCTTCTAAATGAAACTGTGTAATCTGAATTAATTGAAGGTAAACCAAATCAAAAACCTTTATTTGTTAAATAAGATACAGATGTATGTAAGATGTAAGTTACATTTGTTCACAACATCTTAAATTGCATCGCAGTCATATTTATAAGAAATACCATAAGCAATATTTCATATCTATCATAATATCACTACGCATATTGACGTCCGGTAAGACACCCAATAAAGCACCGAGTAAATTGTCATCTATATCAATAATATGTATGTGTATGTAATCATATATTCAATATTAACAATATCACTTTTTTTTTTTTGTTTTCGAGGGGGAAACCTTCCAATGGTACCCGACGCCGTGGGAGCGACGCAGGGTTATGTGGGATTTTTACCGCACTAAAACCCCCCCGGTGGCCGTCCTCGGCGCTGAAAAGGAGGACTCCGGGATCTCGAAACGACTTCAACCGGAATCCTCGAGCGCGCTGCCCCATCGGGCTCCTCCCAGATGGGCGGCTGGGCCCACCGCTCCGTCTAATCTTTACAACGGTATGCGACCACACATACCGCCGTCCTTCCCGGGATTGCCTGACCGAACGGTTCGAGCTCCCACTCTAGCCGTCTGCAACCCCGGAAGCCCCTTTTAGTCGCCTCTTACGACAGGCAGGGGATACCGTAGCCCTATTCTGACCCCGAGGCTCCCTGTAGCCTTGTGTACCCCTGTAGCAACAATACCACTTACCTTTGCTCTCATCTTTTTCTTCACAACGTGGTGCAGGATCAGCTCCGTTTGGCCGCTCTAAGCCACTTCTGATATAGCAGGGTGGCCTATATCACTTATGGTAGCGTTCAGTAGTAGGCGTAGGAATTACGGGCTAATTTAATCACTATCACAAGTGATCAGTCACTATCACACACATCACATCACACTTTACGGGAATTAATATTTGGAATAATTTGTAGCTGGTATTAACAAGAAAAGTCCGCTGAGTAGGCTGGTATTAAAAAGACTGACACTCCGCTGAGCTGGTAAACGGCGGCTCGTGCAACGAACTAATCTTTCTACTCACTCAGCCGACCCACTTTTGCGTTCCGATCGCACGACATAATCTATGACTACCCGCTCAACGTTACGTAAAGAGAATGTAGCTACCCTCTCTTGTCTTTGTTAATAGAATACGAACTATAAAACTCAATGGCGTTAATCGTGAAATGTACGTAGACTTCCCGTCATCTACCGTCAAATATATAATGATTTTCAGATATTATTATGATTATTACTAAAATACTTCTATACACAACTGTGTCGAAACTCGCAGCTCCGGTTAAGAACGCTACTGTAACACCATAAAATTATGATGTTAAACTCATTAGGCGCATTTTTTATGTTGTATTGTGAAATAGAATTACAGATCAAAAATCTGAACAAAGTGTTGCCATTTCAGACTATGTGTAACTTTTATAAGCAATGTTAGGTCTTAAAAATATTGGTTATTTATCCAATACTGCTGATGTCATATATAATTAAATTCAATTCAATTTTTATTCCAGTTTAGTCTATAAATTTATGCATAAAAGAAATTAGTATACGAGAAAAAAATCGATTATATACAAAAGTACGAAAAATTCACTTGGTACTGCATGTCGGCGTTGAGAGAATTTGAGCAAATTTCGATACTTTATACAGAGAAATCTCAGGCCTTATAAGATCGAACACAGATTTTAAAATAGCTAACGATCATGCAGTTCACCTGATGGTGAGTGGTTTAACCGCCGATGGGCATCTGTAAGCAACTTCATATACAACAAAGATTCTATTTGAAGTCATCTCCAAGTGAACAATATTTTTTAAATCTCAACTCTTTATTTTGAAGCGATTTTATGTGGCACTAGTAAGCGAGAGATACTATACTACTAAAAAATACTATAGTTGAATTTGTTTTCATAATAGCTTTAATACTATAAACAACTACTACATTTTTGTATTTGAGTATTCGTGCTAAATAATACCAAATAGATTTGTATATCTGTATTCGATCCTTGTCGTTTCCCTCAGTGTTGTGACAGATTTAGATCATAACATTTTATCTAATAACTAATACTGAACGCATAACTATCTTGTGCAATGCTTATTATAAATGTAATAATGTTAACAATAAATGTATGCTTGTAAATAAACGAATAGGTGTATTGTATATTATTTTTGTAACTCGTGTTTAAATTGTAGAGCATATCATTATATTGAACACTGTATTCTGATACTAATGGACTATTATTGAACTATTAAAATATAAAAAATATCGAACATACTGTTTTTAATTGTTAATATTTTTAAACCTTTGATTAGGAATGTTTGTCTCATTGCAATTTCATGTATGTAAAATTTTTGTTGAGTTAATTTTTGAATACATATGTTACTGTATAACAATATATTTATTTCCATTACTATTTTTTTTACATATGGCAATTTTCATGCATTTAATACTAAAATCAAATGTTTCTACGTACTCTACAGCTGAAATAATATGTGCTATATCAATAAATCAATCAATTTATTTTATAGGACATATGTGTATTCTGTGGGATATATGTAAAACTTATAGGAAAATGAAACAAGAAAATATTTTTAATTTTTACTTTTATTAAACTTTTGGGTTTTGGCACAACTTTTGAATAATGTGTCCTGGTTCATACCTACTAGGTATTAAAACCTAATTTCTACCTACTTATTTTGCGAAGACATATCCAGTGGAAATTTCAACAAATAAATCTCAATCGTTGTAAAATAATTAATTTAAAAACGATAAAAATAACAAATTCCTTTTTACTAAGTACAAAATAGCAAAGTAATAACATTTTCGTAAGTTACTGTAACAGAACTTAAAAGAAGAGATTTAAAGTTAATGTAAATAGCCCTCGTTCGACTAAGCAAGAACAATATGGCAAGTTGAGTTACTATACAGTTAAGTATAAGATGTGACCTGACGAGTAAAATAAATAGAAATATTCAGTATGAAAATCGACCGAGATCTATGCAAGTTGCATACGAATTAAGTATCGATCATTAAATAACCACAATTACTAACGTTTACATCAAAATATCGCATATTTACAATGGGATTCAACATAAAAATAAATAATTTAACGGCACTGTCTAAACCCTTAACATTTACTAAGATAATACACACTACGTAATCGATAAACATTAAGTTCACGTACACAATAATTTATTTATGCTTATTATTCTAACGCTACTTTCACGTCGAATACATATTACTGGCATACAATAATAGGGTGAGCGCACATCACTACGCAAATTCGGACCACACGAAATAACATCTCGAAATAGGAATGATTATTCTGTTATATCCGATACCTAAAATATTCCGATTGGATAAAAAAACTACGAGAAACGAAGTGATCCGCACTCTCCGTCAGTTCGTAAAAAAGAAAACAAGAAATTATAATTAGAAAAATAAATAACAAAAAATAAAAAAAATGGCAATCAACGACATCACCGATCAATCTGATTTTACAATTAATATCTATACAACTTTGTTTGTCTATCATATAACTATTCAAGATATTATGCCTGTCAACTACAGCTTACACTAGATCTACAGATTTAAATTGCACGATTCGATAAAGCGAATATTTGATTTTATTTTAATAGTATAAGTATCCCACAGTGTCGGTGGGTTATCTACAAATCGAATAAAAATGGAAGTAGATAGTCTAGTCGTTATGTTAAGCGAATTGACAATCACCGAATTGACCGCCTCCCATGTTTAATGGTATTCACTTTTCAAGAATACGCATATACAAGAAATTTATTCCAATGTATTCTTGTATCTATGTATTCTTGTGAGTGTATGAATATTCCGAATACAATTTTTATACGTAACATAATCAACAATCGATTTTAACGATTTTTGTTGATATCACGTCTAAATGTTTAAGTCATTTTCAATCTACTTTTGATTATCCAGGATAATGACTTTAATTATTCAATACATATTAAATGCTCAAGTTTTAAAATTTAAGTGTCAAGAAAATTTTGTTGTAAAAAAATATCCATTATTTATTTTTCAAATCTTATTATTTTCAAGTCTAGCAATATAAAAGATCCTATACAGAAGTATGTGGGCTTTTGAAAAAGTCAAAAACTTTTAAGGATTTCAAGGAATTAAATCTTTACATGGTGTGGGTAGATACAAAAAGTTACTTCTCTAACTATAGCGCTATCAGATCCATTACTTTCCAACTAAGTCTATGAGTATTACAATCATTACTTTAACACTCTCACTGGTTTCAATAAACAGTTGTGTTCAAAACACTTAAATTTTCAAGCATTCCGCTTCAAATTTTTGGTTTGATACGTTTTAGTCTCTTAGCTCTACACCATCTAGAAATACAGTATATTAAATTTAACTACGATATACAATGGCCACACGATTGTAAGGTTCAACACTACTCGTACCTGATAAATACATTAACCGCTAAAACTAACCTCCGATCTTACTGATAACATTAGCCAAACATCGAAATGAAAAGTATCAATATCTATCTACAGGGATTCAAATCTATATACACTGAGTTGTATAGTCAGTTATTCGGAAACACTAGTTTACATTATACTGAATAAGTTTAACTATTTACACTTCTCTAATTGTTGGTTTCATTTGGCACATTTTATTTTAAAAATAATGCCGTATCATGCGGGTCCACCCGCTTTGATGGTCTAGAAATTTTACACAAATAGGTTACATGTCCATCCCTAGGATTTTCTTAAATCACTAATGGAATAATCTCATAATAATATTAATTAGATATTCGTATAATAAACGAGAGATCCGATTGCGACACTGGCATCCAAACAAGTTATCGTAACTTGAAATTTCAATTCAATAAAAACAATACGTTTCGAGAGTAACATCAACACATAAAATATGTAAAAAATCGTTCGGTACTTCAGAATATAAAATCCAAGCGCGCGTCGACGAGTCCAAAGTCACGAGAGGTCTACAAACCTCTTAACACTAAATAGTTTTAACACGGGATCACTGACAGAGAAACTACGAAATCCGTTCGAATGTTCTTCAGGGCAGTTCTCGTTTCCAGACGGTTCTGCAACGTTCTAGAAGGTTCCGTTTACCAGGGGTGGTGCGAGGGCAGGGGGAGGGGCGCGGCGTGCGGGTAGGGCCAGCCGCGCGCCTGACCTCAATCTTCCTCGCGCGGCGACAGTGGAGGCGAGAACGCGGGGTTCATGTAGTTCCCACCGTTCGGTGGTGGCGAAGAGTTCGAAGGTCCCGGCGACGACAGCGAGGGCAGGAAGCCCAGCTCGCTGCCACCGTCCCGGCACCACAGCTGCCTCATCTCCTGCCGGCGACTACGCATCAAATTCTTGTACTCCGATATCCGCATCTTCTTACCGTCGACTATGCAAGTGCGCTTCGGTCTAGGCCGGTACCTGGAAATATTTTTACTTAACATTACATCATGCTTGACACAAAAAATTAGAAGGGTATCAAGAAGGATATCGTAAAGAAAATAAAGGAATAAGGCTTCATTCTAAGCAGAACTAATATTTTTCAAACTTCAATGAAGAGAGTCGAAGGCAAAAAATATTTTTTATCGGAACCAAGCATAAGTCCCTCGTGACAATTCAAACTTTTATTAAACTGACACACTGGTATATCGGTGGGTACAGGAGTTAGGAGGCTGATGCTTATATATAGGTATTTGTCACACCGGTTTTTTAGAAAAACTTGCTTCCTTGGACGCTCCAAGTTCCTGCCTCTGAAGACTTTGTAGACAGTACCTTCCACATAGAATATTTTGTCAAGAAATTCTTTGAAGCCTTTTTTCGGAAGATCAAGACCTCCTAAACGTATCATCCTTAATTTATTAATTTTTCGAGATCCGTTTAAAATAAAGGGTTTATTAATGGTAGAACCAAAAGTCATAGGTTTTGTTGACCTACCTATTAGATAAATATATTTTTTACTCTCCGACTAATCTTACCTGTAATCAGGATGTTTCTCCATGTGCAGTTTGGACAACCTCGACTGTTCCTCGTAGTAGGGTTGTTTCTCCGCGTTGGACATGGCCTTCCATCTAGCTCCGAGGATTTTGGAGATGTTCGAGTTATGCATATCAGGGCATGCTTTGAGAATCTTCCTGCGCTCGTCCTTAGCCCAAACCATGAAAGCGTTCATTGGTCTCTTGATGTGAGGCTTGCCTGCCTCATCGCGTTTAGGCTGTCGGACTAATTTAGCCTTCTCTGCTTCTTCGGGTGGAGACTGGCCCCAGGATGAAGCTGGAAATGTAAAATATGTGAGATTAAATGATTGGCCTCCTATAAATTAAAAAAATATTAATCGAGTTGTAGATTTTGTTTGTCCTGGGTTACAAACATATGATCCTTAGAAATTAGAAACCTGTCTAAGATTTGTAAGTAACAAAATAAAGACATCAAGATGTTGATGTGAAACAAATTGTGGAAAGATCTGAATAGAAGTTACCTACTATTAAAATTCAACGTATGTGATATCAATTAGTTTTAAGATTCGAATGTGCGAGGTGCGGCTTGTACGTTCATTAAATTATATGAGCGACATTTATAATAAAATCTACCTACTTTCCAAAATATTTGTGAAATGTTAATGCCCTTTTACGCTGAGCACATCACGAAACAATGTTAGTTGAAAGTAGTCTTTACAGCGTTGGAGTTTACATATATATTTCGCTCTATTACAGAAGCACCGCTAAGCTGTGCTATAAATTATTAGCGTCAGAGAATGCCGGTTGTTAAACAATCGTTAAAGAGAGATTAAGACAGAATGACTATTCCAAAATACATAATGCTTTATGTGTTTATATCCAATCGGAATGAGATGTCAAACTGGTATTAAAGAGGATAGTTTAGCTCTCAGCATTAAAGGAACGGACGTCTTTGTTGAAATATTACCAAATTTAAATGTCATACATTTACATAGCTAGATACTCTCTATAATTACCAAAGTTTTAACATAACCACATGAAGATGAAATTATTGGATCGTCTTAATTGTATTTTTTACGAATTAAAAACATATCAAATTAGCATATTATATATAATTACCTACCTAGTTACTTACATAATCTATAAAATAAAAAAACGATTAATAATTAAAAAAAAACAAAAACATAAAAAAAAATAACTTCATTAATCCTTTATTGTCCCGCTATTGGGTACGGGTCTACTCTGAGAATGGAGAACTTTTTTAAAGCACTCTAGGGTGTATAGGTTAATTCACGATGTTTTCCATCACCGAAAAACAAAAAAAATACTATGAAGTCCTAATATTAAAAAAATTGATTTCGATATTAGCAGCTGTCAAAAGGTACAGTCAAATGCACAATGCACTTAAACTACATGTCAGTGTAATGGCAACAAATCTAAACATAGTTCGGAATTAACAGCTGTTGTTATGATGTATTTACGACCTATTCTCCAACTGACAGAGGGACGGACAAAGTATTTTTATGGTGATGAATTCATTAGAACGCATTATGATTAGCGCTACAAATCACACTTGGAATGCAGTTCATCTAATCTGTGAGAATGAGATTAAATTTAAATAGTATTTTTAATTTGATGAGCACCTGCTAAGATGCGTATTTTAATAGCTTTGCTTGTGAGGTGACTATGCTTTAAAGATATCGTTGCTTTGACAATGAAATTGCAAGAATAATGGGTTTTAACATTTACGATATAGCAATACAAATATATGAATCGAATGAAAAATATTTTTAATTATATGAGACTAAAGCGATACATAAGTACCCATCCTACTGATAGTAAGTGGTCAATATCATGCAAAAATATCCATAATTTACAGGGGGATAGAGCTCCTATTTTTTTTGCTTAAAAGCACGCATCAATGAAGAAAACTACAGCGCTATCCACTGCTAATTGTTATAACAAGGCACAGAAAGTAGGCACACACGGTAGCAATCCAAACGGAGTTAAAACACAGAATTCTTCCACTTTTAAAACAGATATTTCTGATATTATTGCTATGTATTTTCAAATACCGGACAACGTCAATAGACACATGGAATTTCGACGTGAGGGATCTGTTACCAAGTGTCCACACAATTAATAAGCTTCGTACGGAAACAACCTCTCAAAGCGAGAGCATTCCTCGAATTAATTTGACACGCTGTTAGATAATTTATAACATCCTACGTTGGTTGATTCGCGAGATACCGAATTTCTATACGCTTAAACTCAGTGAGTACAATTATGCTCGTAATTGGACGTAATACTTTGTTAGTTTCAGGTCCTAATTTTAGAAGAAGGGGTAATTTTAAGCAGAGTTAGTGGCTCGTCTTGTTTAAATCATGTTCAAAGTAAAATATCTTTTGCTGAATGCAAAAATCATCATACCGGCCTGACGTGAAAAGAAATCCTGATTGTGTTTTCACTGTGTGGGTGTAATCTGATTTCGGTTCTGGGTCTGGGTGTGTCTTATACGTTACTGCCGATACTATCTGCCTATGTTACAGGAAATCTTAATATTTGTAGAAAGGTTTGTGTAGAAAGCGTTGTTATTGTTTTATGCAATATTTATATACCGATAAACCTAATTTATTAAGTCCTCTTTTCTACTTTTTATAACTCGACGTTAAACGTGGGATATGATCCACCATAATTCATATGTATGAATGATAAAACCAATTACAGTTACTCTTTATTAAAATCACAGGTGATAAGGTTACATTCAGTTAATACGTATATTATGTAAAAATATTAAAGATTGTATGTCCGCGCGTTACTAAATCGTTATCGTGGCTATAAACCCATCAGATTTTTTTATTTTTATTGTATTAACGTTAGAACTGATGCAGTAAGCCTGCATCAGTTATGATTTTTACTGTAAGCGACCAGAATTATTTATTAATTTATGCAAGTATATGCATTTGTACACGGGACATCGATTGCTTTGTATATTTACAGCTCATAAATTTTAAATCTATATTGTTGTGGATTAGAAATTGAATTGGAGGTTATTAATTTTTACAGTTATGATTTAGTACGAGATTTATTATTAATCTTAACGGTATGTTTACGATGTGTTTTATTTTCATAAGAAGATTTACACTCTGCTAGTGTTATTTACAATGTTCTGAATTGGGTACCTTTCAAAATTAATCAAACATTATAAAATTAGGCGTCAATACTAAATTTCTTTTTAAAATAGATATATAACATTTAATAGCTCTTTAAATCATTTTCCATTATAGGTACGCTCATCAAGTTTTGTAATTACCAAAATAATAGCGTTATTAATTAAATAATTCAAGAAACAATCATCACTAGTTCGCACATATAAGTATAATATTAATACGTATAGTATACGGAATTAATCTTATACCAATGTATTTTAAGTGCTATGATATGAACCAGAGTACCCTGCGGCTTATAAAACATCAATAAGTCATAATTTATGATATACAATAAATGTATCACAACATTTATATGAAGCGACTATCTAAGTCCTCGGAACTTCAGATAGAACCTATGTTCTATATGAAGTTGCTTAAGGGTGTCCATGGGCGGCAGTGACCACTTACCATCAGGTGGACTGCGTGCTCGTTTACTACTTCAATCCCAAAAAAATCAAATAAGTTACGATATACAATAAGCATATCATTACTGATTACAGTACAATAAGTATACCATAGTCAGGATATACAATGTGGATATAAAGTCAACACAATGCAATTTCTGAGCGCGATTGTACATTGCGGTGGGATGAACCGAGGCCGGAAGCTCGCGTCTTAAGAGCCATCTATCGCATTTCTTGCGATTCTCTTGTTTTAAAGGAAACGAAACGCCACTAGTTTTGCAACCATTTTGGCTTGGGTACCCGCCAACTATTCGCTAAAGTTCATTTCATGGCTTAGTTATAGCTATTAGTGTGTGATCATTTTGTATGCTTTGACGTAAAGTGTGAGGACTGAGTAATTATGATTTGTTGGTTACAAGTTACGGCGCTAAATGTTAATGAGAAGTAGGTAGTACATCTATGATTTAGATGTAAAAAATATGAGTAGGTAGGTACTTATAACTAAAAAATATTTACATATTTGTGTTTTTAAGTAGGTTATCTGATATAAGATATGGGTAGATATAGGTGTACCTATTTATTTATCCATTATTTTCTAATGAAATTCAACGAAAACGTTTTTTTATGATAGTAAACATTTTTTTTATCTGATTGAAGTAGCAAACGAGCATGCAGTCCACCTGATGGTAAGTGGTCACTGTCACCCATGGACATCTGTTATCAACTTCATACAAAACATGGATTTTATTTGAAGTCAATCACAGATGCTTTGCTACTCCCGAGGACTATGATGTTCGCCTCATATAAAAGTGTGCCGGCAACCACATCCTTCCATTGAAACGCAAGAAATGCTTCACGCTAGAAATAGGTGGCCGGTCGAACTACACTGGTTCTACATCTACAACCTTCAAAAAATAAGTTAAATAGAGTTTTACTAATAAAATTTACAATAAAAGTACCTACTACCTATTTTTAACCCACGTACGCACCTAATCTGTTTATAAAAATCGCCATTTTACGCAAAAGCTAGTACCGTTTCGAACCACATAAATCCACTAAAACCATGTTATAAAACATTTGAAATACAGAAAGCAGACGTGTACAAATAACTCTTAATGTTCGTAGCGCAATAATATAAATCAGAGTTGAGGATTTAGAATGAACCGAAGATGATTATTGAGTGCAATTAATATCTCAAAGTAGGTACCCACGTTATCCATAGCTCAGTCGTTGCGACATCTTGAAAGTTACCTAACTGTAGCGTACGGAATATAAGACAAGTTGATTTTAAACTAGAATAATCGAAAAGAAGAGGTTAGGTACTGAGTAGAAATTATAATAGTAAATAAATAAAATGTAGTTTAGGGCGAGAGTACTTCGAAAAAGGAGATATCGTTCCAGGTTAGGTAGTGGTGCTGGGAGCGATCGTGCTTCAATTGTCTCAGTGCAAACCTTGTACCTACAGGATTTTTTTAATATACTATACTATACCATACTGATAATACTAATCGCGCGATCTCTTGACAACGTATGGAAAGTCGGCACAAATTGTTTTTAAGGCGGCTATAGTCTATGAAATGAGATACGTAGTAAAATAAAAATGTGGTTTGTAACGTAGGTGCCAGCACTTGGTTTTATTAATAAGTGCTTAAAATATAAACGGCGCTCATTTTTATGATCCACTTAATTTCTGCAAACAACAAAAAAAATATTTCACATCGGTAATATCATTACTCAAGTGTTATTTTATTACCTTTAAAATACTCTTAATTTTGAAAAAAGGAGATCAATTTTATGACACGTTTTTGACAATTGATAATAATGTGTACCTCTTTAAATGATTTTCCTGGACAGTCCTAATGAAACACGTTCCCGAGAGCAGGTGTCGTCGAGAACTGTCGCGACACTCGCGACACAGCGACACTACGAGCAACCCACATCGACATTTACCGCATTACAACGTTTCCGCGGCGCACGAAATGTATTAATTATATTTAGCAATTAAACTGGAACATCAAAATGTTTGGCGGCGACACGGGACATTTCTTCATATTCGCATTTCTCCGCGTAACCACCTATTTATTTAAGCCGATTCCTTGTTTATTTTTGTCTGTTACGCAACTTCGCGATTTTGTGTTATTAATATTGATTCTTTGGATAACGTGACATTATTAACATATTATTTTGGAGTTATTCTTCTATAACTATTAAGGTAAAATATTTGACTTCAGAGGTATCTTTTTTTTTATCTGACTGAAGTAGCAAACGAGCATGGAGTCCAACTGATGGTAAACATGGTAAATGCTCACTACCGCTTATGGATCTATCTGAAGTCAATCACAGGTGTGTTGCCACTCCCGAGGACTATGATGGTCGCCTCATATAAAAGTGTGTCGGCAACCACACCCTTCCATCGAAACGCAAGAAATGCTTCACGCTAGAAATAGGTGTGGCGGTGGTACTTCCCCGTTGGAACTACACTGGTTCTACCACCTTCTATCTGTAGAAACAAATAGAAGGTTATACTTTAAGGGCGATTTGGAATAGACTTGTACGTTCCATCATAACTCTCGGGAGCAGTAACTCGTCTGTGCAAACCTAAGATACGACCTTAGCAAGTTTAGTTAATGTATTTTCATGGGTTGCAATGGTTCATGATGGTCGTGATGTCCATGCCATCAAATGAACTAAACACTCGTTTGCTACTTCCATACATAAAATGCGTGTTGCTTAAATAATTAGTACCGTTTAGTCAAAGGCACGCAGGAAATTGTTTTATAAGCTATATTTTCTTAGTGAAAGTTGTTTCTCGGAGTCCTTAGGGTTACGTGATAAGTGGTCGAGACGTAATTTTTATTGCACCATAGTTATATTATTTTGTATAGCTTGTACTATTATATAATGGACTGATCTACTTGTTACATTTACTAAATACAACGCAGACTGTACAATAAAATGATCTTGTTTTATTATGTGATATAACAAAGCAATACCTTTCAAATTAGAAAATATGTAGGCAAAGCCTTTGGCTTTTGCTTTGTGAAGATGGCTTAGACTTGAAAATGACTATGAGTGTAAATGCACATGAATTACGCAAATGTAAAATTATTTTTACATCGCTTGACGCAACGATACTTCTGATTGTTTTACACAGTAACGTTGTCTCAAAAATAATTCTTTACTGTAAACCTTCTAACCGAGTAAAATTTTTTGTTACTCAACATTTTATAAAAAAAAATAAGAGATATTATTTTTGGTTAGTAGCTTGGTTTTTTAGATCCATGGTTTGCTGATTTACACTACAAACGAATCAATAAATATTTAAAATCAAAACAAAATCAATTGTCCCCAAATTAACGCACTCATTAGCCACACGTGTTGTGATTTGTGAGACTTTCCATTATTGTATTTAACAGGACTGAGTTCACCCGCGGCGTGCTAATAAATGATTTGATTAGACAGCCGTACCAATATTTTTGGATCACTTACGTGCGAGCGACGTGTATGTACGTCATAATAGTGGTGCCATGTAGCGTCCTTTACTCGGGACGTCTGGACGTCTTACAAAAATCGAAGAATGTGACAAAAATAGTTATGTGGCATCTATTAATTAGGTGATACATTTAATGGAACGGGGGTCTGGTCGAATCTCATCACACGGTTTCTACACTCATAGCCCCACACTAGGATTTTCTTCTATGTCTTGGGTACCATGTACAAATACAATACGAAAACACCCAGACCCAAAACATGAATCTAAGCTATTCAGATCTATTCAGATACCTGTCTGGCCGGGAATCGAACCCGGAACCCATTGCATGTCAGACCTGTATGGTAACCGCTCCGTCACGCGGGTCGTAAAATTTTCATATCTTCAAATCAAAGCTTGTTTCTCATCTTATTCTAAACTATCTCACGTGCGATAAGTCGTAATCGATTGGAATTAGAACTAAATATTAATGTTTTTAAATTTCAAATAAGAGCATCAACGAACAAAAATACATATAGGAACCTTTTTATTTTATTTATTTCTTTAGATACGCGTTTATACGCAGATTATACACAACATTTTATACAAGCATATTTCTTTAAATTCCACAAAAATCCTTCAACATGGTCACAGTAGTAGCAGTTTATCTGATTCACAGCACGTGTTGGGATGCGTTGTCGGAAGAAACTGATATTAACTACATTTTTTATGCTATTCTAAACGGTAATACTAACCTAGATCTTAAATCTAGACATGTGATATACGTTTTTTGTCTGACGCAAGATTTTTTGTACGCTGATTTTATCTAAGCTAATATTTTAATTAGGAACTATCGATACATATCATCAATTTATTATTAAGTAATAATGGCTTGCAATAAAAGCTACCAGAATTTTATATGTGGGTAAAATACATAGATACATTTTAGATAATTATTAGATTACGATTTAAATAATGTTTTAATTATGTTTGATATTAAAATGGATATTAAAAATGTATTATCTTAAAATATTAAATATTGTATAAATTTTGCACGCCCATAGGGTATATACAGTTGAAACAATATTTGTAAATACAATCGCTCAATGTACCTGTATTTATGCAATAAAATACTGATTACTGGTTAAATATTTGTCAAATTACAAATAGTACCGAATGATGAAAGTAACGCAATAAATTTATAAGTCTACGGTTAATTTTTTTCAGTAAATTTGTAGATACTAAAGACAAAAACTTGGTAGGTGAGGTTATAATATTTACATACTATAGTAGTAGAAAATAGCGCCTTAAGATTAAACAATTTGTTATAATGTAACTCAACGATTAGATCGTATTTGATACCAGATGTATAGGTAGGCACTAAATTAGATTTTTTTTCAACTGTTGCAAATCTGTTCGCGCGTATTCTATAATTAACATGTAATAAAATGTATGAAGCTGCGGTTTGATATTAGGTAGGTAAGTACTGGTCGTTATGATTAAAGAGATCGGTTTTTTAAGAACATAGGTATGATTTTGTGTAGGTAATAGGTAGTAACTAAAACTTATCCTTTCTAAGTTTTCTATTACAACACAATTATTTTGTATTTTGCTAATTTCTTCAATTTAATTTTAAATATAACGACAGGTAACCGCTGGATTCAGATAGCTCGGGACCGGTCGAAGTGGCGCAGAATAGGGGAGGCCTATGTCCAGCAGTAGACTTTCAAAGGCTGATGGTTGGATGAATTTTAAATATTGTGTCTAGTTTTTTTATAATATACTAGCTGACCCGGCGAATTTTGTTCCGCCTAAAAGTCAAAAATCTAAAATTACCAATGTTTCTTAACTATATTATACATGCATACATTTAGGCGGAACGAAGTTCCCCGGGTCAACTGGTAATCTTTTTTTTTATAGTTAGGCCAAACGATAAGGCAGACGGGCCACCTGATGGAAAGCAGTCACCGTCGCCTGTGGACATTTGCAACACCAGGGGAGTCGCCAATGCATCGCCGGCTTTGGAGGAGAGCTCTTTTTACACATTTCTTGAGGAGCCCCATGTCATAGCGCTCCGGGAATACCTCATTTAATAATATATAAAAGATTAGGTTCTGATACTTACTGTTGCAAGCCGAGTTGTATTCATCATCCTTTTGCATATAGGGCGTGTTGTCCTCCATAGGCGGGTAGGGCACGAACCGGGGCAGCATGATGGAGGGCGCGGGGGAGGGAGAGCGCTGCTTGCTGAGGTTGAGGGGCGCGTCGGGGTCCTGCGGGGGAGGGGAACGGGCGCTGGCTGTCAACTGCGCGAGCTGGGCTGTCGCTGGCCACGGGTTCTGTACCACCTGGAAGGAAAGCATAAGTTATATACGATGTTGATGAGAGCAGTGATAGCCTAACATTGATAGCTTAGCAGTGATAGTCTACCCATTATTTTCCCACTGCTGGGCACGGATTTTTTCTCAGAATGACGGAGTTTTAGACCATAGTCCACCGCGCTGGCCACGTGCGATTTGGTGGACTTCACACACCTCCGAGAACTTATTTTTAAAGAACTCTCGGGTGTGTAGGTTTCCTCACGGGTTTTCCTTCACCGAAAAGCAATGATAATTAATTACGCATATAAATCATTGGCGCGTGCCTGGGTTTGAACCTCGGACCTCCCGATGCAATATCAATGAAGAATTACTCTGATTTATATATATTATGCTAGTGATAGAAGACGTACTGTCTTCTATTACTATTTAATAATAAAAGCAATAGAAATATTAATCCACAATAACCAATAAGGTATTTGGTCGGTTATAACTAAACTAACTTCGAGGAGGAAATTAATTAAAAAAGTGGGTAATCATCATTTTAATAGACCCGGTGTGTCAATATCGGCACTGATCAACAAAAACTAAGATGTTTTATGGAAATGAAGTAGCAACCAAAACAATCAGCACTCATCAGGCGGTGTAAGCTGTTTCAAACGGAAATGGCATCAATTAATATCCACCATCAACATCAAATGGTACGTTTATAGTCAAAAACTGGATGACGAATGTTTCATATGTATCGGACGCATCTAATTATAAATTTACATAACACACACCGGTTATACCGATAATTAGTACCAGAACAACTTTCGTTTATGATTTTCGACCTTACCGTCGATTGCACAATTTAGTTTAGATAGAGTAAACACAGCGTCAGTTATCCCGCCCCGGGATTGGCCAACATAGATGTTAGCTAAACATCTCATAATTATTCGTTGCCAAATCAATGTGGACCTACATCTTCTTCGCATTGCCCTGTTTTTACGTAACCGTATATAATACATCTTGCGAGTAGTGTAATTGTACGACTGCACATTATATACCTTTTGACGAGGAAAGAGCGAAGCACACACCACAAATCAATACACGTAGAGTAAAAATAGATACATGTATCAAAAACGACAATTATTTATTATTCTCGTCTTCAATCTATTAGAGTGTCACTTTAGAGCACGAGTCTCTTCTTAAATTATTATTTTCATTGTAAAATGTTCATAGCAATGTTTGACGTAGGATCGCAAAAAAATCGCATGATTTGCTTCGACAATTTTAGACAGATTTTTTCGTCAAAGACAACAACATCATGTCAACTTCCTAAGTATTTAAATGATAGCAAATCTTAAAATTTACCGGCACTAAATTATCACGCCTTCGACTCTTATAGATGTCGTGGATTATAGAGATGACGATGGTACTTACATTGCCTGGAGGCTGCTGTGGTCTCATCTGTTCCAGCAGGGGAAGCAGAGCCAGGGGCGGGCCAGGGTATAAGGTGTGCTGTCCACGCCGCACCATCTCCTGGCGACGCATATGCTCCTGCTGCAGTCTTTGTAGCTCCAACTCCGCTGACACATTGCCTATATTCTGTGGACAAAAAGATTATGTTAGTCTTGGTCTAGTTATTTAGAAGTAGAAAAAGAAGAAAGACAGAACGACAATAAAGCCGTCTGTCCAAATAGACAGACGGCTTTACAAGCTCTCCGAAAGTCGAAAATGCGAATAAATTTTTGCTACAAGTGCTAGTCCTATTACACCCCCATTCGTGCATGATTGTTTAACCTTTTAGATTGACTACTTTGCAAGACTGTGCTTTCCCGGTTTTTGTAGAAACAGTAAGAAAGTACAGTACTGGTATTGTGATGAGGGTGTGCTAAGTAAACACCTTACTCTTACTTACTTACTTACTACTTATACAGTTATACACTCATGACTAATATTACGTACCAATCAACAATTTTTGCTCATAACAAGAGTAAAACAAAAAAGTCTAGCAATACATTTGCACGGAGTACGCACGTTGTTGCAATAAAACAAAAAGCCATAACGACCGGTCCTTAAATTGCTGTACTTTCGGCAATCAGTCTTAACGAGAGATCTTTCTGCGCGAAATTTGTTCCTCACGATATATTGCACACTTAAACTGCGTCCACGACAAAGAGTTCCCTCAGACGCGGGCACAAATCAACCGAAGGGGACGCTCGGTAAATCTTAACGCCCATAAACAGACTTCCAAAAAAGAAAACTCCGATTAATTGCTCGGGAGTCGTGACGAATACCACAATATACATTTTATCGGCTCTTCATTAAGACCGTATTGAATTGTTAATGACTGTACGTTATAAGGTGACGAAACCGAAACAACTCGGACCGTATTTCCGGACCAATGACAAGCTCAAAGCGAATTATGAAAAGGGATCGCGAACTATAAACGATTTTTGTGCCGCTCAAAGCGGTTTTGACAGAGAAAATACTTTTAAGTGAAATATGGCCGTCGATGATAAAAAGGAAAAAGCGTTAATGGAAGACAAAAGCGAATGCATAAATAAACATGACATAATCGCGCGAATAAAAAGAGCGCTCAGCGGTTGTAATAGGCGCCCTGAACGATACGCGGAGGCCGGAGCGCCACTGGTAATCGACCAAGTTTTTCCATCGGGCAGACAAATTGCCGTCATAACCGAACGGATTAAACTTTTTATTAAAAACAACAAACTGAGCATAATGTATGGCTGTAATCGGCAAGGGACAGATGTTCCCGAATAACGTACGCGATTTATCTAATGTAAAAAGACTTTTATTTAATAGCTTCGCGGAGATGTCCTAGCAATTGGCGCTTATATTTTACTGGCGGCCGTCGTTCTGGCATTTCGACCGCATTTTGATAGCGTTATTAATGTAAGAGATGACATAAAAATGTGATTTTTGATCGAGTGAACCAGCTGCGACGTAACAATTTATTGTAGTTGCCGCGCAGGTGGGCTTGTGGACGAAACGTGATTTTTACACGATAGATCTAAACAGGTATGCAGTGCACCTGATGTTGAATCGTTTGGCCTACTGGAATCCACGGATACCACCGAATCCGAGAACCGTTACCGAAGTTAAAAAAAGTGATGCTTCCAATGTAGACTGACAGAACGCGTCATACTAGTAGTTAAATGACTCACTCTCCAGACTAAACTATCTCAAAATCTACACATACAAGTAGTAGATGCAGGGCAGAAATAGGTGTGTCGATGTTTTGCATACTCCAACTAATATTACCTCCAAAAGATACTTCGGCATAACGTTTAGTAAATATTAGGATATCATAAAATCGATCGGGTCAATGGTTGCTTTGCCAATAGAAATTGCTGGGCGTGACGTGTTGCGTGCGCGCCGATGTCCGATCAATAAGATGGCGGGTGATATAAATAACCTGAGAAAACATACACCATCTGTCATTGCGTCCTTGGCACTAACAGAGCGGATGAGTTTCATAATACAATATAATGCTTTGGATTAAATCAAATGACGTTTCGTGGGTAGAAGGTGATTTTTTAATTACTGGTTGCAATTCCTAATATAGGTTACTTATCTAGAAAAGACTTAGCGATTCCTCCAACAAGCTACTTCGATAAGGTCATGGTGGTATAAAATAACTAATCCGTGTCGAATATTTTAGGCAGTTCGAAAGGTTTCGAACATGTTTTAGCGGCTGCTTTCGTTGGATAACAATGAGGGTTAAATACTATGGTTAATAACTATGGCTAAATGTGCTCTCCAAAGTACAAATATACATTATTTGTTAAACAGACACTCATTCTCCCGACCATGGACGATTTTTTCAATCTTGTCCTGTTGTTTCAAGATCTACAGATCTGTGGCCAATAAATCGTCATTAAGCTATTGTCAAAGCTGTAAAAATAAGTCCCGGAGATAGAGATGAAAGCGTGGATTATGTTAACGTATACATCAAAAAGTGGATACTTGAGAATATTGTAGCGGGAACTGACAAAGAGATCAGAGCTGACGACCGGACATACCATGACATAATTTATAAAACCGGGAGTCCATATCAAAATAGTGTAATCCCACTTTTTGATGATACTGCACACGATTCTAATGCTTCCGTCGATCTAATAAGATTCACGATAACAAGTGAAGATTTGTTAAATATACCGAAAGATGTATAATGAAACAGACGTCATATTGACGTAAGAGGTGCAAAATCTTGGGTGAAATCATAATATTTACTGTCACAAGTCGACACGTCCTCATTCTTGGATATATTATTCTGGTCATTGAATTAGATTTCTGTTGCTCAATTATTCGGAAACCCGCATCAGATATAGCCCAGATCTAAGGGATTGTGTTCGAATGAAAAGTCGTTAAATTATCTCATTAGATTTATCTTCTAAGATTTGACTTTGGACTTGATAAGTGTTCTACTCGTAGTTTCACATGTTTTACATATATATATTTTAATTTATAGGTTAGATAATGTTACTTATGCTTTTTTTAGGCAGATAACTGTAATACAATTATCCTAAATTTTGAGATCTTCTTATTAGAAATACAAAAGTAACATTTTTTTTAATAAATCATGTTATGAACGTATGAAACCGGTGTTAATTTTTTAAACTTTCTTCGTTGAATTGTTATCCAAATAGTTTTTATTATAAATTAAGTGCATTTAATGAAAAAAATGATCATTTTAATAGCTCCATAATCACCTTCTGTTATTAATAGTCGCATGCTATAATTATATACATCACAACCTACACAGATGCTTTGATAAATCCGTATCAAGATTGCACGGTCTGCTAATAGATTATGTTTTGAAAAACTAACATGTGTTTAATAATATTACATTTTATAGCGTATTAGTGACTCATTCCCCCACTGTGAGTACAAAGTGTTGATAATTTAAATAATGCCGATAAAAAGGCCGAGTCCCGCGGGTGATACAAAGGGCAGTGCGGTGCGCGATGACATATCAAAACGAATCGCTAATGCACAGCCTTGGTTTGGGGAGGTATGGAGTGGGTTAAACTAAAAACTTTAATGTAATCTTGTGACGTCAGTCTATGTCGAGAGCGCCATTTTGAATTTCAATAATAATACTTGGAACCAGCGGTGCCATAGATATAACAACATCGCAACATTGTAATCTTTGAAAATGTAATTTAATTCTGCTGGAATATTTTGGATTCATGATTGATTCGTAAATATCATATGATACGTCAATTAATATCTATGCTAATATATATTTAACGTCCCAGTGTAAACGTTTCCGTAACGTCCTTACTTTTCTTTCATTTAGGTACTATTAATGGAACTATTATTATCAGCCGGTCATTTTTCAGAACATAACTTTAAAATTGAATTATTTTGCCCTAACAAATTAATTATTTACTACAAATTAATAATAACTATAAATGCAGCCTTAGATTATATGTTGCAATGTTTTTAAATGCAAGATACTTTTATTGTCAACAAATATTTTATTCTATTTGCATAAACATTACATAGAAAATTCCTCAGTAAATTATAGAGTAGACGAACCACTAACAACAATCTATGTCTATAAGCAAAGCGATACACCCACAATACGAAATTGAGTCATTATCCCTTCCATAACGCATTAACCTAAGTTTCAAGTCATGAGGCAACTCCATTCCTCTCGATACGACTTCGTTTTAATATCGAGAGCAGATTGCACAATGACGTTGTGAATTAATTATTGCGTCCTGTTGCAGTGAAGACTCGTTTGCGATCACGAGATTAGTACCAGCGGTCGGAGATCTTGGAACTGAGGGTCTACTTTAAACAAAATCCATATATTCGATTTCGATTCCAGTCCGTTTGGGAGATGAAATGAAATGAAAATGAAATGAAATGTCTTTATTTTGCATAGGCCTACGGGGGCGCTTACAAATTGTCAGTTACATATTTTTAAACTACCACCGGATCGGAACACGACCTCAACTGAGAAGATCCGGCAAGAAACTCAGTGGGTTTGTCTTGTTTCTATGTATATCTTTTTTATTTTCCATCTTATTTTTACATGGATATTAAAAGTTAGCTCCAGTATCTTGCCTTACAGCTTAGGAAACATCTTATATTTACGTAAGAAATTTAGAGAGGAGGGTCTGGTCAAAATTCACGATAGATGGAAGATGAATAAAAACAATAAATGGGGCTCTACCCATTTATTCTTTTGAGAATATAATATAAGATCTTGGAACTGAATGTAGGGTTTAAAGAGACGAAACGAAATGTACATATTCGAATTCGTTTCGAGTATGTTTGGAAGATCTTACTATACACTTTATTGAAGCAAAAACTTGTGACGGATTTTTAAGTAATATGCCGCGGACGGATTAGTATGAAATTTTGCACGGTTATAGTGGACGTAGAGAAGGAGTGCAGAATGTTAATATTTTTTTCAAATACCTAATGCATTTTTCATACATAAAATCAACTAAAAACACATTACACACACTGCCTTGCATTTGTCACAAACACATACATAGTAAACGAAATAGAACATTCATGTCAGATGTCTTTGTCAAAATACCGCTATTGCTATTAAATGCGGCTTAGATAATTAAACCTCTTTTTATATTAAACGGGCGCGTTCAAAATTACTTGAAAATTTAAAAATACTGGAATTTGAGAAATGTACTACTTTGGACAACGAAGTTTAGTTTTTTAATTTAAATACCTACATAGTTTACACCAATTATAACATAAAAAAAACACAATTATACAATACGGAAAAGCTAAGTGCAACTACATTTATAGGCGAAGACTGCTTGCAAAAAGGAGCGAGTAACAAGTAAATCAAATGATAATAACAATAGTAATAAAGAAAAGAAAACATTTTTTTCTGGTATAAAATTAAATTAATTTTTTAATTATTTTTTGCACTTTTGCACTTTATTAACGTCCGAAGGGTCCGAATCCGAGAAGTTCCTACAAAGCTCTTAGAGGTGTCATAATTGTAGCTGACTTTAGATAGGACTCATAATTTTATCTGGGGTTCATTACTGTCTATGTGTGAGAAACAAACGACAAGGAAACTACCAACTGAAGGTGGTAGTTTGACCGGGAAATACCACCGCCACGCCTGTTTCTAGCGTGAAGCAATTCTTGCGTGTCGATGGAAGGGTGTGGTTGCCGGCACGCTTTTATATGAGGCGACCGTCATGGTCCTCGGGAGTAGCAAAGCATCTGTGATTGACTTCAGATGAACCCGTGTTCCGTATGAAGTTGATTACGAATGTCCATGAGCGGCAGTACCACTTACTATAAGGTGGACTGCTTGCTCGTTTGCTTCTTCAGTCAGATATTTAAAAAAATAGCTTCTTATTTTGCAACTTAGGTACGGTAGGTAGGTTCCATACAAGACTAATATTACCACTAACTGCCAAAGCTCACCTTTCTTAACATTTGGTTACCGTTGCAAGTCAGAGTGATGGATGAATTAATCGTTGAACCCGACTTTCGAATGCCATATTGCTACGACCTCACGTTTGGTCTCGTTGACCACGCGCATGTGGTCATGCAGGTGTTCGCAACCTGTGGTTCTTTGCAAAAATAGTATAAAGTTAATATATACAAGGTAGTTGTATGATGTGTGTGTGGTTTGTATCTCAAACACAGCTGTGTGATGTTTTAGTGTTGTTAAGCTAAATGTATATGTGGGGTTGTAAATGGGCATTAGGAAATATATTACCTAAGTTTTAATCCAGCTTAGGTGAGTAGAGCTTAGGTAGTAAAGGTAGATTGAAATTTATTCTAAGTTAAATGTTTGTTATTGCTCAAATTCAACTTGATATTCTTGTTGCTTTGATAATCTAATTATTTACATTTAGGTTTCATATTATATTGTTATCTACATTTTTGAGAGACCTTTTAAAGAACTTATGACATTGTAAATTTAAATATAATGGTAAGACTACCTACGTAAAATGAATAGTGAATAGGTATTTTCCCGCGTCAATTTACATATTTGCCAATACACAAATTTGTAATAAAATTTTAAACATTTCATATATCTTCTTATTATTTCTAGTACTCTATATTTACTTCAATAGATCACAATTGTTATATTTACACATAATATCTTAATGCAGATGACGTCAAAAACGGTTGCCATCACCTGCAACGGTACCACACACACGTACTTAGCACGGACTATTACGTGCATAAGTTTTGACAACCACCAATTAAACTGTCAGATATGGCGAATGTCCGACTCGTATCTCTCATCGGATGTGATGCAAATGTGCAGACTTATGGGGATTTGATAGGATTTGACGTTATTAACTAAGTTCTCTTTGTGCTAATGGGGATTACTGGGAACTTTTTACTTTTTGTGTAGGTGCAATGCCTCCTTTCCTTCCTTCAGGGCCCCCATCCACAGGGCTCCGAAGGGCCGACAATTATTGTCACATTTAATATTAAAATACTTTGGTCGGGTGTACACTTATCTCGTTGCACGAGTCTTCGGGATCCTTTTAAGATGTACATTATACTTTCTTTACATTTCAAAAGGGCCCCGAATTCTTGTGTGCCCAAGAGCCCCAGCATAGTCTAAGACGGCCCTGCGTAAGTTTTAGTTATTTTGGACCATTATTAAGTTGTTTGTCCACCGAACTTTAGGCAAACCAAATAACAGTGTTGAGGTTTTTTCGCGGGCGGTGCAGTCCAAAAGGTTTGACGGATTGTGATGATATATTTTAGGTCTGAATTTACAATACGTCATTGTAATCGTTTGAATTTGCAGAGTGGCATAGCTATATAATATTTGAAAATGGCGTCTGTAAATTCGCTGCGCTGAAGTTCGCGGGACGGTAGGAATGTACATTGCAAGTCTATAAACGATTTGGAATTATCCGTAATGTTTATAGCCTTATTGTACCTTAATAAATAAACAAATAAAATAAATAAAAAAATAGAAAAAAGTATGTTTGTATAACTTTTATTAAACCTTTTAAGGAAAGAAGATTAGTTACAAACTTATCTTCCTTCCTTTTGAATTAAAGCTGTTGGGTGTTTTCTTTTTGTAACATGTATCTATATTTAATTTTTTACAAAGTCGAGTTTTATATTTTCCGTATTAATTTTATTGACATTTGTAATCTATTGTATTCGATTGCTACTTCTATCATAATGACTTAGTGAAATGATTGCAAACATTTTGACAAGACCCAATTAAACTGTCGTGTTGTCATATAGAGCCCTGCCCGGTCGCCACGGGACGCCGTCAGAGATAAATCTCCCTTGATGCGTGATTCGCGGATTTTGATGGCAATGCACAGATTTTATCTGCCATCAGCGGGGTGATTATGCGGTTTGCGTCTGTCTTATGGTGTGATTGTGGGGGAATATGCAATGTTGGACGAGGTATTGAAAGCTTTGTTCGAAAGTTTTACTGTGAAAAATTTAAAGCCGTTTGCGCGTGGCTATCTTATTCTTAAGGTACAACCCATTATTGTACCACTGCTGTATACCTTAGTTGTGTACCTTTAGTTCTTGCAGAGTACAGGGGAATGCTATTATCGAATAGAAATGTATCAATCGCCCCAAAAAATATAATATGCGAGCGAATACTTTGAAAAAAAAAATTAGAAAACGGTTTCGAACCTCGTTAAGATTTAAACAGAATGAAACCCAAAGAAAATCAAACCATCAACACCCTAATTACACAAAGATTTGAAAAAATAGGTATATTTTATATGTACAAAAAATATCGGTACTTCCATCATCTCACAATTAGAAACGCAAATTCTCGAAGTTTCCGGCACTCATTATTCAAGAGTAAACAATCAAATAAGCACTCAAAAGACAAGTCAAGGTAGAGGGGCAAACCATTGTTATTGCCCCCAACGATCAAATTAGCGGTGCGGTGTGGTCGAACGCCGTCCTCGCACGTGCGAGGCTCGATACTGATGACGTAATCTGTATCTTTGATCGGAAGGGAGTTTTTGATTTTTACGTAACAAAAAACATGCGGTCCATCTGAAGTGGTCCTTGACACTTATTCAAATCTGTAATGAACTTTAGAATAGAAGTTTGAGTACCTGTACTGATAAGTTTGACGACCCGCGTGGCGCAGCGGTTACCATACCGGTCTAACACGCAGGGTCTCAGGTTCGATTCCCGCCCAGACAGGTATCTCAATGATGAGTTTAGATTCTTGTTCTGGGTCTGGGTGTTTGTGTGTGTCCATGGCACCCACGACACAGGAGAAAATCCTACTGTGGGGCTATGAGTGTAGAAAGCGTTTTAATTTTTTTTTTAAGTTTAAGTAGGTGGGAGTTGGTAGGTAAGAGGTCTAATCCCTCTGCTCTGTTCCATTTTTATGGATACAACCCATTATTTTCCCACTGCTGGGCTCGTGCCTTCTCTCTGAATGAGAGTTTTAGGCCATAGTTCACTACGCTGGCCAAGTGCGAATTGGTGAACTTTCCATAAATATAGTGACGCAATTAATATTTTTTTCAACAAATAGGCGATTTTGTTAAAAAAGTAATCGACTATTTCGCGTTGTTTGTGGTTGGTCAGATACAGATTTTAACAAAGGATGTAAACAGATAAATTATGACATTCAACAGACGTTATTGCAATAGGTACCTACTTCAATTATTTTTTTAATTAAGCAATAATGAACACCTAAAAATACCAAAAGTAACCGTGATGAAGTAGCGGCGTTTTACTTTGAAGCGTTTTTTACCGTAAACTATTAGAATTATGTTGTAAATTAACAATTAGGTGAAACAGCGTATAGGAGGGGTGTTTTAAAAACGTGAAACAATTGGAAACAAATGCTCATCACATCTGTTTTCAATCTAGATTATTATATTTAGAATAGGGCAGAGTGTAACTGTTTCATTTTGTGTAGGTAGATAAACTAGAAATTATAGGTAGGTACCTAATGATAACAAAAACCAAGTACTAAAAGTAAATGTTGCACGTATCCGGATATCTGTTCTTTACTAATTTATTTAATACTAGTTGACCTGGTGAACTTCGTTTCGCCTAAAAGTCAAAAATGGTCAGTGTTCGTCGAGTCGAGGATGGGTGTGGTTGCCACACTTTTATATGAGGCGACCATCATAGTCCTCGGGAGTAGGAACGCATCTGAAATTAACTTCAGAACCCATGTTCTGTATGTTCATTACAGATATCCATGGGCGGCACTGACCACTTACCATCAGGTGGACTGCATGCTCGTTTGCTATTTCAGTCAGATAAAAAAGGGCGTGCCAAAAAAATCTGACATATATATAAACATAGCTTGAAAAACAACACCTGTCTTCTTACACAGTCGGTTAAAAATAATAAAAGAAATCATAATACGTATATTCGCAAACATGTAACATAAGAAAAAGAAATGTCTTAGTCTATTAAAAATAATCAAAATACTTAGAGGTAACAATAAACCAATTCCCTATAAGAACAAATTCAAAACCAGCATATATTATCAGCCTGAATAAATAACACGACGATAAACAAAAGAGACCCCAAAGCAGGGACGTGCAACTCCCGCGAGGTTAGCTCAAACGACCCCCCGACCCCCTGCCGACCCCCTGCCCCTACCCCCGTCTTGCCTCTTGCCGGTTCCTACCTATTCCCGGATGCTCGTCCCACTTCAGCTTTTCTTTTATTCCTTACCTACTCTTATGTTTATTTTTGTTTTCCGTAACCCAGCGGAAATAATAGCGTTCGTTTTATGTGGATCTTCTAGCTACTTAAGTTTTTTATATGGTGGCTTTTATTTAGATTGAACGAGAATTGTTGCGCATCGAAATCAAGTATTAACTTAGCTTTGGGATACAAATAATCCTTTGACTATTTATTAGAATCATACTTTTGCTTTTTTTTTATAATAATGAAGTAGCAAACGAGCATGCAGTCCACCTGATGGTAAGTGGTCACCGCTACGCATGGACATTTGTAAGCAACTTCATGTACAACATAGGTTCTATTTGAAGTCAATCACAGATGCGTTGCTATTCCCGAGGACTAGGATGGTCGCTTCATATAAAAGTGTGCCGACAACCACACCCTTCCACCGAAACGCAATATTATTATTATTATATTTGATTGCCTATTGGCCTACATTTGCACTATTGGTCAGAATCTAAGTTATACAATTATTTTCATTACTTCCAAATGGCTGACCCGAAAATGCCATATCAATTTTTCTTTCAAGTTTTCTCCTGTGTCGTGGGTACCATGGATACACACAAGACCAACAGTAATATACCAACACCACCACACAGCCAGGACCAACCTTTTAGCTAAGGCACCTTTCACCCAAGCTCTCTGTACACTCAATCAGGTACATGAAAAACTAGATATCAATTCATGTAGCTTGAGTGAATTCGCAAAAGTTGTCTTTAATATTTTATCTTACAATAATATATAGTTATAATTAATAATTATAGAAAATAATGTTAACCTTTTAAAAAATGAATAATTGTCTACGCTATCGTATTGGGTGCTACCTGTAATGATAGACGTAAGTCTGTATAAATAAATAAATAAATAATAAATAAAACGAATACAAACCAGACCCAGAACATTAATCTAAACTTATCATTCAGATACCTGTCTGGTCGGGAATCGAAATCGGGACCAATTGCGCGTCAGACCGGTATGGTAACCGCTCCGCCACGCGGGTCGTCAAATAAAAACGTAAGTCACATCTACATAATATTTTCGTTAACTAAGATGATGTTTTGTAGGAAACAGTTGGATAGGCGTCATTATTTCGCCTTGCTTTCAATCCTATAATTTACCTCATTTTAAACAAACTGGCCCGTATAATAGAACCGTGGGTGCATAAAAATAGACACTCATATTATTTAATTCCAGTTGTGTACCCAATGTTTTGTCTGGGTTTTCAAGTGGCTTTTTGTTCGAATGTATACTGTAAAAAGGTATTGATGTCTATTAATTGAATGAAAAAGGAATCCAGGTAGGAAAATATTACTTTTCTATGTGGAAGTAGCAAACTAGATGGTAAGTGGCCACTGCCTTATACCTTGTAACGAATTTCATGTTTTACAAAACGGGGGTTGTATCAGAATACAATCACAGATGCGTCACTTCTAGGAATAACTAAGATATATACTTTTGTATTTGGAAAAAACACAAAAAGTAAAGTAGTACAAAAAATCTCCTAGTAATTAAGTATTACTACAGATGTTTTTATTACAAAAAGATCTACTCGGGTTATTGCGGCAGGTAACCGAGTTCACCTGCAGTTCTGGTGGCCTGTGGAGCCTGAAACTCTTCTGTGAGTGCAACTGGCATAGGTATGCTCGCTTTTGTGTGTAAATTGTGTGTATATATATATGTGTGTGTGTGTGTGTATAAGTGAGTATGTGTGTATGGGCGCGCGTGTGCACATGCGCGTGTATGTGCGTATATCTCTCTCTATCGGTCTCTCGCTTTCTCTCTTTCTCTTGTTTATTAGTTTATGTGCATGCCCAACTGGTTTAAAGCATGTGTGTGTATAAAAGAGCGTAAAATGTATGTATGTGTGAGTGTATTGTGTCAATTCGAAGATATTAGATTCGACTTTCATCCAAAGCAAATCTGTGACAGATCCTTCACGCTCGTTCGCCAACTTATAAAATAATCAGCACCCACATTATCCTTACGTATTTTCTCGACATTTAATATCACGTCTGAAGATTACTGAGGCTTTGTCCGTCAATGCTGAGTCCACAAAAGTGCGAAGCTCCGAAGATTAATAAAGCTTACGGCACACTCTCAACACCTGCCCTTTGTCGCTAATGGACGCCCTAATCTCGACAAGAGAAAATAGTGGAGAAAAGAAAATTTGCTACATGTTCTTGTGTATGTTCATGTATTTTGGAAAATATTGTTTTTTTGCTTTGATGTTTTTTTGTGATACTTGTATTAATGTGAATCTATTTTAATATTTGCATTATATATAAATTAATGTATGCACTATATTATAAAACACTGCACTAAAAATATTACAAAGTTTAAAAGTGTAACTCCGTTTTAAAATTTGACTTATAACATAAATAAATATAGGTATAGGTATAAAAAATTATAAAACACTACACTATTATGATTATTAAGTTTATGTATAAAAAAGAAGAACAAAAATTCGTTTTAAATTATTTCAAAATATAAAAAAAAATGATGAAGTAAAATAGAGAAGTTTGTTTATTGTTTTGAGGTTTATGCCTCACACAGCTAAAAAAGACTATAAATTAAAACTACCTAAAAATTATTATACTATATTGTTTGTCATTTGTGATGAAATATAAAATAATTTCCTATAAAAACACAATTTTCCCACAATAAAGCGTGCTGTAAATGTCGCAGTACCTAATATGCAATACTTTCAAAGAAACTACATCTATGCACTGATTGAGCGATATTGCAAAAATTAATCTACTCGCTGTATTGCTTACGGGAAAGTTAATCTTTATCTCACATCAAGACAATCTGTTTTCTCATTCATATAATGTATTGATGTTAGTGCAAATTGCTTGGTACTGTTAGTGTTTTGTTTTTGTTGACCATCTCCGTAGATGCGTTTGTTTTTTGAACAAAAGCCCTATCTATCAACGTTGTTCGTCATTATGACTTAATGGCAATGTAGTGAGTTAATGGGTTTGATGATTTATACACCAATTCCAATCGAGCTTTAATCCAGAAGTTGAGACTAAAATGCTTTTTAGAACTTATTCAAAGAATTAACGATATACCTATAGAGCCTAAACCGTATAATTTTGGTTCGGAGTAATAAAAAATAAATCAAAATCCCGCTGTTTTAAATATTAGCGCACTCAATTTTTATTTAGTGCGCTTAATTAGTACCTATAGGAGTAATCTAATGAAAAAAATAATTAAGTAGGAAGGTGCAGAAGATACAAATAGGTGAACGGTAAATATAAAAAATATGGTGAAATATTTTTTAATCTTGCGCGTTTTCCTTTTATTTAATACTAGCTGACCCCGCAAACTTCGTTCCGTCTAAAAGTCAAAAATCGAAAATTATCAATGTTTCTCTACTATGTTATGCATCTATTATACATAAAAATCTTCCTCTTGAAACACTTTATTTATTAAAAAAAACTGCGTAGCGTATCCATAGCGTATCCGTATCCGTAGCGTAGTTTTAAAGATCTAAGCATACATAGGGACAGACAGCGGGAAGCTACTTTGTTATATACTATGTAGTGGCTGTACATATATCGTTAACTTATGGAAAAAGGGAAATAACTATTCAATAGTTACTAAATATACTCATAATATTAGCATTTCTACACAAGACTCTTGTTCACATTACCGTATTGAGTATCTAACAAGCTGCATCTTAAAAGAGCTAACGCAAAAGTTGCATCCGGTTTCAACTTGAAATAATTGGAAGAGATGTAACCGGGCGGTAACAAGCGAGGCTGGTAAGTCGCTCCATACCCGGGTAAGGCAATGCGCTATATCCGGCGGTACCCGGGTAACGAGCTTTAACGAACCAGCGAAGCTAGCGTACTCCAGACAAATGTCTGCGCCTTTGTCAACAAATAACTCTAAATATTCCAGCAGGAATTTGTATACGTGCGTTAATACATGAATATGTAAAATAATTAACATAAAGTATATAATACGCACAGTGAGAACGATAAGGCTGTCCTTATTGTTCTATATAAAAGAAACGAAGGAAAACTTTGGCAAATTACGTGAAAAGACTTCATGCTTCTTCAATCTTATAATTAAAGATATGGTCAGAAAGATCACGTATAAAGAACCAGTTACGATAGACACTACAATTTTATATTTGAAACGAATTGGTACAAACATAATACGCAGATACTTGAATCCGCTTCCAAGCGGTTTAGCTGTAGATAATTGGACTCGACCTAACCGAGCGGTAACAAGGCTGGGAAGACCCGGGTATCAAGCCGGGCAAGACGGCACCCGGGTAACGAGCAGCGCAAAGAACCGGTAACGAGAATGCAACGGAGCAAGCGCACTTAAAGATGCCTGCACGTTTGTTGGTGGTTTTCTTGGAAATGTTTGAAGGGCCTTGTCAAACGGAGATTAAATGCTGGATACATCCAAGTGGTCTATTATGACAGTAAGTGTCAATTTAGAATTGGAATTTGTCAGTTATATCTATTTCTTAACTTCAATTTACTAAAAGTTCATGTTAGTTGTGGTTTGAACACCGCACTTGTTTTGGTACACCGCAGGCAGCAGACGGTTAAACGGCACAATCTTTTGGTTTCAAAGGTGTGGTGAGGAGAAGGTGGTTACGAAGACACTACGAATCTTGCAAACATCTAGGAACAATTCTATAGGGTAACAAGTGTAACAACGATTCTGTGGCCACCCTATGTATCCTACTCGGGTCCTATTTGAGGTTGATTACAAAACAACATTCACAATACACGAAGATGTATATCTACGTGTACTTTTTTGTTGGGGGGGGGGGCTTAGTTTACCATCAAATACTACGTCTCGAATAAATATCAAAAAGAAAAAAGAGCTTTATTCACTCAACGCTCCTATTATATTGTTATAATAAACAATCAAGATGGCCGACTATATGAAAGATCGCGGATTGATGCCTGTCGATTTTGATATACTTGATATAAGATGTGGGGAAGTCTGTCTTCGGGTGGCAGTAAGAGCTTGCGGATATATTGAACCGATTAATATTGTTATAAAGGAAACATAATTTGTTCTCAAGAATAACTATGAAGTTAGATTGATATGGGTTGAGGTTTGTTTAATTTTATAAGAGTTTTATCATTTACTTTCATGTTTTTTATAAGATCGCAGTAACAAACGAGCACTCAATATAGCTGGTATTTGGTGACTACCGCTCATGGATATCTGAGAGCAATTTCATACAAAACAAGCGTTCTGAAGTCAAACATAGATGCGTTATACACCCGAGGAATGAGATGGTCGCCTCACATAAAAATTATATAATAGGTATATTTGACTGTAACGCAAAAACTGTTTTACGCTAAAATTAAACAACTATTATGATACATGTATTTATGAAATCAAAATAAACATTTTTAATAGTTCATATCAATTAATTATAACTGTGATTTGGCCAGGAGTGTACATACGGACACAACTTTTTTTCTAGCTAGAAGCAGAGAGGTATTGCGTTTCTGTGGAAGGATGTGTTTTTTTTAATTATTTTTTTGATAACAGATACATATTTATACGATTGTAGGTAACATTCATACAAACATAATTATGTAGATTGAATTATGGTAACTATACCTTTAACCTCAAACAACTACTATCAAAAAGTAAAAAACTTTTCACAAAATAAATACTTTATTAAAAAGTTATAAAATAATGCAGTCTCTGTCATAAAAAAATAATGAAAAATAATGTAAAAATTATTGCCCCGGGTGAGGATCGAACTCACGACCTTAAGATTATGAGACTTACGCGCTGCCTACTGCGCTACCGAGGCGGTGACCGATGACGCTAAAATAAGCAACAGTATAGTTTTCTTCTTTGTCATATGACATTGTAATATTTTTTTAATTATCAATATACAAAAAAGTAATTACAATATTCATTAAACCGATTATTTTAACAATCGATAATTTAAAAAATACAATATTATGTTATCATTCCCATCCAAGGAAATAGGCAAACGCTTTAATATAGAAAACTATAAACTGACTTCGAATATTAAATAAAGTTTAAGACTACTGAAATGTTATTAATTATTAAATAATGTCATTGCTAACCTACTTTTAATTACCACGTGTATCTACTATAAACATATAGGTACCTCATCATTAGACATCGGATTATATGCATTTGCATACTTGCATATGCAAATGCATATAATGACAGTTTTTAAGTGTTATTGCATATTTAGGCACATTTTTATTAGTTTTGGACAAAATAGTTCTCTAGACCAAAAATGAGATAAATGTTTCTTTTATAGTACAAATTTTATGTATTTTTAACCATTTTGGTGCATATTTCACCATTTTATTGTGCATGTGCATGCATATTTTAGCATTTTGATAGTGCACTATAATCCGTTGCCTACTCATCATAGTTACTACTTACTCAATCAGAATTACATCATAAAACATATCTCAATTCAAAGGAAAAAGAGATTAATATATTAACACGTATGGCCACGTGCGTTTATTTACAACAGTATTAACCTTTTTCATCAACAATGCGGTCTAAAGTAAATATTTATTTTTATACAATCCCAACCGCTCCTCACGATAACACTTAGTTAAGAATAGTTCACGATTAAAAAGTACGTATTCTTAAACATCTGTGAAATAAACACCGACACTGTAGTTCGTATTACAATAAATGTACGTAGACCAGTGTTGCCTACTTTTTTATCTGTTTTTCCCAAAAAATATAAAATCCCTACCATTAAATAAAGTCTTCAACAGCTAAGTAACTAGATTTTTTCGTGTCTTCTATTTCATTAACATTTCGATACAAAATAATTTTATTTTTATTTTGGAATTATCTCACGCCTCATTAAAATGTTAACTTTAAACCCCTACTTGGTTTTGAACCGACTGCAAAGAAGATAAAGTTATGAACTCGGTTCGTATGTTTTTCATTCTCCAATTTTAGGGAGAATTCTCAAGGTGGCAACACTGAGATCGAAGCACTTAATAAAATAACAAACAGGTAACCCTGTTCAATGTTACACGGCAGCCGGATCTAAATACTTCTTTTCTATAAACATTCGCCTTTGTCTATTCAACAGTCGAATGGGAGAAAAACGATCACGTTATTTGTGGAAAAGTATCTCATTGTAAAGTTTCCATTTAATTGTTTTACGGAAGTCTGTAACGCATCCGAACCGCGAAAACTAACGTCGAAAATGTAAGCATTTTAATCGTCGGATCGAAAAGCAGATACATTTGTATGTAGTATTTTAATACACATTTAACAGTGTGTATTGGTTGATATAAGAGTTCTTTGAGATGTTTGTTTGCTTTCTATACTTTCATTTTTCTAATTTTCATAGATCTATCTCTGAGTTGATATGTCTTAATTTTACTTAAGTATCTTGAACTTTTCTTAACTCTTCACTTACTTTATGGGTACACATCAATGCAAATGTATAGGCAGCAAATCATGAGTATCATTAATGCAAACCACAGAGGGCGTTAATATAAAAAGTATGCATTCATTATACAACACACTATTTTGGACAAAATAAAGCATATGAGCTGAACCCCGCAACTTCGCCCGCGTTGAAAAAATCGATGTATCGATTGTCCCGTGGGAATAAGATATTTTCTTAGAGTGAAAAGTAGCCTATATGTTAATCCAAAGTGTCAGCTAACTCCCAACCAAATTTTATGAAAATCGCTCCAGCCGTTTACATGTAAAGAAGTAACCAACATACACACTCACAAAATTTCGCCTGTATAATGTTAAAATATGATATATCAAAACTGTGTCTGACAAAATTACCGATAGCATAAGCAATTCTAATGTACTTAAATGACTGTTTAATCTTATGAATAAACGGACAAACAAACCAGACTCAGATCTTAACGTTTCTAGTTTTCAAGCTATCTCTCGATAACAAAACAAATGGTTAAAAGATATACGATTTAACTTGAGTATTGTGACAAACAACCTGACAATGTAAAACGATTTGTCATGAAGATATCTTTAAAGGATTAGCAAAACAAAAGCTTGACTAGACAAGGTGCAGTAAATGGATACGGGTAGAAGATAATTGTTCACGGTAAAATTAGGAAATGTCAAGAAGTCTAGAATAGATCATGGATACTTTGTGAATATTCCTCAATGACATATTTCATACTTTAAAGTGGGTATAATTTTTTTTATAAAACTGAAAATAACACAAACAAGCAAACAGTCCACCTTACGGTGAGCGACCAATGCCTGAATGCCTAATATTATATAGAAAATGGCTTCTATTTGAATACAATCTTAGACAATCAAGACTGAAATGATGGCCTCAATTGAGAGTACATCACTGCTAAGCAAAGGTACAAAACGTGCTTAATATATTGGTAAGTACATAGGTTACTTTATATATTACTAACTAAAATAAAAGACGAAGAATCAAGCATAAATAAAAAGTAACAGTCGTTAATAATCATGATTATTAAATACAACGCCGAATTAATGACAATCGCAATGTAATATGCAAAACAGTGTTGGAGCCATTTCGTCTCCTAATTTAAAACTCAATAAACATCGAGATTTGTCGGCCATCTTTGTAAAAAACAAGATATCGGCGAAGTAGCGAGTGTCATTTTAAAAAATCCCCTCTTCCGTCCGCACCGATTTTAATAAAAACATCTCGCTTTCTTTATTCGTTCTTTTGAAACCTCTTTTAAGCTGAAGTAAGTTTATTACTAGTCAGATCAGGAATTTCAATCTCACATCCTGAGTTACTGTCTTTGATGTAACCGGCGGGGTTAGATCGTTCCCTTTCGTCTCTAACATCGCTTACTTTAGGTTTATATTCAGATACGCTTGTTTCGATATCAATCCTTTTGAAATCAGCGTCTCCGTAACTGAATTTGCAGCACGGCAGATCCATTGTGAAGTTTTAATACCGGATTCTATGAAACCTGTTCGTGACGTAATGTACAATGTACTTTGCAAAGGGTTAATTTAAATGTCCATTGGTATTATAAATAATCCAATTATGGCATACCTAATTGGTAAATGGCCATTGACTTGTCATCGAGGTACGTATAAGAGAAATGTAAACAACTTGTTAACATCGCATGATTAATGACAAGAGTTACAAGATCTTAAATTGGATTATATAACCAAAGTTAATAATGCGTTACATATTTTTGAACTCAGTTTTTGAGCTGAAATCAAAGTAGTAAACGAATATGTCTATCTTATATAAAATGATTAAGGTTTTATTCTCCTTCTTTTGGAGTTGGATATATTTTTTTTTTTGGAAAGAGACAATATGAAGTAGATGCTTATTTATTTCAAACCCAGGCACGCACCACTGATTTATCTCAAATTATGTGCGTATTAGAAATTAATTATCACTGCTTTTTGGAAAACATCGTGAGGAAACCGACATACCTGAGGGTTCTCTAAAAAAGTTCCCGGAGGTGTGTAAAGTCCATCCATTCGCACTTGGCCTGCGCAGTGGACTATAACCTATAACTCTCTCATCCTGAGAGAAGACCCGTGCCCAGCAGTGGGACAATAATGGGTTGACGACAATAACCATGGACACAAGTATATACTTTTGTTTTTAATGCTCAATTTAAATATATCTGAAGCGTATGTTTTGGCCATCAGGTTATAGAGTAAGTCAAATAAAAGAATAAAATGAAATGATAAAATTGTAAATTAGACAGTAATTTGTAAACTGCTTTCTAATTCGGTTCCCAAAACCCACGAAGTATCTTTATTGCTTTTTTAATATCGATCGAATTGGTCCAATAAAAAGCAGGTGTGTGGCCGATAGATACACCAATGATTTACACTAGAATATTTCGAAAGGGTATAGTGTAAAGAGTAAATGTGTAACATTTTTGGATTTATGCATCGTGAGAACAGGGTAGAATTGTGGCAATTGATACGTTATTAAAATTAACATAAAACTTCAGAGCCTTTAGGTAAATTGATGTTAATAGTTCTGAAGTCACTGATAGCCTAATGGTCCATACTCTGCCTCTCAATCCGAGCTTCATAACCTACAAACGCGCCACAGATTTTCGAAAAAAAAAATTGTGCATATTAGAAATTATTGATTAGGTACTGCTTTACCGCCAAGGACAACATCGTGAGGAAACCTATACATCTTTGAGTTCTTTATAAAACTTGTTTAAGGTATGTAAATTCTACCAATTTGCGATTGGCCAGCGCGGCGGACTATGGCTTTAACCTCTCGAATTCTGAGAGACGTACCGTGTTCAGCAGTGGGACCATAATGGGTTGACAGCGATATCTAAAACATTGAAATTATCATAATAATTTTTAAATGGAAATATTGCAGATAAAATCCTTTAGATACCTAAAATATCTACCTCCCTTTGAGCTATTCACATAAAATCTAATCAATAAAGGCTAACAACAACGACCGAGCAACAATACGTCTTTTCCAACTATCGCATACCATTAGGTCATTGTGAGCTGAATGCACGTACATCGATTATCTTTTATGTTTGACCATCTGACCGTAGCTCAACATCGGGGATGTTTGCCATTCAAACGGAGCTATTAGAAGCCTACCGATTTTCACTGTTTTCCCTGACTTTAACTAATGTAGACTGCGGCTATTGATTTGTTGAAATCTACATGTAAATGTAAGTATCTATTATTTTTAAATTGTGGAATGACTTAAACATTTGTGTTAGATATGTGTGATAGACGAACCCGGAATCCAATGTGTGCTAGACCGGATGGTGATCGCTCCAGTACGCATGTCACCAATGATCAAATAATGATTAACATTTACTGGAACGCACACAAATATTACATCGAATTTGAATGCCTACCCAAGGTATTTACCCGGTTTTGTTCCGATCCTTTGTTAGTAAAGTAATATTACGCAGTGGGAAGTTTTACAAGCCATTATAACTGAATCATGTACCAAATTATTTTAACTAAATTTATATGGTGCCTCAAAAATCATTTTAAATATACCAAAAGACATTATCGCAATACACACAGAAAATATATCCACTAAAAATAATCACCTAATCATAATTCAGTAATATTATTTTCGAAACTTAAAAAGAAAATTCATCTGCGACTAGACAAAGCTAACCATTTATTTTTATCGTCCATTTTGTCTGTATAAAATTGACAGGTCATTATACCGACCTCTGAAGTCCTAATTAAAATTTTGATAGATTCAGCGAAAGCTTTTATGACGGTGGATGAAAAAAACAAATTCGGATACAATTTCAAAGACAAATACGTCATTATTTCCAAACCTACGACATCAAAAGGAAAATGTCAATACCGAACGATCTTCTTTTATAATATCTTTTATGATGGGGCTGTTGAAAAATATCCCAAATTAATTTCCTTGATTCATTCCTTCACAAAGGGATAGTGTTGTTCGTTGCGATATCGAGTCTTTTATAAAAATTTAAGTCGATATTTTATTATATTTAGGTATTAGTTATAAACGTTTTATTATATTATACTCTGTCGTTATTCTATAACTACGTTATATCTTAGGTGAAGCAAATTTTTAGGCACATAGTAGCATTTCAATTTGAATAACCTTTTTGTGCTTTTTAAACTTAAATATTTGTTGGCTTAAATTTCCACGTATTTTCGTCGTTTTTTTATATTTGTAGAGTAATTTTGTAAGTTCGACCGAGGAGATATCATCGCCACATCTAATTCTAGCATGAATGAGTTCTTGCTATTCGGTAGGAAGGTGTGGTTGCCGGCTCACTTTTATATGAGGCGGCCAAGTCATCGAAGGTAGTAACATCAGTGATTTAATCCACACAGAACCAATATTCTATGTGAAATCCAAAAATTGGCCATTAGGCGGCAATGACCACTTACCAGCCGGTGTATTGTGTCTGTGTTTATTATTTTAGTGTAATAAAGAAATAGATTTTTCGAAGTTCTGTGAATGTGTGTTACAAATATCGAATCAGAATGGACTATCGATAGGAACCCACATTAGGCGCATCTCTACAGGGGCCATCTCTTTGATAGACTTCGTACAATAATTTATGCAAGTGGTCAACGAGGGGATTTATCTTTAAGTAATTTTCTCCATACAAATGGATACGTTTTTGAAACGAATGAAAAGGGAAACTAAAAGATAACATCGTGTGTTTCAAATTAATGAGTTCTGTTTTTATGTATTGATTTCGTTTACAATATTGGTTTGCTTTGGCTATTGTATGTTTGAGATTTTTTTATCTATAAGTCTATATTTTGATGGTCGAACAATCTAACGTTAAAAGTATGATTGTTCAGGCGTAAAACAGCAAGATAATTTTCTGTGAGTGTGTGTGTGTGTGTGTGTGTGTGTGTGTGTGTGTTGTGTTTCATGATGTTGGTGGTGGTAACATGATGTACTTGATGATACTACTTGTGGCAAAATATTTGTTTTTTATTTATTTTACGTAAAAAATATTTAATACCCTTATAGGGTTAAAAATAATCGCTATTGCACATGACTAATGTTCATGGGAATTTACACTGGTGAGAAATAACAATCTCTTCTATTTATTGCGTCGCTGACAAAAAATTAAAAAATATAATTTTATTATTGTAACGTCTAATGAAAGGGTCTTTAAATGTGTTGTGACGGTAAAACTCAAAAAACATATTAAACTTTATATTGTATATTTCTCGCGAAATTTTCATTCAGTCTACAGTACATAAAACCTCAAAGCTAAGTACTTCATACAAAACGTACTTAGGTAGTTACGCGAAAACATAAGACAGGTAAATGATACACTTCAACCTAAATTGAAAAGTGTTCATGCAATTATTTACAATAAATGTAAACATTTACCCATAAACGAAGGTATTAAAGCTCCCAATTTACAATTTCTTACTTCGATTCAACCAAAATTCGTATTCAAAATTCGAATAAACAGAGAACAGAGTAGCGCAACTCGCGATTGGTTGACTGAGAACAAATAAATATGGCTGCCTAATTTGCAAAAGCTACTTATCGGTACAATCAACATCGAAATACGTATTCGAACGCCTTTGATTTACGAAACGATTATGTACCGAACGCTAATAAAGTCGCCATTTTATTTTGATCTTCAGTTTCCCGCGCCATTCCAATTTTCGTACGAAAACGGTTGGTACAACTGAATGGGACTGTAACTTCAGAGGCCTAAGTTAAATGAGCGTCTTTAAATTCAAAACAAGCAGAGAAATGTAAACAGACAATCAGCAGCGATTTTAAAGATGAAATTGGAATTCACAAACAAGGGGTGATCGGGGAGAGAGGTAATTTGACAAATGCTTTGACTCGAACCGTCTATGGCGAAGATTTACGTTCCAAGTTTGAACGACAACGAACTCGGCTGTTTACGTACCTATGCCTTTGCCTTTGACTTGTAATTGACGGAGAAAATTATCTTTTGCACCGTGGAAGTTATACGAATGCGTTAAAAATAAATAAATACTTTACGTATCTTTAAAACCAGACATAAAAACTCTGTATGATAAGCATTTTACATCACTTCAGTTGGTAAGAGCAATTTGTGTCTTTACTGTGAAATATAAGATCACATATAATTTAATTAGAAATACTTTTTTTTGTTTTGCGCGATGGTTTCTCGGTCTTATGACCATTTTGCCAATGACAAGATTTTAATAAATATTATAGGTACATATACATTTAAAAAAATGTCCGTTGCCTTTTTCTTGAAAAAAAAAAATCTTGTCTATTACAATTCGCCATCACTTTCCTAACTTTACGGTTTCCGGCTCCACAGATACGTAAATGAAAGAATCGACAGCAAACAACGCGGCCCGGACGCTTTGAGTCGCAAATGTAATCTGTTTTGTTAATTCTAAAACGTTTGTCGGCGTTTTTCATCTAACTCGGGAAAGTTCTGTTTGCTTTACCCGGGATCATTATTGAGCGTTGTTTTTGGCTCGGGGAATTAGATGATACAGCGTTTAACAAGGGTTACTTTGACATTCGTCTCATTTTCAAAGCAAACGTAATTAACGTTTTCTTTTAATTGACGATCGACTGCCATATTTACTTTTGCACTTTCGTTTTGTTATCAAAAAGGTTACTTTAGTTTATCATATTAGAATCTACTCTTATTTACACATTAGTATTTAAGCATTTTTAAAGTTCATCAATTCTTCAGTTTTTTGACGTTCACTTCTAGACACCGGCTTGTCCTAATTGTCGCCTCCTCCTTTGCTTTCTGAATCCAATTGTTTCTAATTGTCTACTATAGGACGTCTATCTATCTGATAAGGGGGAGCGATCTGTGCTCCATTTAAGTAAATGTGAGTGTTGCTCTCAGGACCGATAACCGATGGGAAAAAAAGTCTTCAAGTTGCAACTACTTTGCAAAAGGAGTACAAGTTTCTCCTTAACCAGATAGACTGATGTAAGTAAGAAGACAGCGAGAAACCCACGGACAGCACAGAATCGGTTGGAATCCAGCAGTGGACAACAAAAAGCTGATGAATGGACGTTGAACGATGACCTATCGGCCTCAGCGGTTATCGGTCTTTCTAGCGATGTGATATAGCACCACCAACTTGTTAATTCAGATAAGTAAAGTAAATACATTAAAGGATCCTTGCTATTTTTTTACAAACGTTTGCGCATGGAATTGTTCCTTTATATCATTCAGAATATAATAAATATTATTTATAAGTATATTTTTTTACAAACACGCGCTTCTACACAATCTGTGTTTATTTCATGCGATAATATATGACATGGGAGACAATATTGAATTCAATTAGATTATATAGATGTATGTATATATATTATAGAAGATATGACCCATGGATATTAAGGAGCAGTCAGGCGAATACCTTACATAGATAGGCTTTATTACGAGATACCCAAGCAAGCATTATAATTCGGCAGCGTATTACCATTACCTATGTACCAAGGGATGCCTTATTTGAATAAGCGCAAATTGTCAAAGAGATTTTATCTGGTTAAACAAAGATGCTCCTTCTGTTGCCGTTTGCCCCTACAGGGGTGCCTATTTAATGGGATCGGCTAATACGCTTGATGAGGCCTCTGATTTTAACCCCCGTATTAATAGAGTTTTTTGTCTTAGTTGCCCCCGTGTCCAAGTCTCGTGGAGGGACAAGGAGAGAGTATCTCGTGGTCGGATTATTCTTTAAGCAGCTTTGCTTTCTTTGTGGTTCATATCTCTTACAACGTAGATGTTATGTTTTGATAGGTGTAAATTTGATAATGATTTAGGGTTTCATAAAATCTGTCCATTATATACGACTATGGTTTAAAAAAATCGTAGATAAGTGTATATCTCGAAGTATTAAAAAAGTATATACCTACCTAAATATTTGAGAACCTACCTTAGTTATGTTACTTTATTAGTCAGAATATGGTTAATAATTTAAAGGATACCTATACACCTATTTACGATATAAAAAGGAACATAAAACATAAAAAAATGGTAACGGCTATGTTTGGAGAAGAAAAAGCATTTACACTTTACAAATAGTTGAATTTAAAAACAAAGGTACGTCGCCACAGAACAAATATTTTCAACCGGCCAAAAAGCAATTGACGTCCACTAAAAAGCTTAACAATCATCAATCCCAATCAATTCTCCATCAACACACCCCAGCGTGAGAAAAATCAAACAAAACGACATCCAATCACTGAATTGGCCACAAAGGGCGCTTCCGACCCCCTTTTTATTTTAAACAAGGTTCCCCCCACATCGTGACGCAAGATAGGCGATTTTTGCGTCATTAGCGATCCCGCTGCGTCATCTTGACACGATTTGTCTATGGTTATCGCGTTTTTTGGCGCGAACGCGTACGTATCTGTCACACGTACAATATGCGCAGAATTTTCGCAGACTAATGTGTTGGAAGAAACTTTGAGGAGATAAGCGGTGAAAGCCAACGCTGGCTAGCGTTTTTCCGTTCCGTAATTTCGTAAAAACTAATTATCTAAATGTCTTTTTACCGCACAGATTAAACAATTTTGAACCGCAATTCATTGCTATTTTTTTAATATTCTGTTTAGGTACTCTTATATAAAAGCTCTATCTTAATATAAAATATCCAATATAATTTTAATCATTAAAAATCTGAAATTTTTTATCATAGACAATCACTATATTTTTAATATTTTGTATCTGCTATAAAAATAAAGATATAGATTAAAAATATTTGCACTCACATCCTTACAATAAAAATTGCTCTCGTATCTCTCAAAAACTAACCCTTGAAACGTAAAGCGGAAATAAAAGCCGAGTTGGGCCATTATTTCCAACGAACTTTGGAACCCAAAGCGAAGGGTAAACACGGGCACTAAAAAGCACAAGAGGACTCAAAATGGCACGCGTCATGGACCACAACAAACGAATGCGGCAAGTGAACGACAATCGAAATAATTTTAATTAAAGAAAAATTACCGCGAAATGCGCAAGTACTGCGCGTAGCGTCGGGCTGGCAAATTTTGTTTGTACTGGAATTGGTTTCAATCTCTATTTCATGCATTATATTTGTGCGTCTGTCTTCGGACAAATATAATGTAATATTTTTAAATCTGTGGTAACATAGCGATAAGGTTTAATGACTAAAAGGATATTTACTTTTTAATTTATAATTAGACTATTTAATTTACTTAACTAGGTGAGAGGATTTCATATTCAACCATACATGATATGCTACGGTCAGCATATGGGAGCGGTTGCTATTTAGAAGAACCCTACATCCTTTACTAACAGCTTTTTTTCTTCTTTTTTCTTTTTAAACACGGTTTCTACACTCATAGCCTCCACACTAGGATTCTCTCCTGTGTCGTGGGTACTATGGACACACACAAGACGAATACACAAACACCCAGACCCAGAACAATAATCTAAACTCATCATACAGATGCACCCGGGACCAATTGCTCATCAGACCGGTATGGGAACCGCTCCGCCACGCGGGTCGTCAATCGACGTTGGGAGGCAAAACGAAAAGCCTTTAGCATACCGCCCATATTCCAGGCTACTTTGTTATGTACGTATAAATATAAACTTGTGTAGAAATATATACAGGTGAATATGCTGACCGTAGAACCCCAAGGACAATGCTCGAACAACCCTTCCCGCGAACAATTAGCGGGCGAGTGCTGTTCAGAACACTGCGTCCCTCCTGAAGCACAGCAAAGGCTTTTGCGTACCGCCCACTCACAAGCCTCTTTTTGATTGTCTGCCTTTTTGGATGTGTTTAAATATTTGAAGCTTGATGTATTGTTTTTTTGGCAAATTTTATTTTCATATATATCGGTTTTTATGGTGGATTTTGACGGTGAATTTATTTGTCTATATTTTATTTGGGCTTTATTTCTGCCTGCATTTTTCTAGGTATTAACTTAGATATTAGAAGTTGTTTTTTAAACGAGCTAGTAAGATGGTTTGTGAAAATTTTCACAAAGCAATGAAAAAGGCATACTGTGCAGACGATGAAACCTTCAAAACATCGTAAAAGATAGCAGTAAGAATATGATATACGATTAATTATTATCAACATTATTGACATCTCAAAACAGGTTTCGGTGACCAGTAGTTTGATAGCGTTCTTCATTTTATTGCATGTAACAACAGTATACGACGAAAACAGATCAAATGACCGCTCACTATGCGTATCCCACGATTCTACAAATATCTTGACGCAATAACTTCAAATAACTCTTTACTAGTTACGAACATTCCACAAGGGATAAGTAACAAACATTTTATATCGTTTAGAATGGGACACGAAACTTCTAATTACCTATTTCGGGTTTTGTACCATTTCTCACCTTGTACCTCGTGTAACGTGATTCTAGGAATTATTATCTTACTAATGTTGCCTCCACACTTAATGTTAGCTCGTAATTTGAAAAGATGTGGGATACCAAAACAAGAACCGGTTTTAAATGAACGCTCCGTACAAAAATAACGCGCATATCTTATTTCAATGGTTTTAAAAGCGTTTGTTCTTTTCGAGTATTTTTTTAAATGGCATTCCTTTTTGAATTAATAGAATGGGTTATCATCGAGACATCATCGTGGTCCACTAATTATGTCAGTGTTGCCTACTGTCCGGCTCGGAATTACCAACATGTCATTTGATCACGCCTATAATTCAAAATTTAATGTTTACCTACGGCTTTATGAGAAATGGGCTGACGCAGAATTTGTGTTGGTGGAGAATGTTAACAGCCCACCAGTTTAAGACACTAAACATTTTATTGCCCACTTGTCTAACAAAGACGCTGAAAGTACCGAGTAGTTTTGTAATTAATTTCCACAATGGCCCCAGTCTCTCTGAATATCTGAATCCTCTGTACATTGTAATTATTGGATGAAAGTAACCTGGCTGTATGATAAATGAGGTAAAGACAACTCGTCATTGTCTCGCGAATGAAAGAGCTTTTGTCTATGGCTCGAGACAAAACGCTCGCTCGTTGTCTATGCCCCGCTCGACTCACTCCTTTGTCGACCATGGCAGGGCATTGTCGAGGTGCGTTGGCGGAATTATACGTATGTATTTAAAAACAAAGCGGTCGGCAAACATTTGCAAAATTCTCACGGCGATAAACATTATCGCGTAAGATTATATTAATATTAAAGTATATTATATCAATTTCTTGTAAAATATTATTTTTTAACTGATTCGTGAATAATTGAGCAAATTAGTTATTGGCATTCGGGAGCTAATCCTATACATTTTTCTCGATGATTATTCCAATCAGTCATCGGCATCTGAATTTGAATAGAATTTAGTTTTCGACAGATGTAACGGTGGTTGTAAATTAGACGACTAAATTTAATCATTCCAAAGATTAATTTACGTCAACGACTTTTTTCTGTTTGATTCTCCTAGATACAGTTGTTTGAATAGTTTAATAGGTACTTCTAACAAAATGACTGCGTTAATATTCTTAATCACTGCATTTGTGACAAGTTCTTAAAATGTATGTTAATTTATGGACAAAATTTGGTCGCGATTAGCAATTGAAAATTAATATGCAATTTGCTAAACGATTTGAATTTATGGAAATCAGATAATAAAGATCAAAGTAATTTGGTGATATTTATTTTAGAAAATCATCCGTAGGCAAAAAGAGGCTATTTAAAAAATACAGTGAGTGTGAAGTTGAAGTGAACACCGACAATTTCTCCAATTTATCGTCAAAATCCAAAATTATAAATATGCAAACAGTTTTCAGAAATCGAAAGACTTTTTTAGAAGTTCATAGAATTCATACTTTTATTCTTCTTATAAGAACCCTGTAGTCCCCCCCCCCATTAAAATACTGAATACGCAACTGCAACCAACCAAAGGTATTTAACGCGGAACAAAATATGTATGTACAACTCAATTGTCGTAGGTTTAAGATTTTTTGCTGGATTGGGCAAAACATTTTGAATACAGAAAGAGAGTTCATAGAAGAGACAGAAAAACGATAAAGAGAGAACTCGTGTCATTGTGCATCAGGACGAATTCTTACTCAATTCTCTCTTTCCTTACTTACGCGCAAATTGCAAAAGAATTGATTGAAATAGCAGCAAATGCATTGAAGAATACAAAGATTGAGATGCGGTGTCGCGAAACGAACGACGCGATGCTGCCCACTTGATGGCAAGAGGCCGCTGCCACCGAAGGTCATTTGTAAAATCACTTGATTTTATATAGAACAGTGGTTATATGTATAGCCCATCACAGATGCGTTGCTTCTCCGGACTAAAAAGGTCGCCAAATATGAATGTAAACACGCAATCACACCCTTTCGAAACACAAGAACTATGCTAGAAAGGTGTAATGGTGGTCCAGACAGACACATTCGTCCTAATGCAAATTGCAAAAAATTGCTTAAACAACTCAACAACTGCATTGAAAAAGACGAAGATTGAGACGCAGTGCCCAGCGGAAAACAATACTGAAAGCGGAATATGCGATTTGTAAAGCCTCACAAAGCCTCATTGTGCGCCCATATGGGAAAATATCGCTTGTTTTGTCATCCCTATTGTTGTTGACAGACAGATGGACAACTGAAAAGACAGGCTTTGAATACTTATGTAAGCAGGAAGGCTCAAGCGTGGCTCAGTTCTAAGATTATGTAAACTAAGCGTAATGCTACGTCCATGTTGTTATTGCTTTTGTTATTCAAAACATTGCGATTTCAATGGATTAATATCTATATGGTTTCTTAGACCTGTTCTTAAAATTGTTTTTTTTTTAATTCTAGAATTAATTGATTGGTGTCTGCCTCTCTGCTGCATGCATTGAACCAATGCCTTCAGATGGGAACTTGTTGGAAAATTTACTTCGCCAATGAAGCTTTGCACCGCTCAGGTATCGCAATTTACCGCTCTTTCTGAGGGAGAGCTGTTTGTTTGCTTGTTATATATATGTATATATATATAATGTGAAGAACTAAAAAATGTTCTCATTTGTACCAACTGCTTAAAAGAAGCCATAATTTTGAAAAATAGGTAGATCGAAAGTAACCTAACATCTACATGGTAAATATGTATAGTAAATATACTACTCCCGGAGGAGGGTTATACTTTGAGAAGTTATATGTAGCGACGAATCGGAATAAAATACTTACCTAGCTTATGATCTTTAACATATTACATTTTATTAGGATTGTTAGGTTTGTCATATACTGTGCTTGTCTTAAAAGCTCGAATGCCGCTTTAATAAACTTAACACAAAATTACAAAATCTTCCAAACCGAAATGTGACGGTTGGTTAACGAATTAATTAACGAGTTAATTAACGAGTTAATTTAACGTAAAATTGTTATTTTAAATTTATAAGTTATGTTTTTTAATATTTTTATCTAGCTTTATATTTTTCAACCATTCCTTTTTCAATATTTTATAACAAGAAGCATTATAATTAATCATCAAATTGATTGCTTCCTAAAAAGTTGTCGCTGCATGTTAATTTCTTTTATAGGAATTTATTACAACAAAAAATGTTAACTATAGGTACCTATTAGCCACTCATTGCGATAAATAAATTCCTAAAATATCAAATGTTTGTCTGTATTTCTTTGCTGAATAATTGGTTTAGAAATATGAAAATTAAGTAGGTAAGACTTGCTTATATACCTACTATGGATAGGCGAAATAGCCATACCCATACTAGATGTAGGTACCTACTAGTATTTTTTTGTGAATGCGTTACCTAAGGAGGCTACAGAGGTGAATGCAAACAATTATATATTTATAGTGCACGTACCAACATGGTCATTTCTGAAAGCATTCTCATTCAAAATCAACATTGTTTTACCAAAAAAATAAAAAAAATATAATTAATTAGGTATCTGCAATTTAAAGTTATTGATTTATGACAAGTAGATCTTTTATTTTATTTTATATTACTAAAGTAGCAAACGAGCATGCAGTCCACCTGACGGTAGTCACTGCCGCCCATGGACATCTGTAATCAACTTCATAAAGAACATGGGTTCTATCTGAAGTCAATCTCAGATGCGTTTCTACTTCCGAGGACTATGATGGTCGCCTCATGTGAAAGTGTGCCACCACAGCCTGCCATCGAAACGCAAGAAATGCTTCACGCTAGAAATAGGTGGCGGTGGTACTTCCCCGGTCGAACTACGCTGGTTCTACCACCTTAAAACCTACCTACCTACCTACAGATAACCAATCTACCAACTATTCAGGTATTTTTTCTAAAACCACCTTTTAAACACACAAACCCTCGCGTAGTTCCTATACAGAAAAAACGTTATCTTATAAAATATTCTCTGTTCTCAGCTCGATGTTAATACCGAATAATTCTTTACTAATGCCTCAATTAATCACATAAACGGAAAGTATTTGAGGTTGATTGTAATAGTGTTTATTTTTCAACATATTAACTGGATTCTTTACTACCAGATAACATCGCATTCTCACAAAACTGTACATTTCACTATAAATCATATCGAAAATTCGTCGCTTTAACATGGGTATTAACTTATAAAGTATTTACTACCTACTTGTTGATGCATAGTAATTTGTTTGTAATAAAAAAAACCTACTGTTTTTTTTTTGCCTTTTTTAATAGGTAGTATTTTTTTAAGAATTAGTATATATAATAAAACTAGACAGCTATTGAACATAATATAATATTGATATATTAACCATATTTGATTTATTATTGTATATATTTATGTAGGTATATTAAGTTTACTGTAGTTTAAATACTGCATCCATATTCAGATTTTAACCAATTGTTAACTGCATACTTATTATAATCTAAGAAAATCCAAAAAGATTTTTTACATTTTTTTTACTATATCAAACACAATCTACAAATTCATAGATTTGCGAGGCTATAGATGGTAACCGATCTTGAAAATTAAGTAAAATCAGCCGCGATTGAGAGGATGGGTGACCGCTAGTAACTAACAGAGCATTGTCATTCAATGTCACGTTAAGCCATCGATGACTTCAAATTTCCATTTTTGGATAAAACCCTATTCCCACCAGTGGGAAAATGAATTAAAAAGGGTCTCAAAATAACTATTTTGTATTGATAGTTCTAATGCACCTAATCGTAATACGAATATACTTTTAGATAAAACATTATTCCCCGGTATCTAAAAGTAATTAATGCGTAAGTTATTTTGAAGTGGATCGGGAACAAGTGACGGTCTGACCGTGGGATACCACCACAGTATGGTGTGAACGGCCAATTACCATCATTTATTGTTTTATACTGTTTCCATTTAAATATTTTATTGACACACTCGAAAACATGTTCAGTGCAACGACATCTGGTGTCTACCATTTTGGATTAAGGTTCGAATTTGAGTGGTGTGTTTGTTATATGAGATACGTCGATTGCTTTGTCGCGACAGCGGGTCTATTTTGTCGTGAGACATGTCTAAGCCCGCGGCTTTGTTGACGATTAAGAATACCTACAGATTTTTCCAATGGGGTTGGGTTCAACCCATTGTACCACTACTGCACGGCACGGGTCTTCTCTCAGAATGAGAGAGTTCAGGCCATAGTCCACCGCGCTGGCCAAGTGCGAATTGGTGGATTTTTTTCCAATATTAAGCATTGAATATTTGGATTTATTTAATATTTAATCCAATATAACTTACACTTGTGTTCTTCAATGTTCACAAGTACCTAGTTTGGCAAGAATGTTTATTTATTAGAATTTTGCTTTCACCTTGTAGTTATGTAGTGTGATATACAAGAACATTTTTATATTTAGAATTTTTTAACACTTCATTGATTAACAATGAAAATTTACTTATTATTGCGACAAAAATTCATAAATATTTATTAGTAAACGATGATAAGAAACATTAAATTTTCAGTGAAAAATTACCTAAGTTGGTATAAAATTTGTACATAATTAAAGCATTTCTTTATAACAACTATGATAAATACCTGGGTCGAAATATCGTTAAAAAGAAATCCAAAAACCGCGAATCGCGAACACCCGATAAATAATTATGGAAATTCATCAATTCTGCGATAATTTTAGGCTAAAATCATACACGCACGTATATGTTTATAATATACGTATCCATTACAAATAAACAGATTTAAAAATCTATACTAATCCATACTAATATTATAAATGTGAGAGTGTGTTTGTTCCTCTTTCACGTCACCACATAGCTATTATATGATATGGTTTATATGCTGGGAGATAGTTAAGAGGGCAGAGAATGACGTAGGCTACTTTTTACCGAGCTCTCTCATTCCCATGAGAAAATCGATAGTGAGTTTTTTTAGTTGATACATATTTACTAGTTCCAGAATGTTAATAGATGGCGTTTGTAAAATTAATTTGCAAGTTCTGAACCACGCTATCAAGTTCTAATATTAATCCCTTTGACCGTGCTGGCGAAGCCGCGGGTAAGTGCTAGTATGCGTATATTAGTAAGACTGGATATACAGAGCAGAGCTTCTAATTTAAGCCATATTGATATGTTAATGCTAACCAATATTTTATAGTTAATATTTTATTGTGATTAGATTTATTATAATTAGTGAGCCATAAATTCAAGCGACAAAATCAATGGTATTTGGTTATGGATTAACCATTAAACAATTTATGGAAAAAGTGACGTTTTGATTATTATCTCCAGCTGCTTTAGTGGTAAATATTGTAAATTAGTTTGGGATAGTTTCATAATAGTTTGTTTAAGAGGTGTACAGTTTCGCGCACCCCTAAATGATTAATGTTATATAACCCATGCACTTATATTCTTTGTTATGTAACGGGTACTCACGATATGCAATTTTTGAATTGCTGTCGATATTTCGACTCAGTTGCATGGATCGTGGTCACGGCCAAACTCAAAAATCGCATATGAGTACCCGTTACATAATAAAATGTATAAATTCAGCGATAATATTAGTTTAAAATCACTATGCACGAATCTCAAAAATTATTAAAGCAGGTACAGACTTTTTGGAAAAAAAGGCTTAGCTAGTAGATTTTATAAATTATAACTATAACATTAGAAATAAATATCTTATACGCTTATTTAAATAACAAAATATCCGCTTTCAATTTTTTCAATGGTTCAAAAATTGACATTAAAAAGAACCTTTTACAAGGGATTGATTTTCATTATTTTCAAAACGTGTATATATTAGTGCTCCCCGTTGGCTTTTGAAGAGTTTACAGGATTTATGGTTTTGATATGACTACCATTTAAAGATAGAGAAATTTAATAAATGACGCATATTAGGTAATTAACCAGATATCCTGATTAAAATAAAAACGTTCGGGAATAGTAATAGGAATATCAAAAAAAAAAACAAATTTAACCGTTAAAAATTTAGTTTCAACAAAAACATGGTTGTAAGACTATTTAATTTACAACTTTTTTCGTTGAAATCAGACTCCATATCGTTTTTAAAAAAGGTAATGGTCGGGTTTATGTAATATGATGCAATTAAACCGTTAAAAGTAATTTAGGCTCACGTTTCCGAGTTTTTTGAGAACTTATTAATTACTGCATAACACAGTTCTTGACGTTAACTCTAATTTTATCTGATATATACAAGTTTGTCTGGGCTATTATAGAACAGGCTTTTTGACGCTCTCTGTCCTATTAAAAATTGTTAGCCGCATGTTTCTTTAGCCTATGTTTTTAAGCTATTCCATAGTTTTTATCGCGGGCCTTGAGTACGGCGACCGAATCAAAAAAATCCGTAACGATAAAACCTAACACCCCCCACTCCGCCTACCATGTAACGCGGCCGAGAGTTCGCTTAACGCTTAATATGGTAAGACAGTACAAAGCTCGAACGGATCGAGACCAGCTTTTTTTTTTATAATACCTACTGAAATCTGTGAGCCTGTAATACTGATGTCTAACGAGCAAGCTGTTTGCTTAAAGTGATTGTGATTGACTTAAATTGAACTAGAGTCCTATCAGTAATCACAAATGCGTTGCAACTCCCGCGGACTAACATCGCCTAATAAAAGTAAGCCGACGACCACACCCGTAAGAACTGCTTCACGCTGGAAATTAAACAAGATGTCTGATCTTATAAGACACTTTTTCAGTGCAATCTTATAGGACGCAAGTGGCAGGGTAATTTCTTTGTCTTATCAGAATCAAAGGGCGATAATCAAAGCCGAATTTCACTCAACGCTGTTTGCTTGTTTTTCGTGGCCTAGCGATAAACGGTTTACATCGTACTAATTAGTACATTTCGTGTTAACATGCTATACGATGTAACTGATATTTCTAAGCTAAAATTTACTGTACTAGAATTACAAATTGACGCCTGATTGATTCGTATCACGTTCAAAGGGACAAAAATATCAATTTATTATACCTACAAGTTCCTTTTTTTTGTAAGTTTATTTGTTAAACTGTTATTGATTAATTTGTCTTGTGACTATAACATATAAGTTAATTCTTTGATTGATAGATAGAGGCAGGGTTGCCGCCCGAACTTTATTATAAAGTATTGTACTTTATTTGGGGCAATTGTACCTTATAATTTACGAGAAAAATAAAGTAAGCGAAAATACTTTAAATTTGCATCTGGGATTCAAAAATGTTTGTTTAATAGCATTCTTGTGTGAAACAAAAATTCTATCATTTCTAGGTTTCCATAGCTACCTTATTTAGAAAGTAGCAGAATATGTATATTTGGTGACCTTACTTTGCTCGTCAAATTGAAGAAATATAGGAGTCTAATATTTTTTTCGCTGACTTTTCGAGTGGTGCGTGGTGGTGCCACGCAACACTAGAAAAGTTTCCTAGAGCCAAAAAATGAGAAATATATTGTACTTTATTTTGAAGCTTCGTACTTTTTTCTTTAAACCTATTATAGCCAATGTACTTTATTCGCTGAAAAAAAGGTGGCAACCCTAGATACAGGCCGATTTTTTTGTTGTGTTTGGATTTAGTCGTATAAAAATTGGTGGAGTAATGGTTTAGATTTCAAAGTAAAATGATACTGAAAGCCTTACCGGTTATCAATCGTATTACAAGCAGCAAAGAATTATTGGTTTACCTGAAACAAAGAAACAGTTTATAAGTAGGTGCAAATGACTAGTATTTTTTTTTGCTTTTAGTTATAAAAAACCTTTTTATATTTTATATATTTACAAACATCACATACTAATCAGAATATAGCTCTATATAAATAATAGTGTCCTTTTGAATGTATTGTACTTTTCGAAAAATATTTTTTGTACTTTAAAAAAATGCACATTAAGTTCTAATTACATCTCGCCTTTTATAAATTCAACGAGAAACCACATACTAATAGTTATAATATAAAAGCGCGAAGGAACTATGCGCCCGCCGAACTCGAGTATAAAAATCCGCCTTCATAATAAGACTGCGGACAAACTTAAATAAATGCCCACTAATGAGCATAATATTATAATATTGTACGGGCTCAAAGAGTCTTGTTAGGTAACACTCATAGGTGTAAGGTGCGGTGCTATTAAATTCTAACGCTACGGTGCAAGTGATAAGTGACAGCGGTAGTAAGTACAACCTAAAAATTTTGCGATGACTTTTAAAGATTCAAAAATAGTACTTTTATAAGGGATTGTCAACTTTTACAGAACAAATGAGGTTTTTAAAAGGTGTGGTCCTGCTTTGGACCATTAGCATCTTACAGCAATTGAAACGGTGTATTTTTAAAACATATCTACGACAATAACAATGTTTTATCCACAAAATTAGGCATTAAACTTATGATTTTAATACATCTGATTTATATTATACTTACCAATATTTCTAAGTACGTGGAATTTCATATTAAAGTATTATTTTAAAAATCATTGCGACACAGTTTAGCTTATAATCAAAATATAAATTTCTATTCTCTCAAGTAGGTACGTAACAAAAAACACTGCCTCAAGTTTTTAACCAAAATATTTCTATTCACACAAGTACCAACTTAAAAAAAATTGTCTCAACCAAACCCCGCTACGCTCGTCACTTACACCACATATACTCCACACATGTAGCCCCTGAATGCACAAAGACGTATAATAATCATAAGGCGACTTGCAATTAAAAAATTTAAGGCACTTTGTCGCTGCCTTTCGTCTTTCAGGTGTAAGTGGAGGCTGCGATTTTAATAACCACGTTAACAGTTTGGCTTCGAATAATGAAGCCTTTAATTTATTGCTGGCTTTGTTGAATCTATGGTGACAAGTTTTGATAGTAATGCTCTTGATTGCTTTGTGCAACCTCTGTTTTATTTCGAGTTTATTGAAGATAAATATAATTTTCTACAGCCAGAGCACATGTAGGCATAACTACCGGGGCCGACGGTATACACCAGTTTCTAGCGTGAAGCATTTCTTGTGTTTCGATAGAAGGGTGTGCTTGCCGGCACACTTTCACATGAGGCGACGCTACTGTGATTGACTTTAGATGAAACCCATGTTCTGAATGTTGTTGATTACAGACGTCCATGGGCGGTAGTGAACACTTACCATCAAGTGGACAGCATGCTCGTTTGCTACTTCAGTCAGATAGAAAGACTGCCTTCGAATTTTATTAACTATTCCTACACTTGTAGCCTCACTTGGGTTCTTTTGTGTGGTTGATTGGTATGGACAAACAAACACGCAAAACCGGAACAAAATTCTAAATTCATCAGATATGTGTCTGGTTGGGTGTCGACCCTGGACCCTATTGCGAATCAGACCCGCATGAATACCCCTGGTTGAGTGGTCGCGAATCATCAATTTCCTCAGTGGCAAGAAACTCAGTAGGTTTATCTTTTTCTTTGTATATCTTTTTTTATTTGCCATCTTGTTTTTACATGGGTAACAAAAGTTAGCACCAGTATCCTGTCTTACATCACTAGACCATTAATCAAAACGTATTCACATACAAGAACGGTATCAAAAATAAAAACTTCACACTGTTTTCGATTTCAAAATTAGTTATAACATATGGCTATGTCACCCTATTGCTATAAACACTTATGAAATGGCAATGGACACCCCGCGGATAGATTTGTGGCAACACCAATTTGGGCGACACGAAAAACTATGTTCGCGATACCATTAAATTTTATCACTTGCTAGATTCGTCCTACTCTGGATTTGCGGATTTAACACGGAAGATTATTTATTTTTAATAATAACCGGCCAAATGTGTATCGGCCTCGCGTACGAAAGGTTCCGTACAAAATTGGCAAAAAAAATGTATGGGAGCCCTTTGAATGTTTATTTTATTTCGATTTAATCATCCATTTTTCAGTGTTATCACCAGTGTTACCACCAATCAGTGTTATCCACCAATTCGCACTTGGCCAGCGCCGTGGACTATGGCCTAAACTCTTTTATTCTGAGAGAAGACCCGTGCCCAGCAGTGGAACAATAAAGGGTTGACGATATATATATATATAGATGCCGTTATGAATCTCGCCCAAAAAAAACATAATTTTTGTATGAATAAAATAAATATTTGAAGGGAGCTTCCCTTGGAATATTTTTTTTTCTATTTTTAATATTTGTTGCTATAGCGACAACATAATTACCTCATCTGTGAAATTTGAACTGTTTAGTATGGTTCATGAGAAACAGTCTGGTGAGAGACAGACACATGGTCGAACATACACCGAAATCTTAGTAATAGGGTTCTAATCCTTTGTATACGGAACCCAAAAGTGCTACGTAGGCGTGAAACACTAACTAATGTTTAACATTTATATAGATACACCACATCATACTAATATTATAAAGGCGAAAGTTTGAGTGTGTATGTTTGTTAATTCTTTACGTCTAAACAGCTGAAGCGATTTTCATAAAATTTGGTAGGAAGATAGCTGGCACTCTGGATTAACATATAGGCTACTTTTTACTGTGGGGAAATATCTTATTGCCACGGGACAATCGATACGTCGATTTTTTAACGAGGACGAAGCCGCGGGGTTCAGCTAGTTTGATATAATGCCTTGGAACTCACACGTTTGACAAGATTATGTTATACGTTATATCATTTGATTGGTTATTTTAAAATTATGTAAATAAATAACGTAATTAAAAGCGACGGTTTACAAGTAATCTACATGAAACGAATGATAAAAATTAACAAGTATTTAAATGTAAATAAATAGAATTGGACAGTCTGTTATTGCAATAAACCTAAATGTAGAACAGATTAGGATGAAACTTACACGTAAATAAGAATTACCTAACGAGAAGCACAACCACGTTTAATGCGAAAAAAACACACACTTTCTACACTCATAGCCCCACACTAGGATTATCTCCTGTACCGTGGGTACCATGGACACACACAAGACGAATACACAAACACCCAGACCCAGAACATGAATCTAAACTCATCATTCAGATACCTGTCTGGCCGGGATTCGAACCCGGGATCCATTGCGCGTCAGACCAGTATGGTAACCGCTCCGCCACGTGGGTCGTCAAATATTAACTTCAGCACGACTATTATAATGTTTGATCTTATCGTGGCCACTCATTGGACATTTTTAAGCAAATTCGTATAGGGATTATATCTGAAGCCATTTACAAATGCCTTGTTATTCCTGAGAATTGAAATTGGAGCAAATCTCAATGAGACTAACCTAACCTAACCTAACCACAGCCGTGCTCCGTAACGCAAGATCGCTTCACGTTAGAAACAAATGTGGTCGTGGTACCTACGGAACCATACATTTTACATGTAAAATTATAAAACCACGCATACAGAACCACATTACCCAACACGTCTTATATCGTTAGTACCGTTATGTCTATTTACGTAGAAAAGACAGAACTCATAAACAAGTTAAGCGAATTAAAATATTCAAACCGAAAAATTCACTTAATACGTTTTCCAAACAATCTTTCAAGCACACTTCAGTACCAAAGTAGTTCATATAAACATAGAGTAATAAACAAAAACAGAAGTGTCAGTTCGCGGAAACATGTTTGAGAATAAAGCGATCGTGTTTCGCAATGGAAGGAAATACTCGGAACACGTTACCATTGCATCTAGACGGATACGTATCTCTTTATTATTCCAATAACAATCCGTAATGAGTGCTCTGGTCATACGTAAATAGCTTCATACATTTGAATGATGGCAATGTAAACTCTGTACTATGAGCTACTCTGTGATGAGCAGGGCTACCAAATTAACGTTGCGAATAAATTGCAAATCAATATTAATGGAGTATATTAAGTCTATTTAAAAATACACACAATCCAAAACAATATTAATGTACAGAGTGTAGGCTTAAAACCCCATTTAAAGTAATTTTTGATATATGTATAATATCCGCCTCAATAGCCATCTTCGAGTTTTTAAAGGAAGTACCTACGTAAAATCATTAAAGGTGTTTAATTAACATTTTTATTATTTTCAGTCAGTAAATAAATATTTAGATACTATAATTGAATAGTAAATTTGTTTTTCAATGATCACACTGAATAAATACATTGTATATTTATTATAATATGTAATTTTATACGTAAGTAAACATACATCGCAGTATATTTTTTTATTTACATTAATTATATTTAAATATTTAATCTGTACATCTTATTGATTATTCAAAACAATCTGTGGTGCGCGTGCCGAGATTTGTATCGCTGACCTCCTGATCGAGAGATAAAGTTTTAACTATTCGGCTATCACTAGTATTCCGTCCCTGTAGCCTCGGGGTCAGAATAGAGCTACGGTATCCCCTGCCTGTCGTAAGAGGCGACTAAAAGGGGCTTCCGGGGTAGCAGACGGCTAGAGTGGGAGCTCGAACCGTTCGGTCAGGCAAACCGGGAAGGACGGCGGTATGTGTGGTCGCATACCATCGTAAAGACTAGACGGAGCGGTGGACCCAGCCGCCCATCTGGGAGGAGCCCGATGGGGCAGCGCGCTCGGAGGATTCCGGTTGAAGTCGTTTCGAGATCCCGGAGTCCTCCTTATCAGCGCCGAGGACGGCCACCGGGGGGGTTTTAGTGCGGTAAAAATCCCACATAACCCTGCGTCGCTCCCACGGCGTCGGGTACCTTTGGAAGGTTTCCCCCCCCCCCCCTTAAGTATCTTAAGAAGTGTATTAAAGTATAAAAAATGTGTAATAATCATTATCAAAGATCTGTGAAAAACCCCTATGACCAGCCCTGCGCACCGCGGCGAGATCAAAGAAACACCTCGCGTGCGTTTACATTGTAATCTTGGCTGTTTACTTGTCGCGAACGCCCTCACCGGATACCGCTGTACCCTTAGTACCAGTTTATTGCAATACAATCATTGTTTACGTTTTCGTAATTATAATCAGATTCGTAATAGTTATAATCCGTGTCCTCTTTTTTGTTCTCTAGGGAGAAACTGTGGGATTTTTACCGCACTAAAACCCTCCCGGTGGCCGTCCTCGGCGCTACATAGGAATCCGGGATCTCCAAAGGAACGCTACCGGAATCCTCTGAGCACGTTGCCTCATCGGGCTCCTCCCAGATGGGCGGCTGGGCCCACCGCTCCATCTAGTCTTTACGTAGGTATGCGACTACACATACCACTGTCCTGCACGGGATCGCCTGACCGAACGATTCGAGCTCCCACTTTAGCCGCGCGCAACCCTGGAAGCCCCTTTTAGTCGCCTCTTACAACAAGCAGGGGATGCCGTAGCCCTATTCTGATCCCGGAACTACAGGGACGGCAATCAGTGTCCTACGTATGACACTGATTGCCGTCCCTGCAATGGTGATTGAATTATTCTGATCAATATTATAATTACCCTGGTTGTCAATGAATATGTAGTCGTCAGTGGAAAGGAAATAATACTCACACACACACGCTTTACACACGCTTTCTACACTCATAGCCCCACAGTAGGATTTTCTCCTGTGTCGTGGGTACCATGGACACACACAAGACGAATACACCAACACCCAGACCCAGAACATGAATCTAAACTCATCATTCAGATACCTGTCTGGCCGGGAATCGAACCCGGGACCTATTGCGCGTCGGACCGGTATGGTAAACGCTCCGCCACGCGGGTCGGCATACTAAATTATAATAGCATTTGTGGGAAATGAGTTTTGAAGTTTTTACAGGAAAAAATCATGTCACCTTATTTTGGTGGGATCATGTTGAGTAGTATGAACCAACCACAAGATCCCACCGAAAAGTGAGACGATTTCATTTCTGTAAAAAAAAGTTTCAAACCTCATTCAATTAGGGTTTGTTAAGGCTAGATTCATCATTTTCACATAATTCCTTAAGAAGCATCAACACAGGTGAAGGGGAAGGGGCCAGGCATTCCTATTTGGATTTTTTTCTTGTAATGGACGGACTTAAATATTTAGACTGGGGAAAGACAAATTCGGACGGTTACTCAGAATCTCACATACACTGATAACATTCCAGTTTAAGTCGGTTACAATTTTCTATAGGCGGCAAATTCCTTCAAATATCATGATATCAACTAAGCTATGACAGTATCGCCAAATCTAAACTCATAACTTTAGGTATAGAATTCCATTTATGATTGATAGGTATCAACATTTAATTAGGTGTTCAATTTTAACACCTCAAGAATGCTTTGATGAACGGCAACGAAAAATCTCAACCGAATTTAATTAAAATATTGCATCTCGCCTTAAACGCTGAAGATATTTACGAGGTTCGAATGTTTTATTAAAAATAGTGATCGTATCTCACTGACGTTAATTTATAGTAACAGTTTGCGATACGCCGACAAAGGAATCGTCGCATTTTTCACTTTCGAAAGATTTCGGACACTCATCTTTTGTCACTGACATTATATAATGATAGTTCGAAATGACCAAAAATTGCTATGTAGCGTCCTTTTAACTGATGTGGTACCGATAGGCTGGTACGTGATATTTAAAACATTTATCTTGATAATTCGTATTCAATAAAGCGAGCTAACGAATGGTTTTTGCATGCTAATTAAGTTTACTTACATATTGATTTTCGTTCTGACGGATAATTAGTGTTTTTGTAATGGATACACGCATGCGTACAATGCAAGGTGTGTGTGTCAGTGGTATTCGATATACCTCACACACATTTTGTCTATTCAATTTTGGTAACTTCTATAAATAATTCTTTTATAACGGCAGTTTTTTGGAAATGTGCATGCATATGCTGCTGCCCCATCTTTTTTATCTGATTGAAGTAGCAAACAAGCATGCAGTTCACCTGATGGTAAGTGGTCACTGCCGCTCATGGACATCTGTAAGCAAGTTCATACCGAACGTGGGTTCTATCTGAAGTCAGACACAGATGCGTTGCTACTCCCGAGGACTATGACGGTCACCTCATATAAAAGTGAGCCGGCAACCACACCCTTCCATCGAAACGCAAGAAATGCTTGACGCTAGAAATAGGTGTGGCGGTGGTACTTCCCCGGTCGAACTACACTGGTTCTACCTCCTTCAAATCTACTGTCTCCTGGATTTAGTTCCTTAGTCACACCTAATGCAGGGAAACAGAGGGAACGGTTATTCAAAACCGATACCAGACGGCAAATTTTTACTGAAAAATCTGTCCATTTTCATGGATTAGGTACGTGAATTTAACAAGCAGTTAAAACCTGTGTTCATACTGTAAAGCAGTTCTTGTGCGTCTGAGGAACGTGGCTAACTAATAAGGAGACTTCCTTAGTCCTCAGAAGTGGCATCGTACTAATACTGATAGAACAGTTTTACATGGAGTTGCTTATAGGTATATAATAGTTATTGTATATAGTTATATAATAACCACTTGTTATTGCCGCCCAAGGATATCAGATGGATTTCATTAATTCATTCTCATGTTTCTGAAATTTGACGAAATTGCTGCTTCCTTTTAATCGCTATACCTACATCAGATAACATTTTATCCTATATATAAAAATAAATTAACAAAAGAAATATCAAACAGCCGGTAATTAGGTCCGTAGCCAACACAAACGTTTATTTAAGAAAACGCCAATCGATCGATTAATTGCGATAACAAAATAGTAACAAAATACTAGCCTTTCATGTTACCCTTATTTCTGTTGTGGAATTTTAATTGAATTAAAATAATAAGAATTCAGGAAGGGCAGTTAAAACGTGCCTGGAATTTGAAATGCCAGATTGAGAGGTTGACATTCTAACCAATCGAAATTTGTCATCGTCGATAAGGTTTCGATTTTTACAAAGATTTTTAGATGCTTTTAATTAACTTATTTTATTAGTTCGGATCGTTATTCGGATCTACCCAATGGATTTTTTGCTTCAGCACAGGACCGCGCAGATAAGGACGCCAGCTCTGATTAAAGACAATAGACGAATGGATGACGGTAAGAAAAGAAGAAAATGTAAATACAAATAAAAAAAAACTGATAAGCAAATTTGTGCAGTCAACGCAATTTGCTAGAAAATATAAGTCCCATATAGAATTATATTTCGGTTTGAAGATTCTTCATTGTCTTAAGAAATTACAAAATTTTACTTATAAGAAAACACTTTAAATATCGACTTTAAAAAAAAATATCTGAAAAAAAAACAGAACACAATATGATTTCAGATATTTCGTAATTTTATGTCAAGCTATAATTCCTACGTATATCAACTGAATAATAATCATGATTTCTGGACGCGAGCACAAAAATATCTGGAGTGGTCTGGATAACAAATGAGGAACTGGGGACAATAATACCAGTCACAATAGCATCGCTCGTAAATCTGTCTAGGACCGAATAAAAACGGACTTGAAACTCGAAATTCGGAATGCAATAAACGGTGGCGTTGACACACGAAAGGTTATGGCTTAAGGCGACGGCATTTTCTATTATTTTCGGACACAACGTGGTACTTACCGAAAGGTGTAGGTTTCACCTCACACTATTAAAGTTATAGGTATACCGATAATCGGTCTGAAAATGTAAATTCGCGTAGTATGAAATTTCATACCCATGTAGTAAACAGTGAATACTTGGGAGCTGAGTATTTTTTTTATGAAATAAAGGCAATAAATTATCAATAGTTCAATTACTATATACTGCAGCACAGTTAGAAATTTAAAATTAGCCCGAAACAGACTTCCTATATTAGGTTTACGATTCAAAGATACGTTCCACTCCTGAGAATTAAGTCAGAAGCCTCGTGACGATGATTAGATATCTACTTTTGATTTTTAAATCAGCCTGTGTAGTTGGTATAAGTATCAAAGAGTTGTATTCTAGTCAAAACCTTAACAAAAGCATACAAATGTAGGTACATGTATTTCCAACAAACCGAAATAACAATAACGGATATAGAAATTGTTTCGTCTTCAAAACAATAATGCTATTTTTTTATCAAACACATAAAAATAATCTGAACATTCCCCCGAAATCTTAATAATCTTGGTCTACTCCACTTTTATTATTCGTACATTACAATAAGACACTAGAATTATCGGATCGAGATCTACTGGCACGCGTGTACTACAAACGGTGGCGTTGACACATGCACGATTATGAGTTTTAAGCCGATGACACATTCCATTATTTCGGGCACAATGTGCTATGTAAAATTGTTGTGAAATGTACGCTAAATTCATGAAGAATAAAAAAAATACAACTTCCCAACGAAAATTTACAAATACACGATTCGCAAAAAATAACAAATGCATAACATCAAATTACTGATTGCAACAGACGTCTACGACATTAATGTTGCGATAAAAACATACGCAGCGTAATCGTATTAGATTATATTTATGATATGTAAGTGTGGCAACTATTCCGTGAGAGAAATAGAGTTGCACCTTAACCCCGTATTAACAAAAAACCATAATGACAGGTTACTGATTGCCACCTCTGACATCTATTACACTAATGTCTGAAATTCGACGATCTATGGCGGCCGCCGACGGATCTATGCGCAACTGCTCCGCCCGCCAAACTACTATGTCAGATAAATAAAAAACGAAACACATACAGATTAAAACAATTATTTATTGGCATATGATAGAAATTGATTCACAGACATAAACATTTTATTGGCTCATAAGTTAAAAGTAATAGAAGGATCTAATAAATGTCATTAATTTCTTTTAATTAAATAATTTTCTAACATCTAATTAATTTTATTCGTTGATACTTAAATAAACATTTAGCTTTCTTAAAGCTAAATGTCGATTTAAAAAAAAAACATATAGTTTAAACTCTATTTTTATAAAAAGCAAACCAGATGAAATAATTTAATGTAACCAAACACCAATGCGGCCGCTATAATGCCTGTATTTGTTTCTAAGTTTATTTATTTATTGTTCCGCTCCACTAACATGACGCAAGAGCGTCTAATTTGAGTCCGATAGGTCCCATTTATTATTATTTAATGTATAATAAAATTTCCTCCAATTTATTTTAATTAGCGCGCCCCGCCCAAAGTTTATAGCTTGGTCGAAGGAAGCGACCGACTGTTGTTCTTTGTAATGAAGGAAAGACAACTTTATTTTTCCGGGATGTGATGATTTGAAAGAAGAATCGACGATGTTTTTACTAAAAAACAATATTTTATTCAACACTAAACGTAATTCTGTGAATTTGACATGTATTCAATGTAATTTATATCTTATTTTACATTACAGAAACAGACGTTTAATGTTTGCGCACCTACCGCTAAGTTTTTAATATATTTTTTATCTGTGCTAAATACGTGCGTGACGTTTTCAGAGCAAACGCTTTTGGGCGGGTTTCGTATTCCATTTTTGAATGTTGTCAACGCGTTTTCTAGCGGCAACTTTGACATATTTCTGTTCAAATTAACATGATTCGATTTTTATTGGTTAAGATTTCGAAAAAAACTACACTGATTTTGTTAGAAATATAATTTTAATGACACATATTAAAAAAACGTGGCAGATGAAGGCACAACGTTGTTTTAGATCCGTTGAAAACTTTTTTATAAAATCAAAATATACCTAAATAATTTTAGAAAATTGTTAGAGACGTATAGATAAATTGTTTTTCGATCAATAACGAGTGCAAACAAGTGCCGTATGTTTTAATCTAAATCATAAAGTATGTGTGTGCCAGCGACGGCAGATTTTTTTTAGTAAGTCGAGATTTACAAAGTTTTAGGTGTAAAAAGCGGGATTGCATAGTCAAAATCGGGACAACAGTCCTCGCAGTACAAAGGGTGTCGCGTCTCATAGACACTTGGCCAAAAAAATTAGCTTTCTTCTTGGTGTAAGGTGGAGAGGAGGATTTGGCGAAATTTTTTTTTTTGATCGACGAACTGCAGATCTACTTAGATTTGGCGATCTTTTTTTGGGCGGCAAACTGCAGTTCCCCTTAAATTTGCAATTTTGCGACCTTCTTTTGCAAAAGTCCCGTCCTTCCCGAAAAGCGGCGCCCAGCCTGTCCCGCGCAGGACATTTAATTCTGGCCAAAAACTCGGAACGTCTGGCAACCCTCGTGCGTGCCAATTTACAGCAACTGATCGGCAATTTTCGGGTCAAAGAGCAACTAACACACATACATTCAAACTTTCGAACTTATTAACAAGATTACATATCGAAACAAAGCAAACGCACTTTCGACTTTTTAATCATCCGATTGAGTAACCGATAAATCAGTTCGGTTCTCAGCTGTTCAATAAACCGAATTTATCGGCGTTGCGTGCGAAAACGATCCAAAACGCAAATTTATTTGGTACAACAGTTATTTATTTGTTTATTTAACCGTGCTTAAATTGAGCAGACAATAAGGACAGTGTTTTCAAATATAGGTGTTTCGCTTAAGCGTTAATTTGTTGCTAGATTTTGTCCGTGACTTCGTTTGTGTGGCTCTTTAGTTGTTTATGTATGTTATATAAACTTCATAGTTTTGTTTTAATACTTGTATATAATTTAATAGACATGCTGTATTCTGACCTGTTTACTTTTGCTTTTAAGTGTCTAGTTGCAAAACATATAAAGGCAGACTTAATTAGTGTTTGTGAAACATATTATATTTTATTTTTTATTAATTGCTTGGAATGGTATAGTCTATAGTATGCCTTATTAAAAGTTTATTGTTCAAGAACGTATTACTTATAACAAAATAAGGTAAAAAATGTTTAATTTAAAAATCAATACAATGTACAAAGTATTAATTGTTATTATATATTCATTATTAACCATATCAGTAGGTCAACATAAAAAAACAACTAATCACATTTATAAAGCGTAAAACGAAACGTGAAATAAAACGCGTAAAACGGAACGCATTCCGACCACCGACAATGGCGGCAATTAATCCAATGTTTAAAAAAAGAACTACCATTACGTCAAACGAATGCATCACGGACGTCTTATCCTTGCAGTTCGGAACGGATCACGTTCCGCGCATTATTGTGAACGAACCCGCCCTTCGTTCACGGGCTGAATTAAACTTAACAATAGCTGTGGAGGTATGGATCTATAGTGTCGTAAGGATAAAGCTAATTAAACGAAATAATTATAGTATTGATGTCATACACTTCAGTGTTTTTTTTTCTGACTGAAGTAGCTCATTTAAGACACATGTAGTTTCGTCGTGATCCAGCGAAATATGGTGAGCGCCGACTTCGGGACTATGTACCTACCTTTACTGTGATTGCTCTAAACCAACATGTATTTAAATTATTTTTTACTTTTATGTGGCATAGAAGTTGTATTTTTTGTTTGAACATTTTTGCTAAATTAAACATATTATGACAGAACATTTAAATACCTAATGTATTTTGTCTAATTTTTCGCTTCTCGTCAACCCATTATTGACCCACTATTGGGCAAGGGTCTTCTCTCAGAATGAGAGAGTATTAGGCCATAGCCCACCGCGCTGGCCAAGTGTGAATCAGTGGACAGTGCGAATTGGTGGTAATCGCTCTTAAAAATATTTTTTCGCTTACTCTGTATGAAATCAGTATTTTTTAAGTCTTCTCCATTGTAATTTTTGTAACAGTTTTAATACAGTTTTTGAATGCAGATCCGTATTATTTGGTAAGGAAATGTTTGTGAGCTTCAACAAACGAAACAATAGCGAGTACCTACAATATACCCTTTGCTCTAAGTTGAGAATAAAACAGAATGAATGCTTTTGTTCACAGGTAACCTATGCTTTACATCTCATGTAAGTGTTTCAAAAAATCCTCGTTTTGAATTGTTCATAAAGTGCGGGGATAGACAATGAAGTTTGTAAGGAGCACTTATTTTACATGCTAAATGGAATGAAAGAGGTTTTAAACTAAGCATATATAATAATGAAAGTGAAGAAAAAAAGTTTAAAAAAAATATATAAATATAATACATACAACGACCTACATATCCGGTTTCACGAAGAAATAGGGTTACCTATTTCCTAATCAAACTAATATCTTGTCATCGGTGACCAATTCCGGTACTCTTGGTGAGATAGCAAATCATTTAAACAATGCTATTAGGAGTTTAATAACTATTGGTAACTGCCACACAGCACGACGGTACTAAACTATCTTAGCTCAATACTTGCCTTTTTCTAGATACCCAACAAAAAATAATATCAAAATAGATTATCCAAGCTAAGGAAAACCTTTGAAAACTACGATTTAATACAAGAGCGGCTAATAATGAAAAAAAGTAAACTCAAAGCATTGCGAACCAGTTCTACAATTTAAAAAATGATTGCGATTCTGAATTACGAAATTAATCTTATCCTTTCTTTGCTAAAAGAAATTTTAATCCAAGATTCGGAAAATGGAAAATTGTAACAAAAATAAATAAGTCTGTTCGCATTCAGAGCCGGAACACAGAAGACTTTTGTGTATAGAAAATGATAAAAAGAAAATGGTAGGTCCGATTCATCCTGGCACTCGTTGGCAGCGGGGTTCTATTCAGCAGCAACTTATTAAATAAATTAACCGCAAGTTGGCAGAAAAGGGAAAACTAAGCGGTTCTCTCATTTACTCGCGGACAAAGCCGGTTCCTTAAAACCGGGCGCCATTCTGTTCCGCATTGAGCGCGGACTGTAGCGAAGAAAGCCCGCAAAAATAATTGGAAAGTGACGGGAACAAGCTGCTGCTAGTGACAACCGCTGAAATATCGATAATTTGAAAAAAGATTTATTATTGTCAAAAAAACAGTTATAAAATTGATAATGTCGTAAACAGCGGCAATAATATAAACTGTGCGCCAGTACAGAATTAAGATTTTACTTGGAGTTGATATTGCGTTTGGTTGTATATCAGCCTACAAATAGTTCAGTAAACGGAAATTATTTGATAAAACCATATACATACACCATACACTACATTTTGTGACTCGCTGTACATACTTATGTATATCTTATCTTTATTTACATATTGTAACTACCTATTTTCTTGACTACCTATGTAACTACCTACCTTCAAGTAAATTTAATTTTGCGGATTATCACTTCATTTAGAATATTTTTAACCGTCTACATTTAAATAATATAATTGCATTAACGATTCCAAAATGTAAACAAACGTATATTTTCAGACATTATAATTTGTCTAATAAATTACAGCAACTAATGATATTAATTAACAAAATAAAAAACGTCATTTTGTATGAATATGATAATTAATTTATGACCACAAATAATAAAATAATATATAATGTTTGACCTTGGTGTAATAATTCATTTAAATGAGTACCTAACTATCTGTAAGTTGCTATAGTAAAAAACTAAAATATTATGATGAAGCTATATTTTACTATTAATAAATTTAAGTATCTGCAATCAGTCTCATGATATGAACTTCTTACTAAGTAAATATTAGATATTATAAAAGTACATACATACTACAATAATAAAATCCATTCATTGCAAATGTGAATTGTACATAACGATAAAGTAAGTCGGATTCTTCAACTATCGAGAAAGATCTGTTTGTTACGTACACCTAAATAAAAAAAGTTCTCGGAGGTGCGTAAAGTCCATCAACTCGCACTTGGCCAGCGCGGTGGACTATGGCCTAAAACTCTCTGAGTCTAGAATAAGACCCGTGCCCAGCAGAGGGACAATAATGGGTACACCCAAAAAATATCTAGCACTTTACAAATTACAGAGAAAATACGGTTATTATTGACTCAAAATATAGTTTACATAAAAACAAAATAAATGAAATAAAATAAGCGTGAATAGAAATATATGTTGTAATCCGCCAAGCTATTGGCCGTTGTGCGTGACAAAGAAATTGTCATACGTACACTCGACAAACATTACGCTCCTTCTGACGTAGTCAAGTAAAATGTGATTGAAGTGGCAAACGAGCATGCAGTCCACCTGATGGTAAGTGGTCACTGCTGCCCATTGACATCTGTGAGCAACTTCACATAGAACATGGGTTCTACCTGAAGTCAAGATTTCAAACAAGACAGATGCGTTGCTACTCCTGATGACTAAGATGGTCGCCTCATATAAAAGTGTGCCGGCAACCACACCCTTCCATCGAAACCCAAGGAATGTTCACAGATTTGCCTTCAAATCTAATGTATCAACACGTCAGAAATAAAATATGTATGTGAAATTAATTATGTTCAAACTTATTATTTTTCATATGCAGAATCCAGAATGCAGAATCCATTATTTTAAATATCAAATTTTTGTTCGCGTTTTAGGGAATTTCTTAAACTGTGGCGGTACTTCCTTGGTCGACTACACTGGTTCTACCAAATGTAAAAATTTAAAATGCGGATTTTATCGATAAATCGCGTAGCATTCCCATCCTTATAGCCTCGGGAGCGGCCCACATTCCCGCCTTCCCGGCACATTGTGTCCGTGGAAACCTTTATTACCCCCATAGAAAACTGTGAAAGCCGCCCAAGGAAGCATTTGTGTGAAGGCTGAATGAAACTGACAAACAACCCGGTTTCAGCGATTTTGTACCGGTTTCAGGATTTACTTCGAGTAAGAAACACATAAATAAGAAATCCGGGTAAATAAAACATAATCTAAAGAAATACCTACATTATTTACATATATCTTCTAGCAATGTTAGGTAAGTTCTTTTTTTCTGAACATCAAGTTATCTACCTACTTACTAACCACTGTAATTTTTACATACATTTGCAAATATATTTAAAGACAACTATAAAAATGACAGAAATATATAGTTAGAAACAGTCCGTAACATTAAAAATGATCACTTTATCAAATTACGATATCATATTTCATTTACCTACCCTTTTTATGGCAATGGCTACTGCCACTCATAAACAATCTGTAATATACCCTAGACAAGACAGTCTTACCTGACGTCAACCACGTATACATTGCTACCCATGAAGACCAAATTGCCACGACTCTTAAGTAATTAGATACTTATCGTCCTGTTGTAACAGGCGACTAAAAGGATCTTCCGGGGTTGCGAGCGGCTAGAGCGGAAGCTCGAACCGTTGATCAAACACCTCGGGAAGGACGGCGGTATGCGTGGTCGCATACTGTAAAGATCAGACGGAGCGATGGGCCCAGTCGCTCACCTGGAGCCCGTTGGGGCAACGCGTTTAGAGGGCTGCGTTCCTTTGGAGATCCTGGAGTCCTCTTTGTAGCGCTGAGGACGGCCTCCGGGGGGGTTTTAGTGCTGTAAAAATCCCACATAACCCTGCATCGCTCCCATGGCGTCGGGTACCTTTTGAAGGTTTCCCCCTCGAGAACAAAAAAAGATACGTTTTATATACATTATATATACAATATCTTAAGAAAATTATACCTATGTTTTAGCTTCCCACCCGCAACACCCATCTCTCGTACCTACTTAAAACCTTTATTGCCTACAGAAAGCGAACTCCTAAGAAATCTACCTGAATAAAACCGGCAAACAAAGTCTATGATTACCGGTTTTAGGATTCTTTTCATTCTGTTTTCCGATTCAACGTACGGTTGTTTTGTATCGGTAAATGAGTTCGGTTTTGTGGGGTTAATTCGCTTTTCACTTGGATTTGTTGGCCCCTTGACATGAAAAGCTTTGGATTGCGGTCGCCTTCATCAATATTGTGTCTAAGGTATTGGTTATTTGATTTATGTTTTAGATATAGGGCTAGCCTGCGACTTCACTTGCTTCTACTTATTTTTGGAAAATTGTTCCCTCAAATCAGAATGATCTTTTTTGTAAAATTAGTAATAGGTTTCGACTGCGCATGGAAATCTGTAATAACCCGAAATAAAATTAGAATCCTACCAGAGTCCTAATGGAAATCACATAAGTATAACCAACTCTCTAGTAAGATGCACACAAGTGGAATGACACAACACACAAACAGAGGTCGTATTTCTATAGGTATTTATTTAAGAAAGGTAAGACTTGGTTTGACTAACTTTGAACGATTTTCGACCGCTACTTTATGATACTAATATTATCATATCATCATATTAATATTATCATACTTTTTAATATTGTAAAGGCGAAAGTTTGTGAGTGTGTTTGTTACTTCTTCACGTCTAAACGGCTGGAGCGATTTACATAAAATTTGGTAATGAGTTAGCTAACACACTGTATTAACATATAGGCTTTTATTGTGGGAAAATATCTTATACCCACGAGACAATCCATACATAGATTTTTTAAACTACGCTACGGATTTTAATGCAGTTTTTTTTCATATCTAGACCGATTCAAGAGGAAGGTTTTTTAATGTATATTATACGCAGAATATAGTGGAGGAACACTGATAATTTCAGATTTTTGACTTTAGGCGGAAAGAAGTTCGCCAGGTCAGCTAGCATTGCATAAATTCTTTACTTAAAGAATACAAACAAAACAGACTCCGTACATATTCAAATAAATAGAATCTGAGTTAATTAACTTCCAAATAAGAATAATGAGACAAGCTGCTAAATTAGTAATGGTGCTTGCTGTTGCTACTCCGATTCACAATTTTCCTTACAAAACTTTTCTCGACTTCTAACTAAGCGTACACTATTTAATTATGAAACTCCCACCTCCCACCTCCACAAAAGGACTAAAAATATAGTTTCCTCAGGGCTTCTTTCAACTATAACGTTATAGAAATAACTTGTTCGTAGGTACAGTCAATATAATAAGTACCTACCTATTGACCAATACACTTTAGTCTTAAATTTAAAGATGGTTTTAAAGATTAGGGGTAGGTATTTATTTATATCGTATAGTTTCGGAAACAAAATATGCCTAGTAAGTAGGTATATACTATATGTGAGAAACTAAAAGTGGGCTAAAAATGAGTGGTTCGAATGATTTTGTTTATAGATGATAATTTGATGTAGTTAGCAAATACATAGATACAAATCCAAGTATTCTCTATTCTATATGAAGTTGCTTACAGATGTACACAAAGCCGTCTTTACCATAAGGACACTCGGGGCCAGTGCCCAGGACCGCATCAGAGGGCCCCGAAGGGCTGACAATTTTTCTCAAATTGAATATCAAAATATTATGGTCGGTCGCATTACATTTTTTTCGATGCACGAAAATCGTCGAGGCCCTTTTAGAATGTAAATAAAGTATAATGTACTTCCTTTACATTCCAAAACGGCCCCGAATTCTTGTGCGCCCAAGGGCCCCAGCATAGTATAAGACGGCCCTAGATGTACAATCGCGGCAGTGATCACGTTCTATCAGGTCGACTGCGTGCTCGTTTGCTACTCCAATCAAGCAAGCGGCAAAACTCACTTTTAAATGAGGCGACTATCTAAGCCCTCGGGAGTAGTAGGTAACGCATCTATGGACTTCAAATAGAACCCCTGTTTTGTATCACATTGGTTATAGATGTTCATGGGCAGCAGTTACATCAAGTGAACCGCATGCTCGTTTACTACCTACTTCAAAAAAAAAAGCTTCAAACAACAAAAGCCAATCAAAATACGGCCGATATGGTCATAAACACGCATACCGTAATCAGAGACTAATAGCTGGTTACAGATTAATGGGACCATTAAACCAAGTGGCTACCAGCTTAGTGTCGCCGCACACGGACCACTCGCTGCGACCACAAACGCCGCCACTAGAAGCGCCGCGTTCACCGTATGCGAGACTATATAAAATGTATAGTAACTATAGGAAATGTGTCATTGTCCGCCAAGTCGCACTTGGCCAGCGTGGTGGACTATGGCCTAAAGCTCTCTCATTCTGAGAGAAGATCCGTGCCCAGCAGTGGGACAATAATGGGTTGACGACAACTATAGGAAATATACGCCATTGTGGCGTTTGTGCCGCGCGAGTGGCCCGTGTGCGGCGACACTAAGGTGAAGTCGTGAGGCGCGGAGCACTGGGAGATTATGCTTGAACTAAAGCCATTAGACAATAAGTGCTGTCCTTTGCTTTGCCTGACATTGGTTGTTATAGAAATATCTAATACCCTCGTTTAGGTAACCTAGGTACCTATGTGCCTATACGTAACGCTTTGTGTGATAAAAGAGACCACACTGAAAATACTTGAAACTATTAATAATTAACAACGTAGCTTTTTGTTATCGAAGGGGAAACTTTCAAAAGGTACCCGCCACTGTGGGAGCAACGCCGTTTTATGTGGGATATACCCCCCTAAAACCGCCTCGGTGGCCGTCCTCGGCACTGCGTGGATGGACTCCGGGATCTCCAACGGAACACAACCGGAGTCCTCCAAGCGTAATGCCCCTTTCGGGCCATTCCCCGGTGACCAATTGATGCTCACCGTATCTCTCGGTGTTTACGACGGCATGCGGCCAAACATGCCGTCCTTCCCGGAGTCACTTGTCTGGACGGTACGAGCTCCCACTCTAGCCGTTCGCAACCCCGGAAGGCCCTTTTAGTCACCTCTTACGACAGGCAGAGGATACCGTAGCCTTACTCTGGTCCCGGAACTACAGGGATACCCACCCTAATTAAATACCTAGGTACCTAAATAATGCCAAAGAAACATATTTACATTTTATATAGACTAATAAACAATCTATAGACACTTATAATAAGTACAAATCGGCAACAAATAAACGACATAATTACAAAAGTGTGGCACAGTTAACCGCCTCCGACTAGCACGTTCCGATTGAACAAGTTAATTCAAATATTGTTGGTTAAGATATAAATCTACACGACACGATAAATTTGTTCCACAACTCATTAGTAGGTGCTTAATATGTAATTCAATATAAAATTACAAAGGTTATATGCATATATTAATAGGTGTCTTTGCAGGTGGTAGAACTAGTGTAGTTCGACCGGGGAAGTACCACCGCCACACCTATTTGCGCGTGAAGCATTTTGCGTTTCGATGGAAGGGTGTAGTTGCTGGCACACTTTTATATGAAGCGACCATCATGTAAGCATACATAGGGACAGACAGTGGGAAGCGACTTTATCTTAGGTATAGGTACTATGTAGTGATTAGATGTACTCTGCGCGCGTTGCTACGCCACCACAAAAAAAAAACAGAAACTTTCGTGAGCTTACACAACAACTTTGCTAAAGATCATGCAGTCCACCTGATGGTAAGTGGTCACTGCCGCCCATGGACACTTATAAGCACTTATAAGGTTCTATCTGAAGTCAATCACAGATGCGTTGCTACTGCCGAGGACAATGATGGTCGCCTCAAGTGAAAGTGTGTCGGCAACCACAATCTTCTATCGAAACACAAGAAATGCTTCACGCTAGAAATAGGTGTGGCGGTGGTACTTCCCCGGTCGAACTACACTGGTTCTACCACTTTACATGAATGCTAATATTTAAAAACTTGCGAATATTCGCGAATTATTATATATACGAGACACATTTCGCTACAAAACCGATAAGAATTTCATCACTTCGGACATACTCAGGTGTTTTCACGAAACGGTAATTGATTCAAATAATGTTAATCGTTAATCTCGATGACTTTGACAGCCCTATTAGGTACGAACCATTCAACACGGATTGAGCGATCATACATCATACACACACATCATACATACACATCATACATACACTCAATATTTGCGTATTTAAACCACTTACGTGTTCCACAAATTAAAAGCACGACTCTGAGATTATCTTAACTAGAATTTTAATGTACGTGGTACATTGCTAAACATTAGTTAAAGTGATGTAACCGGTCAAAAATAACGTTTTATAACAAGTATTATGTGTGAAGGTAATTAATAACGTAAATTATACAAAATTATTCACATGCGTACATGACAAAAACTTTGTTTATACGCGAACAAATTTTATTTATCGCCACAATTAAAATGTAATAAACGTTTAAACCTTGAAAATGTTTAGATAATTGCAAATTTTATATTTTATTCACGCAAAAAGTCCGTGGAAATTAAAAACTGGTAGTGTACCGTTCATTAAGTATTAGGAACTAAGGTAACAGTTTGCGGGGAAAGGTAGCGTACGAAAACCAAACCCAATGAGTGCTAGTTTGACAAGAGTTTAGTTTAGTAGTTTTAATTTAACAAAGATTTATTGATATAAGACACGTAAAAAGTGCTTACTATAAAATTATATACGTATGAATGAAATTGCATGTGTGCAAGTAAAGCACTCACATACGTAAAATAGTCACGTGTACGTGCAGTAGCTCGTACAAGTAGGTAGGTAGGTATAACGGTTATTTTTGATATTTTCAGATACTATCGATAATATTTCCACAGCACTAGCGACTAGGAACTCATAAATGTAAGAATGTGGGCTGCCTTTGATAATTGCAAAATTTGACGTCGAGTTCAATACTCTGCGAAAACCGGTCGAAGAAAATCTTAACCGACATGAAAATACGCCTTTTACGATCACTGCCTTAACGCGCGCTCGTAAAACCTCTAATCTTCTGATTCGCCTTTAAACCCCGGTATTGCGTGTATCCAGCATTAATCTACTCGGATAACCACCCGGGAGACATGCGCAGATGATACTGAAATAAAGAAAACGTCAAAAGGCGACGAATGGAAGGAAATCTGGACCACAAAGCCGAACCCATTTCCACATTGTGCTAGAACGCAATAGAATATGCTTGCGTCCTGCTCTCACAAAGACGCCGACGCGATGCGCAAAAGAGATAGGTATCGCACAATAGACAATTGTTATCCCTACCACCGGGCACTGCCCTAGTGAAAGCTATTCCTGCGAATTTGAAGCTTTCTGGTACGAAAACGGGTGACATAAGGCCGATTTTCGCGTGCGGCAGAACTAGAATAATGCAGCCAATAATTTGATTCGGTCGTTATCATTGGGAAAACAATGGGTAGAGGAGTAGGTATAGGCCGTTTGTTCCGGATATAAAGTGGCGTAGGCGGGATTTACGAGGCGAGATCACAAACGAAATGGGAAACAAAGCGATAATAGAGCGTATTTAGAACACTTTGGCAGCCTATAATATTTGCGTCGGAAAATGTAAGGAAAATTGGTGACGCGTGCAAGCTCGAGATAAAACAAGTCTACGGAATTTGATGAATCTGAAACTTCGTAAACATTACGTTTTTACACACGCGAATTGCTCGAATCTCGTTTGATATATTTTATTTAGATTGATTAATTTTATTCGCGGTAGCTACATGATTTCTATGTATACAATCTTTTTTTATCGGTTTGCACGATCGTTTTTGCCACGGACGTGCATGTTGTAGAATGAGCTTCTTCCTGAGGTATTCCCGGGGCGCTATGACATGGGGTTCTTCAAGAAAGGTGCGAAAAATCCGGTGATAGTGTAAAAAAATATATACAATATGTAACTGACAATTTGTAAGCGCCCCCGAAGGCCTATGCAAAATAAAGACGTTTAATTTCATTTTATTTCAGGTTTTATTGAGGGCTACTGAATTTTGATTGAACGATATAGGTATACGTATAAGTGCCCTACTTACACGTATTTAATCAGGATTACCTTAAGTATATCAATTGATTTAGGACGACCGTCTATCTCTACAGAAGATTTTATAAAATTAGTAGATATACCTTAAGGTATGTACGTGTACCTATGGCCCCATCGGAATACCACCTACCACCGGAGTAGCGACAAAACTAGTTCTCACGTTTTTGTAAAAGATTGTGGTTATCGGATTGTTTCGTATGAGGTGATCGTCAATCTTAGTCCTCGGAGGTAATAATTCATCAGTGATTGACTGCAGATTGACCTCTGGTTCTGTCTGAAGTTTACAGATATCCATAAGCAGAGTGGTTGATTATTAATATTAATACGTGAAGCAAAAACGTGTGATCCGTTTTTAAGACACTCGCCGTAGACGGATTAGTATGCAATTACTCACGGATAATAATTTTTGTGCTACTTTGAACAATATGAAGTTTAGTTTTTTTATTTAAATTACGGTCGAACGCTTGCAACAGGTGACTAGTTACTTTAATTTTCAAAAAAAATCTATCTTTTCATCCACTCACTCGTAAAACGGTGGCATTATTATTTTAAAACTTAAAATCACATAATAACGCAAACATAGAGAGCCTAACATTTGGCCTGCGTTTGTCACGTGTCCATAAAAATAGCGTTAATTGGATTTCATAAAACTGCAACACCAAACGTTGTAATTAAAACGTATCTTTTTCTTTTCAAGTTACGTAACATTAAAATTTAATATCTTCGCGAGATGCCGAGCACGTTATTTTAATAAAGTCAAACGTTTTTTAATCAAAAACGTTGTCACATGTCCGACGATCCTCCAGGTTTCTTTCACAAACTAATTGGTATGACACTCTACCCTTAAATGTCGGGAAATATTTTTTTCACCTCAGCGCAGTTGAAAGCTAGACTCGTTGACACACGATTTTAGCTTAATGTAAGCGAACGACCGCTTAGTAAGTTACAAATTTATTTATAAGTATTGCTGGCATGGGTTAACGCTTATTATGCGTCATTTCACTGGTTAAAACTATTGCGGTTTTAAAACTGTGTTTACATGTTTGTAAATTGGTGTGATTAACCTTTTATGGAGTTATAATTTTTTAATGGGTACCTAAAAACGAGTAGCTATATCATCAACCTATCAATTTGTAAAATGTGTTCTATGAATCCCCCAGATGTAAGGATATAGGTACACTTATATTGATTTGGATTTATTTCGTACAAATTGAACCACGATTAATTTTCATGTAATTTTTATATTGTATTTCTTTTATGATTTTAATACCGGATCGCTGTAAGAGTCGTAATATTCTATTTAATTGTGGTATCTACCTAATAATACTCGAATGTTTTCGTAAATTCTATGTAATTTCACTTACCACACGATATATCACACGATATACAAAAGTAAAATCATAATTCAAAATACAAGGCTGTATGACGTATCACAGAAACGCCTCAATATAATTTTTTTAGAAATAAATGCAGGAAACGTCACGCTCTCCACCTGATGATAAGTGGTAAGTGCCTTAGAAAAAAATAACCGTCGTCATCAATAATCTCAAATAGGATTGACATGATATCAAAGGTTAGCCAATAAATAACGGACACCTTACTGACTCTTCCCGTTTACTAACAAGAGCACTCAGTCACATACGTATACCTAACTCGAGAAAGTAATTTAAAATCAGAGTGCTATAATAAGAGACGGGAATGACATGCGCAATAAAAATAAAATCATTAACACAAAGCCGGATACGCGCTAAAAGCTACCCTGTAATATTAAAGTGCATGTAAACTCTATACAACAGTATGTCCGTACGTCAAAAACAAAGATAAAAATGCCCACCCCGTTAATTTATTTGTCTTTAATTTTTAAAAACAGAACGCGGGAGCCGTCCAATGAGACGCATCCCTCGACTGATTGTCAATTAGCGACATCAAACGGGCTTTTTGCGAATTAAGCGCTTGTTTGTGTTCATTTTTTGTCCGGCTACCGACGAGTACGGACGCTTCATGCGTTTTTCCGTTTCGATGTTTCATTTTCATATTTCCGTTTGTCTGGTCGTCTGGGGGACGTTACAATGGGGTGTTTGATGTAGTTATCAACGCACTCTCCCCATTTATATTCTGATTAATTTGAATGAGTGCCCTTGCAGAGATTAAAGTATTTGTTTTTGTTGCCAATCTGATATTGTCCGTTCGGATGCACAAATGAATTTCATCGTGAAATTTTAAACAGATTCATTTACTTTTTTGTCATCGCTCAGTAACTCACAATTTTTATACCTATAAATTTCTTTTTAAAAACGTTCTCGCCATTATTTACATGCGTACCTATCCATAATCCAAAATAGATAATTTGTATATGCTTTCAGAGTTCAATAGAACGAGCGGGCTTAAAAAGTGAATGCAATGCGAGGTTTTCCTTTACATAACCTATGCTTTGAATTACAGCCTACATAATCCGTACAACCAATCGACAGCGCACCTGAATCTAAACAAACCCGTCTGGCTGGAGAAAACAACGAATGCGAATTGAAAAAAGAAAAAAAAGCGAGTATCGAACGCCTATTTCGAATGGATCCGGAACGGAGTCAACAAAGGGACGTTCTGTATTTGAAAAAAGCGCGCGAATGCGAATGTGAGGCTGCCATTAGCCGTTCCCATTTGCAGCGCATCTATATAGCCTCTTCAACTACCGTCAACAATTACAGGGTTGACGTAGCAGTGTAACGGTAAAGGAAATAAGAATACAGGGATTTTTGCGACCTTTTCCCACCTATCGTGTGAGGCTTTTGACGGATCCGGCTTTAGGAACGTATCTTTTGATGACATCGCATTGTGGTAGAGAAACAAGCGCAGCGCATAGTTTGCGGATAAATGTAACGACACCTTTTCTAGCCGGCTTAGTTTTTGATGTTAACCAAACTACCTATGCACTTCATATAATTATCGAAAGTCGTTCTATTCGCGAGAAAAGTTATAAATTGTATATGGTTTTATACATTTTTGATCACTCCCCTTTGTTTCGAACAAATCTACTATATCATAAGAAGAAACAAGGTGCCATATGGCATTAGTTTTAGATAAAACTCCACTCGTTATCTCCCGTGGACAAATATTATGTAAGTTACCTTGATAATCTGTTTCGGCACAGTTACACGCGCCAAACAACCTACAAACAATTACATCGGTTCTCTTAATGTGAAATTTTGTGAGAATGCATGTGTGTTTATTACTCTCAAATTAGGCATGGAGATAGTTTGTGACTTGGACTAACACGTCAAACGCGCGCAGAGCCGCGAACCAAGCTAGTATTCCGATACATCGTGATATAGAAAAATAAATAGTGCAATCGCCAGCCCTGGCGTCATATGATCGAGTGTTCGCGTTTTTATCGGTGATTCATTAGTATGAGAGAGTCTTTGTTGCGTTCCCTATACCAACCGGTTTTTCATTCGTATTCATGAAAATTGATTTGAGATGAAAGGATTTTCATTCCCATTGTATCCGCGATCAGAATTAAAGACAAATTGCACGTTCAGAGCATCAATGGATTTATGGGACTGGGAACAAAGCTAATGATTTTTCACGTTTGAAAGTGATTTTTGGATTTAAACGCGTGTGTGTTTAACTTATGATCTGTATGCGTTATACCTATTCGGCTTCCCATTATAATTTATATTTCGGGTTACGATAGTGCAAGAAAATTTTCATGAATAGGTACTCGTTAAAGTAGTAGCCGCAAAAACTAGTAACGAAAAATTAGATTCAAAACCCATCTCAGGCAATTTTTAATTATAGCAATATTTTGATTAAATCTTTAGATAAACTGTCACTAGCTTTTCCGTTTTTGATAGTGAGATACCTACGTCACTTTTTGATTAAACATTCATAAAAATAGACAAAAATGTTTTGTGAGATTTCCAATCCGAGTGGCATAGCTGGCGGAGTTCTTTTTATTTCGTTTCAAAAAGGACCTGTCGTTTAAATATTGGTTACATTCATACTGATATTTTTATAAAGATGCGCCTGGATGTTATAGTCACATACCTATATGATACTAACTTTATCCCTCGACTGCACCCGCGCAGGTGGTCTGCTACGGTTAAGAATATTTTATGTTTTCATCAGGGCATGAACTAAGTTTAACTGTAAATTTCATTGAAATCGGATCAGTATTTTGACGAAAGAGCAATAAGCATCCTTCCATACATCTACCTATATATAAAACTTGTGATTCATTTTTAAGATGCTTGCCGCAGACGGAGGAGTATGAAATGACGCACGGTTATAGTTGATGTAGAGAAGCATTGCGCAATGCAAATATTTTTTTTAAACAATAGATAAAACATACATAAAATCAACTAAAAATACATTACACACACTACCTTCAATTTAACACAAACACATGCATAATAAACGAAGTAGAACATTCAATCTCTTACTATGAAAACACATAGGTAACGTCAAAAATGTCAGATGTCTTTGTCAAAATACCCACTATTGCTTTAAATGTAGCTTAGATAATAAACCTTCTTTTACCTTTAACGGTTGCGTTGAAAATAACTTCAAAATTATTATAATTTATTTAAAATATTATTGGTGCTACTTTGGAGAATATGAAGTTTAATTTTTTAATTTAAATACGGTCGAATTTCGACCGTTGCGATGGGTGACTAGTAATCATAAATCTTCATCTTTACAATTAGTAATATTATTTATAATAAAGAGAATTCAAAGGTAACATGTATTTTTCATTAACATATACTGGTATAGGTAGTGGTTTATCTTTTATAAGTACTTAAATGACTTTAAAGACGACAGTAAAGTTTTAAATCGATTTTTGTATCCTGTCATTCGCTTGGCGCTGTTGCATCCGTGTTGAGCGCTAAAACAAATGTATGTGTCGGCTCTTATATGGCTACGACATTTTGTTGAACTTTGTTGATATTTGTTCAAAGAATGAGTAAAAAAGGGTTTCGGAAAATTAGTTTTTTTTTATGGAAGTAGCAAATGAGCATGCAGTTCACTTGATAGTGGCCATTGTGGCTCATGGACATATATAAACAACCCCTGTAATAGTTGGCCACAAATGTGTTGCTACCTGTAAGGAATAAGTTGGAAAAACACAGCTACATTGCTGTTATTAGGCAGAAATAGGTTTGGCACTGGTGCCAGAGTCGTATCACAATGGTTCTTCTACCTTCATAAAAGTCTTAAAAATTTAATGAAAGTTGAATTTGAAGATGGTAGAACCAGTGTAGTTCGACCGGGGAAGTACCACCGCCACACCTATTTCTAGCGCGAAGCATTTCTTGCGTTTCGTTGGAAGGGTGTGGTTGCCGGCACACTTTTATATGGCGACCATTATAGTCCTCGGCAGTAGCAACGCATCTGTGATTGACTTCAGATAGACCAAGTTCTGTATGAAGTTGATTAAAGATGTCCATGAGCAGCAGTGACCTACCATCAGGTGGACTGCATGCTCATTTGCTACTACAGATAAAAAAAAGTTATATTCTTTATTCTTATTTTATAATCAAGATTCACTGCACCATTTTCGTTCAGGACGAAAAGTTATTTAACAATGAGGGCCTGCATAAAGGATTAAATCGAATTTTAAAAGAGTGGAAGCACAAGAGGGTTCTTAAAACTTGGCCGTTCACTCCTTTGGCCGGATTTGAGGCGTAACAAACTTAATTTGCTGAAGGGAAAACAAATGGACGCTGTGAATTACAATGTACTTCTTCTTTGGTCTTTTTAGAACAAGTATTTGTAGACTTTTTTTTGTTAACACTATCTGAGTTTTGGAATTGGTCGCTCTTATAGTTTAGATTTATTATACTGCCAGATAGATTTATAAATTATTTATTTAGTTTTTTACTGTTTTTTTACTTTCCTCGTCAACCCATTATTGTCCCACTGTTGGGCACTGAAGAACTCTCAGAATGAGAGAGTTTAGATTGTCTACCGCCAAGTGTGAATTGGTGGACAATTTTTTTACTTAATAAGTTTTTAATTGGACGCATGATGCTAATAAGTTGTGAATGCAGCAATCATATACTTGTAGTTAGTACCGTGAAGAAATGTCACAATTTGAAATTGATATAATTAATATTTAGCTATACCTAACAACCAAACTAACTAAGGAGTAAGAAATCCACTGGTTAAACGTGGCAAGGCAAAGTGCCTGTAGAAATAGGCTAACAATAAAACTACAAGATAACTATTATCATTGAAATCTACCTTTAAACTTCTACAGGTAATAAGTAGAATTCTCTTCCGTAACTACCCCACACTTTATTTTTTAAATCCCAAGCACTTACGGGTTATTTATATTTATTGGCTATAAATCTTTGACATTGCCTCTTTGTACTGACAGTGATATAAAGGGGGAGGTGCTTGTTATTCAATTTCAGTTAACCCGTGACTGCGCATGCTAAGTAGCCGTCTGGACATCGGGGAATAAAGGTGCTTTGGGTACATTTGTACCTACTGGCATTGTTATGTTCTAAATATTTAATAGAACGGTATAATATATTGTGATTTTTGTGTCATAAAACATGTTATTCTTGAAAGTAATGACAATTGTATGACTTATGATAAGATTTTTATTTAATCCTATTTAGTACGTAGGTAGGTACAGTCACGAGCAATAAGATGTGACTATGGAAAATTGGCAAAAGTATTTCTTGGGTCAGATACTTTTGCCAATCTTCCATAGTAACATCTTATTGCTCGTGACTGTACATAAGCAGGTAATGAATAATCTTTGAGAGTTAATGAAATAAATAAAAATCTGCTTTTAGCCATTTCTTGTGTTTCAAAAACATAAAACCACAGCATTATACAAAAACAGTACCTATTCTCATTAACACCTAACAAAATTAAATATAAAACGAACGACCTTTTTCGTACCTATTTGATTTTTGACAATATAATTTATAAGTATATCTTAATATATATAAATTACGTGTCACTTTATTTGTCCGCAATGGACTCTTAAACCTCTGAACCGATTATAATCAAATTTTCACAACGTGTGCATTTTGATCCAACTTAAAAGATAGGATAGTTTAAATCTTAATTTATAGTTATTTGTTTATGTAACATTTCTTTAACCACAGCAACGCGTGGCCGGGTCTGCTAGTAATGTATAAGAAAAAGGTCTACATTTCGAGGAATACGTACCTACTTAAATTTAATACCAATGTAACAGCATAAAACTATCGCAAAATAGAGTTCAAGCAATCGACTTTTTCGTTTTTATAATTATTTATTAATTTATATAATAATTTATTATAGTCATACTTTTATAAGTATAAATTGTTATAGTAGTTATAATTATCATAGTTTATAATAATCTAGACATATTTACTTGAAGCTTTTACTGTAATAATACATACCTTAGCATGCTCCTGTTGCGCCAGAAGCTGCTCCCGCACCATCTGGAGCTGGAGAATCATCTCGGAGAGCTGCCTCTCCTTCTCCAGCACACTCTCACCGGCCAGGGCTTGTAGCGCCGCCGCGTCCAGCACGCCTCGTCGCTCGCTGGGGGCAAGATATACTGGTTAGCTTTTACTTTTTACACACACAAATACACATTTATTAAGAAGTCATACATATACAGTAATTAAAAACTCATAGCTAGGTGTGACATCTTATTTAAGCGAATTATTTGAAGTGCAACCTTAAATTAAACTAAGACCAGGATTTTATTTTGAGATGAGAGTCAATGACGATGTCAGTAGATGTCGGTACGAATAGTACCACTCCACCCGCTCCATCCACCATCCATCCTTCATCCACCTTCTTGGATGGTGTAAGACGTGACCAAGGGAGAAAGTATAGAAAATTGACAGATAGTGTCTTTAGAAACATCAACCCACTGCGGTGACCAACACGCATAGTTGACGTGGCGACTATTGACATAAACCCCCTTTAAAGTCGATCTATGATCTTAGTCTCCTCCTACAACATCCAGGGAAAAACAGGTAGTAGCGCTGTTCAACAACACGACATGAGAATTCATATCATAAAGATACTTCACGAAACATGCTCAGTAACACAATATTATAACTATAACATAGCAACTGTCATTATAATACCGTCATCAAGCAAACATGAAGTTCAGAACACTAAGGAAAGTTTGCGAGTTCCCGGTAAATAATTCATAGCGTCAGCACTGATACTCTGCTCCAACATGTTGACTAACAAAGGTTGTTATTACATGTCAGAGTGGTTACTACGGGTTTTCGAACTCACTTTTATTTGACAGACTGTGAGTAGCGTTTGGGAGAAATTAATTTAAAAAGAGAACTGCATATTTAGTTTTCTACAGAGTTTTTATGCGTATATTACTAACTATAGACTACGGGTTAAATGAAGCACCAAACAAGCAAATACCAAGAGAAGAGATACAGCCATTCAATCATAACACGAGAAACGAGAATTCATATCATATACTGCACGAAACATGCTCAGTAACACAATATTGTAACTATAACATAGCAACTGTCATTATAATACCGTCATCAAGCAAACATGAAGTTCAGAACACTAAGGAAAGTTTGCGAGTTCCCGGTAAATAATTCATAGCGTCATCACTGATACTCTGCTCCAACATGTTGACTAACAAAGGTTGTTATTACATGTCGGAATGGTTACTTCGGGTTTTCGAACTCACTTTTATTTGACAGACTGTGAGTAGCCTTTGGGAGAAATAAATTTAAAAAGAGAACTCCATATTTTGTTGTCTACAGAGAGTTTTTAAGCGTATATTATTAACTATAGACTACGGGTTAAATGAAGCACCAAGCAAGCAAATACCAAGAGAAGAGATACAGCCATTCAATCATAACACGAGAAACGAGAATTCATATGATATACTCCACGAAACATGCTCAGTAACACAATATTATAACTGTTACATAGCCACTGTCATTATAATACCGTCATCAAGCAAACATGAAGTTCAGAACACTAAGGAAAGTTTGCGAGTCCCCGGTAAATAATTCATAGCGTCAGCACTGATACTCTGCTCCAACATGTTGACTAACAAAGGTTGTTATTATATGCCGGAATGACTACTACGGTGTTTCGAACTCACTTTTATTTTAAAGACATGGCATTTCTCGGTTTTACTTTACTTTTGTACATCTTTAGTTCACTTGCGTGGGTGTTCTATGACTATCAATACTAATAGAATATGGTGTAACTGAAGTACCAGAAGCATACAGTCTTCCTTGCGGTAACTGATGATGGTTTCACATCGACATCTGCAATCAACCTCCTAAGATCCTATCTAAGGTCTACTACTGTTGTGTTAGTATTAATAATAATAATATACTTTATTGTATCCAACAAGGAAAATAATACAATGAAATCTTAATATTAAAATACAAAAGGCGGCCTTATCGCTCAACAGCGATTTCTTCCAGGCAACCTAAGGTTATGCAGTTAAAATTAAGGTGAAAATAAAAAATAGGTAGGGTGCAAAAATCAGGTTAATGAAATTAATGCAACGTACAGATTAATAAAAAAGAATACGCGATACTAAGAACCAATACTAAGACTAATATACGTATTAGTCTTAGTATTGGGGATTAAGTTGGAATGCCGGTTTGAATTGCTATGCTATGCTATGCGAATTGTAAGCTAGAATTAGGTATGGCAGTAACACCACCAAAGTCCAAGCAATAATACGGCTTACCACCTCATATATGGACTTTATGATTGCGATAGGCATTAGTGTGAAAAAATCTTCAAGCCGAAAGATTTCTTTTTTTTTTAATTTAGAGTTTAATGTACTTCCCCCTCATCCCTTTTTCGATTAGTAAAACATAGGCTAGTCGACATCCGAGGCCCTATAACATAAATTAGGAAATAATTTCTCATACACCCAATTTGATGAGTTTAATGTAGTTTACCCTCATCCCTAGCTTTCGATTAGAAAAACATAGGCTAGTCGACATCCGAGGTCCTATAACATAAAATTAGGATAGAATTTGCAAGTTATGCAACACAATATAAAATCGACTTAATCTCACTATGAATATCGTAGTAAGAGCGAACCACAAACAAGTGCGCGACGGATCTGAATTATTAATGCCTCGTCCCGAGCTCAAGATGCACACACTGCACTCATTTGTCTCTCGAATAACATATTGTGTACGCTGGATTTAGGTTAGTGATTCTATGATGAGTATATATAGGGTAGGTTAGGTTAGGATTAAGCTGACAAATAACGTCGGAACCGCGGACAAGTGCATTTAGTGTATCCATAGTTCCGATAAGGGGCGTCCAGAGGAACGCCGTACGACTTTAGCCGGTGGAAGACCGGCATATCCTCTCAGCTGCCCCCACAACTGAGAAGAACATTCCAGCCACTCAGGTTTGACTAGCAGAAAATGCCATCAGGCATTAAGTTCGCCCTATTGTATCTTTTATTTTATAGAGGTGCATTAAATAAATAAATAAGAACCTACAAACGGTTTATCCACGAAAAAAGTTTGGATGGATGGACGCACACACTGCACTCATTTGTTTCTCGGATAACGTAAATATTGTATACTGATATTGTAGACAGAGTTGGTAGTTACGTATATGTTGGGTAGGTTAGGTTAGGTTCGATTTAATCTCACCATAAATACTATAGTAAGGGCGCACCACAAACAAGTGCACGACGGATCTGAATTATTAATGCCTCGTCCCGAGCTCAAGATGCACACTGCACTCATTTGTCTCTCGAATAACATATTGTGTACGCTGGATTTAGGTTAGTGATTCTATGGCGGTTTGACGTTACGTATATGGTCGGTGGTAGGTAAGGTTACATAAAACTAATGTTAAATGTTCGACCATAGCTAAATTATGTAATTAAGCTTATTCCATCTTATGTCATCTAATACATAGCCGTACACTAAGATTTTCTCTCATAGTTACCATAGACGCAGATTGAAGGTAGATCGAACAGAGACATAAGTGTGGCGATAATGCTAAGTCGTACTAGAAAAGGTCTGCCACCTTCATAGCTTAAAAAAATATAATTGAAATGCATTCAGACTTAAAAAATTACAAGACCACTATGAAACCCGTAAAAAGCCGTTTTACGATTACCCTCCCTGGCTCATCCATCGAGACATCACACAGTAAAGCGACAAAAACTTATAGAACTTCTGAAATCTCTCAGATAATTGCTTTACAAGTAGTTATTCCGAACTGCATTTATCATTTCATGTGACTGTAGGGTACGTAACATTTCCTTTAGCTTGCCTTTGGAATCGAACAAATGCATTGCAGAAGAGTAATGAATTATTAATACCTCGTCTTGAATTCAACTATGAGGCTCTATCGCACGAAGTCGACGGTATCTCAAAGCGATGCTATCTAGCAATACCTACCTAAATTCTATAATATATTTTCAGTTATATAATTGAGTGTCAAAAATATGAAAATGAATATTACTTATGTTCGCTTTGTTATACAAGTTGTTATAATAGTCGGTATTATTTAACTACCAAAACGAATTATAATACCTACCTAATAGGAAATGTTAGGTAGCTATTAATAATACATTTTACTTACAATATTGCTTATAATTTTGACAATTAGCAATTGGGTGCTAATTGTTTCTCAAAGAAGGTTAACAGGAATTAAGACACCTAACAAACCTTACATAGTTTTGCCCGCATGCAGTTGAGAATACTACGCTAGAAACATTGTTATCCCTCTTAAACATTTCTATCGTCATCTATGAGCACACTTTATATGAGGCGACCATCATAGTCCTCGGAAGTAGCGATTGTCATTGACTTCAGATAGAACCCGTGTTCTGTACGAAGTTGATTACAGATCTCTATGGGCGGCAATGACCACTTACCATCAGGTGGACTGCATACTCATTTGCTACTTCAATCTTATAAAATAAATTAATAAATAAATATTTTAAAACGCACATCATTTTAAATGAATGAGGGATGCGTGGCTACTCCTCGAACCTTGGACCCTCGATTCAAAGACCCAGTTACAGCTATTGAGCTATCATTGCTCATATAAGCATATATTACACTAAATCTTAAAGGGTAACATCTAGTGGAATGTTGCTTTTAGATCCCTATTGCACCTTTTTATACGGTTTTCCACCCAACAACCCCATGTATCATTTTATTGACAACAGTGAAAAAGTTACTGGCTTTTTCATAATATCGATGAAAACGTACAAACCTTTCGTTTTCGAAAATTCCTTTGGAATCCTGAGCAATGTTTCATAAGACAGGACAAGTACAGGAACTGGAACGGAACTGAATTTTTAATACCTCGTTTCCTTCCAGTTTTTCGATGTCAGAATATAAAAGGTCCTGTTTCTGAATAGACGAATGTGAAACCCTTTGTAGAGACTATAATTCACTGAGTGGTATTTAAGTACCTATTGATGATCAAAGAGAGCCTTAGAGCTGATAACCTGATGGTTGAAACTTGCCCTCTCAATCGGAAGGTCCAAGGTTCAAACCCAGGTACGCACCCCTGATTTATGGGCGTATTAGAAATTAATTATCACTGCTTTTCGATGAAGGAACCTACACACCCGAGAGTTCTTAAAAAAAAAAGTTCTCGGAGGTGTGTGAAGTCCACCAATTCGCACTTGGACAGTGCGGTGTACTATGAAGTAAAACTCTTTCATTCTGAGAGAAGACCCGTGCCTAGCAGTGGGACAATAATGGGTTGACGATATAATGATCAAAAGCTTACCTATATACCTCCTCGAGGTTCAACTTCTGTGATTGACTTCAGATAGAACCATAGCTCTGCATAAAGTTGCTTACAGATATCCATGGGCGGCGGTGACCACTTACCATCAGGTGGACTGCATGCTCGGTTCCTACTTCAATCGAAGAAAAATTTTACAATATTACTCAAAATTAAAACTATCTTTTACTAATTTAGTAAATTTGTTACTAATTAACAACTCGTAACTTACGCATACCATACCGGTACTGTGGATTCAAAACTCCTTTCGAACGAGTATTAATGAGGATACTTAGTATTGTACCGCTTCAACAATTGGACATTTAAAAGTACAATTACAAGTACCTTTTATTTTGGGTCACGTAAATCGTTCCAACTGGGGCACTTTCTCTCGAGCAAAAACTGACCAGTCCGACACTAACGAGAGCTAATTAACAAATGAACTTATTTTTTGTCAACGAAATATCAAAGTTCGCAAAGTAACTCATCAAAGCGCGCTTTAGGTAGGTTCGTATGGTATGAGCAGTAACAAGAGGTTTTCTGCAAATATAATAATTTGATTAATTAGGTATCGGAGATGTTAATTTATATTTTTCCAGAGATGGCAGTAGAAGAATGAGCAAGGTTGAAGACCCTACACATTGGTGGACGGAAGCAGTGCCATCTTAGTTCTCAGGAGTAGCAAAGCAGTGACAGACTTCATATAGTTTCCTTTTTCTATATGAAGATACTTGGATACAGACTGTTGGTCCACTAGCCCTGCACTAGTTGGACTGCATGCTCGTTTGCTACTTTATCTATATATTACAACGTGAAGCAAAAACTTGTGAAGCATAAGTAATATGCCGCGGACGGCTTAGTATGAAACTTTGCACGGTTATAGTGGACGTAGAGACATAGAACATTCAATGTCTTACTATTAAAACACATAAAGTCAGAAATGTCAGTGTCTTTGTCAAAATACCCGCTATTGCTTTTAAATGCGGTTTAGCTAATTAAACCTCTTTTTATATTTAACGGGTGCGTTCAAAATTACTTGAAAATTATTACATTTTATTGAAATTTGAGAAATATTTGTATTACTTTGGACAATATGAAGTTTAGTTTTTTAATTTAAATTACGGTCGGATTTCGACCTCATAAACAGAAAAATATGTGATCATTTCTACATGCTTCCGAACAACAAAAGAATACCTCTTAGGTTTCACTAAAATTCTAATAATACTAAAGAAATTGTCACAAAGATAGTTCATTACAAGGTTTATCACGGGATACCTTACCTTGAAACAAGTGACCCTAGTACGCGGAGTCACGTAAAAGCTAGTCCCTAATATCGTGAACGCTATAAAAACTTGACGAATAGCAGTTACAATGAACGGTTTTTTCCATTTGCACCAGTTTGGAAAGCTGCGGTTTCTGTTTGAAAATGACCGTTTCCGTTTGCTTTCTAACGCAATGAATTTGAGAAGCGGTAACCGGTTATTTCGTAACTGCTATTTATGAGACCATTTTCCCTATTAAAGGAAAATTCCAAGATACCAATTTTTATATTACTCACTACTTAATTATGTTGAGTTATTCTGTAATATCTTATGTTAAACAGGTGCGTTAAAATCGTTTTATGTTTTAATAAAAGAAAAACCGAACCGTCGCTGGATATTACCACAAATAGAAAATATAACAATTACATTTATACCATTATTAAATATTTTCCCACATAGAGGAAAATGTCCAATTTACAATATCTATTGGTACGAGTATATCTAGTTATTACCCATACTTATGTAACAGAATATTTATAAGTAGGAAAATCTTTTGTGACTAGTCTGTAGTTTCCCTTAGACTAAGGAAATTTGTGACTCGTATGTAGTTCCACTTATTATAAGGCAAAACCATGGTGCAGTCTACATCGATACCATTATCAGATTTTAAGAGCGTTTTAATAATAGACTATATCTAGAATCTAGATTTGGCCACTGCAGCCCAGAACATTAAATACTGTATCATATAATAAACGGTCTTATAAAAATCTAGTTGACCCGGCGAACTTCGTAACGCCTAAAAGTCAATAATCTAAAATGATCAGTATCCCTCCGCTATATTATGCACATATTATACATAAAAACCTTCCTCTTGAATCGCTCTATCTATTAAAGAAACTGCAATAAAATCCGTAGCGTAGCTTTAAAGATATTAGCGTACATGGACAGACAGCGAGAGGCGACCTTGTTTTATACTATGTAGTGAAGACGAACAAAAAAATAATAAAAACATAATGATAAGTATATTTGAATTGGTGGCGCGAGTACATTTCTACGTATAGTGGTACATTAACACCACTGCCACCTATTTTAAAAGGCACATCCTTTTTGGAGAATGGTGTAGATGTCGGCTTATAAAAATTGTGCGGCCAAGATTATTCACACCTATTTCTAGCGTGACGCATTTCTTGCGTTTCAATGGAAGGATGCGGTTGCTGGCATACTTTTATATGAGGCGACCATCATAGTCCTCGGGAGCAGCAACGCATCTGTGATTAACTTCAGATAGAACCCATGTTGTGTATGAAGTTGATTACAAATGTCCATGAGCAGTGACCACTTACCATCAGGTGGACTGCATGCTCGTTTGCTACTTCAGTCAAATAAAAAAAACTTTCAATACCCATCAAACTAGACCACAAGTATGTATGTAACTTTAAAGCTTAAATTGGGGTTGAAAACCTTCATAGACTTCGGTATAAGCGCTCATATACTTTATACATATGTAGGCTAAGGAGAGCCTTGTGACTCCGGTGCTTCCGGTCCGGTAATTGCATCGCCTCTTGCACTCTCCGAACCGGAACCTGGGAACGTAGGTACTACACAAGCACTATATATGCTACTAGGAATTACGTTGGTACCTTCACACATGTTTAGTTATCGCGAAAAGGCATAAAGCAACAAAGTGTGTTTTTGTGTCATATTAAGCTGGATTGTTCCCCATTAAGCTTGTAGCTTGCCCCCCTCCCCCCCACCATGCCACCGTTACTTCATCGTCAACCCATTATCGTCCCACTGCTGGGCACGCCCTTGGAGTAAGAGTTTTAGGCCATAGCCCACTGCGCTGGCTAAGAGCAAATTGGTAAGCTTCACACACCTCTGAGAAAAAATATTTTAGAGAACTCTTCATTGCGTGGGTTTTTTAAAAAAATAAACAATTGTTTAGTAAAAGAATTTTTAAAAACGGTTCCATTTAAAACAGACAAAGCGTTAAAAAAGACAAATATGAAGAAGACAAATATGAGAAGAAAAAGACATTTTACAACCTTCTCATTATAATATCAATTTTCCCCACAAAATCATTTAAACCCCAATTATGATCTACTTAGACGACATAATTAGGCAAAGATACCCCGCAAAAGTGAAAATAATGAAAATTCTAAAACGGTGCATATTTCAAAATAATTGAAAAAGAGGACACAAAGAAGAAAATCTTAGAAAAGAAATCTTCAAACGAGAAAATGTATTTTCCATTGAATACGTAATTAAACAGTCGATTAAAATGACAGTGATCAGTCATAATACCTATTAAGGTTGGTTTATAGGGTTACCACATTGAACTAACTTTAATACGGGACATCAATTCACCCTTCGATTTTAAGGCACGTAATAAATGTCTATCATTTCGCTCTTGCCGAGCGCTGGTGGGCTATTCCCTAAAACTCTCTGCTGACCGATGCCCAGTAGTGGGACAGTAATGTGTTTACGACGATAAACACTTATTGCTTAATAAGCGCATATAAATATAAGTTAAACCTGTGTTTCATTATTTAAAAATAACACATTATCATAATACATTAAGATTACATTCATATGCACCTACCTAATATTTAATTCTAATTTCTTATAATAGTGGAGTATCTAACGTTGTTTGAACTGGGAAATTCCGGAAATCTGCAAAGTTTGGCCACCTAGCGTGAGCTTCTGAAAGCTCCGCCGATGGAGAAGCCCTGCGAATAATGCCGACGCAATTATTTTCTCATTTACTTCCTTTTATAAGTCCCTTTATAGGTTACGACTACACGATTTAATGAATATGTTTAATTATAATTGTGAATTTTAGATATGAGCGGAAATGTGCCCTTTTTAAGCAATTTCCTACGAAACCGGGTTATCTAATCACATAGTTAAATATCGGCAATAAAGAAATTAATCATTCCGTATCGTGTTACAGTTACATTTTAAAAAGAATCAAGTTTGTGATGACATTAAATTATACGTATAATGCAATGTTTGAAGATGATAGGTAGTCACTATTGCCCATAGTCCGCTGTAATCAACCACGAATAGGATTGAAATCCTTGTAGGAATACCTAATTCAGCATGTTAGCTAGGCTGAATTATTGAGAAAAGTCTAACTTACCACTTCTCACTCACACTGAGGTTACAATCGAGAATACAAAAGTACGTCAAGTACTGCTGTTCCAAGTCAGAAACCGTAAATATTTGCACCCGATTAATGAATACACACGCTTTCTACACTCTTAGCCCCACACTAGGATTTTCTCCTGTGTCGTGGGTACCATGGACACACACGAGACGAATACACAAACACCCAGACCCAGAACATGAATCTAAACTCATCATTCAGATACCTGTCTGGCCGGCAATCGAACCCGGGACCCATTGCGCGTCAAACCGGTATGGTAACCGCTCCGCCACGCGGTTCGTAAAACCAGCGGAACACTTCAACTTCCCGCTACGATTCAATCAAATACTGTCGTATCCGTGTCGTGGTCGTGCAGAATAAATTCAAACTAACGGAGCTGTCACGGCGACGAGAATTTTGATCGAAATCGACGGGAGGAAAAAATCAAAGCAAAGTTTCCGTACAAGAATAAAGTTATAAAAAGACGTTTTTACAATTATGACATCGTCAGGTGGGCGTGACGGTGGATACACGGTATTGGTACCGTGCCCGAAGGCTACAGGGTGATGTCAAAAGAAACTTTTACAACCTTATTGGATCTTTTAATAATTATATCGACTTTGATGCTCTGGCGGGAAATGGACGTGGGCTTTAGTACTTATATTTCTGTTTATTAGAAACGTGTTTTAGAAACTCAATTTGTTGAAATGATTGTACAAAATATATTTATTATTTTTACTAACAACTAACATTAAATTAGTTGTAACCAATTGTTGTCAAAATCTGGTGTACATATTGATTTCACATAAGCTTTTTTTTATCTGACTGAAGTAGCAAACGAGCATGCAGCTCAACTAATGGTAAGTGGTCACTGCCGCTCATGAACATCTGTAATCAACTTTATACAAAACATGGGTTCTATCTGAAGTCAATCACAGATGCGTTACTGTTCCCAAGGACTATGATGATCACTTCATATAACAGTGTGCCGGCAACCACACCCTTCCATCGAAACGCAAGAAATGCTTCACGCTAGAAATAGGTGTGTCGGAGGTACTTCCCCAGTCGAACTACACTGGATCTAAATTAAAATGCTAAAGAAAATGCATGCTTGAAAATTCATATACAAATTTATTAATCAATTAACAAATGATGTTTGATAATTCAGTAAAATCGAACGCAAAGTGGTAAAATATAAATAAGTGATTATATTTTACAAAAACGAAATGTAAACGTTTCGTTTTTCAAATTGAAAGCAAACAAAGAGCTAAACCCAACAGCAATACAAGAGCCTACAAATAAAAGAAAAGAAATAACACAATTTCAAACACCCTTTACAATGTCAAATCCATTTCGTGCCGTTTGTGTTAATGACGTCACAACCCTTACGTCAAGACGTCATACTTTTGTTCCTATGTTTCTTATTACCGGAATGAGTTACAAGCATATTTTAAAAAATGTTCTTCGGTTACTTTCGTTCTGAGCTTTGGTGTAAAATATTTCTCTTTGTTTGGTTTTATTGTTTGTGTCTTTACTGTTTTGGTAAAGGTATGATAGAATACTTAGTTAATAGTAAATATACTTAGAGTTAATAGTAAGATTCGTGATCTGCAGCACTAGCTATTACAGAATTAGTATTAAGTGATTTTTGTTTCGGTTTTCAACACGTGGAAAGGTATTTACATCTAAACATCTAACTTTTATTACAAAGTAAAAAACATGATTGTTAATACATTTTTAAAAAATATTATAACATAAAAAAAACCCGCTGAGTTTCTTGCCGGATCTTCTCACTTGAGATCGAGCTATGATCCGTTGGTAGTGTAAAAAAAATGTGTAACTGACAATGTAAGTGCCCCCGTAGGCCTATACAAAAATAAAGACATTTCATTTCATTTAATTTCACATGAGATTTTCCAACTAAGTCAAACATACGTCACCTAAGACACGACTCTTATGATAATTTTGGATGACATACAGACGTGCGTTTTTTATAATATTGAATGAGCATCAGTGTACCTGGAGAGAGAGCTAAGGGACAAAACATGTTAATTAGCCGATCACAAAAAAAATATTCCTGTTATTTAACTAAATCAATATTAAGCAAGCAATAACTTTAGGTACCACAATCAAGAATCGTCATAAAAATAGTTGGTCGTCTCATCGAAATAAAGCTTCTCTCGAAAAACTAGTTTAATAGTAGTTTGCAAGTGTACACCAGTGTAGTTCGACTGGGGAAGTACCACCGCCACACCTAGGCGATGAGGCGACCATCATAGTCCTCCAGAGTGAATGACTTCAGATAGAACCTATGTTCTATTTGAAGTTGATTACAGATGTCCATGGGCGACAGTGACCACTTACCATCAGGTGGACTACACGCTCGTTTGCCACTTCAATCAGATAAAAAACAAGTGAACAAACTGGACGGTGGATTGTGGCCCCTTAAAATTACGATTTCTTTGAACAAGTTAAACGAAGTTAATCTATCCACTAAAACAATACATTACGCTAACTCCACCAGGGGAGAACTAGGGTGGCTAATAGAGCAGTAACTGCATCGATTCGTTTATTCCGACTCACAGCACTAGTTCGCCTCTCTCGGTTATATTAACTATCGAATTTGATTTGCTTTTTTAACCAAATGGGCTACAGTACAGGTATAAAAATATTTGTTGATTATTTCCTGCAATTTTTATGTTCTATAGCTGGACGTCAGTGTGGACAACGGATTGAGATATTTTTAACAACCATAATCGGGATAGTTTTTATATGCCTTAGATTGGTTGCGTTTCTTGCGTTGCGTTGACGACCCGCGTGGTGGAGCGACCATACCGGTCTGACGCGCAATGGGTTCCGGGTTCGAGTCCCGGCCAGACAGGTTTCTGAATGATAAGTTTAGATTCATGTTAGGTCTGGGTGTTTGTGTATTCGTCTTGTGTGTGTCCGTAGTACCCACGACACAGAAGAAAATCCTAGTGTGGGGCTAAGAGTGTAGAAAGCGTGTGTATTCATTAATCGAGTGCAAATATTTACGGTTCCTGACTTGGAACAGCAGTGTCAAGTACTTTTGTATTCTCGATTGTAACCTCAGTGCGAGTGAGAAGTGGTAAGTTAGGCTTTCCTCCATAATTCAGCCTAGCTAACATGCTGAATTAGGTATACAAGGATCCTACAAGGATTTCAATCCTATTCGTGGTTGATTACAGCGGACTATGGGCAATAGTGACTACCTATCATCTTCAAACATTGAATTATACTCGTACCTGTGGGCTATGAGTGTAGAAAACGTGTGTGTTTATTTTTCAAAAGACAATGCATAAACATCCAAAGTAACACGCCACCGATGCCGCTAAGTATGAAACTCCGTTGTTCATAAAACACCCAGTAGTCGGGTAGGGCACAATAAAAGTCCGCGAGAACGTAACACAACACTATAAAGGGCTCGTAAGTCAACACGCATCATCTGAGCTTAGGGTTGACAATGTTTATTTATTGTTTTTATGTTTATTTATATGTATTTATGTTTATTTATATGTATTTATGTTTATTTATATGAAGTATCATTTTGTCTATATTTCATTATAATGAGCGGTAGATATAAAGCAGTGATAGATTTAAAAAAAAAATGTTCTCAAAGGTGTGTGAAGCCTACCAATTCGCATTCGTCCAGCGTGGTAGACTGTCGTTGGTGGTGAATAAAGCTAACAAATTATGGCATTATTGCCTTTTTGACCTTGTTTCTGGTTTATTTTTTTCAAATTTTACACAGGCGTTATAGATGTGTACCTACTTAGAGCCCAAATTTCATCTTTGCCTAAAGTATTGCCAAAATCATAAATTTTACCTGTTCTTAAAAAAACAATATTTGTTTGCAAATGTACAAATAACAGTCGCATAACAACGTTACAAAAAATATTTTCAAACTTGTTTTATTATAGACAACTATTTTTACTTTTTACATACAAACATATCATATTTTGAGTACAATTTAGTTGAATTATTAAATGCTAACAATATAACAGGTTCTGCAGGCAGCCCTACAGACGACATAAAGTATGCAGCGGTAAGGGTTGGCAGCGACACAATTTGTGGGCAACAATAAAACATCCCTTAACGCAGACAACGGAACTTAGGGTTATCCGTCTTGCTCTCCCCTCGCGACAGGTACATTCATGTAGTATGGATACGACAGATTTTATACGTAGGTATAAGTCAGACTTTTTCAGTTGACTTATTATTCCGAAATCGTAAAAAAGCAAAGAGCTATAAATATAGCCGTTTTCCGAAAAGTTTTTCTAAAAACAGGTCTATAGATTTCCATATTAGAAAAACAAAGATCGATATAACTTTATTTAAAAAAAAACTCTAAGACCTCCATTTTTCATTTTTATTCAAATAGATAGATATAGACAGAAGTTTATCTGAGTTTTGCCAAAGTGACTTCCTACAGCAAAAATCAGATTGAGTTATATCCATTTCCAATATGGGCACAATTTTTTTAAATCTGATTTAAGTAGTAAACGAATACCAGTTTTCCTTATGATAAGTTGTTACTGCCATGGATATCCGTAATCAACTTAATACAGAACAGTGGTTCTATCTTTGGTCAGTCACAGTTGCTTGTTTTATATTCTTGAAGACTGGTTGCCTCAAATAAAAGTAAGCCGAGAGTAATTTACATTATATAAACTATTAGCCATGTCCATGCACCTACTTACATATTCATCTATACATCCATATGAACGACTTAACATTGCATACATGTCACCACGTCCATACAACTCCGTCGACCGACAATGCACTCATTATTATTTTAAAGGCAGTCGCCGGCCGCAGCGTTTTTATTGAACGGTACTGAAAAGGGACTGATAGCATTTTAAATCAGGTTAAGGTCAGAGCTGCACAGTTACTTTAAGAAAGAAAAGAAGAAAGTCGGCTACTTTTAATACAGTAGAAGAAAATTCGCCGTCTTTTCTATAACTTTGTAAGGCCGCGCTAAGTCTTTCGGGATTTGAGGTTGCATTAACATGACTTGATGGTAAGTGGTCCCTGCCGTCCACGGGCATCCGTACATCTAATACTTACTAGTTTATTTATCGTCCAAACAATAGTGGTCTACATTGTCACCCATACAATGTACATAACATTGTGTGGACGAGTTAACATTGTATAAATTTTAAGCCATATCCATACAACTCAGTCAACCGACAATGCACTCATTATTATTTTAAAGGCAGTCGCCGGCCGCAGCGTTTTTATTGAGCGGTACTGAACAGGGGACTGATAGCATTTTAAATCAGGTTAAGGTCAGAGCTGCACGGTTACTTTTAAGAAGAAAGTCCGCAGTCTTTTCTTTAACTTTGTAAGGCTGCATTAAGTTCGAGATTTGAGGTTCTTTTAGCATGTTATGGTAGAACTCTTGTTGTTCGATTCTGGAAACACTAAGCCAGATACCGCATACCACTGCCTAATAACAGCAATGGTATGCGTTGTTGTGTTTTGGTCTGAAGGGTGTGGGATAGAAAACATGCATGTCCGATGCATGACAACATAGTCTCAGGAGTAGCACCGCATGAGTTGCTAACCTCAGGTAACATTTAGAACCGTATCGATACCATGTTAAGGACTATAACATTACCTACTATTTTAACTCCGTTTTTTTACCGTTTGGGGAAAAATATAAAATAATTGAAACTATTTTATATCTCAAGTAATATTATACATACTTTAAAAAGAAAGAAAGAAAGAAAGAAAGAAAGAAAGAAAGAAAACATTTTTGAAATCCAAAGCGCGTAGGTCCAAAAGTAAATATCTATATCAAACAATTTTAAATTAGACAACGAAAGGAGACCCGATTTATTGAGCGTATCGACTGAGGGGGACTAACATTGTTTTAAATTGAATTTAGGTCAAGTTTGAATCCAACCCACCTTCGCTTAAGAACAGTACTGTAAGATTTTAGTATAAATACAGTTGAAGGCTGGTTAATTACGACTGAAATTCTTAAAGTCCATTTAGGACCCTAGCTTAAACATTTTGTCCCTGTAGCCTCGGGGTCAGAATAGGGCTACGGTATCCCCTGCCTGTCGTAAGAGGCGACTAAAAGGGGCTTCCGGGGTTGCAGACGGCTAGAATGGGAGCTCGAACCGTTCGGTCAGGCAATCCCGGGAAGGACGGCGGTATGTGTGGTCGCATACCGTCGTAAAGACTAGACGGAGCGGTGGGCCCAGCCGCCCATCTGGGAGGTTGGAGCAGCGCATTGGAGCAGCGCGTTTGGAGGATTCCGGTTGAAGTCGTTTCGAGATCCCAGAGTTCTCCTTTTCAGCGCCGAGGACGGCCACCGGGGGGGTTTTAGTGCGGTAAAAATCCCACATAACCCTGCGTCGCTCCCACGGCGTCAGGTACCTTTGGAAGGTTTCCCCCTCGAAAACAAAAAAAAAAAAGCTTAAACATTTTAGACCGCAATGGTATGGCACATTGTTGTACAGACAACTACAAAGCAAGAAATATCTGTGCTCACATTTCAACGTAATTTGTGTAATATCTTTATACATATCTTACTAAAATTAAAGTCGCGAAATTTTGTGAGTATAGATAATGTTTGTAACTCTTTCACGCCACAGCTACTGGTCAGATTTGGTCTTAATTTAGCATATACATAATTGAGGAACTGTATTACCAGATAGGATACTCTGTGCCATGTTATCATGACTTAAGCGAGCGGAACTGCGGAAATAATAAACAAACGAAGAAACATATAAAACCCTATTAAGAGTTCTCTAAATATCAAAACATCAGGTTTAACGCCATTTTTAAGCACGCCCATAATATTGATATTGCCAAACAGTTACCAGTCCTCAACGTAATACCAACGGATATAGGATATACCCGCCATTAAACGTTTTGTGGATGTCCGTATCACATTAAATAAACTAAACAGTGGAAGGTCCATCCAGGTTTTTATTTCGTAGTATATCCGCATCAAACGTAATGGCCAATATTTCGATATTTTACTGCAACCCTCTCAAAGGGGTACTGTTCTGGACATATAATAAAAACCGTTTTAGTAGAATCGCCCCATAAACGTACAAATATCGGCTCAATAAATAAAATGGACCGGACCTGCTCAATTCTGTGTGTTCAATAAAAATACATAGCAAATGTAAAGCGGAGTATTGCATGAATTCTTCATTTCAAATTGTATGGTCATGTTAGGGCATTATCATTTTTAGTGCTCGCCACACTGGCGGTATATTCAGATGGAATTTTTGATGCACTGGCGACACAGCCGCGCTGCGATTGGTCGCCCTGAATATTGTATGAGCCAATCACCGTAGTGCGCTTAACGCTGCATTCCAATTTCAAATGAAGGCGGGAAACCGTCGACAAAGTAGCTTTTGCAACGTAACGCCGATGCAATGGGCATAATTTGTAACACAGTCACATCTGATCGCGGTAATGTCGATACTACCTACGATACGGAACATAATTTTGTTACCGATAGCTGCTACATAAGCGTATTGAACTGATCGTGTCATTGATGTAAAAGAACATTATCAGTATGTGACATTTGTTAAATTTTTCCATTTCATACTAGATCATAGTTAGTAATTATAGATAATTTTACTTTACTTGCCTCTTACAATATCTACCCACGTAGCGCGTTAACTACGTACTACGCGCGTGTTTTAAATGTAAGGGCAAGGGTGGTTACTTTCCATTACATATAATATTCTCTTATCGCTAATAGCATGGAATACGACCCTGACTGACTGTACCTATTGACTCTGAAATGCGTTGCTACCAATGGTGATTGAACTGGAAGCCATCGTCCACCGCGTTGGCTAAGTACGAAATGGCAAACCTTGAAGAACTTTTTTACATTTTAATCTTTGAAACTGTTTTCTAAGAGGTGTGTACGTTTCCTTCGCCGTATAGCAGTGATAATTAATGTTCCATACAAAAGTATGAAAGTGATTCACCATCAATAAAAAATGACCCTAATCAATGTAACACACTAGCAATAGACGAACCGTTACATTAATATGACCAACCAGTTAAAAATGTAGTGCTAATGAAATTAATTTCCCCAATTTCCTGGAAAGTTCGAAATTTATAGACATAAAGGAAGCTTATTTATAACGTTAATAGCAATTGTGAATCATACATTTTAGGTTAAGTAATAAAATCTACATAATTAATTCTTTACAGTCTTTGCTTGAGCGGAACTTGATTTTGAAATTTTGCTGACATCTCTTGTTTAATTACCTTTTTATGTTAAACGTGATTTGGCATCGGATTGGTATATTGGTCAGTTCGATTTCTGTCTTTCGTGTCTAGATATAAGTTTTAGTGCATTGCTTTAGAGCTATAACAATCGTTTTGGAATAAACTATGTCATTCCCGCGAGTCTACCCGCTTCGATCACGTTTACTACCGTCCATTCATCAGCCTTTTGAAGTCCACTGTTGGACCTGGGCTGCCCCTAAATGCCACCTCTCCAACCGATTCTATACCCTCTGAATCCAACGATTAACCGCTGCCTTCTTCGGGTCATTGGTCCACCTGTTTGGGGGCGACCTAACTCCTTTTGTGTAAATGTGGTCGCCACTCCAGAACTTTTCTTCCCCATCGGTTATCGGTCCTTCAAGCGATGTGGCCGGCCCATTGCCATTTCGGCTTGCTAAGTTTGAGAGCTATATGGGTAAGCTTCGTTCGTCTATTTCATCGTTAACACATAGGATACTAATTACCATGGTACTCAGGGATGATTAGTGTGTATGTGTTAAAAACTTATGTGATCATAAACTTAGTGAGTGCAAATTTCATCAAAAATCAACCGGTAGATTTGCATGTAACAGTAACCAACACATACATGCACACAAACATTCGCGTGTATCAATAACACCATCTTTTCCACTATTTATTAAACTAAAACATATCTCGAAGCTTATAAAATTCTGAATTTGATATTTAGGCGCAAATTAGATTAGTAGATATCTTTGCTGCAATCGAATACTCATAACTATGGTATCCTGCCGAAAACAGATGAAACCGCGGAAATCTAATATATAAAATTCTCGTGTCACAGTTTTTCTTGCCAAACTCCTCCGAAACGGCTTGACCGATTTTTACCAAATTTTATATGCTTATTCAGTAGGTCTGAGAATCAGCCAACATCTATTTTTCATACCCCTTAAGGGTTGTCCACCCTTAACATTTTTTTTATTTTTTATATGGCAAAACAACGTTTGTCGGGACAGCTAGTAATCTATATAAAGTACATAGATGCAGAAGGAATGCAGTGCGAACTGTAACTAGCAGATCATTAGCTCGAGCAACTAATGACAATAGATACCACTGATCTTAATTAGCGTGAAGATAACCCAGACAACCTGCGTTTCATTCTGCAACAAAATGCAGATTAATCAAATACCTATAGGTATATTGTGGGCGACATTTAATGAAACTAACTTTATAGCATGAGTTAGTTAAAATTGCTAAATAATTAAGGCATTATCTATTCTTAGTAGCTACACATTTTACGTCGGGCGGAATATATAAATTCGATGAATTTTATATTTTCATTTATTTTAAAACGTACCAGAATTCGTTGGTGTATTACAAGAAACCTTCTCATTGATTAAGTCATGGCTTATACTTAGGAAAATCACTAACTACTCTAATCTAAAGACTGTCACCAACATTCCAAGTATTTCTATGAAAAGTACAGTCGAAAAAATCTTGTAATACGTAAACAACAAAACAGAAACGATTGCCATTCGTGAAGGAAGATTTAATAGGAATAACGACACGGTGATCCACTATAAATATAAACTTCTACACGCAACACCGGCACACTTTCACATGAGGCGACCATCATAGTCCTCGGGAGTAGCAACGCATCTGTGATTGACTTCAGATGGAACCCATGTTCTGTAAGTTCTGAAGTTGATTACAGATGTCCATGGGCGACAGTGACCACTTACCATCAGGTGGACTGCATGCGCGTTTGCTACTTCAGTCAAATAAAAAATGCTCTCGTTAAACTGAGAAAAAGATATGTATCGAGAAGAAAAACTATTAAAGCAACATACTCGAAACATAGCACACGTCACCATACAATTAAAACAATGCTTACACAATCACTCAAGCATATTCAATGAGCATAAAACCATTTAAATAGACAATTTACAACGCATCCTATTGTCCGTGTGGGGCAAATCTTTGCAGAATGCCACTTTGTTGGCCATAAAGAGTTATTGTGGGACACAAAGACATATTGTGCTGAGCCTTGTCGATTGTTTGTGCCGTGTCTCTGTCATACATTCGCCATTCCGTCCTGCCCATCTTGATTTGAAACTGTTTCTAGTAATAGAATAAGTTTAAATGTTTTTTTGCATTACGCTTCAATTCTAGGACATTTTATTAAATCTTCAGTCTATCTATTCATTTTAATTTGTAACTGTGTTTAATGTAAGAATAATGTTTTTGTATTTCAAGGTACATTATGTCGTTGTATACAATAAAATCAAACAAAATATTTTTGTACAAGACTTACCATTAGGTAGTACCTAATATCTGCTCGTAAGTATACACATAATCATCTAAAGCTACATCTCAATTATTTATTTTTAGGTATAGGTATGTTTTCTTTCTTGCATCCGAATAAGACACACTAAAAGATTATAGAAATAAATAAAATGATTATTAGAATATAGATACAACGCCAAAAGATTGCAAGCAGATCCCTTCGTAAATGTCAACATACATTAAACTCAACGAGCTCCAAATACAGTTTAATTTTTGATTATTTCTGCTTATGTCAGCAATTTTAAAATCCTTTATAACCAAACATATATTAATTTACCACAAACCCCTAATACAATTATCCAATACATTGAAGGGCAATTCACAAGGTGGTAGAACCAGTGTAATTGGCCCGGAGAAGTACACCGCCACACCTATTTCTAGCGTGAAGCATTCATTGACTTTCGATAGAAGGGTGTGGTTGCCGGCACACTTTGTGTTGATTACGGATGTCCATGAGCGGCAGTGACCACTTACCATCAGGTGGACTGCAAGCTCGTTTGCTACTTCAGTCGAATAAAAAAAAGCAATAAATAGAAAAATATGAGAAACTAATGCAATCAGCTCAAAAGAAAACCTCAAAGTAACCATCTTTTGCTACTCCATTCTGTAAACGCAACGATAATTACAACCCTGACACGAATATCGAACTGAAAATATTAACTGTTTATGTTGAAACTACCGTCATTTGAATAAACTCTGCCACCGACAGCTCTGAGTACCATCAAGATATTTTTAACTGAATGATATTATGTCTACGCTAACGATAATCACTCCACGAGAACACTTTTAAAATGTTTCGTTGGAAGTTCTGATTTCGTTATTCAATTCAGATGGATTAAGTACTGTTTATATCAATAATAGTTGCGTATCTGAGTGGACAGTGTTTAATACTAAGGTTTACAATATCCATACAATTATACTCCTTTTTTTTTTGTTTTCGAGGGGGAAACCTTCCAAAGGTACCCGACGCCGTGGGAGCGACGCAGGGTTATGTGGGATTTTTACCGCACTAAAACCCCCCCGGTGGCCGTCCTCGGCGCTGAAAAGGAGGACTCCGGGATCTCGAAACGACTTCAACCGGAATCCTCCGAGCGTGCGGCCCCATCATAATTTGCCGATTTTAATAAATTTGGGAATTATTGAAGACTTAACTTTAAATACGTTTATTATCATTTAACTCCAAAATAGATGTCACAGCGATTCTACATTTTAAACTATGACGGTTTTTCTACGGTCCTACCATTTTAACAACTGCATATTAATTCCCTTCAGATTAATGAATTTTGGGAAAGGTTTTATGGTGTTGGTAGAGTTTCGGCTCTTAACATTGAATCCGAATAGTTTTATCCATGAAATTCGAAGAAATCACCGCGACATTACATCGTACATTCCGTCACAACACAACTATAAAATAAGCTTACAGTAACACAAATCTATATGAAAGATACTTTATCTTTAAACTTAATTTCGGATACAAATAAAATACCGCCGCAGGTCAACCATCAGTCAGAACAATCGTAAATAAGTTATCCACATTAACTAATGTTGCCTGCCTTTATAGTGGTACTTACAATGCTTTCAAAATATACATATATATCATCGTACAAATTACTCTGTGGCCATTGTTAACGTTTTGGTTGTGATGTGTGGTGCGAGTATATAGTTGCAGCGATTTATTGCTTGCTCATAATTTGGTTAACAAGTTCAGAGTTCATTTAAGATTTTTTTTATCAGCTATACATTTTTTTAATTGATTTATATATTTTAATTTAAAAGTTTTGTAAATTCAAAATTTTGGAAATTTTCCAACCAATGGAAAAATACATTTATCGTTGCTTCGGTTGAATAATAACACAACTTAAAAAGGCAAATTTCACAGGATAGCTTGGTAAATAACTTTTTTTTTGTTTTCATAATTTTAAAGATTGAAGAAAATAATAATTTACAAAAATATTTTAAAAGGGCGTTAACCACAGTGTAATCATAACACCATTTTTTCAATTTTACGTTTGAACGGTAGAATTACATGTTTAACTTAAACTACATTAATTTTGAATTATGTGATTATTCATGCGAAGCAGATAATTGTGTAGCATGCTCGTAGGTACAAAACCTAGCGGATCAAACACTTTTAATCAATATGTACCATTGTTACATTGTAAAAAAAATTACTACCATGACGCATTTTAATAACTCCATACATGTTTGTGGCCTGTTTGAAAATACACGCTTTTCTACACTCATATCCCCACACTAGGATATTCTCTTGTGTCGTGGATACCATGGACACACACAAGACGAATACACAAACACCCAGACCCAGAACATGAATCTAAACTCATCATTCAGATACCTGTCTGGCTGGAAATCGAACCCGGAACCCCTTGCGTGTCAGACCGGTATGGTGACCGCTGCGCCACGCCGGTCGTCAAACCTACGATACAAACTCCATTCATATCGTCCTAGTAAATCGCTAGTGACTTCCACCACCCAGCATTTGAACCGCTCACAACAGGCATAACGTAGACAGATTGCGGGCATTACGTACGCGCGTCTTAATCTGAGGGCGATTAACATGGCGTTTAATTAGTGGCCGACAATGGCCGCCATTTGTCTTCCAAATGTTACACATAATGGCTGTTGTTCTGGCATTGTTTCGATGTGCAATTGAGGAAAATTCGTTTCAAATTACAGCGAATACTTTTATTAGTTATTTGCTGTGTGTGTAGAGCTGATTTTGAATATATAAACTTTTGTAATTAGGTATTATAAATTGTAAATAGTTATAGGAAAAGAAAACTTACGTACCTCATATGTCTGCTATGATAGCCATTTATTCATAAAATAAAAATATACATAGGTGTCAGGAGTCTCTACATGACATATAGCTTGTATAAGTCATATTGTTTATTATTGTAAAATATATTTGAAGATTAAAAATAAATGCCTGCACATTTACATTGCTATTTGTCTAATTGTCTATGTATTTGAATACTAAACAGACCTAAATTTCAATATAAATGCGACTTTTCAGAACTTGGGTGTGAAGGTTTCCTTACGATGTTTTCCTTCACCGAAAAGCAGTGACAATTAATTTCTAATACGCACATTATTTTAGAAAAATCAGCCTGGATTTGAACCTCGGACCTCGCGGTTTGAACAATTAGGCTAGCACTGCTTTATGGCCAAATAACTGGTACATTAGGTACTTAGTATTGGAACTAGTATTTGTCGCAGTAGAATTATACTACCTAGTAATTATAATACTTTTAAACATTCATATTTCTCAATTCAAATTCCACTCTTTAACAAGAGAAAAAAATAGTATCAGATCATAGTTGTATTAAAATAATATGTATGTCAGTGTATATACAAGTCCAGCGGAATAATTAGATCAAAACAATGTAATCCTTAGTAACCATCACATCCGCGACAACAATCATTATTATCTAGACTATTAATTATACAGATACCATTAGAGATACCAGTGGAAGTAAATACAAATATTGACAGTTCGCGCTTGACACCGCCTTAACCTTATTTATCACCTATTATTAAATTTATCTGCATCTAATTTTATTGTGAACTGCACCCAAAGTAATAGACCTCTGATAATGCTCACGGTCCTTTTGTTTAATGGATATTGATATGAAATGGTTCTACGATAGGGATCTTGTTACACTGGTGGTGAATTGCAGTTAAATAGTATGTAGATTAAGTTACTCGGTTAACAATAATAGGTAGGATATGATACGCAAATTGATCATTATACGCTTCGATAGATTAACGTTCCTATAGATATGTAGCTTTATACATAGCTTCCAATAGTACCTAGTTTAATTACTTACCTACATTTAAGAATCATGATTAAAAACCCTACGAATTTTTAGAATCTCTCAGTTCTTGATTTGCTGCTCTCAAGTAAATTTTGTGATTGTGACTGTTACTTTTTTTATAATAATGAAGTAGCAAACGAGCATGCAGTCCACCTGATGGTAAGTGGTCACCGCTGCCCACGGACATCTGTAAGCAACTTCCTATAGAACATAGGTTCTATCTAAAGTCAATCACAGATGTGTTGCTACTTCCGAGGACTAGGATGGTCGCCTCATATAAAAGTGTGCCGGCAACCACACCCTTCCATCGAAACGCAATGAATGCTTCACGCTAGAAATAGGTGTGGCGGTGGTACCTCCCCGGTCGAACTACACTGGTTCTGCCACCTTCGAAATTTATACCACGTTCCTATAGATATGTACATATATAGCTTCCAATAGTACCTGGTTTAATTACTTACATTTAAGTATCACGATTAAAAACGCTACGAATTGTATGTTTTAAAAGCAATTTTTTGAATCAGTCAGTTTTTGATTTGCTGTTGTCAAGTAAATTTTGTGACTGTGACTGTTACTTGCCCTCTCGATCGGGAGGTCCGAGGTTCAAACCCTGGCGCGCATCACTGATTTATGTGATGTGTGATTTATTAAAATTAGAAATTCATTATTCGGTGAAGGAAACATCATGTGGAAACCTGACACACCCGAGAGTTCTTTAAAAAATAAAGTTTTCGGAGGTGTGTGAAGTCTACCAATTCGCACTTGGCCGGCGCGGTGGGCTATGGCCTATAGGTAACTCTCTCATTCCGAGAAAAGACCCGTGCCCAGCAGCGGGACAATAATGGGTTGACGACGACTGTTACTTAGTTACATTGAAGTTCATCAATACTTTAACTTCTATACACAGAATTTCTTCCAACTTCATCATGGTCATAAACATCGGCCAATAGCTATGCCTATTCTGCAAGGCGATAGAATTTAGTTCGGTATTGCCACACCTTTCTCTAACGCAAAGCAGTTCTTGCGTTTCAGTGGAAAGGTGTGGTTTCCGGCTGACTTAAACATGAGGTAATTAGTTCTCAGGAGGAGCAACGCATCAGCTATTAACTTCATGGTCATGTGTTCGTTATAGAATTAATTATAAATGTCCATGGCAGCAACAAATACTACTATGAGGTGACCTACTTGGTTTTTTTGCCATTTTGGCAAGGGAGATCTCCCGCCAGGCAAGTTGATCTTATCCTTGTAGTTCCGGGATCAGAATAGGGCTACGGTATCCCCTGCCTGTCGTAAGAGGCGACTAAAAGGGGCTTTCGGGGTTGCGGGCGGTAACAGTGGGACAATGCTCACTGGGAAGAGCCCAAAGGGGCATCGCGCTTGGAGGACTTCGGTTGTTTTCGATTGGAGATCCCGAAGTCCTTCACGCAGCGCTGAGGATGGCCACTGGGTTTTGGTGATGTAAAAATCCCACATAACCCGGCGTTGCTCCCATCGCGTCGGGTACCTTTTGAAGGTTTCCCCCTCGATAACAAAAGAAAAGGCAGGTCATCCTGGAGAGCGGCGATACTCCAATAATTTTTGTTCGGAAAGTGAATGATGCAGGATGTTAAGAAAACGTCGATAGCGTAATTCAGAATTAAGTGGCGCCACATCTTGATGGGTTGCGGGAAGTCACAACAGTATTTTAAAATAAAGGTTAATAGTAAGGTAACAAAAGCTGTCAATAAAAACCAACATAGTTCAAAGACCAAAACTACGTTGAAGATTTAAAATAACAAACAACTATGGCCTTGAAGGTAATTTTACAAACAATGAAGCCATAAAACGCAATGTGTCTAACAATAAAGACTTATAACACGTTTGTCTGTAAATTACTGAATATTACTTCAAGCTCATATATTCTGTTGTTTTCGTTAACAATTGTCTCCACTGTGCATGTTAATTGGTTATAGTATGTGGTATATGGCATGGTATTGTTAGGAAGTACTGGAAGAATGAAAGTGAAGATGAATAGATTGACGTGTTTAAACAATTAAGAGTTTTACTAACACTAGTGTTATTGTGCGGTTTTATCCGTGTTTTATCTTAATTTAATGTAATTATATGTTATTTATTTAACGCTTACAAGGTTTTACAAATATTATTTAATTCCACAGGTGATACAAAGTTTTTATTTAGCGAGTTTTATAATTTAGACTAATTGGGCATTTTGAATAGATTTATATTTTTCATACTCTCCAGGATGAAATGTTTTGTCCCTTCCCATAAACAATCTATGGTTTACCATTATTTCTCATTTACCACATAAGTAGAAATATAACATATACTTTTTAGAGACTTACAATAAGTTATCAGAGATTTACAAGCTAATATTACCCGTCAAAACTGCAAAATCTAGACAAACTATAGACTAGAAGACTAGAACTACACTTGTATTATCATTCGCTTAATCTGCATCATTTGCTATCAGACTGAAACATGCTTTTCAACTTAACATATTCCATCTGAAACCGCCTTATGAAATTCATGTCCACCATAACACATGTAAGTACCGGGGTAATAACCACAAATACGGTCGTAACACTAAAAATTAACTCCCATTTATGTAATAAACCCCACTATTACTTAGTAAAATAGTTCTAAACCGTTAGCAGGTACTTTTAAGCACAATACTATTAATATAAGTGCCGCATAAAACAAATGTTCTATACACAATTAAATATAATTTATCCTTAATAAACTCTCGACCTTAAGGCGATGAAGTTGCGTTGCTTTAGAGGTAAGAGCGTTTATACATTAGATAGAAAAAACATTTTTGGAAAATGTGTACTTATTACTATACTTTTTTATCTTTCTAAATAAATCATAATCACTACATGCAAACAGTTATAATTGAATCCACTTAAATGTACGTAATGGAATTTTTGTAAACGTATCAGTGTGTTATGAGCTTCAAAAATAGCATTAAAATAAAAATAGAGAATCAAAAAGACTGTAAATAATATAGACCTGGAACAGAAATCTTAATTCATCTGTGGGATATATTTCTGGCCGAAGATCGAACCCCGACCCCATTCGTGTCAAACTGGCATGGTGATATACTTTACCACGCGGATTGTCTAATCATAATATAGTATTTTTGCTAAGAGATTGTCGAGAACTATTCGTATTGCATTAGAAAACGATTAATTCTGCCACCGATCTGCAAGGGACTTAAAATAGAACATAGATTTATCTGAAGTCAATCAGAGATGCATAGCTACTCCCGAGGACTATAATGGTCGCCACATATAAAAGATAAAACATTATTTTTACAAAAAATATATTGAAAGACGCAACTTACTTTCATCTTAAATAATTAATGTAAGCGGCACGATATATAGAATGCTATCTAAACTTAACGATTTCACGTAAAACCTCCGGGTTACTAATCTTTAAACCCTAGTTAAATGACATTTAACGCGTTTATGCTGAACCGCGGTGGTCTTCTACATTGTCGTTAATGATCCATAATACAGCCAATTAAATCCACTGAAACGGTCTACACCATAGTAAACGCATTAGTAGGTACTACAACTGTATACAGTTAGCAGTATTCGGTATATGTTAAACTAATAACTAGACGACGCGCATGGCGGAGCGGCTACCATACCGGTCTGACTCGCAATGGGCCCGGGTTCGATTCCCGGCCAGACAGGTATCTGAATGAGTTTAGATTCATGTTCTGGGTCTGGGTGTTGGTGTATTCGTCTTGTGTGTGTCCATGGTACCCACGATACAGGGGAAAATCCTAGTGTGGGGCTATGAGCGTAGATGATGCCAAAAAACGTGTTTTTTTAATAGCGAATCGAAATTATGCACCATTAAGCATATTGATATGTAAACTTATTTCTAGCGTGAAGCATTTCTTGTGTTTTGGTAAAAGGATGTGGCTGCCGGCACACTTTTATATGAGGCGACCGTCTTAGTCCTTGGGAGTAGCAACGCATCTGTGATTGGCTTCAAATAGAACCCATCTATTTGAAGTTGCTTACAGATGTCCATGGGCGGTAGTGACCACTTACCATGTGGAATGCATGCTCGTTTGCTACTTCCATCAGATAAAAAAAAAAGCTACCCTCAGAATTATTGCAATTCCATCTCCTCGAATCGATCGATTACACGTTCATCTAGGTAGGTACTACATTTAAACCACATTTGGGAAAAAAACCCAGGAATCAGAAACCTAATAAGCGATTTTAATTAATTTTAATATAATACGAGTTAAGAAATAATAGATTTAAATTCATATTACGTAGTTCTACAAAATGAATAGAAATGTTGATTTAATTTTACTCTAATTTTAATAAATCACCTTTATAACTTTCAACGGGGATACTTTGTCACGCATAACTATAACAAAATAGACGGATTTATCATTAATGAGGGTCGTAATAATATTAACTGGAGCTGAAATAATGATTTCCGTATCGCTTTAATAACACTATGGAACAAAACAAGCGATTAATGAAATATAGGGTCGTGTTAGATACAAGACGATTAACGATGAACGATAAACTATGCCTTCATTTTTGTTGATGTTCGCTTCGGGTTTGGGATCTAGTAGAAGATAGTCGATATTTAATAGTTAGGTACTAAACTGAAGTTCTAATTCGTGACTAGAAGATTTAGGTAACAATAACTATATTGTTGATGTACATGTGGTGCTATGAACTTTCAATAATCCCTAAGCAGCTACTGGTGACAAGGATGTGCTAGAGAGATATTCTTATCCGTGTTATCCAAACTTATTCCTCAGGGGTCAATCATTGGGCAAACACAGATAAAATTCTACTCTTGTCAGTGGTAGTAGCCATCTACCACCAGAAGGACTACATATTGCTGCCTATCCACTATATCAATAAATAACTAAATTATAAAATTTTCTCATAAAGTTTATCAGGGTGAGAATTGAACTTGGATCCCTTGATGGATGTGTTACTGTATAGTTATTAACAACTACTCACAGATTTGTTGATTTTTTAATTACAATTGTGTCTTCCTAGAGAAGGCAAATGATATTCTTATAAAACACTGATAAAAATTATAATATTAATTTTAAAATGTTATGGGTAGCTTAATGAAGTCTTCATTCTCAGAAACACTTTATATAGCAGATTTTAAATTTCGTGGAAATTTATTTTATTTAGATATTATTTCGTAGAATTTAAACAATAGTAGCATTTCCTAAATACCATAGTTCTTCAAGTAGCATGTAGCACATCTCAATAAATATTGTTTAATAATAAATCGCTATATTCGTCGCTCGTTGGAGATGAGACAAGTCTCCGTATAGGAAACTGCCAATAACAACGGAGATAATCGGAACACATTATAATGTATCATTAAGTGACCATTTCCATAGATTTATCAAAAGCGAAATCGACATAATTATTCACTTTTACTGCCATCATATTAACGTTTCGGAGAATATTTTTAGAGTTTAAATTCTAGGCGTTTTCAATTATATATTTTGTAACATACCTTTATTAATATTTTCACTGCTATTTCTTCTGTTTTATTCGTTGTCTTTTGCAATTATTAAAATCGAGAAATATTTAGTAAAATATGACTTTCAGATTCGAACGTGTATCTTCAGCGGATCACTAGATAATATAAAATAAAGTTGCTTCCCGCTGTCTGTCCCTATGTATGCTTAGTTAGACCTTTAAAAGTACGTTACAGATTTTTTTAAGAGATAAAGGGATTCAAAAGGAAGGCTGTTATGTATAAAACAAGCATAATATAGTGAAGGAACACTGATAATTTTAGATTTTTGACTTTTAGACGGAACAAAGTTCGCCGGGTCAACTGGTCTAACAATATTTAACAATAAGAAAGTTATCTACCTGTAATGGGAATGTTACAACATTTTATGTGAAAGAATCTACTTACTTATTCTGCTTAACCGGCGTTGTAGATGGCGTAGGCCTCTTCTCTTCTTTAATCGTGCTGTTGTTCATCTTCGACGTTAACCGTTTGAGGACGTCGTCCATCGACCGCTTATGCGGTGGTGCTAATGACAACGCGCTGTTGTGATTAAGCAATGAATTATTATTGTTGCACAGTCCCAAAACCTTCGCTTCCGCACCAGGACTACTGCATTCTGAGGAGCCTCGCCTTCGAGTCTGAAGATCGTTGACTTGATGAAGACCTAAGAAGGACGATGGGACTAGAAGGTTATTTGTCATGTCTATTGATTGCTCGAATCTTTGTTTTTTGCTCGGTCTTTCGTCTTCGTATGTCGCAGTGTCTTCCTCGCTAATAGAGCTTCTAGTTGAAGAGCTGGGTGAGAACTTATAATAAGTTTGCTGTTCGTTATCGTCGGACTCGAGGTGGTCGGAGAAGTCCAGGTTAGCTGGGCCGGCTTCTGCTTTCTCTGTGTCAGCGGCTCCTTCTTGCAATTTCGACGGAGGCGATTTTCGTTTAGATGACATGTTTCTGCAAAGATAAAAGTATTATTAGACTTCCAAATTTTTTTTTTCAAAGGCGTAGGTGATAATTTGATAACATCTCCATTAATAAAGTCATTTATAAATATAATATGATTAATTATTTCATCTTTTAACACTATAATATTCACAATAATAGGCATTATGATTGGAATGCGGTACAATGTTTGAAAAATATAACACTGTACATTGTTATCAGTATGGTCGAAAACATCCAAATTACACACAAATACTCATATTTTTTCGTCCTAAAGGCTTGTTGACAAAACAAATGTATCGCTGTTGATCCGAATTTTGCCCAGGTCGGACGTCAAACGTCGTATTTGTCACCAAACTCTGACTAGTTGCCAAACTCGCTTCGTTAAGGCACCTAATTGGGCTCTACTAATTGTGCTAATTGCAGTTTCTGCCTTTGGACTTAAGGTGTCCGTTCATTTTACAACAGCCACTCAAAGAGGAGCTCCCATCCTTGCGTCTACTTCTCGGAAAGTTTCTGTATTGCTTGAAATTGATAGTTCAAACTAAACTGGTGTATAGTTAGAAGCTAATAAGATTTCGTAATGTATGTGTGGCCACGTTACGTCTCATCAAAGGGGTAAGTGTTGTGATTGGACAGTATTATGTGTGGAGACATCATAAGGTACGTATTACACTACGACATAGAAACGAGTACGGAGTTTAACGAGGAAAGTTAAATAACGTAATACATACGACAATGATCAATTAAGAATTATTTATTGATACATTAAGAATAACATTAACATCAAAGATTATACTAATTATTTCATTAATGGAATGAAATGGAATAGCCATTGAATTCAATACGTTGATATTAATTAACTGATCACTTTGCTTGATTGCTTTGATCAGATTGTTTTTATGCAAATCATCTAAGGAATCAAATACATTTTCTGGATTTAACTTTCCTATTCTTGTCTTAAAATGTAGCCATCGACAAGAATTTTGGAACATTCACGGATACCAATTCGCACTTGGCCAGTGCGGTAGGCTATGGCCTAAACTCTCTCATTCTGAGAGACCCGTGCCCAGCAGTGGGTCAATAATGGGTTGACGAAAGAGAAGGATAGCGACAACATTCGAAATCAACTCCTTAGATATGTATTCATTCGCTTATCTTAGCTTAGCTTGAGATTCGTTTGCTCTCCCATGATTCGACAAGTGGATATCTTTGGTAGTATGTTTATGTGTACCAATCGGTAGACGCTCAAGTTAATGTCAGTTTCAGCTCCCGTCTTCATTGGTTGAGCTAACAAACGAATTTCTTGTCAAGGCACCCAATGTCTGGCTTCTTCGCTTTGAAGTCTGTTTGTCTTTACAACTTGTACAAGCTCAGTTAATTAGGCTTCAATTTCTGTCTTATTTCATTATGTCATTACATGAAGCATTGAATCTATTCTGTTTTCTATGAAACTGTTTGGTTTTATTTTAAATCTATTAGATTTGGTATCTGATTGGCGTTAATTAGTTATTGTTAGATCAGTAGATTAATTATTATGAACGAAAGAAACATCAACCTTATAATGTCGTATATTTTTCTATTTTTATATGTTTACGAGAATATGTACCTCTCGAAACAACATTTTCCCTATTTTTTTCTCTTGCAATTGATTTAAGAAAGGTTAGGTAAATCGTGAATTAGGTACTAATCAAGATTTCCGATTCAAATGAAGAATCGAAAAGAAACTACAATTTTTTACTCCTCTACTTTCGATAAACAAAACAAATGCTTCAAGCATTTATTCCGTCTATTTTAAAATGTCGTTACAAGTCAGACAAAAATGGTGCATAAAATGACTCTATAATGAATATAATAAAGTCCCCGATAACACAGTGACTGCGCAAATTGTGTTAGTGGCTGGAACTCTGCCGACAGAAATGGTGTCGTGGAGATATAAAACTTGGAGTTGTCTAAACCAATAGAATTTTAAAATCGTATAGGTATTTCATGGATAAACAGGAGATAAAATTTAAAATTGCAAACTTTGATTTGGTCATATCATAAGTAAAACAGTAGTCAATTTACTTGTAGTAAATAACAAATATATTACAATTCGTCAACTAGGAGTTGTCTAAACCAATAGAATTTTAAAATTGTATATTTGATGGATAAACAGTTATCTTATGTCTAAGATCGCCAATCAAATTTTAAGTTGCAAACTTTGATTTGGTCATATCATAAGTAAAATAGTTGTCAATTTACTTGTAGTAAATAACAAGTATGTTACAATTCGTCAAAATTTTATATTTGAATATTTTTATCGCCTTAAATTACGTTTCTTTATATCAGAAAGCTCTAAACTTTACAATAGGTACGTCTGCACTACCTTCCTATTTTTTTAACTGACTTCACAATGAAAAAAGGTCATCAATTTGTCAAGGTAATTTTGTGTATAAGACTAGCTGACTGATCTGAAGGGGATATTCAGGTTGCAATCTTATGATTAGCTTGGTCATCATATAATCAGGTTGCAATAATATAATGTTACATTTTTTTTTACAAATACTCTCTTATAAAGTTTCTACAATAACATTTAAATTATATAATAATAAACTACCTACGTTAGTCTTCAATTCAAGTAAAACCTTATCAAACACTCAATTAAACTGAGTCACGAATTGAATGGTGTGCACTATAAAATTGTAATCATTTAGTTTAATAATCGCATTCGTTAACATAAATCGTAGCGTAGCGCGGTGGCGCTAATACAATTTATACAGACTGTCGCCCAACGATATTATGTCAGATACTGAGTAAGGTTGTGGCCACACTGGGACGAAACGATGCCGAATACTGAGTAAAGTTGTGGTCACACTGGAACGATGTGATGACAAATAACGAGTAAGATTATGGCCACACTGAGATGATATGATGTCAAATGTAAGGTTGTGGCCACACTGGGATGTACGAATGTTGAATACTGAGTAAAGTTGTGGTTACACCGAAACAATGTGATATCAGATACCGTGTACGGTTGTGGCCACACTGGGACAATACGACTTTAGATACTGAGCAGGTTAGCCACAACCTTGCTCAGAACACTGTAATGGTACGATGTCGAATACAGAGTAGGGTGGTGACCACACTGGGACGATACCATGTCAGATTCCGAGTAAGGTTGTGGCCACATTGGGATGATACGATGTCGTATACTGAGTAGGGCCACACTGGGCATTAATTGTGTAAGCCACAAAGTTCCAACAGATTTTTTTGTTATTAAATTTTACTGTCAGAAATACAACAATATACATTTTAATAAAAAAATGAAGTCTAAGGATTTAAGCCCTCTAAGCCCTCCCTGTCAATTTACGCGGAAAATATCGTAATAGAAAAAAAAACTATTGTATTAGTTTATTAATTTCTATTTTAAAAGAGGTATTCCCGGTAATATTTAACTCTAAAATGATATTATATCATTTCAGAGTTAAATATTACCTATTTCTAACATAAACCTATTTCTACATACTTAACAGCTGCTGCATTTTCGTTTGAATTTTCAGAGATGCATTTAAACTAATTCGTCGCGAGAATAATGCATCTGTGGCCTACCTGAGGTACAATATGAGCTAAAAGACAAGTATCCAAAGCTGTAAAATCAATATAAAAAGAAGTAGATCTCCAATGCTATTAGGAGTTGATTACAGGTATCAAACGACGGCATTGACACCTACCATAACTGTTTTTTATTTACCTTTTTATTAATAAAAATAGGGAGACCTAAGCGCATCCCACCTTAATTCATTAAGCTCTAAAATTTAATCGATCATAAACTAGTGGGTGCCAATTCAACACAAAACAATCAACACGCAGTGTATTTGACATTAATAAGGTAAAAACAACACAATAGATTTACAGTACGATTCGAATGACTATTCAGCCCTCAATAGTTTTCCGAACATTGCAATATTATCTTATAAAACTATATCCTAAAATCAACCCTGTGTCCTGGTAATAAAATAGATGTAAACGGAAAATTTAAGTTTGTTGGCTGTAACTATTAATTTCCTTTCCATTACTCGCACAATGACATCACATGGAGGCGCGAACAATATGGCGGATTGGCGGGAAAATTACGTTCGGAAAATTATTACACATATTGTTTAACGCGATTGTGGAATACGAATGGAGTTTTAGTAATTATTTTATTCCAATTTTAAATTTAAAATGTTAAATGTTTATGTTGCGTCGCAGTTTACATACATAGACAATATTTTATTAAATACTCGCATAGATAACTTTGATCGTTTAGAATTTAATCATAGAAACTATTAAGTTTCTTTTTTTAATTTAGATAATAATGTACGTGTACCTTAAGATTTGCTAAGAAAGCCAAATGCATTTTGTATTGTTGTTGGTGCCCAAGTCATCCCTGTTAAGTGAACTGGCTGCATTGACAATTTGAAGGAAATAAAAATAAAGGGTAAGTCACAATAGGGTATACGTACAGCTGATTTCAATTTGAGGGGAGCGAAGTGTAACAATGACATAACCAAATCGAATCCAAATTGCTTTTGGAAAACGAAACGGAAGAATAGCTATAACACCTAGTTTCTATCATTTTTCATCTCTTTTTACTTTGTACGCTGTACTTTTCCCTTTGTCATGGGTACCATGGACACACACAAGACGAAAACATAAACACCCTGACCCAGAACATGAATCTAAACTCATCATTCAGATACCTGTCTGGCCGGGAATCGAAATTTTTACCTATAACGGGTGCGTTCAAAATAACGTGAAAATTATTACAATTTATTTGAATTTGAGAAATATTCGTGCTACTTTGGACAATATCAAGTTTAGTTTTTTAATTTAAATTACGGTCGAATTTTGACCGTTGCGACTAGTTATAACTAATAGTTATATCATTCGCTATCAATTAAGCTCTGAAATACATATTATGTCTAAACCTATGAAGTTATTGCTTCAAGACTTCGTTATCAAGAACTAATCAAAATCCAAGCGGGTTCCGTACAGAATTTATATATTAACAGGTGCATCCGTTTAGAAATTAATCGTGGACGGACAGACGGACCAAGTGACGTCTGCGTCTATTAGTTGAAGGAAATTGCTTGCCCGTCTTAGGACGTCTCAAATGTAGCTACCGAAAATACAAGGTCTTAAAATTGTACTTGGGAAAGTCTTGGCGTCGGTTCTAACGTTATAATTTATAGGTACTGTTATTTGTATGGAAATGTATATTTTTGATGTTTTTTCTATTCAACTGAATTTGCAAAGAGATTTAAGCACGTGATGGAGTAGGCTTCCGGTCATAGTCATTCGCTTTTCTAGAATATATGGTATGAAATGTCAAAAACGTGGTAAACGTAAACATGGTAAACATCTCAAGGTGGTAGAGCCAGTGTAGTTCGACAGGGGAAGTACCACCGCCACACCTATTTCTAGTGTGAAGCATTTCTTGCGTTTCGATAGAAGGGTGTGGTTGCCAGCACACTTTCGCATGAGGCGACCATCAAAGTCCTCGGGAGTAGCAAAGCATCTGTGATTGACTTCAGATGGAACCCATGTTCTGATTACAAATGTCCATGGGCGGCAGTGACCACTTACCATCAGGTGGACTGCATGCTCGTTTGCTACTTCAGTCAGATAAAAAAAAACGTGCTACTCATACAATGCCTAGTGATAATATAAGCCTTGTCATACCCTTGTAACTGTAATACTAATAAGATTTTCTTTGTACAGATAGAAGGTACTAAAGACACTCACTCGGAGTATGGTTGATAGATATACCTAGCTAGTGTTATTATATGAGTACCCTGTGATATCATGTAAACACAACTGTAGTTTTATAACATATACCTACCCAATTTTATCACACCACAAATCACATCACACACCCAATTTTTTCCACTGATTTTGGAATCAAACCCAAAACTTATGAGCATCGAATCATGTAACCGTTCCTTCGAGTGTTCAAAATAGCCGCCGTAATACCAAACAGGTATATAACTCGATGAATAAAAAACAGTTTTCCGCAATAGACTTAGAAAATCAGATAAAGGCTGGCACGTTCCGAGGCACAATAAAAAATGAAAACATAAATTAATACAAATATTGTGAGGCGCGCGTAATTCAATGAGGAATGAAAAACATTTCTCTTCCTTGGAAAAAGGCCGTTCTTTCGTACCAGTAACCGAATTATTCTATTCTATAACAAGTTTATTCACAATAAGGAATGAATATTTTCAGCGCAAATGGATTTTGCGCCACTTTTATCGTAATGTCTTTTGCAGTGTTAATTTGATTTAGCGAACACCTGGACAATTGTTTGGAAAATATTTGATTATAGATTGAAAAAAAGCAATTTTAACGAACTGTCGTTTTTATTTATGGATTGCATTTATTGTTGTTGTATATTTCCACCACATATACAGCTCACACACACACACCACATTCACAGCTCCTCAAGTCAAGTAATTATACCTAGGTTCCATTGAAGATCCCGGGGTCCACTTCAATCGCTTAGAAGGTTTTAGTGGGTAAAAATCTTTCATAACCCGGATTCTCTCCCAAGGCTCCGGCGTACCTTTTAATGGTTTCCTCCCCATCAACAAAAAAATGGTTAAATAACGTTTTGCTTTAAGTGTTACACGAATATACGTGCTAAATGCCTTGAATAAGTATAACTCGAATTATCCTGTTATTAGCAGAAGTTGATGTGGCGGTGGTGTTTCCGAAATCGAACCAAAAAGGTCTACCACTTTGCATAAAGAAGCTCTGCACTTTCGAAAATACCCACAATTTATCCATATTTTGATGACGGCCAATTTCGAAACATTCACAACAGGACTCGTTACGAATCAAAAAAAAGTTGGAGAAAATAGAAAATGACATGTCAAAACAGCACAGTGTTATATTGGCAGGCTTTGAGGAAAGGGGGTCGGAATTATCGGAGGAAAATTATAAGAAAACACCCCTTGAAGCTCACATCGAGACATGCTGTAGCTAAATTTGGCAGAAAAATAATGATATATCGGAACTAGAAGTGGTTTATTACTTGCACCAGGTGTAGCTGGCTATTTTTTTATTGTTTTTTTTCTTTGCTAAAATTTATTGTACATAAATGTCTAATATAATTTCCTTGAATATTCCTTCAAAGCAATTATTACCAGTCAATCAAGGTTACCAAGTAACTTCCTGAGAATAGCATATTTCTTTATCTTGTTACTTTATAAAATAATTGGTAAACCCTATTCCTATTTTAACATACAAACAACTCCGTACAAAACATACAGTACTGTCGGTACGAGTTCATTACGTTTCCTCAAAACAAAAATTGTATAAGTTTCCTTACGTTTTCGCCCATCATTGTAAGTATGGGCGAGAACATAATCATTGTTTTTAGAAAACGTAATAAACTCGTACCAAGAAAATAGGCGACCTCTTCTAGTTCTCCACTTCAATTTTCTCCTTACAGGTCGTATCCAGTAAGATAAGATCAATGTGCGAAAGATTTTCTTGCTACTGACAATAGAGAAAATTACCCATCGGGAAAGCGACAAAGCGAGCCAAGTGGGCAGGCGGCTAAATTTTATGGAAACCGTTTTATTTATTACATTACATTACAATCTCTTATAATTTTTATATTTAGATTGGCTGATGTTACTTTTGATTATCTATATTGAACCAACGTTCATAAACATATACACAACGATAACAATCTCATTTTTTACAGTACACAAATGTGTATGAATAACATATAATTTGTTTAATTTATTTATTATATCTTCCATGTTTAGTCACCCCATAAATAACGTATTACTAAGTATAGGTACGTAATATAAGTATGTTTGTAGTCAAATCCAATTAGTGTAAAATTCTTCATTTTCTAAGTTGCTGAAGTGTATTAGTTTTGTGTTCCAAGATATTGTAATCTCTCTGATTTTCAATTTTGTAAATATTTTCGTAAATTGTTCTAGGATTTTAAAAGTATGCAACAAAATTAATTATCTTAAGCATCGTCAAAATAATCCTATTTTCTACTACACTACAGAATAATAAACATCAATTTTCAATAATCCAATTTCCCATAGCCCATTCAATACTTTGTTAGCTTCGCAACCTCCGCCCGCCCTACAGTAATAAGCCGTCGTTATGATTATTTCGCAAACAATACTGTTAATGCGAGGTGAACAATGCGCCAATCACCGTGAAGGCCTTTTGTAAAAGCCTTATTACTGAAACTCGGGACTGAAATATATAACGTAACATAGTATGTGTATGGCCAATGCACTATATCGAATGTATTTTTAGATAAGTAACAGGTGGTAGAACCAATGAAGTTCGACCGGGGAAGTACCACCGCCACACCTATTTCTAGCGTGAAGCATTTCTTGCGTTTCGATGGAAGGGTGTGGTTGCCGGCACACTTTTGTATGAGGCGACCATCATAGTCCTCGGGAGTAGCAACGCATCTATGACTGACTTCAGATAGAACTCATGTTCTGTATAAAGTTGACACTTAGCATCAGATGGACTGCATGCTCGTTTGCTACTTCAGTCATATATATAAAAAAAAGTATAATTCATTTTCATATGCAGATTTAGTGATTTGTAAGATGGTAGAAAGAATTTGGTTGGATCAGGCTTTTTTTAATCTGATTGAAGTAGCAAACGAGTACGCAACCTGATACTATATTTTTCTAAAGTTTATTTATTCTTATCTTTTCTAAAGTTTCGTACTTTGTTCTCGTATGACCGTGGCGGAGACATGCCGGTTTGACGCGCCATGGGTCCCGGGTACGATTCCCGGCCAGACAGGTATCTGAATGATGAGTTTAGATTCCTGTTCTGGGTTTGGGTGTTTGTGTATTCGTCTTGTGTGTGTCCATGGTACCCACGACACAGGAGAAAAATACTACTGTGGGGCTGAGTGTAGAAACCGTGTGTTTTGTGTTTTAAAGAATCGATTACAAGTGACCATGAACGAAATTGACCACCGACTTAGTTGGTCAGTTGGTGGTCATAAGATTAGTAGTTAAAAGATTAATAACGTATTTAATATTATTAAGGATTAATAACGTTTATACTAAGTTAGTTAATCGTTTTTATTCATTTTTTTTATCCAAATATCGGTGTATTTTGTTGTTATATCGTGAATTAAAATATTTTCTTTCTTTCTTTCTTATTGTTTTGATATACAATACGTTACTAATCTTTTAAAACCGAAGTCTTTATGTACGTAAGTCTACACGCGTTACTACCCTTATATTACAGGGTGCTAAATCCTACGTTTTTCTTCTCCGGATGCAGCTCCGAAAACAAATTATAGGGTTGCGAACACTTAGCTAGAGATTTAGTCGAACAGTCTGCATTAGGCGCATCCTTAGTTCGTTTCGTGCAATTCATTGCTGCTAGCTAGTGCCACCAGGCTTATTGGTTATGGCGAGACATTTCCAATTTTGAAAACTAATGTAAGAATTTAAGCGAGGGCAAAAATAAATGACATGGCTGCTCAACAAAAGAGAGGGATTTTTTTTAAAGTTATATAGTATCACTCGATCTACAACAATGAATTTAATTAACTCAAAAACATAGTTTCTATGGTTGCGAGTAAAAATCTCAAAGTAATTTAATGAAAAAGTAGGTACTTAATAATAATAATAAAAATGTTATTGGTATTTTAATTACGCAGACTAACTGGTAAGTATAATACATAGTATGGTGGGTCTATAAAATTTTGACACATTGCTTAACTGTCAATTATTATATTTAAAATTAAAATGTCTATAAGTGATTTATAATAGTAACAAAAAATATTGCGTTAATTTTCGTTTCTTAAAAAAAAAAACAGAATTACCCGACTGCATAAGGAGGGTAATTTGGCCGTACCGATTCAAAATATTTATTTTCAAATTAAAAATAAAACAAGAAACCTTTGCCTTTACGTCTAAATCCAGCAATTTTACTTCTTCAACTTGGCAACACTAGTACTGACCTAAGGACATGAACACAATAGCGACCTCATCAGTCCCTCTTGTTTAGGATAATCACCGTCTTACTTTCATGTGTATGTGCCTTAATTGTTTATCTTGTAATTACATAGTTCACGAAAATCTATAGAAAAGATTTTGTGTGAGGGCTTATGATTCGCTCCATTATTCCAAAGCAGTGGTTCTTAACCTTTTAGTGACGAAGGACTATTTGACAAAATATCTGTCTACCCATGGGCCACCAGGGCCTGTGGAATCTCATTATCTCATTGGAATCCAACAACCAATATACTACTGACGTTCTTTTTTGGTCATCATACTGAAATCTGTATACTTTTAACAACCTTTTTTGCTTCCAGAGACCACCAGTGGTCCGCGGACCACCGGTTAAGAACCACTGTTCTAAAGGTATAATTTTAAAAATTAATATTAATAAAATTAAAAATTAAACGTTATGCTTAACACTCACGTCATGGTTTCTTCAAATTTAAAACGAGATTAAACCTGCGAAATAATGAAGTGTTACAGTAAAACCGCTAGAGCAATCAACAACAAAAGCGTTAATTAATTCAGTGATAATAGTACCGTAAGCGACATACTTGTAAACTGAATCGCAGTTAAACGTAACTTACAAATTTAATATATTTTAATTCAACATTATATTGCCATTATGAAACAAACGGTGAGCTTACAGAACTTTTTGCAACGGAACAGTGGAAATAAAATGGCGGGTTCATAGTTGAGCATGAAAATACTAGTAAGTACTCGAATCCGAGTCAAGATGCCTCTACATTTCCGCGCAGTTGCCCTCAAAGGAAGGTTTTCGATTGAGGAATTTTGTTCTGAGCAGCACTTGTGTTCTCCATCCTGAGGAAATGTAATATTATAAAACGTAATGTAAGTCAAGGTAACTCAAAATGTAAACGCAAATTCAAAACTGAAAGCCGGAGTTTTGTTCAGAAATTTCTAAATGCCTTTTTTAAACTCGAAAACCTTTACACTGAGCTCCCGCGATTCAGTTTGTCCTATTTTGTTCGACGCTGTAATAATTTACTCATTCATTAAAAATAAAATACAGAATTACTTCATAATGTTCAGCATTCACTCTATTACAACGCTTTTGAGACTGTTTAACAAGTAACTACATTTTAAATTCATCTGCTTATTTAATCGGCGGTTTCTTTTTTATTCCATGCTAATAACACTGGTATCATTATAAAATTGTCGAGGGTATAAAATATGTCATTGTTTATATTTCCCCGTTCACCCCGCTCTCCCCTTGTCAACTCATAAAACAAACAAGTGCACATCCTTTGACAGAGCAACACAAACAATTGTCCAAATCATAAACAATGGTGTACATCGCAAATATTATCTGCGCCCCGCTCAAAGTATCCCTACGTATAATGAACCATTCATACTGCCAAACAAACTCCGGCCAACCATATGCAATAATTCCATACGGTCGCAATCAGGACGGTAAAGCGGTAACCCTCTATCAAATTACAAAGGAAACTAATACCAAAATAGAAGACAGTAAAACATTGAATCAAATGATGAACTTTATAGATATAAATCCTTGAGCCGCTGACAAAGAACAGAAGCGATTTCACGACATCAAAGTGGAACACGACATATTACGCTTCAAAATAAACACCAGAATAAATACATCGAAATGTTTGTTCGGAAATATTCGGCGATGGGGTGATCATAGTCTAAATTATCTAGTAACAGAAGGCTTCCCAAACCCTTTTGATAGTGAGGATTAATTTGCTGTTTGTGCATACGGTTCTGTCGGGATTTGCAATTAATAAAGAGGAAACATGTATTACGAAGCCTAAACTTATGTCGTCTATATCCACAATATTGAACTAAGCTGTTATATAAAATCGAGTACAATGTGCCTAAATACGTTGGATGTTTACAATACAAAATCGTATTAAAACTTTTCTAACGAAGCGAAATTGTTCACGTCGACAGTCGTTGAAACTCGAGCTCGCTTAAAAATGGTAGCCTATAATTTGCACATAAAACACATCCTAATGCCAACGTACGTGATCACTTATTCGGCTTACAAAACGAGACATCTTTATCTGAAAGCGGACTTTGATTTAAATACATTATTCTTGTAATAACAGCGGCACCGGACGGAGGGATCCCATTGAAGTCGTAGAATACATTATTTTAATTCGTACCACCTCTTTGTGACCCCATCAGAGAATTAATGGATTCAAAGCCTTCTCTTCCGTTCGACAAAGAATAATTTGCTAAGTAAATGAACAGACAATCCTGTTACGATCCCAAGTTTTGTTTCGATGGAAGATTAAAGAGTGGCGAATCATTGAAAGGTGCCCCTTTCAATTCGGCCCTTTGTAGCGTTATCTCTGTTAATTTTGGAAGGTCAATGAATAAAGTACACAGTATGATTTACTATTCATTGCTGAGCTTTGATTTGTTATTTGTTGCTGATCAAGGTTGTTTTTTGCTGGTGTTTTAGGCTTTGAATCTCTTATTAATTAATCAATTAACAATTGCTTTGGGAGAGCTGCATTCATCGTCGTCTAAGCAATATTCTAAATTGGAATAGTTGTCTGAGATGCAAGGCGTCTCAATTCAGTATTCATTGGGAGCGGTAGAATGGCGCTATCGAGAATTATTGTCAAATCTCAGGGGCATTTCGGGCAAGATCCCTCAGAACGCAGAGTTAGGAAAAGCAATGTACTGAAATTGATACGCTATTTTCTTGATTTCTTTTTGACTTGAACTCTATTGAAACAAGTTAGTTTGAAGTACCTAAGATTTATGTTGCAAAAAATTTTTTTTGGTCCTATAAATGTTATAACGATATTTTTATACTTAATAGTGCGTTCGACACTTTAATTGCCGTTGAATTTAAATTATAACAATAATAACATCAACGTAACGTATCGTTTGATTAAGCAATATTGGAACCTAATATTTTTCCAATAGTAAATCTTGCTGTCGTTCATTTCTAACCTTTCGTAGTCCAATAAACACAATTCCAAGATGAAACTGGAATGGCTGGGGAGACCCCAAGGGCGCGCGGTCACTTATTGTTACATAAACCGCTGTCGCGTCTAAGCTGTTAACATCGTAGTACAAATATCTGAATAATCTGGTGCTTGAACATTGATTGAACTCGACGGTCAATAAACGAAAAAAGTTTAATCAAGATCTAAACTGGATTAAAGGATATTAAACAGACAACAAAATAACTGCGAGCGTTAATATTCACGACAACAAACAAATTCAACGAAATGAAAAGGTTTATCAAAGCTGAAATGAGTATGATATAACATAATTCATGTTAAGCCCGAAATTGTGTGGACACGTCAATTTCCATAGGAAAACGCTGAAACTCGCATCGAATAATATCGAATGTTGTATATATAATTCATAAGGTCGCCTCGGCAAAGCCACTACACCTTTGTGAATAATTTAGATGTCAGACACATATTATTTTTGCAGGGGCCGCGGTCTGCCCCATGTTTGTCCTATAAAATATCATTTGGGGCATAAAAGGAAATGTTGTGGAAATCTTTAACGTTAATCCTTTGGCTGACCGTCAAGAAAATATTTTTTTAGCCTACGAAAACACAAATGACGGTTAACTTGTAAACATAGAAAATATTCCAGAGAAAATATATCGTACATCAAATATAAGAATAAGGTAAACAAACTCTAGCTAACTATATAATTAAATTTGTATTTCTCAAACATCATATATACTACATATAAGGTTTTCAACGACATTCGTGAGCAAATTTTGTAACAAATAGATATCTCAATCAAACATTCAATTTGTCGTTTCAAGATAGACGCGATATCGATTGAGTCTAAAACTATTAATCCGTCGCACCGAATCCGAGGTGCTTGTTTACCAAATTCGCTCACAATACCTCAATCTACGTGCAAGAGTCGAGCTTTCTAACTGAATTACATCCAGTCTCTGCACAATCCCACGCCATCAAGCCATTATTAACCCTTTCAAGGAGTCACAATCACAATTTGCGGTTATTTGTCAAGCCGCGTAATGTGCTAAAACATTTCGTTTAACATCTCGTTTTAAACTAAGATTTTCGGCTTAATCTCTTAATGTTTTTGTGATGCTCGGTGTTGCGGTGTTAACTGTGGTAATTGGCTTGTGTAACGCTTGTTTGATGTCGTACAATACCACTGATGTGTTTGTGGAGATAGGATTTATTGTGTTTAAATTACCGTGTTCTTACGAGCACGTTGCTGTAATTTTTGAACCTCTCTCTTTATCTTTATTTAGATAGTTAAGACTTAATTACACCCTTGCTTAAAGTTCCTAACGTAAATTTGTCTTAGTTAGGTACTTGATTGATTATATCTTTACATGCATAGGTATTCTTACTTGACATTTAAATAATGCTTATAATTTTGACCTGCGCTTATAGCTTTAGAGTTCCTTAGCTTTTGTATGTAAAAGTGAATATTTCGAATAATGCTACTTGAACTATTCAACGTGGCACTATTCAGGCGCTATAATGTATTCGTGACGTCTAATTTTGCAAACTCATAAATAATCTGTCACCTCCACATTACAGTGCTATTGTGCTCAGAACAATAAGGTTCTACCAAGGAGTATTTTGGGTCCAATTCAGGCACAACTCAATCAGGTTCGCCACAATATGCATTCCCACGCACGAGTCAGAGGTCGTGTTTTGTTTACCGGTAATTTTGACATCATTTTGCTTTCCCCGTTGTGAATACGTCGATGCGTGCTCACGATATACGTTTCGGAAATTTCAAAAGGTTAACTTTATACATTAGTGTTTAAGTAATTGATGGCGTCAAAACCGTTGCAAAATGTTTCGTAAAGTCAAACATGCTGTCTCGACATTACGATTAGTTACATAAGAGTAAATGTAGATCAATTTGTTTAGAATAACTCAAACGGAGAAACCGCAACTTTTTTTATGTTAATAGTGCCAAATGAGTAGTCGTTTTACCCATTAACGTATGCAGGATTTCTGATCGTTGCATTTTAAATGTGAAACAAAATAGACCTTCCAGTTATAATCTAAAGCAATAACAGCTTACATTACTTACATAATTATCACGTTTTTGTTCTACAAATTCAACAAATATTACACTACATTTCTCTTAATTAGGTAATACAATGAAACATACGTCCCTGCTTGGATCACTACTGCCTTGTTTGAACCCAATAAGGGAGAGATGAAGCGGAATAATCGATTCGACAAACAAGAGGGCTCCGCGGTAATGCGTCTCGATACATCGATACAACCCGATGGATTCGAATTGGAATCGATTCGCGGGACATATTGCGGCCGTATTATTCTTGATCACGTTTCCCTAGTGTATTAATGGGATGTGTGTTTGAATGTCATTATGTGAGGCTCAATTCTTAGTTATTATTTATTATATGTATACACATTCCATACGTCTATTTTGTGTTCATCTACCTACTGCTTGTTAGGTGTTATGGGCGAGATTTTAATTGATAAAAGCCTTATAAACTCCGTTATTTTCCATATTTTCTTCAACTCTACGATTACCTACATATACACACAGCAAGCAAGTATAATATTTAATATAACAGAGCATTATGATATTTGTAGGATCACACAACATCGGCGCTCTCGACATCAAAAGAACTGTGTTTCTTGCAATACATTGATTAGTTTCTCTTGTCACATCAAAGGGTCTATTGTGTGACCTCTAATAATGATATTTCCATCAATTTTTCTGTTCGCCGTCTCTTTAATGTTTGTTATAGAAATATCCGACAGGTTTCTTTTCGCGGGATATTAGCGTCAAATTTATTTCGTTGCGTAAACAAAAATTGTGTGGGCGCCGTTATTGTGATGTTTGTTGATGATGATGAGAATGACACGGTGAAAGATGAATTTATTGAGTTCTTGATTACGGTTCGTAAAAATCTTTCAATATCAAATTTCATCAAATACACATTTGTCGGGATTTATGGGTACTTAACCTTTAGTTGAAGAGTTAACGTTACTAATATTAAATATCATTTAAAGTTTATGGTCAGATGGAATGACGTGTTTATCAATAATTATTAAGACGAATGTCATCTAGGAAGACTTTCTTAAAAACAAGAGTATTTTTATTATTACAGACTATATTAACGATATCTTGTGTAGTTCCAATGATCAAAGATTTCACCTTGGGTTTACAATATCATTGTCGTATCTTCAAAAATAATTTTAAAAATAGACATCAAAGAAGACAATCACAGTGCATTGAAAAATGTAACAAATCAACACATACCGTGCGCAAGCGCAGTGCCAAATTGAAGAAAGAGTATATTATTTATATTATGATGTCTTATTAACGAGTGATTTACTGTTGACAGGACATTTTACTTTTTTTATCGCCCCGCAAATCTTTTAGCGGGTTTTTTAGATGTGACATAAATATTGTCTTAAGTTTTTGCCGGTTCACTTTCAAGGAAAATTTGAGCTGACTAATTTTTATGGAGAAAGTGCATTACTGTTGAATGTAAGTAATTGCAGTATTTATGAGCACCGACCGAGAAGGTACCACCGCCAAATTTATATCGTTAATAGTAGTTGTGTGGCAGTGGAAGGACATGGAGCCTGAATTCATATAAGTATAATAATTATGATGATCATCTTAGTGATCAGATTAATTCTACAAAAAATACTAGACATCTACGATGTTTACTTATACTTATAACAGAATAATCCGATTGCCTGGCTGACTGGATACAATTATGATTAACTACTGGGTTCAAGAGTTTCAAGGGAAGTGGATAAAACTACTAATTAAAGAAGTATATTCTTGAGAATTTATAATTAACAGCAAAAAAATATTAATCCGTGTTGAATTTTGCCAAGTATAGTATGTTTGCTATGTAATCCTCTTAACTAGAACTTTTGTGTTATATCATGTCAACACCTAAATAGTCCATTTTGTTTATTCTTACAGGTGACAAAATACTTAAGGATTGTTAGCGAAAAATAAAAGATTAAGTATTTTATATCAGATTTGTTAGATATTAAAAGCAAAGTAGGCCATAAACTGCAATAAATTTTAATGAAGTAATTTTGCATAAGTTCTGTAGAAATAGTCAGAGCACTTGGCACTGTCTTAGCGAGCTGAAACAAAGCAAATGACAAACAAATTTGCATACGCGTAGTCTAGTGACATAATTATTTACAATGAAGGCACTTACAAAATTATTAACCTTATACTCACAGGAATAAATATCGCGTAATGCGGCTATGAATTTGAACAAGTAACTATCTCTTACAATGTATTTATTGAAAATGAAAACATTGTAGTCGTAGACTAAATGAAGTTCTAGAAAATTCATTGTTTCCTGGATAAACGGTGCCTATAATAGAAGTGATAAAGTTTAATGCACAGACCGTGATGGTATCTCATAAACTTGTTTTCGAAAAGCTTGTTTGCCAGTAAAGACAGAAGGTCTAACCCAATAAAGAAGTCCAAGTTAATATAACAGTAACATTTTGTGATTAATTTGGTCTTATGTATTAATTGTTCTAAGTCACCAACCAAAAAGACGCCCATATGACGAATTAAGATCTGTTCTGGAGGTTAGGTCCTCATCTGAATCCTTTGGATAGGCGAATGGAATTCTTAAAGTAAGAGTTTACTCTGATGAGTGTATAAAGGGCATGACATTTTAGAGATAAAGGAAGAGACGCGAATTTTAATCCTTAGGAATTGCAATCTGTAATTGAGTTCAGATAGAATTCGGATCATAATTGGACTTATTAAAGTCCATTGACAATGCATTCTGCTTACCGTCAGGTAGTCTGCTAGCTAGATTGTTATTTTTACAAGTTAAAGAAAAATGTGAGGCTTAAAGACACTCCTCAGATATTTTTTTCCTCGTAATATTATATCTATTTGAAAGATTATATCATTGGAGCTTCACTCAGATCATATAATAATCTACGTACATTTGTTTTTATAAATATTATACAATCGTCATACTGAGGAAACGGATGTTTTTGATTATCTTTGTAATGTAACTAGGAGGATATTTTAATAATAAAATCAGCAAACATTACAAACAAAAAATCTGGAACAGCACGAACAAAAATATTTTTGAGTTTGTAATATTGGCATACGTCATCACTACTTTATGATGCAGTGAAGATTACGGGCTATAAATGCATAAGTTGATGAAACCTTAATACAAATAATTAATACAAACCTTAAATCAAAATTGATTTGATCTTTTGAATGTTAATCTAAATCTTAATCCAAATGATGATTCTACAGAAACTTTGAAACATCATCCAGTAGAACCGAAAAAATAAGCACAAGTTAAATCTTGGGCCCGTTGGGATTAAAATATCCTTAGAAAACAAATGTAGCTTAAATTTGGTGTGTAATATAACATAAGTATCCTAAAGGCCTGTGACAATTTGAAAAAGATATGTGTTATAGGTTCTGAGACATTCAATTCTAAAAAATGATCATTTTACTGCTTATGATATTACTGATTTATCAAAGTGTATACTAAAAGTAAACAGAAAAAAAGATATTCTAATATCACGCCCGATCTTCTAACAGCATTAATAAACTCAGACACAGTATTTTATACAAATAACAAGTAGTATTACTAAACAAATGACGTAAAATATATAAAGATAATATAAGTCAATACTCCACGTGTAAAGCTGATGAATAAAAACCGAAAATAGAATGTTATTTCTTAATAATTGATAACCGTTACATAAAGCGCTATTGTTATAAACAACATACCAAACAATGCAGCACAAAAATACGATAACATGACGATAACCCCACAATGCTCTTTAAAAAGTATAGGGAAATAACATAGACCGATAACCTACTGATAGTTTACTTTGAGGGATATTTTGCAATCTGTCGGGAATTTCAATTAATTCGATAGAATTAAATTTTTAACAAACAATGAGGGACCGGATTTTTTCGGGAGAAAAATCAGAGGTTATGCGGATCTGAATATAACAATTCAGATAAATGTATTTAACTTGTTTTGGATTACGAATGAATCAAAGAAAATAATTTGTGTCGAGTGTTGTCAATTTTAAATAGCACCATTCCCTTTCTACCTGTAATTTTCGTAGGAAACTAAGGGACAAATTGCAGGAGATAGTCTTCGTGTCTAACAGTAACACCAGCTGAGGTCATCAACACACAACCATTCGGGAAGATTTATGTCTAGCACCCTGATTCAAAAGGATAAATGAATGATAACTCTAATGGATAAATGAATAGAAAGGACAAAAATAATGAATAGATAGTTCTAACGTAGGTACCTGAATAAAATAAAAAGCTATAATTTCTATAACTATTAAGTAGAGCGACTATTTTCTATAATTAACAATAAAATGTTATGTTTTGATTCTTTCTACAAAAACGATATTTATTAAAATGTGAATAACCAAATCAATAACCAGAACAAAAGAAACCAAAAACAAAACGTGATTAACCACTGCATTATCCTTATGCATCTGATAAAAACGAAACAAACACCTTGCACATAATAAATAAGAATAAAATTGAAACGATTTAGATAAGACACAGGGAGCGCATAGTTATAAGATTATACGAACAAAATATTATGATTGCTAAGTTATTATCTCGAATAACCTAAATTAACAGACACAATTCAATTGATAATACTGGAATTGGAAACAATAAAACAGTTCAAGCACAAAAAGTTGATAATCTTGGGGTCAAATTGGCCGACCGTCTGACCTATATCGCATTTGTTTAAATTGAGACACATTCAACTTGCCACGTGGAAACCTTTGAGAGAAATTTTATAAATAAATAATGTTACTTCAAAAAAATCCGAAAAAGAAAGAGTTAATTACAATATACAAAGTATAGCATTCTTGTTGGACTACAATATAATTATGTCAATCGCCAGTACGACTTCGATTATGCAATGGGAAATTCGACTATGCAATAGGAAATATTATCACGGAACTACTTTGAAAAAAAAGACTATTAACTGTTTTTAACATCAAAATATTCCATACAAGCCTTGTAAATAGTTTTGAAATATTAGACATACCTCTGGACAACAACAAAAACCCCGTAACCATAAGTGATTCAAACCAAGGACACTAGAATACGTTGGGATAAAATGGGACCGTCCGGGCATAAACGAACAATCTAATAAGAATACCATCTACCACCAACAAAAGCATTGTAAAGAAGATGTAGCATTAGCGTCTTTGTTCACACCCCAGCACGTGTGATTCGACTACCGAGGAATTCCTCCTTTATACCCATTATTTGCATACCAACTGGTTCCGTCTATACGATATTAATCAAAGGTTTTATTAGTGAACATCAAAGAATAAACACAATGCTAAGATCTCTTATAAGGTACCCTCAATACCATTGTTACTTTTGTCAGAGGTTGATTTATGAGCGGCCACTGTTGTTGGGCCACTCCGTATTGTGTTGTCAGTTTTTGTTTGGACCTCGCCGACATTGTACTACCCCTTTGCTCCGGTCCAGCTTCGATGCCTTTATTCACGTTGATCTCGCTGATGCTTCTAACTCGCACAATACTCCAAACGACTGTGTGACTCAGATCGCACAATACGGATTTCGCATAATACGATGCCATATATTATAAACCTGCGATATAAGGTTATGTATCCATAAATTTTTATATCACCTTATTTACAAGCAGCTTTTCAGAATTTATTTCTTGGAGCATTCATCTTATTGAACAAAACATTTTCATACACATTTTACGATGTCTGATTACAAAAAAATCTATGAACATAATCACGTCAATGAAAAGAAGATATCACCTCCACCACAGCCTAAGTCATAATAAAAATCGTAATAACAACAGATAGACGAGTAGTTTAAATAACCTAAAATGGTATGTTATGAAAACCTAAAAAAGAAAAAAAACTAACTTAGTGTAGATCGATAGATAAATCTACCATTAGTACTTATCAATGGTATGTTTACATCCATGAAACTGTAGCGAAATATCAGCATTAAAAAAATAAAAGGGTGCATCGTGTGTAATCGTTACACATGAACAGGCAATAATTACGCAATAGTATTTGTCAAAAATGTCCACCAACTCGCACTAGGCCAGCGCGGTGGACTATGGCCTAACTCTCTCATTCTGAGAGAAGACCCGTGCCCTACAGTGGGCCACTAAAGGGTTGATGAGATTTGTCTAAAATACTATTGCGTAATTATTGCCTGTTCACGCATAGCTTAGGTAAAAAAAACACACAAAAAGTATTCGACGTGAATCTGTACCCAAATTCAGTATTTTACCTCATCTCGCAACCCTTTTGTCCTTCACGGCAAGTCCTTGACCGAGCATTATGCTCGCATTGTCCCACACAAAAGCGCGGCTGCGATTGAGCCTCGCTTGTAATGTTCATGCCCGTTCCATACATTCACGTTCACGTACATCCACTCTCTTCCGAATCATTACGTTCTTTACCACTTTTGTCTGCTCCCCCCTTTATTACGCTACGCATTATGTATACACCTCATTCTTTAATAGACATCCCATTGTAACCTCCTGCACCTTGATTGGCTCTTAATGTTTTTTCAAAGTGTGTTTTGAGATTTGTAATATTTGCGTCATCAATACTAATGATTGCAACGGCTCCACAATACACATTGTTGTGTAAGCTCGTTCGGTAAAGGTTTTTTCCGACGGATTCCACTCAGTCATTATATTTAGTTGGTTACGTCTGTTGCGATAGTTCAGTAACAATAAAATTATAATGGATGTCAAGTAAATTGCGCACCGCTACTCAAATATTTGTTGTTAAAATATATACGCCTAATAAACTCGACGTGAAGATGAAGTTTGAATAGACTACGGAAGATCAATTAGTCTTAAACATACATGAATAGGTTGTTACAGACGATGTTAACTTTTTGTACGTAAAAGATAATGTAAGCGATTAAAGCATAGTCGATAACTAAATTGAACATGGAATCAATGTTAATCATTAAAAATAAAATGAAAATAATAATTGTATTTCGGGCATATGTATGTATGTAGCTACAGTTTTATTAAGCAAGTTATTTCCTCTACATACATAAACACTATTAGGTTCATATCTTTTATTGAAATGAACCTAATAGTGCAACTCCAAAAAAAATATACACAAACATCACAGTGAGTTATATGTATACACAAAATATATAGCAAAGGAAGAACTGTTTGGTCATATCGAAGCTGAAGCCATAAAAGTTTCATTATAATCTCTGAGATAGCGGAACAGTCGTGTGATTGAACACTACGAACGGAGTGCGCAATGGCGTCTTAAAACTTAAGAGCACCTACACACTGTACATTTTTTTGTACGTTTTAATGGAAAATAAATTTTGTGGACATATTTTAGTTTGAAGATCTTTTGCGTTTTTGGAACATGGCATATAGAGCTTAGCGGTAATATTATATGAAATCATTTTATCAGCAATAATATACGTGTATGTACAATAGCTATAAACAATCCTAGGTGGTCAATACTAACAAATACTTTAAAACACGTGTAGCGGACCCGTCAATATACAGATCTGACATGCAGGTTCCAGGTTTGATGGCCAAATAACTGCACTATATTGTTACTTTAAAGTCCTATTTTGGGTCTAGGTGTTCGATTATTCGACTTTATGTGTGATGAAAAATCAAACAACGACACTAGAAATTCCTAATTTAATTTAAGAGAAACATAAGGCGACCGGAGTAATTATAAATGAATGTCTCGTAAAACGTATCGCGATATAGAACATAGATAGTACGAAAATAATAACCGCAGATGCTACCAGTGGAAACTCCTCATTATAGGCTAAATCCGTACACAATCCAGTCGTAAAATATGGCCCCAACAATAAAACAGAAGTGCTTCGCTCTACTTCAGCTGGCGAAAGTGCTGTATTCTTAGAAGGATGAAGTTTTTACTGGCTACTGGTTAATTTCTTCTAATCTGACATACACCGTTTTGATGAACTCGCCAAAGTTTTCATCCAGTTATGACCTGTGTGAACTTCAAAGGAAATAGAACACTTAAAATTATGCATAATTTTAAATCGAATCTGAATTTGTTTTATTAATGATTATGAAAAATATAAATCATTCTATGACTTATAGCTTCCCATATAAATCTATTTGTATATGGTAAGTCAATGTAAAAGATGGAAAATAAAATATTTACGAAAGCCACAGACAGAAATTATTAAATAGCATTTATGTGGATAATGACTTTAGCAACACTGGCAAATAAATTAATGATTGAAATCGGCGGTAATGTAAAATTCATAGAGCAAATTGATATTCAATGCTAACGACACTAAACATTGTCACATCCACACATAAAACGCAAGCAAAAATGTAGAATAATGTAACCATTTGTTCTCATTAGCGCTCGTACCGCCTGGAATATATCTCTTAACACAATTCATTTGAATATTCTATTACAAAGAACAAAGAGTTTTTAACATTGGATTTACGCCACACAAAAATAGTAAATTAACTGTCATTGTTTCAATATCTTTACACATTCTACTGTTGACGCAAATAGTTTTCAACATTTTATATTGCAGTAATTAAATTTAGCGAACGTTACATTTGATTAATTTGCAATAATATTTTATTATGTACAAGTAGAGTGAGCAATCTATATTTCAAGTTGTAGAATTTCAGCGTTTAGACCAAATGAATTATCTAACGATAATTTTATTTGGATATATTTGAAAATCATTGCTTATTGCATTATATCGCATTAATGCGCAAATTGGTACACCCAAATTTTAACTTTTGACAGAAAAATAGGATTTCTACGAATCTAGACATATAAAAACTTTGGTACCAATCCAAGATTGGTGCCCAGGGTTATGTCAATGAATTAAAGTTTAGTATAAATAATACACATTGGAATCAAGTCTAACCTGGTGATGAAAGTGATAGATCAATGATAAATTATAGAATGTTTAAAAATAAAAATCAAATTACATTGTCTACAAGCTTCGGACATCACAGTTCTAATGCTAACAGCATCCCTAAATCAACCGGGAACAATGTTATTCTGAACGAAATTACCCCTTTATTATTGTTTTTTTATGAATTATCGCCTACATCTGATCTCTTTTTCTTTTGAGTCCGCACCGGTAGCATTTATCATGGTCTCGCTTGTTATTGTTCCATCTTTTGTGTAAGATCCGAGAGAGATGGAAGATGACGAGACATTAGTCATCGGATTTGGTTTTGTTTCATGGGATAGCTCGTTTGTGCGGATTAAGATGCTCTTGATGCTGCGGTGTTGGAAGATGTTTTAGAAATAGACTTTGGTGTTGTTTGTATGCCTTTTAATTCTGATGGAAAATCGTAAAGCGAACATTTTAGTTTTATTTTTAACTTCACTGAATAATGAAATCTGGAAAAATAAGAATAATAAAAAAGAAAAGTAGAGATAGTGACATTATAGAAAGGCACAAATTTGGTAGATATGGTTGACGTCAAACTTTTTTAGTAAGTCATTTAGAGAAGAGAAGATAGAGTCAGATATAATGACAGTCGCGCAAATCTCTCGTAACTCATATCACTCCTATCAATTTAATAGGTAACATAATATTATTGTTCATTAACTCCTAAACACGAATGAGCATTAAACTAAAATCTTGCGCTTAACTCTCGCGTGAATGAGCGTTATAATATTCGCGTCTACAACCAAAATAAACTAAAAGCCGAACGGAAACGGCCGATATATTATTAGACACGACAATTCTATTATTTTTATTCGTAACACATCTCGGAGATTTGCCCATAAATCTGTGATGGCAGACATTTCCACCTTTAATAGTATGGAAATGAGGATTCCTAGAACACAAGGCGTCGCTTCACACCCAATTAGTAAAGACGGTAATGGGAGACTTAATTTCAATTTGAATATTGTAACCGTGGGCCATATAACAAGACTTCCACACCGCTTTTACGTGTTCACGGCCGTAATTTATGCGGTAATAAAATACCTATCTTTTAGTCTTGATTGTTTTATGAAATCAAACAATAATAATTTATCAAATTCATTACTCGTTGCGCGTGTATTTTTGTTACGGATGTGCTATTTTCGTAGATGTTGGTCATATTTTGATTTTAATTAAGAAAATAAATTATATCCTGTCTACTAAACTGTTATACTGCGAGTGATTAAATTTCTTGTGTAAGTTTGCTAATATATTTTTTTAATTACATCGGATTGGAATCCTATGTTTGGTTTATGAAATGTCGCTCAGAAATGTCCTAGTGTCGTTAGTAATGTCATTTATTAGTATTCCTAACACATGTTCGTCTTTACATCTCGGCGGTAGACCGATGTCGCCATTATGACCGGGAACATCTCTCATTCGAGCCGCAACGCATTATTTATCAAAAACACCATTCTGTTCATTGTTTCATAATAAAACATTAATTTTGTCAACGGCCTCTACGGCTGAACGCGATATTCCAATATTAGAACTTCCGTTGACATTACAACAAGAAAACGCCGCGGTACGATAAATCTAATTCTTTATCTTCCTGAACTGAGCCGTTACTAAGGCAGCCTAAGAATGCAAGTAGAAAATAAATTGTCATTTATAATGGCATGCTCACAAACCGTTGTTATTTCAGCAGCCGTTTGGAACACATGCAAATCTTGTACAATCTCAATAAAAACAAAAGGGCTCCCAAGATCCAGTGCAAAAAATTAGAACCACGTGCATCTTGAAAATGGAAGGAAAAAAAGGTCAACAATATGCCTAATCTACAATCCATGTCACAGGCTAAAGGTTACGGAAGGTTGCACAAAAAATAATCTTAAAACGAACTGTTCTGTTCTAATGAAATCGACCGTAAATCCCATATAGACTATGCCAATTTACATTCTAAAACTTCGCTCTAAAGTTGAAATTGATATAGCGAAGGACGCAGGATATAAACGCAGCATTGTTCTTACCTTACGGAGTAGTGACAACAGATTTTTGTCTTTTTTTCTCATTTCACATGTGGCATCGCAATCCTGGACGATATGTGTCACATGTGTCGGTTTTGGGTTACTCCACAATAATGACTGGCTCTTCAAAGTTTCTCATATCTCGAGCGTCCATTACATTTATGTTTTAGGTTGATTTTGATTTCTAAAAGTTGTGTCAATGTACTCTTCCGCTTTGATGTTCAACGGAGTTTTTAGCGGAATACGATCCGTTCTGCTTTTGAATGTCGTTTGGTTATCAACAGGTGACGTGAGGGCAGCTGTTTTCTTTCCGCCTAATTGAGCGTCAGGTAATTCACGAAAATAGCGTCCGTATTTCAGTGATCTTCATTATCTTCACTTCTTTTACGAGCAAAACAAAAGCAATAAATCGTGTGAGAGACTAAGTAATCCTACACCGAGTAGCTACTGAAACTTATCTGGTCAATAAATTCGGTTGAGCCATAAATAGAACTATAAAAATTATTTTACGATACCCGAGTGAGAAACATTAAGACAATGTTAGGCGAGTATTTCACAATGACTACATTATGGGTTAATTGATTCGGCCACAATGGGCTTTGTGCGGGCACTCGTTGGTACAAAGATATTATTGTCTATAGCCTGGCAGACGTCTGGTAACACTTGACCAGAGACAAAATGGCTTTGTAATGTTTGCCCGAAAGGCGCCATCCGTAATTTAATATGGTTTCTAATTAATACGGCTTGATTTTGGAACAGAAGCTCATTTGGCCGTTAGTTGAGAACTGTTTATACCATGTATATAATATCAGTACGATCGTTTAGGTAAACATGTGATTATTTGCAATAAAGTACATGAAACTTATATATGAGACTTTTAGTAAACTTGTATTGATTATTTTCTTAAAATTTCGGATAAAATGTGTTGTAAAATTCAACAACATCAAATATTTATGTGTTAAAATAAACTTATATCTATTTTATTTTAAAGGTGGTAGAACCAGTGTAGTTCGACCGGGGAGGTACCACCGCCACACCTATTTCTAACGTGGAGCATTCCTTGCGTTTCGATGTAAGGGTGTGGTTGCACACTTTTATATATACCTATGTTCTATGTTAGGTTCCTTATAGATGTCTAAGGGCGGCAGTGACCACTTACGATACACGATTACAAGCTATAGCTTATGTGACATAATGTAAGATGTTCTGACGCATTTCAGGTATAACACCGCACTCTTCCGTACAGATAGAACTTACCCTATTTGAAGTTATAAAAATCTAAGCTTCAGTGACTACAATTTCATCTTTAACAGTCTATCTTTTACTAGAAAAAATAAATCTATTTGCAACTTATAATACGTAAATGAGCAGTGATAGCCTAATGGTTGAAACTTGCCCCCTTAACCGGGAGGTCCGAGTTTCAAACCCAGGCACGCACGACTGATTTATGTGCGTATTAGAAATTAATTATCAGTGCTTTTCGGTGATGGAAAACATCGTGAGGAAACCTACACACCCGAGAATTCTTTAAAAAAAAAGTTCTCAAAGGTGTGTGAAGTCCATCAATGCGCACTTGACCAGCGCGGTGAACTATGGCCTAAAACTCTCTCATTCTGAGAGAAGACCCGTGCCCAGCAGTGGAACAATAATGGGTTGTACCCCAATACGTAAATATTAATAATAATTAAAATCGATGCAGTATCTACTCAAAAGATTGATCATATATGTAGACAGGTTATTTGTTATATTCGTATCACAAAGGATCTTATAAAAACTCACATTCACCTTACGTCAGCTGCCAATAAAACTATAATTTACCTGCAACAAAAATAAAACATAAGTTTTCGTATTGTTATGTTTCTTACGATTCTTATTGATTAAACACAAAAAGATTGCAAAATGACTTTGCAATTTTTAGCCTTATTTCAAAAGATTAATGCAATTACAAAACAATAACTCAATGTACTTTCGACCTTGTGGTTGCAGATTTTTAGGACCCCATTTGTATTTAAGTGTAGCAAAAAATGCAAGTATGGAGGAATGTTGGACAATAGAATTTATAAAGTACCTTTTTTATCTGATTAAAGAAGCAAAGGAGCATGCAGTCCACCTGATGATAAGTGGTCACAGCCGCCCATGGACATCTGTAAGCAACTTCAAATAGAACATATCTATCTGAAGTCAATCACATATGCGTTGCTACTCCCGAGGACTATGATGTCCGCCTCATATAAAAGTGTGCCGGCAACCGCACCCTTCCATCGAAACGCAAGATATGCTTCACGTTAGAAATAGGTGTAGCAGTGGTACTTCCCTGGTCGAACTACACTGGTTCTACCACCAGCTAAAACTTACCTATAGATTATTAAGTTTTTCTCCAAGTTTTGCTCCGAGTGCTTCCTAGTTTAGTACAGATTAGAGTAACGGGAAGAATCTATTTTTTATTAATATTTTTGCATTCCGACAACGTCAGCCGGTGCTGGCGTAAAAGACGCGAAAGCCACACAACACCACCACATTTTTTATCAATATTTTTACATTCCGATAAGTCGACCGGCGTTGGCGTAAACGACAGCCACACACCACCACAGGGATCTCTCTTAGTGGATTCACACAAAATGAGCATGCAGAAAGCAAAAACGACATCTCGAGCCCTATAATAATTCAATTAACGAATGCGTATTGCTTAACATACTTGAATGTCTAAAAAAAGAACAATCGAATTTCTTACATAAGTAGTCTCAATAACCTTTTAAAGTCGGTTAAGAATGATATCACTAGTTCATACTCCAATAAATCTATTTTTTAATTAGTTTCTCAATTAAACCGGTTGTGTAGAACAAAAAAGTAATTAAATCTGCGAATATCTCAATGAATCAAGAGGACAAAAACACTAGGCGCCACTCAAGCAAACCCGATTTTAACAGCAAATTTTTTACCATCTAATGAAGTTACCAATACGGGTGCTAAAAAAATGGCTAAGCGCGACTTGAAACTTGATACTTTTCGAACACAGATGTTGTTCATGGGTGTTTTTGGTGATGCCTTGTTCATGTGTGGGTTGGGTTTTATCTTTCAATACAATGCATTTAAGTGCACCCAGCGATAGCATACTTATACAACAATTGTATTTTTTATGATTATATTTCTTTGTTAGATTGAAGTAACATCTGTATTAACAGCAATACAGGACTTTATATAGAAATAGTAAAATTACATAAACTCACTTTTAAATAAGACGACCATGTTACTGTGTTCCGATTTAAAACGAGTATGTATCTTCATGTATCAAAACTGTTATAAGTTATAATTTGTAAAACCCTTTCGCTGTAGCGCGTGCCAAAAAATGAGATATACATACAAAAATGCGCTTAAAAAACGTACCGTTTTTCTGACGCAGTCGATTAAAAAGTGACCAATCAATGAATTTCGTACAAAAAATTGAAAGTATCTACAACGCCTTACAGGCATTTTTAGATTATTTTGTGTTCACTATTAGGGTCGATAACAACCGGAAAATTTATTACTTCCGCCAGTTTCCACCCTAATTTAGCGTGACATTGTCATCCTCCAAATCGGGGGTAAAGTCGGGAACAATGGTGTAATTATGTATAAATGAAAAGGCGTTCGAGGGGACAGACGGACAGACATTAGACATGTCAACGGGGACATAAAATTGGATGATACAGTCTTAGGTTTCAGGAAGTCAATTGGAGATGTTGCAACGCAACGTCGCTTTAGTACGGGTTTGTAACATTGCATCAAACAATAATTGTTTACGTTGTCTTCCATCATTGAAAAGTAAATTCAAGTTTTGGCAGTAAACGTGCAATATCATTGCAATGTATTGGCGAATACTTAAACAATATATTTTGTAAAACGTTACAAACTTTCACTAAGGATACGGTCTAGTTCTGTAGTCGATTTGTTGTATTTCAACCTTATACCAATGGTATGGTTATGACAATTGAGTATAAATGTTAGACGTTGCAACTTAGGCTACCAATTCAGCTTGGATCGATGTCAACTCTCACCCATTTGGATTTGATTTGTTTGATTTTGCTGGTTGATGTTCATGGGTGGCATACATTAATGCAAACATTAATATGAAGCTATCGGTACCTTCCACGTAAGTAACAGTTAAGTTGCTACTCGTGTGGTCTAAGATACTGCCTTTAAGCCAGTACTTTTTGTACACGTTTATTTCGTTTCCTCTAAATAGCACATAGCACACACTCATGCTACACTGATCTAACAGAAATAGGTGTAAAGACAGCACCATAACAGTAAAAATGCTAACTGTAAGGAGAGTCCTAAAATACACCTATAACACTATCCAGATGATAAAACCTGAATGACACTTCTTTCCCCGAAACATCGATACAAAGACCGGCTACGGAAGTCCCGAAACAAACGTTTGATTATTATTAAAACATTCCATAAAACTATCGCTCGACTCATATTTATAATAAAGATTTTTATGAGTTTTTGGATCGAAAGATTCTAAAAATATCCAGAGCCACAGGATGCTGTACATTCAAGAACAATATGTTTGTTTTACAAGAATACCTTTATAGTTATAGTTTATATCGTTTAAAATTCATGAACAAAGGATAGGAAGATCATAACTGAAGAGTTAACTTCGAGATTAATAAAGCGACCAACGTGTCGTAAAATGTGGATATTTTTCTTTGAAATGCATCGAAAGTTGTAACGAAGCACTTTTTAGTTTATTATGACCAGTACCTATTAGATCTCAATCTTCGATCTCAGTCGTTTTAGAACTTTTAGCATGTAAAATAAGATTTTTAGAAATTATAGCATCATTTCGGAATTTCCGAAACTACTAGATGTCAAAATAAATCAAAGACGTGACGTTTCATGATGTAATTATTTCTCGGAATAGCAAAAAGCGTAGGGTCAGAAAAGTAAGATTTTCTCATATTGGAATTATAATGAAGCGTCCTATCAAATCTGTCACACAATTTAGGCCACAGCAAGATCAAAAATGTAATTGACACTACGATTGAACCATAGAATTCAAAAATTGCTATAAGATAAGATCGTGAAACCATTCCATAGTAGATAAACTTATTTCGTTTACCTGTCATGAAGATTGATAGTGCACCACATTATTAAAACAATGCCAATCAAATTCGTTATAATTACAATTGACTCGTCCTAAATCAACATCAGAAAGCGAAGAATGTCAATCCTGTTGTTCCTGATACCATTTTTGTCGAAGCAACAAACACATGTCCGTGTTTGAACATGTTTACTTTCAACTGTCACTTTCCGAACTCATTATTATGGGAATTTCAGTTGTCTTTGTTGGACGTTCGGTGCTTTCAAATACCATTTGTCTACGGAGTTGCTTGTATTGTGTTCCTAAATTCCTAAAAAGTCAAGTAGACACTTCGTCTCTGAGGAGTTAAGTGTACGAATTTAATCTTTCATGCGGCTGTCTGTATGCTAAATTTCAATTAAATCTGAAGTTTTGGACATCTTCTATTTGAGTGAATTTAGGATAACTGTTTTGATCAGCCTTATTAAATAATGGAATATTTTTCAAAAAATGGATCAGACTATTGCTTCAACGAATTATCATGTAGAATTTCGTAACGACGAAATAGTGAAGAATCTCAGAGCAGACTCGATATTTGTTGGAAGATATACTGATTAGCAAGAGCAGTGATAGCCTAATCGTTCAAATTCGTCCTCCCAATCGGGAGGTCCGAGGTTCGAATCTCATTCACGCACCACTGATTTTTCTAAAATGATGTGCGTATTAGGAGTTAATTATCACTGCTTTACGGTAAAGGAAAACATTGTGAGGAAACCTTCGTGAGGAAACCTACAAACCCGAGAGTTCTATGAAAGAAAAAGCTCTCAAAGGTGTGTGAAGTCTACCAATTCACACTTGGCCAGCGTGGTGGACTATGGCCGAAAACTCTCTCATTGAAGAAGACCCGTGCCCAGTAGTGGGCCTTTAATGAGTAGACGATATACTGATTAGATCTTCAGAAACAAATAGTACAAGCTTTATCTAAAGATGATAACAGGAACGATTTGCAATCCGCAAAGCCACATGTAGCTCGACCTGTTTCTAAAAGGCTAAATGCGAAACTATTTCAGTGTTGTCAGTCTAAATTTATAATGCACAAGCCATACCAGATCAATATCTTGATTGGACGGATGTAATAATGTACCGTTTCACGGGACAATTCACTTGGCAGGGTTTTAGATCGGGTTGGCATCAGTTGTTCTGATTTAATTTAGTCCCTAGCATTTACAAATTATTCACCATTATGATACAGTGACAAAAGGCCGTAATTCATCATGCAGTAAGTGGCCACACTGAATTGAGAACATAAGAGAATTTGTATGTGTACCACAGGTGTTAGTCTTAATGGTTATATTGCAATTATTAATATGTCGAAAACGTTTAAACGGAAGGGTTTAGAGAAATTTTGATTCTAGAGCTTAAATATTGCGTCTGAGGTTTGATTCATAGGGTTTGATTAAACTCCAATGATGATGAAATATATATTCTGGTCCTTAATGTCATATATCTCAATTTTTAGAAATTTTCTATGTTAAATGTCTATGAACATTTAACCCAAACATAATCTTCGACCCATGAAACAGTTTAATTACTCTGGTGTAATATAAAAATACACCATCAGTTAGGTATGTTAGTTGTGTGATATGACACGGATAACACCATTAACAACTAACTGATCATATTTTTTTAGAACATTTCATTTGCCAACAGTGAGAAAAGTTCCATCAACTGAAAGTTAAAATTGACTTTGCTTAATTTTGATTATCAGATTGATGTAGCAAGCAAGCTTGCAGTCCACCTAAATGTAAACTACCGCCCATGCACATTTGTAAGAAACTACACAAGAACAGGGGTTCAATCTAACATCAATCATAGATGCGTTGCTCATCAAGAATCAGAGAACCAAGATGGTCGCCAAACAATCATAGATGCGTTGCTACGCCGAGGACCAAGATGGTCGCCTCATAAGTTTCCAGAGCAATACTCACATTACTGCTGTGAATAATTACGATTGTATTCCTACGTTGCTATACAATCGAACTCAAATCCTTTCTCACAAAGGTAGATCGCACGTGCAGGTATTGTGTGATCATAACGCGTTTCCTTCGGGTCGAATGTCGTTTGACAAAACAGGAAGCGCTTTATTGTAGATCCACTGAACTATGGCGACGGCACGTAAGGTGAGTTCTCTGTTTAATTTAAGGCAGAAAGTTCATAAAATATCACGCTCATATCTATTCCCATGATTTCATCTGTCTTTTCCAATGTAAGCAAGTAAATTGTAAGTAATGTGCAATAGCTTGGCTCGAACGGTGGAATGACCTACATCCTTGTTACCTTTATGGAAGATTTGAGTCCAGCTGTAAGACGATAATGGGTTGACGAGAAAAGCAAAGAATTACACAGATTCGTAACTGAATTACATTTTCATTCGGATCTATCTAAAACCGTTGGTGTCGGTATAACACATGATACATGATTAACATTGTAAGAATTTCTATTCGATTTCAGTTAAACTTACGTGTTTATTGTCTTCTCCTACTTCATGGTAAACAGAATGTCCACTATACAAACATAAATCGAACCTGAGAATTTAAAGGAAATCTAAAGTTCTTCATTTCGTGATAATCGGAGAATGCTAATCCAGATTTTGAATAATGCCGTAGATACATGTATGTCTGTATGGAATATATATCACTTTATTTCTTCCGTCTACCTCTCCCTTTCGCGCATACAATAAGTCGTAGACAATTCTTTCCTATACAATACTACTTCCTCAGCATTCACCCTTCAATAATTGTCCTATAATTGCGCAATAAAACACGTGCTAAGCAAACGAAGGGTTCACACAAACAATGGGGGAACTAAAAGTGCGTAGCAGGACTGCGATCTTAGAACGGTTCTGGTATAAGTTGTAAGAGATTAGTGTAGTTACTTACAAATCGTTTCTTTCTTCATTTGAATTTTGTTTTGTTATTAAAAATATTATTAAAAACTTACTATTTATTTATTTGATTTGTTTGGAGGCATACATTAAATAGTGAAGATATTTAAGGAGAGGAGGAATTGCGTCTAATTTCTTTAAATCTAACTTTTGAGATAATCCTCGGTTCAATACAACGTTTTTAGTAAAAATGTTACGATTTTTCTCATTGTAAGGTTGAGATAGAATTTGAAAAACAGCAAAAACAGCACAGGTAGAAATAACACATTATAAACAATGTTACTCATAATTTTGATATTAAATCAATATTTTTAATAAACTTTTATTAAAATACGTTAATATTAATTTTAATTTCTATCCACTTTCAAAAAAATGTCGGTAAGTTTGTAACTTAAACCGATCCGAAAATTCGTCTTTCAGTGCAACTCAAAAGAAACGGATGGTCGTTGTCTCCTAGACTTGACAAATTATAAGTCGGGGGTTCGATTCCGGAGGGTGCACTATTGTTGCAAGCGGAATGAAGTTTATTTAGTATGAAAATCGGGAGTGAATTTGTTTTAAAGGGGTGTAAAATGAAATTACGGTTCCGAAGGGCATCGTGACAATAATTGCCCAATCAGTTCTTATTCTCGATTAATCAATTTATTCAAGTGAAAATTGTGTTACTTATATTTCTTTACGGATGATCGTTAATTCACTGAGTGGAGTAGCGGTAATTCTACAATACAAGTTTGACAACCAGACAGGTAAAAATTTTGGTGATTAGATAAATATTTGCTGCGGACTTGTATAGGTAAGTTTTGATTTTTGAATGCCTCTAATATCTAAAAATGTACGAAATATTGCAAAAAATGTTACACTTACGACCTATTAATAAAATAGTTTTTTCGGAAGAAAACTAGAGGTATAAACAAATTCACCCATGCATATCTACACGACTACACTACGTAGCATAAAACAAAGTCGCCTCTCGCTGTCTGTCCCTATGTTTGCTTAGATCTATAAAACTACGCTACGGATTTTAATGCAGTTTTTTAATAGATAGAGTGATTTAAGAGGAAGGTTTTTATGTATAATACATGCATAATTCGCCAGTTAAGTTCTCCAGGTCAACTAGTTCTTTTATAAGATTGAAGTAGTAATCGAGCCTTCCGTTAACTTAATAAATATACTTAATAGTAATTAGTAAGTATACTTATAGTAATAGTTCAGTAAGTGGTCACCACCGCCCATGGAAATCTGGAAGCAAGTTCATACAAAACTATCTGAAGTCAATCACAGATGTGTTGCTACTCCGTGTTCTAAAATGGTCGCCACATAAAAGTAAATAAACGAACCAAAGACTTACCTACAAGGCAGGCGTTTCAGTTCCTTACCTCCATTCCTTACATTCACAATAGAACGAAAAAAACGTGTGAGGAATTAATCCCACCAAATCCCGTAACACCGCCAAGTTACGAATTACGTGTCACAATGGTAACGCGTTACGTGACCTACCTCCGTAATTCGGGAGCGTTATGATTTGTCTTGCAAATCGACCTCTGTACGTAATAACAATTCTTGTTCAAAGGAAGTGAATGAATATAAAAGAAAGTGTTCTTGTATTCAAATTTCATTGATTATTTTTTTTATTGCTTTTATTTTCTTTTTATGACAGCGAGAACTTGTCATGAGCGTTTCCACAGCTTAAGGGAAATCCAAAAGGGACAGTTGGCGAAAAAACACGCCGAGTAGCTTCCATACTAGAAGAGTATAGTAGGGAGGGGCAAGGGCAAGAGATACAATGAAGTTCCGAAGTGTCAACATGATTGTGATATTTTTAAGCCAAATAAGGCCTTCGACAAGATTTAATGACTTTTATCCAATCGTTTTCTATATGGTCTCGAATGGCATCACTTAGTCTCTTCTCGTGTATGTGGTAGGATGTGACGAATGGACAAAATTGAAGATAGGCAGGAGCATCTCGCTATGTAATTATCAGCAGGTACCTACGGTCACCAGCACGTATGCTAAGCTCGGTGACATTGCCAAAAACCCATTAGAGGAAGCCTGTGACCATTGGCCTTCTCTAATGATTTCAAATGCATGGATAGATCCAATGACAATCACTGCGCCTAATAAGGTATGTCCGCGGGACACTGCGTATTTATGAAAAACACGTCGCCGAAAATAATTATTTTAGTAGTTTAAAGACCAAAGATTGTTTGTTTATTAAATTAGCAATATTTATCGATTTTAAGTATTATAATTTAGTTTACCCTCCATAAATTCGTTAATATCAACTCACCAAACATTGTTATAAAAAGGCGAGCGCCTCCCGGTAGACAAGATTCTTGTTTAACCGTCGAAGCGATCAGACCTCCTCAAGTGTGAATAAATCGAAGAAGTTTACTTCTGTGTTACTTGAAATCCTCAAGAATGGATAGTAATGAAGACTCCTGGCCTTCCTGATGTCACTCATCCACATTAGGTGTCATACCATCTTTTTGCCATTTAATATTACTCATCCAACTTACAACAGCGCCCCACGTTACTTAACTTTGTAGATCTACTACACAAGCCAGATGATGTGCGCTTGTTCTTGAAGTAAGCAATAAAGTAGTTTCATCTAAGGATACGGCAATAGATATTACATTTTAATAAATAAACACGAGATATCAAACGATTAAGATTCGAGGTAATGCGTTACGATGTATGGAGCTAGCAAATTACCTAAGGCATCATCGTAAACCTACTTACGGCTTTCAACTGAATTCCGACAGAAGTTTGCCTGTTGGAACTGTACATGTGTAATTCTGCAAAATAATATAATACGGTAGTAAATGTTGATGTAATATGTACCGAATACTTTGTTTTCCATCTAGTTGTAGTTTATAGAAGGCAAGGAATAGATAATTTTACATTTTCAAAACTAAAATCCGTTGATAAGATTCTTTGAGACAAGAATATTTAAGATTTAATAATTTATTTGAAAATCTTTACTTAATTCCGTCCATGTCTCATTTCTAATTTTGGAAATAGGTATGTACGTATTAGAATGCATGTTAGAATCAGAAATAACTGATAGTTACATTATTATTGAAATTTTAAATGTAAGTGATATGAAAAATATTTGTCGCTTAATATTAAATGAAGAAGTCAAAGTTAATAATCTTACTAGAAAGGAAAGCGAAAAAGAAAGCTAATGTAAGATTTTATTCCAAAAAGGCCTGCAAAATATCAAAATAGGTATATAAGTCGAAATCAATACTCACAAAATTCCTTATCAGTATCTGGATATTTAAGACCTCATTGATATTATTATTTCTATAAGATTGAGTATTTCAATAAGAGCGGTAACTTATAACATGAACAATTTTGATTCTTGTATATTTGATACTAGCTGAACCCCGCAGCTTCGCCTGCGTTAAAAAAAACGATGTATCGATTGTCCCGTGGGAATAAGATATTTTCCCACACTAAAAGGTAGCCTTTATGTTATGAGAGTCCTAACTTCCTACCAAATTTCATGAAAATTGCTCCAGCCGTTTAGACGTAAAAAATCAACGAACACATTTACAAACTTTCGCCTTTATAATCCATCCATCCATCCATCAGCCCTTTGATGTCCACTGCTGGACATAGGCCTCCCCTAAATGGCGCCACTCCAACCGGTCCTTTGCTCTCTGAATCCAAAGGTTTCCCGCTGTCTTCTTCAGGTCATCGGTCCACCTGGTAGGGGGGCGACCTGTACTCCTTTTGCCTAAACGTGGTCGCCACTCGAGGACCTTTCTTCCCTGCCTTTATAATATTAGTATGATAGTATATTATTGATCTACACTTCTAAGTTCTATAAGACTATTATCCGAAACCAGTGGCAGAATCTAAAAAGATGTTTCTTTTGTAATGCCTATTGATTTCTAACGCTTACTATTTGTTGCTGATTATGTCTCATCATAATTAAATTTGTGTCTTCTTTGTCGTACGACGTTTCTGTTTTAACTATGTCTTTATTTATTTCCTTCAGCTTTCGATAGAATTCGACAGATACATGTAGATTCGACGTAGCATCTTCTGACTTACTACACTTGCGTCCGAAATGAGGCAATGCTATTAAAAACCATATCCTTGTTAGATTAATAGACAAGTCGTTATCAAGAATCGAAAAGTCGGCTCGAATCAGCCATTACTTCATAGACTTATGAATCATAAAACTTTAAACGCCATACATTAACCACAGTTGATTTTAGCGTCGCCATCCTACTATGACCACATCCTATCATGCTTAGAAGTCGATAAATCGGTTATTAAATATAACCGCATCTTCGTGCTTTACTGCTATTTAACGGAGCACGTCTTCAGGGTTCTGTACCCAAAGGATAAAACGGAACTCTAGTTGACGACCCGTGTGGCGGAGCGGTTACCATATCGGTCTGACGCGCAATGGGTCCCGGGTTCGATTCCCAACCAGACAGGTATCTGAATGATGAGTTTAGATTCATGATCTCGGTGTAGGTGTTGGTGTATTCGTCTTGTGTGTGTCTATGGTACCCACGACACAGAAGAAAATGTGGGGCTATGAGTGTAACAAGGGCTTTTTTGTTACGTATTCCTAAGACTTTGCTGTCCATAAACCGTGATCGTTAGCCCATAGATTTTTTTTATAGATGATGTATTTCTGTTACCCCTATAACAACAAAGTCGAAAAGAATATAAATATAATAAAATAAATAGTTAAGGGGTACTCCCACACAATCAAAGTATTTTTTACCTTTTTTTATAGATAATGGTACGGAACCTTTCATGCGCCAGTCCAACTCGCACTTGGCCGGTTTTTTCAACTTAGTTTCTAGTCGGTCAAATGGATACATTTTTTTCTTTAATAACCATTGCATCCGGTTTATATTCGATTGGATTTACGACTGTTTTCATTGCGGGTACTGTTTTATATAAATATCTGAGACGGTTTCCGGTCGGTTAATAAGAAAAATAATATCTAATAAAAACAATCGGTGTGTTCTCCTAGATTTTTGTAATGGTGTCAGTGTGGTGTTAGGCAGTTTTTTCGTATTATTTATGTAATATATTATGAATGCTTTATGGGATAATTTTAGATGCGATCTTAGCATCATGATGCAGTCTATATTTATTTTATCATTAAATAGATTAGTTTTCTTGTCAACCCATTATTGCCCCACTGTTGGGCACGGCTCTTCTTTTAGAATGAGCGATAGGCCATAGTCCATCGCGCTGGCCAAGTGCGAATTGGTGGACAAATGGATTAGTTATTTTTGAGTTTAATGAAAAATTTTGGTAACTCAAAAATGATGCTTTATGTGTATAAAGCAGCATTTTCTAAGTATCTATCTTCATCTAAGTATGTACTTAGGTGAAGATAGATACATGTTAAATAGGGAAGAGCGGGGCTGGTTTTAACGGAGGTAAGAATTAACAAGCTTATTCCCGCTAAACTAAAAGTGTTAAAAATATGATATTCGGTTTAGATACACTAGATACATAGCCAAACCTGCTGCGACTTGCCAATTGCCAGCGAGTCGTTGCTTGTAATAGTTGTGTGCAGCGGCTTAGGATTGACAGGTAATTAATCATTTTTGATTTTGCAAAAAATTGATTTGAGACTTATTTAATCGCTGAATCGAATTAAAGTATGTTATGAATCGAACTCTATTTTATTGACAGTAACACTATATTATTTGTTTGTAATTATTTTGTCCAATTTATTTTCTGTGATTTATTACCTAAAAAAAGAGATCTTGGGGCTAAAATTAACAAACTGAGTGGGGTAAGTATTAACATGTTAATACTTACCCCATGATGATTTAAATGATCTTAAAATGTGCCAGAAACATCAAATGAAAAGCCCACAGAAAAGTTTAACATAGAGTTAATAAGGCCGCTTCCAAAGCATCTTTACGTGTTGGATCCAAACGAAAGCGTGTAAGGAAATCAACAATTCCCACACACACTCCCGAAAAAATGGCCTTAGAGGAAGAAGTCAAATTAAAATAAAAGTCAAAAAAGATAAAAAGTAGTCAGATGAAAACGAAAAATAAAGTTAAAGGTAAGGGAAAAGGGAGAGGTAAAGGTAAATAAACCTGGAGAGTAGAAGCAAAAAAGATTTAGAAGCGTATTCTAAAGGATGATAGCGAAGAAGATGCTTGCTTTTGTTTAGATTGCGCTGAGTCTTATAATGAAGACACATCTGTACTCGACTGTTTACAATGTATTTTATGTAAAAGATGGGCTCACATCACTGGTATCAAATGTGACACAAGAAAATACATGCCTTCATTGTTTGACAAATAATTATTGCCTCAAATGGAGAAGGTATTTCCGTCTAAAAATGCCAAATAGACTATTGTTATTTTTATATGTTCAAGTAAAAATTAGATTAACAACTAATAAATGGGACTTCTATTACCTTATTAGGATAGCCAGAGAATGTCTGAGACTAAAAAGTTTATATTAAGTTTAGATATTAAATTTAAAGGCTGAGTATTAGTATTTGTAGGCAAAGAAAATCTTTAAATTTTGTCAATCATTAATAGATAGTGAAGATTTAAAAGGTTATACGTTTTATTGTACCTTATTGACATTGCTTAAGACTGTTGACACTATAGTTTATATATAACTTTTAAATATAAAGTATCATATGTGTGTATTTATGTTTATTGCCTTAGAAATCTTAAAATTGTGACAATAATTAATAATGAGTGTAGATTTAAAAGAATACACTACATTCTTGTTATACCTCTTACAAAAAGTACTAATTTGTTTAACTCTAAAGACAATAAATCATTTTTAATAATATAAATGACACTTTAATTTAAATATTTGACTTAATTGTAGTATATGTTAATACCAGCCCCTTACGTTAATACTTACCCCAGCTCTGTTAATATTTGCCCCAGATGCGGGGTACATATTAACTAATGACTTTTTTGGTTTTGATGACTCTGTTTCTAAAACCACTTACAAAACTGATTGTTTTTGTTACTTATATCATAGCTAATTAACCAAAGCATGTTATAAATTAAAAATATAATAAAAAAGTTCATTATTATTGAAAATATCAACCATAATGCAAAATTTGTTAGTACCAGCCCCGCCTTCCCCTACCTTGTGACATGTATGCCACGAGTAGATACATACATAAGTCAAATAAACACCCAGAACCAGAATAAAAATTAATCTTTCATATGTGACATCGGGAATCGAACCCGGTATTTTCTGTGCTTTAGCACTTTCGCATACTGGTATGGCGAATATTAACTCTTACGTACAATGTCGCCAATAATGACACATCTTGGTGGGTCAATTAAAATAATAAATTAATGAGATTGCTCCAGTGAATTGCAAATGGACATCCAAAACGATTAAACGTTTTCCTTATTCCGATATTACCTCAACAAATTAAAACATAATTTAAGAGTAATAAAGTTTAAAGGTTTTTGGGGTGAATGTTTTTATTGTTAACCTAAGTACCGAACAGCGGTAGCGATTATAAAATGTCCCAAATTGTTTACGTAAATTATGGTATCCAATTGGCACTATATTAAATTTGTGGACAGTCGTAAAAAGACTATAACTAATGCAATATTGTTCATATTGCACTTACAATATTTCCCAAGGGTCGACGACGGCGGCAATTTTATGTTTGAAATTTAAAATGTGTGCTCATATTGTTCGTAGAAGATTACGGACAAAAAATACGTCAAGCAATATGAATAGTCATATTGCACAAAAACAAAATAACGTTTTTTTTTAAATGCCACTTTTAATTACAAATTGGTTAAACACAGGCAACGTCAATTAAATGGACGGATCGAAAAAGTATTTTGCATAGCGTGAAAAATTGTATTTGCATTGGATCATTTTAAAAAAATATTCCAGAAAGGCTTTGCCTTGTATTAAGAATCTTATAAGACAAGTTTACCAATAAAATTTAAAAAAAAATAAAGCTTGCCTTATATTTTTTTTAAATAATGAAGTAGCAAACGAGCATGCAGTCCACCTGGTACTTACCACGGTACATACGGGCGGCGGTGACCAAGTAGTCACCATAAACATCTGTAAGCAACTTCACATAGAACATAGGTTTTATATAAAGTAAATCACAGATACGTTGCTACTCCCGAGGACTAGGATGGTCGCCTCATATAAAAGTGTGCCTTATAATGTTGTATAACTTTACATTCGACTCGTTTACTGATGTAACCAGAAAGCATAATGCTTATGAGTTAAGAGTCTACTAAATTATGTCAATGATGCCACGCGATTAAGGAAATATTAAAAAACACATGTCAAACATTGGCGCCGAGAAGGACATATATCGTGAATTATGCGAGAATAAATCATACATAAATCACTCCTATCAATGTTTGTATGATAATCGGAACATTTGTTTGATATTGGTGAGTTCTGAAAATGTCAAAATGTATGCAAATTTAACGTAAACCAGATCGGACGTATAATCAGATAGTTTGAGAAGCAGTGTGGCGTTGTTAATTAATACACCTGCGTGTATTTTACTACATAGTATAAAACAAAGCTGCTTCTCGCTGTCCCTATGTATGCTTAGATCTTTAAAACTACGCTACGGATTTTAATGCAGTTTTAATAGATAGAGTGATTCAAATGGAAGGTTTTTATACCTAATAGATACATGTAAAATATTGTGAAGGAACTCTGATCATTTTGTTTTTGACTTTTAATCGTTACGAAGTTCGCCCAGTCAACTAGTTATATATAAGTACATAGTAGGTATAGAAGATAGATGCAGTAAACGAGCATACAGTCAACTTGATAGTTAAGTGGGCAAAGACATCTGTAACTTCAAACATAACAAGGGTTCTTCCTAATTTTAATTGTAGTCATTAGAACTGAGATGCTACTCACGAATGGCAAATAGTGGCAAAGAGCATTAAAAACTTTAATTTTGTTTTTATTTATTGATTTACAAAGAATTTTCAAATCATGTTCTAAAACCACAAAAGTCGTAATTTAAAATATTTAGAAAAAAACTAATTATGATTTCTATATATTTGTTTTGCAAATGATCATTATAATATTTTCAGTATTAGATAGATAGTAGGTATCTATCTCTAAAATTGCTTCTTTGACCTCGGCTTTTGGACTTAGGACCTTCAAGAATACAGATTTATTGGTGCAAGAGAATTATTGCCAATCAAATATTCATTAGCATTCTAATGATGGTTTTCAATTAATTAGTGAACTTAGTTCTTTCAAAACATTATTGGATAAGTATCATAAATATATTTTTATCAACTCATACGTAGGTATATTGAAAAATAAAGATCGATAAACGAAGAAAATATCTATCTATATCTACCTATGTCGTCGTCAACCCATTATTGTCTCACTGCTGGGTAGAGGTCTTCTCTCAAAATAAGATAATTATAGGCCATAGTCCACCGCACTGGCCAAGTGCGAAATGGTGGACTTCACACACCTCCGAGAACTTTTTTTTAAAAGAACTCTCTGGTGTGTAGGTTTCCTTACGATGTTTTCTTCACCGAAAAGCAGTGATAATTAATTTCTAATACGCATAATATTAGAAAAATCCGTGGTGCGTGCCAGGGTTTGAACCTGGGACTTCCCGATCGAGAGGGCAAGATTCAACCATTAGGCTATCACTGCTCTTCCTACCTGTACCTATGTACTATCAAAGCACTACAACATCTAAAGAGCTTTAATTCGACTTCCAAAAAAACTGAAGCAAAATCAGTTGAACTGCTGGATCAAGATATAAGTTAATAAAATTATAACCTCATACACGGCATCTGATTTCACACTGAAATCAGAAAGAGGTATCAGTTTAAATAAGCACAGCAAAGCATTAACAGTAACCGACGATTTTAGTAAGAATTGATTATTCTCTACAATCATCCATTCATTCATCAGCCCTTTGAGGTCTACTGCTGAACCTCTCCTAAATGGCGCCACTCCAACCGGTCCTGTGCCCTCTGAATCCAACGGTTTCCCGCTGTCCTCTTCATGTCATCGGTCCACCTGGTGGGGGGGCGACTTGCCCGACCCTTTTGCCTAAACGTGGTCGCCACTCAAGGACCTTCCTTCCCCATTGGTTATCGGTCCTACGTGCGACGTGGCCGGCTCATTGCCACTTCAGCTTGCTAATTTTGAGAGCTATGTTGGTAAGCTTTGTTCGTCTACGAATTTCATCGTTGCGAATCATGTCTCGTAGCGAAATTCCGAGCATAACCGTCTCCATAGCACGCTGAGCGACCCTGAGCCTCCGTATGAAGCCTACAGTGAAGGACCACTTCTCTCCAATAGATGTTTCGATTTTTACACAATTCATTGTATTCCAAAGAAATTTTTCTTAGCTATGATAAACCAGTATCCAAATATGTTATACCACAAACTAAATGAGAATAAAATTAGAAAAATAATCACTGTCTCATTTTTAAACAGTCGGGAATCCTAGGCTTGCGTTGAGCCCTTTTTCGCATTTTTGAAAACGAAATTTTCGTCTAAAAGCCTTTTCCAGACCCAAAACCTGAATGTCTTCTTCATTTCAGTTCAGCTTTATAAGTAAGCCTTTTCAAGGCATAGAAAAGCACAAGAATTGCATATTAATGCATCACGAAATAAAGAAACGTACGAATTTACGTTTTGTTTGCCATTTCAGTTTTCATTTACCGGATTCTGAATACCCGGCGTCGTTAACGAATCTCTTTATTGCAAAATACTAAGGACATTAAATGAAATTTAAGAATGTAAGGTCTCACGCGACGGAAAAGCGCATTTTGGCAAACAACAGATCGGTTGCGTTAATTTAGTGCCCGCTTAATTTTAAAATTTAAGGCTGTTGTTGTATACGCGAGAGATAATGAGGTGCGTTAGTCAGCGAATTAACCCAAAACTGAGCTACACTTAAATATATCGCACGCGTGTGGAGTACAAATAAATAGTTTTACATCTTAGTCTGCAGCAAAAAAAAAATTTTTTGGATCTTACTTTTAATACAAATAAAAAAATGTGAGGATGGATTTTTGATTATTTTTTAGCCTGAAGCAGGAGTTTTGGAAGCCGGCATGCGCTGGAGTCTCGTTAGCTCTAAAAAAAATGAACTTATTTTCACATTTACTACTATTAATATCGTAAGTGACGTAATAATACGGTATATTTTTACACAATAGAATTAAACAATGATCTTAGAATAATGAGATAACCTCTTGGAATAAAGAATTTTGGTCACCCTCGACTAGGGAGACTGATGAACTGAAGAAGACGACGGACAGGCGCTGCATTCAGATGGCTCAGGATCAGTCGAAATGGCGCAGATTAGAGGAAGCATACCCCCAACAGGGGATATTTAAAGGCTGGTGGATGGATGAATTTAAGCTAATATATGTATTGCGGAATTACAAAATTTTATGTAACCGTTACTCACGATAGGCGGTTTATTAATTACTTTTTGCCGATACTTCAGTCCGACTGGGTCATACTTAGCTAAAGGATTAGTTTTAAACAAAATATTTCTATCGTTTACCGTCACTCGCTTACAGTGAAACGTGTGCAATATACCGCCTACTTAATTTTAATTTTTAAAGCAGTAATTTGAACGTCAACGTTCGACAATCGTACTGGATAGCCACGGGCGTCCAAAAATTTTACAATTAACAATTGTCACCTTTCAAAAGTTGATAACAATGCATCGTGTTGTCTGTTCGTTTATAAATCCCAGTTATGGGACGAGGACTCGAGAAGACATAAAACCACAGAATACAATTGGGTTCTGGGTTCAAATCTCGACCAGATATAGGAACAATAAGTCTAGGTCTCTATTTATGTTTTTTTAGGTTTATTCTGGGTGGTTATATTTGTGTCAGTTGCACCTAGTACAAATCCCTTGTTAAAACTAACTGAAGGGTATATAGCATTTTTTATTTCTCTCTCATCGGCTGATCATTTCCCGCTTTTAAACAAATTGTTTCTGATACATGGGGCAATCCAATGGGGCATCCATTCAGGCTCTTCCCAGTGAGCATTTGTACTCACTGGTATTTACGACGGTGTGCGGCCACACATGCCGTCGTCCTACTCGGGGTCGCTTGGCTAGACGGTTCGAGCTCCCACTCTTACCACCCGCAATCCCGGAAGCCCCTTTTAGTCGCCTCTTACGACGGACATGGTATACCATAGCCCTATTCTGGTCCCGGAACTACAGGGACAAACTAAATATACCTAGAGCAATCACCTTATTTTAAACAAGTACCATTTTTTTTAAACTCCTCTTTCATCAACTGAAGAACAATAATTACCTACCTATTTCGGTATTGTCTATAATTATAGTATCAATAGATATTGCCATGCTATCCACAGTCCTAAGGTTTCCCTAAGGTGACTGCCAGTTGAACAAAAAATAATTATTGGCCTAATCTATTCGAGATCTGCTTCATACCTATATCTGTTTCCACAATACCTACAAAATATATTGTTTTTTATAAAACACGTAAAACACAAATAAAAGCTACAAGTGTAAAGGATTTTGTTAAAATCGAGATAGTGTACGACAGTGCAAAGGCCAAGTTCTGTTTAATTAACCTTAACACCAACATATCAATATAGTGACTACAATTAGGTAAGTCAGGTGTAACGATTTATTGTTATATTAAGATACCTACTGGTCTATTTATCACAAAATATTAATTAAGTATTTACTAACATTATAAAATAATCAATAGTAATAAGTTTAATAAGTGATGCGAGGATAAAACATTTTTATACGGTTGAAAAAGATGATCAGTGAAAACGTTCATAAAAGCTTATCAATTAAAAGACAAATTTCCAGTGAGATCAATACATGAATGAGATGAATAAGAAAAAATAATAACATTAATAACCAGAAATAATAAGATCAATAAGTAAATTACATCGATGAAATGAAGAGACCATAATCACACCACACATTATCCGTGATCTAAATTAGCTACTTACCACCTGTATTTAGCGTACACAACTAGACATTTACTGCTTTAGTCTGCAATCGACTATGAAGAGATGTGCCCAACAATGGGATAGTAACGAATTTACGACGATGGTCTTAAAGCCATAAAGAGTGCATAAACTCTAACCGATGTGGTTTGACCGGGGAGGTACCAGCGCCTTACCTATATGTAACGTCAAGCAGTTCTTGAGTTTCGGTGAAAGACTGTAGCTGCCGGCTCACATTTATAAGAGTCGATCATCTTAGTCCTCGAGAGTAGTAACTCATCTATGTTTGACTTTAAATAGATCCTTTGTTCTGTATGAAGTGTCTTACTTTTCTAAGAGCAGTAGTTGTCACCTAACATTAGGTGGATTGAATGCACGTTTGCTACTGCAATCTTATATTTTGACATAAGTAATGCAAAAAATATGCGTTTCAGTTTTTTCAAATCTTTACATCACTTTATCAATTTCACAATAAAAAAGTTATACAGATTTATAAGCCTTGTGTAAAAAGACTTAAATATAATAGAATTTCTTTATGAGATTAGCAAATGAGATTAATTGCATTTAAGTTAACTATGACTGCCTAATCTATCATTTGTACCGCGTTTTAGCGTATGTGTAGATATGTTCGCTACTGTTAAAAACTCAATTCGCTGTCCTCCCTAGTAATGAAAACTATATATCAATCAAATCTCAATATTTATTGCCCTTTGTGTATGAAATCTGATAAAACGCACATGTTGCACACGCACGAATCTAGAAACAACAGCTACGTCTTCCCTATCCCAGGAGAAGTATCTGCCGTAGCTAGATATGGGTGGTACCTACCTCCTATATGCGAGAACGGAAAAGCCGGTTATGTAGTAGCAGCAGCAGAAACAAGCGCTGGTTAGTAACCTCAATTGGGTTACAACTTGGCCTTATCTTTACGAAGTAAAATCCACCTATATAAAGGCATCTTTTATTTTAAAGACACCAACTTCATAATTTTATAAAAGATTAATCTCAGAACTTAAATTAAACTTACATAAATTCAATTCAAATAATTCGGATAAATATATTTTCTCGGTATTTCACGATGTTTGCCATCGCCGTTAGCACAAGATATAAGTACCCATATACCGATAAGAATCGCATATAACTTCTAAAAAATTACTTATTACTTCAATGAAAAGTTTAAAACACTGTATTCGCTTCAATTCACTCTAAATATCTTTAGTGGTAGCTAATTTTAGGAAATATTTTCTGCATAAATCGCGTTGTGTCAGTATGATAAGAAATATTTTATGCTAAGGTGAGCCCAGCAATGTGACATGTAGCTCAAGAGACGATGAGAGGTTACCTATTATCTATGGTAATAGACGTATAACAAGTAATAAAAAAAACCGTCATCTTAGTACATTTGATTTATTCAGGTCTTAGCGTAATCTTTCCCATAAATAAGTAGCCGCAAAAAATATTTTTTAAATATAATATTCATAAAGTATTGTAAAGTGGAAATACTTTCGAAATAAAATCTAATTGTGAAATAGGTTTCATATTATTCACGGTTTAAAATTGAGTAATTCATTGTATTTTCTAAACATACAACCAAAATCCTTACTAAATTCAGGGATTTGACATTAGAATTTGATAATTTTATTAAAAAAATAGTTATCTATACTTGTTATAAATAACAAGTTTCGTTAGGTTTCATATAGGTCTGTATTTATAAATTGTAACTTTTTATGTCAAAGAACAAAAAACTGCAGGTTTAATTTTAGCTCTTATGAATCGCGACGACAATATAAATTCTTAGAGAAAAGTCTATGTAACAATGCACTTACCTTCATATGCGTTACCATCGTTCCTCTCGCCTGCTGAGACATCAGTGAAAAAGTATCAAAAACGATTAGAGAATACAAAAATAAACTAAACATGAACACGTCCGACGGTCCTATCACAACAAATATTTGGCATTATTCACAGTCAAGTCACTAAGAACACAAAAAACACAGAACATAAACGAAAACAGAATGGTCCAACAAAAGTCGGGACTCGCGATCGTGTTGAGTATCGGAGCGCAACACGTCTGCCTACCGCGCGGCGCTAACACACAATGCTGGCAGATCGAAACTCGTCGACAATACGCGCACGCTACAATGACCACCGCCCCGCGCGTGCGACAGGGACGCACCTAATGTCACTGCCCTACGAACAATGCCCTTAGCCCTATGTTAATCCCACCAAAACCTACCTTACCAAAAAACGCACTAATCAAGCACCAGGCGATTAGAGGCACAGATGCATTACAATCAATTGTCTAATCGGAATATACAAAGCGGTACGGCCGTCCTCTTCTAGCGGATATTGTGTGCGTTCGTAGCTGCCTCTCGCTCGGCCGCGTTTCGCGACTAGGCGACGCCGTCCCTTTCTAGGCCCCGCCCAGGCGAGCGTCTTTGAGTGTGTCGCCGCTGCAGTGTGTGTAACAGACGCGCATTGTGGAAAACGCACACCACAGTGCCAGGTGGGTGTACGATCTACGAGGGCGTTTAAAAAGTCGATACAATCGCTGTTACACTGGTATTTGTGAAGAAAATTTTCTTTATTCCGAACACTGGCTGGGCGTGTATTGTTAGGCGTGGTTACGGGAAATCTCTATTGTGTGCGAGTTGGCTACGCGATTGGCGCTCTATTGTTGTTGACAACTTTCCCACCGGAGCTCGAAATACGATCCCACCGGCGAATATTTTTAGACATTCGTCGCTCTATACATTTGCATATACAAAAAAGCGTTCATTGTCTGAAACGCGTTATCTACTACCTACAAGGCCGGGCTGGTTACGACTTCATACTGACAATAAGAGTGCTCTAACCTGTATTAATGCAACCGATAATTTTCTTTACAATAACTATTACACTGTTCGTTTTACCGTCCAGATAGATTGAATTATTCATATATTTTAACGCTGAGATATTATGTACGGTAAAATAATCGGTCAAGCAAGAGTCGGGCTCGGCTAGAGAGTTCAGTATTATGGGTTCGTTAAATTTTTTTTTTTTTTTCGTTTGAGTTTTCGTTTAATTTTAAGTAAGACATTTTGATTCTCATTTTTTGACATCCAGCCAACATTTGATGAAGGAACGATGTAGCTATCTAGATGTACCTATGTGTGTAGCCTTTGAGTATCCTTGCATGTGTGACGCTGTTCCTTCTACTTATGTTTTTCATTCTAAGTTAATTATGATATTGTCGTAAAAAATCATTTTGTTGTAGGTAGGTAGGTATATGATTAGATGTGTTGGTTTAACTGATTAGATTTGTCTGAGGCTATCTTTTATCTATCGTGTCGATAGAAGGGTTTGGTTGCCAGCACACTTTCACATGAGGCGACCATCACCATCATCTGTGATTGACTTCTGACACAACCCATGTTCTGTATGAAGTTGATTACAGATGGCCATGGGATGCAGTGATCACTTACCATCAGCTGGACTGCATGCTCGTTTGCTACTTCATAAAAAAAAAGTGCGGCGCTCGTGGGACTGCCGCGGTAAAACTACTGTATAGCATATTTTTTTATTATTGTACTGAAGTTATTAACATATCATTTTTTATCAACTTATGCAATTTTTTTTTCTATTAGGTAGATACCTACTTAGGTATATCATTTTTTTTTCTTTAACATTAATTCACGTTTTTTTTGATCGGTACTTTCTTACAAACAGCTGCGTACCTACGTATTCGTCCAATTTCCGAGCAGCTCATCTCGATCCATACGAGCTTCGTACTGTCGTACCATAAGAACACATTAAGCGAACACTCGGCCGCGCTACATGGTAGGCGGAATCGGGGGTGTTAGGTTTTTTCATTACGGAATTTCTAGATTCGGTCGCCGCGCTCGAAGCCCACGATAAAATTTACGCAATAGCTTAAAAAATACACCTAAACGCATGAAATGCTTCACCCTAGAAATATTTGTGTAGAGAATAGCTTTGAATAATGAATAGTTTATGACCTATATTAACACATAGGTATAGGGTATATGTAACTAGGTACTCATTAGCGTGACATGACCAAAGCGGGCCAAGTGGCCAAGCTGGTCAAGTGCGAATTTCCACCAATTCGCACTTGGCCAGCGCAGTGGACTATGGCCTACACTCTCTCATTCTGAGAGAAGACCCGTGCCCAGCAGTGGGCCAATAATGGGTTGATGAGAGACCAAAGCGGGCAAAGCCGCGAGATTACCCTAGTCTAAAACCAATCCATACAAAACAAACAAGCCATTAGATCTGTCTAGGCGTAACATTGTTATCATTTAGCATACCTAATCGTACTAAGGTGGTAACTTAGTTAATTTATGCAACTTATCTAGATAGGTACCTATAAAACCTGTTAACACTTCGCATACCTACGGTAAAGTGCAATAACCTCTGGCCACTTCTAATAAAAACATTCGGTAAGTAACCCACCTATCTGGATTGTTAGAATTGTTTTCTTTGTCAATTCTAAAGGTAGATAGAATGTTCTTTGGTACTTAGGAACAGACTTATGCACTAGGTAGATCTACCAGTGATATCTAAAGATCAGTGATTGCCTAATGGTTGATACTTGCCCTCTCAATCGGGGGGGTCCAAGGTTCAAACCCAGAAACGCACCTCTGATTTATGTGCGTATTATAAATTATTTATCACTGCTTTTCGGTGAAGGAAAACATCGTGAGGAAACCTGCACACCCGAGAGTTCCTAAAAAAAGTTCTCGAAGGTGTGTGAAGTCCACCAATTCGCACTTGGCCAGCGCGGTGGACTATGGCCTATAAGTCTCTCATTATGAGAGAAGAACCGTGCCCAGCAGTGGGACAATAATGGGTTGACGACATTCAGATACCTACCTACTACAGGTAGGTATACCTGGTTGAAGCTACTAGGTAATAGCGTAATAGGTACACCTAGCATTTGTTTTTGTAATCACACTACCTAATGTATTATTACCTACCTATGTGACAGTGGGTACCTATGTTATCTTTAAAATCACCGTTTTTCCTTGATTTCTGGATAGATTCGAGCTTACACTTCTATTGCCCGTAACCCGGTAGGAGATACCTAGGTATCCACCTAGCAGGTAGACCGACCACACCTTTCGAAACGCAAAGACTGCTTTACGCTAGAAATAGGTGTGGTGGTGGTAGGTACTTCCCCGGGGAAAGTACACTGGTTCTTTTGTATGTGGGTAAATAGATACAATAAGGAAAATCTCAATACATCTTATCAAAAGTTTTAATTACGGAAACATACGCCCGAACCGACCTCCCTTCTCTACCTGAAAGTAGCTCCCCTTTGTCGTGAGCATAGACTGAACAATATTCAGAAATACCATATGAATTGCTAAGTACTTAGATCTATGGTTTTTTGGGTTTGTTTATGTATTATATTAGGAATACAATTAAAATATTTTTAGGATTTTTGAAGGAATATATTTGTTGGTTGTATGGTTCTTACGACAAAGTGAAAAAAAAATATAGAGCCTAATTAAAGAAACGTCATAAGGTTTTACCTTCCATTGAAATGTATATCATTGTACGTTATTGTTATTTCTGTATGTGTTATAGTGTGCAATAAAGAGTATTCTATTCTATTCTATTCTATATCGGTCGTATGGACAGTGTTGCCAGTCGTCCCGATTATGGCGGAACGACCCGTTTTTCTATCAAAATTAAATGACTCGCACAGGACAGGCTCAGTCCCGCTTTTCGAGAAGGAGTGGACTTTTCCAAAAAAGGTCACCTAATTGCAAATATGTGGGACTGCAGATTGCCGACCAAAAAAGGTTGCCATATCCTCTGGCTCTCCTAGACTAAGGAGAAAACTTTTGTCAATGAGTCTGTGAGGCGCGAGGCCCTTTGTACCGCGAGGACTGCTGTCCCGCTTTTGACTATGAAATCCCACTTTTTTCACTCAATAAGCTTCTAAATCCCGACTTAATAAAAAAATCTGGCAACGCTAGATATAGGTATCTCTTATCAACTCATTATTGGCCCTCTGCTGGGCACGGGTCTTCTCTCAGAGTGAGAGAGTTTAGGCCATAGTCCACCGCGATGACCAAGCGCAAATTGGTGGATATAGGTAATCATATAAATATAATTGATATAAATGAACGTCCATGGGAAAGTTGTAACGTATTTTTTGTTATTATCGTTAGCACGCCATTTCTACACGTTACCCGGTCTGTGTCCAAACCGAAGATTATCGACGGAAGAACCGCCACTGATGCCACCCACCAATTACTTGATTGCTTTCCACTGTTTTTGTTTACGGACCCTTAGACCAACTTCCGTGGAACTGCGACATTTGATTTTGATGATTGGATGCTACTGATAGTCTTGATAATGAATAGAGAGGGATTTCTTTGAGAACAAAGATATGACCTACTTTTGTTCCGAATGTATTATTGTGTCAATTAGGCACGAATCTTCTCTATAAAGGGCATCTTCTCTCAGAATGAGAGAGTTTTAGGCTATAGTCTACCACGCTGGCCAAATGTGATTAATTCCCTTTATTGATCGGTATTACCTACATACCGTAATTCTTATAAGCAGGTAGTCCTATCCACGGCTAGGAAGTAAACTAGGTCATAACCTACCTCTACCTAAGAAGTAGGTATACATATATATACATGTATATACATATAGGTGACCGAAACCTACAATCCGTAGCATCAGATAAAATGCATTAATTCTTAATGCGCTATTGTTACAAGATTTTTCCAAACTTGCTGTCTACTAAAGTAATAAGATTTTATTATAGGTACCTACTATGTGTTTAGGTTATGTCAAATCTATTAATTCGCAAACAAAATCTTAACAAGGCCATTATTTCTTGCCAACATTTTTGTTCAATTGCCTATTCTGCTACTGGGCGGTTCACAACAAACGTTCCCAATAAGTACAAATTTTCGAATATATGAGTTAAGCTTGGCCAGCGCGGTGGACTATGGCCTAAAAAACCTCTCTCGTTCTGAGAGAAGACCCGTGCCCAGCAGTGGCACAATAATGGGTTGACGACGATATGAGATAAGCGGTGCTTGGCTTGTCTTAAATCTAATCTAAACTTACCTATCAAAATACCTTATTATCTGTCCTATTTTACTACAAAATATAGATGAAAGATAGCTCCTGTGTCCCATACTCATATCTTCCCGAATCAGCTTGTAATTAATAAAGCCATTAAAAATGATTATTATCTATCACATATAATGTTACAAGTTCAATAAAGCATTTTTCGAATAAATACAGGGGTATCTGTAGTATCTTGTTATTCCAGTTAAGCTACTGGTTAATTAAGAAATATTTGGGGTCAGATTTAAACAAGTTGATAGTGTTATTTAGTCTTTTATGTTTGGGAGAGCAGTTCACGAGTACTTATTATGGATTTGAGTTAAGAAATGTTGGAAGGTGGTGTTTTTTTATCTGATTGAAATAGCAAATGAGTGTGCAGTCCACCTGATGGTAAGTGATCACTGTCACCCATAGACATTACTAAGCAACTTCACATAAAACATGGGTTCTATCTGAAGTCATTCACAGATGCGTTGCTACTCCCGAGGACTACGATGGTCGCCTCATATAAAAGTGTGCCGGCAACCACACCCTTCCACCGAAACGCAACAAATGCTGCACGCTACACATAGGTGAGGCGGTGGTACTTCCCCGGTCGAATTACACTGGTTCTACCACCTATAAGGGAATTTTGTGTTTTGTGAAATTTTATCGTTTTTTCGATCGATTTATCGTTCTATTATCACATTTATATGAAGCGATATATGTCTTAGTTCTCGAAAGTAACAACGCCTCTGATTGGCTTAATATACCTAGAACCTTTTTCTGTACGCATTTGCTCACAGATGTCCATAGGGTGTGGTTTTCACTTACCATCAGGTGGACTGCATGCTCGTTTGCTCTTCAACTTATATGTAACGGTGGATAGCATGCTTGTTTGATGTAGATAAAGAGAAAAACGGAGACCCATAAATAGATTTTTCCTGATAAGATATCTATCGGATCTCCGTGTTAAAAAAAAACAATGTGTATTGAAAGTTTTTAACTATTTAAAAGTCAAAATAACAAAAATCAGACTTATACCCGTTTTGAGGTGCACAGAATTAAGAGCTACTTATTTATGTGTAAAATAAAGCCTGTTCTGCACCCACTGACATAGAGTTCCGTATAGTTCCTTGACTAGAACACTTAAAAATCTTAATTAGCCAACAAAGTTTCCGTCTAACAAATCGATTTAAACTTTCGATTAGAGAATCGAGTATAAAATCGAATGGGCGATTGTCATGGTAAAAGGAACCGGAGGCGGAAATGCAATGGCGGATTGGATTCAAAGATCTTTAAATAGATAGACGCGCTAAGTGACGCCAATTAGTTGCCGCGCCCGTGCCGAGGTGGCTGTCTTAGTCTTTTTAGTCTTTTAGACTTTTTCGTCTTTTTGCCCTTTGTTTGGTGTTCTTAGAGCTGTCACGTACGATAATAGGTTCGATACTTCGAAACGAATCTTTACGTGTACGAGTAGGTATATTGTTTTGGTCACAATACCGGTCTGAGACAGTTTGGGATCTAGGTTCGATCCCCAGACGGACAGATTTCTAAATGATGTTTAGTTTTTTGTTCTTGGTCTGGGTGTTTGTGTTTATGTCCCTGTAGTTCCGGGACCAGAATACGGCTACGGTATCCTCTGCCTGTCGTAAGAGGCGACTAAAAGGGGCTTCCGGCGTTGGGGGCGATAAGAGTGGGAGCTCGAACCGTCTAGCTAAGCGTCGTCAACACCAGCCATCGTAAACACCAGGAGGCGCAGTCTGTACAAATGCTCACTGGGAAGAACCCGAATGGGATCGCGCTCAGAGGATTCCGGTTGTGTTCCACTGGAGATCCCGGAGACATCCACGAAGCGCTGAGGACGGCTACCAGGGGAGTTTCAGAGAGGTAAAAATCTTACATAACCCGGCGTTGCTCCCACGGCGTCGGGTGCCTTTTGAAGGTTTCCCCCCTCGAAAACAAAAAAAAGGTAGGTATATTATAGGTACGTCTACTTACATTTCCCTATAATGTAAAACGTAAACGAGCACGGTATATTAAACCTCCCTTCAACAAACATCTTTACACCGAAAGCATCTTCATTTGATCGTAATTACTCGCAAACTTTGAGATTGTTCCATATCGCTCAATACAACCCTCAACCCTTGGAGATAACGGGTTCATTTCACCCCCTTCATAACCCACACAAACTAACTTCGTTTTGATGCTGTCTTCAAACATAGCTCGTGTCGTATTATAAGCTATAGACGATAAGCTAAAAAATTAAGATTGTTCCATATCGTTAAATACAACCAACGCTTGGAGATAACGGGTTCATTTCACCCCCTTTATAACCCACACAAACTAATTTCGTTTTGGTGCTGTCTTTTGAATCGCTCGTGTTCTGTCGTATCGTAAGCGATAGACGACAAGCTAATTTGTAGCTAACTTGCTTTGTTAGACAGGCTTGGGTTCTTTGTTGCTTACAAGTGGGTTTTAATAGTAGAGCTGCAATTAATACCACTGTCATAGGGCAGTGGATGCGGCGATGGTAGGTACCTCTACGACGAACCATAAAGTTTTAATTATGGACCATTATGGTCCTATAGAGTAGCGTCGTATGTGATTGATTTCAGGTGGAACCATTGTTCTCTATAAACTTCCTTATGGGAGGTTGTAATCATGAGAAGTACTTCAAGCTCGTTTGGTACTTCAATCTTGTAAAAAAAGAATTCGGATTGAAATCGCATTGTTGTTAGGAACGTGATGCTACACCACATTGTCAAGGTGGTAGAACCAGTATAGTTCGACCGGGGAAGTACCACCGCCACACCTATTTCTAGCGTTGTGTGTGTTGGAAGGGTGTGGTTGCCGGCACACTTTCACAAGAGGCGACTTCATAGTCCTCGGGAGTAGCAACGCATCTGTGATTGACTTCAGATGGAACCCATGGTCTGTATGAAGTTGATTATAGACGTCTATGGGCGGCAGTGACCACTTACCATCAGGTGGACTGCATGCTCATTTGCCACTTCAGTCAGATAAAAAAAAAACTTATTCGTTGTTTTATCGCTTATTCGTAAGCAGTGCAGAAAGTCGTTTAAATATATTAGACGAAGTGAACGAAAATGAGCCATACCATAAAACGAATGGGACGCTAAAATGAAAAGCAACTTTATTACTATCAAAAATTAGGTAAATCCTTATTTGCTTAAAACTGCATATGGTAACCCGTTCAAATCATATTACGAATATTCGGAATAATTTAACACGTATTGCTTAAAAGATAAAGTTGACATCTTTCAGTTAAGGACATAATCTTTTATGGTCAATAAATAATAGTATCTAACCACTTCAAAGGTCCAAGATTCGAATCCCGGTGAACTAGTTTTTTTTTAATTTGTGTAGATCGGTTAGTTCCTACCTTTATGTATTTAAATTAATTGTTTTCGGTACCTACTTGTTTTACTAATGATGAAAGACCATATCTACTTATATATATATAACATTAACAAATTTTCGTAAGTAGGTCCTTACATCCTAACATAATATTACCACCCAAAAGCCTTATCGGTGGCAATTTTAAGGCGTTTGATGTTTCGTCTTTAATTTCAGCGCTGTTATTAAATTTTACTATCAAATGATGTTAATATGTCTGTGCTTGTATGCTAGTATATTGACGTAATTTGTAGTTCGTAAAATGGGTAGCTACTTAAATATAGGTTTGTGTGGTTAGTCAATATTTATATGAGTAGGTACGTAGGTACGTATATAGATAATAACTCTAGGGATTATATTTATGAGTATTATGCGTATTTATGCGTAGTTTATATTTTTTCAAGACTGTGAATGATGCCTTCGTTTAGCAGGCCTAATTTACTTTGAAAAATTAGAAATGCTTGGAATTTGAACTCCGAAGTTCTCTATATTATAAGGCTGAATTTCAAAAAACCTAAATAATAGGTACCTACTTACATTTGATATATAGGTAAAGTAATAGGTATAAGTATTTGTCTGCATAATTAGGTCCAGTCATAGATACCTACTGTTTTCTATTTTTGCATAGTTTTTAATTTTTTTTTAATTTGATTAGGTGGACATATCTACCTTATTTTATTTAAACCTACTTAGGTATTTAAAAATTCTAAAACATTGATTCGAACCCAAACCTCCGCTCACTTTCCTCTTATTCTAAACATCTACCGTTAATAATCATTAAGCCGAAAACACATTAACGGCACCGTAAACTGAAAATAAAGTCATTTTACAAAAAACTGAAAGATCGCTAAGTGCTCTAAATGGGACTTTCCGTAAAAGCGTTTTAAAAAACTAAGTGAATCGGACATGTTGGGTGGACAAAATATTAGGACTTTCACAAACGGAGATTAGTTCAGCTAATGGCCCATTTGCGTTAGGGAGATATTTTTATGAACGCCGGATTTTATTTCGTTTGGGTGTTTCTGAAACGGGGGATTCGGATTCGATTCCCCGCTGTATTTTTTAGGATTCCGTAAGTACTCCGTCCTCCTGAACTGTGATAGTTAGACAGTTGAGATTTTCAGAGATGGTGTATTTTTGTTGCCGCTTTAATAAATATTCAAAACAGACAAATAAATATTTAAGGGGCGCTCGCATACAACAAACGCGACTTTTTTTCAATTTTTTGTAGATAATTGTACGGAACCCTTACATAAGATGCCCAACTTGCACTTGGCCGGTTTTATTTAGGTATATTTGTAAAAGTAGCGATCGGCGATGCAGTAGGTAGATACACCAGGTGCGACTTCTTTACTGTTTAAGATAATGTCACGGAACCCTTTGTGCGTTAGCCCAACTCGTACTTAGCCGGTTTTATTTAGATATATTTGTAAAAGTAGCGAATGATACAGTAGGTAGAAACACCAGGTGTTTGGTGGCCACTGGTGGCATCTGTAATCAAGTCCAGATAAGATAGGTAAATATCGTACTAGAAGTGGATATGACCCACTGACGCGATGCTAAGTTGGAGCTTAGTTGAAATTTAATATCATGCTATACCTACCTACTAAGGGGAAAAGGGGCCGTCTGAATAAAAATACCTATATTAATATTAATAAAAATATTTTCAGATAAAAATATTTTTACCTACTTACTGAAAATTGACGACAAAAAACACACAAATGTTGTTCAATGTTTTTATTCTTTTCTCGATTATGACGCGGAGGAGGGAAGGGTAAATCCTAATCTTGTTCCCCTCTTCCCAATGTGGAGTAACAGCATAGTTTTACCTACCTATAATTTCGTCTTAATATGTTAAAGATCTTAGTTTAAATCTTAAGTTATGTTCCATTTATCGATTTTGATGTTCGGCCTCTGTAACAGTATGTACCTAATTCAACATAATGTATAATATACACATAACATCTTTTGTATTATCTACTTACCACTTCTATTAATAAAACATATTGAACCACTATTCAAATCAACAACAAACTGCCTTTTTCTAAAAATAGGATGATAATTGTTTGCGTTAAATTTCCCACAATTGAGCGTACAATTTCTGGAAATTCCACACATTTTCCGCTCACTGGGCGGCGCGACAACAATAGGCATTGTGTGGGGCGTGCCCCATTGTGCCCCACGGCCAATCGGATCGCTCCACACAACAATAGCGCACCGAATTGGAATGCTCTATTGTCGGATTGGCGCTTTGTTCGAATTTAGAATCGTTTGTTTGGACTGAGGTGTCAATCACTCGGATTTTGCTAGTTCCAATTTTGAATTTTGTTACATTTAGAGCAGTTAATGGAATGTTCAATATGTTGCTAATTCGAATTTCAAATTTTGTAACATCGTAGTAAGTAGGCCAATTGTATTGTTTGAATTTGGAATATAAATCTTTTATTTGGATTGACTTAGCGCTGTCAATAATTGAAACGTTAATTTACCAATTCTAAATTCAAATACCGTGTGTAACATCAAAATAGCCAATAATAGCAAAAATATTACTGTCTGTCTATACCTATATGATATGTTACTATTATCTATAAGACGGGTTCCTTTCTATAACCTTGAACTAAAATACAGGAACATTATTGGAGCTAATATTAAAAAATGCTAATTCTAATTTTAAAAATTCCAGTGCACTACATTTTTAACTGAAATAAATCTCATTGTCACCAAAGAATCACAAATGAAACTAGATAGTAGACAGAGAGATAAGATAGTAATCTAGGCGACAGTCGCCTACACGCTTATTTTCCTCATTATTAAATTCACAACTCGAAGTTAAAAACTATTTATAACAGTCGTCAATAAAAATATGATTTAATAACTATACAAATCTCATAGCTAATTATTGTTACAGTACAACTTAAATAAAAACCCTATGAATATGGAATACGGTTGAAAGTCCATCGACGCGAGAACTGTGCACTCAAACTGTTTTGTATGAACCTTATTTTGTTGTAAGAAAATTGAATTTTAAATGTAGAACGTACGGTCAAGCGACACCTGTTCCTGACATCCGGTACATTCGCGTCGACTGGTTATAACGACTTGTACTATAGGTACAGTCGCGTTGTCAAGGTTTAATTGAAGATGGGCTCATTTCTTGTCTCTACGAAAGTACATTCTTATGAGGATTATCGACCTCTTTGTAGACGACTTTGTTCTTACAAAATATTGCATATCTAGTATTTTGTTGAAATAAATTAAAAGTTATTTAACTTTTTTTTGTTTCTGTGTAAGGATAGTTATTTTCTATATTGGGTTGAGGTTACAATCATAAGGGCTGTGTTTTAATACGGTATTATGTAGGAACGTACTAGGTCTTAAATGTTTCCTGCTACCTACCTGAATGGGTTGTTTATGTAATTTCAGTTGCTATCGAATGTATCACGGGAGATACAAGAATAAAATTACCTAATGCTTTTATACCTATTATTACTACACCGTTTGTGAACAACGAAGAATGCAACGTTTCATACGGATATGTATCTATACGAATCTATACGGATATGTACCTACCTATCTTTAGTGGCTCGAATGCACTACATTTATTTCTTTAAAAAAAAATATACGTGACGAATAGATAACCTCTTTCCTTTGGGAAGTCGGTTAAAAAGCGGTTCCAACGTTTGTTCTTGTACATATTTTGTTCTATTTTAAAGCTATTTGTGCCCTAAGGGTACACATAAGTACCTATAGGTAGTACCTATCTACCTAGATAGGTGCATCTATGAGGCATTATAATATAGTCTTAGGATTAGCAACGTACGCATCTACTTGTATCTCAATTCACATAACATTTTAGGTATTTGACACTATATAGGTAACTTGTTTCAGGAAGTAAGTAATATTTCTTCACATTTTAAAAACTCATTTTTTATTATTATACGTACTTTATCATTTATTCTTTGGGTTATAACTGCGTAGGTAATCTGACCTATATTAAAATATATTTCCATAATTACCTACCCACCTATTTGATAAACATCAACTTATAACATCAGAAAGCAAAGATCAGAACCTATCGCTCACAGAACAAATAAGTAGCTACTCTGCAAGCTACATCTTATTATATGGCCTTTAGATTTCGAACAAATGTACCCCCACACCCGCAAAACCGATCTCGACCCCCCGCGCTGCCACCTCACCTACTAACTACCCTCACTGTAATGCACTATCAGAGCTCTTTCATAAATGGACAATGTTTAGCTAAGGTTGTCAGCTGTAGGTAAGAAATGGTGGGTAGTTTTATTTTTTTTATTGAAGTTGTATTTGATGATAAGTGGTCACTGACGCCGATAGACATCTGTGAGCGACTTCATATAGAACAAAGGTTTTATAGGAAGTTAATCACAGATACGTTGCCAGTCCTAAGGACTAACCCATTTATTGAAATACAAGATTTGCGTCACGTTACAAATATGTTTTGCGGAGGTACCTGTCTTTAGATTTTAGATTAGATTTAAATTTTAGACTTTTAGATTTCGAACAAATGTACACTACACTTGCAAAACCGATCTCGACCCTCCGCGCTGCTACCTCGTCCACTAACTACCCTCACCTTAATGCACTATCAGAGCTCTTTCATAAATTGACAATGTTTAGCTAAGGTTGTCAGCTGCAGGATAAGATTTGAGAGTTATTTTTTTTTCTAATAGGTATTGAAGGTGTATTTGATGGTAAGAAGTCACTGAAGCCGATAGACATCGGTAAGCGACCTCATGCAAAACAAATGTTTTACCTGAAGTCAATCACAGAAGCGTTCTAAAGGCTAAAATGGTTGTCACATGAATTGAAAGTAAACTGCGTGTAATGAACATTGAAAGTAACCACGAACCTCACTCGGGCTAGTGGATAGAAGATAGGTAGATACTTTTTGCTGAAAATAATTTCGAGGGTAGGTACTATATTTTATTGTAGGTTCCATTCATTTTTTAAGTTAAATTTTTAGGTAAATTTAGATAGGTTATCTATGGTTATTAAAAAATAGGTTTCCTGATAATAATAATTTTAAATATTTAATTTTTTTATATTAATTTCAATATTTATTTTTTTAATATTATTTAAATATTTATTTTTTTAATATTATTTAAATATTTAATTTTTTAATAATTTTAAATATTTTATTTTTTCATTATTAAAAGACATAGGTACTTATCTACCAATTTTACAGAACATTTATTTACGTAAGTAACTAAGGTATAACGTAATTGTTTTGAAATAAAGATAGCTATAAAAATATTATCATCATCTGAAAAAACGTTGCCAGCCCTACGTGTAACAGTTTTATCGGGACACCAACTTTTCCTTTGCCGTCATCTGCGCTGTATTTCAATAGAACTACGACTCATTTTCACACAGCCACGTGTACAACTCACTTTGTACGCAACTCTGCGGTATATGTGTGAGAAGGGTGGCCACCCTGCCACCCCAAAAGCGTCTTGGAAATGTTTAGTCTCGTCTGTACACATTTTGTTTCCCTTATTCTCAGTTCGGCGCTTTCATTCGAAATAGATAGGTCCGCTTTGTATGAAAATGTCGTTGTAAGATTTTTTGATGGCTGAAAAGACTGGGACCTTTTGATTCGAGCTTCTTCGGGCGTTAAGAAGTCGTCTTTATTATTTACGTTATCAATAGAGGTCTAAGTAAATGCTGATTGGTTTTTATTTTATGTCTAGTATTGGTAGGTAGGTCGGCACATTTTTATATTAGGCGACCGTCTTAGTCCTCGGGAGTGGCGACGCATCTGTGATTGACTTCAGATAGAACCCCATGTTCTGTATGAAGTTGCTTACAGATGTCCATAGGTAGTGATCACTTACCATCAAGCGTATTGCATGCTCGTTTGCTACTCCAATCTTTTAAAAAAGATAGGTACTTCTTTATCATTTCATTATTGTACTACTGGGCACAGGTATAAGGATGAAAAGACTTAAGACCAAGACAGCTGACTCGGATAGACTCCACGTACGCTTTGATTTTTTTTTTAAGAGAACTTTCAGATTGGAACATCAGTATTTAGAGAACTCTCAAAGATTTAGAGAATGTTCCTATACAAGTTTGTACAGGAGAAGGAAACCTTACCCAGGCTAGGTAACCTAGATAGGACCTGAGCTAGGTAAGGTTTGTTTACAAACAGAGACCTAGGATTTGAACTCGAAACTTTTTGGAGAACGGCTTCCATGCCATTAAGCAATTACTCCCTTAAAATGTCTTGGGTACAACCCATTATTGTCGCACTACTGGGCACGGGTCTTCCCTCAGAATGAGAGAGTGTTCGGCCATAGTCCACCGCGCTGGCCAAGTACGAATTGGTGGACTTCACACACCTCCGAGAACTTTTTTTAAAGAACTCTCGAGTGTGTAGGTACCAGTGATAATTAATTTCTAATACGCACATAAACCAGGGGTGCGTGCCTGGGTTTGAACCTCGGACCTCCCGATTCCAAGTTTCAACCATGAGGCTATCACTGCTCCTTAAAATGTCTAGTATCTAATCTAGTTAATTCTTAGCAAGTAAAACTGCGTAAGTTCAAAGTTAAAACACTCGTTAGCAATAAAAGCTTTTATTAAAGCTTTCAAGTTTCACAGGGTCTACTGTATAGGTAGATATTAAAGCTCCTATGTACAAAGTTAGGAGAGTTTACAAATAGCGAATTTTTAAAGTAGTTTAAGTCTAATTTACACAAAAACCCAGACCCAGAACAGGAATCTGAACTTATCATTCAGATACCTGTCTAGCCGGGTATCGAACCTGAAACCCATTGCGCGTCAGACCGGTATCCACACGACCGCACGGGTCGTCAATAGGTACTAAGTTAAGAGCGTTCACAACTATGAGCAGTAAATATGTTATTGCAATTGGAAATATTGGAAATACACTAAGCTATAGGTTCGTCTTCGACTAATCTCTATGATGTAGGTTGGTACCGATCCAGTCCCTGTAGCCTCGAGGTCAGAATAGGGCTACGGTATCCCCTGCCTGTCGTAAGAGGCGACTAAAAGGGGCTTCCGGGGTTGCAGACGGCTAGAGTGGGAGCTCGAACCGTTCGGTCAGGCAATCCCGGGAAGGACGGCGGTATGTGTGGTCGCATACCGTCGTAAAGACTAGACGGAGCGGTGGGCCCAGCCGCCCATCTGGGAGGAGCCCGATGGGGCAGCGCGCTCGAGGATTCCGGTTGATGTCGTTTCGAGATCCCGGAGTCCTCCTTTTCAGCGCCGAGGACGGCCACCGGAGGGAGTTTTAGTGCGGTAAAAATCCCACATAACCCTGCGTCGCTCCCACGGCGTCGGGTACCTATGGAAGGTTTCCCCCCTCGAAAACAAAAAAAAAAAAAAGGTTGGTACCGATCTGGGTTTATGCGTATTTTCGCAATGGTAAAATTGCGGTCCACGGATGCCCAGCATCATCCCCAATAACTGCAATTGCCTCTCTCTTTGGTATTTTATTTTGTCGTGGAGAAACTTCAAATCCCTATGGCCGGAGGGGTAGCTAAGAGGATATACTGGATTCCTACCGGCTAAAACCCCACGGTGTTCTCTGGACTTTTGTAGGGATCACGGGTACCTACGCTAGTAGCACTCATCCACGCTCCCGACGTTTGCTCGCGTCCAGGGTCATCTCGACTTCACAGTAACCCAAGCTAACTGACCTCAATAAATTGAAATATTTTGGATTCAGCCCTCTGTCTTTTGCCTTTCTTGCCAGTAGGGGAGCGGGGGGCTAGTTGTAACAGGGGCAAGTAGTAACAAGCATTTTTTACCTAGTTAATACAATAATATTCATTGTTTTTTGCGCCTAACCTACCTACTAAACGGCCCACGTGGCGGAGCGGTTACTATACCGGTCTGACGCGCAATGGGTCCCGGGTTCGATTTCCGGCCAGACAGGTATCTGAATGATGTGTTTAGATTCGTGTTCTGGTTCTGGGTGTTTGTGTATTCGTCTTGTGTGTCCATGGTACCCACGACACAGGATAAAATTCTACTGTGGAGAGTGTAGAAAGCGTGCTGTTCAATACGCATTCTGTCACATGAGTGCGATTATCACCAATAACATGAATTGCAAACCAAACTTATCTATTTACATCAATATCTACTCAGAATTTAAATTTCACAATGGCATAAGGAATCTTAATGCATGGAAAGTCTACGTCTACTTGTGAAAACCACAAAGTTACATCCATCCCATAATACTCCGATAAACACGATGGGAGCACACTTCGTTAAAGATCCGCTCACACAAGGTGGAATGAAAAACAAAAATAACATCGCATAGGACAGCGGGGACAGGGGGACAAGCGACCAAAAAGTAGAGGAGGAAGAGCAGTCGGGCCTTTGTGTCACACCCTCCCTGTACTGACGGCAAAAAAAAGGGAAAATTTATATTTTGATTAAAATCCCTACTTGTGTATATAGTAATATCTACAGAAGTGTGGATTGTAGAAATGTATACAGGTACAAATAATTAAGTAACGACAGCAAAAAAAAGTAGCCAGTTATTGTTACATTTTGATCACGAAGTAAAGATTATGTTATATTTTTTTTTACAAGAATGAACGAAACTGAATCAGTTCCAATTATACCTAACTTAAAACGTATTTATTAGTGAGAGGTACTAATGATACGAGTTCTAAAGGTTGGGGCTTGAGAGTTATAGAGTTAGGTTGAGATAGGGCCTCGTTATGACGAGTGATATTAGTGTAGGCCTTACCTGTAGTCCCAACAAAACGGGCCCAGAGGAACAACGAGAAGTTCGAGCCGGTAGAAGTCCGGTGTATCGCTGCTGTTCCAGCGGCCAAGAGGAAACAAGTACAAGGCTTCCCCACATAAAAAATGGCTTCATTTAACGATGAATGTAAAATGCGCATCTTAAAAAATATAAAATATGTATTTTTCTGTTTCTCCAACGTCTCAATTTATTTTTGTATCATGATAATGGATCCAAATGCAAACTATTATTATAATAAATTACTTGCATTAATATGTTTGTGCGTTTAAAATAAAACGCTTGAAATAAAATGTATAAAACTTGAAACATAATAATGTAAACATATTTCTTGCATTTTAAAACATAATAAATGTAAGTAAACAAACGAAAGGTGGTCAGAAACGACAAATTTAGATAAACAACTATAAATTGTCCCAAGTTAATATAATGAAATAGAATTTCTGGCTTAAACCAAAACATTTTAAGAGCTTTCAGATTTATGTAATAATTAATATGTTTTATTGACCGAATTGTACAAAACAAAATTTAAAATAGATGTCTACCACAGCTACATGTTGTTCGTCATAGTTTTTTTTGTTTATATTGTTATATTTTATTATCTGTATTAAATAAACGTAGTTAAAGAAACTCCTCGAAATTTAACGACACTAACCTCACTTCTCCCAAGGTTGTTTTGATTTTAAAGGTGTAGAGAAGAGGACCCCGGGAGTTCCAATTTTATTTTTTTACTTGCTGTGCCCTGTGGTTTTTCCTGCGGTTTTAATAACTTTTGATGGGGTAAACAGATTGATGATAGGGTAAACAGACAGAAGAAGAGTGCAAATCTATACTAATATTATAAAGATGTAAAGTTTGTAACTTTGTTTGTTTATATGGGGTAATCTTCGGAAATACTGAACCGATGTTGAAAATTCTTTCAGAATCAGAAAGTTACATTATTCACGAAAATATTTTATTACAATTGAACAAAATATAATTAATGCTCAAAGAAGTGGGCACATGTCGGCTAGTAATTAATATTTTTGTTACAAATATCTGCGATGTACGAGGAACACCTATTTATATCATACTAGGTCATTCCCACGGCTTTGCCCGCGGCTTATATGTGTTAAGAATACGATACCGCACTCTTTCACGTTAATACTACTAATTGCATTATGCTGAAAATTGATACACAGTTTATAACGTGAATTAACATGGGATACTCATTACTATATTAAACATGATAAAAACGGACGGAGCTGGGGGATTAGCTTAGTACCTACCTTAATATTTTTTTTATAATAATGAAGTAGCAAACGAGCATGCAGTCCACCGGATGGTAAGTTGTCACCGCTGCCCATGGACATCTGTGATCAACTTCATATAAAACATAGGTTCTATCTAAAGTCAATCACAGATGTGTTGCTACTCCCGAGGACTAGGACGGTCGCCTCATATAAAAGTGTGCCGGCAACCACACCCTTCCATCGAAACGCAATGAATGTTTCAATTTAGAAATAGGTGTGGCGGTGGTACCTCCCCGGTCGAACTACACTGGTTCTACCACCTTCACCCGGTCAAACTACACTGGTAGGTACACAATAGAAATAGTTAATGCTTTTATCCGCATTTTCGCCTTTTTTTGCTAACGGTACGTAACAGATACAACTTTGTAAAGCTCGTCTGTGAGGGGGCGAAATTAAGAGACACTTTGTGTTGCTTCATAAAGGAATGTGTACCTATATGTCGGAATCTATGTTGATTCCTGTGTATAATTATTGTTTGTTTGCCAAAAAATATCCGAAGTAGCATCAAAGAGAGTTCTTTTAACGAAATGCCGTGCTTTTGGCTTAATCTCCTGGTTTTTGGTAAACAATTGAGTGAAATGGTAATGTTATAATGTAAAGGACTTATGGTCCAGGTATGTTTACTTTTCTTTGTTTTTAATAGGGTAGCAAGATATCATGAAGTCCTTAAGTGGTCACTGTCCCAAATAGGGTGGTAGTTTTATAGATATATTTTAGAAGTTACGTCCACCAATTCGCACTTGGCCAGCGCGGTGGACTATGGCCTAAACTCTCTCATTCTGAGGGAAGACACGTCCCCAGCAGTGGGCCAATAATGGGTTGATGAGATTACAGAAGTTAACAACTGAAGGTATCTATGAGCACGCAATCCATCTGATGGTAAGTGGTCACTGCCGCCCGATATCTGTGATCAACTTCACACAGAACACGGGTTCCGTCTGAAGTCAATCACAGATGCGTTGCTGCTCTCGACTATGGTGGTCGCCTCATGTGAAAGTGTGCCGGCAACCACACTTTTCCATCGAAACGCAAGAAATGCTTCACGCTAGAAATAGGTGTAGCGGTGTTACTTCCCCGGTCGAACTACACTGTTTCTACCACCTATTGAGACTTCAAGACACAGCAATATTGCTTTCTAGCGTCGTATTTATTGAAGTCGTTGAAGTCCACTTCCAGCTGTAACAACGAAAATAAGTCAGGAATACTAATAAGGGTAGTAGGTATAGGATATAAATATTTTAGAGTGCAGAATTGAATAAGGAATAGCCGTCATGAATGAAAGTGGACATTTCGTGTCGCTAGCGCTGAACTAAAATAGCTGGCACAATAAGGGCATACTTAGCTATGACCCGAGTCGTTACAGTGTGGATTTGTAAATGGTTGGATTTGCATCATTTAATATGTGTTTATAAAAAGAAAAAGACGCTTTCTACACTCATAGCCCCACAGTAGGATTTTCTCCTGTGTCGCGGGTGCCAGGGACACACACAAAGACGAATACACAAACACCCAGACCCAGAACAAGAATCTAAACTCGTCATTCAGATACCTGACTGGCCGGGAATCGAACCCAGGACCCACTGCGCGTCAGCCCGGTATGGTAACTGTTTGGCCACGCGGGTCGTCGTGTATATATGTATAATACATACTTCATTTGTTATTTGATGCGATTTAATGGCGTGATGAGAAAAGTCTTTTAGATTGAAAAGTGCCAATCGATTGTTTGTGTTAAAATACATATTGCCTATCTACATTTAATATTAATAGGCATAAAACGTTTAATTATTTTATTTCTTAAGTTCTAAAAATATCAATTGAGGCAAAATACATGTCATTAAAAATAAATAATAATCATGATTATTGTATTATGATAAATATTATGATAAGATATGATATGATAAGAATCAAATAAAATAAAAATCAAATAATTTTTAACTAAACACAAAATGCTAATAGCGGAATAAAAATCCACATGAAATATCCAATATCATTAAAAAATTAAATAAGAATTAAATGAAAAATCTAATCCGTACTCTTTATTGACTCGTCTCATACCTGTTTCTATGTAGGTGCGTTGGTTTGTAGCGGTGTCATCTGGTGTTATAAATAAACTAGGTATTGTAGCGAAACTGCAATTTGTGTTCAGGTGACTGAAATATTTAATGAGCAAACGAACTAATGTATGTGCATTACAACTGATGTTACTATACCTAACCAGAAAAGTTCCTATTAGTGAAAATATGAGGGTTTTCCCCGACTGGATGTGCAGTTCATCTAATGTTAATATACCTAACCATCGGAAACGTAAATAAGTGAAGAGAGGGTTCAATCCCCGGCACTTTTGACTTTACGAAGCTATTAAGGTAGGAAGGTTTTTTTCTACTGTTTTTTTTTCAAATTATAAGTTACTGCCGCCACTCGACATCCGTAAACGACATCACACACACCCCTGTGTGCGATGTTTAACCTGAGGTCAATTACAGATGTTTGATGCTCCCCTGGACTATGATGATCGCCTCATACGAAGTGCGATGCCACCAATATCCTTGCATCGAAGCGCAAGAACTGTTCTACACTAAAGATAGCGGCCCTAGGTGTGGCGGTGGTACCTCTTGGAAATAGTTACACTGGCTCTACCACCTGGTAAAAACAGGAGAGTAAATGTATATATTATTTATCTTACTAACACTCTCTTTACCATCATTTTAAATGTCAAGGCAAGTGAAAATTAATTCCTTATACGCATATACAAAATCATCAGTGTTTTGGATTTGAACCTCAACCTATTACCGTGAAAAATCGAATTGTCAACCACTATGCCATTACGGTAGAGAGAATAAAACGTCATTACAGTATCCACCACTTAATAGCCTCACCATCAAACGAGGCGCATTATTATGTAAAATGATCCGGCATAATCCCGAAATAATCCGTATAAATAATAATCCGGCTAATAAATAAACAGTGGCTAAAATACATAAGCCATTAGTACGCGATCCGAGCTTTTAAGTGGCCACCGAACGAGCTAATTGGTCGTAAATTATCATAATTTGCTTTACTGCACCCCACGTCGGTTAGCGCTAGAATGTAATTATTAGATTAAAAATTATGATTTAGTTATCGTTTTGAACGTCTTGAATCTGTGTGTGATATAGTGTCATTACTAGAAACTATGCTGGTGGCCACGAAACAGTCGATTCAAATGACTTTCGGTTAGTGCTGTAAGCGTTGAAAAAACAAATCTTATGAGGCCACGAAATTTCATAGCGAATGGTAGCAAAATTTCCTGAAATTCGGTCAACCTTGACGCTTTGGCAAGGGAATGTTGCATTCTCCTTGTATACATCGACGAAAGGTTTAATCTGTATCTTCTAAAATTCTCTATATACAACAAATATATCAACTGTATTCCCATATATTTTTTTTAAATTATTCCTCATCTTGTCTTGTAATAAATAAACGCTTTCTACACATAGCCCCACAGTAGGATTTGCTCCTGTGTCGTGGGTGCTATGGACGCACACAAAGACGAATACACAAAAATCCAGACCCAGAACAAGAATCTAAACTCATGATTCAGATACCTGACCGGGAATCGAACCCGGGACTCACTGCGCGTCAGTCCGCATGGTAGCCGCACCGCCACGCGGGTCGTCACCTTAAAGATGGTTATACATAGGCAAAGATATTTTAACTGTAATTGTGGTATCAACCTAAAGAAAAAATAAAATTTAGGTTTATAACTATAGTCAGTTAGTCAGACTCCAGATTTCCTTAAAGTTATATTAGGAATTGTCAGCCGACTCCACTTGTCTACACACTAAAGTGAACATTACAATAACATGCATTGTAATTAATATCCTTCAACCTCGTGAGTACGTTTGACGTGGCATCCGTTGTTTTGCTACGAACAAAGTCAATTGTTGGTGCTAAATCCGGTGGAATGTCGCTTTACCTTTTTTTATCTGACTGAAGTAGCAAACGAGCAGAGCAGTCCACCTGATGGTAAGTGGTCAGCGCCGCCCATGGGCTTCTGTAATCAACTTTATACAGAACATGGGTTCCATCTGAAGTCAATGACAGATGCGTTGCTACTCCCGAGGTCTATGATGGTCACCTCATATAAAAGTGTGCCGGCAACCACACCCTTCCATCGAAACGCAAGGAATGCTTCACGCTAGAAATAAGTTTGGAAAGTTTATGTTTTTCATAAACTTTCCACACCTATTTCTAGAATAGAATGTTTTTCGTAACATAGTAGCAAATGAGCATACAGTCCAGTTGTTTTTTATCACATTGAAGAAGCAAGCGTGCCGACTATCTGATCATAGAATACTGCCGCCCAAGGACATTTGTAAGCAACTTCATATGGAACAATGATTGTGAAGTCATTTACAGATGTGTTGTTACTCCCGAAGACTAGGATTGTCCCTTCGTATATAAGCCGGCAACTACATCCTTTAACCAAAGCGCAAGGACTATTTCGCGCTAGAAATATCGAAATGTGGCGGTTGTACCCCACTGGCCAATTTTCCTACGTTAGCATTTACCTAATCCATTTTAATTCAATTAATACTAGTTAACGCGGCGAACTTAGTCCCGCCTAAAAGTCCAAAATCTTAAATTGTCAGTGTTCCTCCACTATAATAAGCATGTTTTATACATAAAAACCTTACTCTTGAATCACTTTCTCTATTAAAACTAGCATTAAAATCCGTACCATTTAAAAGATCTAAGCAAACATAGGAATAGACAGCGGGAAGCGACTTTGTTTTATACTATTTAATATTTGGTCTGAGAGACATTACTCTATCCTTATCCAATAGATGGCGCAATGAACATGATTAGGGTACATTAATTTCAGCATTTTGATTAAAATTTTATTGAAGATTTATTAATAGCGATACCAATTTCGTGATATATTGCAACAAAATATATGATTTTAGACTAATATTTTCGCGGAATTGACACATTTTAATACTTAACGCGTACTCACGATATGCGGTTTTTGAATCCTTTTCGAATTCTTTTTGCCGATATTTCGACCCAGTTGCAAAAAATATTGCAACAAAAACAAATTAAAACCGAGAGAAAAAAAAAACAAAACGAGTCGTTTAAAGGTACATATTTATTTAAAGCCTACCTACCTACACCCCGTTATGAATGAATGACGCTTATAAATATAGAGCACAGATAGAAATCTCGGACAGTGCGTAAGCCGCATAATACGGGTATTAGTGTCACTATTGGAAGCAAAGCGATAATTGTCAAGATAAAATTTGACCGAAGCATCTATCAATGAATAATAGAGCATAAATTAAACATTTTATATGACTCGTAAAAGGTTTGCGTGGGAAAGTTATTGTGCAATTAGGGCTTATATATGATAGAATTTGCTACGCTGTGTGTCAGTGGCAAGGAAATTAATTAATACTAATTGTAATTCAAGGCATGTGGCCGTTTTTTTCGAAGCCACGCGTCTCATTATTTATTGTTTAACAGCGAAGGGAATTTAATTTTAAGGTTTTTTTTAAATATAGCCAACGAGCATGAAGTGTATACCTAATTGTATGTGGCCACAGCTTCTTGTGGATATCTTTAATTAAATCCAGACACGAGTAAAATTTCAGATTAGCAAATCCGTTGCTACAACTGAGCTGTAACTAGAATGCCTTCAGTAAGTATATGTCTCCCATACCACACCTTTCAAACCAGAATAGAAAAAGTTTGGCTAGCCCTATTAAGGGGGGTCTTTAGAATGGAGTCCTAAATTTGTTGATAAAAACAAAACAAACAAGACCTGCTTGATTTTTTTGCTTCTATTGGGGGGGGGGGGATTATCGGGATATCGGAGGCTGGTAGGAACGCTCAAACCCCGTCTTCTCCTCAGATATAAAGAGATGAATACTAAGATGAGTTTTTTTTATCTGATTGAAGTAGTAAACGAGCATGCAGTCCACCTGATGGTGGTCGGTGAGTAAATTCAAATAAAATATGGGTTCTATCTGAAGTCAGTCGCAGATGCGTTGCTGTGTATAGGCGTCATATTAAAGTGTGCTGGCAACCACACCCTTCCATCGAAACGCAAGAATTGCTTCACGTTGGAAATAGGTGTGGCGGTGGTACTTCGGTACCCAGTCGAACTTCGTTGGTTTTACCGCCTTAAAAAAGACTAAGAAAAAAAAAACACGCTTTCTACACTCATAGCCCTACAGTAGGTTTTTCTCCTGTGTCGTGGGTACCATGGACACACAAACATACACGAATACACAAACACCCAGACCCAGACAAGGAATCTAAAATCTAAATTCAGATACATGTCTGGCCGGGAATCGAACCCGGGACCCATTGCGCGTCACACCTGTATGGTAACCGCTGCGCCACGTGGATCGTCGAGACTTGGAAGAAGGACTTGGAAGAGCATTGCAACAAGCAGGAAACACCTTCAAAGCAGAATAGCATGCCTTAATATTAATAACATGCCTTATAAAATCTCTATCAACGTTTTCCAAGTTTTAAAGTGAGTTACAATATAAAGTTCACAGTTAAAATTTACTTTCGAGTTTACTACCCTCTGGTGTCGGTACAAAGCGTTTATTGTTTACGCCCGAACAGACAGACAGCTTTACGGCTTAGCGACAATGTTCTTGTTTTCAATGGGTACAGTTTAATGGGTTTCTGGACAATGGTTACGATGTGAAAGGGAAATTCGCGGGATATTTTAGGGTTTGTAGTAGCTGGTTTGTAAATCTTAAAACTATTATAGATTATTATAGTATTATAGGTTTGTTAATTAAGTCATTAAATCCTGGGAGGAAAAAATACTTCATAGCAGCATCATTTTTAGCTATAACATGTAACCATACGTATAATAAAAATGAAAAGTTCTTGTGGCATGACATTTTTTTTTTATCCGGCTGAAGTAGCAAACGAGTATGCAGTCCACCTGTAATCGACTTCATACAGAACAGGGGTTCTATCTGAAGTTTATCACAGATACGTTGCTACTCCCGACGGCGTGAAAGTGTGCCGGCAACCACACCCTTCCATCGAAATGCAAGAAGTGCTTCACGCTAGAAACAGGTGTGGCGGTGGTAATACCCCGGTCGAACTACACTGGTTCTACCACCATTATTACCAGAAATTCCCATTAGAAGGAGTCTGTGCCCAGCAGTTTACCTCAAAAAGCTATTGGATAGAGGGATAGATGATAAAACAGAAGAGTCACCTTAATGCCGTTATAGACAGTTATGTGTCTATCACAGCGCTATAGGTATGTATTTTTTTATAAGAATGAAGTAGCAAACGAGCACAGCCTTCCGTGGATATCTGTAAGCAATTTCATAGTTGCTACTCTAAAGGTCTGTAAAAAAGACCAGAAGTTCTATCTGAAGTCAATTTCAGATGCGTTGCTGCTCCCGAGGTCTAAGATTGTCGCCTCATGTAAAATGAGCCGGCATCCACAACATTCCTCCAAAACACAATAATTGCTTCACGCTAGAAAAATATGGCGGTGGTATTTCCCGATCGAACCATGTACGTTTTACCTTGCACATTATATTGTCGTGAACCCATTATTGTCCCACTGCTGGACACGGGTCTTCTTTCAGAATAAGAGAATTATAGGTCATAATCCACCGCGCTGGCCAAGTGCAAAATTGGTGGACTTCACACACCTCAGAGACCTTTTTTTTTAAAGAACTCTCGTGTTGTAGGTTTCCTCACGATGTTTTCCTTCACCGAAAAGCAGTGATAATTAATTTATAATACGCATATAATTTTAGAAAAATCTGTGGTGCGTGCCTACTTGAACTTCGGACCTCCCGATCGAGAGGGCAAGTTTCAACCATTAGGCTATCACTCTATTATCTGCACCTGCACGTCTGCATCTGCATATTATTTTGCATGTTTACAAGTGTACAAGTACATTTGTATTGTATATCCGTATTGTAGGTACGTTTGTTTTACACATTCTATTGTTAATTATTGTTAATTATTTGACGACCCCGCGTGGCGGGAGCGTTTACCATACCGGTCCGACGCGCAATGGGTCCCGGGTTCGATTCCCGGCCAGACAGGTATCTGAATGATGAGTTTAGATTCATGTTCTGGGTCTGGGTGTTGGTGTATTCGTCTTGTATCCATGGTACCCACGACACAGGAGAAAATCCTACTGTGGGGCTATGAGTGTAGAAAGCGTGTGTTTAATTATTACAATGTATTACACCTAAATAACTAAGCCGTGCAAATACACGTAGTATTATCTATTGTCTCTCGCACCATTATTCTATGTATAGCTCCAATAAGCGTCTAATAAGCGGGTGATAGATGATTTTCAGCACAGAACAAAGCTATTATTGTTTGACGGCACATTCAGACGGGTTACGATGTTATAAGAGTAACAAAATGTCTTGTTAGCGTCCTAACTCATTTGCATCGTAATGTATTGTCTGCTGCTACTTTGTGCTTCTGTAAATAGTCCTGAATCAACGCTGTGTATTTCGAAATGTCATAATTATCTTACTGCTGGACATCGGTATTCTCTTAGAATTTTAGGCTACTGTGTTAATTAAGTGCGAATTGGTAGACTTCACACCTGAGAACTTTTTTTTAGATAATTTTTAGGTGTGCAGGTATCCTCACGATGTTTTTCTTCGTCGCAGAGCAGTGATAATTAATTTCTTATATGCATTTCATTTTTGAAAAATCAGTCCCTAGGATTTGATCCTTGGACTCTTGATTAAGCGGCCCAGTTTTACAAATTAAAGTTGAACAAAATAGCCTAGTTTGTTAAAGTTATGTGCGTTTAATAGAGCTGTGCTCTGCGGTTTCACTCTCGTTTAAAAAACGTAGTATATATACATCTCGGTATTGGTAGTAATCATAGAACAGAAATAAGTAGCTACCAACATTTGAGAACCACTGGCTTACAGATAATTGTTTGACACGCACTGAGCTTGAGATAAGACTAACAAAGCTTCATGTCTTGTTAACTGATTTGCATTGTAATGCGTCTGTACAGACGATTTTCCGGTATGACATTTGCATTGTTTTGCTCGTGTCTATTGTAATTGGGAAGGATGGTATGACATATGTGGGCGATGTATATTTATATGTAATTTTATTTGTTTGTTTGTAGCGAATTGCATGTGTATGGGAAGTAGTGTATGGGAGTCATCAAACTTAATTAATTAAAGTACTGTAAGAACGATTCTAAGGATTATCATTTGCCATCTTGGTGTGAGGTTTCAACAAGTTTTAAGAATTTATTCTTTTTACCCAATTAACGTCCACCAATTTGCACTTGGTCAGCCCCGTGGACGATGGCCTAAAACTCTCTCATTCTGAGCGCAGACCCGTGCCCAGCAGTGAGACAATAAAGGGTTGTGGCACCCAATTAACTGATTGAAAATGATATTTTTGTGTAATAGTAGTAGCAAACGTACCTACCCTTATAGAATAACAAGCTGTACCTATTTATGTGATTTCGATCACAGATGCGTAGCTGCGCTTAGAAAAGAAAATGACTCGCATCAAAAAGTGAATCTTTTCACCTAAAACTCAGCAGCTACATCTCTGCGCGAAAATTATAGCTATAAAAGTTTATGACAGGCTTAAACTATTTATCCATAAAATCTAGAAAATCTTAAGATTATATAACCGCTGTACTGATAACACATTTCAAAATTTTCTATAAAAATTCACTTCAAATTGCTATCGCTGTTTTATTTTCTTAAATAATTTTATTATTCTACTCTTAATTTTTTTTTATTGCACCGCACCTTAATTTTAATATATATTTTTTTTTTTACATTAACTCCTTACCCTAAGGTTGTCTGGTAGAAATCGCTGTTTAGCGATAAGGCCGCCTTTTGTATCGTTATTTAAATTTGCTACTTTATGTAATTTATCCTTTTGGGTACAATAAAGAGTATTATTATTATTTAAACTCTTTTGAAGTTTTGAAGTGAGGCTTCATAGCTGACTTTAATTGTATTTCTATTGCACTAAATTAATATAAATTTTCATAACCACCTGAAATACCGGTTAATTGATGATCTTAATTGCAGCGTCATTGCACAGATGACGCGCTTTCATCTCGCGCAGTATATCTGTCAATCGGTGGACACGCTGCTGTGCGCTCGGCTTTGTTCAGCGCATACTGCGGGTGTAGAGACGTGGGCTGAGACATAGTGAACGGGTAATTGTTTCGCAAGTTGGTAGAATGCATATGGTTCGACCAGAGGTTCGACAGCTTGGAACTGAGCAATAATATGCTATACTATAGTATATTTAATAAATGTCAAAGTGTAGCGTATCTTGCCAAACAGGGTTTTCTTTTACTGAACTGTAAGGCAAGATACTGGAGCTAACTTTTATTACCATGTAAAAAAACATGATTGTAATTATATAAAAAAAATGGATATAAATAAGAAAAAAGACAAACGCGCTGTGTTTCTTGCCGGATCTGCTCAGTTGAGGTCGTGTTCCGATCCGGTGGTAGTGTAAGAAAAAAAAATGTAATTGATAATTTGTAAGTGCCCCCGTACGCCTATACAAAATAAAGACATTTGATTTCATTTCAGAGGTACTACTGCCACACCTCTTTTCAGTATGAAGCAGTTCTTACGTTACGGTCGGCTTTGTTCTGCTTATATGTAGTACGGGTAGCCATTGTAGTTCCGGGATCAGAATAGGGTTACGGTATCCCCTGCCTGTCGTAAGAGGCGACTAAAAGGGGCTTCCGGGACTGCGGACGGCTAGAGTGAGAGCTCGAACCGTCCAGCCAGGCGATCCCGGGAAGGACGGCGATACGTGTGATCGCACACTGTCGTAAAGACTAGACGGAGCGGTGGGCCCAGCCCATCTGAGACGGGTCCGATGGGGCAACGCGCTCAGAGGATTCCGTTTGCGTTCCTTTGAAGATCCCGGGGTCTATTTTGTAGTGCCGAGGACGGCCATCGGGGGAGTTTTAGTGCCGTGAAAATCCCACATAACCCTGTGACGCTCCCACGGCGTCGGATACCTTTTGAAGGTTTCCTCTTCGAAAAAAGGCATGGGCTTGGAGGGATCGCTTGAAGCGTGCATAGCTTCATGGCTTGTGGAGATTTCAATACATGTACCAAGTTAAATTGACAGTGACCAATTCACACCATCCGTACTCCATTATTATCGAAGCCCGCAGAACGGTTATGAATTATTGTGATCTATTCCGGGAGTGCTCTTAAGAATGGACTGCATGAGTGCACGAACAGACGGACATACTCGGTGCTAAGCTGATTGTATTATTATGCATAATATATAAAGATAGCTAGCTTATTCTCCAGGATTCTCTCGCTAAGGTCATGTTAACCACGGTAATGTATTCTTTGTTTTTAAAGTAGGTCAAAGTGTAGGTGAAGGTGGTAGAACCAGTGTAGTTCGACCGGGGAAGTACCACCGTCACACCTAGCGTTTCTAGCGTGAAGCAGTTCTTGCTCGATGTTCATGTTCGATTGAAGGGTGTGGCTGCCGGCACACTTTTATATGAGGCGGACAACATAGTCCTCGGGAGTAGCAACGCATCTGTGATTCACTTCAGATAGAACTCATGACCTGTATGAAGTTGATTACAGATGTCCATGAGCGGCAGTGACCACTTACCATCAGGTGGACTGCATGCTTGTGTGCTACATCAGTCAGATAAAAAAAGGTCATAAGTAATTGTGTGCCAAAAAGGTAAACAGATTTCAACCATTAGTTTTTGCGTGAAACAGTAATAAACATACATACATCTCTACAATGTTTCTCATTAAAAATATTAAAAAAATAATAGAAGTGAAACCAATCACTCTTGAGACACGTCCATTGAATAAGTTGGGGGGGAGGGCTTATATTAGTCGTTGAAATAAATCTCGTTACATCTTATCATGGGAGAAGAGAGTCAAATAATAGTCTTATTACATCCTATAATGCGGGAGTGGAAGTCAAAAAAACGCCAAAATCACCTTACAATAATGGACATCTTAGACTTTTTCTCAGCGTGCTAATTAGCCATCATCTATGCTTGTCTTATAGCTATTTTAGTAGCCGTTTCTTAGTATCTTGTACAATCTATAATGGACGGTACTCGGCTTGTACTTCTAGTAAGGAAGTGTATTGTCGTGGCTCGTTTAATATTACACCTATTATAAATGATGTCGGTACCTATTGGCACTGGATTTATGTTTAAAGATTAGGCTTAGTTTTTTTATGTAAGATAATAGAACCCCATGTTCTGTATGAAGGTGTTTACAGATGTCCATGGGCGGCAGTGACCACTTACCATCAGGTGGACTGCTCGTTCCAAACTGTTGTTTGCCTCTAGTTTACCATATTTCTTTGTCTTAAAGACGAATGTTACTGACATTCATCCATATCACTGTTTAAATCCATACACATTATTTTCCGTAAACGGCATATTATTAAGAAAACAAACGCAAACATGACAATAAGGATACTTCTCCGACAATCCCAAAAGCGTTATATAAATTGCATTCAAAACAGAACACGTTATATTAAACGAAACAACTGTTTTGATTGAGTGAGATTTAGCTTGATTAATTGATGTTGTAGGTAAAAACACACGAATGATAATTTTCGAAAGACGACGATTTCTCAGTGTCGTCCAAAAATACATCATTCGAATCGATGTTTTTGTGATTTTAGTCGTACTTTGCCATTTATTTCTCTTAATTTAATTCCTGACTTAAAACGGTGACGATTCTAGAAGCAATTGTTTTTCTACAACTTTAGACTAGTATTATCGCTTAAATTGATACATTTTAATACTTAACGGGTACTCACGATATGCGGTTTATGAATTCTTATAGAATTCTTTTTGCCGATATTTCGACCCAGTAACATGGATCGTGGTCACGGCGAAACTGCGATGGCGGGGAGAAACCGTTGACAAGCATTAGTGGTAAATTAACCTATCTACCTTACGTCTAGTTCGTTTTTCTTTGTTAGGTTCCAGATCAAGACGCACAACACTAACTGTATCCTTACGCACCACACTTTGCACTATTTGCGATGTACTTAAACTAACCACCGGATTCCACGCTTGTGCTAGTTTAAAACCATCTTCTCTGTCAAAGTTCTTAGGATGTTTTTTGATCTCTATAGCAATTGTTTTTCGACTTATTGAAGTGATCACTGCATCATCTATTTCCGATTTTTTCGGAAATTTCTTCATTGTATAGAAAAGTTTATTTAAAACTCAATTTCTATGAATATATCTTTATGCTTATTGTAGGATTATCTATTATAAGTTTTATACATCATAAATGTGATAAAGGGTGTTTTTATAATCCTACACTGTTAGTGGAACGGTCCACATTTTAAAATTTGTTAGAGACCAAAACAGATATCTAAATTTACCAGCCTGACCGAGAATCGAACTTTATCCCAAATACATGTCGTTTGAGATAAAGGGATTTCAAACCTGCAAACATTGTGTCATCAATTTAATTTTCGCGCTTTTCAATATTTTTACGGTACTAATGGTATGTCTCAAAATGTCTCCGCTTCCGGCTCGACGCATAACAAAATGTCACCATTTCCGTCACAAAGCAACATAAGCACAATCATCACAACCGTTATTTTAAAAATCGAATACACAATTTTTAAAATGTCATTAACACTTAATTTTTGGCTTGTGTTTTTAAAGATGAATAAGCAGTGCCGTTTAGTAATCATACTTCATACTTATATTATAAAGGCGAAAGTTTGTGAGTGTGTATGTTTGTTACTTCTTCACGTCTAAACGGCTGGAGCGATTTTCATTAAATTTGGTAGGGAGTTAGCTGATACTCTGGATTAACTTAAAGCTCAACTTTTTACTTAAAAAATATCTTATATAAAATATCTTATAAAAAATATCTTATTCCCACGAGACAATCGTTTTTTTGTTAACGCGGGCGAAGCTAGGGGATTCAACTAGTTTGGTATAATGTACCTATATTAACATTTAATTTTTGGCTTGTGTTTTTAAATATGAATAAGCAGTGCCATTTAACAATTATTAATAATGGTTTAAAATATTTTGTTACATAAGATGAGCGATTTTGCAAACTGTGGCGGTATTTTGTTTGGGTATTTGTTTACTTCTAAAGATTTTTTAGTTATTTATTTCTAAGAGCTATATATTTAAGTGTTGTCCTTAACCCATTATGGTCACACTCGGGTCTCTTTTTAGAACGAGAAAGTTTCAGGCCTTAGTTCATTGCGCTGGCCAAGTGTGAATTGCGACTTCATATATCGTAAACTTTTTGTGAAGTTATACTTCTTGTTTTACGAAAAAGAACTCTCTCATTCCGAGAGAAGACCCGTGCAGCAGTGGGATGATAATGGGTTGACGATCGGAAAGTTTTACAATGCCCGCGCACACCGTCACGAAAAACCGACACCCTGAAGTTAGCTATAGTCACCATTATAGTTTTAGAATACGAATACGAAAAACAGACGCGCTGAACTCACTTCTTAGTTATTTCATAGTCGACTGTATTACACAAAATATAACTTGTTGATGCTTGTAACGAGCCACTATCGAGTTTACAGCAAGACAAATGTTTGCGCGACCCACCCCTATTATTTGGGGTTGCATTATTCATAGGGTTGACACTAGTTACACCACTTACATTTATTTAGGTTAGTATAAGACCCATAAAAATGTAATGTCAGATAGGTAGATAGAGAGCTTTGAAATATCGTTATAAAGTTTATAATCAGTTTTTGTCTAAAGCATTTTCGAAATAAGCATCAGTGTTAAATTTTCCGAAACTATGCATCTTAGTCCCTAGGAATAGCGATGCATCTATATTACTAAAATCATTAAATGTGAACCATTACTTATTGGATTTTCCACACCTGGTGATAAGTGGACAATACTGCCCATGACCATATATCAACTGCATGTAGGAAAGGTTTTCTATCTGAAGTCAGGGACTTAAATCAGTTTTCAATCAGTCGTATTTCACCAACGACAACACAGCCTGTGTTGTCGTTGTTTTTCACACTCTGCCACCGAAACGCAAGATTTATTGTACAATAGAATTATGTGCGGTGCTCATTTAATGGTTAAACTGGAGGATTTTTATAATTGGTAAAATATTTAATACAAAACTTTGCCAACCCTAGCTAAACAACAGGTCGTGGGTACAACGGGCACTTGTTGCTCCCCCAACAATGAATTTATTTCAATTCAAAGGCTCTTGATACTCGTACTGGAAACTTACTTGAAGTGTGAACATACCTGTGAACAAAAAATATTATATTTTATTTGAGAGGTAATAATTCTCCAATACGAGCATAAAAATAAAATGACAAAAATCTAAAAAGGTAAGTGGTCACTGCCGCCCATGGACATTTGTAAGCAACTTCACATGGATATGGGTTCTATCTGAAGTCAATCACAGGTGCGTTGCTACTTCCGAGGACTAAGATGGTCGCCTCATGAGAAAAAGTGCCGGCAACCACACCCTTACATCGAAACGCAAGAAATGATTCACGCTAGAAATAGATGTGGCGGTGGTACTTTCCCGGTCAAACTACACTTGTTCTACCACCTTGGAAAAACCTTGGATTATGTTGGAAGGCCTCCGATAAGTTCCTATGTCATTCTTACTTTTGGTTATGGTTGGTTGGTTTGGTTAGAGAATACTTTTGGTTAACCTTGTTAGCAAACGTAATAAAATTAAGATTTTTGTTACAACTTTGGCGCTTTTGATAGACACTAAATAATCCGGTCTAACATTCTATTCATCTAAGTATTCCAACCATACATTTATCCCATACAAACATTCAATTGTAAACCCGCGTTTGTATCGATACATGTTGTTAGGTCTTAGAACATAATCCAGCCCCGATAACTTACCGGTTACAATGCGGCGTGGGTAGGGACATCTCAATCCCTGTTTGCATACAAGTCTCCCATGTACTCGTAAACTTGGCACATGGCCTGGGTATTCTTGTTTAGGTTAGGTCATGTCTAAATACAGGATTATGTGTGATTTTAGTCTTACTTGTATGTGTTTAAATGTGATACAAAGTCCCCTTGGTTTTCCAACTTTCATCTAAATCTTTTTAGTACTTAACGGGTACTCACGAGATGCGGTTTTTGAATTTATATAGAACTAGCCGTACCCGCGGTTCCGCCCGCGTTCAAATCAATGTATCACAAAGTTTTTCCCATTTCACCCCCTTAGGGGTTGAATTTCATAAAATCCCTTCTTAGTGAGCACTTACGTCCTTAAAAGAACCCGCATGCAAAATTTGAAGCTCCTAGCACTTGTAGTTTCTGAGATTTTGTGATGAGTGAGTGAGTGACCTTTCGCTTTTATATATATGGATTAACACAACAACGTATAACACTCCTGTTTCAATATTGAAAACAGGATTATGCTTGACGAAGTTATGTTGATCGAAGTTAGAAAACGAGGAGAACGAAGGAACTAAATGTGATACATGTCCCCCATATGTATCAGATTTTACTTTTATTTGTCTGAACTAGCAAACGAGCATGCAGTCCACCTGATGGTAAGTGGTCACTGCCGTCCATGCCGTAGACAACTTCATATAGAACATGAAGTTATAAAGTCAATTAGGTACAGATGCGTTGCTACTCCCGAGGACTAAATGATCGCCTCATATAAAAGTGTGTCCATCGAAACTCAAGAACTGCTTCATGCTAAAAACAGGTGTGGCGGTGATACTTCCTCGGGCGAACTACACTGGTTCTACCACCTACAAAATTTGCTACTTGGTGGTACCTGACGGTAATTGTTCACTGTCATCCACGAACATCTATAAGAAACTTCATGTATCGCGGATCTAGCCGAAGTGAATTACATGCATTGTTACTCCCGAGAACTAAGGCCGCCTAACATGAAAGTACGACGAAATAATAATAACGTACCTATAATAGTTATAATAATCGCCTTTAATAAAACTGGGCCATAAAATGATAATGTATAATATAGTAACATGGATATAGATTAATTTAAACTAGATGTCCCCACCTCACAAGATGCGTTCATGGGAAATGTTAGGACACGCCCGATCATCGTGTCGCCGCACTTTATGGTGTGCGCACACGCATTCAATACACCGTTGGTGTTGCCAGGGATGTAACGAAATGTGAAATTCATCTAAAAATGGAACTTAAGAGGAAAATTCTGATAATTGGAGTATCGTATGCTGTGATCTACTGCTTCTCGTTCATTTATAGTTTTATATTTAATATTTATTTGCTTGCGAAGATTTTCGGTTTAATGACGCCGAAATTACGAAATCTTTACAAAAAAATCCATACTTACTTACTATCTTTGTTAACACTTAACGCATGTTATTAAAATGTCGAGTTAAAAACGGCACTCTACCAATTCTAATAATCAGTTTTATAGTGGGAGGACTTGAATCTTGATGTTCCTATAAAAAATGTAGATCTATTTTATATTAGGGTTTCAAGAAAACAAACATTTGTGGTGCTGATGTCACCTTTAAAATTTACGAGCATTTTATTCATATATGATTTTAGACTAATATTATCGCGAAATTCATACATTTTAAAATGTAACAGGTATTCACGATATACAGTTTTTGAATTTATTTTGCCAATATTTCGACCTGAGTTAGTAACATATTTTATATCCCACTGCTGGGCTCGGGTCTCATTTTTTTTAAATAATGAATTAGCAAACGAACATGCAGTCCACCTGATGGTAAGTGGTCACTGCCACTCATGGACATCTGTAATCAACTTCAAACAGATCATGGGTTCTATCTGAAGTCAATCAAAGATACGTCGCTACTCCCGAGGACTAAGATGGTTGCCTCATATAAAAGTGTACCAAACCACACTCTTCCATCACTATATGTTTTAATACATGGTGCACAATACCCGATACTGATGGCATGTCTGAACGTATCTATCGATTTAAATCTGTGCTTCCAGGTATAAATGTTCGTTGTTACATGTTCTACAATTGTATCTCCACGGCACTTTATGGGTGTCGTGCGCACGCGCAAGTACAATACCAGTACAATACTAGTGTTGCCAGATCGAAGTAAAGTGTGAGAAATTATTCAAATGTTTATTTAGAGTCTGCAGTGTTGATTATATTTATTTCATCAACAACAAAAATGTTTAACCACGTTTTTAACATGCTCTTATTTAACTTGTTAGTTCGTTAGTCGTCGTCAATTATTGTCCCAATGCTGGGCACGGGTCTTCTCTCGGAATGAGAGAGTTTTTAGGCCATAGTCCACCGCGCTGGCCAAGTGCAAATTGGTGTTTGTTAGTATTTGAGACAATTTAGCAACTGATTTTGAAATCAGCTAATTCAAATCGTATTAGCTGAAATTTTATATAATTCACGTTATGTTTTATAAATAAAAATACAGGATTCCCGAAATAAGATATCAAAATTCAACATGGCGACTGCCCGAAAATGGCAGAACTTTTATAAACACTTACGAAAAACAATATGATCACACGAAAAGTCTATCTATTAATTTTCCAAATTGCAATTACAGTTTTTCCTATTTCATAACCTTAATTTCAGACAAAAATGAAAACCAATATTCATCCAAAAATAGAGTAATTAAATATTAACGAAACCCGTGGAAATATGATTTATCATGATTAGTGAAGAGTCTCCTTAACTCTACGTTATGTTCTTGTATTAAATTTAATTGTCCTGAGTTAATGAAGGCATAAATTACCAAAGACATTCATTCCCAGTAAAATAATAAGCATATGATCGTATTTCTAGATCTGTCCTTTTGTACCAATAAAACATCGTGTACAAAACATGAAATTGGCTAAAGATTTCGTAACGGAAAGAGAAAGAAAAAATAAGGAAAAAGTTATCTAAAACTTTGAAATAATTTAATTTTTTTTCAAAGTGTCTACGTTCTATACAAGGTTATTTGAACTATAAGGTTTCATTAATCTGTTTTGTCAAATACCCCTCGCTCGCTTCGTCTTTGTATGTCAAGACGACTATGAGATACACTTCCATTTTATATCTTCTCCATTCTGCTATGTGTAAATTTATCTTGAATTCTACTTCATTATCTATATGTTCAGTTATTTTTACACTTTGCTATACTATTTTACTCGCAAATACGTTATGTTTGGGCAAGTATATTCCAACCATCGAAGTTACCTCTTAGAATAAGAAGAGAAAGCCCCCCCCCCCCGCCCCGGTCAATTGTGACTTAGTAGATTAAACATAATACTCACAGCGAACCATGATTTACAGATAAATTAATTCCGGAAAGTCACACAAATTTGAAAAAAAATGTGAGTAGGTAGGTACTATTGTTTCGAAACTAAACCACAATGTAGTTGCTCATATTGAAATCTATACATACAATTTCCAATTTACACAAATTTAAATATAAATAGATAAACGGTAAGAATTATTGTAATTGTAGTATCATTTTATTAGCTGCACCTTCAAACATAGATCGCAATTAATTCTTAAATGGAGTTACAAGCTGTATTCAAATAGCGTACAATGACAATTGACCCCATCTAAATATCAAGAAGATCCCTCATTACCACTCGGCCTGGCTGGTAAATATATTCCCTACTACTTGGCTGAACGACCAACGGTATTGCAAAACGATGAAAAGGTCCTTTCATTCAGGGAATTCTCTGTGACAATACGAGACAGACATACGCCGGAGACGTAAGCTAAATAAGGATAGACGATACCTTCAGCTCGATTCTTGGCAATTGTCCACCGGAAGACGGCTTTTAGCAAAAAGACAAAATGAGGTATGAAACTGAAATACAAAGACGGTTCATTCAGTCGTTTGACAAGAAAGGTGCGTAATTGGCTTCTAAAGGTCAATTCATTAAAGAATAAGACCATTCGTTAGGAGCTCGTGATTCTACGAAATTTACAATGTACGCAGAATGATCGAAGCAAATTGTTGGAAATGTCAGCAATTCTATCGTATATTCTTTACTTAAATGGTGCTAATTTGGATTTTGTTGACGCGTTGCATATTTTAAACATAAACTTCTTAAATTTGTTATAGATTGTTTAAATAGATAATAAATTGTTTATTAATTGAATGTTGCATTACCTACATTTTGATTAATCCCGGATCCTGTGCTTGAAAAGTCGTATGTCAAACTACAAAATCAATAATTTCCTTATTTCGTTTAAAAATTATATCAATAAATCAGCTGAAACGATTGTTAAACACCCAAAAATGCCATTAGAACTTATAAAACACTTACACTGTTGGGTATTTCACTCAGATACTTTTTAAGGTGCAATCAATCAAGCTTAGTCGGAAACTTGTATGGAATTTTAAATTGGATTTCTGTTAACAATATAGAGATTAAATCTTTGGGGCTTTTGTCAGCATCGGTACCTAGTGATATTTTAAACTTTATTTCCACTTCACGATTCAATTTACTCACGTCCATTGCGCGTTTTCTTTGACAATATTAGAAGCCTGGTTTTAATAAGCCGTAATGTATGTTAAAAATTGGAAGTTTACGGGCAAGGATGGGTTTTATAGAAATAGAGATGGTACTTTATGTCGTCGATAGCTTAGTTCAATAGTGTTAGGATTACGTGTTATTTATGAGGATTTTCGTAATGAGTTTGAAACGGTCTCTAGTTGTTGTGGAGATGTTAGTCTCTATGAATAGGAACTAAATAGGTATTGCGTATTTGACCTATAGGGCACTTAGTTTAATTTAGGGCATAAATTCAAGTTATCTTGGTGCATGTTTTTTGGAACTGAATTGAATAATACGAAATTTCAATATGGTATAACAATGGTTTTTTAAACAGTAATGGAAATTGTCAAAATTCGGTTTCTTAATGTAATAAAAATGATTAAAATGTAGGGCACAAAATAGTCGTATGGGATACACCAGAACTAGCCACATACCTATATTTGTCATTCAAAAACAGTAGCAAAACCACTCGAAACGCACATAAAAAATTCACAGACCGCACTGACCTATCCAGCCACAAAAGCACAAATATAAACAAAAAAGAGGGTTTATCGGAGTAAAATTTTCACGTATTAATGAGAGTGGGGCAGAACATTCATATTTAATTGGCACAGCGGCCGGCTAGTTTACGGGGTTGGGGTGATTTTAACATTTTTCAAATGCCCGATAGGGCTCAAGTATTGTAGAGGACAGCGTAGGGCGCGTTTGGAAATAGGGATATGCCACTACATTTTTTTTTGAACTAAAATTTTTGGTTGGAAATGAAATGAAATATTGTGTGTTGAATAGCATTCTGGATGAGACTGGGTGTCTTATTTTTTTTTAAAGTGAGCATGTATAATAATTTAGTCATAACTGGTTTTTTTTACGTAATATAAGCAGCAAATGAAAAAGTAGCCTGTATGATTTTTTTTATAATTAGGCTAAACGAAAAGGCAGACGGGCCGCCTGATGGAAAGCAGTCACCGTCGCCTATAGACATTTGCAACACCAAAGGAGTCGCCAATGCATCGCCGGCTTTGGAGGAGAGCTCTTTTTACAACTTTCTTGAAGAGCCCCACGCCATAGCGCTCCGGGAATACCTCAGGAGGAAGCTTCAAGGAAATTAAATAATAATAGCTTTTTGTGTATAGCGATATGACTTCAGATATAATAGATGTTCTACAACGAAACGCACTTACTTAAGACTTAACTATATTTGAATATGATTATCAATGAAATTGTTTTATTTATTTTTAAAGGTAGGCGCATATTTCTTAAATATAATAAAAGGTGATTTTAACATTTTTCAAATGTCAGATACGGCTCAAGTATTGTAGAGGACAGCGTAAGGGCGTGTTTGGAAATACGGATATGCCGCTTCTTTTTTTTTTGTTTTTTGATAGTAAAATGACCTGTAGTACCGTATAGCTTCCTGAAAAGCATCAATCTATAAAAGATCAGGTGTCTTATAATTTCCTATAGCAAATGAATAAGCTTTAAATAATGTTGTCACAAGTCGTCAAGTGCAGCTTTAAATATAATCAAAGTAGAATGAACACTTAGTTTCTATGAAAATAAGTACCTAATGATAGATTCATACATTCTTCATAGAATACAAAATAGAAGCTCTAAAATGAATGGCTAAAAGCCACGTTTGAAAAGCCTTGTAATAAAGGTTCTAACATTATATATGTACATATTAGAGCAAGAAAGTGTCATAATTCTCAGTTTTTTTGTCAATTTTTTATATGTTGTTTTACGGTCTTGGTTTTTGCTCTATAGCTTAATATTAACTTTACAAGTAAATTGATCATTTTTAACTTCTTTTAAACATTGCTATAGACTTTATATATTTGTTACGTCTTATATTGCAGGAATGGGGTCATATAGATCTTATTTTTTATCATTATCTGTCAAAATTATAATTGGTCATAGACAATATTCACCAATAATTGAACATTAGAAAAGCAGTTTGTTGCATAAAATATCATATTATTTTTTATCAATAAATTGTATAGGCGTATCCACATAACATCATCGCGATAGCGCGTCGCGGTAGTCTATAGGAGAAAAAATACGCGAAATAATATCGAAAGGCCATAAAATTGCGAGGTACCGCTATAAAGTACAGACAAATACCGGAGATAATCGAAGCGAGTGCTGTACCGTATTGTACAGAGTTTATGAGCACGTAATATTTTACTACAAGTTTGTTCCAAATGCTTTTAGAGTAAAGAGAATTGGTTTTGTGGTGTTTTTTATGTTACAGTAGCGACTATTCCGTATTTACGATATGTGGAAGGTGTATTTGGTATTGGATGTTATTGATTATGTTATATGGATATACTAGTTTTGTGAACAGTGTTAATCGTAAGTGATTCATTCACATGTCATGGCATTTGTGATTATGAAGAGATATTGAAATCAATCGAGGGTAATTGAGAGAAACTTAGTGGGTACCGAGTTTGATTCCCGGCAAGGAAGATTTCTGAATGATAATTAAGTTGTGGCGAGGGCTATGAGTATATAAAGCGTTAATTATATGTTAACCTCTGATTAAATTATTGTAATTATTGTCAAGTTATTTTTGAATTATATATTCGTACCTATGTACATTCTACGTAATTGTAGTCTTACTTATACTTTTACCTTACCTTTAGCAAAAAAAAAATCAATTAACTTTACTGGACATTGAACTCAGATATTTAAGTACATTATCTAAAAGTAGAGTGGGAAAAACGGTCCCTCTGTCTTTCCTCTCTATAACGTTTTAGCAAACTAAATTCAAACCCAATCATTTATCCGAAAAGAAACTTCCTAATTGGGTTCTTACATTGATTAAAGTTCATCTCAAATCCGCTTTTAATTAATACATACACCCATCCGGAACACTTACCATTTGAATACCACTAGTATTCTTATTATCTAGGAACTTGTCGCCTGCCTTATGTGGTACTTTTCTTAACACCTATATATTATCTGCAAACTTAACTTTGCGGTCTGTACAATCTAAATTACACTGTATTACGATCGACTTGAACGAAAATTCATTTTTCGGCGTGCAATGTTAATGTTGCCGAGATATATAGGGGGTGTGATAATTGCAGAGTGAGACAAAGTCGCTTCAAAGGCATTGTAGGCGTTGTATAGCCTTTACGCTCTCTCAAACACTGGAGATGATGTCAACCACACTTTGTCGTCGTAATTATACGATTCCTCAATGGGACACCGCACACAATGCGTCTTGAAAAAAGATGAATTAACGAGCGGGTTTTCGACCGACAGTTGTTTACGAATTGATGGTAAGGTAAGTGTCTATCGCTTTGTCTTTAAGATATATTAAGCTGAAACTATAATTATATCTAAGTTACAAAATCTTTTCATTTTTATTTTATTTACATACATAAAGTGTAATTACAAAAAAAAAAACAAAAAGTAGACTTCTAAACACCATTTACATATTTTCGCATAGTAAATATGGCTATATAACTGGGTAATATATCTGGATGTCTTAGTAAGAAAGCAATTTTATTAATTGTCGGTGTTTCAAGTTAACGAATTTATTTAAATAGTAAACAGGAAAGGATTATCGGATAATATAAATCGATGTATCGATTGTCCCGTGGGAGTAAGATATTTTCCCATAATAAAATATAACTCCCTTCCAAATTTTATAAAAATCGCTCTAGCCTTTTACATATGAAGAAGGTTTTTACTTCTTACACACTCACAAACTTTCGCCTTTATAATATTAGTATGATGATTAAAATCGATAATTGTTAGTTATTTTTTGTAATTTATTTTCTAATTACATTTTTTTTTACAATTTTTATTCTCTCGTTGTATTGGTATTGAAAAACCTTTTATAGCTTGTCTTTAATCGCTAGTGGGTAGACAGTATTTTAATTCGCGTATAATATAGTGGTTCTTTTAATGAGTAGCTCGTATTACTTGGTTTTTGTTCTGACAATATAACAATGCAGTATAATTATACCGTAATACGTACTTAAAACAAAGTTACCATATTTTTAACACTTCTGATTGTGTGTCATAAAGGTGTTGTAACATTATTGTCATTATGTGACAAGTATATTCATAAAAATTTGTAAAGGTATTTTGTAAAATGCAAAAAATAAGTCATATTTAAATATGTGGTTAACTACCATATTTGCGTATTGCTTTAATTTTTTCTGTTATGTCTTTGTGAAATGTGGCGAACCGTTAAATAGATAGTTATTATCGAAAGAATAAGTACCTTCTCTTGTTGAACAAAAATTATTATTTTATGTCGAGAGGTAAAACAACTTTAACGTGTTCTTTATTCTATATCCTTTGTAATTCAACACCATAATACAACTAATGTCATTCGTCAAAATTGAAGGGTGTGGTAACAAAGATTTTTTTATATATCAGATGACAGTAGTACACGAGCATGCAATCCAGCTGATGGTAAGTGGTCATTGTCACCCATGGATATCTGTAAGGAACTACACATAGAACATGGGTTCTATCTGAAGTCAATCACAGATGCGTTCATACTCCAGAGGATTAAGATAGTCACCTCATAAAAAAGGCCGGCAATCACGCTCCTCCACCGAAACGCAAAACTCCTTCACACGAGAAGTAGGTATGACGGTGGTGCCTCCCTGGTCGAATCACATATGTTCTACCACTTTGAAATGTTTGTCGACAACCCATTATTGTCACACTGCTGGGCACGGGTCTTCTCTCAGAATGAGAGAGTTTAGGCCATAGTCCAAAGCGCTGGCCAAGTGTGAATTGGTAGACTTCACACACCTCTGAGAACTTTTTTCTTCATAGAACTCTCGGGTGACTAGGTTTCCTCACGATGCATTCTTTCACCGTCAAGTTTGTTATTTGAAATCTTTATTAATTTATATATATATTTAAATATTCAAAACCGTTACGTAAGGTATTGTTTTATATAGACAATGTTTACTATATTTAAATATAATTGTTAATAATTCTTTATTAACAACTAGGTATTACAAGTAGGTAACCACTTCCTCCAAAGTACAAGGGAAGTACCTACGCCCTTCGGTGTACAAAGTCAGATGTACAAAACTGGATGATTAATGCGTTCGCACATTAGGTTGTGTACCCCTGAATAAGGGAGTGAGGAGGTAGAGAGGGCAACAGAAACAGCGATAATGATTTAAAATTAATTTACTATGGAGAGAGGAAATAATAGAGGTTTGCTGTTTATACATTTAAATATAAGCATTAACAAATGAAATATATATTTACAATAAAATATTAACAGTAATTAATTTTACACAAAATAATGAATTCGTAGGTACCGGATGTACCCTATATTAAAATAGGTCCAATAATCAAGAAAATCAAACAATTGCACTGAAGGAGTACGAAGGAGCGTCTAATTGTATTTAAAATTTTAGGGATTATTTTAATGAAAAACTAAAATAATTTTAGTATTAATTATCTATTATTATTATCATTATTATTTAATTTTTATTTTGTAAACGAAAATTAACCAAGAAGTGTACCACGGATGATGTAAGATAGATCCAATCAAAACATTGTTCAGTTGTGTTCAAGTTCAGTTCAGTTGTTCAGTAGTGGACAAGGGTTCTATCTGAAGAAAAACAAAAATACATTGCTCTCTTGAGGATAAAATATGCATTTCATATAAAAGAGCCGACAAGCAGCCTATTCCATCTAAACGCAAGAACTACGTCACGCTAAACATGTGACCTCCCGCCAGCTACCACCACCACAACCACATTCGTTCTACCTTTCAATATACATAACTAGCAGAACCCGTGGCTTCCATGCAACCATTCAATTTTGAGATCCATTCCTGGACCCCCCCGCCCCCTCATTTTACTAACAGTCACTAATATATTGAACCACAACACCAAGTATTAAGTTTCATTGAGCTTTCATCAATATTTTTGCGCATTTCTGAACAAACTGTCAATCCCTATTTTACCCTCTTAGGGGTTTATTTTCTGAAAATAATAAAACCGATTCTCCATAATATTAAAGCCAAATACCTACTAGTTTAATTAAGATAGCATCAAAATTGACGGACTTTCATACAAACTTTCCACCTCATTTTTATCCCCTTGGGGGATGAATTTCCAAAAGTCCTTTCTTAGTGCTCTCACCTTCACTATATAAAGAAACTTAGTGCAAAATTTCAAGTTTGTAATGCCAGCAGTTTGGGCTGTGCTAAACGCACATGTCAGTGTTATGTCATTAGTTAAGTCATTATTTTTAAATGGATGGATTTAATAAATCAGCTTGTTTCGTGGCCCAACTTTATTATGGCAATCGATTGAACTGACATATAGGATACGGGCGCCGTTGTTTCAACAATCCAAACAAATACAGTTAAATCAACAAATATTGGGTATACATTTAATCCGCAATGGAGTATCGTAAAGTTTAAATGGTTAAAATCTGTATTGGAAAACCTCAGTAATGAAAAGTAAAACAATATTCGGTCATTATTTTTTTTGTCACTTGCTGGTTTTTTTTTTAAACTAGGTTTAAAGTTCATTTCATGTAAGTTGACGACGTGGCGCAGTGGTTACCATTACGGTCTGACGCGCAACGGATCCCGGGTTCGATTCCCAGTCAGACAGGTATTTGAATGATAAGTTGAGATTCCTGTTCTGGGTCTGGGTGTTTGTGTATTCGTCTTGTGTGTGTCCATGGTACCCACGACACATGAGAAAATCCTAGTGTGGGGTTATAAGTGTAGAAAGCGTGTGTAATTTCATGTAAGTGGTCGTTGTCACCTACTAATGTATTAGTTAACCTTTCGTCTTACGATTTATTGTAGTAATAGTATGACCCCGTCAGACGATACATTGATTTTGGATTCTTCGCTGTTCACAAGTATTAGGTTTTTTGTCAGTTTGAAGCAGCAAACCAGCATGTAGTCCACCTGATGCCTGATGTTAAGTGGTCACTGCCGCCCATGGACATCTTTATCCAACTTCATACAGAACATGGGTTCTATCAAAAATCAATCACAGATGCGCTGCTATTCCCAAGGACTAGGATGGTTGCCTCATATAAAACGGGTGTCGGCAACCACACCGTTCCATTGAAACGCAAGAAATGCTTCACGCTAGAAATTGGTGTGGCGGTGGTACCTACCCGGTTCTACCACGTACAGCTAGGTAAAGCAAGAATACCAAATTGCAAAACCATTACCCTCCTTCTGACGCACACGGGTGATATTACACACTCGGAGGTTGGGGTACAACCCATTATTGTCTCACTGCTGGGCACGAGTCTTCTCTCAGAATGAGAGAGGTTTTTAGGCCATAGTCCACCGCGCTGGCCAAGTGCGAATTCGCAGGTGTGTAGGTTTCCTCAAGATCTTTTCCTTCGCCCTAAAGCAGTTATAATTAATTTCTTATACGCACATAAATCAGTGATGCGTGCCTGGGTTTGAACCTTGGAACTCCTGACCGAGAGGGCAAGTTTCAACCATTAGGCTATCACTGCTTTAAGTATGGAGGGTTTTTTAACTCTATTTATTCCAAAACCAAGAATGGAGGCGATTCGGACTAAATAGAGTTCAAAATATGTCGACAAAAACCTTAAATTTTTCTATTTCAACATATTCTTTTACGCCTATTTTAGGGGGAGAGGGACTTCTTACACCCATCTTATATACGCATGCAGACAATTATATTAAAATACACCTTCACGCACTTCATCACACAACGCCTGAATGGATTAAACTCGTAATCTCTTTGGATGATATATTATTTCTTTGCGTGACTTTTACTAAAACTTCCTCTAACACATCTTAATCCCATTATAATATATTTAACAATACATTACTCATTTTAATAGGCGATTATTAAATGTTCAATATTTTTCTGTTGTCGTCAGCCAAATTTTGTAGATACGTCGATGAAGCAAAAAAAAATCATAGCAAATATATTAAAGGTTATAAAGTATATTAATCTATATTGTAAATCTTTTGTATGCCATATAAGTTGCATTCTAAAATAATTGCGAAATCACGCAGTTTCGCAACGCTAGAAATAGGCGTGGCGGTGGTATTTCCACGACCGAACTACACTGGTTCTACCACCTTCAAAATATGAATAAATATAAATTTGAATGTCGTCAACCCATTATTGTCCCACTGCTAGGCACGGGTCTTCTTTCAGAATGAGAGAGTTTTAGGCCATAGTCCACCGCGCTGGCCAAATGCGAATTGGTGGATAAATTTGAATATGACTCAGCAACCACACTCTTCTGCCGAAACGCTAGGAACTACCCTCCGTTGAAAAGGCTTACACAAGTTTTGGTAGAATTACTTCTATTCTATTTCACTTTGCAAATATTTATAAAAATCAACACATTTTTTTGTATTTTAATGTATGTATGTATGTATGTATAACTACCTAATTGTCATGCGCTGACAATGACCGTCCGATCCGGTATTCAATTAAACCTGCTTAATTAAATACCGGATCGTTGTTCTGCGAGATTTACGCGCGGTTTTGTGCGCGACCGTTAAGGGTTAATTAGAGACGCGGTTAGAGCACGAAATTTATGCGCTTGCGCAGACAATTGATTACGGTGACGCATCACGTGAACAAATGTTTGGTCAAATGTTCGTAGTGACGATAAATAAATGTAAAAAATGTTATGATTCTATTTTATTGAGCGTTTTGTTTAAATGCTACAAGCGGGGTAAATGAAGGTGGTAGAAGAATTTCAAGTTGGTAGAACCAGTGTAGTTTGACCACGGAAGTACCACCGCCACACCTATTTCTAGCGTGAAGCATTTCTTGCGTTTCGATACAAGGGTGTGGTTGCCGGCACACTTTCACATGTCCATAGGCAGCAGTGGCCACTTACCATCAGGTGGACTGCATGCTCGTTTGCTACTTCATTCAGATAATGATTACCTAGTAAATACTTTATTAAATAATAAATCGACTCATTAATAAGCGCAAATCACCTATTGAAAACTTTGGCCAATGTTTGTCACAAACATACCACTATGACTTGTGGTGCGGTCGCATCAGTCACTGCTGGCCGCCGATCTCAACGCAGCAGTAAAACTGCTTCAGACTAACTGCAGGAAAATTTATAGCGATTGTTACTAAAATAACGTATTAATTATCAAAGCGTTTATAGTTTGCCGTATTTCTGTTATTTAAATAATATTGTTTGCGAAATTCTTCACATTAATTTCTAAAGGATCTCACAAGTTGATGTAAGATTTATTGGTGAGTTTGATAAGTTGGTGATGTTACATATATATTTGGTAAAAGTGTTACGAGATTATGAAAATGAAAATTATGAGCCATTTAGTGTCAGATATCCTTGAACCTTCGCCACCAGATAGGATAGAGCCTCCGAAATAACGTTAAAAGACTGCTATCCTACGATAACAGCCTTCCACTGAATCCCGGAAGCGCGCAGAAATTTTGCCATTGGTCACCCATCCAAACTCTGACTACGGCCGACGGTGCTGAACTCGTAAATCGGTAAATCATAAGAATTAACTTTACCAAAACATCGAAATTTATACGTACAGTTTATGATCAGAACTGCATATCCGAACGTAATGACCAATCTTTAAATCAATACGCTCTTTGATAAGTCATAAAAATTTCAAATACAAGCGAATATTACCCTTCTTCCACGTAAACGCATCATCAGAGGAGTTCAAAGGATGTTTTGTTGTGAGCGAGCGAATTTGTGGCTTAAAAATGTCGGCCCGCTACTTTATTGTTCTAATAAAATGTTTGTGCGAATTATTCGGCGCTTGTCGTGGTGATTTATTTGGCATGCGCTATACTTGGCGTGTAATTGCGAGATTAAGGTGCTTGCGACACTGCAAGAGAGGAAATGTTAAGCGAGAATGATGGTACGATAATTTGACGACGTAAGACCGCTGGAAATACGGAGGAAATATTTTGTATTTTATATATTAGTTAATGTGGTAAGATTGGTTGGATATGGGAAGAAGTCACTAGAATTATGGTAGCTCTGTTTCTGAAAATTAGACAAGTTACCAATCCCCTTTGTTATAAGGATAAAGTTTAGGTGATATTGAACATCAACTGCAATTGAATAAGAGTAAAGTAAAAAACATTTTTTTTTTATCTGATTGAAGTAGCAAACGACCATGAAGTCCACCTGATGGTAAGTGGTCACTGCGCCCATGGACATCTGTAATTAACTTCATACAAAACATGGGTTCCATCTGAAGTCGATCACCGATGCGTTGCTACTCCCGAGGACTATGATAGTCGCTTCATGTGAAAGTGTGCCGGCAACCACATCCTGCTATCGAAACGCAAGAAATGCTTCACGCTAGAAATAGGTGTGGCGGTGGTACTTCCCCGGGCGAACTACACTTGTTCTACCACCTTGGTGGTACAACCATGTATAGTTCCATGTGGTGTTTGCCTTGAATAGGAACACTCACTCTCTTTCATAGGAGGCTTCTAAGGAACATAAGCCAGGAGAAGAGTACCAGCGTGTTCCTGTGTTACCTAAAAAAAAAAAGACAAAAACCCCCATTAGAAGACATCGACGTCTAGCTGTGGACTTAAAAAGACTGACAGATGGAAATAATTGTGTAAAGTCTAAAAAGTTCAATTTAAATTTGACTCCATAGTTTAAAAATTCTTATAGCTTATAAGCTAAACCACCAGTTCTATCACCGACTATAGTCGGTGATAGAACTCGTGGTTTAGAGGGATAACAATGTTTCCAGAGTATTATTCTCAACTGCATGCGGGTAATAAGATGTTAGGTTTATTAGGTGTCTTAAGATTCCTGTTAAGCTTCTTTAAGAAACATAATTAGCTGACAATTGCTAAGATTGTCACAATAATAACTGTTATATTGTAAGTAAAATTTATTATAATGTCTACCTAATAGTTGCTATGTATGTAGGTAGGTATTATAATACATTTTGGTAGTTAAAGACCACTTAATATGTTATCAACTTTTATAGCATAAAACGATTATACGTAGTTATTATAAAATTTCGTCATTACGTAGATGTTAGTAGACTTTAGAGCAGCGGTACTCAACATTTTTATTGTAGAGGCCACAAATATGTTTCAGAAGAGTGATCCCGGGCTTTAAGCAGTGGCGTAACGTGGGGTTAAGTTGCCCGGGGCAAAACATAAGAACTTACTCCAAATTATCGATCCTAAAAAAAAAAAAAAATGGTCGGCAAATATAAATTCAGCTGGGCCAATCAATAGGGCCCGGCGGGCCACAAACGGCCCGCGGGCCGCAGGTAGAGTACCTATAGGGGCTTTAGATGCTTAAAATTCTTTACATTTATAATCGGACACTTCGATTCCATGTAAAGGTTACACTTACAACACAAAGACATAGACAATCAGTTAAAATTTGCTTCGATTGATGTTTTGATATCAGGTGAAGGTTTCATCTCGGCATAAACCTACCTTTCTAGGTTCTCGAGTTAGAGTCTAGACCCACTTGGAGTCTACGATAATGTTAAACATCTCACAATTGTGTTTTTTTTTATATAAACAATACTATTTTTACTTTATATACCCTAACTAAATCAAAAAACATAAATTAAAAGAAGAATTAATGAGTCTCATTTCGATTTAAGCTTAAAAACTAGTTTGAGTTTGACACTTAAGGATACACAAACACCTCGACCCAGTCTAGAAACTCCAATTTATTATTTAGTTTTCGCTTTCCGGGTATCGAACTCCGAACCCTTTGCGTGTCAAAACATTTCTTAAACTCAGACAATCGTGAGCCAATGACTCGTTGAAAAGTTAGCGAGAAATACTTTAACGTTTTCGACAATTTCACCCTTTGTCTGCAAGATTGATTGATGCTCAGAGAAATTAAAAGGAATAAACCGAAATACCTTGAAGATTAAGGTTACTCCAAATTGCTTGCTTGAAATCAGGTAGGTGAGAATTATATTTTATACGTTGCGTTGTAGCTGTAAGGTGCTGTGTTAATTGTTGTGTATTGTGTATCTATCTATGTGGTAAAGTAGGTAGAATATGTATAGGTACGACACACGAGATATTTTTTTATATCTGACTGAAGTAGCAAACGAGCATTCAGTCCACCTGATGGTAATTGACCACTGCCGCCCATGGACATTTGTAAGCAACCTCATATAGAACATAGGTTCTATCTGAAGTCAATCACAGATCCGTTGCTACTCCCGGGGAGGCTCATATAAAAGTGTACCGGCAACCAAGAAATGCTTCACGCTAGAAATAGGTGTGGGGGTGGTACTTCCCTGGTTGAACTACACTGATCCTACCACCTTCGTGGTAAAGTAGAATAGGTATAGGTACTTACACGAGATAAACGTCGTTATCTTAGTCGTCAAGGGAAAAAACCCATCTCAAGTTAGATTATAACCCGTTCAATAATAGTTTTATTTACGAACTACCTGTACCTTACGCGCGTTGCTACGCCATCACAAAAAAAAACAAAAAAAAACATTTTATGAATAACAACTTAGCTAAAGATAAAGTTTACAATTCTATAGAGGACATACATACAAACATTCGTTTTTATAAAGAAGAGAAGAAAAATTTCCATTGGCAGCAGTGGTTACCAATGACGGGTCCTGAGGAAGATAGGGGTTTTAAGTTAATTTAAAAGAAAAATATAGGAGGATTCAAGCTCCCCAAAATATAAAAGACTGACTCAACAGACGACCTACTATTTTTACTACTATTTACTACTAGACGTAATATTTTAATCTAATCAATCCAAGCCTTAAAAGTCCAAATGAAAATCCTAAATCTGCCATTGTTGTAATGAAAGTTTGCTTCTTAAATTTTACAAAACGATTACCAAGGAATATCAATGCCTTGTAGAAAAAATGTCTAATCATTGTGTACTAGAAAATGTAACCATTGTGCTTACATTTTACACGAGAACATATTATTCTTAACTTGTTCTGATAACCGTAAGCGTTATTTTTCTTTCTTTATCTTTCTTTTTCATAACTTTCGAACTTAACCTATAGAGAACAATGTTTTTACCGATGCCGCACTTCTGCAAATCATTCCAACTAATTAAGCCTACTAGCATTTAGAGGAAATTTATAAACCCGTAAAATTTAACAACCGTTTCAAATGTTATTTAATCTCTTTAATTGGCGTGTTCATTCGCGGTTTGGTCAAACTGTATAACTTTATTTGGTGTTACTATTTAGGGTTCCGCATCCGAAGGATAAAAGCGGAATCCTATTACTAATACTCCGCAGACCGTTTGTCAGTCGCCAAACTGAACTTCATGGACCGTGATAACTAGACAGTTGAATTGTTTTACAGATGATGTATCTGTCGTCGCTATAACAACTTTTTTTTTATCTGATGTCCGCCTGAACACTCCACCTGATGGTACGTGGTCACTGCCGCCCATGGACATCAGTAATCAACTTCATACAGAATATGGATTCCATCTGAAGTCAATCACAGATGTGTTGCTACTCCCGAGGACTATGATAGTCGTCTCATGTGAAAGTGTGGCGGCTACCACACCCTTCTATCGAACGTAAGAAATGCTTCACGCTAGAAATAGGTGTGGCGGTGGTACTTCCTAGGTCAAACTACACTGGTAATCAGGACTCGCCAATGCAACGGCTTTGAAAAAGAGCTCTTTTTTACAACTTTCTTGAAGCTTCATGACATAGCGCTACAAGAATACCTCAGGAGGAAGCTCATTCCACATCTTGTACGTTCGTGGCAGGAATGAACGCGCAAACCGAAACGTGGAGGACCCCCATGAGTCCAGTTGACGTTGATGGAACCTTATTCATGGGCGCGTGATGAGATGGAGGAAGTGTGACGTGGGCACTACATAAAAGAGTTCCTTGTAACCTACAAACATACATCCAGCCATAGATCTTTAGCATGGTACTATGTTTATAGAAAGGAATTAAAACTTTCAGAAGTAAATTGAAGATTTTATGATCTATTTGCATCGGAAACGTCAGCTGTGGTACCCATTTATGTGAGCGAGAGAGTAGAGGATAAGAACAGTCAATTCGCAGACGCGTTCAGCAGGAAGTGGCAGTACAGGCTGGGGTGGATATTACCACCAGCGGTAATACCTCGGATATTAAAACACTTACACATTTCGGAGGGCCACTAAATTCTGATTGCGCCCATTTATGTACATATGTGTTAACATACAAAAAAGTATATTTTATTATATCTAGCTATGAGATAATATTACACCAAAGACAAACCAAACGGGTGGAAAAAGAACAAACTTCAAATTATCCATATAATAGATACAATGATAGACTACAAAGCTTCTATTATTAATTGTCCGAAAAGTAGTTATTTATGGGAAGTAGTCACTTTTGTCTTCCATATGAAAATAGAACAGCCCACCCATAGGGATTAGACACGATTTTGTTTGTTGTAAAATTGGATCGTTATGTCAATGGAGATTACAAATTGTAGGTTATTTTCGTTTTATAAGGGCTTACGATACTGTCTGGTCCACATCGAGTAAAAACAAGTCACTGCGAGTTTTCGTAGTAACGTAACGTAGTATTTGTGAGGTCTTTGAGTGCACTAACACATTATTAAAATATGTGAAATACAAACTATTTGAATTGATCGCCTGTCAATTGTTAAATGCGATAGTTTGCTTCAATGTAGAAATAGAAAAGGGTTTTTAATGCATTTGGGAGCTCCTGGGTAATCATTGTCAAATTGTCTACGGGAGTACACATTAGTTGGATTATTGAACTATGACTATGCTTACAAATGACTATGTAAAGGCTTAGTAGGGTTTGATTTTTTTTATCTGACTGAAGTAGCAAACGAGCATGCAGTCCACCTGATGGCAAGTGGACACTGCCGCTCATGGAGATCTGTAATCAACTTCATACAGAACATGGGTTCCATCTGAAGTCAATTAATGCGCTTGTTTGATATGTACTTATACAAAATTGATTGCAGAAGTACCACATTCGTTGTCAACCACTTGTCCCACTGCTGGGCACGGGTCTTTTCTCGGAATGAGAGGGTTATAGGTCATAGTCCACCGCGCTGGCCAAGTGCGAATTGATGGACGTACCTACCACATAAATAGTTATAGTGTTACTCCGGCAGTGAATATGGATTTTTTGTTTCATCAATGTAAAATCTGGGGGCTAAGCAGTGCCCCCGCCAAGTCTAACAAAAAAGCGGCACGGCCATACTACTATACTTTTCTCGAGGCAGATTAAGCCATTTTCGACCTCTCATAATATTTTTTTACTAATTGAAGTAATTCCAACTAATATTAACTCAAACAGTTCTGAATAGTTGGACTAAATGGACATCCTACTTTGTTGTTACATAATACATTTTAGCTATTTTACAATCTAGAACGATCCATTAATATTCCACCCAATATTGTTTAGGATGGAACAAGACAAATAGTTATTATTTGCTTCTAACAAGATCTTGTTAAAATCGTGATTTTCAGTTCAGGAAATTCTCTATGAGCGTTGTGTGACGATGAAAAATGATTTCTTTCATATTCGATGTCGGAATATTATTTTGAGCACATATGTCATCATTTAATTTTTCATGTTTTGTTGCGTCTAACGCTTGGATATAAGATGTAAATGTAATACTCGCTTTTGTATCAAATATCCGTCCACCAATTCGCACTTGGCCAGCGCGGTGGACTATGGCCTAAACTCTCTCATTCTGGGAGAAGACCCGTGCCCAGCAGTGGGCCAATAATGGGTTGATGTGGTGTGGTGTGGTGGTATCAAATATGGGATGTGGATTATTTTTTTTTCAAAATGCAACGTGGTTATCTATTGCTAACTACAAATGGGACATCCGTTCTACATATATTTGATGTGTGTTTTCCGTTTAAATCTTAAAATTTACACTTTTCATATAAAAATAGTGCTTTCCATACATTTCTCAGAAATTGAGCTATCCATATTTAGATATTTTAATTAAACAGAAAATAAATAAATTGATGTAGTGGTGTTTTTTAAAGCTATAAACAAAGCTTTATATAAAAGTAGGAACACAGCTACAATTCAACAACCTCACGAAATAGACACGAATTTTGGAAAATTAAATTTTGGATATTTAAATATTTTTATGTACAAAACAAATGATCAGTAAATAGTGCTGTTTTCTATAGTTAATAAGTAAATAGTTGATCGTCCACCAATTCGCACTTGGCCAATCCACCAATTCGCACTTGGCCAGCGCGGTGGACTATGGCCTAAACTCTCTCATTCTGAGAGAAGACCCGTGCCCAGCAGTGGGACAATAATGGGTTGATGGGGAAATAGTTGATTACAATAAACAGGAAATGAAACCAAACAATAAGGAAGAAGGAAATAATGAATATCATTCGTTGGCACAAACCCATTGAAGTAGTAACCCACAACTCCAGATTCAACCACTAAAATCTATTATACGAGTCAAAATAGACTGCAGAATGCATTTTGGTATTAATAGAAGATGTGTCGTAAATAATGTAATGCAAAATTTAATCCAAACGATGTGTTATGCAGTAAATAACCGGACGAAATGTCAACACTAGTGAGACTGAAACTGTTTGTAATAACGGAACATGAAACACTACAATTAGACGGATGAAATCTTCAAAGAAAAATATTGAATGATGATGCAATTGTTGAGTTGCATTATCACATGTAGATTTGTTAGACTTCTCTACATTTTGAAGGTGGTAGAACCAGTGTAGTTCAGTCGGGGAAGTACCACCGCTACACGTACTTCTAGCGTGAAGCATTTCTTGCGTTTCGATGGAAGGGTGTGGTTGCCGGCACACTTTCATGAGGCGACCATCATAGTCCTCGGGAGTAGCAACGCATCTGTTATTGACTTCAGATAAAACCCATGTTCTGTATGAAGTTGATTACAGATGTCCCTGGGCGGCAGTGACCACTTACTATCAGGTGGACTGCATGCTCGTTCGCTACTTCAGTCAAATAAAAAAAATGTCAATGGTGTTGGATTAATTAGATTTCACAGTCTTTGACTAATGTAATCGATAACAAACGAATGTAATTGATAAAATAGTTTTTATTCCACATCAACCCGGTATTGCCCCACTGCTGGGCACGTATCTCCTCCCAAAATGTGACAACTTAGGCCATAGTCCATCCTCCTAGCGAAGTGCGAATTGCTAGACTGGTACCTTTGATATTTTTTAAGAATTTATGAGCGTAGGTCTCCTATCGATGTTTTCTTTCATCGTAAAGCAGTGATAATTGATTTCTAATACATACATGTATGTATTAGAAATCAATTATCTTTTGAGAAATCAGTGGTTTTGTACTTGCCTGAGTTTTGTTCTTTAGATCCTCGATTAAGAGGCCAAATTTTCAGTACAATATAAAACTCAAAAAAAAAATTACCATCTGCTATTGATAAAATCTGGTCAAGGACATGTTTTTAGTTTATTTTCGGTTAAATAGATTAGACAGAATTATATCTTTTGTGTCGGCAATAATTTGCAAATAAATTTTGCAAATGTGTTTTATTCAGAATTGCAAGGTCACATACCTATTTAGTAGATATTTCTAGTTTACCTAAAATTCTGTTTTAGAACAACAAAATGATAAAAGATCAAGATTCAATATCAATCGATTTACATACATAAATATTATAATTTGATTTTTATTACCTTAAACAATTTCCAAACATTTATTTTGTAGAAATAATAAAGAGCGTTGATTGGTCATAATTTGTTTTATCTTGATTTTTAAAATAACATCAAAAGGAAGCAATCTTATTATAAATGGGAAAGTTTGTGTGGATGTGTATGTTTGTTACTCTTTCATGCAAAATCGATCAGTTGAATTTTGCTAAATTTAAGCACATACATAGTTTGTGACCAAGGTATAAATATAGAATACTCATTACCGTGAAGAAGTGTAATAGTGACCGAATCGTCGAAAGGCGCGGTAATAACAATCATTAATATACGCTAAGCTTATTTAACTGTTATTTTTTGTTTAACAGTTGTCTAAGCAACTATTACACAAAAATCCTTCCCAAACTTTTGACTGAAAATAACGTTCTAAAAATCCGACGTTAAATGTCAATAAGTATGTACGCGTCCCAAAAAACAGAATGTGAACTGAAACAATTATGACAGATGGTAATAATAGCGTTAGTACAGTCGAAAATACTCAGCAGTTTCACGAAGACGTATTGTATGTCCAATTAGGAGGGCCACACCGCGATCTCTAAAAATACTTAAAAACACTCCGGTGCCATTTGTCACCGCACGCCCTGTATTTATCAAGATGCTATGCCACTACGTTAGTACAGGATGTCAGGAAGTTTGTTGAAATTTAATCACTTGAAACAAATTAATTTGGAATTAATGATTGTGAATATTTTTTTAAACTAGATAAGCATACACCTACAGATATCAATTCAGATATAGTAACTGAGAAAACCGTAAAATTTGTTAAATTTATGGTTACCGGTTAATTTCTTACACTATGTAAATGTGATTAAATAAAAAAATTAAATTAAATTAAATTTTAAGTTTCAAAATTAACTAAATAGATTATTGTAAATGTTATTGTAAAGGACAAAGTGTGGTTGCGGACTAACTTTTATTTGAGGTGACCAAATCAGTCTTTGGGAGCTACAAAGCATCGGTGATTGTCTTCAGAATTTGAATCCCTCCCCTTCTTAGATTGAAGCCCTCTTAGTACCACACGGACCACACCGCGATCTCTAAAAATTAAAAACAGTCTCTGAAAAACACTCCGGTGCCATTTATCACCGCACGCCCTGTATTTATCAAGATGCTATGCCACTACGCCGGTACAGGATGTCAGGAAGTTTGTCCGAACTTTTGATTACCTGAAACAAATGATACAAATTAAGTTTGGATTAAAAATTGTGTTTTTGTTTACTAATAGATAATTAGGTTGTTATACAAATATCGAATTCGATTAGGTAACTGATAGAATTGAACGCCTGTATTCCGCCTAAAAGTTAAAAACCTAAAATTATCAGTGTTCGGTTGTAACAAAAAAAAAAACAAAAATCAATTTTCTTCCACCCTGTAGCAACAACAGTGGTTGTGGAAATAAACACGGTTAACATTCCTATAAACAAGATCGTCGCGGCTCGCGCGCAGATTGATGGCTATTAGTGGCGGAGCATGGGGAAGCATGCCCAGTAACGCCATCATACTCATGATGCTATTTTTTAACTTGCAAATGAGTTTCAAGGTACATGTAAGTGGTGATAATGACAATGCGTCTGACAAAACAAATATTGCTATGTTATTCTCGCGGTTTCGCCCGCTTCGGTTACCAAGGTAATGAGTATCCTATGTGTTAATTTAGTTTATAAACTGTGTTTGCCAAATTTCAATGAAATCCGACCGCTTGTTTTTGAAACAGTAACAAACACATGTACATTTTCATGAACTTTCACATTTATAGTATAAAATAATCTCCTTCTTCTTCTTTCTACTTCCCCATTATTCGTCTTCTTCTTTCTTCTTCTTTATAAAAATCATTGTTTGTCTGTATGTCCTCTGTAGAAACTTAAACTATTCATTTGATCATGTGATGATCTTTAGCAAAGTTGTTATTCATGAGCTCGCGAAGGTTTCCGGTGTCTTTTTTGTGATGGTTTAGCAACGCGCGCAGGGTATAGCTAGTAAGTAATAAAATATGATGAACAATACTGATGTTAACTTGGGTATTTTATACTAAGTTTTTAGGCGGGATACTCGATAGCAAATGTGATACGCAACAGTACCTACAAACATATGTTTCTTCATCCGGTCTTCGTGGCGTATGGCGAATGCTGCGTCTTTCCAAGATAAATGCTACATATTGGCAAATAACAAGGATTCAAGGCTGTTAATGCTATTGTCAATGCATTGTTTTCCAAATGCATCATGCGTCGTATTTTAAGATTTTCAAACAGTGCGGATAATTATGCAGGGAAGTTTCACATACTTCTGGGAGTTTCATTGTTATGTGGCTTAATGTATTTTTAATGTTTGATCAAACATTGGCTCCAATATTTAGCATATTGACCAATAGAGCTGAGCCAAATTAATTATCATAGGCGTGACTAGCAATATGTATCGAGATACAAAAATTAATTAATTTCACCCAATAATTAAGTATCACGAGCAATCAATTACAGTAACGTTAGAATGTATTTGTATGTTTGTATTAATTATTTCGCAATGTTTCTATACGCTGATCAAGCCGGATATACAATGCAATCTTCAAACTGGATTTGCGTGTCTATTTTCCCATGGTGCTCGTTTAATACTTATGTCTTCTATTTTCCTATTATGCTCTTCTATTTACGTTGTGAAATAAATAAATAATGGGCACGGGTCTTCTCTCATAGGAGAGTTTTAGGCGATGGTCCACCACGCTTGTCAAATACGAATTAGTAGACTTCACACACTTTTAGATAACTAAATACTACTACTAATTAAATGGGGGATCCATTTGTCCTATTATAAATCACTACATAGTATAAAAGAACGTTGCTTCCCGCTGTCTGTCCCTATGTATGCTTAGATCTTTAAAATACGCTACGGACTTCAAACAAGTTTTTTTCAAGATAGAATGTTTAAAAAGGAAGGTTTTTATGTATACTATGACGTGCATAAAATAGTGGAGGAAAATGATATTTTTTTTATTTTTGACCATTTAGCGGAACGAAGTTCGCCTGGGTCAACTAGTGAATTATAATTTGAAATCTGACATCTTTTAGGTGTCTATGTTTGCTTGCAAAGTTTTTTATCGTAAAGCAGTGATACTTATGATGCAATCAAAATGGGACAATGTTTTTTAATATTTGGACACTTATAATTTTCTATTCACGTCACTTCCTTTGATAAACGATGAAAAATTACGCGGAACAAATATTTACGTGATATAAATTTGGCTCTCCCACGCACACGATCAAGGTGCAAATTACAAGAAGATGATTTGATACGATTAAAGTGAATTAAAACACAATAATAGTTTTTTAAAATACCTGCTTTCTTATAATAGCAGGGAAGCATTACTATGATTTTTGAAGTGATGAGGACACAAAGAAACCCAGACTAAGTTTTGTTATTTTTAGCTTGGTAATATATTATTTTTAATAATATGGAAGTAGCAAGCGAACGTAGGTGCCTGAAGGTAAGGCCACTGCCGACCATGGACATCTGTAATCAACTTTAAGTAAAATCAAAATCGTAACCGAAGTTGCCACTGATGCTGATTATCCTGAGGACTGAGTTGAAAAGCCGTGAATAAATATGTCTTCCTTGTCATACCGTTTAAACGAGCACACAGAAGCGCATAACATTGCCGCTATTAACAGCGATGTTAAACGCTGTTGCTGCAGTAATGGGTGTGGCAATGTTTCTTTCTGCTTCCAACCAGAGACCTCCACCACCATTTAAACTTCAGTCCGGAAGGTAATATTACAATTTAATATAGGTTACCAACGCAATTAACACGCCGGCTATTACGAGCTCGGACAATTGTCGCACGCCAAGAATAGTACCGCGTGGGCGCTGCAGCTGAGATATACCTTAGGCACTTAAATTTTATTAAGAACCATTGTTTTATTATTATTACGTCATTAAATCGGTCCTTCCTAAGATCATTAGACTAAGGAACTTAGCGTTTCAATGGTATTACTACGTGGCTGTTAACTATCATTATTGAAATGAAATGAAATGTCTTTTTTTATTTTGTATAGGCCTTCAGGGGCACTTACAAATTGTCAGTTACATTTTTTTCTTACACTACCACCGGATCGGAACACGACCTCCGCTGAGAAGATTCGGCAAGAAACTCAGCGGGTTTGTCTTTTTTGTTATTTATATCTATTATTCAAAATATAATTACAATCATGTTTCTTACATGGTAATCAAAGTTAGCTGCAGTAACATTGACGTAATACCAAAATTTTCAAGTGATGTGTATGGTAAGGTTTATCACAATTAAGAATGCCATTTTTTGGTTTATACTATGAAAACCCTTAAAAAAATAAATTTTGCAGAGGATGCATTTATCACTATGCTCTAATCTTAATCTGATTTCATTAGTAATATTATGTTGTACCTTCCTTCCTTTTCTATTTTTGTGACCCTTACATTTTTTTCAGTTTTACTGTCGATTTATCGTTTTGTCGAGTTTAACACTACAAAAGCACTAAAGAAGTTTATAAGTTTCTATATTAAAGTGTTAAACGAGGGAGTACCTCGATAGCGAAGTGAAGTCATAAAATTAAGGTCAATCTGTAATTAGAACTTAAAACTCTGCAGAAGTAGACGAAAATTCGTACCGTCTGTTTAAGCATTTTTTTATTATTGTTTTACTTAAACATAATAAGTAATTTGACGACTCGTGTGGCGCAGCGGTTACTCTACCGGTCTGACGCGCAATGGGTCCGGGTTCGATTCCCGGCCAGACAAGTATCTGAATGATAAGTTTAGATTCATGTTCTGGGTATAGGTGTATATTCGTCTTGTGTGTGTCCATGGTATCCACAGGAGAAAATCATAATGTGGGGCTATGAGTCTAGAAAGCGTGTTAACCGTGTGTTAAAAATTACTATCTAAAGCGTGGAAAATATTAACAAATACAGAACTTTCTGGCCCACTTATCGAGTGTTTGTCGTCGCGACTTATTATTCTCATTCCTTCTTGACGTCTATTTTTCAACGCACTTCAATATTTTTGAGCGTCTATTTTCGTTGCGAGAGCTTCTTTCGTTTGTTCAATGAGTAACACAGACACAGAAGGTTAATTGGTGCTTTATTCGCATGTTTCTCTTTGCTAATTGGCATCTATTTTGTCCATTGAAGGCTTATTAAGCTAAAGACCACTCGAAATTCAGGTCAATGATGATTGAGTGAACTTTAAGGTTACTGGAGTATGTTTTGTTTGTGGGTTTTAAGATACTTAGATTTTGTTTAGTTTCTGTATTATTTTATACATGTAATAACTTTAACTTTCAATTTTTTTTTTTTATAAATTTAGCCATAGTGCTAAAGTCTAAAGTCTCCGATTGACATGCTTGATGGATCTAATTTAGAAGTACGAAAACCTATTAAAACAAATGGGGTATTTATTTATTTTATAATTAACGATAGATATAACTTGTTTTATATATATACTAGCCTTTGCCCGCGGCTTCGCTCGCGTGGAATTTAGTCTGCCACATAAAGTTTGCAAGGTGGTAGAGCAATGCTTCAACCAGGGAGGCATCACCGCCGCACCTATTTCTGCCGTGAAGCAGTTCTTGTGTTTCATTTGAAGGGTGTGCCTGCCGGCTCACTTTTATATGAGGCGACCATCATAGTCCTCGGGAGTAGCAACGCATCTGTGATTTACTTCAGATTGAACCCTTGCCCTACTTCCTAAGGCGATTAACATACGGTACCACTCACTGCCACGGTAGGCGGTGAAGAGGATCTCATGTTGTATTGGGGTCTAATAAATCTGTTGATGCCTCACAAACGTACACCGACTGGCCGCGCGGTCCAGCGGTGTTCTCATCACCACCGTGTCTCCGCGCGAACGACAGTGCAGGGGGTCGGCGCCTCACACACGGGCTGGCGCCTAACCGCGCGGATCATCGTTGATGCATAAATGCATTTCGATGTCGAAAAGTTTATTTTGATGATCGGTTCATCCGCGCGAACAGGTGCGTAAACCGCCTTACCGCGCGGGGCACCGCTATTCGCGGCGGTGCGCGGTGCCGTGTGTTAATCGCCTAAATCAGTGTGTTCAAATTTCAACTCACAGGCACGTATACTAATTTGAATTAGTTTTATCGGCAACAGATATTAATGCTTACTCTGAAATTAAAAGTTTTAAGAAAGGGTCTCAAAACCCGTGACGGTTACCAACGCGCAGTTGGCTAGCGTGGTCAACTACGACCTAAACTACTGCTAATCTGACATATGTGCCGAGTTGTGTTACATTAAAAGGTCGATGACGATTAAATAACATATTTAACCTTTCCGCTGTTTCATTCTCATTGACTTTTTTTCTTTTTTGTCGAGGGAGAAACCTTCAAAAGGTACGCCGTGGGAGCGGCGCAGGGTTATCTGGGATTCTTATAGCACCAGGACTCCGGGATCTTCAAAGGAACGCAACTGGAGTCCTCTGAGTGCATTGCCCCATCGGGCTCCTCCCAAGTGAGCGGCTGGGCCCACCACTCCACCTGGTCTTTACCACGATATGCGACCACACGTATGCCACCGTCCTTCCTGGGATCGCCTGGGTGGACGGTTCAAGCTCCATCCATCCTGGCTCTCACGATAGCATGTTACCACACATGCTGACATCTTTCCCGAAGTTGCTGACTGGGTGTTTGGAGCTCTCCGACTAGCCGCCCGCAACCCCGAAAGCTCCCTTTTGGTTGCCTCTTACCACAGACAGCGGATACCATAGACTTATTCCCGGAACTACAGAGACATCATTGACCTTTCACATTTTGCTCCGTGTTTTATAACCATTCAAATATTAATATCATACAACTTCGTTGTATACGGCGGCGGCGCACGGCGCGTACTGCCGGTCAATTAATTGACTACGCAATATGTTATACTCGTAATATCTTCTAAACTACTTATCCAATTTACATGGTGTAAAAGGCAGATTCAATATTTATTAGATGCTTGATTTTTTGAAATCATTTATTTTGATAAGGATTAATATTTAGTTTGTATAAAACCCATGGAAACATCAACTTGATATTTTTAAAATTTTTAAAGTATAGAAAGAGTTATTGTGGGTTATACATAAAATATAGACATATGCTGTCGCGGACTTTTATTTAGGTCTATGTGAGCCAAACAATCCCACCATACATTATATTTGGATATCTCCAACGGTTTAGGCAGCGTACGCGAAGATAGCTCTCAGAGCACAGCTTTTTTTCCGACTAACCTGATATTTCTCGTTATATTATAACCTTATAAAAAAAAATCATTACAATTTATAGCCCATGTGTTATTCTGATGTATAACCTATACTACTGTAAAGTTTCAACCTAATCCGTTGAGTAGTTTTTGCGTGAAAGAATAACAAATACACATACATCCTCACAAACTTTCGCATTTATAATATTAGTAGGATTGTTAATTTAAGAAATTCAGTATCATATTTATTGACTAGAACATATTCTTGTTTATTTATTTTTTATACAAGTCACATAACGAGCTTTTAGTCTATTTGGTAAGTGATCACTGCCACCCATAGACAACTGTAAGCAACATCATATAGGACAAGGGTTGCTATTTCCGAAGACTAAAGTGACCGACTCAAAAAGTCAGCCAGCAACCATACCTCTCTATTAAAATGCAAGAACTGTTTTACGGTAGAAATAAGTGTGAACCATACACGTTCTACCATCTTGATTTTTTATAATGTTCGTTCGTTTGTTTATTCTTCAGTTTTTCAAAGCATAAGCCTAAAAAACGGAGTAAAATGCTAGTTTAGTCTACGTTATCACTGCCTCCACGCGGCTCAAGAAACTTAACCATAAAACTATCCTAACATAACCCCTCTGCTCGATTGATCTACATTTTATCACGTCAACCAGATTGTCATTCTGCGGTCTATTCTCCGACTCTTTATAGTCCCTCGCTATTGTTTATTCAAACAATAACCGGGTATTTTTATTGCGACGACATTTTAACGATTATATATGATACTATAACTAGCCACGTAGCGGAATTTTACTTCGAAATATTTTTAAAATTTATTATTGTTTTTTATTTTCAAACACATATTCTCAGTTTTATTATTTAAAAATTAAAGCTAATAAAAAGTGGATTTGCGTTGAATAATGGCCTTTTTATTATTTATTAAAGTGTGTTTTTGCGAATAAATTGTTGTTTTAGTTGAGGATATGAGTTTTGCGTTATATTTTACATGAGTGGTCTATTTTTTATTGAAGGAAGTAGGTATTTAGATATTTTTATACGTTATTATAAAACCATGTCGATATTATTGGCAACTTGGCAAAACTGTTGAATTTACAGTGTTTCTTTAGTTCTAGTTAGAGGTAGACTTAATGTGTCGTTCCAGGACCAGAATAGAGCTACGATATCCACTGCCTGTCGACAACTAAAAGGCGACTAAAAGGGGATTGTGGGGTAACGAGCAGTACGAGATCGCACCGTCCAGCCAAGTGACACCGGGAGGGCCGATGGCCTGTGTGGCCGCATGCCGTCGTAAACACCGAGAGGCACGGTGAGCGTCAATCGGTCACCGGGGAAGGGCCCAAAAGGGGTATTGCGCTTGGAGGACTCCGGTTGTGTTCCGTTGGAGATCCCGGAGTCCTCCTCGTTGCGCAGAGGACGGTCACCCTGTTAGTGACGTTAAAATCACACATAAACCGGCGATGCTCCCACAGCGGCGGGTACCTTTTGAAGGTTCCCCCTCGATAACAAAAAAGGTAGACTTAATGTAATATGTACAATAACATCCCTTATTCCCTACTAGCTGTACCCGCGGCTTTGCCCGCGTGCAAATCAACGTGTCACAAAGTTTTACCCGCGCAAATCTCGACACCGTGGGAATTCTATGATAAAAAGTAGTAACATTAAAATCGGTTTGGCCGCTCAAGGATTACCTGGTCAAACACAGAGTGAAAAAACGAATTTAAAGTGTGTATTTGAGGGTAGGAACGTATTGTTTTGTATTTTTTTGTTAAAATTAGACGAATTCTAATATTGTAAACCGCTTTTTTGAACCAATTTACTTTCTTAGTGGTCTAATTCACAATATCGGGATACTTTTTTTCAATCAACTCCTCCACATTTGAACCAAAACGTATCGATTATAAAGATTGATTTGAACTTTTCCGAATTGGAAAATACTATTTGAAGTAATTTTGGCGGATTCAAATTTCTAAGTAAGATTATACGTAAACCTACTTTTAATATTAATTTGTGTTCAGGAGTTGCGGAAGGCATTAAGGAAAAAAAAAATATCCCGTGTCTTTGCTTAGTATTCTTATTACTTATACGTAAGCACTTGCGAGCCAACTTCTATAGCTTGGGCTTGCAGTACCCTGCATCATCAGGCTTGAGGAGTTGAAGATCGAAATTTTCATCTTGTGTCTTTGCTTAGTAATTATATTACATACCCGAAAGCACTAAATAGCTAACTTCTATGGCTTAGGCTTGAAGTACCCTTGAGTAAAACTTATGGCCTCCAATTAAATGCCTCAAAATCTCAAGCAATTATTATAGGGAGTTCGCGACTGGTCTCTAAGATCGAGTGGCACCAGTTACCACCGATTACTTTAGACAACGTTACCATCCCTTACAGCACTACTGTTAAAAATCTTGGTATCTACATGGATCAACATCTTTCTTGGATTCCACAGATTACTGAGGCTAGTAAAAAGCTGTTTGCTTCAGTAGGCTCCCTCCGAAGATTGAAAAATGTTTTACCCATCCCCACTAAAATCACGCTTGCTCAGTCTCTTCTTCTGCCTATACTTGACTATGCTGATGTGTGCTATCCTGACATCACGGAGGAGCAATTAAATAAACTTGAGCGTCTTCAAAACTTGTGTATAAGGTTCATATTTGGTTTACGAAAATATGACCATGTCTCTGAATATCGCACTAAACTCAAGTGGCTCCCAATTCGCCTTCGCCGAAATGCTCATATTCTGTCTCTTCTTTACTGTATACTATTTAATCCGACTTTCCCTCAATATCTCAAGCAACGTTTCCAATTTCTTCACCTATCCCATGACCGATCTCTTCGCTCCACTGAAAACCTTTCCCTCTTCACTCCTCCCCACTCAACTTCCTTCTACAAAAAATCCTTCACTGTTCTAGCTATCCGTCTATGGAATTCCCTTCCTGTATCTATTCGAAAAGCACAATCTTTATACTCTTTCAAAAATCTCGTAAAATCTTACTACCTTGAACTCTAACTCACTTTTTACTCTTATTTAATAATTATGCTTTTCCGGTATCCCGTTTCTTCATCTTATGTAGTCTCTCTCCTATCAGTTCATTGCTATCATTGACTGTTTATTTTCTTTAGCTCTGTTTTTGTTAATTATCTACCTAAACTTTTCTTATTGCACCTCACCTTTCTATATTTATCACTTACTATAACTCCATACCTTTAGGTCGTCTGGAAGAAATCGCTGTTTAGCGATAAGACCGCCTTTTGTATTGTTATTTAAATTTTTGTGTTCTATGTTATCTTTACTGTTTGGTACAATAAAGAGTATTATTATTATTATTATTATTACCCCTGCATCATCAGGGTTGAGGAGTTAAAGGTCAAAATTTTCATCATGTGTCTTTGCTTAGTAATTATATTACATACCTGAAAGCACTAAATAGCTAACTTCTATGGCTTAGGATTGAAGTACCCCTGCATCATCAGGGTTGAAGAGTTAAAGGTCAAAATTTTCATCATGTGTCTTTGCTCAGTAATTATATTACATACCTGAAAGCACCAAATGCCCATCTCGTACAGTTTAGGCTAGCAGTATCCTGCATCATCAGGGGTGAAGAGTTGAAGGACGAAATTTTCATTTTGTGTCTTTGCTTAGTAATCATATTACATACCCGAAAGCACCAAATGGCCATCTCCTATGGCTTAGGCTTGAAGTAACCCTGCATCATCAGGGTTGAAGAGTTAAAGGTCAAAATTTTCATCATGTGTCTTTGCTCAGTAATTATATTACATACCTGAAAGCACCAAATGCCCATCTCGTACAGTTTAGGCTAGCAGTATCCTGCATCATCAGGGGTGAAGAGTTGAAGGACGAAATTTTCATTTTGTGTCTTTGCTTAGTAATCATATTACATACCCGAAAGCACCAAATGGCCATCTCCTATGGCTTAGGCTTGAAGTAACCCTGCATCATCAGGGTTGAGGAGTTGAAGGTCAACATTTTTACCGTGTATCTTTGCTTGGTATTTTTATTGCATAACCGTAAGTACCAAATAGCCAACTCTTACGGTTTAGTCTTGAAATACCCTTACATCATCAGGGTTGAGGAGTTGAAGATCAAATTTTTGTCTCATGAATTTGTTTAACAATCTTATTATATATCCATAAAAATAAATTGACTTACTTCTACGGTTCAGGCTAGCAGTACCCCTGCATCATCAGGATTGAAGAGTTGAATGAAGGTCAATTTTTTTAGGAAATATCTGCTTAGTAATCTCATTCCACATTCAACCCAATTGGACTCCTACAGCTTAGGTTTGGCCGAGTATCGCTAATTTCGTTAATTTGCTTCAAAGAAATGGATCCTATGATCAGAACCGTATCAAACTCATCAGGGTACCTTTGAAGTACATTCTTTCAAATAAAAGAAAAATCATCAAAATCGGTTGGCGGGAAATTGAGTTATTCATCTATTTATCGCGCACATCGTTAATGCAAATACCTGACTTATGCGCTTTTCTTATGGATGCCACGGTTAAAAGTGAACTAAGAATAAATGGGACCCCATGACACGCACTACCTTTCAAATGAAAAAAAAAACATCCAAATCCGTTCACCCAGTGCGGAGAAATCGAGTAACAAATATAAAATTTAAAAAAAAGTAAAAAAAAATACAGACGAATTGATAACCTCCTCCTCTTTGGAAGTCGGTTTAAAACTATGTTTTAACATAAATTCAAAGCGAAATACTAAATTTTATTGAGGTGGCCTCAAAATTGACTGACTTTCATACAAACTTACATCTCCTATTTGGGTTAAATTGGGGGGGGGGGGATCAGAAAATTCATTCTTAACTGACGCCTACGTCATAAAAGGAACCCCTAGTAAAAATAATGTTCGTATCTTTAGCAGTTTAGGCTCTGCGATGTTTATTCAATAGATGAGTGAGAGAGCATCCTTTCGTTTTTATATAAGTATATATAGATATAGAGATATAGATTTGTATAGTATCAAATAACATAGGTACACACATAACCAATAAAAAATACATAACAAAGGAATACATTTTACAGACCATAACATGTTTAGTTTCAACCAATTCAACTATGCAGTTACTTATCTTAATAACACTTATCGAACACAGAATAAATACTGCGTAGTTTTAAATTGACATAACTTTTTTATTTATAAACCGATTTACATAAAATAAACACTAAATGTTAAGTGAAGTTTCTCACTACACATCAGTGAAAATTATATTCAAATTGGATAAGCCGTTTCTGAGATTAGCGTTTTCAAACACACAGACAAACAGACAAACAGACAAACAGACAAGATTTCTAAAAACCATTATTTTGGGTTCTATATCGTATTAAAGACCCCTAGAAATGGTTTTCACCAAAATTTATTCCATGTACAGACAGCGACCTCTTACAGATTTATTATAGTATAGAAGAAGATAATGTGTACTACGGTAAATATGTATATTCGTTTTTAAATATTCCCGTTTTAAAAATAATATAATTAAAAATATATGTTATAAAATAATGTAGTTCATTATATATATTGTGATTATAATTATAATTTATCGCCACTTAACATATAGGTAAACAAACAAAGACAAAATTTAAGTATTAATTTCGAACTTCTTAAAGATATTTTAATGAAAACTACAGAGATTATTCGTTTTTATATTTAAAATCCATTGTCACTGCTTATCTTGTGTAACAATTTTATTAATTTCTCCACTTTAAAATTCCAGTAGCTTGTTCTTATAATTTATGTTTGTTATCAATAGCAAGAATTCGCGAGAGAGACGTGAAATATTTATTACGATTAAAAGCTTATGTTACTCTAACAATGGACCATTTGTTACGTCTAAATCGCTTTGTTTTGACTTGAGACAATAATATATTATATTTCTATAATACTAAACGTATTCTGTGTGATTGTGTGATAATTCTGACTTATATTCTGTAGTTATAATAACTGGTCGTCGGGAAGGGAACGTTAATTTAGAAAAGTTCAAATACAACAAAAGTTTAACGTCAATCTGCTGATATTTTTTTATCTGACTGAAGTAGCAAACGAGCATGCAGTTCACCTGATAGTAACGTGGTCACTGCCGCTCATGGACATCTGTAATCAATTTCATACAGAACATGGGTTCCAACTGAAGTCAATTACAGATGCCTTGTTACTCCGGAGGACTAATATGGTCGGATCATATAAAAGTGTGCCGGCAACCAGCAAGAAATTCTTCACGCTAGAAATCGGTATGGCGGTGGTACATCCCCGGACGAACTACACTGGTTCTACCACCTTTAAATCTAAAACCTCCAACAAACATGAATCACTCAAATCGGAAAATAACCTAAAACATCCAGAAAATATAAAAAAGATAGATACACAATATAAAAAATAAGTTTTTAATAAATAGTCAGTTTAAAATGCCTTTAATTTAATTTTATAACAATACATTTATAACAATAACAATACATTATTTAGATATAAAAATTCGTTTATTATGACACGCGATTCATTCCGGCATTTGAGGCATTAGATATAAATCAACACCTGTCAGTTAGAATCAAGAAATGCGTAGTCTATTGTTTTGAAAAATTCGACGATCGTTGGAATTCTTTGCTATTCTCGAAGTGATAATTCTTACAACTCAATGTTCTCGTCTATTCGAAAAAGTCAAGTGCGAGTCGGGCTCGCGTATGAAGTTCCGTACTACTATCGTCGTCCCTGTAGCCTCGGGGTCAGAATAGGGCTACGGTATCCCCTGCCTGTCGTAAGAGGCGACTAAAAGGGGCTTCCGGGGTTGCAGACGGCTAGAGTGGGAGCTCGAACCGTCCGGTCAGGCAATCCCGGGAAGGACGGCGGTATGTGTGGTCGCATACCGTTGTAAAGATTAGACGGAGCGGTGGGCCCAGCCGCCCATCTGGGAGGAGCCCGATGGGGCAGCGCGCTCGAGGATTCCGGTTGAAGTCGTTTCGAGATCCCGGAGTCCTCCTTTTCAGCGCCGAGGACGGCCACCGGGGGGGTTTTAGTGCGGTAAAAATCCCACATAACCCAGCGTCGCTCCCACGGCGTCGGGTACCTTTGGAAGGTTTCCCCCTCGAAAACAAAAAAAAAAAAAAAAAAAATTACTATCGTAGTAAAAATGTATTGAGCTAGTTAGATATTTAATTGATTCTGTTTTTAGTATTTGTCGTTATAGTTGCATCAGAAATACTTCATTTGTCAAAATTTGAACTGTCTAGCTGTCTAGGTTCATGAGATACATACAGCCTGGTGACACTCAGACAGACGGGTAGCGGAGTTTTGGTAATAGGGTTCCTTTTTTACCGAGTACCGACCTCTAATATGCGTTACGAAATAAAAATAAGATTTAGAAGAATTTGAATTCAGAATCTATTATTGTTTGACAATGGCTGTCGTGTTGACAGTTGATTAGCAAGGGTTAAGTTGCTGTCTCATTAAGGCGATGACATGTAACACGATGACAATAGTTAACGCAGATGTTCTAAAAAAACGCTAACGCGAACTAAATGTTTTGGTTTTGAGGCGAAAGTGTTCTGTGATTTTTAGTTGTGAGATATTAAAATAAATTATAATATTTAGTTGTGAAACTGGTATATTTAAAATGAAATGTATTCCGCTTATACACTTTAACACTTTTAACCTATACCTACTTGAAAATCGCTTTGTATGCATAACCATTTAAATGTAGTGTTTTATGATATTGTTGTTTATACATTTTTCATTCTTTTATATGTATTTAGCAAATATAAATCTATTCTAATAAGAATAATACATATTAGTGTAATTAATGCGTGGTTTTTATTATAACCGATTTTAAAACACGGAAGAGGTTATGCATCTTATTTGCATTTTTTTATTTATGTGAACTTTATCGATACGATATGTAGCCACCTTAAGGTTGATGCTGATGAGTGACAAATCGGCATATAATAGGCACATTCCCTCCATATTGTTTCTGGAATCGCACGTAAATTTAAAACAACGGTCCTCCCCGCGATATTAATGGCGGATCCCACACATTTATATGATTTACGCGCATTATATGATCATAATTTGACTCCTCGCTTGAGTTATTGTGACTAAAATTCGTTATTAACTGCTTTTGTCTTGAAAATAAAAGCGTTTTTTTTGAAATTGTATTGTTATTTTTGGTTGGAGTATAAATAATAATTACACGAAGACAGCCGGGGATATATCGGTGGATTATTATTAGGAAAGTTATTTTTCTTTGTTAGGAATGTCGAGCATGTCTCGTACGGTAAGCTAGGATTATGATATCAAGCGTCTCACAAAGTATAGTTTGACAAGTCGACTTCGGTGATAGATTTGTTTATACAGTTATCAGAAGTCACAGAAATAATTTCGTAACTTTGTTTTTGGAATGCGAGGGAATAAAATTATTTTAAGGAATATTTTTTATACATTTCTTGTAAAGTAAATTATAATGTAGGGTCCGCATTAAAAATAATACTTTTGTATATTTTTTTAACATTAATATATTATAAAAGTATAATTGACAAAAACGTTTAAAAAAGATCCAACAAATAATGAATATTTTTTTGTTTAAAATTTATTATTACAAAGTTTAAATAAATTTCCTCAAACAACAAACTATATCATTTTTTTGATTTGTGTATTCGACTGTACTCTATAAATACATAAATAAAAATGAAAATAGAGAAAATATTTACGTCACCAGTCCTTCGTAGAATAATTTTGTAAACATGTAATTAATCGTTTGCTACAAGCAATTAATTACAATCATAGTGTAATATATCTCAGTTCTTTGTTGACGTCAGATAAAAATTTAAATATATTTCATTTTGTATAGATAGGATTTTTATCAATCTCTAACGGTAGTGAGTCTGTGCAATACTAAAATATTCGGGTTCGTTTTTTAAATCTGATTGAAGTAGCAGATGAGTATGCGGTCCACCTGATGGTAAGTAGTCACTGTCGCCCATGGACTTGTGTAAGCAACTTCATATATAACAGGTACTCTATCTGAAGTCACTCGCAGAAGCTTTTCATTTCCCGAGGTCTAAGATGGTCGCCTCATATAAATTGAGCCGCAACCACACCCCACCATTGAGCTACAGCCCAGAGCTACTTCACGCTAGAAACGAGTGTATTACCATCCATCTTTCTATTTGTCTATATGACATACAATAGATATGGGTGGTAAAGAAAATCTTAAGCAGTAGGACTAAAAATAGTGCTTCCAAAATACTAGCCCCAATCGCGGTATGAGCTATTATTCTTAATTTTTTCAACACGTCTTCAACGATAACTCTCTATAATGTGACATCTTGATTTGTGCAGGCAAGTTTCGGTAAATTGCTACGAATTTCCGTGTTTTTTGTAATAATTTAATTGTTTGCGCCATTAACGTCCAATAATTTATGCGCCTAAATTTTATAATCACTAAAAGTGTTATAAATAAAGAAACTTTTTTATAAATCGCATTCTGATAATTTATATAAAAGTTGCATTTTAAAACCACAGATTTTTCAAACAATATATTTTTTTAAACAACATAAACATTAATTAAAAATGTGTTATTAACATATAAAACAAAATATTGTAGGCAACTAGTTCATTTCTATATTTAAAAAGAAACAATTATTAGCTAAAATATTAAGTATTACAAAAACTTTTTTATTTTGTGTAATTGTGTTATTGTAATTGTATCAGACGTAACTAAATTAACCGCAAGACTGTACCAACTGCGCAAGAAGGCAGTATTTTAATTCTCACTTGTACACATACCTAATAGGTATCACTAAAACACGTTTCCGTGGATATTTTTTTCTGCAAAATTTCATTTTATTTACAGTATCTTTAATGTCTGAAATATGAATAGGCAGAGTCAGGCATAAGGCCGTTCTATTATCTAGAGCTCTCGATTTTTCCATTTTAATAAACAAGGAATAAACATTACCGTTACCACAGCAAAATTTGTTTTTTTTCTTGACCAGAATTCAAACCTAAACCGTAGTTATATATATATTAAAGTTTATACGTTACGCATCCGACACACCGTAAAAAACTAAAGAATTTTCATTCAAAAATGCCAGTATCACATTTTTAGACATCTCCCCGTGTAAATGCTACTTTAATAATATAAACTCACATAAAACTTCCACTCCATTATAACATGCGTTTCCCGTTCATCTTAATATCCGACGTTTAGAATAACGCCCCATTTCTTATTATAATTTACTTTATCTATTTTTCTAATAATCCGATTTATGAGAATCGCTTTCTTGTTCGGAAAATAAAGTAAAAAGTTGTGTTTGTTTATTAGCAGTTTTAGCGTAGACGGTAAGTTTCTTGTCTCATTCTAGTTATACGAGGTGAGGTTATAATCAGAGGCACGCACGAAATTTTTCATACTCTAATAAATACTTATACACATACTAGAATTTTCCCGTGACTTTGCCCGCTTTGGTTACGTCTACTTCTGTAAAGATTGTCTATGAGTTAATTTAGATCACAAGCTATGTCTATGCCAAGTTTTGGCGACATCTGATTAGTAGTTTTTGCGTAAAAGAGTAACAAACAAACACATATCCTCACAATATTTTGCAATTATTATATTAATAATAAGATCTCCTAAATAAAATCACTAAACGATTGCTCCTTATTTTGAAACAACATAATTATGATATAGTGTCGTTTACTACCAAATTTATAACAATATACTCAGAACAGCTACTTGTTACTTCAAGTCAACACATCCGAGCTTTACGTCTCATTAACGCTCAACCGTCAGCAAAAAAAGTGTAAGAAACATATAAAAAGTGTAAAATTATGCTTTTTCCGCCCCATATACTTTGGTGCTAATTTTATCATCCAAATTGGGCGTTTTGCGCAAATATACGACAAATTCGACGAGCGCAAATTTCGATTATGACACATGTTTATGTTTTATTAAATCGAGTTTATGTGCCTGACTGTACTTGTGAATGGTATGCGGAGATTTTAAAATCGAAAGTGAAAAGCGTGTTGTGCGCGATTGTAAATGTATTTTACAAGTAATTTTAGATACTTAATTCTGAAATTATAATTTTCATGTAATTCTACGACAATTTTGAGCTTAATGACAATTTAACATATTATTAATGCGTTGTTATTCTTTTAATACATATTTCGTTGAATTTACACCACAATGCAATTGATAAATAGGAATATTTAATATATTTTTTAATAATAATTGAAAAGTATATTTTTACTATATAAAATTGGAATTATTAATGTGTATAAGTATATTATATACATATTGTATTATTTGTATTCTCACTACTAATCGCCGTAAAATGTATATGCTAAATAGGATACATACAGTCTTGGTCGGTACATAAATAATAATCTAAATATATACAATACTGTAACTCATTAAAATAAGACCAATTATCAACTACGACCCCTCATAGCAGTCTTCATTTTCTTTGATAATGTCCAAAACTTTGCCACTCTCGACCCTTTCGAAAACCACCCTAAGTGTAAAATGAAAACCATTAGAAGATTATAATACAGAGTGCCAAAAATTTATAGAATTCAGCTAGGATTGAAGAAAAACAGAAGCAAGCGAGTAATTTTTATTGAAATGTAATAGGTAGTCACATAAAGACCTATTTATGTGTGAGCTAGGTTTTGCCTGTAGTTCGGTTCGCTTGAACATCGTATCATTACATAGTATAAAACAAAGTCGCTTGCCGCTGTCTGTCCTTATGTATGCTTAGATCTTTAAAACTACGCTACGGATTTTAATGCGGGTTTTTTAATAGATAGAGTGATACAAGAGGAAGGTTTTTATGTATAAAAAATGTATAATATAGGAGAGAAACACTGATAATTTCAGATTTTTGACTTTTAGGCGGAAAGAAGTTCGCCCGATTAACTAAGTATACACATAAAGAAGTAAGCTAATAAGGATTAAATTTCGATGATAATTTATGTAATGAAATAAAGTAAGTACTTTTATGTCTCCAAAATAATCCACGTTAGGTATTCTAAAATAAAGATGCCTATAGAAATTAGATATAGCACAAAAATATGTTATTGAATAAAATTTATAAAAAAGAAACTTTTGCACAGATTTTTTTTTATAAGATTGATATAGCAAACGAGCATGCAGTCAGATGGTAAGTGGTCACTGACGCCCATGGATATCTATAAGCAACTTTGTATAGAACATAGGGTTCTGTCTGAAGTCAATCACAGATGCTACTCCCGAGGACTATGATGGTCGCCTCATATAAAAGTGTGCCGGCAACCACCTTCCATCGAAACGCAAGAACAGCTTCAAGCTAGAAATAGGTGTAGCGGTGGTACTTCCTCGGACGAACTACACTAGTTCTACCCATAGAATGTTGAATGTTGTATTTTTATAATTATAATACTTAACGGGTACTCACGATATGCGGTTTATGAATTGTATGTTGTTGTATTTTTTTTCCAATATTCATACATTTTTTATACTTTTTTATAATGATTAAATTGAAAAATATGAGTGATTTTGTAGATCCAAGAATCGAATCAAAATCGCGGAAATATCTTTCCATTCCAGAATACGTACCAATTTTTCCCCACCCCTTGAAGGGCATAATCCCTAATATTCGCGCTCCATCATAACCCAGCACAAAGGTGACGTAATATCTGCTAATCCCCATAGTAGCGCCACCTATTGACAGATTGCCGACTTGAATGGAGATTACACCCACAGGGGGCTTTGTTCGGCGTTATGGAGAAAACCCCATTGTGTGGCGGATAATTTGTTTTTCGGGTTTCAGCTTTGAACAAATGTTATGGGGTTTTATTAAGTTTGCTTTGTGTAGATATTAATGTTTAGCTTAAGGATTTTTAGTATGAAATATTTGAGGGTTTCGTAAGTAGCTATATACTGGTAGCTAAGTGTTTTCCTAAAGACTTACAAAAATATTCTTTATTGTTTGCTGCATAAATATGAAAATCTATCGCATTTAGTCTATGGTTTGTAGCATGTAAAAATAAATTTGAGTTTATATTTTGTAAATAGATGTCTACAGATTGTTACCTATTCTAAGAGCGTAAATAAGGATACTTTTTATTGTTTAGATATTTTACAAATGGTCCTGTCCACCAATTCGCACTTGGCCAGCGCGATGGACTATGGCTTAAAAATCTCTCATTTCGAGAGAAAACCCGTGTGCCCAGCAGTGGGACAATAATGGGTTGACGAGACAAATTGTCATATTACGTGGTATTTGTTTATCTATATTGTGTGTGATATTCTGTGCCGTGGGTGCCATGGATACAAACAAAGATGATCACACAGGCCCCAAAATGCTAAAATAAATCCGATTCCATTATTTAGATATCTGTTTGACCAGGGATTGATCCAGGAACCCATTGCGTGTCAGACTAATATTGTTTGCTAAGACGACCTGTATACATACTACATTTATTTATGTGAACGGTGCCTTACATCAGTTGTTAATAACAGTGTGAACAAAGCCTTACATTTATCTATATCACAAAAACAACCCAACACGCTCGATTAGCCACAAATTGCCCACAATCACCATTAAAAACAATTATTTCCGTCCACGAATGCAAAACCCACCCCTATCGCAAAAAAACAAAGCGGAGCCATTTGGCGGGGCCATCAATAACCTCCCCAAAGGGGCGAGAGGGGGGAGTGACGCAATTATTACCCCGATCCATCATCTGACGTGACGTGTGACGCAACTAAATAATTTACGGGGTTAAACATTTAATTCCGTGACATAATACCCCTGTGTCCCCTCTTCATACTGAATTGCTTGGATATTTATAACAAGTGCGTTATGTATTTTACAAGTGGTTATTTACATAAATAAAAAAAAATGTGTGCGTGTACTAGCGTACACTCGTAAGAAGTGAAACTTCTTTATGACGTTATTTTTCAAAAAATAATTTACTATATGCAACTTTACAGAAATTGGTTAAATAAAGTTAAATTAGATAAAGTTTAATAAAAGGCTTATATTAAACTTTATCTAATAATCTAATCTATAATAATCTATCTAATATCACGCGTGGTAGGGATAAAAAAAAGATGGCGCGTAACGAAAAAATGTTACACTAATTTTTTTTCCAACCCCGATAAAGAAGATTCACTTCAATAAATGAAAGATTTGGGTACTGCTTCGTTCGATTGATTCATTCGTTTTTTATTTAACATTATAGTAGTAAATTCTGGTAGAAAGTGGTGGTGGTATCTCCCTCGTCGAATTACACTTTAAAAAAAAACGCTTTCTACACTCATAGCCTCACACTAGGATTATCTCTTGTGTCGTTGTACCATGGACACACACGAAACGAATACACAAACACCCAGACCTAGAACATGGATCTAAACTCATCATTCAGATACCCGTCTGGCCGCGAATCGAACATGGGACCCATTGTGCGTCAGACCGGTATGGTACCACGCGCGTTGTTACTGGTGCTACCACCTGGCTAAATACTGAGATGGTGGCCTTATGTGTAAACCAGTCGCATTCCTACCCTTCCACCGAAACGCAACTACTAAGTGCTGCGGTGGTATCTCAAATTTCACACGTGTGGAATTTGAAGGTAGAACTAATGTAGTTCGACCAGGGAAGTACCACCGCCACATCTATCTCTAGTGTGAAGCATTTCTTACGTTTCGATTTAAGGGTGTGGTTGCCGGCACACTTACACATGAGGCGACCATCATAGTCCTCGGGAGTAACAACGCATCTGTGATTGACTTCAGATAGAATCTATGTTCTGTATGAAGTTGATTACAGTTGTCCATGAGCGACAGTGACCACTTACCATCAGGTGGACTGCATGCTCGTTTGCTACTTCAGTCAGATAAAAAAAATTCTTAGTCGATTCATACTTGTTTTAACATATTTCTAAAGTTATTCAACTTTGGATTTATATAGAATTTTATTTTTCATTTCTCCGCACACGAAAAGCTGCCATCCAATCATTCTTAACGACAATCATACTAGTAACACTTCCACGAAACTTTGATTAGAGCTTATAAGCTCTACAAGAAAGCTTCTACTCGTGAGGGATTTCCGCAAGTTTCATATTTATGTGTGGACAAAAGACTTTGATGAGAGCGAACAATTAGGGTGGTTAATAGTTAGATTTAGTTTATATGAGTTTTCTTTCTTTGTGAATTGCCTTTCACACGTGCGAAAAAGTAACTTATTTACCGATTAAGTTTTTACTTTATCTGACTGAAGTAGTAAACGAGCATGTCCACCTGATGGTAAGTCGTCACTGCCGCCCATGGACATCTGTAATCAACTACATCTGAAGTCAATCGCAGATGCATTGGTACTCCCGAGGACTATGATTTCCGCCACATATAAAAGTGTGCCGGCCACCACACCCTTCCACCGAAACGCAAGAAATGCTTCACGCTAGAAATAGGTGTGGCGGTGGTACTTCCCCGTCGAACTACATTGGTTCTACCACCTTCAAGAAAGTTAAGATGAGTTTGAATGACTTAAGCTGAAGATCACATACGGGATTATTTTGAAGATTTATTATTATTTTTTAACTCTGTAGAATTATATTTATTCGTTTTCGAAAGCATCACTGTTTATTTCTGACGAACTAATCACCCGTCGCCGGTTGACAATTGACCGTAATTTAAATTAAAAACCTAAACTTAATATTGTTATATTTACTTATATTGTTAGATATTATACTTCGTACACATTAGGCGAGTTGTATATACCTGTAATGGCGATTTACACTGAACCAAACGAATTGTATTTTTTTTGTAACAATGTATAGTGATAAGTCAATGGTATATCTAAATAAATAAATAAATAAATAAATTGTCCAAAGTTGCACGTATATTTCCGAAATTCAAATAAATTTCAATAATTTTTAAGTTATTTTGAACGCACCCCTTAAAGGTAAAAAGCGGATTAATAAGCTAAGCTACATAAAAGCAATAGCGGGTATTTTGACAGAGACATCTAATTAATTAAAATATCGATAACTGTTGCATTATGTGTTGCTGTGTTCTGATGTGAAGTGTAAGGAAGACATACTTGTATTATGCGTTCTAATTTAGTCCACAGAGGTAGCAACACATCTGTGGAGGCAAGCCTTCGAATTTATATGGAGTTGAGGCCAGTTGTCTATGTCCAGCAACCATTTACATTCGGGTGTATTGCATGCTCGTTTGTTATTACTTACATCTCTCTCTCTCTCATTAGCCCATTATTTCCCACTGCTGGGCACGGAACTTCTCTCAGAATGAGAGAGTTTAGGCCATAGTCCACCGCGCTGGTCAAGTGCGAATTGGTGGACTATTACTGATTACTTACATACCTACTATTAAATATAACCTTGTCTTCAATTTAGACCACTCAGATGATTTTTAAACTAAGTGCTAATCCACTTTTAAGGAACTGATTTACTAATTATCATAATTAGTCTATGCCTTAGAACGTTACGAGATATTTACTGCAGTAATTTACAATTTTCAAAATAAAACCTTGTACCACGACCTTTGCTATTTTTACGCGAAAATGCGAAAGCGTCACATACAGCGTACCTACGTTATTATCGCATACTTTCCACAATTTATGATAACATCGCAATGCGCCTAGTTCCAAATTAATAACACTTCCTTCATCAAACGGAACGAAGTCTAGACGACTAATGAATTACTAAATCATACAAAATTGATCCCAAACCTCACATTACGCGTTCCTAAACTTTGACAATATTCATTACATAATTTATATGTAACAGACCAAAAATGTTTATAATAACGTCACGGAGAGAGCATTATAAAAATTATTTATTAGAGGGTAAACATAACAATCGTAGATATACTAATAAAACGTGTCAGCAACGGAATAATTGGAGCGAGAAATTATTATAATATTATAAATAGTTTAGAAACTGGAAATAATTTTATTTCGTGTCGTATGGGAGCAGGCCGCGATCATAACTCATAATTCTGTGTACTGCGGTCAGTGATGCTTGGTACTTGTGAAATAAGTGTAATTATTTTTTCTATCTGAAATATCTTGATCAATATTGAGTAACTCATATCTGTGTACTGCGCTCAGTGATGCTTGGTACTTGTAAAATAAATGTTATTACTTTTTCTTCCTTAAATGTCTTGATTGCTATTAAAGATTATAACCATTGAAGCTAACATCAAAGTAAAGACTGATAAAGAGAATTAACAAATTCTGAACCCAAAAACTATTTAGCAATATTGACAATTTCGGTGTATCTAATTAGTGCTTTCTTTCATTTATGGATTACACACTTTTCTTACTTTCTCACGACTACTTTCCTTACTACCATATAATATACTATAGAAGTTAAGTAGTCGCTTTTTGTAATACACTTTCTATCTCAGAAAAACTGTATTTTAAACAGACTTCAGAGAAAATTGGTTATCCATTCGTCGTGATTTTTTATACATTTTTTAAGACAATCAACTTAATATGTGACAATAACCCCGATTTTATTGCATTACAAAATCTTTAGTTATTTGTTATACAAATAACTAAAGAATTTGTATTAGCAACCTATATAAAGTTTTATCTCGCATTTCGTTTTCTTAAAATCAGAAGTCACAACAATTTACCGATCGTAAAGCAATAAAACTAATCACCAAGAACTATTAAATGTCAAAGTTCGACAGTTTAACTCTTAATTTTCGATTAAAGCTTCATGGATTTACATTAACTGAATATTAACATAAGGTTAACTGCAGGTTACACAGATAATACATCTATGGGTACTGGAACCGTTGGTTTCTTGTTTATGGTTAATTTAGGATTTATCTGTGAATGTGATGCATAGAAAGTTACTTTGTATTGTTATATAGAAATAAATAACTTACGAGATAATATTAAGATAATGTAAATTGGACATAATTGACGACTTTAATGCGCAATTTTATCATATAAATTGTACATATTAACGTTTATTTATTAATGATTATTAAACATTTTATCTGCATTTTTACAGGATTAAAGTATTAAGCGAGTATGCGCTCTACCTGGTTGCAACTGGACACTGCTACCCATGGACACCTGAATGGACATCATATTATACAATAAGTCAATCAAAGTTGCGGTGGTACTCCCGAGGATTAAGATTTTTTTTATCTAACTGAAGTAGCAAACTAGCTTGCGGCCCACCTGATGATAAGTGGTCACTGCATCCCATGAACGTATGTAATCAACTTCATACAGAACATGGGTTCCATCTGAAGTTAATCACAGATGCGTTGGTACTCCCGAGGACTATGATGGTCGCCTCATGTGAAAGTGTGCCGGCAACCAAGAAGACGGCTGATGAGCGTTGCTACCCCCATGTCTTTTCTCTAATGTACCAACAGTAATTGTTATATTAAACGAAATCTATTTTTACCTAATCTAAGAAACTTACATAAATCTAATTATACAAGTTCGTAATATATGTAGTAATATAAATCATTACTATCTTGCAACAGGTATTTATATTGTAAAAACAATTCTACGGTACTCGATAGAAATTTTCCCAAAATTTTTTTCTACCTGAAGGGAACTGTGCATAAATTTCCCAAAAATTTCTACGCTCTCCAATATCAAAATCAACGCGTCCAAATATAGACAGACAAGGATTTTATTGTACTCCACTATAAAATAATTCATATACACCTATATAAAAAACAGTTATTTATTCTGTCCAGCCAGAAACTACATGGCAGTATCCGCGATAATTTTATAGTTTTATTGGCATTTCTCTGAAAATACCAAGAAGAGGCGGGTTTCAATACGATTTATTGTACGTTTTATTTTTTGCTTCCGTTTAAAATAAATTCCAATTTTCTGTCATCGGGGGCGAAATTGAATTCTTTTGATGTTATCCGAATTGTATTTAAGGTTTCCTTGCATATTGTTTATGTTTAATGTTATAGTTTATTGATTTCAGGGCTGCGGGTGAACGCATATATATTATTTAAATTATTTCGAGGTGAGCATTTGTTGACAATTTGTTATGTAATTAAGTTTTATGAACATCTTTCATTTTTGTGTACTTGTGATTAATTTATACTTATGTTTAATGTTGTTACACTACCTATAGTTACTTGTTAGACATCATAAAGTTTAAAAATATCTAAAAACAGTATCTAAAACAAAATAATAATAAAGCGTTTGCTTATTAATTTGAACTCATAGTAGCTTAAATAAGTACAGTTCATGGAACTACAGCCAACCTTTAGTTTACCTTTGTTTATAGAAGTGTTTGCGTGTTTGGCTATGTTTTTTGTAACCTTCTTAGACAAAGAATTTCGCAAGTAGGTAAATGCCTATATTTCAAACGGAATCCTTTAATTCCCTTCCATGACATACAGGAGAAGAGAGATAAGTCTTATTTAAAATCAATGTATCTCTTACACCAGTGGGATTTAAAGTAAAGGGAGCCTTTTCGGCTAATAATAGTAGTGTTAAGCGCTCGTCCCTGTAGCCTCGGGGTCAGAATAGGGCTACGGTATCCCCTGCCTGTCGTAAGAGGCGACTAAAAGGGGCTTCCGGGGTTGCAGACGGCTAGAGTGGGAGCTCGAACCGTTCGGTCAGGCAATCCCGGGAAGGACGGCGGTATGTGTGGTCGCATATCGTCGTAAAGACTAGACGGAGCGGTGGACCCAGCCGCCCATCTGGGAGGAGCCCGATGGGGCAGCGCGCTCGGAGGATTCCGGTTGAAGTCGTTTCGAGATCCCCGAGTCCTCCTTTTCAGCGCCGAGGACGGCCACCGGGGGGGTTTTAGTGCGGTAAGAATCCCACATAACCCTGCGTCGCTCCCACGGCGTCGGGTACCTTTGGAAGGTTTCCCCCTCGAAAACAAAAAAAAAAGTGTTAAGCGCTGCAACAGTTTGAGACTTTCATTATATGACATACTTTTTCATGACGTTTAAACTTACGCTTCAAGGATAGTAACGCATCTGTGGTAGAATTTTAAAAGTGGTAGAACCAGCATAGTTCGACCGGGGAAGCGCCACCTCCACACCTATTTCTAGCGAGAAGAATTTTTTGCGTTTCATATCGTTTCATTTCACCATCATAGTCCTCGGGAGTAGCAACGCATCTGTGATTGACTTCAAATAGAACTCGTATTCTATTTGAGATTGCTCACAGATGTCCATGGGCAGCAGCAACCACTTACCACCAGGTAGACTGCATGCTCGTTCGATCAGATAAAATAAAAGAATCATAGAGAATTAAAGTAAGATATCGTCTTATCACATGAGTTCATGGGCAGTGACAACTTACAATAAGCGGACTCCAATCCTTTTTAATTTCAATTTTTTTTACCTGATCGAAATGGCAAACTTCTATGATAAAAGGCATTTTTTCTTCGTAGACATATCACAACTTGATAACAGATCCAATCTAAAACAACTCAACTATTTTACTATCCCATCATCCAACATCGTAGTGGGATTACACGAAGAATCCAATCAAAGTTTGTCGACTGTTGGACGTTTATGTGCCGCTGGATTATCGTTATTGTCATTGCAAGAACTAGTTCTGGAGATTTGGGGTGGAAGTTGCGAAACATTGATGCGTTATGCTTTCGTATTTTTAGAAAGTAATTAATAATACTAGTCGATCGCAACGATAGAAATTCGACCGTAATTTAAATTAAAAAACTAAACTTCATACTGTCCAAAGTAGCACTAATATTTCTCTAATTTAAATAAATTGTAATAATTTCCGAGTTATTTTGAACGCACCCGTTAAAGAACAGGTTTATTAACTAAGCTGCATTTAAAAGCAATAGCGGGTATTTTGACTATTGTTATGTGTTTTCACAGTAAGACATTGAATGTTCTATTTCGTTTATTACTTGTGTGTTTTTGTCAAATGCAAGGTAGAGAGTGTAATGTGTTTTTGGTTGATTTTCAGTATGTTTTATGCATTATTTGAAATAAATATTAGCATTGCGCAATCCTTCTTTACATCAACTATAACCGTACGTAATTTCATACTTCTCCGCCTGCGGCAAGTATGTTAATGACGAATAGAATAGAGAATACATATTTTGGTAAGATTGAAGTAGCAAGTGAAGTTGATGAAATCCACCTGGTGGTAAGTGGCACTGCCGCCAAAGGACATCTGTAAGCAATTTCATACAGAAAATAGGTTCGATCTAAAGTCATTCATAGATGCATAGCTATTCCCGAGGACTACAATAATTCCATCGAAACGCAAAAAAATGTTTTACGCTAGAAATAAGTGCAGCGGTAGTACTTTACCACCATTACCATTTAGCAGGTAGAACCAGTGTAATTTAACCAGGAAAGTACCACCGTCACACTTATTTCTAGCGTAAAGCTTTTTTTGCGTTTTGATGGAAAGTTGTGGTTGCTGGCAAACTTTTATATGAGGCGACCATCATAGACCTCGGGAGGCAAACCATCTGTTATTAACTTTAGATAAAATCCATGTTCTATTTGAAGTTTCTTACAGATTTCCATAGACGGTAGTGACCACCTATCATCAGGTGGACTGCATGCTCGTTTGCCACTTCAATCAGAAAAAAGAAACACCAGATAAGTGGTGCCTAAGTTAGTTTTGTATAGTTAAATTATTATTGTAGTTAGTTTTGGCTACGTGATATCCAAAAGTTAAGTGGATACAGGAAAATGAAGCGACAGATGCAAACCTGCAGATTTGGTGTGATAGTGACCAAAGTTGTGTAGTACCTACCTATGTTTTTTACCTAGAGACCGAGTGCACGTTAGTGATTTTGATGTAAAAAGAATTTTAGTTAATCTTAAAACATTAAGAATGCGACTGCGATTGCATTTTTTTTCAAATTTTAACAGTTTTTTATATTTATCGTCGACTACCTATGGCTTGGCGACAGACTTTTTTGTGCGAGGTTTCTTATTATATTATTTTTGAAACAAGATGCAAACGGCATCTTGTTTCAAAAATTTACTAAACTGAGTCAAATTCTTTTAAAACATGGATTATTTCTACAACTATTCAAGGAAGGAAGGTTGTTTAAAAGGAAAAATTACAAGGGGCGAGGTGCGAAACTGAGTTTTCCGAACTAGAAAACCGAATCCCGAATTAAAACATTTTCTTTGCTATTTGTTTCCATTTGCTATAAACTTTTTCGAATGTGAATGCAAATACACAACGTACACTTACATTACTAGTGCAATTTTATAGTTGGACTAATATGTGCACTGTTTCATTAATAAATAAATAAAATACCCATTTCTTCTGTTAGGTATTAACCTAACATAAATAATGGGCATTATTTAAGAATTATCTTAAAAAAGTTTTAAAATGAATCAACTAAATAAACACGTAAAATAACATTAGTTGACATCTCATGGGAGCTTACCCCTTTTGAAGTTGTAAATATAAAGTTCATAAAATTCAAATTAGCATCAACCCTCAGTCTTCAGGGGCCATTTAAATTCATAAATAAACCCTTCAGGAATGGGTTGGGACAAAAAAGTCCCTAACAATTAACAAATCGGTGGTTTGGGGTTAATTTTAACCGTTTCCTACTGTGCGGGAGTGCTTTCGGGTTTTTTCGTCACAAATTACTGCAGTAACCTGAAACGTTTTTGAAACAATAAATAGAGGTTGACAAATAAAGTTGGAAAAGGTGCCGCGCTTCTGATTAGAGTCCGTCATACGAACAGTATGGCGATTTTTTAAAGTTATATTAAAAAAAAAAACTATATCCCAGTAGGTACTGATAACAAACGTAAAAGTAGTCTAAAAATGTATTCAAGTCAAGAATTTGGGTAAAGATTACATTTGTGTTTGAATGAGTAATGTAAAAAAATTGAAATGGAGAAATATCTACGTATGAGATGTGAATTTTTATTAAGTTTGTATTAAGTGATTTTTTATTAAGAAGGTAGTGGTTATTGCCGCACGTGGACATCTGTAAGAACCTTCGTATAAAACTGGGATTAGACATATCTGACGTCAATCACATAAAAATATATGGGAAGTAAAATTAAATTTAAGTAAAAATAAATAACTCATTTGAAAATTAATTTAGCCATATTTGAGAACAATGTAAGGTTTCAAAAGTGATCAGTCTGATCAATCCATTGGTTGGAATTGGTTGCATTACAATTATTTATCCTTCTTTATTAGATTGAATTAAATTATTTTCCACGACACACGAGATTTTTTATAATGCGCGTTTATAACGTTATCCGTCTGGCACTACCTTTAACCCGTTACTCGAAACTTTACAACCTCAACATCTGTTTGTTATTTCTATTTCAGTACATCCGTGTTTTATCCGTCCCCCGCCATTGTGGCTCAATTAAAAAACCGCATTTTATTTTAATGGTCTACTATTATTGTATTGATGCGGTCTGTCCGTTGCTGCTCTCGGAAATGATGAAATTGTCATATTACATTTGATAGATATTTTTAAAATATACTGTTTATTGCAAAATGTTAATGGGTCCTGGTAAAAATTTGTACGATTATATCAAAAGTTTAAGGATATATGGTTATACAAAAGTTTTTGATAATGCCACCCTTTTGTTTTATTTGATACCTACTGTAATTAATGTAAATTTATAGAATTAAATTTTGCTAAGAAGATGAGCAATTTCAATATTACTTTAAAGCATAAAGTTGGCCTAATTTGATGCAATCGATATATTTTTTCATCATTCACCTGATTTTGATTAAGAAAAATCAGAATCTTTAAACCTTAATACATGACAAACGTAATTTATGTGATTAGTTTACTTTTTCTTCATGGGAAATATTTAAAGAAATATTTAAAGTGTTTCAATAATATACATCATTTCCATGAAAAATCATTCATGGATATCTCTTCATCTCGTCAACCCAATATTGTCCCAATGCTGGGCACGGGTCTTCTCTCAGAATGAGAGAGTTTTAGGCCATAGTTCACCGCGCTGGCCAAGTACGAATTGGTGGACATACATACTTCATACATAGTTTTAATTTAGAAACCCTTTTTTATTATTTGTTAAATTAGTCCTTCATATTTAGTATAGTCATCGCTCTAAACTATTATTTAACAAATAACAACTAAATAATACGAAAATTTACTTTGTCTTCATTTCAAGTGTTCCACAACATATTTCCCTACTAGTACTAAATAGATGGTAAAATCGCAGGCAACAACATGTATTGTCGAATCGCATTCGGAAGCAACATTTTAATTCAGAAATGTTTTCATTGTTATTTTTGTTGTGTTGTAACATTTATGTCTTATTTTCGGTAACGACACACAACGTTATATTGAGCGAATGAATGGATTGAATGAAAACAATATTGAAAACGGAAATGGTCAATGGAGTAATGACAATTTGAGAGCGTTTGTAAATTTCAGTTCTTTTCATATTAACGATTATAAGTCATGTCATGTCGTGAAAGTCGTATATTCAATTTTCGTGTGAACATTTACCTAAGTCTTAAATTCAAAGTTTAAGTTCCGCGTTGTTTGCAATGAACCATAGGCGTTACTTTTTAGGGTAAACATATTGGTATATGGCTGTGGGCTGCAGTGGTTATCGTAAGGAGTAACATAATATGTGATGACTCGTGTTGCGGACTGGTCTCCATACCGGTCTGACCCACAGTAGGTTTCGGGTTCGATTACAGATAGATTTCTATGTGATGAATTTATATTTTTGGCTATGGTTTGGGTCTTTGTGTATTAATATTTGGATGTGTCCGTATCGTCACCGACAAAAGAAAAGAGAAAGGAAGGATGAGGAAAGAAGCTTTATTTAATTTGTTTCACTGTACTATTATCGTCAATCCATTATTGTCCCACTGCTAGGCACGGGTCGTCTTTCGGAATGAGAGAGTTTTAGGCCATAGTCCATCGCGCTGGCCAAGTGCGAATTGGTGGACTACACACAATTCCGAGAACTTTTTTTAAGCACTCTCGGGTGTGTAGGTTTCCTCACGATGTATTCCTTCACCGAAAAGCAGTGATAATTAATTCCTAATACGCACATAAATCAGTGGTGCGTACCTGGGTTTGTACCTTGGACCTCCCGATTGAGAGGGCAAGTTTCAACCATTAGGCTATCACTGCTCGGTACTACAGGTTAAAACCTATACCTATATTGTTATATTGTAGTACAAATTACTACATATTACGAGTTATTGTAGTGCCTAATTGTATCTAACCTTGTAGTAATATGTAATAGCATTTTTCCATTAATATATTTTTTAATTTACTGGCACATATGTGGCCTTTCTTTATTTGTTTTAATTGGTAAGGTAGTTTATTATAATATAACTTTACGGCCATACAGAGTGTGGCTTTTGTCACTACTGCTAGTAATCTAATCATAAGCAAGCAATACTAAGCGATTAAATTTTAATCAATGATGCATAAAACAATAAAGTCCTAATATAAACTTTTGATCAATTTAATGCATACTTCTTACCCATATTTCTGTAGAAATTTCTTGGCATTTCAAGAAACGTAGTTCACGAAAATATCTAAGTATGTAAAAGAGTCAGCGATTTCGATTCAAAACCCGTACGAACTAAATCCTAACTAACCGACTAGTCCTAACGTTAGCGGTTAACGATAGGCGATACTTTTTATCTAGAATAAAATAATTGGGACAGTAAGTGTTCACTTCAATATGCTTCCCATCTCCTGCATTTTCTACTTTAGTATCCACTTACGGTAACTGCGGGAAGAAATTGAGGTATATATTGTGTGTATTATAAGGACTACGATGGTCGCTTCATGTGAAAGTGTGCTGGCAAGCACAATCTTCTATCGAAATGCTCGAAATGCTTTACGCTAAAAATTGGTGTGGTACTTCCCCGGTCGTACTACACTGGTTCTACTACCTTGAAAAACACGTTTACTGTTTAGATTACTTAAATGAAACCTTTGTACCGGGTTAGTTAGCGAGCCTGATGCAAACCGCATGAAAAAGAGTATGGGCTAGAAGAAAATCCGGATTGGCTTTGGTTACCGTTGTCAAATTTTATAATCTTCGCTAGCGTGAGAAACTGTTCTGAGCCTAGTTTTCCCCGGAGACGAGACAATTCACATCTTATTAAACACGCTGTAATATAAAATCTGAATAAAGCACAGTATAAAGTACAGAAATAAAATTATTTCTTATTACTAAAATCCATACTAATATTATAAATGTGAAAGTACGTTTATTCCTCTTTTACGTCGCCACATAGCTATTATATGATATGGTTTATATGCTGGAAGATAGGAGGGACGTAGGCTACTTTTTACCGCGCTCCCTCATTCCCATGAGAATATCGATGTTTTGTTAGTCGATAGTGTCGATACACATTTAGTAGTTCCAGACGTTGTTAATAGATGGCGTTAGTCAAATTAATTTGCAAGTTCTGAATCACGCTATCAAATGCTAATGTTAATATCCTTTAACCGTGCGGGCGAAGCTGCGGGTAAGAGCTAGTAATCAGATGAATTGAGTAATTACTTACGTGGGTCACATCGCTTATCGCCTATCACTTTGAATTAAACAGAGCCTTAAAGCCACAGTAAGACGACTTACGAACTGGGTCGGATGCAGATATTAGATGCCGAGAGTCGTCTGCGAAATGAAGATTTCTAGGCATTATTGCGGCCATTCCGGGGTTTTACGGTTTTATGTTTATTTTTGAGCTCTGCAGTGGGGTCTATTTAAGCTGGGTTTTTGTGAAAGCGATATTGTACTGGGAATGTATCGTTTTGAGTACAACGGTTATTGTCGCGGGTAAAATCCTCCTTATTTTAAAAAATCTTCTTCTTTCATAATATCCGATCATTTTAATTTATTTCTGACAAAGAAAATAGAAGGAAGCAATAGTCGGATTCAATTGTAATTCATCTCAGTATATAAAAAATATGTACTTATCGATATAATATTGAAATGTATTTATTTTGCATAGGCCTACGAAGGCACTTACAAATTGTCAGTTACATATATTTTTTTACACTACCACCGGATAGGAACACGACCTCAACTGAGAAGATCTTTTTTCTTTGTATATGTTTTTTTATTGTCATATTGTTTTTACATAGATTATAAAAGTAAAAGTAGATAGAAAAAAAGAATAGCTTTGTAAATCCCTGCTAAAATTTGGAGTTATATTTAATTATTTTTTACAATATATTGGAGGAAAGCAGTATGTGTATATCCTACTGGGATACAAAGATAGAAAAATGATAGCATTATGCTAGAAACTTGGTTTCTTAGTTCAATGTTCGAGTTTGTAAACTTTAAGAAGTAGTTGCAGTATTTTTTTTATCTGATTGAAGTAGCAAACGAGCATGCTGTCCACCTGATGGTAAGTGGTTATCACCGTCATGAACACCTGTAAGCAACTTCAAATAGAACATGGATTCTATCTGAAGTTAATCACAGATGCGTTGCTGCTCCCGAGGAATATGATGGTCGCCTCATGTGAAAGTATGCCGGCAACCACATCCTTCCACCGAAACGTAAAAAATGCTTCACACTAGAAATAGTGGTAGGTACTTCCCCGGTCGAACTACAATGGTTCTACCACCTGCAAAGTATTTCCAGTACATCTTCCTTAATCCTCCTTTCTTATTTCTTATTCTATATTAACACTAGTCAGATCCAGCAGTAACTCATCCCAGTAATACACTCATCCGTACCATAGTATCCAAGCTAACGAATATCACTCAGTCCCCTGTATCTGCTGTCAGTGAGTGTCATCGCATCTAAATCTGGTGCGGCATTACCGCTGCGGCTATTTGAGGCGGATATCGGATGGTTTTCCACGGTGAGACACGATACGGTACGGTTTGACATAACAGCAATAGACACTAAGTAATGCAACATTTTTATACGCACCAAGTGCAAATTAATAATCGTTAAAGCAATTCGGTATTTGTCGCGACTACTCATCCCTTACAGAATTATAATTCTGTAAGTTTGCATGTTCATATTTTTAGACAAGTTGTTCAGTGGGTTCTTTAAGGTGCACTCTACATACTACAATTAAGAGATATTGAATATGTTATACGTTATTCAATATAGATACATTGAGAAAAAAAAATAGTGTTTTTTATTGCACTTTTTTAAATATTTTATTTAATCATTTTGGCGATGTCATATTAAGTTGATATAAGGATTATTTTGATATAACTTTTTAAGTTGTACCAGTCATTTAAAATTCTTCGGTCTATTAAATCACATTGACATTTCAAGTATTGAAATATCAACGTTTCGAGATCTAAAAGCAATAAATAAAATTTTGCAATCCACCCTGATATTTATTATTTACATTAAATCTTTTGAAATATATTTACAAAAGAAAATTGAGGTTTCCGGGACATACTTGAGTATAACGTTTTTAAGAGTCTGTATATCTATTATATTTATACATTTTCCATATTATATTCATAGTTAAAGGTGCTAATCACTAAATGTTAATATTGCTCATTCATATAAAGGACTAAAAAAGTAAATCCCCATATAATATCTATACGCATGTTTGTCTGTAAGTCCTATAAAGAATCGCAAACTTTGCATCTGATCATGTGATGATCTTTGGAAAAAATGTTGTGCCTTCTTTTTTTTAAGTAGTGTAGTTCACTACTTCAAAAACAGGGCTAACAGCTAGTTAAAAAATAGTATAAATCACTTTTTAATAAATTAAAATACTATTGTCATAGTTGCATTAAGTTTATCCGTTCGGTATTGATATAACGGATATAACGGATCCTTCGATTTGGAATAACTTCGAAATCATGAAGAAAAGGTGTATGGGTGACGGGCGGTTGGATTTAATATACCTAACTTGAAAATTAAAACAATTTAATCGTATTGGAGAAATATTCGTACTACTTTGGACAATATTAAGTTTAGTTTTATAATTTAAATTACGGTTGAATTTCGACCGTTGCGACGGGTGTCTAGATTTGAGAAATATCTATACAACTTGAAATAAAAAATTGTAGCTTTGTTTAATACATACATTTGTTTTTGACGTTTAAGTCGAAGATTTCAGAGTAGAGTATTTAATGTTACAAGCGAAAATGTCATTGATTTGGGAAATGAAGACGCTTTGTTGTAGCGAGTTGATAGGCTACAATAGCGTCCGGCATTCGTTTGCGAATATTCTTTCTAATACCGTATCGTGCAAAACAGTGGAACCGTGCAAATGGAAACACGTCGCGGCCGCTGTCATACAACATAATATGACAATAACCAACCACTCCGCGCTCCATTCCTTGCTGTGTTGCTGAAAGACATCTTGTTTGTAGGCTATTCTTGGTTCTTTCAGTGTCAAAAAAGAATTTAAAATATGATATGGAAGGGATTATTCTAGTGTTGATATGGCATTATATACATATATACGTTAATAAGTTTTAAAGTATGTATGTAGATATAATAAAGCTTGTAGTTTTCGTTGAAAAAACAAACAATTATTTGGAACTTTAATTTCTGAAAATGAAGAGAATACTTTCTGATCTGTTCACGGGTACTGCAGTTCACAGATTATGATATTTTTCGACGCATCTTTTAAAACAATAGTAAAAAGTATAATATGCTAAAAATTAGTGAACTAACTTAAACTTTTAAGGTTATTGGTTAAATGTTCATATTAAAAACAACGTATTTTTTTTATTTTTTTTGGTAGGTACTATTTTTATTCTTCCGTATGTATATTTTTATTTTTTTTTAATGACATTTTTTTCATATTTAATGTTTCATTTAGGTTTATTTGTTAATCTAGTTGACATAGAGCAGGAGGAAATTCATAGTATTTTTTTACAAAGATTCCTTAAGAAGATTAGAATTGAAGTTCAAAAAATACAGCTAAAATTATTTATAAAGATAATTATGTAAGTGTATTTATTATTATTCGAGTATAACTTTAGCTTAAAAACAGCAAACATTGTCTGTTATCGCGGTGCTCAGAGCGTGCAGCAGATGGCGCTGCGGACCCCCGGCGCGGGCGCATCTGATCCGCTAACGAGCGCCGCGATGTCTCTATTAGCTTGTGCCTGCTTGCAGCTCGGATGGGACCGCCGTGGAGAGGAGTTACTTGATACAATAAAAAAAAAACAATTTTAAGTTAGAAATGGTTTAGTCAAAAATAGTGTAGAATAAAAAACTTGGCGCTCTAAAAACACTGGTTGCTTTTTAATTATGATTTTTATAATATAAAATTTCATTTTTATTTTAATAACTACTAAAGTGATAGGAGAACAGTTATTGTAGTATAACTTTAGCTTAGAAACCAAAGATATTGTCTGTTATCGTGGAGCTCGGAGCGTGCAGCAGATGGCGCTGCGGACCCCCGGCGCGGGCGCATCTGATCCACTAACGAGCGCTGAAATGTCTCTATTAGCTTGTGCCTGCTTGCAGCTCGGATGGGACCGCCGTGGAGAGGAGTTACATGATGTAGCTTCTATGTGTATTGCGGATTTTTAATAATTTTGTACTGTACAACAGTACACCAAAAAAAATCATCAATTTTAAGTTAAAGATAGTTTAGTCAAAAATAGCGTAGAATTAAAAACTTGGCGCTCTAAAAATTCTGGGGTTGCTTTTTAATTTTGATTTTTATAATATAAAATTACATTTTTGTTTTAATACATACTAAGGTGGTAGAAGAACTGTTATTGGAGTATAACTTTAGCATAGAAACCCAAGACATTATTATCGCGGCGCTTGGAGCATGCAGTAGTAGGTGCTGCGGGCCACCGGCGCGGGCGCATCTGATCCGCTAACGAGCGCCGCGATGTCTCTATTAGCTTGTGCCTGCTTGCAGCTCGGATGGGACCGCCGTGGAGAGGAGTTACTTGATGTAGCTTCTATGTGTATTGCTGATTTTTAATAATTGTGTACTGTACAACTATACATTAACAAAAACACCAATTTTAGGTTAAAGATAGTGTAGACAAAAATACCGTAGAATTAAAAACTTGTCGCTCTAAGAACTCTGTGGTTGCTTTTTAATTTAGATTTTTTTAATATAAAAAATCATTTTTGTTTAAATTGATACTGAAGTGGTAGAAGAACTGTTATTGGAGTATAACTTTAGCATAGAAACCCAAGACATTGTCTGTTAACCTGGTGTTCGGAGCGTGCATCAAATAGTGCTGCGGACCCCCGGTGCGGGCGCATCTGATCCGCTAACGAGCGCCGCGATGTCTCTATTAGCTTGTGCCTGCTTGCAGCTCGGTTGGGACCGCCGTGGAGAGGAGTTATATGTAGCATAGTAGTCGATGTGTTGTTAGTCCTTATAAATTGGATAATGTACAATTATGTCTAATAGTTACACGTGTATTTATCAAATGGTTTTTCTTGCTTTAGATTCCTGCCAAACGCTCGCCACTTTTTTACCCAGCTTTATATTTAATGTTATTGTTATATAGAAGAGTTTTGCCTATAATAGTATCAAGTTTATGTTGTACGGGCAGCATCGTTTTAAGAGAGAGATTAGGTCTCTCAATTTTAGGACTAATATTTTAAATTTCTTACGTTGAATTATGTACATATAAAATATTAAATGTTGTTTATTATGAGCTGAATTACACCTATCAGAGTAGTGAAAATGTTTACAGAACATTCTTTAATTTTACTACGAACTATTTATTATGAAAAAAATTTGAGAACATTACTTCTTAACTTATTTGATTTCATTAACTGTCAATTTGATCTTACTTATTATATCGTCAGTGGAAAGGAAATAATGCTAAAGAGCCAAAATAGCATTTTTAGGAAAAAAAATTTTTTACAGAAAAAAAATCATGTCACTTTTATTCTTGGTGGGATCATGTTGAGTAGTATGAACTTCCAACAACAATATCTCACCAAAATTAAAGGTGACATGATTTTTTGAAAATTAAAGGGAAATGAGTTTCCCACAAATCCTTTTTTGCGCTTTAGCATTATTTCCTTTCCACTAACTATATAAATATGCTGAATTAACACTTCCTTAAATATATACCACAAAAACAAAAAATACCAACAGAACAATACAGCATCTCCACCGCACCTCTGTCCCGGCGAGATACATTCCTGCACTATGCAAATAAAGTCGGTAGCAAAAACAAAGCGAGCCACGGTAATTACACCGGGTGGAAAATTAACTGACATCGATACAGGGAACATGCTCGCAGAAGCTGGTAATGAGTGCAGATATCGTTTTGGTGCACGCCAGTGTATTTTTGTTACTTTGTTAGTGGTTGATACGTTTTGAAGTTAATTATGTCCTATGAAGGTTTTTATCTATTTCTTGAGTAGTCAAATTTATACCTAATACTACATTTTGTAAATATAATGACAGCGAAAGTATACATTTTTAACCGACTTCCCAAAGGAAAGAGGTTATCTATTCGTCACGTAGGTATATTCTTTTTTAATATATGAATTGACAATTTGCACGTTCTGGTTTTGATTCTCGGCTAGACAGGTATATGAATGATGAATTTGGATTTCTGTTCTGGGTCTGGGTGTTTGTGTATTTGTCTTCGATGTCCATGGCACCCACGACACAAGAGATAATCTAATATGGGGCTGTGACTGTGGAAAGCGTAAAAGTATATAAACTTTTTTTATGAAACAAATTTATGTTTAGAAACTTATCATTACATTATTGCTTATCATAAAAATCTGTAATTAACAGCGAATAGAATTGAACTACCTGAAGCCAAACTAAACTTATCCTTTATTTGTAGACTAAATCAAAATGATCCCGATTTGACTTTTTATGTAAATCGCTTAAACTCTATGGGTGAGTAAATTTAGTATAACAATTTTCTTAAGAATGGTTGCGATTTCTGGATAAAATATAGTAGGTTTTTTAATGAACTCGTTGAATCTCGCAGCTTCGCCCGCGTTAAGAAAAATCGATTGTCCCGTGGTAATAAAATATTTTCTCACAGTAAACAGTACCAGAGTGTCAGCCAACTCCCTACCAAATTTTATGAAAATCGCTCAAGCCGTTTACACGAGAGGAAGTAACAAACATACACACTCACAAATTTTCGCCTTTAGAATATTTGTATGATTACAGAATGCTTACATAAACCTTTTTTATTTTATTTTATTAAAGTAGCAACGAGCATGCAGTCCACCTGATGGTAAGTGGTCGCTGCCGCCATACAGAACATGGGTTCCATCTGAAGTCAATCATAGATGCGTTGCTACTCCCGAGGACTATGATGGTTGCCTCATGTGAAAGTGTGCCGGCAACCAAACCCGTCTATCGAAACGCAAGAAATGCTTCACGCTAGAAATAGGTGTAGCGGTGGTACTTCCCCTGTCGAACTACACTGGTTCTACCACCTTGAGAACCTAAATACATCCTGAATATTTTACTTTCATCTATCAACACTATCCATATTGAAATGTATTTTGGAATGTTTCCACTATGCTGACTCTTATGTTAAAATTGAAATCTCAATGACCTTTCGTTGGTAATTATAAAACCTCTTCTTTAAATACCTTCCAAACACTCAACCCATTACCCTTAGCAAAAACAGGGGTTGTAAAAGTAATTGAAATTTGATCTTTTCTATAAATAAAAAATACCTCTTCCGTAACACCGGGGCCAACCCTAAAGCGTTCCGATCTATTCTGGTGGCAATTTATAAAATAAAGAAACGCGATCTTTTCTGCATGTTGGGTTGAACCCGCGACCGGCACATAAATCTGTAGCCAAAGGGTTGTAAATTCACCACCCCTTCGAAACGAAGTGATATATTTACCCTTTTAAGTAGAACTCTCGTTCCCCGCGCACAATCTCAAAAACAAGGTCAAGCAGGGCTGTGCTATATCCATCGAGAGGTCTAGCAGAATTGGTCGCTATTTTATAAATACGAATGAAATTTTTAAGAAGTAAGATATAGTTGGACCCTCCTTTTCTTACTATAAGTGATATTGGGTTCAGTAGCACTTATCCAGGGTTCATTTTTAATTCATTTCTTTAAATATTCACTCAACTGACCAGTAAATTTTGACGCGCGTGGCCGAGCGGTTACCATACCGGTCTGACGCGCAATGGGTTCCGGGTTCGATTCCCGGCTGGACAGATATTTAAATGATAAGTTTAGATTTATGCTCTGGGTCTGGGTGTTTGTGTATTCGTCTTTGTGTGTCATGTACCCACGATACATGAGAAAATCCTATTGTCGGGCTATGAGTGTAGAAAGTGTGTAAATGTTTTACTGTTACGTATAACTGTTTTAATTTAGAAAGTCTTTGAAAATCTGTAAAGATTAATAAGGATTTTTTTGTAAAAACTTTCCAAATTAGTAGGTAAGAGGTATAAGTACTATAAGTAGATACCTTATTATTTCCAGCTGTTAGTAAGTGGTAACATTAATTATAATTTATTAGATCTATTTATTATAATTAGTTTTATAATTGCTGCAATTTACGAAATATACATAGGTATTAACGGTGAATAACTTCTTTGACACTTCCATATCCATATATATATAATAAAGACGAAAGTTCATGTCTGTATATTAAATATATGCAAAAATTATTTAAGAGAACTGTAATAAGGAATGAAAAAAATTATATATAAATTCAGACAATCATAAATGTCTGAATTAAAAATAGATATATTTGTTGTCCATACGTTAAAATTATATTTAGTATTTATTTTTAAAATTAGGTAATCAACTTTTTCAGTAATTAAAATAGACAGAATATATTTTTAAATGCAGGTAAAATCGGGTTACGTAAATAAATATAATAAAATTGTTACACACGCCATGATTTTTAGATTATAACTGTTTTTATTTAAAATTTTCCATATGTGATTTTTCTGCTTGGCAAATTTGGTGGTCAATTTAATAGTCGTATAACTTAATATAATTTAATTATTATGTAGATTTGATCACCTTTATTGCAGACGTTAGACAAAACCATAAATATCTCGGAATATTTGAGTATCTAACTAAAATCGATGTTTATTTGTGGACATCATTATTTTCCGACTCATACTATATAAGGTTACTATAAGTATTCGGACATATAATAAAAATAGAAGTTTTGCGAAGTGTGTAGGTATATATAGTGTGGATATACAATTTTGTCTGTATATTTGTAAACGTTAATACTTATCCATAGTCCTCTCAATCATTTTTTTTTGGTAATTTTTTTATATTTTTATTTGTATCTAAACATGTACGGTATATGTCGATATGCCAGTACGAGTTTATGACGTGTCTTCAAAACAATCATTGCTTTACGTTTTTTAAAAATACATTGCACGTTTACGAGATGATATAATATATCGAAATAATTAAGAATTTTTATCTACTTTCCTATAATATATCGCGTCAACGCATTATTGTCCCACTGCTGAGCACGATTCTTCTCTCAGAATGAAAGAGTTTAGGCCATAGTCCACCGCGCTGACCAAGTGCGAATTGGTGGACTACACACACCACGGAAAACTATTTTTTTAAAGAACCCTCGGGTGTGTAGGTTTTCTCACAATATTTTTCTTCAACCAAAAGCAGTGATAATAAATTTCTAATACGCACATAATTTTAGAAAAATCAGTGGTGTCTGGGTTTTAACCTCGGACCTCCCGATCAAGGGGGCAAGTTTCAACCATAAGATTGTCACTGCTCTACATACACACTATAATACATACAGACTAAAAAGGGTCTTTCTAGTTGAAGTTAACGCAATCTTTTTTAATTTTTCTTTTTGAATTCGACTAGTACGTACGTGTGCATGTAAGCGCCATCTATTGTAGAATAGATGCATTAACTTAGAAATCTTTGGGATAATGTAATACAAAAGCTTCATGGCGATCGGTTAAATAATGAATGAGCATTTCATGAAACAACAGACACATCTTCATACCTACATAACTACCATTTTTTTTATCTGTCTGAACTAGCGGACGAGCATGTAGTCCACCAGATGGTAAGTGGTCATTGCCGCTCATGGACATCTGTAAACAACTTCGTACAGAAAATGGGTTCTATCTGACGTCAATCACAGATGCGTTGCTACTCCCGAGGACTATGATGGTCGCCTCATATAAAAGTGTGCCGGCAACCACACCCTTCCATCGAAACGCAAGAAAAAAGGTGTGGTGGTGGTACTTCCCCGGTTGAACTACACTGGTTCTACCACCTTGAAACCAAACCACTACCAATTACGTTACACTACAAGTAAATAAGATCTCGTGCCTACGATTTTCATATTTCACTAGCACGTATTTCACTTTTTAGTTCCGCTGGCACGAAGCCATTAAGGTATTGACGAGTTCAGGTCGGCCCTGTGAACGAACCGCAATAATTCACAAAGAAACCCACAGCCAATATACGTAGTGTTCTGCCATAGATTAAACAGTGGTGACGAGAGTGGAGTAGGTATAAAGCGCTAATTTGCATCACTGATGCAAGGCTGTAAATTAATATCAACACTAAGCTTTTTGAGTACGTTTAGGCACAGTAAAATAATTTGGAAAAAATGGACATACAAACATAAATATGCTCGAAAAACATTACGCTTCGTCTGACGTAATCGAGTAAAAATTTCAGTCATGTGTATTTTTGGGGTAATTTGACTAGTTTCGAATGTACGCGAGATTCTGATAATTTCTTGTCGGTTGCGATGGAGATTGTCATCTCGTGATTGTGTATAACTACTTGCTTATCAGGTAACGTATAAACGATTCTTTTGAAAACATATAGATTATCTTAGTTATTAAAATAAAACAACCACTGTCACCTTATAGAAACCTTTATTAAGCTATATGAATTATTGTATAAATAAGATTTGTTATATAATTATTAAAGATGTTCTATAAGAAAGTAGGATCTTAAATAATGTTATTAAATATTGTTATTCAGACATTTTAAATATAGTATCAGATGCTATTCACATCTTAATAAAGAAATAAAACGAAGTAAAGTTAGACCAATATCTATCATGTACTATCATGTACCATTAAAGTCTATGGGTTGTTATAAGCCTACATAGTAAATTCCGTGCTTAGTCGGTAGATGCATTTTATCATTTTCTAATTCCATCACGGTGTATAAAGGCGGTGTAATTATGAAGATTGAGCCTGTCGCGAAATAACTGTTTCCTGCACTGAGAAGAAACCAGTCTAGCTATAATTGTCCCGGCATTAAAGGACTTGTCTCACCGGAAACTAGAAACAGGTAGTGCGGTTGAGTAACGTAATGTTAGTGACCATTTGAGTAGAAAGAAATCGAAATTATGTTATTTTAGTTCTTATTATTGTCCAAGATATTATTGTCCAATAATCGTTTCGTTTAGTCTTCACTAGCAGGCAAGTATCTCTTGAACTGTAATATGGCTGCAAAAATCTATAAATTCATCGACCATGGTTCATACTACTATGAATTTTATGAATAATTTTAGGTTTTCCGACTTGATAAATGTCATATGCGATGAAATTGAATAAATATTTCCAAATCGATAGCCATAATTAATTTGAAATGATTATATTAATAGATATAGATTTTGATTATTATTTTATAGTATTGCTATAGGGTTTTAAATTACAATAACAATTTCATTTCGTTTTACACGGCAATACAAAATTAAATTGTCCACACCACGGCCACGTGTATTTTTAATATGCAGCAGTATTTTAGTTTCGGTGGGATGATTGCTACTTCACTTTTAAATGTGGTGACCATCTCCATCGTGAGTAGCAACGCATCAGTTGAAAATTTCATATAGGATACTTATCTTATTTGGGGTTCATTGGAGGGCAGCAGTGGTCATACCATTTGTTACACATGCTCGTTTATGTTTATGATAAAATGTATATTTGAGGCAAAAGCTACTTTATTATTTCATAGTCTGCTCTCGTACAAGTCAATAAGAAAGTCTCAGAGATATTGTAAATGGGTACAGTTAATGGTGACCACTTACCATTCGCCTGTTTGCCACTTTATTGGCTTTAAAGCTTATTGCATCAGTTTTGGGCCTATGTAAATTGTAATGGAAAATTGACGTTTTAATGTTATGGCTACTGTTAAACAAAAGATAAAATAAACATGAAATAAATTTATGACTACAAAGCTAATAAGAAATTATTGCCTAACCATATTATATGTTAAATTTATTTATCCGGAATAGTAAATATTCGTAGAATCGTTTTTTTTTACTGACTATTACAACAAATACCTAATAATTATTTTTACTATTTCCAGACCGCCATACAAAGTTTTAGGGGTTTTACATGCAGATTTCTATTATGGAAGTTTTAATTCATACAATAATATGTTAAATTTAATAAATTATCTAAAACCGTAGATCCCGTACAACGTTTTTTTCACTAACTGTTTCACTACAACAAGTAATAATGTTTCCTACTATTTACCGACTTCAAATCGACGTTTCATGGGCCTTATATTAAGTATTCTATTATAGAAGTACTAAATTATACAACTTAAATATTTGTATACCACTTATAAAATTTTTTTTAGAACATATCATCATTTTTATTTTTTAAACAGAACTTACATTTGTAAAGACGTGAATAGGCATCAAACGTTGATGTAAATCGGTAGACGTTCTATGTGATACTTAATCTACGTTACGTAAAGCTTAGCGTGAGACGGTACCCAAAGCAGATACAATATACCCATCAGTATTTTACCTACCTTTAGTGAACTGTATAGTTTAATGTGTTTTATGTATATATTTTTTTTTATCTGGGTGAAATAGCAAATGAGCACTTAGTTCACATGATGGTAAGTGGTCCGTCGCAACGATCGAAATTCGATCATAATTTAAATTAAAAAACTAAACTTCATATTGTCCAAAGTAGCACGATTATTACTCTAATTCAAATAAATTGTATTAATTTGTAGTTATTTTGAACGCACCCGTTAAAGGTTTAATAAGCTAAACTGCATTTAAAAGCAATAGTGGGTATTTTGACAAAGACATTTTTTTATCTGAATGAAGTAGCAAACGAGCATGCAGTCCACCTGATGGTAAGTGGCCACATACAGAACATGGGTGCCATCTGAAGTCAATCACAGATGCGTTGCTACTCCCGAGGCTTATGATGGTCGCGTCATTTGAAAGTGTGCCCGCAAACACACTCTTACAGCGAAACAATTATTTGAAAAAAATATTAGCGTTGCCTAATTCTTCTCTACATCAACTATAAGCGTACGTAATGTCATACTGCTCCGTCTTCGGCAAGTATCTTAAAAACGGATCAAAAGTTTTCGCTTCACGTATTAATAGATAGATATATATTTTCCTAAACCAATAGTCTTACTTGTATAAAGAATGTCTGTTGGGTTTTTTCTTCCAAATTGTATTGTTAGAGAAAGAATACATAATTATTCTTGTCTGGTCTTTGACCTCACGCCATTTGATTAACGATGTTGGCTGCATTTTGGTGCTAGTAAGAATTTTAAATTGTCTAAATGTATGCAATATCCAATTTTTATTATTGCCATTTTGTTAATTTAAATACTGGACAGATAGTATTTTATTTGTTTAATGCTCATGAGCTGTTTAGTTTTTGCTAATTGGCGGTTTTTTGCACATTGATTAAAGAGTGGATTTCATTTTGCTCTTCATTATTTAAATACTGTTGATTCGTGAAAGTTTTTCATGTATCAATTATATTAATATCTTCATCGTAAAATTAAATAAAAATATAATTTTGTGTAAATTTTTACGTCACTATTTTTCGAAATAGTTATAAAATACGAAAAATATATTTACCTTACTTTTTGTTAATATAAATAAATTAACATTACAAGTGGAAATAATTAATGTGCTAATATTACTGTTAAATAGTCACTGAATTCTACGGGAATATTCCGATAAATATGTACAAAAACATATTTTTTCGTTTTTGCCACTTACGGGTCGTAGGTGAGGTAGATTAACACCATTCTCACTACAAAAGAATCATAAATTAGTTATTTTAATTCGACATATCAATGCCTTAAGTATAATATATCACTGAGAAACTTTAAAGATTCGTTGTTAATCTGTAAACGTTTGACAGTATAACTAATCTGCGCTCAAAATATTGTCTGATGAAATTAATTGAGTTTTTTTATAGAAATGGTTATAAAAATGATAGATACAAAACTATTACGGAACAAAAGTGATGACAAAATTTATGGCCATTGATGACACGAAGCAAAAAATCTCAAGAATCTACCATCTGGACGCTCGGGGTCAATGATTATGCTGATCATAGTTAAAAATATATACATACGAATGTGTCGGTATTATGTTGTTATTTTTTGTAAAGAAAGAGAATACTTTATTTTCAAATAATGTCCTCGAAATAATATATATACTGGTAAGGATTTTGTATTTAATGATGAATAAATAAACTTTAGTGTATGTTGTTATCAATTATGTCTATCTTTATTTCTATCTAAATTTGATATTTGGGGATAAATTTAGCGTTAGAAGAAACCTGAAAGAAAATGTAGTACTAGTTTAAATCCGGTTGAACTTGCAATAATGTAGAAATTTTAAACGCTTAATCTGTATCTCAAAACAGTAATTAGTCAGTTACAGTAAGATACTTTTAGTGTGAAGTTGTACTTGCGTTTCGGTGAAAGAGTGTAGTTGTTTGGTCACTTTCATTTATGGTACACCTTATCCTTCTAGAGTGGCAACGCATCTGGGATTAATTTAGCTAAAATCTATATTCTTTATGAACTTGCTTATAGATATTGTTGGGTGGCATTGACCCCTTACTTACTGTGTGCTTGTTTACCTACTACTTGTATCTTATAAAAAAGAAGGGCTAGAAGGGTTCCGTACAAATATCATGTGCCTATGTTGTATGAGATATAGCCTGGTGACAGACAAACAAACTGGCGGGGAGTCTTAGTAATAGGGTTCCGGTTTTTCTTTTTGGATACGGAACCCTAAAATGTATAGATAAGATGAACCATACTTTCCCACTACATATTTTAAGCAATAGTTCATTAAACGAATGTTCACAGAATAATCTATCTAAATTCACTGAGTTCGGTAAATTAACGAACATTTAACACGATTATGTTAATACGACACCGATGTCCGATATTCCGGACATTTCTCACACGGCGACACCGAGTCTAGGTGTCGAGTCATTGACCCTGAATTAGGAAACAGAAGCTTTATCAGCTGCTAGTATTTACGACTTGTTCGGTGATTACTGAATATTCTTAATGTATGAAAAGTGACCACCTGTCCAAAGAAATAAGTAGGTTTTATTACTTTTGATTTTCCACGGTAAAGACTGTTTCCTGTTTTATTAGACTGTCAGTATATTAATCACTGTATCAGTAAACATATGATAAAATGATGTAAATGTACATTGAGTCCAGTTACTTGAATAAATAAATTATTATTATTATTATAACGAAATTTTAATCTTTAGTATCGTTATCAACCTGTGGCGGTTGCACTGCTGGGCGTGGGTCTTAATAATAAGTTATTTATTCAACTATACTCACATTTACATCACATATTTTTCATATGGATACTAATACCGAGATTAATATATTAAATAATGGCTAATGTTAATTTTTCAGATTTTTTATTTTTAGGTATTTAATTTTACTTCATCACTAACATAGGCAATAAGTATTTTTACTAACAATATATGGATCTTGTCCGAAAAAAAGAATTATTATTATTATTAATAATATATCGACAATCTAATCGCTCATTGATCATTGTCAAGATATTGTTGGGGCTTTTCCAAACACGGTGCATCAGAGAGCTGCATTTTTTGTGAATTACAGCAAAAAATTCTCACGAGTTTCAAACACCCCTGATGTACTACAGTATCTCGCTAGCCCCGTCAGCTTCCTAAAACCATTATTAAATTGACCTCAAACAGCATTGTAAGTATTTTGGTTAAAGTTGGACCAATGGCTGCTTGTGTAACAATATGAAAACATATGATTTTAGAATAGTATTATCGCAGAATTGATACATTATAATACTTAACGATATGAAAACGTATGAAAACAAACTCCACATACAACTAAATTTACGATCCTATTTCGAGGTGTAGTAAACACTATGCTAATTAAATCAAATATGGAGGCTTTCAGTTTATTGTACAATCAGTTTAATGACTATGTGATTCGGAATTAGTTTAAATGTTCGAATGGTGAGTAATTACCTGTACACGTAAATAGAAACTCAATACTACCGAGTTACCTGCCATATCACGTCATTTTCAACCAATAAGACGACAGCAAAATGACGTGATGTGGCAGCGAACCAATCAGGAAGCCGTATGTCCTTTCTATATTCTTTGCGCGGATGGACATGTCATTGCTATTTAAAATATTCTTATTAATTATAATATTTTTTATGTTAGTTATATATACATTTATTCGCTTATTGTTATAAAAAGTGTATGTTTATCAAATATTTATTAGCTTTTGCAATCTTAAAAGTATACAACGAGACAAAGTGCATTTATTTTAGTGGACAACGCGAGAGCCTTAATATTGTCTATACGTTGGGTGAAAGACCTCATAATGTAAGTTTTAAATACATAATTTTGGATACTTTTAAATAAACGATCGGCGTAGCGGTGACCGTACGGGTTTTTCAAAGGTTCCGGGTCAAATCCCGAAATATAAGCTAGACATTATGTAAACATCGAAATTCCGTTTTTGTTTTGGGTCTAGGTTTTTGCATACTTACTTACAGTACTTAAAATACAAATAACTAGGATGTGCTAATAAATGCAAAAGGGTTATAGTTATTTTTAAGTCTGTAGGTTAGGTTCTATTAAGCCCTAGTCCCTGTAGTTCCGGAACCAGAATATGGCTACGGGATACCGTAGCCCTATTATGGTCCGGTCGTAATCGGCGACTAAAAGGGGCTTCGGGGATTGTGGGCAGTAAAAGTGGGAGCTCGAACAGTCCAGCTAAGTGACCCCGGGAAGGACTATGGCATGTGCCGCCGTAAACACCAAGATACACGGTGAGCGCAAATGCTCACTAAGGAAGTGCCTGAAAGGGCACTCGGAGGACTCTGGTTGTGTTTCGTTGGAGATTGCCAGGTACTCCTCGCTGAGGACGCCACCGGAGGAGTTTTAGTGAGGTAATTGGGCTCCGGTCCCCGGCTAGAAAGATATCTGACTGATGATTTTATATTAAATTACTTTTCTGTTCGTCAGTTTCTAGTTGTCTATGGAGATACCAAGCGAAGTCAGAGCAACATTTTGATATTCCTATTCAACTACTTCCAAACAACCTTTTCATATTGGATGGACTGCACGTTCCCTTGCTACTTTAATTACATAAAACATAAGTAATACTGACATACGTGCCTTAATGTTTTATGTTGCTTAATTAAAAGTACGCATAATCAGAAAATATTCACACAGACAAATTCCAGCTACTAATGAACTGCTAATTTTCAAATAGCCAAAAAAATCTCATCTCATGATGCATCGTAAAGGGAAGATCGGGTATTAAAGGCAAAACGAGGAATCTTACTGCCTTTAGTTTCTCAATACCGAATACCAAAATCCACAAAGCTGGTGCGGTGTAATCAGCAAATGGCAAACATGGTATTGGGTAAGTTTTTCAACCTTTTGGCAATAGTCGTTGGTTTGCAAGTTCTTATAAAGAGTGGTCTGATAAGCATTTTCTGTGTAAGCGCGTACTAGGTGTGTAGTTTTACAAAGTTAAGCAGCGGGCGCGGTTTGGATTTGGATGGGTGACCGGTCGGTAAATTATAGACGCATTTGAAGCTCACGTAAAGTTGTTCAGGTTGTTATAATCGGATAGCAGTAGGCTTTGTCGGAGTTTGTCCTTGTAGTTCGGGGACCAAAATAGGCTACCGTATCCTCTGCCTGTCGTAAGAGGAGATTAAAATGGGCGTCAGGGGTTGAGGGCGGGTAGAGCGGGAGTTCGCACCGTCTGGCCAGGCGACCCCGGAAGGGCGGCGGCATGTGTGGTCGCATGCCGTCGTAAAGATCAGAAGGTGCGGTGAGCGTTTACGCCCACCAAGGAAGAGCCTGAAAGGCAAATTGTGCATGGAGGACTCCGGTTGTGTACCGCCACGCAGCGCTGAGGACGGCGACCGGGGGGGTTTTAGTGCGGTAAAAATCCCACATAACCCTGCGTCGCTCCCAAGGCATCGAGGTATCTTTTGATGGTTTTCCCCCGTAAAAAAAAGTTTTATTTAGGTGAATAATAGGTTTACTAGTTAATTATATTTAAATATTTATTGTAAATATATAACGTAAGAAACAATTTGTCTAACTAACATCAATATCAAAATTCCAGAATGTATTCTCATACACTGAGGTAAACATTTACTACACGTTTAAAAACAATTACGTGATCTAACATGAGTATAACAATCGTAAACATACTATTAAGACATAAATAATACTATGTTATGACCGTCTTATAAAACTGACCAGTATAATTAGACCTCTTCCTTGGTTGGCACGCGTAAGCGTCCACGTTCGGTTTTGCTTGTGTTTCTGTACTTTTTTTTAGAAATTTATACATTTTTGATGAAAAAGCAGCTTGTAAATGTATATTTTTGCACAAATTTCTTTAAAATACATAGCAGATGTTAAAATGTTTTTTTGTGTTTACACCACTTAACTAAGAAATAACTAAAAACTGTTTCTTTATATCGCAATAATAAGACACGAATCTATTTACCATACGGATTTTTTTAGGTAAATTCAAAAAGTCCAGATAAATATGTTGTACTCAACCTTTAGAGGGATACTTAAATTATTTTTGTAAATAAACTTACAGTTAAGTCTCTGCTACTTCATTGAGAATAGTCGAAGTCTGTGGACGTTTGGAACACCAGAGGAGACGCCAATGCGTCCGGCTTCGAAGAGGTGTTTATACACATTTCTTGAAGAGACTGCATGAGATAGACGTCATACACGTCATGCAATATCTAGGAAATTCCGGGTTCAATTTCACAGTGCGACATATAAATGATGACTATATATTTATTTTCTGGGTATGTGTGTATGTATACATGGCTGTATGTTTATCTACATATTTAAAGGCTTCATATACGATGCAGGAAGCTTTGTTAGTTAGTTGAAGACCCGCGTGGCGGAGCGTCCACCATACTGGTGTCAGCACAGTGGGTTCTGGGTTTTATTCCCGGCCAGACAGTTATCTGAATGATGAATTTAGATTTCGGTTCTGGGTCTGAGTGTTTGTATATTCGTCTTTGTTTATCTAAGGTACCCCCGACCCAGGAGAAAATTCTACTCTGGGGCTGTGAGTGCAGAAAGTGTCTTGTTAGTGGAATAATAATAAATAAATTCTCACTTATTAAAAACTAGCTGAACCCTGCAGCTTTGCCCGCGTAAAAAAATCGATGTATCGATTGTCCCGTGGGAATAAGATATTTTCCCACAGTAAAAAGTAGCCTATATGTTAATCCAGAGTGTCAGCTAACCCTCTAACAAATTTTATGAAAATCGCTCCAGCCGTTTAGACGTGAAGAAGTAACAAATATACATACAAACTTTTGCCTTTATAATATTAATATGAAAAACCATTAAGGTACATTAATGGTGTTAAATCAATATATATTCTTACACATTATATTACATTAGTTCGGAAATATTTGGGATTCGAATCCTGGATCCCATAGTGATTATATTACAAAGCGTTTACTTTAAAATCACGAACAAACACTTCAATTTTATTCTTCTATATACGTACTGAGATAATAAGACAAGAGGTCTTATTATCTCAACGCCATAAGAATAAAGTAGGTACCACAATAAAAGTGCCTTAACAAGCAATCAGAATAGACCAGAGATGCTCAAACTATTTTGGACAAGAGACCCCATTTCCAGAATGAACTTATACTTTCAACCCCCATAGCCATAATACTTTAATAGTTTTTTTTTATCTGATAGGAGTAAGAAACGAGCATGGAGTCCACCTGATGGTAAGTGGTCACTGCTGCCCATGGACATCTGTAACCAATTTATTATAGAACATGGATGCTACCTGAAGTTAATCACATATGCGGCACTACTCGCGAGGACTAGGATAGTCACCTCATATAAAAATGTGCCGGCAACCACACACTTCTATCGAAACGAAATGCTTCACGCTAGAAATAGGCGTGGCGGTGGTACATCACCGGGTGAACTACACTGTTTTTTTTCAACTGGTGAAATAGTAAGTGACTAGTATTTTCATATTGATACAAATAGTTGAACTATGTTTACTAAATTCTATCAGTTGATAGAACTAGAACCGAGGAGGTTTCTAGCGTGAACTAGTTCTTACCTTTCTGTGAAAGGGTGCGGTTGCCCCTCACTTTTATATGGGGCAACCATCTTAGCACTCGCGAGTAGCAACGATCTGTGATTGACTTCAGATGGTACCCCTGTTTTGTATGAAGTTGCTTACAGGTGTCCATGAGTGGTAGTGATCACTTATCATCAGGTGGAATGCTCCTTTGTTACTACAATCCGATAAAAAATAGTGCAAGTGTCGGTTCCCAAAGTAGTCGATATTTGGGAATCACTGGAATAGGCAGTAATCAAATAACTTTGTTTCAATTCTTAATCGTTTTGAAATAACGGTATGGGGTATACATTAGACCGCCATTTCTGAATAATTTACCCGTTGTACAGTTTTATGGTGGGCTAATGAAATAATTGTTGCATATTAAGGTGTAAGTTCCCTATGGCGAGGGGTTTTATGGCGCCCCTGAGATCAATTCTGAGGCAATAAAGCCCCATATCATAAATAGGATCGAAATTTTTATGGTGATGATATGACGTGCTCTTGTCTAAGTTCTGTGGGTTTAAGATGCAAGGATAAAGGTGTATTTTAATGTACTTGTTCGATTTTCAGTCGTTCTTTTGGCTCTATTTTTCCATAGCTGAGGATTTTTTAACCTCATCAAGGGGATTTTTTTATCCTCTATTTAGATTGTTTATTTATTTATTTGATAACGACAATAAGGACTTGGTAATAAAGCAATTAAATACTAACATGTTTAACAATCAAACTCATAATAACAAATATATATTTAAAATTAAATATAAAAAGCTGCATTCAATATAGGCCCGATCTACATATAATAAACAGGAACTGTATGCATGTGCATAGCACTGATAGCCTAATGGATGAAAGTTGCCCTCTCGATCGGGAGGTTCGAGGTTCAAACCCAGGCACGCACCACTGATTTATGTGCGTATTAGAAATTAATTATCACTGCTTTTCGGTGAAGGAAAACATCGTGAGGAAACCTACACACCCGAGAGATCTCGGAGGTGTATGAAGTCCACCAATCCGCACTTGGCCAGCGCGGTGGACTACGGCGTATAAGTCTCTTATTCTGAGAATAGACCCGTGCCTAGTAGTCGGACAGTAATGGGTTGACGAGATATGCATGTACATCATAAGTCTAGTCTTTCTTTTTTTTTTTTGTTGTCGAGGGGGAAACCTTCAAAAGGTACCCGACGCCGTGGGAGCGACGCAGGGTTATGTGGGATGGCCGTTCTCGGCGCTACTAAAAAGGAGGACTCCGGGATCTCGAAACGACTTCAACCGGAATCCTCTGAGCGCGTTGCCCCATCGGGCTCCTCCCAGATGGGCGGCTGGGCCCACCGCTCCGTCTAGTCTTTACGACGGTATGCGACCACACGTACCGCCGTCCTTCCCGGGATCACCTAACTGAACGGTTCGAGCTCCCACTCTAGCCGCTCGTAACCCCGGAAGCCCCTTTTAGTCGCCTCTTACGACAGGCAGGGGATGCCGTAGCCCTATTCTGGTCCCGGAACTACAGGGTGCATAAGTCTAGTCTTAGGAGTCAGATTTGAATAATCCATTGTAACCTCTTAGCTTAGAAGATGTATACAAAAGTTACAAATTTTAGTTCGATTGCTTAAGTCATAAACAATATTTCAGGTGTTAATCTTACCTGCAAATCTGAAGTCGGTAATTTCATATCCACGGATATCAGCAATTGAATTGGTACCTGAAATCAAAAGTAGAATACGTTTAGATGATAATAGTTCGAGCAAGGAGGCACCGTCACATCTATTAACGTTAAACAGTTCAAATGTTTCTGTGGAAGGGTGTGGTTATTGATTCACTTTCGCCTAACGTGAACATCTTTGTTCGTGGGAGTAGCGCCTGTATCTAAGTTCAGATAAGACACCTCTTCTATATGAAGCTAGTTACAGATGTCCATGGAAAGCAACGACCATTAAAATCCATGTTTCGATGCTTCAGGGGAATAAATTGTAACACAGCCTTTAAAAAGAATACTAACTGGTGACCTTAAAGGTCTAATGTCAAACTATTTCAAAAACAAACCCCTTTGAATAATTCTGAAACATCTTTACAATACAATACAATACAATATCATTTATTTGTCGAAATAAATGATATTGTATAGTATTCTTTAAAAGTAGTTCTGTTATTTAATGGATACCTTGTAATGTTATGGAAAAACTTTTTGTTTACTACCCCTAAGAGTTAAACATCTGCAGTAAAACCCTAGTTTTCTTCCAATCACAAGAAGTGCACTTAAAATATTAACCCCTCAATCACCCGCGCCAGTTATGCTTTGAGATTCACCGTGTAAATTGTGATCGCGCTACTTTTACACGCCTGTCCGACCGCGAACGAGCAAGCGATATGCGATCTAATATGTTTAAGCCACCAATAATTTAATACATACCATATGAATTCATTTTCATGTCCGACAAGGGTATTGTTTTCATTTGAAGCTGTAACATATTTTTGTCAGTAATACTATTATTGAATCCCTTCAAATCTTGAGCAAAAAGACATACTATTTATATTTAAAACACATAAATTAATAAATGATACATGAGTTGGTGTCACAATACTTAAGGAATTGTAAACACTTCCCTCTTTTCAACTCTTCTCGCTCGCAGTTCAACCACATCCTTATCGCAATCGATTCTTGAAGGCGGTTAAATTAAAAAAAAAGCACAGCTGGAACAAAGGAGCCGCCGCTTTTTCAAAATTCGCAGATTACTACGGCATCCGATAAACCAATATCGCGTGTAGTGGGACTGTAACGAACTGGTCCGTGGCATGTGATCAAACAAACTGATTTTGTTCGCAATTTAAATTAAAGATGGACGCGGAGATTGGTATGGAATCGCTAAAATAATTACCCTTTCCAGATACTGTCTACTTTTGAAGCGTAGGAACATTTATGACGGTACTTCTAACGTTGCATTTTTGAGTTGATATGTAAATTTTGTGTTGTTTTTTAGTACATTTGATGATAATATTGTATATATTTCTACAGTAATACACATTTTTTTCATTAAAAACATTAAGAGGTAAAGTATTTTTTTTATTGCGGGTATCAAAACTGTAAAAAGGTTTTGTTCCATGTCTTAACGATTATAGTGGTTCATATTTTGTTACTTACAGTAATTCTAAACGAATTACTGTAACTTACATAAATAGGTAGGTACTATACAAAACTTGGCATTTTGCATCACCATCCATCCATCAGCCTTTTGAGGTCCACTGCTGCACATAGGCCTCCCCTAAATGACGCCACGCCAACCGGTCCTGTGCCTTCTGAATCCAACGGTTTTCAGCTGTTCTCTTCAGGTTATCAAAAACAAGCAAAAATGGCATTTTGCATGCAGTGCCAACATGACTTATCAATATATTAGAAAAATAAAATGTTTCACCAAAAGATTGTATAACTTTTCATTGAATCCGCTATTTTTATACCACAAACAGTTAATTTAAATTTAAAAATTATACCACCGGAACATAAAACGAAGCGAATTCGCCATCTGATCAATGCTTAATTGCGATACGATAACTTCCCAACGGCCAGTTCTCGTCGGCGTCACTCGCCAGACAAAGTGTCAGGATGAAAGGAGCCGCCGGCGATTGTCGCGGCATTGTGTCGTCATTCGTTAGTCCGCATTATCGTACTAAGATTTATTTTAACGATTAACGTGTGGACGAGGGATAGGCGACAGCGGGTTGGGTGATGTCTTGATGTCAAGGTATAGGTGATAGCTTGTTGATTATTGGTTGTGGGTAGGTTGGTTTTCATAGTCGAGAATAAAATCGAAAAATAACTTAAGGAATTAAAATGCCATTTACAGTTAAATGCCATTTTATTCCTTCTCGCTATGATTTTTAAAAAAATATTTTATTTATGAATATACTAATGTAATATCACTATACTTGTTTGAGATAAACAGTTCTTTGTGCACGCGCTTAACTTTTTTTAAGTACTTACGTATTCATTTAATTTGTCCCATGAGATGGCGATCTTTGATAGCAACTCTCACGCTTTTCCTGTGGATGTCGCAGGAGCTATAGGCTAACATTAAGAAGATGAGCAGTTATGAATTCTTGTCAATACCTAGTATAGTCATCAAAACCTTACCCTGACGCGATCTATGGGCAAGAAACACCGTTAGAAAACATCTACTCGTATATCTAGCAATGTACTTCAAAATAATTGATAAATTTTCTTGAACACATAAATTAACATTAATAAAACGTGGACGTAAACCCATTATTGTTCCACTGCTAGGCACGGGTCTTTTCTCAGAATGCTCTCTCATTCTGAGAAAAGGCCATGTCCACCGCGCTGGCCGAGTGCGAATTGATGGACTTCACTCACCTCCGAGACCTTTTTATAAGAACTTTCCGGTGTGTAGGTTTCCTCACGATGTTTTCCTTCACCGAAAAACAGTGATAATTAATTTCTAACACTAAGTCTATCACTCACATAATTTTATAATAATCAGTGGTGCCTGGGTTTGAACCTCGAGCCTCCCGATCTAGATGGCAAGTTTCAACCGTTAGGCATGCACTGCTTTCATCTCTCTTAAAACTTAGCTACAATAAGCTTATTGGTGGACTTGAAAATATGTAGATATTTTCAAGTATCGAGCTTTTACACGTAGGAGACTTTATAGAGTTTACATGTTTCGTTAAATATTCTTTTATAAAAAAGTTATACGCAATCGCCTGTGAATCGCACCAAGCCGTATCAACGATTAACGCTCAAAGGAGCAGTCATTTAACCGCAATTGGATTGCATGTGCTTTTGGTTCTAGCAGTATTGTGGTAAACAATAGCTATTAATTATTCATGGTGCTGTTCATAAGTTGAATGTTAATTTGTATGGGAATGCAGACTGGATTACGGAGGTCTAGATTTCCCCGTGCTATGTCTGCTTGGATCGTGATTGCTTGGTGAACAGTGTTCTATGTATTAAGGTGAGTTGGGGTAATATCGGACATGTAGGCTAATGTAGCCATCTTTTATCAAATTGACTACGTCAAACAAGTTCATCATTTTCATGGCATAGATGAAGTCGCACATAAAAAGAAAATGGCTAACTTAAGTCTAAAATTTTAATCGTACGGTTTTACCCGATGTCCGATATTACCCCAACCGACCCTATTGCAGCCCATGTACTATCAGTCTGATCCCAATCCAATTGGTAGTTTTTTACGCGGACGAGTTAAAAACAAATATATTAAATAACTTTGTCTTTTATAATACCTATAAGTAAATTACATTTTACTTTTACTTTATCATATAAATTTTACTTTAATCTATCTACATATAAGCAACTTCATATGAAGATGCTTATATGTAAATGGCAATAGACGGTAGTCATAGCGGACGAAGCCGTGGTACTAACCTTCTATAATTAAATTTAAAAGAAACATTTAGTTTAATAAGAAAGTCATAATTTCCACTTGTTCTTATTAAAAACACAATATTAATTATCTAAGTCCTTTTTAAAAAAATGTTGATTGTGTACTTAAAAAGACATTATCTAAGTCTTTCATAAAACAATAGTCTTTATTCAATATCCTATAATCGCTAATTACCATCGCATAAGAGCATCATACATACTTTTACGTACATACGTACAGACGTGTTGACCATTTGTAATTATACATTTTATTACACTTGTTGTTATTTAGGTTATGAAGAGCTTAAAATTTTATTGTCTTAATTACTCTTAAGCTTTCACACTTAATTTTTATGTACGTAAAAACTTAAGTACCCACTGTGTTTTCAACAAAAGTGTAATGGTGTAATTAAATGCTTTTTTATACAATTGAAGTAGCAAACGAGCATGCGGTACATCCTACGGTAAGTGGCGGCTGCCGCTAACAATTAATTTCCCAACTGCCTTTACATCTGTAATCAATTCTAGATAAAATAATATCGCCTGAGATTAGCCACACGCTTTGCCCCTGAGGACCGAGGTGGAAACCCCATCTCCCTTACCACACCCTACATACCAGAGAACAGGAGCTTATAGGTAACTATTTCTACTAATCACCCATTGAAACGGTCGAAATTTGACCGTAATTCAAATCAAAAACTAAACTTAATATTGTCCGAATTAGCATTCTTTTCATTTTCAAATCTATTTTAAATACACCCTTTAAAGATAAAAAGAGATTTAATTCCCTAAGCTGCGTTTAAAAGAAATTACGGGTATTATGAAATACTTGACGTTATGTATTTTCAAAGTAAGACATTGAACATTTTACGTTGTTTATTATACATATGCAATATATTGTGTTTGTGTCAAATGTATGATAGTGTGTGTAGTGTTTTAATTGATTTTATGTATGTTTTATGCATTATTAAAAAAATATTAGCGTCCTATACCCCTTCTCTATATAAACCATAACCATGCCAAATATCGTTCTCCGTCCGCGGTAACTTTCTTAAAAACGGATTTAAAGTGTTATCTTGGCGTATAACCATAAAGATAAGGCAGAAATAGGTAGTGTTCTCGGAGTCGAACAACGAAGAGTTCTACCACATTTGAACGGTAATTTACATTTGATAACATGTCATATATGCTACAAATACGTAATACGACTCCGATGCACTATCGCCACATCTGTTTCTGTCTAGTAACAACAGTATTAAGAAATGCTAAGTACCAGAAGATAACAACAGATTTATAGCCGCCTTCAAGTAGAGTAGTAATCATATTATCAGGGTTGATAAGCGGTGAATAACAATTAACATCTTGTAACCTGCATGCCTATTTACTTTTTCAATATGACAATAAAGGTACTCATAAAAGAAAGACACATAAACATTTAAGTCCTTGAATCTATAAATATATTATAAATATATTTCTGTATGTGGACATTAGCTTCCGATCACAAGCATAATTGTATGAATCCGTAGGGCATACACTAAACTATGTAGTGATAATATTTTATACTCATGTCTAATCCTAATTAAGATACCAACTAAGGAAGAGCGAGGCATTCATACTACAACTGTCTCTGACTACTTACCAGGAAGCCCCGACTACTATTTTATAAGGATTTTCTTAAATAAATGCATTTTTTTTTGTTTTGTTTCTATAAAAAATACCACCTGTACGGACACAAAATCTAATTAATTTCAAAAACGCGACAGGCCACGAGGGAGGTTTACAAGGTTACTTATGTACCAGGTTTCCATAAACGTAACAATAGAGCGATACCTCAGCATACTCGGACTTTAGTGAATGGGTCTTAAATTGTGTCCGTTGCGTTTCAATCTTCACCGGGACTTTTTTGACGTATATTTTCATTTATTGCCCGCTCTCCCCTTGTGTGGGGTACAAGTTTTTTAATTGTCTTTACTTTTCAACTATCAATTGGTCTTTTGAAGGTAGCTGCTGGACTGACTATTGGCAAAACCACATTAGAGGAGAGCTATGCCTCTTTTAATGGGGTTTTGCCAATAGACACCGCTGAGTTACACAGTTAGACAATGGCAGTTGATGTCACACAGGAATTCATATCATTAAATATTAAAGTGATTATATTACTTAACGTTTTTTTAGCTTTAATTTGTCATGTATGTTTAATATGTTCATAACTACGTAATACAACTTAGATATTTATTTTGTTTCTAAAACACGAAAAATAAAAAAGCTCTTCATATATATCTGGGGGCACGGCAGTGCCTCCGCCAAGTCCAGTTCTAAAAAGTTACCAGTGCTTTTAAACAAATTACAATAATCTATGATAGAACTACATATACCTAAAGATAAATAACAAGTCCATTTTTCCTTGTAAGTTAAAACCAAATACGACGTGACAGACTTTATATAAAAAACTAGTCCATTTCACGTTATAAGTATATAACTAAAACAAATTTCAAAATCCATTCCCAGCATCCGTCGATATAACGTCACTTTATCTCCCATTATCTCCGTCCAGTCCCCACCTGTCTCAAACATTGTCTTATTAATTAAACCTTATCTCCGGTCATTGTCGTTTTTGACGTAGCGTGTAATTCTTGGGTTGGTTCAAGTTATGTTTCTAATGAGAAATAATTTTGTAATAAGACCCTTATTATATGACTTGTATGGTGTAAAAGTTTAAACAGAAATAAATCCGTTAAATCTACATATATAGCTAGTTGAACTTGTCAGTAAGCCTCTTTACTCAAATTTTATTATATAATGATTCAAGCTTTTGTATTTCGGATTTGAAGATTTGAGAGGGCACTGATTTTAATTTATAATGAATAATTTGTATTAGCAAATTAGTATATTAATATGTATAAGCGCGATAGGAAAACATTGCATTTTGTAAAAGACATGAGTCAGGATAGAAATATTCTTCCTGTTACAAACAGAAATATTCTATGTGAAGTTAGTTCATAGGGGATAGTATAACTATAAATCACATGCATTAGATTACCATTGTTGCTTTAATTAAATAAAGCAGCCACTGCTTATAATTATAGACATCAACCGATATTTTTTTTTAATCTTTAAAAAATGTTGGTAGAGGTCGGAAGTTGTTAACGCAAATATTTTAAGCATATTTCGAAGAGTACGTTACATCGTCGGTCCCGGTTGTTATAACGGTAGACGTTAGCCTTATGGTCTTATAGGCGTTGCAAAAACATCTGACACGGGTTGGCCACTAGTTCATACTTCCTCCGCTAAGACGCTTTCAAGCAGAGAGTAGAGAACGATCTAAAATTTATTAATTAGCCGAAAGATATAAAAATCTAGCTTAACTTGAAAACAGGCTTCATAAGTTATTAATTTACAAATTTGCGCAATTTTACTTTAAATGAGATTCTTATGCGAATCAAACTCCAAACCAATTAAATTCAACGAACGAAGCACCTTGTGATTTTTTTAAGGCCAGAAATCTAAAACATTTAATCTACGGAACAGTTAAACAAATAAAAAGCAACGCGCTAACTTTGTCGGCAGAGAACAAAGCCGTTTGTTCGTTGATGACAGCCGCATTTACTACCAATTGCGCCCATTAGGGTGTAATCACTAGTTTATTTTAAAGATGGCCAGCTTAGCTCTATAATCGTCTTTTTATAGCGGTTTTGTAATACGTTACATTGTAAGGTGCTGCGAAGATTGGATGGTATTTTGATTCGAAAATTACTAAGATTTACGTCCGTTACTAACTGGGTTGTAAGGCACTCAATCTACAAATGAGTAATGCAATGTCTAAGCCTTTTTCATGAAATCTTGAAACGGATGGTTTAAATTTATGGCTTTTGAATTAATAATTATTGTAAAGCAAATATTTGTGATTCGTTTTTAAGATACTTGCCGCAGGCGGAGGATTATGAAATTGCGCACGATTATAGTTGATGTAGAGAAGGATTGCGCAATGCTAATATTTTTTTTAAATAATGCATAAAACATACATAAAATCAAGTAAAACACATTACACTCACTGCCTTGCATTTGACACAAACACATACATAATAAACGAAATAGAACATTCAATATCTTACTATGAAAACACATATCGCCAAAAATATCAGATGTCTTTGTCAAAATACCCTCTATTGCTTTTAAATGCAGCTTAGCTAATTAAACCTCTTTTTAACTTTAACAAGTGCGTTCAAAATAACTTAAATTATTACAAATTTTATGAATTTGAAAAATATTCGTGCTACTTTGAACAATATATAGTTTAGTTTTATAATTTAAATTACGGTCGAATTTCGACCGTTGCAACGACTAGTAATATTTACGTTGCATTTTGGAGCGGAATATGAGAATTATATATTTATTTTATATGTTACAAATAAGAAATTGATATAACGATATACAAGATGATGAAAGGGGCGATTGAATTTAATATCCATATTAGTTTTAGGAGTTTGACAATAATAGAGAAAGTCGTGATGTTACTTAATATATTAAGATTTAAAACCAATTTAAAATAATGGTACCCTAATTATTGAATATAATGCTAATATTCATGTAGTGTTCATACTTTGTTATCTTAATTTATTATGTAGTATATATATTGAGACTTTGGGCCCCAAATTGTTATATCTGAGCTTATATATATTTTTTATGTTATATAGAGTACTAGTTACCAAAACCAATACTGGTTGGTAGAGTGAAACAAAATCAATTTTTCCTGTGATGGAAACTTTCAAAAAACCTATTTCCTGTCTGGACGCCCTTCCGGCCATGGCGTCGCATGCCTTCCGGGTTTGACGAATGCTATTATTTTCTCGGACGCAATTTGAATTGTTTTTTTGTATACAGGTAAATAAATTTTACGTAAAATATCTAGTTGTTAGTAAAATACTTGTAGCACATACCTTTGTTCGACTGCCAGATACTTTTATGTGAGAAGTTTGAGTGCGTCACAACACCACACATGTTACTACATTAGTAGTAGTAACATGTGTGGTGTTATACTAGGGAAAATAATGGGTTGACGAGATATATCTCGTCAACCTATTATTTTCCCACTGTTGGGCACGGGTCTTCTCTTAGAATGAGAGAATTTTAGGCTATAGTCCACCGCGCTGGCCAAGTGCGAATTGATGGACTTCACACACGTCCGAGCACTTTTTCTAAGAACTCTCGGGTGTGTAGGTTTCCTCACGATGTTTTACTTCGCCGAAAAGCAGTGACAATTAATTTCTAATATGCACATAATGTTAGAAAAATCAGTGGTGCGTGCCTGGGTTTGAATCTCGGACCTCCCGATCGAGAGAGCAAGTTGCAACTATTAGGCTATCACTGCTCTACTACGCTACATTAGTTATATAAATACAAATATACATGTCCTTAGAAAAAATGTTTTGATGTAATTACTGTGTTTGAGAATACCGCAAAAATAAATAATGATAATAATTAAAATAATTAACCTTACAATTATAACACTAATAAGATATTCCTATCTCAAAACTATTCCAACAACGCATTATAATACACATTTCAAATTACCCAATTAGTAACGCATATGCGTTTAACAAACACATTTCGAACCGTAATCTAGTACAAAAAATATGATTCTCAAAGTTATTGATATATGGGCATAATTTATCGAATACACGACAAAATTTACATATACGATACCACCCGGAGCCGTCGCACGACGCGAGAAACCCGACAAATTACTGTCTATTTAAGCCTTAATGGATACTGAAATTATTACCATCCCACCAAATTATAAGGAGCCTTGCGTAATCAATCTCTGTAGTTACAAAACGATTTTTACGCTGCAACTGTATGGGACATGTGCACGCAGTGGGTAAGTGGCCACTGCCGGCCATGGTAATACGCAAATTTGTTACCAACTTTATGCAAAACAAAGGTTGCATCAGCGGTTAATCATCGTATTTTCTTTTTGTTCTTTGAATACACATACACACGCACATGCTTTCTACACTCATAGCCCCACACTAGGATTTTCTCCTGTGTCGTGGGTACCATGGACACACAACACGAATATACAAACACCCAGACCCAGAACATGAATCTAAACTCATCATTCAGATACCTGTCTGGCCGGGAATCAAACCCGGGATCCATTGCGGTAAGGTAACCGCTCCGTCACGCGGGTTGTCACGGCTGCGCTGCCTCAAAGGACTGATCATCTCATAGAAAAGTGAACAAGCAACCACACCGTTCCACCGTAGCGCAAATCTGATTGAACACACTAGAAATAGAAGTCGATGGTATCTTCCCTGTAAATCTTTTACAGGTTGTAGAACCAGTGTAGTTCGACCTGGGAAGTGCCACCGCCACACCTATTTCTAGCGTGAAGCATTTCTTGCGTTTCGATGGAAGGGTGTGGTTGCCGGCACACTTTTGTATGAGGCAACTATCATAGTCCTCGGGAGTAGCAACGTATCTGTGATTGACTTCATTGATCGTTCCCATGTTCTATTCGAAGTTGCTTACAGATGTCCATGGGCGGCAGTGGCCACTAACCATCAGGTGGACTGTTCGTTTGCCACCTTACATCATAATCAGTATCCATTTTCCATTTTTCCGGTTTCTTCTTTTCTCGTTGTCTTATTTTCTGTTTTAATTTTGAACTGATAGAATATAATGATTTTTTAAGAATTTACAATGATAAAGTACCTACATCTCCATTTTGAAAGGTCTCACCCGTGGGAATAGTATCAAAAATACATTACAAGGACCAACTTAAATTAGAAGCATGACTTACTAGTCAATTTTTGGAATAAAGGAAAGCAACCATCAATATTATCGATAGGGGGTCTCTAATTAAATAATTTCCTGTGTGTTCCATTTGGTAATATTTACCATACAAATTATTCTAACTAATGGTTATTACCACCATGAGGAATGGTGGCCGGAGTCGTATGAAATTCGATATGGAAATAAACGAGTTATTAACGAGATTTGTTGGAGTTTTGAGATGTTAAGCTTTCGTATAAGCTTTATGATTGTCCAAAATAAATATTCAACGTTTTGACATTAAATTTAATGGCGAATGAAAGTGGGACGTTACGATGGGTCCCTACACAAAGAGTTTCAACATTTTCAAAAATTTTACTTATGTCTCTACAATTTTGGTGGAAGTATTTAATTTGACGAAAGCCAGACTTACACTCGTTTTCATTAGGGGAATAGTAATAGTCGAGAGTAGCACATTTTATCCCGGTAAATGAGCAGGGAAAGCCTAATTAATGGTTGAAACTTGCTCCCTCGATCGGGAGGTCCGAGATTCAAACCCATGCATGCACCAATGATTTTTCTAAAATTATGTGCGTATTAGAAAAAAATATCATTGCTTTTCGGCGAAGGAAAACTTCGTGAGGAAACCTACACACACGAGTTCTTTAAAAAAAAAGTTCTCGGAGGTGTGTGAAGTTCACCAATTCGCACTTGGCCAGCGCGGTGGACTGTGCCCAGCAGTGGGACAATAATGCGTTGACGAGAAATGAACAGTTCCCGTGGGCTAGAAAAACGCGTTTAAAACCGCAGGAATGGCTAACAAAGGACAAAAACTTGTAGCAACATAAATTAAATTAAATTAGTAGGCTTATAGCAACTTCGGCCTCTACGCCAATAAATAATTCTTACGCTAGGCTAATCATTTATGTCAGCCCAAACATCTATCTAATACCTTTAAACGAGCAATTCTTGTATATATATATATATATATATATATCAACGATCTCGGAAACGGCTCCAACGATTTTCTTGAAATTTCGTATTTAGGGGGTTTATGGGGCGATAAATCGATCTAGCGAAGTTTCATTTTCAGAAAATGTCGTTTTGTCCGTGTTTTCATTGCATAAAGATCGAAGATACCGAATACGAAGAGAAATTTTGTCACCATTTACGAAGTTAAAATAGCTCGGTTGGGAAATCGGACCGCAGGAAGTCGGGGTTCAAATCTCGGTCCGATTGTTTTTTTTTTATTTTTTCTCTTTTTTTCGAGTTTTATTTTGATAGTTTTATTTTTTATTTTTAGTTCTATTTTCTATTTTTTAGCTCTACATTTTTTTCTTTTTAGTTCTTTTTTGGTATTTTTGTTTTATTATTATATTTTATTTTATATTAGTAAATTGTGATTTTCACCTTCACGGCTGCTGTTGCCGGTATTTATAGATACCCCGCCCTGTAACCCACAAGAAAAAAGGTATCTATGTCCCCGCTACTAATTAAGTGTTATATAGAGTAAATAAACTATAAAACTATAGGATGTAATATATAATAATATACAGGCTAACTTTAATCTACCTCTTCTTCTTATATTTCTCCGGCGGCGCATTGCAATTAAATTCTCCTGTATTTGTTGGATGTGGAATGATTGAATCTGTTGTGCTTGTAAATAATTGTTCTGATTTATTCTGTATGTTTGTTTCTTGCCCTGTATGTGTTAGTTGCTCTGTGTTCTGGGTATCTTTTTGTGTGTTGTTTACAAAGACAGTATCTCCCGTTTTTTTTTAAGTGGGTAATCCTCATGGATACCCAGCCATCCGGGGTGGCAGCTAGGTTATGTCGGACTCATACCGGCTAAACCCCGACTGTGTTTTCTCCTCGCACCGTACGGCGGGAACACGGGTAAGCTTTCGTAGTCATCCGTGAACCCGCCGGTGCTCGGCCGCTCCTGCAGCCCCTCCCCGCGTAGAGCATAAAGCTCCCCTCCAACAGCAAGGCCCGTCAGAAAACACAAAGGCGCGCCTTACCTCCAAAGCCCCATCCGCAGGGTGACGGTCCAACCCCGAGACCACCACCCAGGGGCCGTGGGCATGGCAAGCTGACACCCGCAATGCATCCCTACAGGCATCGACCTTCCACAACCAGCGGCAGATCCGTTCTTTGGTTCCACCGCAAACCACCAAACGGCCGCAGAGGACAGGGAGGACGGCAACGACACACCATATCTCCTCTTCCTCTGCGGCCCCACCAACGCATCTGACGGTGCGCCCCCGCTCGGTCGCGGGAGACAGGGTGTACGGCAACGACACACCGAGACACCTCTCCTCCTGCGACCCCTCCTGGCTGCAGAGGCCAGAAAACACCGACCTCTACTGCCCCCTCGGATGCATCCAGAGCGACGACAAGGTAGAGATTCCTTCGAGGGGGAAGACAGTATCTCCTAGCACTTTACTGATTATGGTTGATGAATGTATGTATGTATAACTGTACACTGTATACTGCACCAATAATTATTGGGATGATTGCCGTTTGCGTTTTCCACGAACGGCTAATTTCATTTTTGAGAACGTGGTATCTACTTAATTTTTAGATTTCTTTAGGTCCTATATTATAATCGGATGGTACAGATACGTCTTCTATTAAGTAGGTTCGGTTATTAGTTTTGTCTATATATATTAAATTTGGTCTATTGTGTGTAATAGTGACATTGGTTTGAACTGGCATCTCGCAAAGAATTTTAGCAGTCTCATTCTCTTTCACTTGGGGCTGTGTGGTTCTATTTTATGCTTTCTAGCTAAACACCAGTAGACGTACTGCACAAGATTATTGTGCCGCTTTACATAATAATTTCCTGCTGATTTCTTAGATTGCAACACACAGGGGACATATTGGTTCTTTCAATATGTCCCGTCTATGTTGGCATGTCATTATACATTGATGCTGTATGGCGAATACTGACGATTCTGTAGTTGGAGATATTTGCTGCTTTTTAATCCATTTAAACGAGAGTTCTGTATTATTGTATTACTATATTTTATTATTATTATTATTTTATTGTTGTTATTATTTTTTATTATTATAATGTCGACAAGATCAAAATATATTATTTACTAGCTGTACCCGCGGCTTTGCTCGCGTGCAAATCAACGTATCACAAAGTTTTTCCCGCGCAAATCTCGACACCGTGGGAATTATATGATAAAAAGTAGTAACATTAAAATCGGTTTGGCCGCTCAAGGATTACCTGGTCAAACACAGAGTGAAAAAACGAATTTAAAGTGTGTATTTGTGGGTAGGAACGTATTGTTATGATTTTTTTTCTTTTAAATTAGACGAATTCTAATGTTTAAAACCGTTTTTTTGAACCAATTTACATTCTTAGTGGTCTAATTCACAATATCGGGATACTTTTTTTCAATCAACTCCTCCACATTTGAACCAAAACGTATCGATTATAAAGATTGATTTGAACTTTTCCGAATTGGAAAATACTTTTATAGTGTTATTGGTTGTATTAACAATATCGGGATATACTTTTTCAACCAACTCCTCCACATTTAAACGAAGACGTATCGATATAAAGATTGATTTTAACTTTTCCGGATAACGCACTATTATCTACTTGAAGTAAATCATTAGAAAATTGGAATATCACTGAACAGCGACATATATTCTAAGTTCATATTTTGTTTCATGTGGCCAAAGATAAAATCTTTTAAGAGGTGCATCGGGCTATTTGTGTGCGTAAATCCCGCATTGTTACTTGTGAAGCAGAAGACATAATCAAAACACTTTTACAATTCATACAAACAGGGCGCACCCGCTCGCAGGGCGCTACCGCACCCTGCTCGCTTATTTTTTATGTTTTCTTTTATGTTCAAACCTAACCTAACCCATCCTGTTTAAAAAGCTACAGCTAAATCCAACTCTTAACAATAACATGACAATACTCCTGCATTTTCAGCATTTAGGTACTCAAAGTGACACTTTTCATCATAATGTTCTCTCAGGAACGGGTTGTAATGTATTGTAATCAATAAGTAACAAACTCATACGGCTTAAGTAGGTTGTGTACTTAGATTATCAGGGTTGATGAAGTTTAATTTATTAATCACATTTCAGTTTAATGAGCTGTCATTAAACTTTTAATATATACTAAAAACAACCTTAAGCATTATGTGACTACCTTTTATAATTTAGGCTTGCACTATCCCGCATCATCAGGGAGGAGTTGAAGGTCTCGTCAACCCATTATTGTCCCACTGCTGGGCACGGGTCTTCTCTCAGAATGAGAGAGTTTAGGCCATAGCCCACCGCGCTGGCCAAGTGCGAATTGGTGGGTCCATCAGGGAGGACTAAAAACCCGTGTCTTTGCTTAGTAATTATATTACATACCCGAAAGCACTAAATAGCTAACTTCTATGGCTTAGGCTTGAAGCACCCCTGCATCATCAGGGCTGAAGAGCTTAAGGTCGAAATTGTCATCGTGTGTCTTTGCTTAGTAATTATATTACATACCCGAAAGCATTAAATGGCCAACTCCTATGGCTTAGGCTTGCAGTACCCTGCATCATCAGGCTTGAGGAGTTGAAGATCGAAATTTTCATCTTGTGTCTTTGCTTAGTAATTATATTACATACCCGAAAGCACTAAATAGCTAACTTCTATGGCTTAGGCTTGAAGCACCCCTGCATCATCAGGGCTGAAGAGCTTAAGGTCGAAATTGTCATCGTGTGTCTTTGCTTAGTAATTATATTACATACCCGAAAGCACCAAATAGCTAACTTCTATGGCTTAGGCTTGAAGTACCCCTGCATCATCAGGGACGAAGAGTTGAAAGTCAATATTTTCATCTTGTGTCTTTGCTTAGTAATTTTATTACATATCCGAAAGCACCAAATGGCCAACTCCTATAGGTTAGGCTAACAGTATCCTGCATCATCAGGGCTGAGGAGTTGGAGGTCGAAATTTTCATTTTGTGTGTTTGCATAATAATCATATTACATACCCGAAAGCACCAAATGGCCATCTCCTATGGCTTAGGCTTGAAGTAACCCTGCATCATCAGGGTTGAGGAGTTGAAGATCAAAACTTTAACCGTGTATCTTTGCTTGGTATTTTTATTACATAACCGTAAGTACCAAATAGCCAACTCTTACGGTTTAGTCTTGAAATACCCTTACATCATCAGGGTTGAGGAGTTGAAGATCAAATTTTTGTCCCATGAATTTGTTTAAAAATCTTATTATATATCCATAAAAACAAATTGACTTACTTCTACGGTTCAGGCTAGCAGTACCCCTGCATCATCAGGATTAAAGAGTTGAAGGTCATTTTTTTTAGGAAATATCTGCTTAGTAATCTCATTCTACATTCACCTAATTGGACTCCTACAGCTTAGGTTTGGCCGAGTATCGCTAATTTCGTTAATTTGCGTCAAAGAAATGGATCCTATGATCAGAACCGTATCAAACTCATCAGTAAACTCAAACTGTACCCTTGAAGTACATTCTTTCAAATAAAAGAAAAATCATCAAAATCGGTTGGCGGGAAATTGAGTTATTCATTTCGCACATCGACATGCACATAATGCAAATATCAGACTTATGCACTTTTCTTATGGATGCCACTGTCAAAAGTGAACTAAAAATAAATGGGACCCCATGACACACACTACCTTTCAAATGAAAAAAAAAATCATCAAAATCCGTTCACCCAGTGCGGAGAAATCGAGTAACAAACATAAAATAAAAAAAAATATAAAAAAATACAGACGAATTGATAACCTCCTCCTTTTTGGAAGTCGGTTTAAAACTATGTTTTAACATACAAATCAACGCTAAATACTAAATTTTATTGAGGTGGCCTCAAAATTGACTGACTTTCATACAAACTTACATCTCCTATTTGGATTAAATGGGGGGGGGGGGGGGGGGTCAGAAAATTAATTCTTAACTGACGTCTACGTCATAAAAGGAACCCCTAGTAAAAATCATATTCGTATCTTTAGCAGTTTAGGCTCTGCGATGTTTATTCAATAGATGGGTGAGAGAGCATCCTTTCGTTTTTATATAAGTATATATAGATATAGAGATATAGATTTGTATAGTATCAAATAACATAGGTACACACATAACCAATAAAAAATACATAACAAAGGAATACATTTTACAGACCATAACATGTTTAGTTTCAACCAATTCAACTATGCAGTTACTTATCTTATTAACACATATCGAACACTGAATAAATACTGCGTAGTTTTAAATTGACATAACTTTTTTATTTATAAACCAATTTACATAAAATAAACACTAAATGTTAAGTGAAGTTTCCCACAACACATCAGTGAAAATTATATTCAAATTGGATAAGCCGTTTCTGAGATTAGCGTTTTCAAACGCACAGACAAACAGACAAACAGACAAACAGATAAACAGACAAACAGACAAACAGACAAACAGACAAACAGAAAAGATTTCTAAAAACCATTATTTTGGGTTCTATATCGTATTAAAGACCTCTAGAAATGGTTTTCACCTAAATTTATTCCATGTACAGACAGCGACCTCTTACAGATTTATTATAGTATAGATATGATCATCAGTAAGAAATTTGCATATTTATAAAAAAATATAATTCCAAAAACACATGATGTACTCTTAGTAAACAAAAACACCGAGCAAAGCTCGGTCATCCAGGTACTTATCTTTAAGCGCCTAATACTGAAATAATCGGTTTTCGATATGATTTAGGCATGCTTATTTACATTAACACAAAAGTATTTATGTCCAATAAATAATTTCGTCCAATATATCGAAAAGTATGTAGAATCCGGGATAGAATTTGCATGAAACGTGTTTTCTGCGAATAGCATATTTTAGTGTTAAATAATCGTTTCGACTTAGTTATTCTTTGGAAAAATGTCACATAGTTTAAAATAAATTGCAATAGTTACATATTAATATAAATTAATACGTAAAGCAAAACTTGTGATCCGTTTTTTAATACTTGCCCCGGACGGAGGAGTATGAAATTATGCACGGTTATAGTTGATACACAGGAGGATTGCGCAATGCTAATATTTTTTTCAAATAATGCACATACATGAAATTAACTAAAAACATGTTACACACACTACCTTAAATTGACTACTATGAAATTGTCTTACTATGAAATATAAATATATATAAAATTTGTTTCTCTTTTCCTCTCTATCCTTGTTGTATGAGATTTTAAGACTTTCTAATAAATATTTTACTACTTATCCCTATGAGCATAAAAAACATATTTTTTGAAAATTCATCCCTTAAGAGGACAAATGTGAATCGAAAGCTTGCATATAAGACAAATCTGTTACATATTATGTAACAATGTCATCAAATAAAACTATATTCTCACGTCATTACGCAACAAGATTGCAAATTATAACCTTTATAGGGCTATTTATAACCAGCTTTCCACAGTTTACGACTTTTCCATTGAATAATAATAAAGGAAGCATTATAAAGGGTTGGCCTATAAATTACGTCTCGTGTGTTTACAGTCTTCGTAGAATAATGAGACTGTAATATCTTCCCGTATCTTTACACATTTAACAGAATACTTTTCCTGTCACGCGGTTTTACGCTGCATATGTTTCTTTTTTTATCTGATTGAAGTAACCAACAAACATGGAGTCCACCTGATGGTAAGTTGTCGCTGCCGCCCATAGATATCTCTAAGCAACTTTATATAGAACATGGGTTATAACTGAAGTCAATCACAGATGCGTTGCTCCTCCCGGGGCTATGATGGTCGCCTAAGTATAAAAAAAAGTGTGCCAGCACACTTCTATTTTATCCTATTGTTTCATATACATTTTTCCTGTCATGCGTGTAACATTCGCGCGGTTGAGTTGCGTCCGTATTATGCGTAGACCGCGTGATAGAAAAAATATTAAACTTTATGACAGCCTTGTTATATATTTGTAAATTGAAAATTTATTGCGTTCGAGATTCCACTTTTAAGTAATGCTAAATTTTCAATTATTATCACTACATTACAAAGATATATTATAAAATCACTTTCTTTAAAATTGACGCATAACATTATCAAGAAGTTTAATTGTGTATGCATTTTTGATGAAGTAAAAATATGTGTTTACCCTTATGTAAAGTACTTAAGTATGTAATATTATAATTATATTAATGTTTTATCCATTTTCTCAGTGTACGTAATATTCTCACTATATATAAATATAATTATAAAATCGCATTGAGAAATTTTATCGTATTGATTTTAAATTTCTTTTTTTGAATAAGTTAACTATAAGAACTTTCAAACTTCACTTCATCCTGTTGCATTCACAATATCTTTGAATCTAGTTATTAGAATATTATTAAAATACTTTAATTTTATTATTAGAATACTTACGCCAGAAAGTTAACATTTTAATCATACACAGCATAATGAAGAGACAATATTAATAGCAGTTATACTTTTCCTGGTACAATTTAAGAGTTATAATTACATAACTATTTCTAAAATGGAATCCTATTAAATACTCAATTACTACGAAATATTTTTTATATCAATAGAATGACAAATTACACATTATCTCTGTATCTTGTTATAAAATCAATTCTTCATGTAACAGCTCCACGCCTGCTCACTATGCATAAATACATTTTAATATCATAGTAAATATTTGAAAAAAATCTCCAAAGATGTTTATATTAACATGCATTTCTATTCACGTTAAATATATGAAGATAAAAGTGAGTTTTGTATGTAGAAAACTGTTGTAAAATTGTTAATATGTTATCGTCAGACAAGCGGGCGCGGTATCGGCCATATTCACCTCATAAAGGCATTTTACATATTCTGTATGTCGTAAGTAATAAGTATGCATTTCGATTAAAAACCAAGTACTCGTAAAATGAACCGAGTTGTGAATATTTCAAATGCAATCTAAGCTTGTCCACTGAAGTTCCTATTGTTCAAATCGGAACACAAGTTTGCTCTACTTTAGTTTTTTATGACAAATTTATTCATAACTTCATTCAGTTGACGCAATGGTAAAGTGGGCTATTTGTATTCTATTTGACATATTTGTCACACTGGGATTGAAGATAAAGCCGTTTTTGGTTTAAAATATTGCATGTAATCTGTTTCTAAACGGTTATATTCGATTATTAAAAACATTTAAGCAGCTTATTCGGCAACTGAGATTAGTTTCCGTAATTCTTTTGAATCGAAATATCCAATTCAAGTTATTAGGTGTTATTTTAAAATACGTTTCTGGAATGTTTATGTATAATGGCGAGGGCGTTAAAATATTTGTATAGTAATTGGCAGCTTCGATATTGCATACTAATGACTTAATAAAAGAATTTCTAGATTGAAATATAAAAATAGGTTATCACGTCTAGCCCTATGATAATGTGTTTGTCAAATTACAACGAAATCCAATCGATAGTTTTTACGTGTAAGAATAACAAAAACACGTACATTCTCACAAATTTTCGCATTTATTGTATGAACTAGTTGACCTGGCAAACTTCGTTCTGCCTTAAAATCAAAAATCTAAAAATATCAGTGTTTCTCCACTATATCATGCATGTATTATACATAAAAACCTTCCTTATGAATCACTCCATCTATTAAAAAAACTGCATTAAAATCCGTAGCGTAGTTTTAAAGATCTAAGCATACATAAAGACAGACAGGAGGAAGCGGCATTGTTTTATACTATGTAGTGATAAGATAATAAGATGAAGGGGAAAGTTTGTGAAGATGGATCGATGTTTGTTACACTTCCGCTTACTTTAATACTTTTTTTTTTAAACGATTAAAATGACAAACGCATGCAGTCCATCTAATGTTAAGTAGTCAATGCTGTCATTGAACATTTGAAATGAAAGTCATATAAAACAGGCTTTCTATCTAAAGTCAACAAATACATTGCTGCTTTCAAATACTAAGATGTTTGCTTCATATGAAAATGGGTAAGCGATTCAGATTAATTTTGGCAAACTTAATGTTTCATTAATTAATACCTTGAACGTTGTTACTTAAACAGGCGGAGACGCGTGAAAATTGTAGTGCACAATTTTTCTACCTGAATATTACCTACTTATTACATTATTGTTATGTCCGTATACGTTTATAATGTACAATAGAGAGTATACTATTGTATTCTATTCTATTCAATTGATACTATTCTAATCAACTATTCATGTAGAGCAACATTCAGTAGCAACTCCCTCAAGTCAACAACTTGTCACCGTCGCGCTGCGTTTAAAAACAAACAACAATAGAGAGGCTCTCTCCATACAATATCCTTTGTCAACCTTTTTATCAGACCGACGGCACGAGGAAATATGTGGAGTGGTTATTCTCATACAAAAATATTAATTTATACATTACAAAAAAATATCGTTATTTTTAGTTTGTCTGTAAATTCAATACTTTAACACCATGACATTAACATGGTTAAAACATCAATAAATAAACTCAGATCATAAATCTAAATATATATAAGCGAAAGGTCACTCACTCATCACGAAATCTCAGAAACTGCAAGTGCTACGAGTTCCAAATTTTGCATGCGGGTTCTTTTAAGGACGTAAGTGCTCACTAAGAAGGGATTTTATGAAATTCAACCCCTAAGGGGGTGAAATAGGACAAACTATGTGATACATTCATTTGAAGGCGGGCGGAGCCGCGGGTACAGCTAGTAGCTCTATAAATTCTTCACAGATATGTTAGTGTGGGATACCACACTATTTAGACGAATTTACCAGCATTTAACTGTGCCGTAATATGAAAAATGGGTATTTTTATATTGCAGAAGTAGTGAACGAGCGTATATTTAATTAATTCGATAAAGAAAAGGACGTTCTACCTGAAAAATATCACAGTTGTGTCTTATATGTAAGACACCTTAGCCGAGTGTAGTGGTCGTTCCACTATTCCCTAGACACTAGGAATTACTAGAACTTTGGTATAGTTGAACTTCAAACATATTCTATTACCTTTAAACCACCTATTAACTTAATGATGGTAACAAATTAACACATAAAAATTTGGAAATATAATCTTTCCAACATATTTATAAATATTGCTTAACCTTCGAGACTTACAACATACTATGCTTAACAGAAGAATCTTTCTCATTCAATTCTTTAATATCATGAAGTTATCGATCTATTTATAAGTGCTTTGTAATTAAAATCTAATGAGATTGTAATTAGATTTTCGTCCAAATAATAGAGGTGTTATAATTGCCCCAAGTAACGAATAAATTTGAAAGTCAATTTTCTATAGAATAATCAGATTTATAAGTAGAATAGATTTAGGCTAGGTATTGGGTTTGTTAACAATATTCTTACACTTTAACTTTAACACACAAAACTGCGAGTTCCGAGTTTGATTCCCGGCAGTTGTAAATGATGTATTTATTTCAGTTCTTCGACTTACTGATCTGATTGAAGTAACGGGTTGTAGATTTTTTTATCTGACTGAAGTAGCAAACGAACATGCAGTTTACCTGATGGTAAGTGGCCACTGCTGCCCATGGACATCTGTAAGCAACTTCATACAGAACATGGGTTCCATCTGAAGTCAATCACAGATGCGTCGCCACTCCCAAGATCCATGATGGTCGCCTCATATAAAAGTGTGCCGGCAACAATACCCTTCCATCAAAACGCAAAAACTGCTTCACGCTAGAAATATGTGTTGCGGTGGTACTACCCCGGACGAACTACACTAGTTCTATAAAAAAAATAATTTCGTCAGAATAGTGATTCGATCATTATAGCAGATCGTTATTTATATTTGTACTTTATATTTTAATATTTAATAATTTGTTATTCCATAACATTTATTACACATACGAGATACGCATAAATTAATTGGAATATAATGTAATATAAATAAACGACATATGAAAGTGAATGGAATTGTTACTAGTTGTAAATATGTAGTATGAATGAATAAATCATATAAATACATTTTCGTGTCAAGGTTTAACATGTAGCCTGTTCAACCATGTTGTTTAAATGCTGATACGTTGTCAGTACAGTTATCGTTCGTTTTCAGTTAACGGTTATACTGATATTTGTTTATGATATTGATGTAAGACTATATCGTTGTTAAGAGAAGCAGCTTGCTATCGTTGTTGTGTTAGTAGTTTTGGTTGTAAACGATAAAAAAGGCTTTATTTTCTGTTTAATTGGAAATAGTTATAGTTATTTTCGTTTGTTATTTGGTTTTGTGTATCGATATTTTATAAAGTTGGTATTGTTAATATGGTTGACTACGTTTCTGTATCGATATTGCATGATATATAAATGTAAACGGTTTATAACGATATTGTATATTAGAACCACTTCTAGTACATTTACATAATCCCTATTTAATTGTTTTGTGTATATGTCTAGAGTTGCAACATATTATGCTATGTTCGTTTATCACGTGGGTTGATATAGTTTACGTTAACAGTTGCGAAAGTTTTTGAAAATTAGATATTATGTATGTTAATGTATTTAAATCTTACTTGTTATTGAGTCGTTATTTTGTACCCGAAGGCGCCGGTACTCTTATTTAGGCCTATTTTTTTGTTTTCGAGGGGAGAAACTTTCAAAAGGTACCCAACGCCGTGGGAGCAACGCAGGGTTATGTGGGATTTTTACCGCACTAAAACCCCCCCAGTGGCCGTCCTCGGCGCTAAAATGAGGACTCCGGGATCTCCAAAGGAACGCAAGCGCATCCTCTGTGCGCATTGTCCATCGGACTTCTTTCAGATGGGCGGCTGGGCACACCGCTCCGTCTAGTCTTTACGACGGCATGCGACCACACACACCGCCGTCCTTCCCGAGATGGACTGGCTGGACGGTTCAAGCTCCCACTCTAGCCATCTGCAATCCCAGGAGCTCCTTTTAGTCGTTTCACTCTTATTTAGGCCTAATAGTAATAGTAGATGTAAACATTGTTAAGTGTTAGAGAGATTCGTACCTAACTTTGTAGATTGATAAGATTAATCTTCGGATAAATCAAAATAATATCGTCGTCAACCCATTATTGTCCCACTGCTGGGCACGGGTCTTCTCTCAAAATGAGAGAGTTAAGGCCATAGTCCACCGCGCTGGCCAAGTGCGAATTGGTGGACTTCACACACCTCCGAGAACTTTTTTTTTTTTTTAAGAACTCTCGGGTGTGTAGGTTTCCTCACGATGTTTTCCTTCACCGAAACAATATCAGCAATTGTTATTTTGGTACCTTACATATGTGTTATATTTTTATATAAGTTAAGTTTATCGACCATTTATTATGGTTTACTTTTGATCCAAGAAATCAATAGTTGGCAGAATTAAAAGTAGTTTTTATTTAAATAGAGTAAAATAGCTTGATAAACATTCTTTTCAAATTCCACTGCTGGGAATCGATACGTATTTAAACTAATTACATTCCGTTTATTCATTTCGCTCAAAACAAAAAAATATATATAATAAACATTCAATGTTTCAAATTCAAATTATTATTTGACATGTACTAGGTATTAGGTACAAGTACCCTAATACCTTGTTCATGTCAAATTAATAATCTTACATACTAAATTATTTTGACATATGACACCAAGATCACTACATAGTATAAAACAAAGTCGCATCCCGCTGTCCCTGTGTATGCTTAGATCTGTAAAACTACGCTACGGATTTTATTGCAGTTTCTGTTAAAAAAAAGAGTGATTTAAGAGGAAAGTTTGAAGATGGTAGAATCAGTGTAGTTCGACCGGGGAGGTACCACCGCCACACCTATTTCTAACGTGAAGCATTCATTGCGTTTCGATGGAGGGGTGTGGTTGCCGGCACACTTATATATGAGGCGACCATCCTAGTCCTCGGGAGAAGCAACCCATCTGTGATTAGCTTTAGATAGAACCTATGTTCTTTGTGAAATTGCTTACAGATGTCCTTGGGCAGCGACGACCACTTACCATCAGGTGCATGCTGGTTTGCTACTTCATTATTATAAAAAAGTATAATACATGTATAATAGGTATAGTGGAGAAATACTGATAATTTTATATTTTTTGACTTTTACGCGGAACGTAGTTCGCCGGGTCAACTAGTTTAAAATAAATTACACACATATGACACTCCGTGTGTCTCGCACTTCGGTTTATTCAAGCAAGCATTGTTAAGTACCACCTATATCAAAAGGGCTTAAGTAACACATACTTCAAGCCATTTTAAACCTTATTTAATATTCACGTCTATTAACATAGATCTAGATTCGAATGCTGCGCTTTCGGTGGTTAGGTTGTTTTAGGCAAAAAAGGCTATTGTTGCGAAAAATTGATTTACGCACTACATCTGTTAAAGCGTGTACGGTTTAATACTTTACTGTGTTGTGTACAGGTGTCTTACTGACCTAACCCGTGACAGTGGCCAATGAGTACCCACGCAGGTATTAATACGTAAGTACTAAGTGTGCAACTGTGCATTTTTTGTACTTACGTAATACCTATTATGTAATATATCGGTATAATATATATCAGTGAAGAAAGCTAAATTTTTTTTATTAGACTGAAGTAGTAAAAGAGCATTCAGTCCACCAGATGGGAATCTGGTGGGAATCCAGATGGGGACATCTGTAATCAACTTCATACAGAACATGGGTTTCATCTGAAGTCAATCACAGATGTTACTCCCGATGACTTTGATGTTCGCCTCATGTGAAAGTGTGCTGGCAACCACACACTTCCATCGAAACGCAAGAAATGCTTCACGCTAGAAATAGGTTTGGCGGTGGTACTTCCCCGGTCGAACTACACTGGTTCTACCACCTTCAAAACTAAAGCCTAAGACTCTCAATCTGAGAGAAGACCCGTGCCCAGCAGGGCAATGGATAGACATTGCGCATAGATATGTAATTACATTTGATATAAACATATAACATAGTATAATACCATCGATATATTATGCTTCCGTTGATAAATATCACTTTTCATAACGCCGACAAAACAATCAGAATTTTAATTTATGCAGTTGATCGCTCAATCGCTCACAGCGGCGCCTCTACCGAATGATCGATGGCTTTGACTCTCTCGGTATAATTAATCGAGCACTTGTAAGAGTAATCTATATGTATAATAAAATCGTGATATTGTCTGTTTGTATATTTTTTCCGATAATTGTTGCTAGGGACGTCAAATAGAGTCGGTCGTCAATATTCGTGTGTTAGAGGCATCTTTGACAAATATATCCAATGAATGCAAGTATGATATTTATATTATCATAGTCCTCGGGAGTAGCATCTGTGATTGACTTCAGAAGGAACCCATGTTCTGTATGTAGTTGATTACAGATATCCTCGGGCGGCAGTGATCACTTACCATCAGGTGGACTGCATGCTCGTTTGCTACTTCAGTCAGATAAAAAAAAATATGTCTATAGATTATTTACAGTAAATTAGACAAATGCACTTTACATTTCTCTATTTATTATTACAGTTAGCTAATTGGCGTGTAGTCCATTTGATAATAATAATGGTTACTGCTGCCAATGGACGTCGATAAGCAACTTCATATAGTATTTTATGTTAAAATCTGACACAGTTAAGAGGCAAATTCAGTAGAATTACTTTAATTTGAAACAGTCATTTACTTTATTACAAGCAGAAAATATGCACACACAGACGGAATCACGTGAAAAGCATAAACTCAGCTTGATCATTATTATAATCTAGTGTGTTGATTTAATAAGTTACAATAGTGTTATGAAAGTTGTTTCGAAATGAAAGTGAGAAACCTATGTGTAATCCTGTAGTCATATAAGATAGATATTAAACATATCAAGTTTATAGCATCCTGTACAAGTGTTCTAAGCAATTGATTGGAATATGATGTCTAACATTAGAGATGAGATTTTTTTTTGTTACATATAAAGTACCGACTGAATAATAGGGTACTCCATATCAATTACAATCTAGCCTTATATAAGGCTAATGAGTAATTCTAATCTAACTTAAACTGCTAAATAATTGTATATTGAAGGAGGCGTCCACTGACACTGCACTTCTTTGTTCTAACATAAGGGGGTAGACACATTGTTCTTGTGTTCTATAATTTAAATTAAGTCACTATTTCACTAACACTACACTATGTTATATCACTAGCTCAAAGGGCTTAGTCCGTTTGAGTCTTCTCACTAGGTCCGTCGTATCGAGGAGCTGGATGGCCTCGATATTATGGATGGATGGCTGGATGGTCTTTTGAAGAAGAGATGAGATCAAAACTGTTTTTATGACATGCATTTTACTACTTTCTTTTGTTCATATACATGACAGAGCAGTGATAGCCTAATGGTTGAAACTTGCCCTCTCGATCGGGAGGCCCGAGATTCAAATCCACTGATTTATGTGCGTATTAGAAATTAACTATCACTGCTTTTCGATTAATGAAAACATCGTGAGGAAACCTACACACCCGAGAGTTCTTAAATAAAAGTTCTCGGAGGTGTGAAGTCCACCAATTCGTACTAGGCCAGCGCGGTGGACTATGGCCTATAACTCTCTCATTCTGAGAGAAGACCCGTGCCCAGCAGTGCGACAACAATGGTTGACGAGGATATACATGAGGTTCTTCAAGAAAGGTGCAAAAAGGAGCTCTCTTTCAAAGCCGGCGATGCATTCGCGACTTCTTTCGTGTTCCGAATGTCCATAGGCGACGGTGACTACCATCAGGTAGCCCGTCTGCCTTATCGTTAGGTAAAAGTAAAAAAAAACATACTACAATTATTTAACCTTTTTGGATTGGAATTTCCTAAGAACCTTTGCAGAGTTACAGGCTGCTCCAGACCAGGTGGACTGATGACCTGAAGAAGTCGTCGGGTAGTCGCTGGATTCATATGGCTCAGGACCGGTCGAAGTGGTGCAGATTAGGGGAGGCCTCTGTCCAGAAGTGGACTTTCAAAGGCTGATGGATGGATGGAAGGGGATACTTTCGCTTTTATACATGTTATGAACACGTCTGACTACCTCCATGCTTTATTGCTACCTAAAGGTTTAGTTATAACGTCCCAGGTAGCCCATATTTCTTGTTATCCCTAGTTAGTAACTCTATATATGTTACTATAGGGTAGAAATAGAAGTAGCGATAGTGCCCTATTTCTACTTCTCAAATCTAAAGATCAGTTTTAAAATCTGGTTTGTACAGTAAGAAAAAAAATATGACAGTATCTGTATAACTTATTTCACAAATACTTGCTAAATTCTATATTTCATAACATTTTATAAAAGGTCAGAATAGATTATATATGTACCTACTACATTTACAATATTCTTCATTTTAAACGAAAACTGATTATCACATAATCTCTATCTCTATCATACAAAGTAGTCAATTTATATAATCTGTTCGGAACACCTTAATTTTATCTCCGTACATATAACTAAATCGAAATTTATATCGCATTTAATCAATTAATATTTCACAGGTAAATTATAACCAATTAATGTTCTTATCACGACTTCGATGCATCATTTATTTACCGGTAATATTAATTAAATCGCCAGTACTATAACAGTTAATGTAATTGTATTACTCAATTGCATTGCTACTTGTTGATTTCTCACAATAAATTATATTCGAAGCGAAGTAGAGCAACTTGTCGTGCGTAACAACTGGATCTTGGAGGTACAGGGTGATGTTTATGTTAATATTTGCATATGTTAAAAATGATTTTTGAAGTGAAACTTCTTTATCGGGGTTGGAAAAAAATTTAGTGTAACATTTTTTCGTTACGCGCCAACTTTTTCTGTTACGCGCCATCTTTTTCTTATCCCTACCACGTGTGATATTATATAGATTATTATAGATAAGATTATTAGATAAAGTTTAATAAAAGCCTTTTATTAAACTTTATCTAATTTAACTTTATATAACCAATTTCTGTAAAGTTGCATATAGTAAATTATTTTTTGAAAAATAACGTCATAAAGAAGTTTTACTACTTACGAGTGTACGCTAGTACACGCACACATTTTTTTTTTCATCAATTCATTTTGGTAAATAAATAAACTTTTGAAACTTACTTAGCCATTTAGTTGTAATAGTGATATTTTTATTCTATCTTTAAAGTAAAAGTGTTTCAATTTATATTAATTTTTATATAATTAAAGTAGCAAACCCGCATGCAGTCCATCTCATGGTAAGTGGTCACTGCCACCCATGGACATCTGTAAACAACTTCATATAGAAAATAGGTTCTATCTGAATTCAAACACAGACGTGTTGCTACTTTCAAGGACTGACATGGTCGCCTCATATAAAAGTATGTCAATTGACTTTACGGTCGTAATTAAGCTTATATTCTATTCCAAAAGGGTCAAAATGTCCGCCGTGATCAATAACAAAAAGGTCTTTGTTATGATTTTCGTCTGAGGTCAGACACAAATGCGTTGGTACCTACAGTAGCTAAGGGATTAAGTCAGAACAATAAATATCTCTCAAGCAAAACCTTCTAAATCTGAATACCTACTACAGTGCTTGATAATGCTATATAATAATATCAGTGTTAAGATAAAAATAGCTGAGATGATAGGAATTAAACCATTAAAGATCATTTATCATTTATAGAATTTGTAGTACTTTAGAATTTACAAAATGCTTTTAGGTATTCAATAAAGGGTAATGTTATGTAGTGATCAATGCGGAGCCGAGTGTTTACCGTGCCTTGAAATAGGTATACAAAAATTTACAACTCGTATGCCATACATGAACTGACTAATATAACTGTTGCATTCATTAACATTATGTCTGGGGACAATATTTATTTCTTCCCAAACATAATGTTAATAACAAATATAATAATACACAAATCATTAGAAAGATACGATGTTGACGTATAGATTTTACTATGTAAAATCATATATCGAAAGCTTATCGAAATTAAGATATTAATAAAACTATTATCATCATATAACTTGTTTCATATGAACCTTGACTATCAATTTAGAGAGTCCTGATTACGTCTTAAATGATTTTTTTACATATATATATATAACACGAAATTTTCTTAAAATGTAAAAACCAGTAGATTCCATCTATACGTTTTTTATTATCATGCTGAACGTAATGGATTGTGCGTAATCTCCTTTAAAAAGTCGATATATTATGATACCAAAGGGTTTACGACAATTTTATACACTGAGGACAATATTACAATAATCGATGACTTGTAAGGCAGGAATTGTGTCAACGCGCTTACGTGAAACATCTCGCAATGATTTAATTTCGTTTTTGCTACATCGGCATCCCTTTTATGTTGTTTGAACTGAGTTTTGATATTTAGAAGTATAATAGTACAAGTTAGTATTTTGTGGTGGTTGTCACCTATGGACATTAGTAACTTCACAAAGAATTGAGATTTTAACTATGCTACACCCGAGGACTCAGATTTTCAAGTCATTTGAAAGTAACAAACGCAAGAACTGCTTCACAATAGAAAGTAAAATATATGATACTATATATAACCGTCCCGTGGGAATAAGATTTTTTCCCACGTTAAAAAGTAGCCAATATATTAATCCAGAGAGTCAGCTAACTCCCTACCAAATTTTATGAAAATTGCTCCAGCCGTTTAGACGTGAAGAAGTAACAAACATACATACACTCACAAACTTTCGCCTTTATGATATTAGTATGAAGTATGATTGTTTACGTCACTACCTGCAAATATTTATTTTGCCATTTTTACTAAATTCATTTATATAAAATTCTTATACAAAGTAACTATTAAAATAAGCCGAGAAAAGAAAGGCTGAGCTATATGAGATGGTACGCAAAATTGTTATCAGTCTCTGAATTATTTAACAAAATAGAACATGCTGTATACTCGCCCACTAGTCACTCGATCACGAGCGGACGGTCTTCGTTGCGAAAGCGCGAAACAATCGTCCACTGGAGGTGCAGCGGACCTAGCTCTTAGATAACCATTTTTATGGGCGCCATACATCTATAAGGAAATAGAATCGCTTTGCGAAAGAAATATTTTGTGCAAATAAATTGTTGGGCGAATATCAATAGTGCATTTATTAGTCTATGTTTTCTATAAGCACAGAAAGGTAGACTTCGGCCTCGGCGCTACAAAGAGGACTCCGAGATCTCTAAAGGAACGCAACCGGAGTCCTCTGAGCGCATTGCCCCACCGGGCCTCTCACAGATGGGCAGCTGGGCCGCTCCGTCTGATTTTTATGATGGTATGCGACCACATACCGCCGTCCTTCGCGAGGTCGCCTGACCGAATGGTTTGAGCTCCCACTCTAGCCACTTGCAACCCCGGAAGCCCCTTTTAGTCGCCCCTTACAGGAGATATCGTAACTTCACGCCCTTGCGACACCTCTACTTCGACAATAAGTAGCCTAAGTGTTAATTTTGTTCATAAACTATCTATATGCCAAAGCTGTGTCAAGAAAAAATTTGTGTCTAGCAATATATATTTCTATACTAGCTGTTACCCGCGGCTTCGCCTGCACGGTCAAAGGGAATTAACATTAGCATTTAGTAGCGTGATTCGGAACTTGCAAACGCCATCTATTAACAACGTCTGGAACTATTAAATATGCGTCAACCAACAAAACATCGATATTCTCCTGGGAATGAGAGAGCGCGGCAAAAAGTAGCCTACGTTAGTCTCCGCTCTCCTATCTCCCAGCATATAAACTTTATCATATAAAAGCTATGTGGCGACGTGAAACAGGAACAAACAAACACATTTTCACATTTATAATATTAGCATGGATTAGTATGGATAGTAGAAATATGATGCAATATCAAGACAGGCCATTTCCATGAGCTTGTTAGCTCTATAGCATCAAGTTGAGCTATTAATATTTGCATCCGAACATGATAATAGTCTAGCTTAAACAATATTTATTTCTTATACCAATGCATTAAAGTTGCAAAATGTTTTGATTGCACAGATTAGATAACATCATTCACGTAATCGAATAGATATAATTTTGATATTATATCCTTGAAAGCTTATATTGTGTCTCGTATTATATTATAACAGTTCTGAGTGCAAGTTATTTCAAATTGAAACATAGGGATATGTTTTAATAATATAATTTCGAAGGTATAAGTGTTTAATATACGATTTAAGCTAAATTATATATTAATACGTGAAGCAAAAACTTATGATTCGTTTTTAAGATACTTGCTGCAGCCGGAGGAGTATGAAATTACGCACGGTTATTGTTGATGTAGTGAAGGATTGCGGAATGCTAATATTTTTTTCAAATAATGCAAAAACATACATGAAATCCAGTAAACGCATTTTACACACACTACCTTGCATTTGACACAAACACGTACATAACAACCGAAATAGAACATTCAATGTCTTACTATGAAAACACATAAAAAATGTCTTTGTCAAAAAAAACTTTTTAACAAAAAATATCTACCGACATCCATGTCACAAAAAAGTAAAAAATAATTTAAATATATTTTGGTCTAGAACATACTCAGTACTTAGTACATAGTCCTGAAGTCGGTGCTCGACATATTTCGCTGGACGACGGTAACTACGTCCTATATGAGCACCGACTTCAGAACTATGTACTAAGTACTGAGTATGTTCTAGACCAAAATATATTTAAATTATTTTTTACTTTTTTGTGACATGGAAGTCGGTAGATATTTTTTGTTAAAAAGTTTTTATTTTACACTTTTTAGTGACTATATTTTTATGTTTGTATTTAAATAAAGCCTCTAAGTTTGCTTTGTGCATCTACATATTCACAAAAATTAAACATAAAACACTTTTACAATTCATACAAACAGGGCGCCCCCTCTGGAAGTACCCTTCCATCATCAGGGTTGAGGAGTTGAAGGTCAAATTTTTCATCTTATATTGTTGCTTAGTAATCTTATAACATATACGTTAGTACCAGGTGGCTAACTTCTATGGCTCAGGCTTGCAGTACCCTGCATCATCAGGGTTTAGGAGTTGAAGGTCAAAATTTTAATTTTGTGCCTCTGTTTGGTATTATTTTTACATACCCGTAAGCACCAAATTGCCAACTCCTATGGTTTAGAATTGAAGTACCCCTTCATCATCAGGGTCGAGGAGTTGAAGGTCAAAATTTTAATTTTGTGCCTCTGCTTAGTATTATTTTTACATAACCGTAAGCACCAAATTGCCAACTCCTATGGTTTAGGATTGAAGTACCCCTTCATCATCAGGGTTGAGGAGTTGAAGGTCAAATTTTTGATTTTATATTTTTGCTTAGTATTTTCTTTACATAACCGTAAGCACCAAATTGCCAACTTCTATGGTTTAGGATTGAAGTACCCCTCCATCATCAGGGTTGAGGAGTTGAAGGTCAAATTTTTCATCTTATGTTTTTGCTCAGTAATCTTATAACATATACGTAAGCACCAAATGGCTTATTCCTATGGTTTTGGCTTTAAGTACCCCTGCATCATCAGGGTTGAGGAGTTGAAGGTCAATTTTTTGTCCCATGAATTTGCTTAACAATTTCATTATATATTCGCAAACATCAAACGACCAACTTTTATAGTTCAGGCTAGCAGTACCCCTGCATCATCAGGATTGAAGAGTTGAAGGTCAAATTTTTCATAGTAAATACCTACATAGTAATTTTATTCTATATTTTACTCAATTGGACTTCTCCAGCTAAGGTTCGGCCGACTATCACTAATTTTATTATTTTGCTCCAAAAAGTTGAAGATCCTATGATTAGAACCTTATCAAACTCTTATCAGACTACCCCTGGAGTACATCCTTTCTAATAAAAAAAGAATCATCAAAATCGGTTGGCGGGATATTGAGTTATTCATACATTTATCGCGTACATTGAAAATGCAAATTTAAGACTTATGCGTTTTTCTTATGGATGCCCTAGTCAAAAAAATACTAAAAAAAAATGGGACCCTATGACACGCACTACCTTTCAAATAAAAAAAAAATCATCTAAATCGGTTCACCCAGTCCGGAGAAATGAGGTAACAAATATAAAAAAAAAAAAAAAAAAAAAAATACAGACGAATTGATAACCTCCTCCTTTTTGGAAGTCGGTTAAAAAGGAAGCGGTTATATGGCACATCATGATGAACATAGCTGTGAAGCATTTCTTGCTTTTTGATAGAAGGGTGTGGTTCCCGGCACACTTTTATATGAGGCGACCATCACAGTCCTCTGGAGTAGTAACGCATCTGTGATTGACTTCAGATAGAACCCATGTTCTATATGAAGTTGCTTACAGATGTCCATGGGGGCAGCGACCACTTACCATCAGGTGGATTGCATGCTCGTTTTTTACTTCAGTCAGATAAAAAAAAGCAAACGTTGTTCAAAATGAGTTCTATTTGGCAGATCAGATTGCATTAGGTACCGTCGCTTGCGTATGTTTTTTCTCGCATTCGTACCGTTGTTACGTTATGTTTTTTCGCAGCTAAGTACTAGTCAAATAACTAACAATGGACGACGAACAAAAAGCGTTGAACAAATATTTCCATAACAGTCGCCACTCTGTAGAGGTTGTATCCCAACGACCACTTGACCTTTGAATATAAAAAGCATCGCCTTGTCAGGTCATGTTAATGATGGATGGTGGTACGTTATCGTATTGTTGGGTATACGAAGTAGAAAGGTTAGTAATACGAAGTAGCTTGGAATTGATGTAGGTATTGTATACCTATCGTACGAAATATAATTTCTATGATAATTATGCTAAAAGTTCTAAAAAGATTTCATAAGAGTTTACAGTCAGTTGAAATGGTATTAGCAAAAAGCCAAATAAAGTATGACGATTATTTATATATATTATAGATTTTAGTGCTATTTTTTAGTGCTATGAGGTCTGGAGTTCAGACCCCATGTCTCATATTAGATGTTATTTGTCAACCCATTATTGTCCCACTCCTGGGCACGGGTCTTCTCTCAGAATGAGAGAGTTTTAGGCCATAGTCCACCGCGCTGGCCAAGTGTGAATTGGTGGAGTTCATACCTCCGAGAACTTTTTTTAAGAACTCTCGGGTGTGTAGGTTTCCTCGCTATGTTTTCCGCAAAGCAGTGTTTTTTTTTCTAATACGCACATACTTTTTGTTTGAACCTCGAACCTCCCAATTGAGAGGGCGAGTTTCAACCATTAGGTTATCACTGCTCCATTATTTAAATATCATATTTACGCATATATATTCTACGCATTTTTTTAGTTTTGGTTAAACATACCTATTATTAAAAATCTATGTATGTAACAGCTACAAAATGATTCTTAACTCCTGTCATAAATATTTTTGTATTCATTCGCATTCTAAACACAGATTCTCTGCTTGTTCGTATATATAAAAAAAAACATAACCTACTTCAATCTAATAAAAACCACGGATACAAAAGTAAAACAGAAGGAGCAAAACCGAAGTCGCTATTTCTCATTTTGACGCAACAAAGTTTTGACGCCGAATTAGCCTTATCCCATTAATTTACGACCTACCTAACATGAGGCCTGACTAATTTGCGCATACAAACTGACCATTACATTGTTTCGGCATACCTATTCTGTAACTATTCATCGCACTTAGGCTAAACTAGGACAGACTTGTACGTCTGGGGTAGGGTAACCATGTCTTACATATTTTGTTGGGATTTGCGTTTCTAGTTTGCGAGAAATTAAGAAACAGGTAGTTAATATTCGAATAGAAAATGGAATTTTAAGTGGTTCGACTAGCAAGTGTATGTTATTATATGATACTTCATACTAATATTATAAAGGCAAAAGTTTGTGTGTATGTTTGTTACTTCTTCACTTCTAAACGGCTGCAGCGATTTTTGTAAAATTTGGTAGCCAGTTAGCTGAAACTCTGGATTAACATATAGGCTACTTTTTACAGTAAGAAAGTATCTTATTTCCACGGGACAATCGATACATCGAGTTCAGCTAGTTAGAAATAAAAAGATGTTTAGACTGAGGTTGCCATAGATACCACATAAACCTAAGAACTAAGTTGTAATGCTTGAAGTCAAATATTCTATGTTTCGGATTAATTTCAGATTTCTATGCCAGGTTTTGGCTGTGTATAGACACGCGTTCTGATATTTGCTATTTAGTCATTATGGCATACTGTAGCCCAATGATTTTAGGTCAGTTCCCAGAAGTAGAATGATAGAAGTTTAGATACCCAATTTCAATCACAACAACACATTTTTTCAAAACAGGAAAGTAGATTAATAACATTTTTACATTCATTTCATGCTTGGTCACCCTACACCAGACCGACAATCTCTAAATACTCGCGAACAAGAAAATCTATTGGCCTTTACAAGCACTTAAACAACACTGGTCTCTTGTGAACATAGAGTTATGGGCACTAGAGCGCTGGGAGAATACCCTTCACTGGACACATTTTACATTATTTGAAGATCACAGATATGGCTTTAATTTACATAAATCTTCATATACAGTGCGATAGGTTAAGCGAGGGTAATATTTAAGCTTATAACATTTCATAACCATCAATATCTATATATTAATACGTGAAGCAAAAAATTTTGATTCGTTTTTAAGATACTTGCCGCAGATGGAGGAGTACGAAATTACGCACGGTTATAGTTGATGTAGAAAAGGATTACGCTATGCTAATATTTTTTTTTTCAAATAATGCTTAAGACATTACATAAAATCAAGTAAAAACACATTTTACACACCACCTTGTATTTGACACAAACAAATAGAAAATTAAATGTCTTACTATGAAAACACGAAACACCAAAAATGTTAGATGTCTTTGTCAAAATACCCGCTATTGCTTTTAAATGTAGCTTAGCTAATTAAACCTCTTTTTACCTTTAACGTGTGCGTTCAAAATAACTTGAAAATTTTAACTTACTTTACTTTGGACAATATGAAGTTTAGTTTTTTTTAATTTTAATTACCTACGGCCGAATTTCAACCGTTGCGAGGAGTTACTAATTAAGATAAAAATATGATGTTGTAGAAGAATACATAATATTATAGAAGGTGGAAGAAACCTTCTTTGTTTTACTTTGGAGGCAATACCGCTGCGTCCAATTCTGTTTAATAACAGCTGTATTAAATGTTGCTGATTTGTGTTTTACGAGGTTGTGGTAAAAGCGATATAGTTATTTATACATGGTGTTCCAACTTAGTCGTCACATGTAGCAACACATTTATGGGCGATGTATTTTAATGGATAATTCTGTCGAATGTTCCAGGCATTCAGGACGAGAATGATCACTGACACCCACCCTCCTGTGATCAATTCCTTGTTATACCTGTTACTCTGTATTATATACAGTATGTATTTCACTGGTATGGTGTAGCAGCAGCGCCTTATGGACCTTTCAATCGAGAAACTGAGATTCAACAAATCAACAACGAGAGTATTAAAAAATGATATTTACTGCTTTACGGAGAAGGAAAACATCGTGAGGAAATCTGCGTAGATTTCATTAAAGATATCTGAAGCTTACCAATTGGCACTTTGGCAGCGCGGTTGCCTATGGTCTAAAACTTCTGACAGGAGGCCAGTGCCCAGCAGTAGGACTTTATTTCACTTTCCATTAACATTCTTGGTAAAATTAACTAGGCCAATTAATTTAATTGTCTTAAAACTGTACATCGTTTAAATTGCGACGATCCGCGTGGCGGAGCCGTTACCATGCCGGTCTGACACGCAATGGATCCCGGGTTCGATTTCCAGCCAGACAGGTATCTGAATGATGAGTTTAGATTCATGTTCTGGGTCTAAGTGTTTGTGTATTCGTCTTGTGTGTCCATGGTACCCACGACACAGGAGAAAATCCTAGTGTGGTGCTATGAGTGTAGAAAGCGTTTTTTTTTATAGAAAGACCACGCGCCTAGTCTTTCTCGCAACACTAAGAGGCATTTAATGCTAAAGATAACATGTTCAGAATGTGTATATTTGAAAGAAATATAGAGTTCTTTGAAATACACACGCTCTGAACATATTACCTTTAGCATGTTAGAAATGGATAACTCTACTAACCAGTCAATATTCCCATAATGGCCTTAAGTTTGCTTATGGCTAGAAGATATTAATTAGCTTTAAATATTTGGTTTATGGTCAAATGTCAGAATTTAGTTTAAAGAATTTTCGATATTTCCAAATTACCCGTGTCAGCGGTGTATTGGTTGCGTTGGGTTATTTTCCATAGTTTCTCAGTACCTGAAAATAAAAAAAGAAAATTAATTAACTTTATCGTCTACTTTCAATTCACATGATAACAAAGTGGTGGGGTTCTCTTTTTTATATTAAAATTTATCAAACGAACGAATTCATCAGAAATATCATCTTTTTATTTGTTTTCGATGTGGAAACCTTAAAAAAGTACCCGACGCCGTGGGAGCGACGCAGGGTTATGTGGGATTTTTACCGCACTAAAACCACTCGTGGGCCATCCTCGGCGCTATAAAGAGGACTCCGGGGTCTCAAAAGGAAGATATCCCAGATGGCCGGCTGGGCCCACCGCCCCGTCTAGTCTTTACGGCGGTATGCGACCACACACACCGCCGTCCTTCCCGGGATCTCCTGACCGAACGGTTCGAGCTCCCACTCCAGCCGCCCGCAACCCCAGAAGCTCCTTTTAGTCGCCTCTTAAGACACGCAGGGGATGCCGTAGCCCTATTCTGATCCCGGAACTACAGGGACGCAGAAATACCACCTAACCTATCAATCAACCCCAAGCAAGAACCCAGTTTAACTAGATGTCGACCATAGAGGCAATCTTGAAGACTAAATTGGAACGCCTAGGATAAGGAGATCTCCATTATACTTTTCAAACTAGTAGCGCTAACCACCATAGTATTAAGACAAGGATGTGTGTGCCAAACCAAATATGAATAGAGGACACACTCAACCTAACGGATTGTAAAAACCATTTAACAATGTATAGTGATAATGGACGGTGTATCTAAATAAATAAATAGCTCTTCCCCAAAAGTAGCAAGACCCCTTAGCAGTACACAAAAATAGTTGCAACCTTAAAGTTAATGCCGTCAACGCAATTATGACAGTTGTCTAGGCATTATGCTAACGATTCACATATTGTGATCCCAAGAGTTCTTCACAGCACTCAGCACTCGACTCGACACCACTCGTTTACGAAACAGTGTCAAACAATCGAGCATTTCTGTAACGTAACAAGTGTTTTTGAATGTGATATTACGTAAAAGTTTACATTGTAGTAAATAAAAAAAAACTTTCTACACTCACAGAATATATGAGTATAAATACTCATATATTTCTCTTTCTGTCCACACTAGAATTTTCTCCTGTGTCGCGGGTACTAAGGACACACACACGATACACAAACACCAAGACACAGAACATGATTCTAAACTCATTGTTCAGATACCTGTCTGGCCGGGAATCGAACCCGGGACCGATTGCGCGACCGACCGATATGGTAACCACTCCGCCACTCAGGCCGCGAAACGTTTTAAAAATATGTTGCATAAGATTATATTATGAAGGAAGGACTCTTTGTGTTTCGACTACGGAACCACTACCACCATTGCTGTATTGCCGTGTTTAGGTTTGAAAATTGGGTGACCGAGCGTTGTATGTATACAGTACGACAGTACGAACCTCGCAAGGATTGGGACGAGCTGCTCGGAAATCGGACGAATATGTAAGCAGTTATTTGTAAGAAAGTATATAGTATCAAAGAAAACAAATACTGGAGCTAACTTTTGTTACCCATGTAAAAACAAGATGGCAAATAAAAAAAGATATACTAAGAAAAAAGACAAACCCACTGAGTTTCTTGCCGGATCTTCTCAGTTAAGGTCGTGTTCCGATCCGGTGGTAGTGTAAAAAATATATATATATGTAACTGACAATTGGTAAGCGCCCCCGAAGGCCTATGCAAAATAAAGACATTTCATTTCATTTCATTTCATTTCATTTCATTTCATTTCATTTCATTTCATTTCATTTCATTTCATTTCATTTCATTTCATTTCATTTCATTTCATTTCATTTCATTTCATTTCATTTCATTTCATTTCATTTCATTTCATTTCACTGCATTAATAAATAAATAATTATTACTGCATAAGTTGATAAAAAATGGTATGCAATAGCTTTTCCGCGGCAGTCCTCAAGAGCTGCACGTTTTTGTGCTGTCGGTAGCCATTAATGACTGCTCGGGACATTTTTTGGTCGTGATGTGGACACATATGGACGACATGCTCAATTGCCACTTCATTAACATACAATTTCCAATTACCTACTTCTGTTAAGTTCTATTGCAAGAGGACAAACAGTTTTTATTTGCTGTTCAAAATTGCCTTTCCCATTGTTGTGTGAACTTACTTTTTCATTTTACGACGGCGTTGCAATTAAGCGATTTTCACTCTTATGGCATGGTAGTAAGCATCTCGAAGTCGTAAAACAACTTTCCTATGAATATGCATATGTTACCACAGAGTAAGAAAGTAAAACAGAAGGTTTATTGTATTGTAATTGCATTAAGTAGTATATAGATAAATGTAGTACAGATATAATTAGTTTTTAGTTCATCCGCTTCTGAGATGTGCTAGTGCAAACAAATGAGTGAAACTAATTTCATATTTTAGTTTAAAGCTTAAGCGAATGATTTTATGAACTTAACTTCATTAGTTAACTCAATCGGAAGGTCTGAGGTTCAAATCCCAAAGACTCACCTCTATTTTTTTAAGTAATGTAAGTATCAGTAATTAATTATTCATAAATGCTTTGCAGTGAAGGAAAACATCGTGAGTAAATCTACACACCTGAAAGTTTTTTAAAAAAAAGTTCTCAAAGATTTGTGAAGATTACCAAATCGCCCTTGGCCAGCGCGATGGATTATGACCTAAAATCTCTGCGTTCGATGCCCACTAGTGGGACAGCGGGGACGAACAAACACAGAAAAGTCCACCATAAGAATGAACCATAAAAAGTCCATATTTTAATCAATATTTAATTATATACGTATAACATGTTTTTCAGTCGAGTTTTTTTCTACAATAATTTATTTCGTTCCACACTTTTTGCCTTAGCATCAAAATAGAAACACAACTATTCGTGTGCTTACTCTATGCCCATAGCCCTACTAGTCTTGCAAACAGAACCGCGACTGAGCAAACAACGAACAATCGGCCACCATGGCGGACCACCAGCTTGCTTTGTTCGACCACTTTCACAATTAACTGGCCAGCGAGGAATTTGACAAGGAAAGTACTGTCAACTATTGTGTTTATATCGGAGTGTTATTTGGCAAATGTTTGTGATTACATGATATTGATATTGCATGGTGAGGCAGAGAGGGACCGAATTCCAAATTTCGGCTAATTGGGTTAAATATTTGAAATATCCCCGGTGTAACATAGTCTATTTCGTACTAGAATAGGACAAATATGAATTTTATATCCCTTAAGTAACTGCAGTTTAAGAAACTCCCTAAAATGCAAACAAAATGTTGATATTAAAAAAATGGAAATTTTGCATTAGGTTTTAAATTGCATTGCTTAGGTATAGGTTTATAAAAATAATAAGTTTGAATATAATTTATTTCACATACATATTTCATTTTGACATGTTGATATCTTAGATTTGAAGGCAAATATTTGTGTAGATTATGCCCTTATAGTATTATATACCTAACTATGTATTTAGTACGTTGATGATGTATCCTAATTACAAATAAAAAATAGGTGTTCGTATTACGAAATTTAGTACCTAAATAATATTCAACAAAATCATATACCCTGATTTTTATGGTTTGACTCATATTAATTAAATTGTTATACTGTTAAGTAGCCTCCAATTAATTACTTTGTTTTAATAAACTATTATTCTACGGTGTAACTGGTGCCGTGGCACTGCATTTAATTAGATGACTTATTTCAATTAAATTCAAATAATTGTGGAATCAACATCAGATAAATCTATAAAAAACACAAAAAAATACTGATATAACGACAAAACGTCTTAGACGTTTAATTAATATGTGTTCATGTATCGCTCCTAGCCATCGTCCCTTCGCCAGTTCTACGCTCAAAGGTTAAGCAATTCTATGAAGTATTGTACTTGTTAATAGCTTGATCCAATTAACAGTCCTATGCAGTCTTAATTAAGCCATTGCAAAACGAATGAGACGAGACCTGATGCAGACGATTGTCGCTACTGTTGCTTATGTAGTAAGTAATAGAATGGGATGTAGAAAATAGATGATTGTGTCCATACAAGAAAAATAAACAATAATAGATAGACACTCCCCGTAGTCGGTACGAACCATTGTTAGGTTGTAAGAAAAGGTAGGTAAAGACTGAGCAAATGCAGTTATAACTGTGCCCCTACGTTATTACGTTTTACAAAACAATTATTGTTTATGTTTCCGGCTTTACGTTATAATGTACAAATGTTTTAAAGAAACATAAAATACGCGTATTAATAACAATTGCAACGGAAACTCACAAAAGAATCGTTGCTGAGTGAATTTTGTCAAAACTTTGCATTGCATTTTCCGTCGTCCTATAAAATCCGACACGCATATGCTTATATATCAAGAAGCGATATGCGATATTTGGAACTAATGTTTTGAGGAGCTAGAATTATAATCTACTGGCTTTTATAGTGGCTTAGCCCACTTCGCTCATGTCATATTGAGTCATATTGAGCATCCTATGTTTAAATCTAAGCCATAAATTATGTATCTACCAAATTTTAGCAAAATCCAACTGATCGTTTTTGCATGAAAGCGTACATAGAAATTTATAATATTACACTACGGAAGTAGGGATAGTAAAGAGTGGTGATGAACTTAATATTTGCAATCAGTGTATTGCAAGGCAAACACAGATAAGTGTGCTATAATTTAAGCTCTTTAAATATTACGTAAACGCTAATTATTACTAGACTGTAATTTAAAAGAATTTATGACGAATAATGTAGACTAAATTATTTAATAATAACGTTGATATGCTCGTATTTTGATTAACCTCTATTAATCGATGTATTATACATTCAAATCAGATAGTAATAGTAATCACACAATTTCATCTAGTACTAACACTAAAAACAAGTTAAGAAGAAGTTAAGAATAGATTTTAGTAAGAATAAAATTTAATATCGGTTCTCTCGTCTTCCTAGTCAGTATCTACCATAACAATCTCGACCTATCCTGACTCCAGTACTACTTCACATACCCTTTTGTGGTGAGATAACCCGGAATATAATGTTATTACTTGTTCAAGCTTGTATTGTTGCTTGAAAATTGAGTGTTTTGCAATGAAAATGTCTTGCATACCTACATATTGTTTTTACATGAATAATGTATGGGTCTCATTGTTCGGTTTTTAATGGAAGCAATAATCTCAATGTAACAAGGTGGTTAAGTTACTGTCGCTTTTTAATTAATAATATAGAAGTGGCAAGATATAATGAGTACCTATGTTTCAATCTGGAGGTCTGTTGCTTCTATCTTCTTTATCTGACTGAAGTAGCAAACGAGCATGCAGTCCACCTGTTGGGAAGTGGTCACTGCTGCTCATGGACATCTGTAATCAACTTCATACAGAACATGGGTTCTATCTGAAATCAATCACAAAAGCGTAGCTACTCCCGAGGACTATGATGGTCGTCTCATATAAAAGTGTGATGGCAACAACACCCTTCCATCGAAACGTAAGAAATGCTTCACGCTAGAAATAGGTGTGGCGGTGGTACTTCCCCGGTCGAACTACACTAGTTCTATCACCTTCGAAATTCTAAGTTAAATCTTCATTTTAAGCGTGAAGCAATTCTTATAATTCGGAGGATAGGTGTGGTTTCCGGCTAACATCTATGTATATATTTGAGGTATTCATCTGAGTTGTCAGATGAAGCAATGCATCCGTGATGAATACAGAGTTGCTTACAGATGTTTGTTTGCCACGGTTCCTTTTTTCTTTAGTCATGTTCGTTTCATTCATAAAAATCTGCAGTTAATATTGAATTGTGTTGAATACATGCCCGTGGTAAACATCACCACAAGGATTCGGAGGAAGAAAGTTACACGCTTTCTTCACTCACAGCCCCACACTAGGATTTTCTCCTGTGTCGTGGGTACCATGGACACACACAAGACGAATACACAAACACCCAGACCCAGAACATGAAACTAAAAACTAATCTAAACTCATGATTCAGATACCTGCCTGCCCGAAATCGAACCCAGAACCCATTGCGCATCACACCGGTATGGTAACCGCTGCGCCACGCGGGTCGTCACCACTGCACACACACCAACAACAGTTCTTCTGATATTTTATTACAGAAGTTAAGTTCTACCTTAAGCCTTCAACTTTATAGCGTAAATATTGGCTCCATAGACACCTACAATGCAAATCCATAAAATGAATACCAGTCTCGTTAAGGTTATTTAGTTCATCGATAGGTCAAGGAGACCATAGTTGGTTTTCGAAACATGATGATCGGTTAGTTATATTTTGAAGATAACAATAGTTAACTATTTGATTGTTAATTTAACGTATCAATATTGATTACAGAAATGGACCCGTGTGATCAAGCGGTCGCTATATCTGTCACACACGCGGAGAGTTTCGGGTTCTATCCTCGGTCGGATAGATATGTAAATGATGATTTTTTTTATAAGGTTGAAGTCAATTACAGATGCGTCGCTACTCTCGAGGTCTAAGATGGTCGCCTCATAAATATAACGGCAACCACACCCTTCCTTCGAAACGCCAGAACTGCTTCACGCTAGAAACAGGTGGTACATCCCCAGGCGAAGAACACTGCTTCTACCACCTAATAAAATTCTTTCCTGGGTCTGGGTGTTAGTGTGTGCCTTCTGTACGGCATTTATGATTCACGAAATATCCGAATGTATGGCCATAAATGTAGATTTTGTGTAGGTAGATTTATTCACGATCCTTTCCTTCATCGTAAAACTGATAATTAAGCGCACATCATTTTGGAAAAATCAGTAGTGCCTGAAGTTCGAAACTCAGACCCTTGATTGAGAGCCCGCTTTTCAATCTTTAGGCTATCACTTGGGGTACAACCCATTATTGTCCCAAAGCTGGCCACGGGTCTTCTCATAGTATGACAAGAGTTTTAGGCCATAGTCCACCGCGCTAACCAAGTGCAAATTGGTGGACATCACACACCTCTGAGCCCTTTTTTACACTTAGACGATATTTAATTCATAATATTAAGTAACAGTAATCTAGATACATTTGATAAGAACTACAAACAAAACACACCATTTGATACGATCCGCTCAATGTGATGTGAAACTTTAAAACCCATGTCAAAGGTTAAGCATTATCTTATGTTAATGCATTGTCGGACGCAGCGTAAATCAATTATGGTACGTGACCCGTAGAGGTCAGTTCGGGGTTCGATTCTAGCTTATACTGTTGGACTGTAAATGGGTGAGAGATGAGAGAGAGGTTTTAATTGTCTTTTATGTGAATGTGATATACAAATGTTGTATGAAGTTTGTCTATACGTTATGGATTATACCTATATTAAATTGTTTCTTTCTTATATAAATTAAAGTATTACATTTTACCAAAGTTTGTTAACAAGTCGGACAGAAAAGTACAAAAAGATCGTCTGTTTGTGTGTAGTGTAATTTTGTTTAGTTGGGAATGAATACAATACTTAACAGGTCCGTTTTTGACGAGACTTTCATTACCAGGACTAGTAAGAAATATCAGTTCTTTCCGTATATCTTATTACTCGTTTCGATTATTAAGCTATGTAGTTTAATAAAACTTTTTCTGTTCTTACTGAGTCGTTTTGTTTGTTTGAAATGCCCTTAAAAGCGATAACCATTTTTTTATAGCTTAAAGGAGTTAAGTTCGACAGCTATACCAAGCTTGATTTACGGCAACTACCTATCAACTCCTTAAGCTCGTCATAGCCTCGGTCGTGATCTTGCGTTTCGCTTCTCGCTTATCGTCATGAGTAGAACAAATAGTTAACACCTATTAGTGTTATGTAATGGAATGCGAAATTATCGTTGCTTCGGGCCAATGTCGTAACAATCTTATTGTTCGTAATTTTACGTTTCATGCACTTAATTTTACGTTTGGATTCGTGTTAGAAATGTATTGGATATTTAAATGTATGATTAGTCATAAGTTAACTAGCATTTGCTATATTCTAGTGGACGTAATTGTCATGGCGTAGTGTTTGTGCCGCTTTACTTGTGCGAGTTTGGTCCCCGATAATACTCCGAGGTGTTTATTATTATGATATGTTATTTGAAGTGTGTTTAAGCAAGGACATTTGATCTTTTTGATTCTAGAACATTTTTTTTTTATAAAATTGATATAATTTTATAAAAATACGTTTGAATGTAAGCACTAACCTAACCTAACCATTTTTTGCAAATTATTATTTTCTATCGATCATATTTAAATCCTTTGATCAACATAAAATATAAATCATTAACTTTTTTGTAAGGCATGCATTTTTTTCATTTAGGTAAGGATTTAATATAATATTAAATTGTTCAACTTATGTAAAATATAAGTTCTTTTCAAAGTGAATAGATATCTATTAGAAAATCTCATCTAAGGACTTTCGCAGTCATAAGTTCAACAGCCTCATTTAATTTACGCTTACAATATATAAAAGGTACTTAGAAGGTAACTAAATAAAACGCAGCCTTCGTTCAATTAAAAATCAACACTATTAAGGCCATTAGACACGACGTAATAGAAATAGGAAATAAAGCCTCCGACGCACGAGCACTTGATGCAACAATGCGTCTAATCGTCATGATTCAGCAATCTTAAAGTTGGTAATCTAATTGTCAGATTGTATTCTGATTTGTTGATTGTGTGCGCATCGATTTGAATTGTACGGTCGGCAAAAATTAGAAATGATTTCCATGAAAATAAAAATGGGTGGCGTTGAAATCACTGCTATATTCCGAATGAATGTTATTTTGACAGAATAAAAGAAGTTTCAAAAATTTCATGCATGCATGCATCGGCTGTGCTATTTTTCCAATTTTTACAGGAAATTCTTTTAGCGGCACAAACCAATTTTATTTTACTTAAATTAAACACAACTTTTGAGTAGACGAATAAATGAATTTTTTTTTTTTTGCTAACACAAAATATATTTTTTGCTGACCCTCCTGAGTCCAGTGCGTTAAGACATCACGTACGTTAACAAAGCGCTCGCTAGTACCGTGTTATTTGGCAACAAACAAGCTCGCCTTATAATAATATTATCATTAGCAACACCGAGATGAAAAACTACCGTTTACGACCTTCTAATCTGTTCGAGACGCGATTGTGATGTTTCAATCGATTTAGGGTCCCGCGTTCATAGTTGAAATGATAAGCTTGTCTTTGTCGTCAACCCATTATTGTCCCACTGCTGGGCACGGGTCTTCTCTCAATTGCTTGTCTTTGCCTTGTAGATATTTAGAACTAATTTGACATCGTATGCCAAATAAATAAGAGATTAATTGAAAGAATAAAGTCTAAAATAAATTATTGTCATTAAATAAATAAATTGTTACAAGTAAATAAAGTATTGTAATTTAATTGTTAATTACGTATTTTAATTAACGTATTGTAATTAAACTACAAAATCCCACCAATTCGCACTTGGTCAGGGCGGTGGACTATGGACTAAAACTCCCTCATTCTGAGAGGAGACCCGTGCCCACCAGTGGGACAATAATGGGTTGGCACCACCACCACAAAAACACCAATAAATACAAAACCTCACTATTTGAAAGCAGTATAACTGAAAGTAAAACAAGGATATACCACTATAATTAAAAAGTATGTATTACAAATATGTAGTAATTATTTTACTTTTGTTTTTTTTTATTATTATCGGCCAACTAATGATGACCTGGATTAAATAACATCTTATTATTGATCCAATATTGTTTAAAGTCGTCCTTCCACGTCATTAATAAAGTATTGAAAAAAAGGGCAATATACATCTTTCTAATAATTATATATATAAAAGAATTGTTAAGAATTGCTTGTTTAATTAAGTCTGCTTTATGGACTCAAATGAGGATTTTCATCTCAGCCTTTATAGGCAGAAGCCACGAATTTTTTTATTAAGATTGTAAAAATCACAGTTTAAGAACAAATCGAAAAATGTAAAATGATACGTTCACAAGAAAAATAACAACAATATTAATTAAAATAAATAACTTTAATTATTGTTATTTTTTAAAATTGTATACGGAATCTTTTGAGAGTGTTTTATATTCAGTCACAAGTTTTTATTGAATATTAATAATAGTTTTTTCTAAAGGTTGTTGAACTTTTTACAATATGCATACCACCTGTTTGTACGAAGGTTGTTGAGAAAAGGCAGTTTATACGTAATTGGGATTGGTCATCATTAGTCAAAATGATAATATTGCCAGCAAAATGTTTTAGGAATGTATTGAACATGAGAAACGAAACCGGAACTGTGTTTTTTAGGTTTTGCTTATTTGTCATGATACAATTACGGGTCAAAATTAAATATGGTTGCGATTAGTCATCGTTAGTCAGAGTGATAATGTGACGGAGAGGATCGTCTTCATAAAAAGTAAATTAAACGTATTCTTAACAGATTTTTTGTCATGATTAAATTTTGCCTCATTTTTTTTGTATTTATTTTATGCTAATGTATGGGCCGTTATTTTAAAATGGGTAATATATGACCTAAAGACAAAAATGCCTGCAGGGATCTATGCAACATACGTCAGTTTAGTATATTATATTTCATCTGCAACAGTTTTTATCACACTTTGAATTTCTTTATCGTTGTCTCAAATTCGACTCTTTATTGCTAGTAAAATTTTAGTTTGTTTCTGTTGCAATTAATTAATTCGTTTAGTCATTAAGTTTTGAGTAGTGCTAGTCTAATATATGACCCCGAAGGCCTGTAGTGTACCACTGATTTTTTTAAACGAATTTCGTATTAGAAATTAATTATCACTGATCTAAGGAGAAGGAAAACATCGTGAACACCTACATATCAGAGATTTCGTTAAAAAAGTTCTCAATATAGTGTAAAGTCGACCAAGTTTTACTTAGCCAGCAGGGTGGACTATGGACTAAAACGTCTAATTGTGAGAGAAAACCGTGCTCTTCAGGACAATAAGGGGTCGACGACGGAGATTTACATAAAAAATATTGCGATCTTATTTTTTACTACGAACACTAAATATATAAGAGACTTGATCCTCTTAAATACTAAAAAAATATAGAGACAACAATTGATTGAAATTTACAAATCCTTCTTTTCAAAAATTGGCAGCTTTATTTTTCTAAGGCAGTCGAGGCTTAAAATCATGTACCATAAATATAAGTATCCTTAACCTCATACATTTCGTAATGAGACATGAATGACAAATTAATCGAGTATCGTGTGGGACTTATCCAAACATTACAACAACTATTATTTTCAATTTACGATCAGCATTATGTCCGATTTCACACTATTGCTGCGCTTACTTTACCTATTTCGATCCAAGTTAAGAGAGTAAGCGTGTTTAGATTTATTATGCGCTTTGTGAAATAAATCAGTATTATTTTTGCATGATCCTGCCTTTATAGGTGCAATCTTAAATAATGTTGTAAACATTTGTGAATTAAATAGCGTTTTATACACTCAAAATCTCCGTATTTGGACTTAAAAAAGAGAGTACGCATTTAACCAAATTTTACCAGGTGGTAGAACCAGTGTAATTTGAACGGGGAGGTACCACCGCCACACCTAATTCTAAGGTGAAGCATTTCTTGCGTTTCGATGGAAGGGTGTGGTTGCCGGCACACTTTTATATGAGGCGACCATCCTAGTCCTCGGCAGCAGCAACGCATCTGTGATTGACTTTAGATAGAATCTATGTTCTATGTAAAGTTGCTTACAGATGTCTATGGGCGGTGGTAACCCTTACCATCAGGTGGACTGCATGCTCGTTTGCTACTTCATTATTAAAAAATAACCCAGTCCACGTCAGATTTGATTCTTATAATTTAGTTCTGTCTCACTGGAGATCCAACATGGATTTTTTTTTGGTTCCAACTGACAAGAGGCAAATAAACTGTTACTAAGTAGACATTTAAACATCGAGTACGGACTTTTTTATGTGTTGTAGAAATTGCAAGGGATCATGCATTGACCCCATAAAAAATGAATACTAGACATCATCTCAGACACGTTGCTACCCTTGTGGAGCTAAATGGGTACGCCTCATAAAAATGGGGATTATCCTTTCCATACTCAAAACGCTGATCGCTCGTCACTCACAACCCACGTCAGTTTGACAGATGCTCAGTCAGTTACATCAATCATAGCAAAACAATCACCGGGTCAGCTGTTTCGTATCGATGACAGATTGTCAGTGGTTTCGAGTCGGACCTAATGCGGTCGATTACGTGCGATCTTTGCTTTGATTTGCGGTTATGATATGTGGAAATGTTTTGAAAAAGTTATAGACAATTTATACTTTTCCTTAATTTGTTTCCTTGTAACTTTTATCTAATCATGATTACAACTCTGCGAATGTTTGGAGAATGTCTCTAGTGCTCATTGTTAAGTTAACTTATCAGGATAAAAACTCTCGAATGTTTGATAACTGTCTCTAGTAATCACTATCAAGGAGGACTTACAACCAAAGATATAGAAAAAGTTTACAAAAATATACCAGGTGGTAGAACCAGTGTTGTTCGACATACCTATTTCTAGCATGAAGCATTTATTGCGTTTCGATGGAAGGGTTTGGTTGCAGGCACATTTGAGCACATGAGGCAACTATCATAGTCCTCGTGTGCAGCAACACATTTGTGATTGACTTCAGATGGAACCCATGTTCTGTATGAAGTCGATTACAGATGTCCATGGGCGGCAGTGACCACTTATCATCAGGTGGACTGCATGCTCGTTTGCTACTTCAGTCAGTCATATCTGGGACGACCCACAGGACGAAGCCCTGTTGCTAGGCCCAAATATGCTCTTTTGATACCGCGATTCTCCCATTTTTCCCAAGGCGCCCAGACTCCGTTGGCTTATATTTTTTCAATTAGTAATCTAAAATTAACAACCATTATTTTACGTATAACATAAAATTCATATTAAAGCACAGCAGCCAATGACTTTATGGGTATTTTATTATACAATTATAAAACGGGCGTGCGAGGTGAAAGAGGTCTAATGAATACTAATAATTACCGTTTAAGAGGTCATTTGTAACTTTATTATAATTTCCTTTATTTTGATTCTTACACATTCCAAAGTAGGATTGTGACGTGGGGTTAATAGAAGCATTCGTTTAGTATGACTTTTATAGTTGTACTAGTTGAATTCCGCAGCTTCGCCCGCGTTAACAAAAATCGATTGTCCTGTGGGAATAAAATATTTTTCCACAGTAAAAAGTAGCTTATATGTTAATCCAAAGTATCAACTAACTTCTTTTTTTTTTTTTGTTTTCGAGGGGGAAACTTTCAAAAAGTACCCGACGTCGTTGGGAGCGACGCGGGTTATGTGGGATTCTTACCGCACTAAAACCCCCCCGGTGGCCGACCTCGACGCTGCGAAGAGGACTCCGGGAACTCCGATTGACCGCCGCCGGTGTCCTCAGCGTGTGCCCCATCGGGCTCTTCCCTGGTGGGCGTGAACTGCTCAGCGCACCTACTGGTTTTTACGGCAGCATGCAACCACACATGCCACCGTCCTTCCCGGGGTCGCTTGGCCGGACGGGTCGAGCTCCCACTCTTCCCGCCCGCAACCCCGGAAGCCTCTTTTAGTCGCCTCTTACGACAGGCAGAGGGTACCGTAATCCTATTCTGGCCCGGAACTACAGGGACAATCAAACTAACTCCCTACCAAATTTTATGAAAATCGCTCCAGCTGACACGTGAAGAAGTAACAAACATACGCACTCACAAACTTTCGCCTTTATAATATTATATATAGTATGAAGTATGATAGTATGATGTAATAAATATGTAACGCATGGTTCGTTCAGTAATACTGTGACAAATCAGTTCCTTTAGAATGAGTTTGTTATATTTGAAAAATATTTTACAAAGTATGAATGTATACGAAAACGTATACCTGTTGAATTTGCTGCTGCTAAGTTGAGTTCCGATTAGGTCATAGTGTAAGAAAACATATCGTAACTTACAATTTGCATGTGTAAGTAGGCCCATAGGCCTATACAAAATAAAGACATTTCAGTTCATTTCATTACGGCAGATGTTATTGTTAGGAAATTGTTAAATTTTTTGGGAAACCTGATCACCACATAGTATACCTAAAATAAAGTCGTTTCGCGCTGTCTGTCCCTATGTATGCTTAAATCTTTAAAACTACGCTATAGATTTTAAATCAGTGTTTAATAGATAGAGGTATTCAAAAACAACGTTTCTTACACATAGAAATACATGCATAATATAATAGAAGAACTCTGATAATTTTAGATTTTTACTTTTAGACGGAACGAAGTTCGCCAGGTCAACTAGTAATATAACCCGTCTCCTAATCCCTATGGATAAGACATCGTGTTGTACTTCAGTTATTAGAACAAACCCGAGTTCAGTGCAACAAAAACTCACATGAAAGTCCCGATGTAACCACCTCACATCCTGCGATAAACAAAGGCATCCACGACAACTTTCAAACATTTTCCCACATTGTAACCTGCCGCAGCCTAGCGCATCACGCGGCGAACCGGTTGAGAAAGCTAGCAAAAACTGAACAAGGGTGATCTACAATGGTATATAAAATAATTACACAGATTCTAGCGAAATAAGCGCTTGGGATTTGATTTTTTGTACATTAAACTAGAAATGGTAATATGCTATGGTTTTACCTATGTGACATAACTACCTTTTTTTGCGATCGAAGGGAAACCTTCAAAAGGTACTCGACGCAGTGTGAGCAACGCCGGGTTATTTGGGATTTACCTCACTAAAACCCCCCTGGTGGCCATCCTCAGCGCTGCACACATCACACAAGACGAATACAAAAACACCCAGCTCCAGAACATGAATCTGAACTCATCATTCAGATTCCTGACTGGCCGGGAATCGAACCCAGGACCCACTTTGCGTCAGGCCGGTATAATAAACGCTCCGCCACGTGGGTCGTCTAACTAAATAAAAAAAATAAAAAACAAACTAACTAAAATATATATTAAAAAAAAGAAACCACCACACCCAAACTTTATTTCAACTGGCATCATTTAACTACAGTTCACCTGTTCCCACATATATTATTCGCTATATGGTAATAGTAGTTACACAAAGCTAGAACAAGTCTGAGTGATCAGCGGTGACATAAAGTGGCTGGAAGTGACGAGCTATTTGAATATTTAACAGTTAGCTTTCGTGCGAGAACTATTACTACTGAGGGCCTGAACCTTATGTTTTACTATACGTTTTGCATGGATGTGTTTTGTTTGAAATCATTAATCGGATAATAAGAATACGAAAATGCGACCGTTGAGGATTCCATCCGCTGTATAACAAAACACTGGTGATGTTGGATATAGTATATTCTGTTTTACACGCTCATGTGTTGTGTGGTTTACACTATTTACCACTGGTCGATTGATTTCCGCAGATTAACCCGCATGGGATTTTTAAGTATAAATAATTTTATCTTTACATTTAGAAAATAAAATATTCAACTACATTTCCAACTTAATAAATTTATTTTTGATTAAAGTATTTAGATAGCATAAATAAGATATGAAATGTAAATGAAAAATAACGCGAGATATTCCAATAATTTCAAAAATAATAATGAATAATATTAGGCGATCAATTACCCAGTCAACTGTAAGTTTATTTTGCAATTCTCTAACACCAGATTGAATTATGTTATAGATTAATTTAATTATTAACTATGTTCATACAATGTCATTTCCATAATTTTATGTCCGCAGATCCGCGGTCGCCGTTCGAGCCGGTCATGTGCGTTGTCATACTACTTTCTACATAATTTTTTACATGTCCCTATTTGTAGTTATGTGATGACTTCGTTTTTTCTATGGCTTTGTTTGATAATTCAGTATAAACATAACATGTATAGTCAGTTTGAGTTTTTCGGGTTTTGTTTCTAATTAGGTTTACGATCATTAATTATTATTTACGACTTGTAAAATAAAGAATAATTGCTATGGAGATATTACTATTTTTTTTACAAATAAATGCCGATATTTTAAAAGCTTCTACGCTCATGTACTTTCGTTTGACAAAAAAACAAAACGCTTTAATGCGCTCTTTGTGCGTTTATAAAAGACACTTAAATGAAAAAAATAATGCTTGAAAGTGTATACGATATGATATGAATTATTTAAAAAAACTTTATCAATGCTTAAACAGTCTCGCAACGAGATGCTAATAAAAACCAATCTAGACCACTCGCAATAATAAGTCATTACTAATTCCTATTAACTCAAACTAAAGTTGCTACAACATTATTTATACATCCAATAGGTTCGTACAAAGTAAAAATAAACTTTTTTGCACAATTTAGCTTTCATTTAACATTTTCTTACCTATTAAGCTATCAATCTAACAAAGCGTTGTCAAACTATATCTGAACTAAAAAGTAACTCAAGACTATTTACAATTCAATGAAAGAAAACTGGTTACGATCGATCTATGAGTTCGTTACAATTGAGCATGGCGTTTTGCATTATTTACCGGTTTGCTATACTATCTGCGAGGGAACTGTAAGCTATAAGCGATGTTTTAGTAATGTTTTAAGTTGTTCGGTTAATAATAACCAGGGAAGTACCACCGCCACACCTATTTCTAGTTTAAAGCATTTCTTGCGTTTCAATAGGAGGGTGTGATTACCGGCACTCTTTCAAATGAGGTGACCATCATAGTTCTCGGGAGTAGCAACGCATCTGTGATTGACTTCAGATGGAACTCATGTTATGTATGAAGTTGACTACAGATGTCCATGGGCGGCAGTGACCACTTACATCAGGTGGACTGAATGCTCATTTGCTACTTCAGTCAGCAAACTTGATGTCTCGTTTCTATCTTTAGAGTCTTTTGTTTATATGGAATGGATTAGAATTACCTATTCACTTAATCTGCTCACTTTTATCCTCATATAAAAGAACAGAACAGAACAGAGAGTTCATCTGAAATCAATTGATAGTGTTGCTGCTACACCCGAGAGTTCTTAAAAAAAAAGGTTCTCGGAGGTGTGTTAAGTCCACCACTTGGCACTTAGTCAGCGCGGTGGACTATGGCCTAAACCTATCTCATTCTGAGAGAAGACCCGTGCCCAACAGTGGGACAATAATGGGTTGACGAGATATTATAAAAGTCAGATATATCAAAGAAAATCGTTTATCGCTGTTAATCAAGCGCGTACCTGAAAGAGAAATCCAAACCACTACCCGTATTACTTTGAGAGGAAATAACTCATATTTCAATCAACTAAAACAGATTTATTGGTATTTCATTGGCTGGGTACAATGGCATCGTAATTTCAAAGTATTGGGTTATCTATAACAGCTCTAATTTGCATAGAAAATTTATTTATAAACGGAGTTCAATAATAGTGAATATTGTCAGTTTATCTTAGCAGGTTGATATTTTGAGAGATATAGTTGAATCATTGCAGTTTCGCTTGTTCCTAATGGTTTGAAAGGATATTGGTCCAAGTGCAGACCTGAATTTGGGCTCTCTTGTAACGTTGTCTTAATCTTTTCAATTGGGATATGCTATTAAAGGTAGAAATAGGAAGTACGTGGTCAGCGTATAATAAAAGAAACCTAGATAATATTTTAACACGCTTTCTACACTCATAGTCCCACACTAGGATTTACTCCTTTGTCGTGGGTACCATGGACAGACACAAGACGAATACACAAACACCCAGACCCAGAACATGAATCTAAACTCATCATTCAGATACCTGTCTGGCCGGAAATCGAACCAAGACCCATTGCGCGTCAGACCGGTATGGTAACCGCTCCGCCACGCGGGTCGTTTGATGCGTATATCTCAACTTGAGCCCGTTGACTTAAAACGTCACAAAATATAATTATTCTATTACTCGTTTACGTCTTGTTGCTCATTCAAATCGGTCATTCATCATAAGTTGGTTGTTAACATAGTTTTCTATAAAAAAATCTCAGTGTAACTTAAGTATAATCAAAAGTCCTGTGACGATAAATTTCACGCATCTCATACAAAGATGATCTCTGTTTTGTAACGCCGGCGCCACACGGTACGCGACCTGACGATATATCTTCGGATAACACGCGATTATTTCGCTCTCGTTTACATATTCTTATAATTACATTAACCCATCCTTTTCTTTACGAAAAATCTATTTCTGTCAAATATATTGGCATGTAAATGAATTTCCTGTCATTAACACGTTTGTTTATTAGGCTTTTAGATGAGCAAAATAATCATTAGTATGCAAAATCTCAACCTGATATTATCTCTAACTATTTATTATAATAACACGATATACATTAATGACCTAACGGATTAGAACTGAAAGGCCTACTATGTTAATTATATGAAAGGCATGGTCAAAAAAGAAGTTGACGAATAGATAGTGTTCTAGTAGCTAGTAGCTAATAGTGCTCTACTTGCTTTGAAAGAGCAAATTATTTTTTAATATTTTTTTTAGGTTTATAAATTAAATTTGTTTGTTTTAAATTATATTCCTTACGATCGTCACATAATACAGATATATACGATTATTTTGAATAATCTAAAAGCGAGAAACGAACAAGATGGTTGTGACTAAGTGTCTTACGATTTAAGTTTTGGTAGTAATTATAGTCTTAATTAAAATAGTCTTTATTTAATTAGCCTTAATTATGAGATATAGTATGTTATAATAGATTACCTGTGTGTCATTTTGTCATTACTTTGACCGCAATGTTACTATGATAGGGTACAACCCATTATTTTCCTACGGCTGGGCACGGGTCTTCTCTCAGAATAAGAGAGTTTTAGGCCATAGTCCATCGCGCTAGCCAAGTGCTCTACTATTACCCGTTTCCATGATAGGTTATAATTATGTAAGCAGAGCTACAGTAAGCAGGTATACAATAATAAGTCATTTAAATTGAAACATTGTAACTGGCGCCTGACAGCGAATCATTACGAGCGCTGTATCGACATATGATCGAGTACACCGATTAAAGAACCAATGAGTTATGGAAAATAAATATACTGCCACATATATTGTATAGTCATAGTGTTTGCTGTATATACTATGATAAGCTTAACCACTGATTTAGTCCCGCGGATCCGCTCGTTTTGATCACGTTTTTTTTTTTTTTGTTTTCGAGGGGGTAACCTTCCAAAGGTACCCGACGCTGTGGGAGCGACGCAGGGTTATGTGGGATTTTTACCGCACTCAAACCCCCCCGGTGGCCGTCCTCGGCGCTGAAAAGGAGGACTCTGGGATCTCGAAACGACTTCAACCGGAATCCTCCGAGCGCGCTGCCCCATCGGGCTCCTCCCAGATGGGCGGCTGGGCCCACCGCTCCGTCTAGTCTTTACGACGGTATGCGACCACACATACCGCCGTCCTTCTCGGGACTGCCTGATCGAACGGTTCGAGCTCCCACTCTAGCCGTCTGCAACCCCGGAAGCCCCTTTTAGTCGCCTCTTACGACAGGCAGGGGATACCGTAGCCCTATTCTGACCCCGAGGCTACAGGGACTTCATCACGTTTAGGACGTAATGAGTATTCTATATGTTAATCCAAATCATAAACTATGTGTGTATCAACTTTTATCAAAATTATACAGGTCGTTTTTACGTGGATGAGTTGTTACTCTTTGATGCAAGATCTTACATACACACGAACAAACATGCATGCACATGTACAAATACACATCCCCACATACTTATGTAATTAAAATAATAATAAGGTATTTTTTATGCAATAAAAAAATAACAGATACGTAATATACGTTTGAGATTAAATGAACTAATTATTGTATATTATTAATTTTTAGTTACGAAAAACGGTACACTTGACGACATATTTGACTGACTCACTTTAAAAAACGAGTTCTGTAAAACTGCATCAAATAATTTACATGCTCTAAGTGCCCTTCCACATCTTTTAATTATATAATGTTAGTCTAGGGATGTAATCGGTAGACAAATGGTCATGTGTACCGCACCGCTCGGTGAGAAACCGACGCACCTGTACCCAGCGTGTACCGGTCCAGCTAGTGATGTCCCTTGACTGTAACCATATCGATAGAATTATAAAATGTATTTAATTTTTTACCGTGCTTCGAGTGTTGTATATTATTTAATGATATGAAACGATTTTGAATTAGTATCGTGTTTGGAATGTCGTGCAATAAATTTGTAATTAAATTTGCTGCTATCTTTATTTGAACATATTTGAATACATACATATTTTATTTGAACAGCAAAATCCTGGAAGAATATTATAAAAAATAGAAGTAAGGGTTTTTATCCCGTCAAATCGAGAACATTAGCATTTAATATAAGAAAGATGCTTTGATTTAACAAGCAATGCAAACAATGGATGAATGGATATGACAAATAAGAACAAGATACATAATATTTAGCTACATGTCTGCAAAAATGTGAAAATATTCGTGTTATCATTAAGTATCCTTTATCTATTGTAACCATTATTTAATTATTTACATAGTCTACATATTAAGAATATCCATTTCTTTCAATTTGATTCGTAAAATCAATTTTGGCTTACAATAAATAAATTTCAACTTTTAAAAATTCGATACATCACCACACTAAAGTTTCTCGGCCCCGCGTTGTTCACTCATCATAAATCATGCGCCAACCGCCGCTCACTCGCTAATCCTCATCCTGACGTTTGTCTCTCATTGAAACTCATTGTTTACGGGTCAGTAAGCGATGGACTGTGATCGATCTTTGTGATTCTTGGAACTAATTTTTAATGATAATTTACAACTTTTGCGTATTTTCACCATTAACAGATAGTGATCTTTCTTGACTATTTTTATTTTTAACAATATCTCTTCGCTTTTTGGCAAGTAAAATCGGATTAATATCAGGATTAACTAAATACCTTATATAAATAACTTGTATTATGTATTTATGTATGTTATATTATAGATATAAATATATAATCATATGTTTCTCTGTTATTATTATTCTTTTTTTTGTTTTACACCGCCTTTATTGTGTTTCGGATGGACTAAAGGTTGATTGGCAGAGAATACTTATAGCATTAAGTCCACCTTAGTAGTATATTTGAGGTTCAAAAAGAATAAATAAATAAATTAATTGATCTTTGTGATTCTTGAAACTTACTGTTTAATGACTAAAATCGTCCATCCACAAGTTTTCCCTTTTTTACTAAATTTTGTACCTCATTGAAACTTTTAAAAGTAAGCGATCATTACGACAGATTTTGTTATCTATTCGAAACTCATAATTTTCAGGTGAGCAGAAAAACTAATTAATACAAGCATTTTTACACGTTTATGACTTACTAGCCTTTGCCCGCGGCTTCGCTCGCGTGGAATTTAGTCTGTCACATAAAGTTTGCAAGGTGGTAGAGCAATGGTTCAACCAGGGCGGCATCACCCCCCCTCGAAGGGATCTCCACCTTGTCGTGGTGAGGGGGCTCAGTAACCGTGGCTTGGGGCGCCGCGGTGAAGCCAAGAGGGATTCCAGGGAGGGGACGCTCCGAGTGGGCTTAGCTGGAGGCCCGCTCCGGATGCATCCGAGGGGGCTGCGGGGGACGGTGTTTTCTGTCCTCCGCAGCCAGGAGGGGTCGCGGGAGGAGAGGTGTCTCGGTGTGTCGTTGCCGTGCACCCTGTCTCCCGCGACCAATCGGGGGCGCACCGTCAGATGCGTTGGCGGTGGGGCCGCACAGGAAGAGGAGATGCGGTGTGTCGTTGCCGTCCTCCCTGTCCTCTGCGGCTGTTTGGTGGTTTGCGGTGGAGCCAGGGATCGGATCCGCCGCTGAATGTGGGAGGTCGGTGCCTTTGCGGGTGTCGGCTTGCCCATGCCCACGGCTCTTGGATGGCGGTCTCGGGGTTGGTCCGTCGCCCTGTGGATGGGAGCCTTGGAGGTAAGGCGCGCCTTTGTGTTTTCTGGCGCGCCTTCCTGTTGGAGGGGAGCTCGCTGCTCCACTTGAGGAGGGGTTGCGGAAGCGACCAGTCACCGGCGGGTTCGCGGATGAATGTGAAAGCGCGCCCGTGTTCACGCCAAACGGTGCGGAGGTGAAAACACTGTGGGGGTTTAGCCGGTAAGAGTCCGCCATAACCCAGCTGCTGCCCCGGGCGGCTGGGTACCCATGAGGATTACCCACTTAAAAAAAAAAAAAAGGGCGGCATCACCGCCGCACCTATTTCTACCGTGAAGCAGTTCTTGTGTTTCATTTGAAGGGTGTGCCTGCCGGCTCACTTTTATATGAGGCGATCATCATAGTCCTCGGGAGTACCAACGCATCTGTGATTTACTTCAGATTGAACCCTTGCCCTACTTTCTAAGGCGATTAACATACGGTACCGCTCACTGCCACGGTAGGCGGTGAAGCGGATCTCATGTTGTATTGGGGTCTAATAAATCCGTTAATGCCTCACAAACGTACACCGACTGGCCGCGCGGTCCAGCGGTGTTCTCATCACCACCGTGTCTCCGCGCCAACGACAGTGCGGGGGGTCGGCGCCTCACACACGGGCTGGCGCCTAACCGCGCGGATCATCGTTGATTCAGACCGTGTTGCAATTTAATAAAATGCAATTCGATGTCGAAAAGTTTATTTTGATGATCGGTCCATCCGCGCGTACAGGTGCGTAATCCGCCTTACCGCGCGGGACACCGCTATTCGCAGCGGTGCGCGGTGCCGTGTGTTAATCGCCTAAATCAGTGTGTTCAAATTTCAAATCACAGGCACGTATATTAATTTGAATTAGTTTTGTCGGCAACGGATATGAATGCTTACTCTGAAATTAAAAGTTTTAAGAAAGGGTCTCAAAACGCGTGACGGTTACCAACGCGCAGTTGGCTAGCGTGGTCAACTATGACCTAAACTACTGCTAATCTGACATATGTGCCAAGTTGTGTTACATTAAAAGGTCGATGACGATTGAATAACATATTTAACCTTTCCGCTGTTTCATTCTCATTGACTTTTTTTCTTTTTTGTCGAGGGAGAAACCTTCAAAAGGTACTCCGTGGGAGTGACGCAGGGTTATCGGGGATTCTTATAGCACCATGAGTCCGGGATCTTCAAAGGAGCGTTCCTTTGAAGTCCGTTGAGTCCTCTGAGTGCATTGCCCCATCGGGCTCCTCCCAAGTGAGCGGCTGGGCCTACCACTCCATCTGGTCTTTACCACGATATGCGACCACACGAACGCCACCGTCCTTCCCGGGATCGCCTGGCTGGACGGTTCAAGCTCCGTCCATCCTGGCTCTCACGATATCATGCGACCACACATGTTGACATCTTTCCCAAAGTTGCTGACTGGGTGTTTGGAGCTCTCCGTCTAGCCGCCCGCAACCCCGAAAGCTCCCTTTTTGTTGCCTCTTACCACAGACAGGGGATACCGTAGCCTCATTCCCGGAACTACAGAGACGTCATTGACCTTTCACATTTTGCTCCGTGTTTTATTACCATTCAAATATTAATATCATACAACTTCGTTGCATACGGCGGCGGCGCACGGCGCGTACTGCTGGTCAATCAATTGAGTACGCAATATGTTATACTCGTAATATCTTCTAAACTACTTATCCAATTTACATGGTGTAAAAGGCAGATTCGATCTTTATTAGATGCTTGATTTTTTGAAATCATTTATTTTGATAAGGATTAATATTTAGTTTGTATAAAACCCATGGAAACATCAACTTGATATTTTTAAAATTTTCAAAGTATAAAAAGAGTTATTGTGGGTTATACATAAAGTATAGACATATGCTGTCGCGGACTTTTATTTAGATCTATGTGAGCCAAACAATCCCACGGTACATTATATTTGGATATCTCCAACGGTTTAGGCAGCGTACGCGAAGATAGCTCTCAGAGCACAATTTTTTTTCCGACTAACCTGATATTTCTCGTTATATTATAACCTTATAAAAAAAAATCATTACAAATTATAGCCCATGTGTGATTCTGATGTATAACCTATACTACTGTAAAATTTCAACCTAATCCGTTGAGTAGTTTTTGCGTGAAAGAATAACAAATACACATACATCCTCACAAACTTTCGCATTTATAATATTAGTAGGATAGGATAGGATGAATAATTATATTATTTCAAAGTAAATATTTTACCAAGAACTCGACGTATCATCACTAACATTTCTCGGTCCCGTGTTGCTCACTCATTATAAATCACGCGCCAACCACTCACTCGCTAATCCTCATCCTGATGCTTGTCTCTCATTGAAACTCATTGTTTACAGGTCAGTAAACGGTGAACCAACTTATTGTTTAATGGATATAATTGTTTACAGTTTTTGCTTATTTTACCCATTTTTGTATTTCATTAAAAAGTTTAGCAGTGAGCGATCGACTCAACCACTACTAATTTTATTTAGTAATTTAAAACTCGTCGCTTTCAGGCAAGTAGAAGAAAGGATTAACATAAGCATTAAGTGTACTGTTTTATAATTTTATGTCTCATAAATAATTACATTCTTTCAATATAAATATTCAAATAGAAACTTGATATATCACATCGTTATTATATCTCAATCGCTATCTCGCGTTGCTAGTGACTCATTATAAATCACGCGCCAACCGCCGCTCACTCGCTAATCCTCATCCTGATGTTTGTCTCTCATTGAAACTCATTGTTTACGGGTCAGTAAGCGATGAACCGTGATTGATCTTTGCGATTCTTAGAACTTATTGTATAATGGTCATAATTGTCCATCTACAAGTGCTTATTTGATGCACTTTTGTATGTCATTGAAACGTTTACGGGGCAGTCAGCGATCAAACACGATTTTTTTTTTATTTCTACTAAAAGTTTTTCTAGTCCAGATACATAGAAAACACACAATAATATACATACATTTTTATAAACATCTGTCCGAGACTCATTTCTCGCACTTATAATAAGCGCATAACAAGGACTAGAGTTATTTGTTATTTTAATTGTAAGTTTTCACTGTTATTCGTGGACGTTTCAAGATAAAACAATCTGGACAGAATCATTAGATACTTTCTAATTGCAATGCATTGATTTTATAATGAAAGCAAGTGGATGCAACAGACAGGTTTGTAAAGTATAATGAAGAATAAGTATAGTTCATTACATCACGTTGTATTTTTTCTCCGTTTTTTTGTATCTACTGGATATGAATATACAGGAGTATGAATAGCAGCGAATTGTAATATATTGTCAACCCATTGTTATCCCACTGCTGGGCACGGGTCTTCTCTCGGAATAAGAGAGTTTTAGGTCATAGTCCACCGCACTGATAAGTGCGAGTTGATGGACATTGGACATTGATGGACATTGGACATTGATGGACATTGGACATTGATGGACATTGGACAAAATGAAATTGTAATATGAGATCCAAAAACTGTAGTTACGCTCTCCTTCGAGTAACCTATCTAAATTGGGCTTATGCTTAATGGTTGAAATAGGTAAAACCTTTCGCTGTTCGATCGTTGAAAAATCACCACCTAATCTATTTTAGTCATGTAACTGTAACTGCAACATGTAAAGTAGAACTTCTGTCGTTTGGTTGCAGAAGCACTAACTCCTCTCCTATTTTTATCTAATAACAGCAGTGTCAAGCATTACTGTGCTCAGATACAGCACATGTTTATGAAGTTGCTTACAGTTGGCAATTAAATAAAAGAACATAGTGCCAACTAAAAAAAATGTAGTGTGATTAGGGCATAGATAAATGTCAAATCGTTATCTCTATAAAAAAGGATTTTTCAAGAACATTTTCTCACCTTTTACTTTTTTTTATAATTTAACCTAACGATAAGGCAGACGGGCTGCCTGATGGAAAGTAGTCACCGTCGCCTATGGACATTCGCAACACCAGAGGAGTCGCCAATGCATCGCCGGCTTTGAAGGAGAGCTCTTTTCGCACCTTTCTTGAAGAACCCCATGTCATAGCGCTCTGGGAACACTTCAGGAGGAAGCTCATTCCACAACTTGCAAGTCCGTGGCAAAAACGGTTTTACTGAATGTCGTCGGAACAAAAATAAAGCACACTTCACGCTGACTTTTGGGCAGTATTTTCAAACAAAACAATGAACTAAATCGGATATTAAAGTAATTACGAGTCGCAGTTATAATTGGTGGTTGTTGACCGCTGCATTCGCTTTGGAGTGGTTTAAAACTGTAATTACACTAGCGATACGCCCCGTGTTCGCTATCATTACACATGACTTCGATTTGAATTGCAATTCTGATTTTATGTAACGTAAATTTTAATCGTTAGGTTACATTAAGTACCTGTTCTCGCTTCAATGGAGTTACTTTTGAATTGTACGCTACTTTTTAATTAACTTCCGAATGGTTGTTAATTAAAAATATGTGTAATTCTGTTTTACATTTGCTTTTCTATGGTATCGTGTGTAACGCATGAGTTAGATATAAAAAGGGTTTGAAACATGCAGATAAATTTAAATTTATCATTGAATTTTAGTTATTGCCTGGTTGAAAGATCGAACTTGAACCTTTGAGGTGACGTTTTACAGATTACGCCACTCGTGTAGTTAATTTTCGATAAACAAACATAGGTACATATTATGTAACGTACTTATATGTGGTTGTTCAGTTTATTTGTTGATATTTGGACCCCGTTACATAAATCGCGGTCGTCACGAAGATTTTGTCAAACACTTCCTACATCTTTTTGAAGTTATATTTCTTTAGGCGCGTTATGAAAAAATGACGAGAGTGATATTTTACGATTCGTCACACAAAACCTACAGTATGAAGTTGCAGCAGTTGAGTAACAGTATGAAGTTGCAGCGGTTGCAGTCTCGAAACAAAAGCTACCAACAACATAGAAATAGAACCTCTATTAGTCGCGCAAGTTGGCACCATCGTCGCCTCTGTTCACTGTTTTCATATTCATAGTATTTATCCACATGTTTCTCGTGCCTACATTCACACATATGTTTTAGTTTCATAAAACTGCGATTTATATATGAGCTGATAAATTATATTTAGTACTGATTTAAATTCGATATTTTGATTAAAATATTTCCTTGCGTAAATATTCGTGAAAAAAAGTGTCTATTGATTTTTTCAAGTGCTTTAATAGATATAATTGAGGTTATCTATCCGTATTTATTATTAATTGATTACAAACAATTTTAAAATTATTTTTGGAATATTCAATTACTGATAATAAAAATTAAAAATTAAGAATCCCATAATATTTAGTACAATTTATGTTATATATATTTAGTATTCTCTAAATTGTATTTTAGAGAATAGTATTTGTGTACTTCTTTTTTGTTTAGTTTTAAAAAGTGGTGAACAGAGAGTCGTAACAGTTTTTTCGTAAGTCGAGAATAGAGGTTAATAACATTTTTTCTATTGTTAGCGTCGTTTTTTGTACTAACGTAGAATGAGGCGAAAAAAAAATTTTTTTTAAAGATTTTCATTTTGTTAAGCCAAAGAAGTATAACTTCTAGCGCTTGTACATAAGTACAAACACTTTCTTTTTTTTCTCTACACACACGACACTATCTGTATTCTTATGCACCAAACTTTGTATTATTGATTTATATGATTTGCTTTTATCGGACAGGTATTGCAAATTCTATCTAGTTCATCCATTAGTTATGCTCAAATTGCCAATTAAGCTTTTGTAGTTTTGAAAATATATCTCGATTGATTTAAACGAGATCTACATTTATTGGTATATTTTGCAATTTGATAAGCTTCGTAAATTTTATTTTTCCTTCGTAAAAGAGTTAAGATAATAAGCGTAGAATCATTGATTGATTGAAAGTTTCATTTTAATCGTTGTTTTGTTGAAATATGAATAATAATGGTGAATTATTCTCCAAAATATTTGAGTGATAAACTAGAAATGGTTATGTCGGGTAGCTTAAACAATTTTATAGCAGATAATAGACGTAGACAATTAGTTTCAATTAATAAACAACAGCAAACTAAAGCGATCAACGAAATATTAAATAATGTATAGTTTATTATTAGTAGTATTATTAGTAGTTTGAAGGTGGTAGGACCAGTGTAGTTCGACCGGGGAAGTACCACCACCACACCTATTTCTAGCGTGAAGCATTTCTTGCGTTTCGATGGAAGGGTGTGGTTTTCGGCACACTTTTATATGAGGCGCGGAGTAGCAACGCATCTGTGATTGAGTTCAGATAGAACCCATGTTCTGTATGAGGTTGATTACAGATGTCCATTGCAGTTACCATTTACTACTTCAGTACATTTAGTTCATTTAGTTTGCTACTTCAGTCAGATAAAACAAAAGGTATTTATTTATGTCCGTGATTATTAGGTGCCCTACATTTTGCGTGTTTTGTGCTTAGCACGAGATAATTTGTTTTAAAACCTTCATTGTTAATGTTTTCGCCCACCATCGTAAAGTGTACTGCAAGGGGTGACCTAAAAAGAAAACAATACGTGTATGTTTTCTTTTTAGGTGTGGTGAATGGCGGTTTTGAGGAAAAGTTATAAACTTGACGGTGGATGACGGGAAACCTACGTACATTTCATGACTAACGCCGTTTAGTTTAATAATTTATAAATAAATAAATACACTATATTGAAGAACACAATTTTGTCTGCTACATAAATATGACTTTGTTCTACAAATCTTACTTCAAAGCAACATTATAAGTGAAGGCGACATAACACACGTTAGCTCTCACGGAATAACGAACAGGTGACTAACAAGTGTTACGTATAGAACAGGCTTCGAAGGAAGTTGGCTAATTTCGCTAGCCTACATAAATTGATCGGGCCATTGTTGCAAAATTCCTATAAATATTTCTCTGAGCGGGTTTTTTGGTGAGGGAACCATGTGTCTGGATTTCGTTGGACTGACCGGTATTTTCGAGGACTTATATTGTTATTCTTTATTTTAATTTCATTGTATTTTTAACTAGCTATTATCATTATTTATAGGTAGCTAGCTTTAATTTTGAATTAGTTTTGTTTTTTTTTTGTATTATGTAAATTATTTTTGCACTGTTTAACCATTTTTTTGCTAAAATAATCAACTTTATTCAAAATATCTTCGAAAAAAAAGTAATAGAAATGAAATGAAATGAAATGAAATAAAATGAAATGAAATAAAATGAAATGAAATGAAATGAAATGAAATGAAATGAAATGAAATGAAATGAAATGTCTTTATTTTACATAGGCCTATGGAGGCACTTACAAATTGTCAGTTACATATTTTTCTTTTTCTCAACTCAACTGAGAAGAGAAGAAGAAGGAAGTGGAAATCTCTCTTAGAATGCAGTGTATGTCCCCTAGTAAAATACTAGATACTTTATTTTATGGAAGGCCTACGCAAACATCGGCGTATTGTCGGACACGAAGTGCACTGCGCGACTAAACATTGGTTTTACGAGCCGACTTGCACGCGTGAGGCATGCGTGAGAGATGTAAGAAGCATCGTTGGTAATTCTTTTTATTGTTAAATTAAAGTAATTAAATTTAAGATAAAAAAGTCTAATGTGATATAAAATAATTTGGTTAAATTAAAATAATTAAATTAAATTTAAGAAATATTAAGTCAAATGTGACATAAAATAATTTTTATTCGGTTAAAGGTAATAAAAATAAATTCAATTAAGTATTTTTATTAAAATTAATTAAATTGTTATTAAGACTTATGTGTGTCGTAGGGTAATGCATATACACTTTAATGGAGTCTCGAAATTTTGAGAAAAATGTAACCTGAACTTATTTGTTGCAGTAACTAGATCAATTTTATCAATAATTTTGGGTTCGTGTTACAAATTTTCTTTAAACTTTGATGAGTGTACTGATTACGTTTAACCAATTTCACAAGCCACTAATTAGATCTATTTCAATTAAATTAAATGATGCGAAATAAGTTTTATAACGTGTTAGGTCAATAATATTTTTAAAACAAGATTTTTAGACTTTCACATACATACAATGTTTACGAAATTTAAAGTTAGAATAATCCTATAAACAACCAATTCGGCCATTTACCTAAAATTAGTAATTCGATACGAGATGAATTCATATCATGAACCTATATGATATATGGTTATTACTTTATCAAACAGAAACTTCTTATTATAAGTTAATACCAATAAATTATGACTGCGGGAGACCTTCCGTTTGCCACATTTTTATTTCTCGAACCGGATCATAGTGATAAGCAGTATTTAAAAAATATTGTGAGAAAGTTCAGTTAGTGATTATATCGTCTGAAGAAATAAAAATATGTCTGAAGAGACAAATATATGTAAATAAATAAATAAATGAATAAACAAATAAATAAAATAAAAAATAAATAAACAAATATACCTATGTCCATGATCGGCAAATAAAAGTTTATCGCAAAACCTTTGCTTGCGGCGAAAATGGTCCGAAGTTATGTTCGAAACCAATCGCCAAAACATTACAATAAAATATAATGCATAAACTCTTTATTGTACACGAAAGACAGATATATATAACAAAAAATAAAAGACTCAATGCAAGGTACAAGAAGCCTTAGTGTTTAACCAACGGACTATTAAGAATGCTTGACGTCACGGAGGAAATTTTATATTATTTTGAATCTTTTTACACTGCCAAAAGAGTTTCACATGAAGGTGGAAGGAATACGAGGGTTGTAGAAAGCAGAAATACCAGGTTTCTTTGCAGCTTCATTTAGGTATATATAAATAATAATAACCGAAACCGATGGGGAAGGAAGGTCATTGAATGGTGACCACGTTTAAGCAAAAGAAGCTCAGGTCGCCCCTCACCAGGTGGACCGATGACCTGAAGAAGACAGCAGGAAACCGTTGGATTCAGAGGGCACAGGACCGGTTGGGTTGGCGCCATTTAGGGGACGCCCATGTCCAGCAACGGACCTCAAAGGGCTGATGGATGGATGGAAATAATAATACAGCCACGTGACATTAAAACTGATTTATTTTTCACACGACTTGAAAAGGAATACGAATCTCATTCTTTTTATAAAAATACAATTTCGCATATAAAAATGAATCCTATTAGAATTTATAATATTTTCTGTCATAATTCAGATGATAATGTAAAATTCGCGGTGGCAAGTCGATGGCATCCAATTAATTATGGTGAAATAACAAATTTGAGTTTAAATGCTTGCATATTCATAGTAAATTTAGCATACGGCCATATCTCGTTGACTCTAACTGTAAATTATTTGTGAGTCGATTCGATTTATTTGTGATTTGTGTTTATTTGTTATGTTAAAATATTACCCGTAACAACATCTGGTGTGTTAAAAAATAAGATAGATATGTTAAGTAAGTATAGTGTTACATTTTATGTTTTTGGTATAATAAGCTACGTTTGCTCAGTAATTGATGCATCTTGTGATAATAAGTAACTATTATCATAAATACTATTTTGTCATACTTTATATTATAATTAGTTATACTATATTAATTAAAATGTTGTGTTTTATATTATGATGTACATCAACCAATTTGTAAGATATCAACCGATTTGTCAGATATTTTCTGGAGTACCTATAGCAATAAAGAGGTTTTAGTGGAAATTTTTGTAAAACTTTGTGTTGCATTGTCCGGAGATAAAATGATTTGATATATATTCCCAAATTTCCAAAAAAAAATGAAGCAATTAGTCGCGTTTTTTTTTTTATTTTCATACGTTTATACTAGTTACCGGTCGAAATTCGACCGTAACTTAAATTAAAAAACTAAACTTCATATTGTCGAAAGTAGCACGAATATTTCTCAAATTCAAATAAATTGTAATAATTTCAACTTATTTTGACTAAACCCATTAAAGGTAAAAAGAGGTTTAATTAACTAAGCTGCATTTAAAAGCAATAGCGGGTATTTTCGCAAAGACATCTGACATTTTTGACGTTGTGTTTTCGTAGTAAGACTGATTGTTTGTTATTTCGATTGTTATGCATGTGTTTGTGTCAAATACAAGGTAGTGTGTGTAATGTGTTCTTAATTGATTTTATGTATGTTTTATGCATTATTAAAAAAAAAAATATTAGCATTGCGTAATCCTTCTCTACATCAACTATAACCGTGTGTAATTTCATAGTCCTCCGTCTGCGTCAAGTATCTTAAAGACTTATCACAAGTTTTTGCTTCACGTATTAATATATAGATTTAACAACATGTTACAATTACTATTACTTTCTCTTTCTTAAATAGATTTATTACAAGGAAATTCTTATAGTATGTATAAGAATTTCCTTAATTTAAAATGTAACCAATATAAACATATCGTCAACCCATTATTGTCTCACTGCTGGGCACGGGTCTTCTCTCAGTAAGAGAGAGTTTAGGCCATAGTCCACCGCGCTGGCCAAATGCGAATTGGTGGACTTCACACACCTCCGAGAACTTTTTTTAGGTTTCCTCACGATGTTTTCCTTCACCGAAAAGCAGTGATAATTAATTTATAATACGCACATGAATCAGTGGTGCGTGCGTGGGTTTGAACCTCGGACCTCCCGATCGAGAGGGCAAGTTTCAACCATTAGGCTATCACTGCTCATATAATGCGGTTATACCCGTATTGTATGCTTAACCTCACTGATTGCATAGAATTCATCACCACCACCGAGCTCATAAGCTTCAGTTAATTGCACCATTATTTAGCAACGCTTTCTAGACATTCTACGACTATACCAAACGCAACTATGTCTAGATGTGTGTCTTAATGCATGTATGACATCACGCCTTTGTCCAGTGCAAGTGGGCAGTGCTTGAGTGTGTTAAACTAGGAGAACGTTTGAAGTGGATACGGTATTTTGAAATTCGCTATGGATTATAACTTTCTTTTTATACGATTTTTGTTTTTATAAATAGCAACTGACGAACTTGTATACTGATGCTGGAGTTGCCACCTTTTTATTAGGGGCTCAAACTTGGACCTCTGCGTGTCATAACGTTGTGGGGACCACAGTGCCACGGGATTCAATACAACGCTGTATAAAGAAACAAAACTATATAGAAAATATATATAACGATCATACGTCCCGGGTTCGATTCCCGGCCAGACAGGTATCTAAATGATGAGTTTAGATTCTTTTTATGGGTCTGGGAGTTTGTGTATTCATCTTTGTGTGTGTCTATGGCACCCACGACACAGGAGTAAATCCTACTGTGGGGCTATGAGTGTAGAAAGCGTTTTAAGTTTTTTTATACATGTATTTTATTAGTATTTTTAATGCATACACAATTATAATTCTATAAAACAAACTTTCTAAGTTATGAACACAAGATAAACTGAAGGTTTCGAGATGTGTTATACGTATTTACTGATAAAAGTCCTTTTTCCTCATTACAGTTTAATACTATGACCGCATTATTACAGTGAAGACACGAAATATAATAAAAAAATTAATATTTAAAGAGTGTTTTATTAAGTACCTAAGTTATATAAAACATGAAACTATTCTCACACTTTAAATCGAATGCCGCATCCAAGCCTTCTAAGTTTCCCTTTCGCTGTAAACACAATAGAAGCTGACGGCCCGAGAGGTGTAGTATTTGCGCCGGGCTGTTTGCGCCGCGCTGACAAAGCTTACTTGCGTCACAGCTTAAAGGTTTCCGCAATCAGCGCAAGATCGATAGGATTAGCCGTGGGAATTACTACGATACCAGTAAAATTTATACTTAGAAGCAAGTTACTGCTATCTATATTATGAATATAATCTTTTGGTCAGCTCTTACGATAGACAGTAAGAGATATGCTATTGTACGTATAGTTTTATGAATGAAGTAGCTGGCGACTATGCAGTCTACCTGCTGGTAGAAAAAGAACTGACACCCATGCATCGTCGTCAATCCATTATTGTCCCATTGCTGGGCACGGGTCTTCTCTCGAAATGAGAGAGTTATAGGCCATACTCCACCGCGCTGGCCAAGTGCGAATTGGTGGACTTCACACACCTCCGAGAACTTTTTTTTTTTAAAGATCTCTCAGGTGTGTAGGTTTCCTCACGATGTTTTCCTTCACCGAAATGCAGTGATAATTAATGTCTTATACGCACATAAATCAGTGATGCGTGCCTGGGTTTGAACCTCGGACCTCCCGATCGAGAGGGCAAGTTTCAACCACTAGACTATCACTGCTTACACCCATGCATATTTGTGTACAACTACATATAGAACGGGGCTTTTAACCATCCTATCACAAATGTATTGGCACTACTGAGGTCTAAGCCCTCATACGCACTAGCGGTTAACAGCGGGCGCGTTTAACCGCACGGCTAGCCGCTTTTCCAGTTTAATATGAAACCGCCTCAAAATTTTAAACCACCGTGGTAGAAATTTTGGGGTGGTTTCATATTAAAATGAAAAGTATCTAGTCGCGCGGTTAACCGCTAGTGCGTAAGAGCGCTAAGAAAGTGGCCTTACTTGTAAGCATGCTTGAGGGTTAAAACGCATCTTTAGACAGAACCCCAGTTCTCTTTGAACTAACAGATGTCATGAGCGGCAGTGACCACTTACCATAAGATGAACGGCATAGTTGTTTATTATTTCAATTACATAACAACATATTTGTCCATTGATAAAAATCTGAACAAAAACATATTCTCGTATCAAGCCCACTGAAGGACGGAAAGCCACATTTTTTAATGTAGCTGAAGTAGGAAACAAGCGTGCAGTCCATCTGGTAAGTGGTCACTACTATCTATGGACATTTGTAAGCAACTTTATTTAGAACATGGGTTCTATCTGAAGTCAGTTGCGTTGCTACTCCCGAGGACTAAGATGGTCGTCCCATATAAAAGTGTGCTGACAACTACACTCTTTCATTGAAATGCTGGAAATGCTTCACGCTAAAAATAGGTGCGGCGGTTGTAACTCGCCTATCGAACTACACTATTTCTATACCCACCTGGTAGAACTAGCGGTCATCCATCCATTTCCCGACCGACGTTGGTTATTAGATTATTATTATTATTATTTTTTTTTTTTTTTATTTTTTTATTTATTATTTTAGATCAGTTTATGTATCATTATATACATCAACAATGTAAGGATGTAATTGTGAATTGTAAACACGTGTTCGAAAGAAGGACGAGGTCGCAAATTAACGAGGTTGATATAATTAATCTGTACTTAAAATAATAAAACATAAACGTTCTACAGATTGTTTTTTTCTTGGAAAACACTATAAGAATTTTTATAGTCTAATGATTCCCATCAGGTTAGCTTATGGTATTACTAATATTTAAATTTAAATTTAATTTTTAAAGGAATTATAGGTGAACAAATGCTTCTTATTGTAACATAGTGTATTATAAAAAAAGACTCCCCATAATCTGTCTAGTATTATACATACCGGTAACACATACAAAAAAGGTGGTAGAACCTTCTATGGGTCCACCCCGCAGGCATTACTGCCATATTTATATCTACCTAATAATAATTGTATTAGGCGCTACTGTGTTTTGGTCTGAAGGGTGTATTAATAGTTATGGGTGTGGTTGCCGTCACACTTTCGCATGAGGCGACCATCATAGTCCTCGAGAGTAGCAACGCATCTGTGATAGGCTTCAGATGGAACCTATGTTCTGTATGAAGTCGATTACAGACGTCCATGGGCCGCAGTGACCACTTACCATCAGGTGGACTGCATGCTCGTTTGCTACTTCAGTTATATAAAAAAAAAATAAGGCGTTCGAACTCAGAAATAGTAACGCATCTGAGGTTGACCTCATGCAAAACTTTAATCTTACGTGAAATTGATAGCTGATAAGAGGCAGTGGTCACATACCATTAAGTGAAGTGTACACTTGTATGCTATTTCTATATTAAACAAGAAAAAATGAGTAAAATACATAATTACGCTGATTTATTACCAATGTATATACCATAACATAATATTTATGGTCACAAGATAATGTTGCTTTGATCAGTAATTGTCTGCAATTATTTCATTAAAATCGAAATTACAACATTTTAAGCATATTCGTTGGACGGTATGTATGTGTAGGCATATTAAGTATTTGCACAGTAAATAGTTAACATTGATTTAAGTGATAACATAGTACGCTAACTTAATATATGTGGACCAATTTTGATGGAAAAATTTACAAAATAAGCTAATTTATTTTGTAGAAAATAATAACATAATATGACTGATAGTCATCATTATATGCATATTTAAGTATATTTAAGAATTTATGGATTTCAGGACTGCAAATCTGTCCAAAGTAAAATTGCTACTATCTAAAAAATGTAAAATAATTTAGAGCAGGGATTAAACCTGAAGTAATTACAGGTGCATTACTAAGGATAAGGAGAGGACTAAAATGGTTTCCTCATATTTAAGTCTCCAGGTGCTAGAACCAGTGTAGTTCGACCGGGGAAGTACCAGCGCCACACCTATTTCCAACGTGAAGCATTTCTTGCGTTTTGAGGGAAGGGTGTGGTTACGGCATACTTCTATATGAGGCGACCATTCTGGTCCTCGGAAGTAACAACGAATCTGTGATTGACTTCAGATACAACCCATGTTCTATTTGAAGTTGCTAAGCGATGTCTATGGGCGGCAGTGACCACTTACCATCAGGTGGACTGCATGCTCGTTAGCTACTTCAATAAGATAAATAAATTCAACCGGCAACTACGCCCTTCTCATGATATAATGAGCTATCATGCTTCACGCTGGAAATAGATGGGACGGTGGTATTTCACCTGTAAAACCGTACAAGTACCTCTCAAAGAAGAGATAAAAAGGTTTATAATCAGCAAAGTATCTACTTATTGGAATTTAGAACACAGCCCGATTGTTTTGTCATGATGACACAACTATTTTTAAGGATTACTCGGTATATTTGTCCAATACCCATCCATACTTAGGTACTGGTACCCTCGTCAACATATAAGCTATAAAGGAATATTTTAATGGACTGATATGTATTTACATAATATCTAGGATTTCGTTATTTTATTTGTTGAAAGGTTTGTATTTATGGGATCAATATCTTATTTAATTCAATGACATTTTTTAGTATTAAATTAATAGAATAATTTTTTTTCCTTAATTTTTCTAAACAAATGCTTAAAAACAAGCTCATTTATTAATAATTATAAATTAATTTATCGCAATTTTATTATTCCCTATTAGCCCGTTGAGGGAGGAATTATTAAAACGATTTTCTCGATACTCTTTAACCTAATCTATGATCTACCGACGTAGACAATGTTTTATTTTTTATGTTCTTACTGACAATGACTGCAGACATCTGCCATGCTTCTGTCATCGTCAGAAAAAAAAGTAAAAATTTAAAACAAGCATATTATTAATTTCACCTGCATCCTTATGCGAAGACGCTGTGAGAAAGCTTGTAAAACGCTTTAAAAGTTTTTACAACTTTCGCTACTCGCTTATCGCCGTTAGTAAAGTATGTCAATGCTTGGTTAAAAAATCGCACTCAAATTTTATTAGTGTCATGTTTAAGTAGCGTGTATGCGCGTGTAGTTTGTTTTAGATTTACAAACAGACGGACGCTTTGACAATGAATTTATTGCGATGACTTAACTAAACAAGTAATGTATTGTTTGAGTTAAAATCGTTGGCCGGTTAATAATTGGAAAAAACGGAAACATAAAAACTCTGTGAGTTCATCGTTTTATTTGACTAGACTATTTCTATTTATTGATAATTAGTTGCCGTTTGAGTTCGAGTTTGTGAATAGATTTTAGTTTTACTCAGAAATAATAAATATTTATTGCATTTAAATTAGTTGACTTATCTCCTATCTGTGGAATTCTCTTTTATCGTTGAAATGCCATTCAAATAAGTTATTTTCAAACTTTGATTCGTGTCGCATTGTGTATAATCAAAGTAAGAAATAAGTAATTTTGAAAGCACTTGACAAACACTTAAATCCATTTACCAATTTCTTAGATCCTCATAAATTTACTTTTATATAGCAATAGTATTTGATGTGCAGTGATAGCTCAATGCTTAAAACGTGCCCGCTCGATCGAGAGATCTGTGGTTAAAATCCCAGGCAGTGATTTTTCTAAAGTAATGTGCGTATTAGAAATTAATTATCACTGCTTTACGGTGAAGGAAAACATCGTGAGGAAACCTAAACACCCGAGAGCTGTTTAAGAAAAAGACCCTCAGTGGTGTGTTAAGTCTACCTATTCGCACTTGGCCAGCGTGGTGGATTGTGGCCTAAAACTCTCTCATTCTGAGAGAAGACCCGTGCCCAGCAGTGGGACAATAATATGATGATAACAATATTTATATACCACATAAACAAAGCAAGTAAATTAAAATAATACGATAATTTCACTTTCACTCTACATTTATTCAATTCTCCAGATCTTAGTTGTAATAAAAGTAACTGTTGTTCTACTCTCCACTCATTTATAGGCTAGTTTCAAGGAAATACTGTTCATAAAGTAAATAAGCACTATAAACCTAGTGATTTGAGAACTGTAAAGCGTAGAGATGTAACTACGACGACATTTTCTCCATACGACTACGACATGGATACGAAACGACAAATTTGTATTCATGATCAATTACATTGGTGCACTAATTATATTAAGGGTTGAGGCAAAACGTGTAACATTTTATTATTTTATTTTATTTAGTTATATTGCACGATATATTTGTTTTTTTATTAACTTCCTCTTTACAACTTAGTATCATAAAAAATACTTATATTTTTTTAATGATGATTATTGTCAAATTTCGATCATCACAATACAGTAGTAGTGATATTTTTGTGAATAAATAGGACAATAGCAAACATGTGAATAAATTCAATTATCAGTTATACCAGACGCAAATCAATCGAAATACACATACATTTATATTTAAATTAATTGAGATTATTTCGAAACACAACGCGAAAAATAACTATTGCAATATTTTAAGTCATTGTAACTATCGTTAAAAAATTTACTACCTAAAACTACTATCATATCTAAAGTTACATATAAGTATTGAAATACGAAGACAGATATCGTAACGACAAGTTGTGATCGTGAAGCTTGCTTAGCCTCTTAATAACAATGTCGTCTAGCCAACATACGTATAGGATTCCGTTACCCCAACTGCCTCCCATCCCGTCTAACGATACTCTGTTTTAGGTAAAATATACCAATTAAAGATAGATCTGTGATACGATCCAATTCCCAAGCATACGATGAAATTGGTATTTTCCCTAATCAAGTACTGGTATTAGTGTCTAGGGTATGTTGAGATGTTTTTACATCAATGTTACTGTTTGCTTGGAATAGATCTGCTTTGGCAGTGAGTACGTATAAATTTGTACAATTTACATACTGTTAACAACTTTTATTTTAAAGAAGTTACAAGCATGTACATTGTCTTACGAAGTTTTTCTGTACCATTAATGACACATTATTCTGTCACTGCTGGGCACGAGTCAACTCTCAGAATGAGAGAGTTTAGGCCATAGTCCACCACAATGCCAAGTGCGAATTGGTGGACAATTGGTTAATGCCTATTCCTTACACTTACACGTATTTATCTTTAAGAGCCAAATAAAACGCTGCTGTAGGCTTAATTTAAGGACATGGTAAGGAAAGCATAGCAGGCGCCACATTTAAAATGTACGAGTAAAAGTATAAAGAAGTTCTCAGAGGCGTGTAAAGTCTATCAATTCGCATTTGGCCAGCGCGATGCACTATGACCTAATGCTCCCTCATTCTGAGAGAAGGTAATATCTTAATAATGGGTTCACGACGACTTTGACAACTAAGTCAATGAACATACATACTTACAAACATTATTTTATATCTAACTGAAGTAGCAAACGAGCATGCAGTCCACCTGATGGTCAGTAGTCACTGCTGCTCATGGACATCTGTAATGAACTTTATACAGAGCATGAGTTCTACCTAGGTCAATCAGAGATGCGTTGCTACTCCCGAGGACTATGACGGTCGCCTCATATAAAAGTGTACTGGCAACCACACCCTTCCATTGAAACGCAAGAAATGCTTCACGCTAGAAATAGGTGTGGCGGTGGTAATTCCCTGGTCGAACTACAGTGGTTCTACCACCTTCACATTTACGCTCGAACTTACTTACTTAGAAGTAACGCATCTGTGACTAACAAGAGATTTGTTACGATACCGAACGTCTGACGGATGTAATGATCATTCAGTACAAGGATTACTGCTTTTGATGATGTTTAAATAGATAAGACTAGAAGTTTAACACTTATACATAGTTTCATTCGTGTAATGACAGCAGAACATTGTATAATTATATAATAAAAAAAACTTTAATTTATATTAGGCATATCTTTTAAGTGAGCAGTGATAGCCTAATGGTTAAAACTTGTCCTCTCGATCGGGAGGTCCGAGGTTCAAACCCAGGCACGCACCACTGATTTATGTGCGTATTATACTTTAATTATCACTGCTTTTCGGTGAAAGAAAACATCGTGAGGAAACCTACACACCCGAGAGTTTTTAAAAAAAAAAAGTTCTCGGAGGTGTGTGAAGTCCACCAATTCGCACTTGGCCAGCGCGGTGGACTATGGCCTAAGCTCTCTCATTCCGAGAGAAGATCCATGCCCAGCAGTGGGACAGTAATGGGTTGACGACGATATCTTTTAAATCATATGAAAAATATATTGAACTGTCTCTATGCCTTTTTATTAAATTTAATTACGTACATTATACGAGTAGTATAACTTACTTAATTTTTTAATTTAATAATTTAATTACTATACATTTTGGACATTAATCATAATGATACAGATTTATTTTGTGGCAGTTTCGGTAGGTACCTCAAAATTATAGTAGTATGCGTATAGTATTCTGTAACGAAGACGGAGGTATTAATCTACATATTATTATAACATCTGACACTACTAGTGCGCAAGAATTTAAACTACTATTTTTGGGAAAACCCATGACTGCGACTTACAATGTCCATGACCTATACTACTTACAATACAATCACAACCGTCCGTGGGAGGGTTCTGGTGACTTGTATCACAGGTTTGGAAAAGCCTACAACAGGCACCAAGCTCTTACTAAGGAAGGTTAGTATTGTCCCAATATATAAGCCTAATTGTAGCTACATAAGAACTTCTGTAAGAGAAAATAAACGTTAATGTTATTATTACCTATCACAATAAAAATGTAATATAAAAAGTAAAATAATTATGAAGATTTTATGCTTTAATACGTCCATTAAAAATGAAATCTTTATATCTACTCTGTTGCCAGTAATACTACATAGATAATTGCATAATAGAATAGCCATACAAATCGTTCGTATGACCACAATCAACTCATCCAACTAACGACCTCCTGTTTTCGGTAACGTGGCCCAATTAAAAATCGTAAGGCGAAGATAACAAAGGCATTCAGATACAGCCGTCATTCTCTGGGACGACGGTTCTCAAAGCTTGTAACCTTGGGTCATATTTGAACTGCCCGAGGCATTTTGTTTTTCAAAACCTTAATTAATGTAAATTAATTTTAGATTAAACTTGTAATTTACAGTTTTAATATTATATAAAAAGAACTTATTATTATTTAATAGAATGGGAAGATTAAATAGTTACGAAACAAATGTTGTGTAAAAATGTACTTAAAAATAAATTATTATTCCGTAGATAATAGTGTATGTTTTAATGTAGCTCCGCATTCACATTTAAATTAGCGTTAGTTGACATTGTAAAATTAAACTTTTTAATCATATGTGTTATTATGTAAAGGACCTAGAACAAATAAAGTATACATTTAAGTTGATATACGCAAAGGTAACCTATCTGTTATTTTATTCGACAATATATTGTACAAATTTCACCACGGTTATAATTATATGTACCTACGTGCTAGAAAAATATAAGAAAATTAAGAATATGTGTATCTAAATCAAGGTTTATTGATTTAGCTTATTTCCGTTTTACATCTAAAAAAAAAGTGAATGTGCCATTCGTAAAATAGTGAAATCAGAAAATAACAACAGTTGGTTGTTACAACTTATCGGCTTGCATTAACGCACAGGTTAAGCACCTCTGTCGAACTGAATGGTGCATTAATAAATCGAGAGGGCCATTAAAACCCTAAATGTCGTTTATCTTGATTGAGATTTATGATAAGTGGTCCAGCGACAAGATTGAGACGCTGTCGTACAACGAGTACACGCGCACTGATTGTTTTGACGAAATGATTTATTTCGAGATAGTGAAAGGAAATTTTGAAAAAAATCTGTTTTTTTTTAACGACTTATTACTTGCTACAGTTATAATATGATATTATAGTTTAACACTTGTAACGGTTATTTAACTATAATGTGTGTAGAAATAAAGTACCTATTTGAAATTAAATGGTATTGTCATGTGCAGATTTGGGGAGGCACTTACGAATGGACAGTATTTTTTTACACTACCACCGGATCGGAAAGTGAACTAAATGACTACCTGTTGTAATTACTACCTGTTAATTGGTGAGAGTAGTTCATCGTTTGACCTAATTTAAATACGACATTGGTACTACATAAGGGCTAATTTTACAGACCATGGTTTTTGATACAGTCCTTAGTAATAGGATGTAGTTGCCTTATTACCAATGAGAATTTAGTAAAGTGTAGATGCATAAAGAAAAATTTAGTTCTTTTTTTATCTGAGTGAAGTAGCAAACGAGCATGTAGTCCACCTGATGGGAAGTGATCATTGCCGCCCATGGAAATCTGTAAGAAACTTCAAATAGAACATGTGTTCTATCCGTAATCAATCACAGAGGCGTTGCTACTCCCGAGGACTATGATGGTTGCCTCATATAAAAGTGTGCCAGCAACCACACCCATCCATCGAAACGCAAAATAGCTTCACGCTAGAAATAGGTGTGGCGGTGTTACTACACTAGTTCTACCACCTGTAAGCAGCAGTTTAGTAAGTGTGTCTTTCCGGTGGAATGATACTTATTGTAGTCGATTGACAGAGATTCTTAGAACATTTTAATTTAGTCCTCATTAGAAAACTAAACTACAATTCAGAATAGTTCGTGACTGACAGTGCCCACTAGAACATTTCTAATTCAATTACAAAAACGTCTCCACACAAACAACTTTCATATCCCGTTGTTTTTGTCCACAAACCCAAAAACGTCATGCTACCGTGCACAGGTGCCTGATGAGATGCTAAGATGCGATGCTGTAATCTCTCTGTGACGTTTGTCTGCTTGTCTGACCCCCTTACGTTATCTGATGGGAGAACAATGCGAGTCCCGCTAAGTATCCGCTTACATATCTATTATGAAGGTATTGGGTCTTGACGTCATCATTTATTTTGTTACCTAACGTCAGTAGGTTTGGTTGTAGCTTATTCACGCAGCTTCGTTCGCTTTAGCCACGTCTTCCATAGTTATAGACTTTCTTCATATGTGTTACATTTTAATACTTGAGGGGTACTAATATGGAACCTAAAAAAAACTAACTAGACGTAAGGAAGATGGTTCAATTAACCCATAGTGCTTGTCATCGGTTTCTACCTGCCAGCGCAGTTGCACCGTGACTACGATCCATGTAACTGGGTCGAAATATCGGGATGTCTGGGGCTTTCGGGGTTGCGGGCGGCTAGTATGGGAGCTCAAACCAAGCGACCTCGGGAAGGACGGTGGCATTTGTGGTCGCACTCCGCCGTAAATCACAGAAGGTCCGTTGAGCATATTCGCTCACCAGGGATGAGCCTGAAATAGGCATCGCGCTCGGAGGACTCCGGTTGTGTTCCGTTGGAGATCTCGGAGTCCCACACGTAGCGCTGAGAATGGCCACCGAGGGGGTTTTAGTACGGTAAGAATCCCACATAACCCGCGTCGCTCCCACGGCGTAGGGTATCTTTAGAAGGTTTTCCCTCGTAAATAAAAAAGGGTTGAAATTCTTAAAGAATTAAAACCGCATATTGTGAGTACCCGTTAAGTATTAAAATGTATCAATTTCGCGATAATATTAGTCTAAAATCATATATCCTATGTCTTAATCTAGGTTTTAAACTATGCGTGTGCCAAATGTCAGCGAAATCCGACCGCTAGTTTTTGCGTGAAGGTGTAACAAACACACATACGTCAAAACTTTCGCATTAATAATATTGATAAGATAAGATTATTTGAATTATTTTTTGCACGCTTCACACGCTGTTTGTGGGTGTGCTTTGTTCTCAATATGTCAATCTTTGACGATTTTTATGTAGAAGTTAGGAGCATGCACTCCATCTGATGGTGGTTGCCACTACTGCCCATGGATATGCCATCTACTTAAAGATGATAAGATTAGTCTTACCTGAGGATACAACTAATGAGGACTAACTTGGAACGACTCCGTATGTCTCTCTTAGCACATCTTTCAAAGTGGAATAGAGTAGCGCCCAACACTGTTATTATTAGTCAGAAATAGATGTGCAGGTACCTGTGGGGTCAAAAATTGAAAAGTCTACCTATCCTAATTTAAATAATACACAAATGTTTTAATAGTTAGTGGTTCGTGTACATCGTTACGGATTTATATTTGTAAGTAACCTCAAATACAGAAACAGGTACACATATACATGCAGATAATACATATTTGTATAAATGAAATGAAGTAAAAAGTTTTCTTTTTTAAATCGGTCTTTTTTTGTTCTCGAGGGGAAAACCTTATATAGTTACCCTACGCCGTGGAAGCGACACAGGGTTATGTGGGATTTTTACCGCACTAAAACCCCCCGGTGGCCGTCCTCGGCGCCATGAGGAGGACTCCGGGATCTACCTAACCTCGTACGACAGGCAAGAGATACCGTAGTCCTATTCTGTTCCTGGAACTACAGGGACGTTTTAAATTGATTGATGAAGTTGGAGGTACTCACAAATATTCAATTACAATGTTTTTTTACATTACGATCGTTTGTTTTTGCCATACATCTACATTTGGTAGCCATCTATCTAAATACAAGCTTTTGAAGCCAAATTTTTGATAAAAAAAAGTATAATTACCTTCGACCCTATATTTATACGCATTGATATTGTACTATTACAATTACCTTCTTAACTCATACCTTTGTCCTAATACTAAGAAATGCCGTACGCAAGTAAACACTTCTTACATAAACAAGCCATTGTAATTATATAGGGAGACGCATCCTGTGCCTATAATTATAGTCGCCCGTATTACTGGAAATTGCTTCTGTGTTATAGACTGCCTATAAAGTGTAGATTCGAAGCACAGCAGCATTTTTAATTTAACGTTTGACAATGTTAGGTTATTTGATGTTATTTTTTGAGAAATGGAAATATTAAGAGATTTCCTTATTAACTAAAGTTAAGTTATAAACAATATTAATAATTGTTTAAATCGCACGACTTTAAGACCAAATGACATTGGTGGCAAATGGTACAGGCCACAAGTAATTGTGTTTTTTATAAATAATTTTTTAAACACGCTTCTCACACTCATAGCCCCACACTAGGATTTTCTCCTGTGGCGTGTGTGTGTATGTTTGTTACTTTTTCAAGTGTAAACGGCTGGAGCGATGTTCAGAAAATTTGTTAGGGAGTTAGCTGATACTCTGGATTAACATATAGGCTACTTTTTACTATGATAAAATATGTTATTCCCACGGGACAATCGATTTTTGTTGCCGCAGGCGAAGCTGCGGGATTCAACTAGTCAAATATATGTGAACAAAAATATTAAATTACATTTATATTAAACTTGTTACATCTTATATCTGGTTTTGTCGATTAATCGCTCCGATCGACAATAGCTTTCTAACAGTTTCTGTAGTGGACAAACCGAATTTCACCTCTAGTGGGTTATTTATTTCGGCCGATCGAACAGGTGCTGGTTTTGATGCACGTACAGCGGGTTTCGGTTTTACGAAACATTTTTTGGACGCGTTGATACATTTTTATGATACTTTGACGACCCGCGTGGCGGAGCAGTTACGCCGGTCTGACGCGGAATAGGTCCCGGGTTCGATTCCCGGCCAGACAGGTATCTGATGAGTTTAGTAGATGTCTGGGTGTTTGTGTATTTGTCTTGTGTGTGTCCATGGTAGCCACGACACAGGAGAAAATTCTACTATGGGACTATGAGTGTAGAAAGTGTGTTTTTTATGATACTACAATACTACAAAGTTTTTTTGCATGTGAAATTGTTAACCCGATGAGCGACTTCAATTAGTTATTGTTGCCTTTAATATTATTAAAAACATAAGACAAGTTGCTGACATTAAAAAAATATTTTTATTATAACGTATATTGTTTAATGTTTGTCAGTAACTGACAATGAAGTCTAAGACAAATTATTTATACCAAAACAAATAATAATATAACAGGTAGAGTAGATAGTTTGTAGCATAACACCAAAGTTGCGTAAGTTATAAAAATTGAGACAGGCTTCAAAGCATTACAGTTTTATAATAGTCTAAGAATACACGACATAGCTGATTTAATCTGTAATTACAATTAATATTTCATTAAGGCGAGACAACAATTTGTCAAAGTTGACATGAATTTCTTCATTGCAATTTCGCATCAGCCTGTATAAGGCAGTGGAGGAATGTTATTAATTCGGAATTTGTTACAGCCTATACTTAACTAGCTATCACCTCAAAAGAGTTCCCGTATGAATACGAATACATGCATACCTAAATACATCACTAAAACCGACAAAGTTCGAGTCGGACTCGCGCACAAAGGGTTCCGTAAATACAAAACGCCAAAAAATCGCGTTTTTTGTTTTGAAGCCACCCATAAATATTTATTTTATTCTGTTTTTAGTATTTGTTCTTAAAACACAAAAAGAAGTACATAATTTGTTAATTTCAACTGTCTAGCTTTCATGGTTCACATACAGCCTGGTGACACACAGACGGACAGACGATCAGGCGGACAGACAGATTTTTTTTATCTGACTGAAGTAGCTAACGAACATGCAGTCCACCTGATGGTAAGTGGCCACTGCCGCCCATGGACATCTGTAATCAACTTCATACAGAACATGGGTTCAATCTGAAGTCAATCACAGATGCGTTGCTACTCCCCAGGACTATGATGGTCGCCTCATGTGAAAGTGTGCAGACAGATAGAAGAACAGCGAAGTCTTAGTAATAGGGTTCCGTTTTTACTCTTTGTGTACGGAACCCTAATACTAAACTATTGTGAAGACGTGGGAATCTTAAATTGTATTAAATAACATTGACAAAACTTTTCAATTTTATTAATGGTTGCCAATTAATATGGATTTGGTGACATTTATTTGTTATTGATTTGCCTCTGAATTTGATACTAAGTTTATATGGATTGGATGATGTTTTAAACTTATATTAATACTGAGCTTGATTTCCAGTTTTATGAATCTACATCTACTGTACAAACTCTAAAATCTATTTCAATGTTGTATAACTTTTATAACCAATGTAAAAACCATATGGCATTAAAAAAAGATATAAAAAAAAAAGAAAAACCCACTGAGTTTCTTGCCGGATCTTCTGGTCGTGTTCCGATCTGGTGGTAGTGTAAAAAAATATATATGTAACTGACAATTTGTAATTGCCTCCGTAGGCCTATGCAAAATAAAGACATTTCATTTCATTTCATATAAATATTTATGAAAGATATTTTACTAGGTTTTTGTGTTGTCCCCCACTTCTAGAAAGAAAGAAAGTAATTGTTAATTTTCACAGAACAGGTACGTAATATCAGATATTACAAAAAAGTGTTCTCTTGTCCTGCTAACAATTTGATAGCATGCAAATATAAAAAAAAACACGCTTTCTACACTCATAGCCCTACACTAGGATTTTCTCCTGTGTCGTGGGTACCATGGACACACAAGACGAATTCACAAACACCCAGACCCAGAACAGGAATCTAATCTCATCATTCAGATACCTGACTGGCCGGGAATCGAACCCGGGACACATTGCGCTTCAGACCAGTATGATAACCGCTGCGCCACGCGGGTCGTCAAATATAAATCAATCAGTATATAAATATATATAAACTAGTCATTAAAATTATTATTATTACACAGAAAATTAATATTATTATTTAAAGAAGTCATTTATAATATAATTCAGTAATATTTATTACATAAGGAGTACCTATCCTACGTTTTAGCTAGTTCATAAACTATGTGCTATTTGCTATTTGCCTTTTTTTACACATGTGTAGTAGCAATCGAGGATGCAGTATCGAGTCAAAAAAGTCACGGATGTATCCCTACTGCCAAGTACCAAGGATTGCAATGGCTACAACAACGGTTTGACTCTAGAAATCTATATATTAATACGTGAAGCAAAAACTTGTGATTCGTTTTTAAGATACGTGCCGCAGGCGGAGGAGTATGAAATTACGCACGGTTATAGTTGATGTAGGGAAGGATTGCGCAATGCAAATTTTTTTTTCAAATAATGCATAAAACATACCTTACACTCACTGGCTTGTATTTGACACAAACACATACATAATAAATTAAATAGAACATTCAACGTCTATGAAAACACATAACGTCAAAATGTCAGATGTCTTTGTCAAAATACCCGCTATTGCTTTTAAATGAGACTTAGATATTAAACCTCTTATTACCTTTCAAAATAACTTGAAAATTATTACAATTTATTTTAATTAGAGAAATGTTGGTGCTACTTTGGACAATATGAAGTTTAGTTGTAATGACGACGACTAGTAGGTACTTCTTTACCCTGTATTGTCGAACTGTGCTCAGTGTACCATCTTGTTTCTATCTCCATAGTGAATTAGCAATATTAAGTCATAATTGCAGTAATAACACTTCAACCATTTACTACGTTAAGTAATTTTAACTCTCGTGCCTATTGTAATCAACGATATCCAAAACTCGTCAGTTATAACAAAATTTATGGCTTTCTTTAATAGATTCTTGTATCAAACGCATAAAATATAATTGTCATACGCACGTGTGGCGATAAAGAACTATAATGCACATATAAATATATAGTGGCTATAAACTAGCACAATATGTTTGTAATCGATTCGATACATGCTGCCGATTACGAAATTGTGTAATATATTTTTAATATGTGTATGGCCTTTCTTCTGTCCTTACTGTTAGAGAGTAAGCGATAAGCGATAAAATATGAAATAACTTCGTTAGTCGCAATGTCAGAGCAGTGATGTCCTAATGGTTGAATGGGGGGTTAGTGCGGTAAAAATCCCACATAACCCTGCGTCGCTCCCATGGCGTCGGGTACCTTTTGAAGGCTCGAGAATAAAAAGGTGTGAGACAATAATGGTTTTATGATGTAACGTTATCAAGTAAATGCATATGCCGCTAATACATTTTAGTGAATATATTTATTCAATTCATTCATCTTACAAATTTAATAAATATGAAAAGAGCGTATAAGAATTTGTCTTGTATTCATTCCTACATAGTATAAAACAAAGCCGCTTTTCACTGTCTGTCCTTACGTATGCTTATATTTTGAAAACTACGCTACGGATTTTGATGCAGTTTTTAACAGATATAGTGATTCAAGAGGAAGGTTTTTATGTATATACATATATTATATAGTGAAGAAACACTGATAATTTAAGATTGCCTTTTAGGTGGAACGCAGATCGCCGGGTCAACTAGCTTGTATTTTATATTTCCTTTCTTGGTAGCGGTGAGACTACTGCCTTAGTTAAGGTTTGAAAGGTGAACGATCGGGTAAGGATGGGTTTTGTTAGGAGGAAAATAACGAAGTATTCTAACATAGAAGCGTTTATGACTAATGTAATTACTGTAAATAGTAATTACATTAGTTAAGACGGTTAAGAAGTGAAAACTGTTTAGTCAGAAAGTGGTTACTGGCTTTTAGAATTCCGTAGATAATGAATATAAATTTATATACGATTCTTCAATCATATTGTCTTGTCTAATTGTCTTACAGTCTAATTCTTTCTCTCGTATTTTTTGCTGAATTCGGAAAAAAACATCTTGTCAATAAGGTAAACTTAATATCTTCAAAAATGGATTAATAATCATATTGATTTAGATATAAATTAAATTATTACAGTAACCTTTACAAATTGTAAATTATTATTTAATACCAATTTTACTGTTATATTTACCATTAATTAAATACCATTGTGATTTTTATTAGTATTCAATGATTATAATAATTAAATTTTATTTATTTAGTATTCAATAGGTTTACTTTTATCAAAATATTCAAATAAAATCATGCAACCACGCTAATTAGTCAACATAAAACGTACCGTTATCGTAACCACTTTATTAGCTTGCGCCTGCGACTTTGCTCGTGTGAACTTTTGGTTGCCCATATGGGCAGTTATAATTAAATGTATTGCATAAAATTTGATAAGATACGTCGAAACACTTTCTAATAACGAAGTCTCTCGTAGTTTGTCGTAGAAGTAGTCGTTTAGTTTTTTCCTAACTCCTATCTGTCTGAAAGGGAGACATCGTGTAGAAACCTACACTCTTGAGAGTTCTTTAAAAAGTATTGAAAGATGTGTGAAGTCATAAAGGCTAAATAGAGCAGTGGGTCCTACCGCTCATCTGGGAGGAGTCCGATGGGGCAACGCGGCAGGACTCCGGATGAGTTTCTTTGGAGATCCCGGAGTCATCTTTATAGCGCTGTGGACGACTACCGGTGAGGTTTTAGTGCGGTAAAAATCCCACATAACTCTGCGTCGCTTCCACAGCGTCGGATACCTTTAGAAGGTTTCCCCCTCGACAGCAAAAAAAAAAAAAAAGAAAAAAAAAAAGATGTAGTCACCTAGTAAATTAAAAAGTAATTAATTCCTGCCAGAAAATGGCATACATATAACTTTTACACTGCTAAGTTAATCGCGCCTTTTAGTAAACTTTTCAAAATGCATTTTTTTTTATTTCTCTAAATTCAAATTTCGAATTACGTCTATTTATTCCCACGCTGGCGTTACGTCTACAATTTCATGATCCATTAAATGGTTTCAGAGGTTAATGACAACATATTTACATGTATATAAATATTCATTCTATATATGTAGATGACTCAGAAAATGTAATGCTAAGACAGGTTTAGTAGAAAAATGTGAGAAAAATCTCACATTTCATAATCTGTGGAAGCTGGTTTGCTCGGTAACTCGGATGCTGGCTATTACGACCACCGGTTTGGTACAGAGAAAATTGCACTTGCTAACTTACTGGATGTAAGCACTAAGTTTATATCCTTTACCATCTTCTAAAACTAGAATACAGTTGTGTTTAACACTTGCCTTTTTATTTCCTCGAAGGGGAACCTTTAAAAGGTACCTGACGCCGTGGGAGCGATGCAGGGTTATGTGGAATTCTTACCCGACGAAAACCCCCCTAGTGACCGTTCTCGGCGAAAGAGGACTTTGAGATCTCCAAAAGAAACGCAACCGAAGTTCTCTGAGCGTGTTGCCCCATCGGGCTCCTCACAGATGGGAGCTGGGCCCACCGCTCCGTCTGGTCTTTACGACAGTATGCGACCAAATATACCGCCGTCCTTCGCGGGGTCGCCTGACCGAACGATTTGAGCTCTCACTTTAGCTGCTCGCAATCCCGAAAGCTTTTAGTCGCCTCTTACGACAGGCAGGAGATACCATAACCCTATTCTAATCTCGGAACTACAGGGACGGCGGCGTCACCGTCCCTGTACCTACGAAGTCGAATTGCGCAGAGTTCTCCGTCTTCAATTGCACTACCAATACAAAAACAATAGAAATCTTACGAGAATGTCGTCAACCCATTATTGTCCCACTGCTGGGCACGGGTCTTCTCTCGGAAGGAGAGAGTTTGACGTGAATAAATCATTGAAATTAATTTTAATAAATCCTACGAGTATTATATTATCATCATTAAGATAAATCATAAAAAAGAAAAAAGTCATAAATATGCCTAATTAATGCCATTTCTTGCATTTTAGATTTAAACTAAGATAAATTTTAATATCCTAATAAGAATATTCTACGTGGATGTGACGTGTTATTTCTCTGGTTTGAATTTTGAATTTAATAAGCTAACAAAATTTGTTCTGTATGAAGTTGCTTACAGATGTCCAAGGACGGCAGTTACCGATTACAATCCGGTGGACTGCTTCCTCGTATGCTACCACCTCCCAGAACTTTTTTTTTAAAACTCCGGGTGTGTAGGTTTCCTCGCGCCGTTTTCTTCACTGAAAACCAGTGATAATTAATTTCTAATACGCACATAAATCGGTGGTTCTTGCCTAGGTTTGAACCTCGGACCTCCCGATCGAGAGGGCAAGATTCAACCAAGGCTATCACTACTCATCTTTAAAGCATCTTTTACCGTCTCAAGACTAAAATACCGCTTTCCGCTGTTATACGTTTTCTAGTGGTTTCGTCGTCGGGCTGTCTACAAAACCATGTCGATACCTTGAATAAATTATTCGAATCTTGCGACCTAGCCAATGTCGACCGGTTGGCATTTTGAATAGAAATGTGCTTATTCGTATAACATGGTTATAAATTTCTTTTGGTATGACAAATACGGTACTTTTAAGTATGCGGGCGAGATGGGAGCGTGAATTCGTTTTTCTGAACTCAAGAATCGTGTGAAAGTGACATTTTGATTGTTTTTGGTTTATGTTTTATAATAATTAATTGCCGTTTTGTTGTGAATTTACATTAATGTATGTTTATCTTTCACGTGTTGGCCGAGGATTGAACCCGGATTTTTGATTTTGTTTTTCTTAGTTTAAGATTGAGATAAGTTCGTAGCAGTTCAGTTTGCTTCTAAATAATTATGAGATACAGTAAGAAAACGGATGTAAGTCTGATTTTTTGGAATTGTCTTCTGATAAATTTGTTACAACACGTTTCGATGTAATTTTATTTTTCTAATGCACATATATATATATCGATAAAATCTATCGATAATCATTTTCTGAGAATTGTGGTATATGAGTCGTTTCGTCTAAAATCAGACTGAAATCCCTTTTGTCTAAGGGCACAGAATTTATCATAGTACTCGATAAGGAACTTCTCTTAGAATAGGGCTATGGTATCTCCTGCCTATCGTAAAACTCGACTAAAAGGGGCTTCCGGGGTCGCAGGCGGCTAGAGTGGGAGCTCGAACCGTTCGGTCAGACGTCCCCGGGAAGAACGGCATACCGTCGTTAAAACTAGACGAAGCGGTGGGCACAGCCGCCCATCTGGGAGGAGCCCGATGGGGCAATGCGCTCAGAGAACTCCGGTTGCCATTTTTTGGAGACCCCGGAGTCCTCTTTGTAGCACTGAGGCCACCAGGCGGGTTCAGTGCAGTAAAAATCCCACATAACCCCGGGTCGCTCACACGGTGTCGGGTACCTTTTGAAGGTTTCCCCCTCGAGAACAAAAAAGCCCATTACGCTGGCTACATACTGATTAATAAATTTTACAATCTTTAGAAAATGAGAACTTTATTATAAAAAAATAATAATAGAGAGTAGGCGTAAAAAAGGAAAGAACATTTGCTAATAAAACTTTTCATCATCATATGAAGTTAATATGAAATTGCATATGGATATAACATAAAAATCAAACGGGACTCGAATCTTAGAGCCCCTGTGAGAAACAGACACTGAGAATCACTATTTAGGTTAGTTAAACGCGGCAGTTAAAACGTAAAATTAAATATCCGTCTATAAATATATGTCTCACACAAACACATGCACACTATCAGTTTAATCTTCATATGTATCACATTAACTCACAATAAAATTTATATTCATGTGTGTTAGGATAACCTAGATCTATCTAAAGATAACAAAAAAAAACTGTCTCGTCCATACATATCTTTACAAATCTGTGTATCTATGTTTTAGTATATTACTACGTGGAGCGAAAAGTTGGGTAGCGTTTTTAAAAAACTTGCCGCGGACGGAGGAGTATGAAATTTTTCACGGTTATAGTTGATGAAGTGAAGAAGCACGGAATGCTATTTAACAAATGCATAAAACATACATCAAATCAACTAAAAACGCATTACACACACACTACCGTGCATTTGACACATATATAGGTAATAGGTAAACGAAATAAATAATAATGTCTTATTACGAAGACACATAACGTCAACAATGTCAGATGTCTTTGTCAAAATACCCGCTATTGCTTAGTTAATTAAACATCTTTATACATTTGACGTGTGTATTTAAAATAACTTGAAAATTATTACAATTTAATTGAATTTGAGAAATATTCGTGCTACTTTGGACAATATCAAGTTTCGTTTTTGAGTTGAATTACGGTCGAATTTCGACCGTTGCGACGAGTGACTAGTTCTATATTGTTTCTCCTTATAGACTAGCAGAACTCACGCGACTTCGTTCGCGCAGACTTAAAGAAACAAAAAAAAAACGCTTTCTACACTCAAAGCCCCACAGTAGGATTTTCTCCTGTGTCGTAGGTGCCATGGACGCACACAAAGACGAATACACAAACACCCAGACCCAGAATAAGAATCTAAACTCATCATTCAGATACCTGTCTGGCCGGGAATCGAACCCAGGACACACTGCGTGTCAGACCGGTACGATAACCGCTGCGCCACGCGGGTCGTCAACTATATCATATGTGTTAAAATAAAATTTTATGCAATTTTATTCCACCTTGACTAACTTTACTGAAGGTTTAGCTAGAACCCCTTATATATTCTAGTAATAAAATTAGCCTATGTTACTTGGGAATAATGTAGCATTCTAATGGTGAAAGAATTTTTAAAATCGGTTGAGTAGTTTTTAAGTTAACTCATAACAAACATACAAAAATACAAAGTTTTCCTCTTTATAATATTAGTATAGATTAAATAGAAATAAATAATTTAGTAAGAGGCGATATCTTCAATCTACTTGCTTTATTACTAGAGCAAGTTGTTATGCGTATCAAACGAGCCTGCGCGAAAGTGGTTCCAAGTGGAATAATTTCTATGAAAATCCTAGCTTCGTACAATTGATAGTAAATTACTTGTAATTATGTTGCTATAAAAAGGCTTAGTAAATGTCTGTGCCTCTCGTGAAAATGTGTATAAGTCTGATTTAACAAAAATTATATTTAAATCAATGTTAAGTTTTTTTAATATATGTAGGTACTGATGGACAGTTGTTTGGATGCAGTTTCTTTAATTAAATTTATCAAATTATATCTTATTTAAGAATTAATGAGTTAATAAATATTATATTTTTTTAAAATTACCTGATATATAATTCTAAATTGGCTTTTTTAGAAAAAAATGTTAGAAAGATTTTCTTTCATGAAATTATTAAAAACAAAAAAACAAAACGTTTCGAAAAGCGGGTATTTATCAAAAGGTGACGGTATTCTAACAATTTAGGTTAAAAAAGTCAAAAAGTAAAAATCTGACTTATACACGTTTTCACAGGGAGATAGATTCTAGGAAAATGTATTAGAATCTTGTATGGAGATGTCGTTCGAACTTGTACATGTGATTATGAAATGTTAGTTAATTATGTAGCTATTTTTCTAAAATAATGTGCATATTAATCTCTAGTGAACCAGTGTACCAGAGAGTTCTTTAGAAAGAAAAAGTTTTCATAATATATGTATCAAGTAAACTAATACGTACTTGGCCAGCGTGGTGTACTATGACGAAAAAAGACTTTTATTCTGAGAGAAGACACGAATAAGATTGAAGTCTTAACTAAATGGTGGTAGAACCATATTTCGGTTAAGGAAGCATCACCGCTACACCCATTTTGAACGTGAAGCAGTTCTTGCGTTTTTACATAAGAAGCTTCCATTTACTCCTTAAAAGTGGCAATGCATTTATTTTTGACTTCAGATAGCATCTCTTCTACACGAAGGTAATTACAGGAATTGCTATAGCTATTCAAGGTGGTAGAACTAATGTAGTTCGACCGGCGAAGTACCACCGCCGCACCTATTTCTAGTGAAGCATTTCTTGCGTTTCGATGGAAGGGTGTGGTTGCTGGCACACTTTCACATGAGGCGACCATCTTAGTCCTCGGGAGTAGCAATGTCTGTAATTGACTTCATATAGAACCCATGTCCCATTTGAAGTTTCTCACAGATGTCCATGGGCGGCAGTGACCACTTACGATCAGGTGGACTACATGCTCTTTTGCTACTTCAGTTAGATAAAAAAGAAGCTAATTATAATTTAAAGACACGATACAATGTAAAGATCTAGCTTAGTCTTAAAAAACACATAGACTACAGTACAGTAACCGACCCGCGTGGCGGAGCGGTTACCATACCGATCTGACACTCAATGGGTCCCGGGTTCGATTCCTGGCCAGACAGGTATCTGAATGATGGGTTTAGATTCATGTTCTGGGTAGGGGTGGTTGTGTATTCGTGTTGTGTATGTCCATGGTATCCACGACTCAGGAGAAAATCCTACTGTGGGGCTATGTAAAAAAGTGTGTCTATACACGCGGAGATTTCCACCTATTAACGGCAGATAGATTTTTTATTACTTACTTCTAAAAAACGGGTTGATATGAAAACCTAATTCTATATTAAACTAACGGAATAGAACTGTTAATAAACACGTCTTACTAATATTGTAAATGCGAAAGTATGTAAGGATGTATTTTGTACTCTTTCATACAAAATATGAATGTAGAACCAGTGTTCAAATTTCGACCGTTGCAACGAGTGACTAGTATGTGAAATTATATCAGAAACATCATATCTCAAGTAACGATACTTCTAACCTATCGATAATCCATTACACATGACAATAAAACAAAAACCAATCGAGGCCCGACCATTCATACGGCCGCTAAAAAACAAAGTTTGTATGTAGGCATCATGTTACAGTCAGAGCTAGAAACCGGTTAGAACTATTTGACTTGTCGTTAATTAATAAAAAGATATACAAGTCAAATGGAATAAAATTTTAAAATAGAGGTAAGTAATTAAAAAATGTATATTTTCAAAAATTTTGTAAAAATTGTATTTATGTATTGTAGTACATCTTATTTAGGGAACATAATAAATGCGAAAGTTTGTCAGGTTTGTTACTTTTTAAAAACGAAATTTGGCACAGTACTAATTTATGTCCTGCTTCACTTGGACGTGGATTTCACACACCTCCGAGAACTTTTTTACAGAACTCTCCGTTGTGTAGGCTCACGATGTTTTCCTTCTCCCAAAAGCAGTGATAATTAATTTCTAATACGCAGAAAATTGCCTGGGATTGAACCTCGGAACTCCTGATGGAGAAGGTAAGTTTAAACCATTAGGCTATCACTGCTCAACCATTGGATCGCTACTTTATTTAAAACAGCAAAATTAAAGATTCCAAAAACAAATGCAAAAAAATAAAAACAAAATAGATTTTTAAACGCTTTTTATGCCAAAGCCTGTTGATTCTTTGCTATGAATATATACATACATAAGGAAAAAAATAATAGTAAAACATTTATATTTTTAATAAAATTATTGTGTGTTATACATATTTATATTACATTACTTATATTATTTTAACTTTAATCAACATTAGCCCATTGTATTATGAACATAAAACTATTAGACCTGCAACATCGTATATAAAAACCGGCGGTTCAGATTGACATCTGTCCGTTCATGTAGCTTCTCACGGTCGGTTGAACAAAATCAGGTATTACAATTAAATTATAAATCATTCACGCAGAGTAATTAGTTACAATGACAGGGTACTGACTTCAAAACAATTGTTTTATATAGGCAGTGTTTTAATTAAGTTATTTGTATATTTTTATCGTTTTTAGTTCGCTTAAAAATATATTTAAGGAGAAATTTAATATAAGACAATTTTTGCGAATGATAATATCATTATGTTATATATTATGACATATTATGTCTTATTATTATTTAATAAAACTACGTGTGATTTTATTCTGGACATGTTTTATATCTTTCTTTCGCATTATTATGTTTATTACTATATATATATATATATATATATATATATATATATATATATATATATATATATATATATATATATAAATTATTGAACAACAGTCTTTGTTCAAGGTTACGGTGAACATTTAGAGTACGACTAAATCAATTATGATGAAACTTTAAATTTAGGTAAAAACAAAAAAAATAAAGGCTCTACAAAAAACTTTCTGAAATATGCATAGTAGCACGCAAGACTACCAAAGAGCTAAAGTATATATTATATATGTGTCTCTATCTGTCTTTATGTATGTAATAATAATAAAACTGTTGAAACTATACCCAAGGCTAAACCTCAACAGGAAATTAATGGCACTTCCATCTTTGTTATTCTAGGAAATGTAAAAATATTACAATACTTTGACAAAACCACCTAAATAGTTCAAGGTTAATTCGTGGCTTCGTCTGTCAGCATAAGAAATATAGCTTCAATATTGATACCTATGAATATCGTTACAGAAATATATGATTGTATGTTTGTTTGTCGTATTATTTCAAAATACTATGTCACTAATGTATTCATCAATAAAATATTTTTAAAAGTAGATATAGTAAAAAAGACAAACCTTTTAAGTTCTTTGTCGGATCACTCAGTACTGTGTTTTTAAGTACGTAAGTAATTCTGTTATGTAAAATATTACATCATTTTTATTACATTACATTCTGTTTCATTACATTACATATTATTTCATTTCTCCTGGTTACATTTTATTTCACTATCTACTTAGTAAATAACATTCGTTTCTCATTCATATTTGAACCAAATATAAAAAAATCGCAAGAGTAAACCCGCGTGGTATGACTCGTTAGCAACAGTATATCTGCTTCATTTATTTCGGCAGGTGTTTTATTCCAAAAACTTATTAGAACTCAGAACATAACAATGCTTTTAGCAACCGATTATAATTTTAATTGGATGTATCTATTCAAATTCAATGCATTAATTTATATTATCTCATTTAAATGCAATCGATTTACCAAATTAACGCAAAAGCAAGAGATCGTCTAATCTAAGTAGAAAAAAAATATTGTACTCGTTTCTATTCTTTCTGGGATCATTAATTGGTTAAATTTACTATGTTAATGATGTTATTGGTTTATTGGTTGTATCTATTAGCTCAGTTAAATAGTTTTTACTTTATAAAATATTTATATAATAATCATAATGCTAATTTAAACCTAAATTTACCCCTTCATATATCGCACTGTTGGGGACAATGTTCGATACCTAGAATGGCATATAGCTTACACGCTTTGTATGCTGCAAAAATGCTGGTTCGTTGAAGGAGGCAGAAATTAATAGCCGGCGCGAATTTCACACGTTTAAAATTATTATTTTGTCTGTATCATAGACACATATACCCAGAGGAAAAAATGTTTTTCTTTTACATTATTTTGAACGCCTGCTTGAGTGAGAATTAAACGTCACTCACAGACGGCCATCTAATGGTAATCAACCCCAAATAAGATTTGAATCTTATCTGAAGGTAGTACCAGAGCATTTGCTACCAAGGAGAAATAACTTGACCAGGGAACGGACGGTTAGGGTTAACAGTATCAATATATCTGCTATTAACCTATTCATATATCGGTTAACCGAAACTACCCGTTAAGTAATTATTTCGGTTAACAGAATCCATAGATATTTAAGTTTGTGTTGGCACCCTTACATCGTATAACAGAAAGATTTCTATTAACCGCAACGTTTCGGTTCAGAATAAAATATCGTATTTATTCGTGCAGTATTTCGGTTAACCGTTTCGAATTTCGGTTAACCGTTTCAAATGTCGGTTAACCATTTCAATTAGTAACAGATATAGAGGGTAACCGATTGAACCGGGTAACATTTATTAGGTTTTCCGATCCCTGCTTCGGATAAGTATATCTCCGTTTGGCTCTTCAGACAAGAACACAGCTACGCTGTGATGCAGAAATGGGAACGGCAACGATGCTACTGGACCCACAAATATTTCTACCACATTTATAGAAGTGAAAATTTTTTTTATGTACCGAAGTATTATAAAAATAATAGGTACGTAGGTACAAAAATATACAACACTACTTAATCTTGTCAAACTAATGTAGGTCAGTACCAAAGTAATCCGAGCTTAATTTTTTTGTCAACGCTACCTGTTGATGCCAGAATGATTCAATTGAATCCGCGGTATGCGTTAGTTTCCACTCATTGTGAACCGTCACCGACTACTTTCTACCTTACATACATGTAGAGGTGTCGCCTTGCTCAATCTGTCTATCTTAGTTTGACGACAGATATCGCTGACCACCGCTTATGTAGCCACCAAGCTCATTGTTGAGCGAAAACAACCGTTGCTCCAACACAATAGGATTCATCGTCTGTTTATCCAAGTCCTCTTTAAGTTGGTTCGCACGAAAGTGGTACGAGAGGTAGTCAAATAATTTAACAATCTTTTTAGAAATGATTAATCATTTAACAAAAGGCTTGCAAAACTAGAACGGCTTGACTTAAGTAGCGGAGTTGAGAGTTTTAGAAATCAATACAGAAAAAGTTAAACTATGCTTGGAAGTCTTGTGTCCGTTACGCTACAGTTTTTTTGTTGAGATTTTTAGACAGAGAATTATTAAATATCATGCCATATTTTAACACCCAGTAGTCACAAAGTAATAGAAATAAGTTTGATATATTATAGTTTTAGTAATGAATTTTTGAACGACTTGAAGTGGAGAAGGTTATCAATTTGATTATGTTTTTGTTCTTGACGACCCTCGTTTCGGAGCGGTTACTATACCGACCTGACGCGCAATGGGTCCCGGGTTCGATTCCTGGCCAGACAGGTATCTGAATGATCGTCTGGGTCTGTGTGTTTGTGTATTCGTCTTGTGTGTGTCCATGGTACCTACGACATAGTAGAAAATCCTAAAGCGTGTTTTCTTTTATCTATAACTAATGAAAACATAGACAGGTTACTTGGTGAAAATGGGCGGATGGAAATGAGCTGAAATGGAAGCGTTTGCTTCATCAATCTTATTAAAATGCATTTTGGTACGTGATATAGCCCCCATTAGAGGTATACATAGTATATAGAGTGGTATTTAGTGTACCTTCCGTAGTGTGCCCGTAAATTGCCGCATAATTTAACAAAATCATTAAGAATGATTATCGAATGTTATCTATTGTTTAACTAAATTAATAAAATAGCTTTATTATTAGCAGCAAAGCTAATGAGTTTTTACTTTCGATATATCTTTTTTCTTCTAAAAAGACAACGAAAAATACATTTATCTTTTGGCTTACATTGCATACTTTTTTATCTGATTGAAGAAGCAAACGAGCATACAGTCCACCTGATGGAAAGTGGTCACTGCCACCCATGGATATTTGTAATTAACTTCATACAGAACATGGGTTCCCTCTGAAGTCAATCACATATACGTTGCTACTCCTGAGGACTATGATGGTCGTCTCATGTAAAAGTGTACCGACAACCACACCCTTCCATCGAAACGCAAGAAATGCTTCACGCTAGAAACAGGTGTGGCGGTGGTACTTCCCCGGTCGAACTACACTGGTTCTACCACCTTGCCATTGCACTTTTAATATCGAACTTCAAGTCCAAAGTGACATTAAAAAGAGAAATCAAGCCTCAACAGTAAAACAGACTAATTAAACAATTACTTAGGACCTTAGAAAGTTGAAATTTAGTCATTAGCAGCATCCCATTAATTAGTTCATCCGGTAAGAAATACCGTAAATTATTTGATTAATTTTATAGCTTCACATATGGGCTTCAATCAGAGACTATTATTAAAGATAATGTTTGTGGCATATAACATCATATGATACTTTCGACGAAATTGCTGCCATAGGCGTCAGTTAATGTAGGAAGGTCATTAATCGGTACCGTAAAAGCTATAATTTCGCAAATTGGTGGGTTGAACGGTATATCTTCATATTTAGTGGTCAGCGATAGTATAATTAAACACCTAGCTTGTAACGTTTGAATGTGTTTAATAGAATGGACTATTGATATGTGTGTGTATCTGCATGTGGAGTATACACATACCCATGTGTATGTGCAAATAAATAATGGGTAAACGTAAAAATAACACCTTTTTGCTTTTTTTTCTCGAGGGGGGAAACCTTAAAAAGTTACCCAACACAGGATTATGTGGGATTTTTACCGCACTAAAACCCTCCTGGTGGACGTCCCCGGCGCTATAAAGAGGAGTCTGGGATCCCAAACGAATCGCAACCTTCACCTGCCTGTCGGAATAGGCGACTAAAAGGAGCTTCCGGGGTTGCGAGCTGCTAGAGTGGGAGCTCGAACCGTTCGGTGAGGCGACCCCGCGAAGGACGGCGGTATGTGTGGTCGCATACCGTCGTAAAGACCAGACGGAGCGGTGGGCCCAGCCGCCCATCTGTCAGGAGCTGGATGGGGCAACGCGCTCAGTGCATCGGAGATCTCGGAGTCCTCTTTGTAGCGCCGCGGACGGCCATCTTTAGTACGGTAAAATCCCACATAGCCTTACGTTGCTCCCACGGCGTTGGGTACCTTTCAAAGGTTTGCCCCTCGAGAGAAAAAAGGTGTTCTATCGTCAACGTTGCGCTGCTCCTCCCGATGATTATGGTCGTCTCAGATAAAATGAGCCGGTAGCCATGGACTGAATTTATTACATAGATAAAGATACTTAGGTATGCCTCATGTCCATTGTCTGCAAAGCCTTTTCCACTTAAAAAATCCAACTAACCTTTTGTCGGTATTAAAATGGCACACATTATTGAGTGTTGAAATACTAATATATAGTTAGAATTTCACTATACTTAAAGTAATTTTTGCAAGTGCAACTTAATTAAAGCGAGAAACATAATGGTTGTAATAAAAAATAAATTAGTACTTAAAATGATAAGTGTTCCAAATAATAATTGGTGCTTTTGAACAATCTAGAACAATTGTTTGAATGTGGCCTTGTGGAACAATAGATGATTATATAGGCCAAGATTTTAGGCATTTAGAAGTAATTATTTTTATTGTATTGAATTTCCTTTTGTGGGTAATTGAGTAGATAATTAAGTTTCTATGTAAAAGAGTTATTATAACTTTTACAGTTAAAGTTGACTTTTGCTTTGACGACCCGCTTGGAGGAGCGGTTACCATACCGGTCGGACGCACAATGGGTCCCGGGTTCGATTCCCGGCCAGACCAGGTATCTGAATGATGAGTTTAGATTTATGTTCTGGGTCTGGGTGTTTGTGTCTTGTGTGTCCATGGTACGAACGATACAACAGAAAATCCTAGTGTGGGACTATGAGTGTAGCAAGCGTGTTTTAAAGCAAATAGTCACCGAAAATGTAGGTATATACTTCTTGTCAACTCATTATTGTCCCACTGCTGGGCCATAGTCCACTGCGCTGGCCAAGTGTAATTCACTCACCACCGAGAACTTTTGCAGTTGATTCATTATATTGTTTCTGTGTGCGGAAGAAAGTAAGAGTAGGGGAGAGCGGGGCTGGTTTTAACGGAGGTAAGAATTAACAAGATTATTCCCGCTAAACTAAAAGTGTTAAAAATATGATATTCCGTTTATATACACTAGATACATAGCCAAACCTGCTGCGACTTGCCAATTGCCAGCGAGTCGTTGCTTGTAATAGTTGTGTGCAGCGGCTTAGGATTGACAGGTAATTAATCATTTTTGATTTTGCAAAAAATTGATTTGAGACTTATTTAATCGTTGAATCGAATTAAAGTATGTTATGAATCTAACTCTATTTTATTGACAGTAACACTATATTATTTGTTTGTAATTATTTTGTCCAATTTATTTTCTATGATTTATTACTAAAAAAAGTGATCTTGGGGCTAAAATTAACAAACTGAGTAGGGTAAGTATTAACATGTTAATACTTACCCTACTCAGTTTGTTAATTTTAGCCCCATGATGATTTAAATGATCTTTAAATGTGCCAGAAACATTAAATGAAAAGCCTACAGAAAAGTTTAACATAAGTTAATAAGGCCGCATCCAAAGCATCTTCACGATCAAAGGATCCAAACGAAAGCGTGTAAGGAAATCAACAATTCCCACTCACACTCCCGAAAAAATTGCCTTAGAGGAAGAAGTCAAATTAAAATAAAAGTCAAAAAAGATAAAAAGTAGTCAGATGAAAACGAAAAATAAAGTTAAAGGTAAGGGAAAAGGGAGAGGTAAAGGTAAATAAACCTGGAGAGTAGAAGCAAAAAAGGTTAAGAAGTGTATTCTAAAGGATGATTGCGAAGAAGATGCTTGCTTTTGTTTAGATTGCACTGAGTCTTATAATGAAGACACATCTGGACTCGACTGGTTACAATGTATTTTATGTAAAAGATGGGCTCACATCACTAGTATCAAATGTGATACAAGAATACATACGAATACATGTCTTCATTGTTTCTCGGATGATGAGGAATCGTATGTATATGTGTATACAAATAATTATTGCCTCAAATGGAGAAGGTATTTCCGTCTAAAAATGCCAAATAGACTATTGTTATTTTTATATGTTCAAGTAAAAATTAGATTAACAACTAATAAATGAGACTTTTATTGCCTTATTAGGATAGCCAGAGAATATCTGAGACTAAAAAGTTTATATTAAGTTTAGATATTAAATTTAAAGGCTGAGTATTAATATTTGTAGGCAAAGAAAATCTTTAAATTTTGTCAATCATTAATAGATAGTGAAGATTTAAAAGATTATATGTTATGTACCTTATTGGCATTGCATAATACTGTTGACAATATAGTTTATATATAACTTTTAAATAAAAAGTATAATGTGTGTGTAATAATGTTTATTGCCTTAGAAATATTAAAATTGTGACAATAATTATTAATGAGTGTAGATTTAAAAGAATACACTACATTCTCGTTATACATCTTACAAAAAGTACTGATTTGTATAACTGTAAAGACAATAAATCATTTTTAATAATATAAATGACACTTTATTTAAATATTTGACTTAATTGTAGTATATGTTAATGTTGGTATTAACCCCTTACGTTAATACTTACCCCAGCTCTGTTAATATTTGCCCCAGATGCGGGGTACATATTAACTAATGACTTTTTTGGTTTTGATGACTCTGTTTCTAAAACCACTTACAAAACTGATTGTTTTTGTTACTTATATCATAGCTAATTAACCAAAGCATGTTATAAATTAAAAATATAATAAAAAAGTTCATTATTATTGAAAATATTAACCATAATGCAAAATTTGTTAGTACCAGCCCCGCCTTCCCCTAGTTTACTAAAGTCATGGCAGTAGCTAGCTTTGTTAAGGGGGAATTGAAAGTGGCGATTGGCGAAAAAAAAGGCACAGTTAGTTATATTTTTACTACTGAATCACTGGAACCCTCTCTTGACATAGGACGAGAAAAATATACGACTGAATATTTTTCCTATCTCGTCTAAGAGAGGATCCGAAATCAATAGACTAGAAATTTGGAGACAAAAAAAATCCCTTCTCTTTCAAGTTTTTTTGCTTATGCTAAGAGGGTTGGGTGGACCGTATTTTAAAACCCCTATTTACTCATGATCACAGTCAGATATATTTAAACGACGTATAGTGCTACACATGAAGCTGAGTCAATAGTGGTCACCCATCCAACTCCCGACCGCAATCGACAACTTTGTCCTAATTAAATTTGTCGTTTCGTTACGTAGTTGGTACTCTACACAAGCAGCGGCGTTATGATTTTTTCGTTATCATTTCTGTTGAAGCCATTTTCGTTTAAAAATCTTACATCCATTTTTATACAGTAGCTACTGAGGCCTTAAATTATTCTCTATGTTATCGTAAAAAAAACTTATTATTTTCAAATGACCGACACATACGAAGTTGTTAGTAAAGTCAATAATAATACCGGTCGCAACGGTCTAAATTATTTTTTATTAATTTTCAAGTTATTTTAATACACTCGAAACGTAAAAAGAGGTACCTATAAGTGACAAAGCTGTGAAAATGAATAACGGATATTTAGACAAAGACATCTCAATTTTTGACTTTACGTGTTTTCATAGTAAGACTTTGAATGTTTTATTTCGTTTATTATATATATGTTTGTGACAAATGCACGGTAGTGTATGTAATGTGTTTTTAGTTGATTTTATGTATATTATATGTATTATTTGAAAAAAATCCTACACTCCTTCTCCTCCTGCAAAATTTCACACTAATCCGTCCGCGGCATATTACTTAAAAATGCACCACAAGTTTTTGCTTCACGTATTAATATATGGATTTTGGTAAATGAAACAATTTTTGGGCTTACCATAATAATTCAGAACACAACGAGAGGTTTAGATTCAGTTTTATCGATCTTATCTCACAACCTTCATATGCTTTTAGCTCCAGAACTGATAAGAATCTGCATCTATAATAGACACCTGTTTCGCTGATTTATTGACTGACCGTCTAACAGTGCTATTGTTTTAGTTTATTATCAAAGCCATCAAAGTTGCGAATAGTAGAAAGTAATGGATTGAATAAAGTGGTATTACGTTACAGTTTCGGTAAGTAACCCAAATTTTAATGTTATATTGATTATTTAAGTCGGTGTCGATTTACATATTTAATGCAAGAAAATTAGATTCTACATATTTTTGCAGAAGTAGATAAATAGATTCCATTGCACCAGATGGTAGGTGGGTACTCCGCTCATATGTAAGCAACTTTATACACAGAATATATATATTTTTTTATCTGACTGAAGTAGCAAACGAACATGCAGTCCACCTGATGGTAAGTGGCTACTGCCACCCATGGACATCACTGTAATCAACTTAATACAGAACATGGGTTCCATCTGAAGTCAATCACAGATGCATTGCTACTCTCGAGGACTATGATGGTCGCCTCATGTGAAAGTGTGTTTGTTATATTCAAAGTCAATCTCAGATGCGTTGGTGTTTTCGAGCACCACGATAGCCTTATATCATAAGTGAGCAGGTTGGGACGACTCATTTTAGTGTGTTATTTAAGAGTTGTTCTACCAGGAAGGCACAACCGTTACACCTGTTTCTAGCGTAAATAATTCTTGCGTTTGGGCGAAGAATGTGGTCAGTGGCTCACCTTTCTAAATGGCGATTATCTTAGTCCTCAGGAGCATCTGTAATTTCAAGTAGAGTGCCTGTTGTCATGTGGTTGTTTGTGGATATCCATGGCTGACGATGTTCGCTTACCATCAGGTGGACTGCTCGTTCGCTACTACGAAAATATGTGGGTATAACCCATTATTGTCCCACTGCTTGGCATGAATCTTCTCTTAGAATGAGAGAGTTTTAGGCCATAGTCCACCGCACTGGCCAAGTGCAAATTGGTGGACTTCACACACCTCCGAGAACTTTTTTTTAAGAACTCTTGGGCGTGTTGGTTTCAAAAATATGTAATATTAAAAAAAAATACTCTCAATAAAAATATACCCACAAAAACAGTTGAGCAGTTCTAAATAATAGCATAGAAAGTACTCTATCAAATTCTGAATTAAAAGACATTACTCTTATCTTATCAGTCGATTTCAATTTACAAATGCCAATTTATTAATATCATATCATAACTTCGAAATATTGGACATGTGGGTAGGCGGTAAATTAAATAAGCTATTTCGAAAATATATTTAATTGTAACCTGGTTTTGATCTAAAATCAAATCTGAGAAAAATAATGGACGCCAAAGGCCGAAACATAACATAGGCGTGCCGTAAAATATTGCCGCTGTAGGGTGTATTCTGTTTATTGATATTTCGAAAATAAATTACGACTAGTTTGGACGCATGGCTTTATCTATGTGAAAAAAAAGTGTAAGAATATATGGGAATAGAATGGGGATTTCTCTTTTAGTCACAGATGTATTGATGTTAGTCACAATGTGATGTGTGAATGTCGATGTATAGAAATAATAAATATTAGTCATCAGACTATACTAGACTTTAGTAATCAATATGGAATAAAATTGGGCTACCACTTACAATTTGTCACAAAAACATTGCTACTTCTCACAACAATGTCATCTGCGAAATTATGTTTCTAATACAAGAGGGTATGTGAGACGCAGTGGATTCCGGGTTCGATTCCTGGCTATAATATATCTGATAAATGATAAATTTAATATATTTTTTCGGTTTTAGTATTTTTCATGTGTGGTATCCATGACATCTATGATACAGAAAAAAAAATAGGACCATCAGTGTAAATAGCAAAAAGTAAGGATACTCCCAGATACCATCCGGACGAGCAGCCTTACGGAGCAGTGCCTACCTTGTTTGAACTACGCATTTATTACAGACAAACAAACATATTTTTACACTATTACATATAGATCAGTTATTTAGCTATTCAAAGATAAATAACAATGGAGAGATACTCTAAATTATGATTACGATATGGCAATTTGGGCGTTGCTAGAATACATTTAATTCGGCGTTCTAATTGAAACAATACGTATAGTGGTCATAAATTTTTGACTGTCTCAAGTTAATCGAGTAGGCTTGTTCGCTGGTGGTCGGCAAGATCGATCGCTTTTCATTCAATTGACCAACAATTTTGGTTATAACGGTGAACGTGAGATGGTATCGAACGATTAACGTCGTTTTTTTTTTGTTGTTTGCGTTTTGTTTTAATTTCGTAGTAGAAATTTTAAGTAGCGGTAGCTACTTAGTCGTCATTGGTTATGGATTTTTGTAACAAAATAGGAGAAATATTACTTGAGGTCTAACAAAGAGGTTTAAGATCGAACGATTCATGTGTAGGCAGCCATATATTCTTGAGATACTGATAATTGATGAATTACTGTTTCTAAGGTAAAAATAAAAAAAAAGATGTCGCTACCTTTGTGTATACTCTACAGCCTTGTACACACTACACGCTTAAATGTGAGGTTCCATCCGAATCAACTAAGCACATGGCAGTCCATCACGGCTAAGGTTGCTCTTTCCTGCATCAAACGTGCAAGATGCACGGGGCTCTTCAAGAAAAGTGAAAAATGGGCTTTCATTTAAAACCGGTGATGCATTGGCGACTTCTCAGATCTAATTGAAGAAGTAAACGAGCAAGCAGTTCACTTGATGGTAAGTGGCCACTGCCGCCCATAGACATCTGTAAACAACTTCATATAGATCATAGGTTCTATAGAAGTCAATCACAGATACGTTGCTACTCCCGAGGACTAAGATGGTCGCCTCATATAGAAATGTGCCGGCAACCACAACCTTCTAACGAAATGCAAGAACTGTATTACACTAGAAATAGGTGTGGCGGTGGTACTTCTCCATTCGAACAAGACCGGTTCTACCACCTTCAAGTTTTTTTTTTGTTTTCGAGGGGGAAACCTTTAAAAGGTACGCGACGCCGTGGGAGCGACGCAGGGTTATGTGGGATTTTTACCGCACTAAAACCCCCCCGGTGGCCGTCCTCGGCGCTGAAAAGGAGGACTCCGGGATCTCAAAACGACTTCAACCGGAATCCTCCGAGCGCGCTGCCCCTTCGGGCTCCTCCCAGATGGGCGGCTGGGCCCACCGCTCCGTCTAGTCTTTACGACGGTATGCGACCACACATACCGCCGTCCTTCCCGGGATTGCCTGACCGAACGGTTCGAGCTCCCACTCTAGCTGTCTGCAACCCCGGAAGCCCCTTTTAGTCGCCTCTTACGACAGGCAGGGGATACCGTAGCCCTATTCTGACCCCGAGGCTACAGGGACGACCTTCAAGGTTTAGCAAATGTCCGTCTGACTCATATTTAGGTACATATATAAAGTAAACAAAAGTTTGTAGTCGCTCTATATCTTCCACTAGAACAGTCGATCTTACTGGTACAAGATACAAACGACGGCGCCGAGCCAAATCAAAAGTTCTTCCATTGGTCATTAAAAGAACACAATGCAGTCCGACTGCAACCAACTTGTCAAAAACATACGTATTACAAAGCCGGTTGCCCAATAAAAACAAAACACCCAATGTACTAATCACATCGGTACATATCTACGTGTTAAGCGATGGCTTTCTCTCAGGCAGTTCTTTTGTCCAAGTCCGAACAGTGAGCTCGTGGATTAAGAGGATTAGTATCAATCACGAGCACAAATGAGTTGCGTCAGCTACCAACCGACTTATTGACTTATTGGCTTGTCTGATTACATACGATGAACTATAAGCGATTGATTTCGCTGATTAGGTACGAATTTCTCATCTGAAAGGGCTTAGTAAAAATCAAAACTAAAGTGTTATTTCAAAGCTAATTTTGTGTTATATGTAGTTTCTTTTAATTATATAATTTTCGTTTATAAAATTATTAGTTACGTCTTTGATTGAGAAGCGATAAAAAACTACATCATTGCTATACAATTCTAATAAGTATCAAGTATGGTAATTTTACTATTTTCTTCGCTTCCGAGATTGTATTATGGACAAAAGTTGATCATTAAGTTATCACTGTTTTTTACCCGCATCAAAAATATGACTACATCAAGAAGACGCTGATGTTCTTCAAGCGTATGTAAGTCTCATGTTTGTATTTTACTTTCATTGCCTCCTGCTACAACTTAAACAACTTGACGTGTTACGACATATCATTACAAATTCATAGAAAGCGTTAAAATACTAGACAGTGAACTAAAACAGAAGACATTCAATCGTTTTAGCAGTTGGGCGTTTTATTTTAACTAGTCACCCGTAGCATCGGCCGAAATTCGACCGTAATTTAAATTAAAAAACTAAACTTCATATTGTCCAAATTAGTACGAATATTTCTCTAATTCAAATCAAATGTCATCTGACATTCTTGACGTTGTGTCTTTTCATAGTAAGACACTGAATGTTCTATTTCATTTACTAAGTACATATGTGTTTGTGACAAATGCAAGGCAGTGTGTGTAATGTGTTTTTAGTTGATTTTATGTATGAAAAATGCATTATTTGAAAAAAATATTAACATTCTGCACTCCTTCTCTACGTCCATTATAACCGTGCAAAATTTCATACTAATCCGTCCGCGGCATATTACTTAAAAATCCGTCACAAATTTTTGCTTCACGTATTAATATAATGATATTGTAAGCTATGTTACTTATTTATCGTGCTTCGCTTGTAGTCAAACAAGGTGTTTGTGTATTAAGCTGAAATAAAAAGTGGAAGACCGTATTCTTACGGGCTTAATTGGCGATTGTACAGCCAGTGAATACGATCAATGGTATTTTGAACTGTGAGAGAACTAGATTTTTTGTTACCACTAAAGAGGTTAAGTGTGTTGTGAAGGGTGTTTTCTCAATAAAATAAAAGAATAAGGTCGACGAAATATGTAGTAATTGACACAGATGTAGAGCGGATGTTACGTTGAACTGGAAAAGGTCCTGTTTTTTTTTATCTGACTGAAGTAGCAAACGAGCATGCAGTCCACCTGATGGTAAGTGGCCACTGCCGCCCATGGACATCTGTAATCAACTTCATACAAAATATGGATATCTGAAGTCAATCACAGATGCGTTGCTACTCCCGTAGACTATGATGCTTGATAGCAAGAAATGCTTCACGCTAGAAATAGGTGTGGCAGAAGTTCTTCCACGGTCAAACTACACTAGTTCTACCACCTTGAAAATCCAGATCCTGATTTTAGAAATAAATAAATAAATGTTTTTGTTAGTGGAAGTAATATGTGTTCTTTTTTTTTTGTTTTCGAGGGGAAACCTTTAAAAGGTACCCGACGCCGTGGGAGCGACGCAGGGTTATGTGGGATTTTTATCGCACTAAAACCCCCCGGTGGCCGTCCTCGGCGCTGAAAAGGAGGCCTCCGGGATCTCGAAACGACTTCAACCGGAATCCTCCGAGCACGCTGCCCCTTCGGGCTCCTCCCAGATGGGCGGCTCACCGCTCTATCTTTACGACGGTATGCGACCACACATACCGCCGTCCTTCCCGGGATTGCCTGACCAAACGGTTCGAGCTCCCACTCTAGCCGTCTGCAACCCCGGAAGCCCCTTTTAGTCGCCTCTTACGACAGGCAGGGCATACCGTAGCCCTATTCTGACCCCGAGGCTACAGGGACAAATAATGTGTGTTCTAGTTTGATCATTTTCGTCCTAAATATTGTTTTGTCAACTTTCCATATACTGAGAAATCTATCATTTGTAAAATTTTTTTTCAGCTACAAATGTCCTTTGGTATTAATAAATCCAGAATCTCGAAACTACGTATATCTTTACTTAGATTTCAGAGTAAAGTTTTCTTCGTGCAGTGTTTTTTATAACTACAAGCTTACATACTTAGTAGTTAAAATATGGACGCAAGTAAGGCTCAGATGACACTTGCCGTCAATTCCATACTGCTCAAAACATGCTTCATCAAAAATACATTCAAATACATTTAAGACAGCACTTTAAAATGCACCATTCTATCAGTCAGTTTGAGTTTTATTAAGTATACAATATTAATTTTATTCGAAAATCATTCTTTACTACGCAAGCAAAATAAATGTCTTTTAACTTATTTATATGCAAACACATTTACAGTTATCTCAAAACACAGGTGTTACCCACACAATCGTATTTATCAGATTAGCAAATTTACATACGAAACCAGAAGCCTTAAAACTTAGTGTGTAAAATAAAATACAACTTTTTTCTTAAACATGATTATAATGTTAAAATGTTAATACGCTTGATAATATTTAGTGCTTGAGTCGTCAGAAGACATTTATAAAAATAACTGGAGTTTATTAAGTCTTATCTATATATAAAAATATAAATTTATTGTTTTTGTTGGTTGTATAAATTAATTCAGCATCGTCAAATTTGTTTGTCTATTCAACTCTCTCTCGTTAACCCATTATTGTCCCACTGCTGGGCACGGGTCTTCTATCAGAATGAGTTTAGGCCATAGTCCACCGCGCTGGTCAAGTGCGAATTGGTGGACATTGCACACCTCCAAAAACGTTTTTTTTAAAAACTCTCGGGTGTGTAGGTTTCCTCACGATGTTTTCCTTCACCGAAAAGCAGTGATAATTAATTTCTAATAAGCAAATAATTTTATTAAAATCAGTGGTGCTTCCCTGGGTTTGAACTTCGGACCTTCCAAACGAGAGAGCAAGTTTCAACTATTAAAAATCAGTGGTTTGGCCAGGGTTCGAACCAAGTTCGAACAAGTTCAACCATTAGGCTATCACTGCGTAATATTCTATTATTTTCTTATACTCTTTGTCAATTTATGCAACCCAAATTTGGATGGAGGTTTGTTTCAATGTTTCACATATTGTTCATCTCATTGTCTTGCTGCGGTATACTATTATTGATAATTACTTATTTTAAGAATGAGATTTGAAATGCTTCTACGTTTTAAATTAGTCCATAGGTTCGTGTATATGAGAAATAGATTAATTGAACATAATTAATGAAAGGAGTTTTACAAATAATTTACTTATTATTTACATCGAGGAAAGAAATAAGTACTCTAAACTTCTAGTAGTAGTAGTAGCAGGTAGATCTGATACTAAAAATACTCAGCAATTATTTATTTATTGTATTTATTTATATATTTATTGCAACTTTATAAAAGTCACAATAGGGCTAACTTAATGTCTGATGGCATTCTCTACCAGTCAACCCTGGGTGGAAATTTTTGTGGCAGGTTATTGAGAATTGCAACGAAAATCAGTACTGAAACATCTATACTAGACCAGCGATAACCACCGTTACAAACGTCGATAATATATCTTTTAATCTTTTTGATTTGCATCTTATAACAGACGAAGCCGCATTCAAAGCTTAGCTTACAAATGTGACAATTGTAAAGATATTTCAATTAGCGCTTGTAAAACCAGCTGTCATAACGTTACGTGCTCAGTAATCTTCTTACTTGTCAATTCGTCTTACCACGTTAATTATGTTCTTATTGTTAAAAATATCGAGGTTAAATACTTAATGGAAGATATTTTTGTAAATAGTAATTCCATAGTAAGTAAGATTTGTGTAACAGCCTAACCCCGTATAACATAAAATTTAAACTTAGGCCATATTTTGTAAGCGAATTCGATGTTGACTCAGGATAGCATTAGATATAAACGTCTGTGGTTTTCATAATGCAATATTATTAAGATTCATTGTTATTATTTTTTTTTAATCAATAAAATAAAAAAACAAAAAAAAAGTAACGTTTTCTTCTACGACTTTTTTAGTCTTTTCCTGGTCTAAAGTCTCGAAAAACAAATTCTATTTTCGTTTCAATTGTATAAAATTTCTCGAAACGAAAAGATTTTTTGATACATGGACTTAAAGTAATTGATATATATACTGTTGGAAACATCAAATTCTTTAGAAGTCTCTGTCTTTTGAAGTTTGGTAATAGTACCTACTATGAATAAAAACTTCGTTTATTTTTGGAAGTAAATATAGGGTTTAAGTTTTAAAGTCTCTTAGTTAAACAATATATAGTAATCCAGTAATATGGCCGCGACATATGTATAAACAAACATTCGGACCGAAAATATTTATATATTTTTTGTGTATTGTCGATAAAGACACTCTTTAATCTTTAATACTCTTTAATCCTCTACAAGGATTATTAAGCCATTGAGCGTTGGATATTGTGTAAATGTCTATCCTTTATTCCCATATATTAATAACCAATATTCTACTGATATTTTGGAGATTAAACTTTTAGATACACTTATGGTTTTAAACCGACTTGTTAAACGACTGAGGTTATTTATTCGTTTCGTGTATTTTTCACAGTTATATACATATTTGTCATAATGCGATAATTTTCATCACTATAGCACTACATAGTACATAAAACAAAGTTGCTTCTCGCTGTCTGTCCCTATGTATGCTTAGATCTTTAAAACTACGCTACGGATTTTAATGCAGTGTTTTCTATAGATAGAGTCAAAATTTATTCAAAATAAAGGTTTTTATGTATTGTCGTCAATCCATTATTGTCCCACTGCTGGGCACGGGTCTTCTCTCGGAATGAGAGAGTTATAGGCCATAGTCCATCGCGCTGGCCAAGTGTGAATTGGTGGAGAATTGTTAGCCAGCAAATTTTATGTATAATTCATGTAAAACATAGTAGAAAAATATTGATAATTTTAGATTTTTTACTTTTATGCGGAATAAGGTAAGCCGGGTCAACTAGTATTGTGATAAACTTATACGTTTAAGAGTTCTAACAATTTTAAAACTTGCCTGAATACCCGAATGATTGATTAAGGCATACGCCCCTTTCACTTTCAGGAAACACTTATGCCCAGCAGTGGGACAATAATAACGACGTGGTAACAATAGATTTAGATAAAGATGGATAAATAAACAATCAATTGAAGATACAAAACCGATCTTATTAAAACGTAGTTTCAATAATAAAAAAACTGTGATTGTCAATTAAAAAGCCTTAACATCGATCTTTCGTGTAATCGATACATCGATGTATCGGATGTAAAACCGATTCGTCTTTCTTGAGTGTCAACCGATTTTATCTAAGATGATGATTTTATTTTTTTCCATACCGGCTCTACTCTTTGAATTATTGTATGTAATGTAGAGTTTGTTAATATTTTATTCATTGGCTTTCTAGGTTCCCACATGTGTGTTGTTTATGTAGAGTAAGAAGCAGGTGTTATGTGATTAAAATAATGGTAAGTAGTTTTAATTGTCTTTCAGATCTTTATAATACTTTACTAAAAATACAACTCTCAAATCATATATATCAGATCCTTGTTAGTTTTTGTTTCTTTGTTAATGTCCATCTCTTTCAGATTTCATTTTAACTTACATTATAATTAAGTAGTAAATGAACATGCAATTCACTATAAAACTGACTGAAACCTTTGTGGTTCCAGTCCGAAGGCTTCACACCTATTTCTGCCCAACAACTATAGTGGGCGATTCTGTATATTGATGAAAAGTGTGTGATGATACTGCTCTGAGACATTTGATCTTTGTCATCCGGGTTAGCAACATATTTTAAATCAATTTACTATGCGCCGACTACGTGTTCATTTGTTTATCTACTTTTATATTATAAAATACTATTTGTCCCAGCGAACTTCATTTCGACTAAAAGTAAAAAATTTAGAATTATCAGTGTTCTTTCTGTGTGCACGTATTATACAAAAAAGCCTTCACTATATCTATTAAAAAAACTGCATTAAAACCCGCAGCATAGTTTTAAAGATCTAAGCATACATAGAGACAGACTGCGCGAAGCGACTTTGTTTTGTAATATGTAGTGATATGGTAAAACGTCCGCTGATACGAGTATGCTGTTATGCTGTTATTGAGTACGTTGAAATATTTTTACTTAGCCGTAAGTTGTAAATTTAAAGGTACATACCGATATAGCTGGAGTCACATACACCAAGTGAAAGATGTATCAATGTAGACAAATTAATCACTGATATATACCTGAAAAAAAAAGTTAAAATCAATACTATAATCTTTGATTTATCATATTAACGCCTAACGTTTGGGTACAATTTTTTGTTGCACAATTAAAATTATAGCCCAGTCTCGATAATTTTTGAAGAACAAAAAAACATAGTAAGATGAAACCCATGAACCATGAACCCAATGAAAAAAGAGAATATGACAAAAAATAAAGGAACAACATTTCTTTATAAGAGTTGTAGTTTTGCCGGAAATCGAGATATACCCTTATTTACCATTAAACTGAATCTTAGGGGGGGGAGCTTCCACTTCTCCGGAAGTAAACTGAGGTCAGCCTCAGTTTACCCGTAATTTATTTTTCCTTTAATTTTTGTCACATTCTCTTTTTTTTCAATGGGTTTCATCCTATTAAAATTTTCTTGCACTTTTTAATTTATTTATAGTAGTATAATAACGTAGTCTAAAAACGTAGATACTGATTTTAGTAAAAATTTACTAAAATCAGTATCTACGATATTAGACTGATGATAACAGCAATGGCATATTAAAATCATATTGTTATATAATAAAAATACTACTTCCCTCCACCCACTTTTCACTCAACTGACCTCTATATTTATCAAATAGCAAGTTCATTTGGACTTGGCGTCGTCCGCCAATTCGCACTCGGCCAATGTGGTGGACTATGGCCTAAACTCTCTTATACTGAGAGAAGATGGGACAATAAGGTGATGACGAAAGAAAGAAGAAAAAAAGTACATTTGTACTTGATAGTAAATGAATAAGAAATACTAAAAAATTTTTTACTAAAAACTTGTTCTTTAATTGTTTGTCCTATGACTTGTGTATTTTCGGTCTTTACTTCAAAATATAAAATATTATTCTAATTTATTGAAATTTAAAATGTACATTTCATGTCCTGTCAGTCTGTCTGTTGTCATGTTTTAAAACTACGTTATCATGTGCAGTCATGTGCTCTATCTAAATTAAGATTTTTTTTCCGTTTTTAGCAATTTGCTTTTAATATTACACTTGGGTGTTTTTTTATAATATGTACAGGTACAGATTTTTATGCTATATTTTTATATGGAAGAGATCTGTATTGTTTTAAAATATTTTGTTATTTCCTGCTCACTCATATATGAGGCGTCCATCTTCGTTCTCGGGAAAAACAACGCATCTATTATTATCGACTTCAGATAGAACCAACGACAACACAGCCTTAGGCTGTGTTGTCGTTGAACCCTTGTCCTACATAACGTTTCTTATAGATATGTCCTAATAACTTACTATCAAGTGGACAACATGCTTATAAGCTATTTTAATTTGTTAAAAAAACTATATTTCGATTATTTGTTGTTTATTATTTACCAGGTGGTAGAACCAGTGTAGTTCGCCCGGGGAGGTACCACAGCCACACCTATTTCTAACGTGAAGCATTTCTTGCGTTTCGATAGGTGTGGTTGCCCGGCACACTTTTTATATGAGGCGACCATTCTAGTCCTCGGGAGTAGCAACGCATCTGACCTCAGATAGAATTCATGTTCTATATGAAGTTGGTTACAGATGTCCATGGGCGGCAGTGACCACTTACCATCAGGTAGACTGCACGCTCGTCTATTACTCCTATCAGACAAAAAAAATTAAACAGTTATTTTAGAGTGCACATTACAGTTATTCTAATTTTGGAGAATATTAAATTTGTGTCTGTCTATCCATTTTAAGCGCGGAAATTACTCCGTGGTAACCAATCCAGCTTGACAGAATCCCACGGTACTAAAATTGATGACAATATATTCGAAATACAAAATGATTATGTTAAACCATCCCGTCATATCAGCGGAAATAACATTTTATATAAATTCATTTCAATTTAAATCCGGTATAAATGTATGAGATTGTGGCTTTAGTTAGAAACCAGTGGTTTCCAACAAAGCCTTCCTCAATAGAGTCATTTTGTCAACGACTAAGCCGAAATGTATGATACAAATTTGAATATATTAATTCTCGTATGTTCCCACACGCTTCGATTTTTCATGATATTTTAAACCTTTGTCCGTTTTTATATTCATGTAACGTTGTTACTGAAGTAACTAAACGTTATAAAACGAAATATTTTTATTGTGTCTTTTAGTATTTTGTCTTTTTCGAAAGATAATCAATGCCGTGGGAGCGACGCCTGGTTATATGGGATTCTTAACGCACCAAAATCGGAGGCAGTCTTCGATGCTGCAAAGATTTCGGGATCTCCAAGAGAACGCAACCAGAGTCCTTTGAGCGCGTTGCCCCATCGGTGGGGAGAGTAGCAATTTTCGGTAGGGAATAATCTTATATATGGATCTGTGACTTTCGTGTCACAATGCTAATGTTGACTTACTATATCGGTACTAACATAATACAGAGGAAAACTTTGTATTTTTGTATGTTTGTTATGAATTAACTTAAAAACTACTGAACCGATTTTAAAAATTCTTTCACCTTTAGAATGCTACCTCATTCCTGAGTAATATAGGCTATTTTTATTGAAATGAAATGTCTTTATTTTGTATAAGCCTACGGGAGCACTTACAAATTGTCAGTTCCTTTTTTTTCTTTTTTGTCTTATTTATTTCTACTTATTTTTTTTTTGTCTTATAGTTTGTGCGAACGTAGTCGCGTTGGTTCTGCTAGTAGCTTATATATTAGCTGTAGATATACGGTTGTCGTCATGGTGATAAAAGTTGTGGTGGTGATGTTGGTTATTTTAAAATAATACAGTTTGTTTAGGTATTTTTTTATTTTTGATTTCTGTTGGCAGTATTATAGCAAGCGACTTATATTTGCTTTGGATTGAAGTTATAAATGAATCAGCTGATGTAAATTATCTAACATTCATACCCATTTAATAAAATTGTATTGGCGTTGGTTCGTCTGAGGTTGTTATTATCATTATTTATTCTCCTTAACTATGAAGATATTAAAATATTAAGACAAACTCTCGAGTAAAATATCAAAACATACCAAACGTCACTGTTTTGTCTACAAACATTTAATCTAACACGAATTGCGTAAAAAAAATCCAAAATTAAGCAAAGCTTTATCCATATTTTTAGTCTAAGATTGTTTAATATCGATATAGCTCAGAATAATGCAGAATATTCTTAAGGAGGAGTCGACATTTTACAACAAAATCATAAGCACGGAATAAGTCTATCATTTCCGAGGCTGTTATTAAAATTTAACAAGTGAAACTCTCATAAAGCACCTAACAGTTAGATATACGGGGCCTATTACGGATGTCCACTTAATTCTGAGCCTTCACACCAAGGACATAAAGCGTGTGCGTGGCTCACAATAACCTGGTGATTTATCTCTGCACACCAGTCTAATTTGACCTCCTGACAAATTTGATGTACACTTTACAGTGGGTCACATCGTAATGGAGTGGGTACCGCAAGGAGTAATGTTATGCGGTAATATTAAATCTAAGTTTATAACAGAATGTTCATTTACGGTTTGAAAAGGATGTACCGAGCGTGCATGGCGCCATTGATTTCGTAATGAATTAGCAAGTGTTGCTCGGACACATAATGGGTTTGCATTCATACCGAATTATGGTAATAGCTGGAATTGCGCACTTTGAAAGGACACCTGGAATAGGCTTAGCAGACAGTTCGAATGCCTTTACGGTTTGTACTATTTCATTTGGCTGTATTTAACAGATGCAATGCGAAGCTATTTTATTTTGGTAGTAATGCCCACTGTTGGGTAAGACTTTCTCTAAAACGTGACTTGTTCTTAGCCATGTTGTTCAAAGGCTAGTTTTTAACACGTTAAGCGCCACGAGAAAAATTGGGTATGTTCACACAGACCACGAGACTCACCGGTGAGCCTTCCCTTGCTGGTCCGTTCAAGCCACGGGGGTCACCCATGAGCCAGGTGTTAGCTCCAAGCGTTCAACGTGTTAAGGAACTCTTCAATAGCCACATCCAAGGTTACTTAACATTGGTCATCAATTGTAATTAATATATGCAACTGCATAGCTTAACATAACTATGTAAAGCTATGTTAAGCAATCAGCCCTGAATTATTATCATATCTATATATCTGTCATATCAATATATACTACATCTCATAGCGATGTATTTAAATAGGTACAAAGTGGTATGCTTCAAGTGTGATCCTGTGTCCTTAAAATGATTGTGGACAAAAACTACAAACTTAGTACGATAATAACTAAAATTAAGGATTACAAACAGTTATATTAAAATTAAATATCTTTATTTTGTATAAGGCTCAAAAATATCCTCGCAATATTTTTTTTTACTTTACCACCGTATCGGAGTACAACTTAAAGTATCCTGCTGATCAGTTTTAAAATCAAAATTGTCGTCAACCCATTATTGTCCCACTGCTGGGCACGGGTCTTCTCTCAGAATGAGAGCGCTTTTTAGGCCATAGTCCACCGCGCTGGCCAAGTGCGGATTGTTGGACTTCACATACCTTCTAGAACTTTTTTTTTTGAAGAACTCTCGGGTGTGTAGATTTCCTCACGATGTTTTCCTTCGCCGAAAAGCAGTGATAATTAATTTCTAATACGCACATAAATCAGTGGTGCATGCCTGGGTTTGAACCTCGGAACTCCCGTTTGAGAGGGCAAGTTTCAACCATGAGGCTATCACTGCTCTCAATCAATCAAAATCAAAATATTCTTAATATATTCTGACTTTAAATCCATGACCCCGCACTCCACAAATTATAATCAAATATTGTTCCGTCTTCCCTGGATAACCAGCTTGCATTACCAACCGCAGTCAATCACCAAAAACCGTTTGCGATCTGCCTTTCCTTATTACACTGGAAAACCACTCTAATTTGTTCTAAACGAGGATGTAAGATTACAGAAGGTATAGTTGTTAAAAAATCTCTTAGTGTTGTAATGCATTAATTCCTATTTCTAACATGAAACATTTCTTGCGTTTCGATAGAAGAGTGTGGTTGCCGGCACACTTTCACATAAGGCGACCACCATAGTTCTCGGGAGTAGCAACGCATCTGTAATTGACTTCAGATGGTACCCATGTTCTGTATGAAGTTGCTTACAGTCATGGGCAGCAGTGACCACTTACCATCAGGTGGACTACATGTTCGTTTGCTACTTCAGTTAGACAAAAAAAGGTGGATGCCGTGCTCGTTTGCTACCTTAAACCCTTTAAAAATAAATCGGTTAAACTAGAACATAACAGCGTTTTATACGGTTAGTATAGGGCAGTAAAGGCGAGATGGTGGGACCACCAGAGCTGAACCATAGAGGGCTTAATCTTTAGGACAAATTATATTCTTTTTAAAAGTTCTCTGAATTTTACTTTATAACAAGTTGTAAGCCGGAGCTTAATACTCACAATGAAATGGAGCCTCTAATAAGCAATATAGCTAGAATGAGGAAGTGAAGGCAATTTCAGTACCATTTACAATAGTAATGGTTAGCGGTAGCCATCTGCCTGTAACTAGCCAATTTCTAACGTTTGCATGTTTCGCAAATTGTTCCCTAGCGGTCTTACAACGGGATTGTTCCACGTTGCTTTTAATTGCCTTTTTACGGAATGTAATCAACGTTAAATAAGTTTTCTGAGATTTGAATTGCATCACATGTTGCGAGTCTGAAAGAACATGTTAAAATTAGGCATATACAGAGTTTAATCATTAATAAAAACACGCTTTCTACACTCATAGCCCCACAGTAGGATTTTCTCCTGTGTCGTGGGTACCATGGATACACACAAGACGAATACACAAACACCCAGACCCAGAACATGAATCTAAACTCATCATTCAAATACCTGTCTGGCCGGGAAACGAACCCGGGACCCATTGCGCCTTAGACCGGTATGGTAACCGCTCCGCCACGCGGGTTTAATCATTAAGTGTGCACAGGTGATTATTCTATGATTATTACAGATATCAAAAAACTTTAAACTGATATCAAAAGTACTTTACCTAATGAGTAAAAAGACATAAATAACTTTTTGAAAATAAAACGAGAAATATCCAAAAACACTCCCATTTTAGTATGCGATAGTAGAAAGTAGAGTTGCAGAGTTGTTGTAAGAGAATATGCACAAAAGTATCACAAGAATAGATTGTAAATATAAAAAGCTTATAATTTGCAGTAAATGGTATTAATTAAAATTTTTTATTCATACTTGATCCTCGGCCATCATTGATGACTGCTTTAATGCACGAGACGTTAAGTTGTAGTAGAATTTTGAGTCTTTTGAGATAGTGCTCTACTCTCGCCTCGTCAATGACATGTTATTTTCATGGTTTAAATTGCTTTCATTTGTAGCCTTACCTGCTATAAACGAGTAAATAATCCAAGCTTCTATTATAACTTCCATATGAAATGTGCTTTAATTTCTTACCAACAAACCAGATCGAACAAATATCTACGTGACCGCTTGTTAATGCTACTTCAGATGGTATTGTTTATTGCAATGTTCTTGTTAATTATTGACTGAGTCGTAATCTGTGATCTTACGTGTTACGAGTGGGAGCTCGAACCATCCAAAAAGCAACCCCGAGAAGGATGGCGGTATGTGTGGCTGCATGTTGCCGTAAGCACCGGATGATGAAGGACAGTAGCACGTCTCCCAAGAGATGAGCCTGTGAGAGGCGCCGCGCTGACACCTATGCATTCTATTGGAGATCCCGGGTTCCCTACAAGCGCTAAGGAAGACCACCGATTATGTGGGATTTTTACTCACTAAACAGGAGGTTTTAGTGGGTAACACATAACCCAGAGTCTCTCCCAAGGCATCAGGTACCTTTGAATTTGAAGGTTTCACTCTCGACAGCAAAAAAATCTATTTTAACTTCCATATGAACTGTACATTAATTTCCTACCAACAAACCAGATTGAACAAAGATACGTGACCACTTGTCAATGCGACTTCAGATGAAATTGTTTATTGTTTGCAATGCTCTTGTTTATCATTGAGTGAGACGCAATCTGTGTTATTACGCGTTTCCGCTTCTAAGAAATAGAAATAGTATTCAATTATCTATATCTGGTCTTGTTTTGCGGCGGTAGCCTAGGTCTTAGTATTTTGTGATTTGCCAGCTATTGGAAAAACTTTTTGAATTTGTAAAAGAAGATATAACAACAAAATGGGTTATAGTGAAATATTGTCAATAGATGTTTTCTTGTTGAAGTGAAACTTCTTTATCGGGGTTGGAAAACAAAAGTGAAACTTCTTTATAAAAATTTAGTGTAACATTTTTTCGTTACGCGTCATCTTTTTTTGTTACGCGCCATCTTTTTTTTTCCCTTACGCGCCATCTTTTTCTTATCCCTACCACGCGTGATATTAGATAGATTATTATAGATTAGATTATTAGATAAAGTAAATGAAAACCTTTTATTAAACTTTATCTACTTTAACTTTATTTAACCAATTTCTGTAAAGTTGCATATAGTAAATTATTTTTTGAAAAATAACGTAATAAAGAAGTTTCACTTCTTACGAGTGTACGCTAGTACACGCACACATTTTTTTTATTGTTGAATGTAAGTAGAAAACACGAATGCAGTCCACATGATGGCAGCGCTAGGTAGACAGTAAGAGATAGCGCGCACTGTTGATTTTGGCGACGTGTCTGTTGCGTCACTGACACCATGTAGATTACCCTTAATAAAGGTGCGCGCATTTGAATGCGTGATAATTATAGTAGGGGAGCCCAAGAAGGGATTTTGGGATATACTCGAGCGCGGAAGATTAATATGAAGGAAGATACTTTATATATTGATAAGTACCTCCAGCCAGTATGCGGCCTTAGCATAGGTGGGTACGCCCAGGGGAACTAAGTAACCCTCCCACTTCCTTAGGTGACGCTCAAATCATCGTAGTAAATTGGACACATATCAGATCCTAATCCACCTCCGCTTATCCTAATCTGGCGCGTTGAGTGAGTCAAGACGTCGATCTTATTATGCAACTTTGTTAACCTCGTACCTCCAAAGGATACACTTAAATCGTCAGATTAGAAAATTTTACACATTTCAGGGTATAATTACCCTCCCTTTGCCCTAATATGATGCAATTGAGTAATTCCATATCAAAGATTATTTTTTAAAAATTTGAAACTCTGTTGACGCTTATCCCACCACTCAACGAGAAAACATTATAGAACCACTTCTTCTTATCATTTAATCTACCAAACCTAATAAGTTTCCCTCGAGTAACTCCACATTTAGCATCCTGGGCTCCCTACTGTTAGGTGACTTTTTGTCTCGGAGGACGGCAACTTAACGTAAATGGTGACAGTGACGCAACAGTCACCGTGACAAAAATCACCAGTGCGCGCTATCTCTAAGAGTCCGTTGACGATCGTAGATAAATAAGCTCAAAATTATAAAATAATAGAAGTCATGTTAAAATTAAGAAAATAAAAGTATTTAACAAATAAGTTTCTAACTTAAACCTATGAGTTTAAGCTATAAAAAATGTTTAGTATGCGGTCCTGAATATTAAATAGTTGACATTAGTTGTTATCAATTAAAAATTAAATCAATTCAACAATTACAGAGTCTAAAATAGGTATGATCTCACAAAACATTCGTACTGAGACCTAACCGTAGCCCCAATCACACCTCCGATAAGACAAAGAACTTACAAAGGTAATACCTCAAAACTGGCTGTAAAAACTATACAAGACAGCTCTAACTAGTGATGCGACTCGAGTTGTATCACTCGAGTCACCCGAGTGAATTTATTAAAATCGTACTCTATTTAAAAAAAATATCAGTCGAATTGTAGAGTCAACTCGGCACAGTTGATTTTGTTTGTTACCACTAGATGGACGCTTTTACAAACTGCGACCGACAGGTATAAACTTGCATGTCGTAGTTCTCCAAAATATTCAAATCCATTAACAGTCTTTAAAAGTGTGATACACGTGTAATTTTGAGTTTGTTAAGTTTGTTCCAAGTATTGCGTATAATAACAAAAGTTTTACTAAAAATCTCACTCAAATTACAAAATTGTAATTCACTCGAGTGACTTGAAAACTCGATAAGTTTTCAAGTCACTCGAGTGACGTGCTAAAATTACTCGAGTGACTCGAGTCACAAAATTCGAGTCGCACTAGCACTCCCGTGGGCGTCTAGGGACACCGATTTCTTCATCCAGTGCTGCCGAGGCGTAAATAGAATCCCACTGTGACCGAACGGCGATTAACGGGTTTAGCGATAAAGGCGATAAAATTTAGGACAGTTACAAGTAAAAGTCACTTGTATTAAAGTGAGTGAAATTTCACTTGAGTGATTTGAAAACTCGATAACTCGAGTGATGTTTAATTACTCGAGTGACTCGAGTCGCAAATCTCAATTTGAGTCGCACTAGCTCTAACAGACTGTGTTTGAATCGAGTGCTTGAAAACTCGATAACTCGAGTGATGTTCAATTACTCGAGTGACTCGAGTCGCATCTCTCAATTCTAGTCGCACTAGCTCTAACAGACTGTGTTTAAATCGAATGATTTCAAAACTCGATAACTCGAGTGTTAAATTACTCGAGTGTCTCATAAACTTCGAGTCGCACTAGCTCTCACGTGGGCGTCTAGGGACACCGATCTCTTTATCCGGTGCCGGCGAGGCGTAAACCGAATAATTAGGTACAAGCGGATTACTTGTCCCACTGTGACCGAACGGCGATTAACGGGAGCGATAAAGACGATAAAGTTTGGGACAGTTACAAATAAATTTATAAGTGAACTGGTTCTTTTTGGAGACGAAAATAGTAACTTAACGTAACTTACGAGTATTTTTTTTAAGTCTTGCGTATTTTAAAAATAATATACGTAGGTACACGCTTTTGTTCGACACCTATTTTGTTATGTTTAAAAAATTGTCACCGTTTCCATCTGTAAACAGTTTTAACAGCGGGCACCATATATTATTTTATAATTATACTAGTTGACCTGGCGCACTTCGTTCCGTCTGAAAGTCAAAAATCTAAAAATTATAGTGTTTCTCCACTATATTAAGCATGTATAATACATAAAAAACCCTCCTTTTGAATCGCTCTATCTATTAAAAAAACTGCGTTAAAATCCATGGCGTAGTTTTAAAGATTTAAGCATACATAGGGACAGACAGCGGGAAGCGGCTTTGTTTTATACTATGTAGTGATATCATATGTCACTTCTACAATCTCCACCAACGCAATACCTATTATGTCAAAAATTAATCAAACTGTTTAAACTGTAGAGCGTTCCGAAGAATTAAACAAACATACAAACAAATAAACATGTATAATGATTATTCGGACGCAGTTCTGAAAGAAAGGTGATAGAACCAGTGTAGTTCGTCCGTGGAAGTATCACCGCCACACATATTTCTAGCGTGAAGCATCTCTTGCGTTTCGATAGAAGGGCCACACCCTTCTTTCGAAACGCAATTGCGTTTCGATGATAGAGCGTGGTTGCCGGCACACGTTTTATATGAGACGACCATCCTAGTCCTGAGGAGCAATGCATCTGTGATTGACTTCAAATAAAATACATGTTTTATATGAAGTTGGTTACAGATGTCCATGGGCGGCGGTGAACACTTACCATCAGGTGAACTGCATGCTCATTTGTTACTCCTATCATATAAAAAGCCCTTTCTTTTAACATTATTATTTTATTGCTGGCACCTACCTATTATATTATAGATCAATTCAAAAAGAACTGTGCATTTATAACATTTACGCGCTATTCATATATTCTGATGTAATTCGGAAACAGCCTATTAAAAAAATTAGCAACCATTTCTTTATAATTTACACTTCGCGCTGAAGAGCTTAATTGATATTTCTCTAATTAAAAACCAATGCTCTGCGTTTTTTATGTTTACGGCTCAAATAAAGCCATAAACAAAACGTAGAGTTATTAATATTGATGTGTTTCGTAGTTGATATAACTAAATAGACTCCTAGTATTAGGCATTCACTTTTACTCGACTTGGTGCTGAGTGAACGTGCAGTCAAGTTAATATGAGGTACAGATGCTCATTAAATATTTGTAACAGATCTCCCATATGAGTATTCGATTCTAGATGTGTACAGATACGGGTATTTATTGAGAGATCTCTCTGTTTTTACCATTTTGGTAGAAGAAGTCAATTAACAAAAATCGGATTTATACCTTTTTCACTAGAGGTACGCATGAATATAACTTAAAAGGCAACCTTCGGACGCAGAACTATTCACAGACACTAAATTGGAAAGATGTGTGCAAGTGCAAAATAACCTTAGCATACTAAATCAGGACATAATAATATTAATCGTTGCTTTTATAAAGTTAAAATGAGCCATGATTCGAGGAGATTAAAAATGAACCGATCGAAAATGTATACACAAATAGGTTAGTTTATGAGTCTATTTGGAGTCTATTTGTTACTACGTCTATGTTCGTGACAATAAATAAAATTTTGAATAGCGGTAGTTAGATAGATAAAAATCTCAGTTTATATCTCATTTTTTATCTATAAATGCAGTATAATAGATCCATTGTTACCGTCATTTGTTTATTTGAAAGCATTAAATATGCCATCTTAAAAAAATAACGGATAACGAATAACTGTAATGGATACCTTCCAATTTGTACCTAACACGTAACAGTAGAATACGATACGAAACCATTTGCCGTCCACCTAATCGCAAGTGGTCTCTGCCGCCCATGGATATCTGTAATGAACTTCATATAGTAATGAACTTCAAATCTAAAGGTGGCAGAACCAGTGTAGTTCGACGGGAAAGTACCACCGTACACACCTAATTCTGCGTGAAGCATTTCTTGCGTTTCGATGGAAGGGTGTGGTTGCCAGCACACTTTTATATGAGACGACTAACATAGTCCTCGGGAGCAGCAACGCATCTAAGATATTTGCCTCATATGAGAGCGCACCAACCACACTTTTCCAGATACACGTAAGAACTGCTTCTTGTTAGGAATAGATTTTGCGGTGGTGCCTTTTCAGTCAAACCATACTGGTGCTACCTCCTTGGAATTTTGTCACCAGACTTAGGTGATTGATTGTTCGATTGTCGATTACATTGGTAACAAGGGCCACTTACCATGATTTTTTTATAATCAGACCGAAGTAGCAAACGAGCATGCAGTCCACCTGATGGTAAGTGGTCACTGCCGCCCATGGACATCTGTAATCAATTACATACAGAACAAGGGTTCCATCTGAAGTCAACCACAGATGCGTTGCTACTCCCGAGGTCTATAATGGTCGCCTTATGTAAAAGCGGCCGACAACCACAACGTTCTATCGAAACGCAAGAACTGCTTCACGCTAGAAATAGTTGTGACGGTGGTACTTCCCCGGTCGAATTACACTGGTTCTACCACCTTGAAAATAAATAAATTTCATGTTCTCTCGCTACTTCTAGATTATAGAAAAAACTATAAACGTAAATAAAATTGAGTTCACCAATATTAGCGAGAAGCGTGAAAAAGCTAATATCTAAAAAGTATCAATAAACTAAATTACGCATCGCTACTTGTCATTTGAATATCGTAAAATTCTGTTATGACACCAATAGATTAGGAACAAAAATAGAGCCATATATTCCGCCCACGCTGCCTCTCATTTAAAAGCAGACGGAGTGGCAACAGTATCGTAATATAATTTCTATAGTCTGTGATCTGTTTTATGAAGTGTTCGAAAGAAATTTTTATTCGAGGAGGATAATGTTTTTCAAGCGTATGTACGTATGTATGTTTTTGTTTATTTATGGCTATATACTTTTGGTATAAGATGTCTGCGAAAAAAGATACAGGGTAAGGGATTTTTTTTTATTATCAGGACAAATACTGTCCTGATAATAAATGAAAGTTAATAGTGAATAACAAATGAAAGTTATAAGAAAGACCGGTCAAAAATATCTATTTTATCAGTTTTATGTTACTATTGTCAAATTAGTTAAGGCAGTCGGGTTTTTGGTGTCGTAATAATTTAAGAAATGCACATGCTGTCTGTCTGACGTTAATTGATCCCTTTTTTTTAAGTGGGTAATCATCATGGATACCCAGCCATCCGGGGCAGTAGCTGGGTTATGCCGGACTCTTACCGGCTATACCCCTACTGTGTTTTCTCCTCGCACCATATTATGGGATCACGGGCACGCTCTCGCATTTATCCGCGAACCCGCCGGTGCTGGGCGGCTCCCGCAGCCCCTCGCGTAGAGCATAAAGCTCCCCTCCAACAGCAATTCGCGCCAGAAAACACAAAGGCGCTCCTTAGCTCCAAGTTTCCCATCCGCAGCGCAACGGACCAACCCCGAGACCGCCACCCAGGAGCCGTGGGCATACCGTGGGTAAATCTACCAGCCAACCTCCTGTATTTCTGAATCTGGTCGTAGATTAAAAAAAAAGGTCATTGGATGTAGTGCATAACCTTTTTTTTCGTCGTGAGGCATGATCATATAACCTGGTGGGAGATGTCCCTTTGAAAACACCTTTATGTTAAAGTTATATAAACCCCTAAAAGTACCTCTAAAAATATTACACCCCTAAAAAACCCATCCTAATTTTTATCCCCTAAATTGAGGGGAAAACCCCTAACTTGGCAGCCCTGAAGCCACGAAGGTTCTTAAAATTAGATCGGATGCGAACATACAAAAAAGGCAATAATATTTGTAAATATTATTTAATATAGCATTGATTGAAATTTTTTAATACCGATTCTAATGAGAATATTCTTGGAACTAGAAAGTGACAATTGACAAGAAAATGTCAAGGCAGTGTCAAATTTTTAATAAGAAAAATTAGGCGCTATTGCTTAAAAGGCAATGTTATTAAAACAATAACCTTATAAGCATGTCATTTCACAGTTTGATTAAGTCATAACCTTCCTACTCTAAGTGACACAATTCTATCTGCTCTCCATGGTGTCCACATTTCAACATTAAATGTGGTTAATCTTAAAGAATCTATATTTTAATACGTGAAGCAGATACTTGTGGTGCATTTTTAAGTAATATGCCGCGGACGGATTAGTATGAAATTTTGCAAGGTTATAGTGGACGTAGAGAAGGAGCGCAGAATGTTAGATTTTTTTTTAAATGCATGTAACACACATAAAATCAATTTAAAACACATTACACACACTACCTAAACGAAATAGAACATTCAATGTCTTACTATGAAATCACATAACGTCAGAAATGTCAGTGTCTGTCAAAATACTCGCTATTTCTTTTAAATGTGGCTTAGCTAATTAAACCTCTTTTTATATTTACTTAAAATTATTACATTTTATTTGAATTTGGGAAATATTCGTACTACTTTGGATAATAAAGTTTAGTTTTTTAATTTAAATTACGGTCGAATTTCGACCGATGCGACGGTTGACTAGTTAATAAGAATCGACGAATTATGCTTACGTATCTATTAAATTAAGAATAATAAGCGACGACGCGTGTTTGAATACTGTATGTAGATTTTTCAAGAATGCCGGACATTATTTTTAAGATTTTCTTTAAAAACATGTCAGACATTACCTACTCTTACGATTCTAACATAAAATCTATGTTAGAACTTTATAGAACATAGGATAGAAATTTATTGCCCAAAAATATTAGTGACACTTGGAGAGAAAAAGTATTCAATTTTAAATTGACGAACGAATTCAAAATTCAAAAATACATGGTAAAAATATACTAAAGAAATAAGAAAGATATTTTATGTATATTGGTTGATTAATAGGTATGTCCGTTTATATACTTACTGTGTACCTAAGTGTCTATATTATCAACTCATTAATGAACGAGCTAGAACAGGATGTAGGTAGAATATTGTTAAAATACCTTAATAAAAAATTCTACGGAAATTTACCTTTTTACCATTGTCTATTTCATAATCTTTCGATTCTGAGAAGTCAACCTATAACAATTGTTTTCCTTTAAATATAACAAAGTATTTTTCCTCTTTCCGTCATATTAAGATGACTAAACATATTTGAAGGTTGCGTAACATCATATACTGGTGTGACACGCAGTATTCCGGATTCGATTCCCGGCCTCGTACGTAATCGTGGCGTAATCTTACACATAGAGGTCTGATATGGAGTTCCGGGTTCAATATCTTAAGCAAATGTTTAAATTTTACAAGGAATTTCGATAGCTCTTGAGTCTGGGTATATATTTCATCGTGTGATAATCATACTAATATTATAAAGGCGAAAGTTTGTGAGTGTGTATGTTTGTTACTTCTCCACGTCTAGACGGCTGGAGCGATTTTTGTAAAATTTTGTAGGGAGTTAGCTGACACTCTGGATTAACATATCGGCTACTTTTTATTCCCACGAGATAATCGATACATCGATTTTTATAACGCGGGCGACGCTGCAGGGTTCAGCTAGTTAAAAATATTAGCGTACCTTTTTTAAAGGTTGTAGAAGAATTATGGTATACTTAACTGCCACACATTTCTACCGTGAAGCAATTGTTGCGTTTCAGGAAATTGTGTGGTAGCTCATTTAAGGCGACTATCTTTGTCCTCGGAAACAGCAATACATCTGTTTGATTTCAGATTGAAATCCTGTTCTATATGACACTGCTTACAGGTGAACTTCATGTTCGTTTGCTATTTCAAATATAATAATTACTTAATACCCGATCGACGACCCTTGTGGTGGAGTAACCATGCCGGTGTGACGCGCAATGGGTCCCGGGTTCGATTCCCGGCCAGACAGGTATCTGAATGATGAGTTTAGATTCATGTTCTGGATTTGGGTGTTTGTGCATTCGTCTTGTGTGTGTCCATGGTACCAACGACACAGGAGAAAAGCCTACGTAAAACGTAGAAAGTGTTTAATACTTCTTTTCATCTAAAAATAATATAAGTGTGTAAAGTAAAAGATCATTATTAGGTAAATTGTTTACACTCCATTCTCACGCTCACAAACACAATGTTTAACCAAATTAGCCAATCTATTGTTACTATTATCTGTGGGCAGAGGGTACTATTGGTTAACAATAATATCAAAGAGAGTAAACGACCTATTACATAAGCTTTTAAGGCTTAAGAGGCTTTGATGGGACCGCTAATCGCGTGGGTATCTTGTTTGCAAGGTTTCATCGCTATGGTCTGTTGTATAATTTCCCGAGTTTGATTCTATAGTACAATGTATAAAACGTAGTTGCTTTTGGGAACTTGTTTATATTATGTTACTTGTGTATTTGTCTTCCGTTTCACTATATAGTATAATACAAAAGTTGTTTTCCGCTGTCTGTTCCTATGTATGCTTAAATCTTTAAAACTACGCTAAGGATTTTAATGCAGTTTTTTTAATATAGTGGAGCAACACTGATCATTTTAGATTTTCGACTTTAAGGCGGTACGAAATTCGCCGGGCAACTAGTATCTTATAAAATGTTTATCCATATAAGATATATAAATACTTATCCAGTAATTCCGTATAAATAGACAAGTGTGTAACTGTTTAATGTGTAACATTAAAAAGTAGGTATATGTTTAGATTAAAGCATTTGATAATTAACTTTAAATATTTACAAACGAAAAAATAATATTATAGTATTTTCTCTGACTTAAAGTAGTTAAAATAATAATAACGTTGAAGTAACTTAATCAAGGAAGTAACATTAAGGCCTTTGACCAGGTATAACGAGCGCTATCATGTGATAAAAAGTAGGACTATTTTTTTCCACTTACGGTCACCCATCCCAATTCCGATCACGTCCAATATCGCTTAACTTTGGACTATAAAATTACTTAATTTGCGCGCTCCTAAATACTATTTTCTCAATCCATAGATACCAAGAGTTAACAAATCACGATTCAATTTGCATTCAAATCATAACTAATGAGGATAAGTCCTGTATTTCCAAGAAACCGTTGCCATGGCAACCGGGATGGAGCCGTGGGAAACAATGGCTCAATCATTAATGCGCACACCTGTCCACTCATCGTTACACTGATGTGATATCACTAGTATAGGTTCACGATCTATTGGTTTCGAGGTAACGGTGAGTTTGGATCGAGTTCACGTGATTTTGTTATAAATTCTGTATCTGTAAGAAGCAGCCGTGGGAATCAATGGCTCAATCATTAATGCGCACACCTGTCTACTCATCGTTACACTGATATGATATCACTAGTATAGGTTCAGGATTTATTAGTGAGAGTAACGGGGAGTATGGATAGAGTTCGCATGGTTTTGTCATAAGTTTCGCATGGTTTTGCGTGGTTTTGCGTGTTTGTCCGTTTGAATTTTTGTGCTCAATACTGATGATTATTTTTATTTAAGACAATTAGATACAAAATAGATTTTTCGTAATACTATTTTTTCTTGTATGTTATTGGATTTATTTTATAATGTGTTTATAATAAATAGGTTATGAATATTTGCTACGCATATTTAAGGAGCCTAAATAGATTCAAAATTTAGTCAATATCCATGTTATCGTATAATGAACGAATTTGATTTTTTTTTAAATTTAAGCTGTTAACTCCTTGTTTTATTTACTTTATTGTTAAAGATATTACGTTAATAATTGTTATTTGTAACACTAAAATAAATTTGTAGTTTTAGCTGGTAATTGTTTATTTACTTAAATTCGTACTAGTTACCCGTAATGTTTCCTTTGTATTATCAAGTGCCATAAGTACTTCAATTGAGTAAGTTGTAAGTCAAATGAAGTATAAGACATATTATTTATCGGATCATAAAAACAAAAAATATCGTATAATCGAGTTACTTTCGAGAGTCTATAGTACTTCATCAGTCATGTCTACATATCAGAAGTGCTGTCGGTTGCGCTACACGATCGGACAGTAAGTGAAAAAACAATAGTCATCGAGTTCAGGTGATGATCGGACGGACACGTGTGGTTTTATCTATAGATATTTTGTACTGTGTTTTGTTTTTTCGAATCTATCTTGGGTATAATTAGACATTGACACGGGTGGATTTGGGTTCGATTCTGGGTGTGTCTAGCAATGTAGATTTATGTTATATGAAAATAATGGGTCGTCGTCAGCCCATTATCGTCTCATTGCTAGGCACGTGTCTCCTGCCTGGATGAGAAGGTTTCAGTGGCCAAGTGCGAATTGATAGATGATTAAAAATCGCAGGTAAATAATAGTAATCGAATTATTTATCTATTCCATATCGTATTTTTGTTGTGCAGGAGTGGCAAACAAGCATGCATTCCTACTGATGGCAAGTGGAGTAGCCACTTGATCCATCATCAATGAACATTTTTGTATTCAATTCACGGATTAAATAAGAGTCTTACCTCAGGTTGGCCACAAGTATTTGAATTGAAGCCTTAGTCAGAACTCATCGGGTTAGAACAACCTACAGTAAAAAAAGTTGAAAATTGTTGCTTAAGACATAAGCCATTTTATTTATTGGAAGATAAAATCGTAAAACATACTTAGTGTAGTAACATAGATCCTTGTTTATGTAAGGCCGAAAATTGTTAAGTATGTTTTTTAGAATTTGATGATGTATGTTTATAACAAAAAGTCATACTCAATGTTAAGATTTATAAATAACTTCTATTGTTGTTATAAACTTATGATTAATGTTCCTACATTTAAATGAAAGAAGATTGAAAACAAAGTATTTTATATTACTTGTTATTTTGGATAACAATGTGATGATTGAGCTTTGTAATTTTTATCTGATTAAAATTTTGAACATCCTAATTATCTATATTTTTAAGTTAACAAATATTTATAAATACATCGTTAATTTTAATTGTCATAGGAACGAATATGTTATGGTTTACCTTCCTACATTTTACTATAACAATTAAAAAAGGGTTAATAAGCCTTTATAAGTCGATAAGGCTATAAAATATAGCCTTATCGACTTATAAAGACTTAAAAAGAAATTTATTCAGAACATTTTTTCTATTGTTTGTCCAATTTTCTTTTTTAATATCGGTAGCTGTTGACTACCGGTGTTACGAACATCCGGTTAAAGCATTTTTACTATATTATTTAAACGTTAGCAATAAGTGTTCGAAAATAATACATCTTAACATATTTAGAAGGCAGTTGTGGCAAAATTGGCGAAAATTCCCTATGGAATTAGAGCAGAGATACCCTCTCGATCGGGAGGTCCGAGGTTCAAACCCAGGCATGCAACACTGATTTTTCTACAATTATGTGCGTATTAGAAATTAACTATTACTGTTTTCGGTACAACATCACGAGGAAAACTATATACCTGAGAGATCTTTAAAAAAAAAGAAAACGGAGATGCGTGACTTGCGCACTTGGCCAGCGCGGTGGACTATGGCCTATAACTTTCTCATTCCAAGAGAAGACCTGTGCCCAGCAGTGGCACAATAATGGATTGACGACGATGGAGTGATTTTTAGTGCTTTAGCTAGTATTCTCTTATTTTAATTCGTGTGTGTGTGTGTTTGTGTTATCGATAAAAGAAAAAATTGGTCTAACTATCAGTGCGATAACTTTATTTGCCATTATATCCTTGATTTTCAATATTATAACCACGATTCATCAATTGAAGACTATACATGGACACTTATATTACCATCATTAAGCCCTAAGCTTAGCCATACAAAAACCGTGAATAAGGCAACGCACATTCAACACCTGCAAGATTCCCAATTACGAAGAAAAATGAAACTGCCTTGGCCTTCTGACTTCCCCTCTAATAGCCTTTCACTACGCTACATAACCGGCCAGCCAATTTCTAACAGGCATAGGATTCCCTCATTTGTTTTATGTATACTCAGACTAAAAAAGTAGACGTCTTGAGGAACATTGGAATTTGCGTTGACTGAGCGTGACAGTGTTTGGACTTTATGTGATAGCTAATTATAGTGTTGATTTCACTACGAAAATCATAAACGAAAGCGTTTATAAATCCGAAAGTTCCTTCAAAAGGTACCCTAGGCCGTGGGAGCGATGCAGGGTTATGTGGGATTTGTACCGCACTAAAATCCCCCCGGTGACCGTCCTCGGCGCTACAAAAAGGACTCCGGGATCTCTAAATGGGCGGCTGGGCCCACGACTCCGTCTAGTGTTTACCACGGTATGCGACCACACATACCGCCGTAACAATTTAAAATTGATTTTACCTGTGTATAATTAATGAAACTCAATACAAAGAATTTTAGTTATAATTACGCGAAGTTTTAGCCTCAAAACTATATTTCTTGAGAATTGGAACTTATATAGAATAGAGTGCCATACTGTCATGCGGTTACGTTTTCGATAGGCGAAGTCCGTCTTTTTAGTCCGAGCACAACTATCTTTCATATCCATAGGAAATTATACAGAATCCATCCATCCATTACACTATTGTGGTATTAATTGTTGCAGGGGCGCCCTACTGCGTGTAAATAAAACGTCACTCATACGTGTCAGTGATGAACGGACGCGCAGTGTGCGTGTGGCTTAACCGTTAGTGTGTTAGGAACGTAGGGTCTTGTTCGTGGGATATGCTTTGGTTTGGTAAGGTTGGAGTTTGTTTTGATGGACGCATGTTGCGAATTGAATTTTTGTTTTAAGACAATTCCGTCATATATTACATAAATATTTATAACAATAAATAAATAACGTGACATCTTAGATACACGCTTACACGCTATCTACAGGATTTTCTCCTGTGTCGTGGGTACCACGAACACACACAAGACGAATACACAAACACCCAGACCCTGAACATGAATTTAAACCCATCATTCAGATACCTGTCTGGCCGGGAATCGAACCCGGAAGCCATTGCACGTCAGACCGGTATGGTAATCGCTTCACCACGCTGCTCGTTAGAAATCATAAGAATCTTAAAAAGTTAATTGCTACTGGCTCACTGCTGGGCTTGTATTTATTCAAAGTTAGCGAGTTTCAGGCTAGTCAAGTGAAACTTAGTAAAAATCACACACTGTAGAGAAATAAAAAAAAAAACAGATGTGTCGGCTTGCTCACAATTACTTTAGTCATAAAGCAATGATAATTAATTTCTAATACGCACGTAATTATAGAAAAAGAAAATGTAAATAAAACATATTTTAAATAAAATTATGATCATTTATGATTATATGCCTTTTAAATAAAAAAAAACAACAATGCCACCGCCTTGATGACATGTAGCAAAAAAAACTATATGTGACAAGGTCATCTGAATGAGAGCTACTTAGGTACCGTTTTAAAGGGAAGAAACAAACACACTTACAATTTAATTCTGAATATAAATATGTGTGTCAGTGTAGATGAACAGATAATATAGTGATAAATGTTATAAGAGAAATTGGAAACTTCACAGCTACGTGACCAGTAAACTGAGATTATAGGAAATCCAACACAATTATTCAGAAAGATACATTATTGATAAGTGGAAGATAAACATAGAACACTATTTACCTCATTGTTCTTATACAATAGGCCATTATAAATACAGATTCAATATGCGTCCGTATCATAAATACGTAAAACCTTTATTTATGAAGTCACGAACGAATTGTAACCTAAAGTGTTGTAAGCGATTCGCGGAAGGCTCTATTGTTGCAACACTTGATTACACTGAGAAAAAGGATATTACAATTCACATATGATACGATATGATATGATGATTTGTGTCTAAGATATCTTTTTGTGTATTGCTAAAATGGGTATGATATGTGTATTTGGCAATACATACATTACATTTATGTATTTATGTAGTGAGGTAGACTCGACACTTGGTAAATTCCCTCTGACTTAAGTAACACGACTGGAACTATTGTAGTCAATTTTGTAGTGTTATTATTACTATTTTTTTATCTGACCGAAGTAGCGAACGAGCCGATCGGCATCTGTAATCAACTTCATACAGAACATGGGTTCTGTCTGAAGTCAGTCACAGATGCGTTGCTACTGCCAAGGGCTAGGATTGTTGCCTCAAATAAAAGTGTACCGGCAACCACACCCTTCCATCGAAACGCAAGGAATGCTTCACGCCAGAAATAGGTGTGGCGGTGTTACCTCCCCGGTTGAACTACACTGTTTCTACCACCTGGTAAAGAAGATAGATGTTCATGAGTGGCTGTGTCCTCTTATTTTTAGGATAATTGTTTATTACTTACATAATTATAATAACAAAATACTATCAGCTATTTAGTAAAAACTTGTTTTTTTCTCTATTTTAGTATTTAAGGTACAATAAATTATATTTAATTTCAACTATAAGTATTATAACTATATACACTAATTTTGAATTCGGTGAGAATTGGGAATGATCGACCATTTGCATAATTAATTGCATTTTAATCAATTAGTAGAATCAACATACATTAATGCAATAATTTATTGAATTGCTTATCTAAACTTAACAGTCTAATGAAATCTCACAAAAACAACTTGGAAAACAAGAGAAACAAACATTATTCAACAAGTGGCATTTGCGCAGAAAAGCCTGCGTTAAATCGGCTAACACAGTTGCATGGTGTCATAATCGAACAGCGAATTAGAATTCATACGAATGCATTCCGAAGAACTTCGGACAATCTCCGTTACAAAATCTCTAGCCGGTGATAATCCGCCGGCCACTTGATAGTAGGGTGTCTGTACAATCGTAGTTTCTTTGGACATACCTTTTTACTAGGTGTGACTTTATAGATAGTCCAATGAGTATGATCGGATAACATTTTGCATAGTGCCATAATCGAACAGCGAATTACAATTCATACGATGCATTCCGAAAAACTTCGGACAATCTCCGTTACAAAATCTCTAGCCGGTGATAATCCGCCGGCCACTTGTTGGTAGGGTGTCTCTGCAACCGTAGTTTATTTGGACATGCCTTTTTACTAGGTGTGACTTTATAGATAGTCCAATGAGTATAATCGGATAACATTGTGCATAGTGCCATAATCGAACAGCGAATTACAATTCATACGATGCATTCCGAAGAACTTCGGACAATCTTCGTTATATCATCAACCCATTATTGTCCCACTGCTGGGCACGAGTCTTCTGTCGGTAGGAGAGAGTTTTAGGCCATAGTCCACTGCACGGGTTAAGTGCAAATTGATGGACTTCACACATCTCCGAGAACATTTTTTTAAATGAACTCTCGGGTGTGTAGGTTTTTTCCACGATGTTTTCCTTCACTGAAAAGCAGTGATAATTAATTACTGATACGCACAAAAATCAGTGGTGCGTGCCTGAGTTTGTTCCTCGGACCTTTCATTTCCATTGCATATTAAATTTTTCGTTACTATTTTTTCCGTTATATCACGCAACACGTGGAAACACTACTCGTTACTCGCACCAACACATTAGAAACGTCTATCGTAATTCTAATAAGGCCATTAGCGGAGTGCGGATGTATGGAGCCAATAAAGCAGTTTGATGCAGCATTAATTTTGTAAAGAAGACAACCTGAGAAGTACTGGTAGTAACCGGTCACCATTTACCGGCTATCATACTAGCGTTTTTTTGTCGCAACTAAGCACCAAAAGAGTGCGGCTTCAAGAATCTATGCGCAATAAATCTATCCTTTAAGAGAACGTTTTTATGAAAACTAGTAGTAAATGTCCGTTTCACTGATGTTAAATGATTACTCAAGCTTACGAAGGCATAGATCTCCATCAAAACTGCGAAGGACAAAAATTGTATGTCTGTCAAAGTCGCTTAAAGATTAAAAGGAAAATAGATAAAATCGATATTTTAAAAATACTCCTCCACTGTATTGTGCAAAAGTTAAACAACGTATGTATATGTTAAAATCATATGTGGTTTAACTATTACACCACAAATAAATAGAAATTAGTGAATAGTCACTCATTTCGACTGAATAACGTCGACATAGCAGTGTATTTTGGTTGGTAAAACGTTGTAAGACATGTCTTATTGTTTTATCATTAATAGCAAAACAATTAAGGTCGGATTGAACTTATTATGCGTGCATGACGTATATGCCGCGTAATCGTTGCGTAAGTGTTGCATATCAGACGCTAGTGTAAAAGAAGATTAGTATTAGTTATGATCCGTCAGAACAGTGTGACAGTAATTACAGGAAACGGAATGGAAACACTAAACAATGTCAAACATTGGATTTTGTAAATAAATTCTTGTTCTACTTAAAGATTTCATATTGCGTAATTGATTTTGTAATTTGGTCGCAACTGATCTATAAAATTAAGCAACATTGGGTGCGGGCGGAAGATGGATGGGTGATCGCTAGTGGCTAAATTTCATTTCATTATCTTATTATATCAATTCATAAGCATTATCGGTGGCCTCATGGATGGTGTGTCTCAAAATGTGTAACGCCGGAAAATTATAAACGAGTATAAAACATCTGCATTAGGTCGCAACTAACCTCTAGGTACCTTCTTTCATCTATTCGTATTCAGTAGCGTTTTTGTAAATGCTAGACACCTCCCCAATGTATAGGGTAGGAAGGTAGGAAGGTAGGAAGTTCTGAAGATTCTTAATCTCATAGACATACAAAGAAATATCTGAAAATGCTGTAATTTGCAATGATGTACGAGTAAAAAGAGCTATCATGTATTAGGCGTAAGTTCTGGAATTATTAAAACAACAGTTCATAGAGTTTATGTTTTTGCCAAGTATTGCACAGTACATTGTGTGTGTGTGTGTGTTGTAATGAAAACATGATAACGGGTTCACTACTGTTCCAAGGAACTTTTAATTATGGTTGTGGCGTAGTTGAATCCAAACATTTTTACAATTAAATAGCCTATAACGCTTGCTACACTCATAGCCCGTATGTTATGGGCCTATAAATGATAAGCAAACACCCAGATTCAGAAAAAAATCTTCATTCAGGACCGAGATTGAACCTCAAACCGGCAATTCAGATGTATATAGTCGCTCCATCGGTGTATGTATATAAATATAATTAGTTATTTTTTTATCTAATTGAAGTAGCAAACGAGCATGCAGTCCACTTGATTGTAAGTGGTCACTGCCGCCCATGGACATCTCTAATCAACTTCATATGGAACATGGGTTCTATCTGAAGTCAATCACAGATGCCTTGCTACTCCCGAGGACTATGATGGTCGCCTTATATAAAACTGTGACAGCAACCAAACCTTTCCGTCGAAACGCAAAAATGCTTCACGCTAGAAATAGGTGTGGCGGTGGTACTTTCCCAGTCGAACTACACTGGTTCTACCACCTGTAAAATTAAATAAGTATTTAAGTCCATTACATTGGTACACGCTACCACCCAAATGGTTTGAGGTATCCATTCGACACATCATTGAAAACGACTAAGTTTGCAGAATGACATATGCTATATAATGTTATATATATTTTCAAAAACTATGCCATTGTTTTGATGCAACAACAAAATAATAAATATAAATAAATTAAAAAAATGACAAACACCCGATTGCTTAATAATAATAAACTGAAACAATAGCGAATCCGTCGTCTTAAGGCAATTGAGTTTTTGTTTTAATTTAACAATGCTTCTTGTATCAGCATCACATCTGTAGCCTAACCCGCTCAATGTTACAGCAAAACAATTATCATTAATATTCTAAGCTCTGAGCTGATGCAAGTTTTTGCTGCTTCCGTACGACAGTTGAGTCGGACTAGGTTTTGCAACTGTGGACTGAGCCTTATATGGGACGGACGAGAGAACATCTAAAAAGTGGAACGATGACTACCTTAGGCTGTGTTTACATTGAAAGCTGTTTTTCAGAAAATGTGATGTAATATTTTCGATAGGCAAACTTTAAGTAAATAATTTAGCAATACATAGTACATACATTCCGTTTCAATAGAATTACGTAATATTGTATTTTTTTACTATCAAAAACTTATTAAATCTAATCCATGATATAAATATTAATACTTTTGTTATTATTCTATGTTGAACATGTCATAAACAAAATTATTAGTTCTTTCTATATTATGTAGAAATATATACAGTACATGTAGAAACGAGCACTCCATTTTATGTCAACTAGCGCCAACCGATATTTAAAATCAATCCAGATACTTTAATCTAAATTGGAATTTTATTTAAGTATATATCACTTATTTATAACTAGAAACGATGTGTATTTATTATAACTAATCACCCGTCACAATGGTGTTTATTTTGAACGGACCCGTTAAAGGTAAAAAGAGGTTTCATAAGCTAAGCAGCATTTAAAAGCAATAGCGGGTATTTTGACAAAGACATCTGACATTTTTGACGTTATGCGTTTTCATAGTTTTCATTGAATGTTCTATTTCGTTTATTAAGTATGTGTTTGTATTACATGCAAGGTAGTGTGTAATGAATTTTTAGTTGATTTTGTGTATGTTTTATGCATTTTTTGAAAAAAAAATATAAAATTGCGCAATCCTTCTCTACATCAACTATAACCGGCGTAATTTCATACTCGTCTGCGGAAAGTATCTTAAAAATGAATCACAAGTTTTTGCTTCACGTATTAATATAGATTTGTCTGTGATATAGTTACCAGGAAATTTATAGTATGTCGCTCTAATATGTGATTTATACGGCATGGGATTTTAATATTTGAAGAGTAGAAAAAATACATACAGTTTGATTGATTTTGTTACAGCGTTAGGAACATCCTTTAAAGATCCGCTCCAAAGCAACATGCTGATATTTCCCAGATCACTATAAATGGGAAACATATTGATGTACTGTACACCGTTTCTTCGGGCACTGAGTGTGACGTATTCAACAGTGTAATTTTTTACCAGCAGAGTTAAGTGTTGCTGTGTTCTATTTTGAAGAGTGTAGTAAGGTGAGGTGGTGACATGAGTTGTAAGGTTGTAGCAACGCACTAACCGACCTCTGCTGAAATTAGATAACGTATTGGATTGAGTATAGATATATGTATATCTACCCTGCTTTTAGGTGAACTGTAGGCTTATTAATTCAGTTTTATTAAAAAAAAACTGCCTGTTAGTGCTGTAGATACTAATACTTACAATTCAGTTGTGTCAAAAAACTAAACTAACAATTTGATACGGCCATATAACTGAATACTGCACGATCTAAGTAATGAGACAGATTTAATATAACGCAAAAAAATTAAAGATTTTTTTCCAGTGATATTACGTTATACAATAAAAGCTATACCTATTATGTTTTAACAGTATTTATATTAAAAAATAAGCAGTATTTATTTATTATATCGAGTATTTGTGTCCCATATGAACGCAGCTTTACCATCGCAATTGTAAACTCACTAAGATGAACAACAACGGTTTATAAGTTCCTACTTTCCCGATTAGTACCAGTAGAATGAGATAGATATGGATAGTTCATTAACATAGCATAGTTATATATAAAAACTATTTATTTTTAGTTTATCCAACATTGAGTATAAAAAGGAACTGTCGGTCGATAAGTGTTATCGATTTAAAATTTTCTGTTTGATGCATCGACACATAGTAAGTATAGGATAGTTGTGGGTTATTTTTTATTCTAGTAAACCATTTACTTTGTTTTAGAATATGTAATCGGATTTGTATGAAATATGTCATTTTCATAAGAGCAGTGATAGCCTAATGGTTGAAACTTGCCCTCTCGATCGGGAGGTTTGAGGTTCAAACCCAGGCACGTACCACTGATTTTTCTCAAATTATGTGCGTATTAGAATTATGTGAGTCTTAGACGGAGAACATCGTGAGGAAACCTACACACCCGAGAGTTCTTTAAAAAAAAGTTCTCGGAGATGTGTGAAGTCCACCAATTCGCACTTGGCTAGCGCGGTGGACTATGGTCTAAAACTCTCTCATTCTGAGAGAAGACCCGTGCCCAGCAGTGGGTCAATTATACCAATTGATTGTACCCCATGTAAAAGTGAGTTGGCAACCACACTTTTCCACCGAAACACAAGAACTGCTTTACACTACATAGCATTGGTAATATCGCCGATCGAGCCATACTCGTTTTATCTCGCACAAATAATTACATAACGTCATATTGTACATATCACAACACAATCTATATACAAACAAAATAAATTCAATACACCGTACAAATGCTATAGGCGAAATCGTTGCAATCAGCGATTCCATATAGATTCTATGTGAGGCAATAAAGAAGTCTCATTTGGAGCTAAATTATCACCCTGTTCAATACTAGCATTGTAGTGATGTAGCGAATATTCCCGAATGCGAATGTGAATGATTTTTTTTTCAATTTTTGGTGGATGTATTTGAAGATCAAAAAAATGGGTCGCCAAATCGATCTAGACTTGGCGACCCATTTTTTGATCTTCAAACTGCAGTACGGTTTAAATTAAAGGTGGTAAAACCAGTGTAATTTGACCGGGGAAGTACCACCGCATCACCTATTTCATGCGTGAAGCATTTCTTGCGTTTCGATAAAAGGGATTGGTCGCCTCACGTGAAAGTATGCCTTTCATATGAGGCGACCATCATAGTCCTCGGGAGTAGCAACGCTGTAATTGACTTCAGATGAAACCCATGTTCCGTATGTAGGTCATTACAGATGGGCGGCAGTGACCTACCATCAGGTGGACTGCGTGCTCGATTGCTACTTGAATCAGATAAAAAACAAATCGGATAGATTAGGCGACCTTTTTTGCAAAGCATTGCAATTCAATATATGCGCATTAACAATTCTTGCGAATGCGGATGCAAATATTCACAAGTTCGAATGCGAATATTCGTCACATCACTATAGCATTGTTATTTAGCGCCCAGCTTATATCGTATTGCATAACCGAACATATCGTAGACCTGGCTTTGGACCTAGTAAACGAGCATAATTTATATACCTACCTATTGGCTAAGAATTGTCTAGATATACATAAATGTAGGATTTGTCGGTCTCTGACATCGTTTTACGGCGCAGTATAATCGCTTGAGACGTTGATATGTTGTTACTAATTTCGAATTGCAACGTTTGTATAGCTTCTTAATCTTAGGGCCTTTGCTTAGTCGGCAAACCCATGTTTGCCCCACTGCTAGGCACAGGTCTTCTCTCAGACTGACAGAGTTTTTAGGTCATAGTCCACCGCGTTGGCCAAGTGCGAATTGGTTAGATTTATGGTGTTTAATTTGGACTGTTTTAATAATAATAATCTTTACTTTCTTTATAGTCTTAAGTTACAATCATAAGGAGCTCAGGAGCCACCTTTTAAGCAACGATTGCCTGTATTAGAATGCTCCGCTTTTCCAGTAGGTAGTTATTAGCAAAATTTAACTTAGGACATACTAATCTAATTAACAAAATATATGATTTAATCAATTTAACAATATTTATCTCCTATTTTATTGTATTTGTGTGTGTGTGTGAGAGAAACTGAGTGAGTAAGTGTGTATTTGGTTTGTGTGTGTTTTTGTAATTTGTCATTACATGAAACGCAAAAGTAGTTCAGCATTTAATAAGATTCAAGTAGCATTCTAGCTTGAAGTCTACCGGATGGTAAGTGGTTATTGCTTCCCATGGCCATGTGTATACGGAACAACAGTTCCATCTTATATCAATCACAGATATATTGCTATTCTTAAGGACTAAAATGGTCGCCCCATATAAAAGAAAGCCTGCAACTACACCCTTCCACTGAAACGCTCGTCAAAGGTGTAAAAGGTGTAAAGGTGCCTCTGTTATTTTAAAATGGTACCTAAATAATAAGGATGGTTTCACGAGGTACTGACTGCTATACCTATTTTTAATGTGAAAGTCTTTGCATTTTCATATGACGTATCCATTTTAGATCTTGGGAGATACAGTATCTATGATTGACTGCGAAAAGAACTCCTTTTCTATATGGCGTTGCTTACTGATGTACATGGATAGCCACTTACGATTAGGTAGCCTACAAAGTTGTTTGTTAATTCAATCTTAAAAACATAATTTTAATTGTTGTGAACAAAGTCGCATGGTGTTGCTAGGTTTAAATTCATGGTTACCACGAATGTGGATATCTTTATTGAAATTCATGACATCTATATCTGAACAGTAAACTACTTAGGTTAGTGACATGTCCTACTACGCAAGAGTAAGAGGCAAGCGATGAAAGTGAAAAAGTTGACGAATATCAGCGGTATTTTAGATAAACGACGTAAGAAATCAATATTTACAATTTAAAATATCAAAGTTTATAGTAATTAATTATTAATAATTAATATTGTGGGTTCCATAGCTACACACAAATATGTATACACAAATACCCAGACACGGGTTGTATTATCAGTTCTATAACTGTTTGGTTTTTCGTCAGAACTCAGCTGTGTTAAGAACTTGTTTGAAGAAAAAAAAAACAATCTTTGGATAAAATTAATTAATCTAGTGACTAACTAATTAAAACAAATAAGTGTCTTTACACATTACATGTGTATTTTATTGAAAAACAACTGTTGTATGTTTTTGTTTGGATGATGGGTCACACACTATGTTGGATCACAGTGTGACTAGAAATTGAGATGTAATTTCATTTCATTTCTCACTTCATTGTATTCCAGGTATTAAAAATAGATTAATTTGTAGTATTCTCTCTTTATCAATATAAATCTTAACGCTATTCGCTTATCGTTATTATTACCGCACAAGTCACTCCCGATTCAGTCGTTCTTAATTTAGTATCGGTGGAACATATACCTTACTCCAAGCATATGTTCTTGTAAGGGCATTATAATTCAATTCTAAAGCATATAGACGGAATCGTGTATGTAAAATTTACAGCGGTTTTATAGACATTAAGTGTAAAATGTTTGTTATATGGTAAATAAATAAACAAAGTTAACTTATTATTTATTGAGAAATCAAGAGTATTAAGTTGTGATAATTTATTACCTATAAATTGCTTTATTTTGATTATCTCAGACTATTATCAAACGGATTATCGTCCGACGAAACTCCTATTAGAGGGAGAGAGGTCTAGGCCATAGTCGACTGTGCTAGTAAGTGCAAATTTATTTTCAAACCGTTTTTTTAATAAACATATAAGTGTGTAGAATTTCTCTAATTTAAAAAAATCTAATATTGTTTTGCTTTATTTTGATTAAGTTAACTGAAAGTGTCTTTATATTGAATTACTTAAAGTCTAAAAACTCCAAGGAAACATCTTTTTCATATAGAAAAAAAATATATGCAATGTACAGAAGATACCTCTTTATAAGAATTTCCAAATTAAAAACAAGCTTAATCTTGCTTTTCTCTTGCTGTGTCCTACGTATAACAAATGTAACTTAATTTTAAATTTCCAACACACAGCCGAACTGCTAGATAAATATAGATTTTTTTTAAGTTAGACTCAATTTTCCATACACTCATTTTAAAAATTCGCGCAATGAATGTACAGACATGCGAAACTTTCATTTTTATTATTATTTCTCGATTTCGTACTGTATTAGCGATTTTTCCTGTAAATTCAAAACAAAACAAACCGACCGAATTAGGTTTATAACTGTCCAATGTCTCCTTTATCTATATCTTTTATAGATAGAAAGGGACATAGAACGTTCAGCGAAAGTGGTGTGGGCATAGTAATACAATCAGATGGCAGTAACGTCTAACGGGCCCGTAATCAATAATTTACGATTCTTAGTGAATACAATAAAGCTATATATTGTGAAAGGATCAAACAAGAATTACGATACATTTCGTAATTACCTTTGAGAGTATATGAGAGAGGATACGTATAGTAGAATTCCTATTATACGTATTAACTAGTAACGTAGGTTGTAAATATAGTAATACAATTTATTGGCTCTAAACTAACACAACAAGCAATTGATACATAAATAGAACCTGAAAGTTTAATATAGTTTTAAATAATACAACAAAGTGCAGAACTATAAATATGAGAAAAATAAAAAGTCACTGATATTAAAATTCTATTTTAGGCAAAATAACGTAGCTTAATCTTTGCTACCATAGGATAACAATTCCATGGAGCGTTCTCTTTCAGCCACTGCTCGTCCTGAAATACTTATTAACACTAGTATTATAAACACTATATTACCAGCAGAACTAGACTATTAAATACTATTGAGATTTCCATTCACGATCGAATTGATGTGTATTTTTAAAACAAAAATTAAAAAACACGCTTTCTACACTCATAGCCCCACACTAGGATTTTCTCCTCTGTCGTAGGTGTCATGGACACACACAAGACAAATACACAAACACCCAGACCCGGAAACTAAATCAAAACTCATCATTTAGATACCTGTCTAGCCGGGAATCGAACCCGGGGCCCATTGCGCGTCAGACCGCTATGGCAAACCCCTCCGCCACGCGTCAATAAAGTATTAAAACTATTATTATGAGCAGGAATGGACTATTAACACTATTGAGATTTCCAATCTCAAATCGAATTGATGTTTATTTTTAAAACAAAAATAGTGAAAAGACTACAACTAAGAGGCCAAATTTAAGCAACTTAGCAATAACTGATTGCTAAATTACTGATTGTTGTATTATTAGCCGTCTTTAAGAACGTAAATATTGATTACTAGCAGAACACCGCAATTTCGCCCGCGTTAAAAAAATTGATGTATCGATTGTCCCATGGAAATAAGATATTTTCCCACCGTAAAAAGTGGCCTATATGTTAATCCAGTGTGTCAGTTAATTCCCTACCAAATTTTATAAAAATCCTTTCAGCCGCTTAGACGGAAAGAAGTAACAAACATACACACTCACAAACTTTCGCCTTTATAATATTAGTATGATACATAGATTCATAGGTCATTTCTTTATTCTGGAGATCTGTGCTCTACAATGGACGAGAGGACGGTGGTCGTTTTAAGGATACCTAACAAACTTCTATTAAGACCATTGAATACGATCCTCGATCACGAATTACGTAATACATTTACTGAACAGAACTTCTACTCGATAATTTTAAGTAGATGTTAGTTAAGATGCAAACTTGCATAGTAAAAACTTTATATGACTATATTTAGTAGTATCGTTACGATGTTGATAGTTTATGTGGAGGTCAACGAACCTAGCATATGCATTGTAAACAGGTGAGGATCAATTACAAAAACATATGATTAATTGTAAACATAGGATAAACCAGTGGTTCTCAATCGGATGGTATTGGTGAAAGTACCGTAATTAGAAATGGTATATTGATTGTTTCAAATTACACAAATAAGATCAGATATAACTTAGGATACTTAGTTCAAAAACATATTCATTCCTAAATAATATAATACATATTTAAAAAATATTTTATTATTTTCATACTTTAAAGCAATGGAACGAGTATGTTTTGAAAGAGAATATGCTACACTTATTTCTAGCATGAAACAGTTATTGCGTTATGCTGGAAGGGTGTGGTTGTCGGTACACTTTCATATGAAGCCATTACCTTACTCTTTATATTATGAATATTACGTAAGATTAGTTAAACTATGATTTATAAACTGATAACGCAATAAAGTTATAAAACCCACAAAAAAGTAGTAATTGTCCAAGATAACTAAAGTTGAGAAACTTAATCATTCATTATGCAAAGGTAGGTATTAGCACAACATTTTAGTAAACAATATGCAAGTTCTTTACCTATTACGTATAAGATAAATAAGAAATATACATTTTACTTTGTAACAATAAATATCGAACAATAAAACTCGAGATTTTTCTTCATATTGTCACGGGGATTTATCACTTCATAAAAGTTTGAGACAATCGAGAAACAAAAGCGTCAAACAAACAGAAAATGTGTAAATTAATAATAAATATGTAAAAAGACTACAACTCATTATACAACATCGTGTGGGCGGTTTTATGATCGATTGTAGTTTTAACAAGAATATGGAAACGTATAAGTTTTAAACAATCTCACTACATTTTAACCTTTAAAGACAAAGTTATAAGGATAAGACTCGTTTGGAGATTACGATGTTGTGAGGGCTACGAAAGTAATAAACGCATCCATATTTTAAAACAAAGGGCACTGTCAAACGGGCGACTCTTCTCTGTAATTTATAAAATGTTTTTATAAATTTTGTTTTATGCAGTTTTCTACCCGTTTGGCAAGATATAAAACGCAAGATTGAAAGAATCTGTAAGTTCTTAAAATTGCTACTAATTTGCAATTATCTAACACGGTGGACTTATGACTCCCACTCTGAAATGACATCCATGTCCAAGAGTGCGGTAGTAACGGTTTTTATTATTTTTACTTACTTTTGCAAGGTAGTGGAACGACTATGGTTTAGGTGGGTATATACCACCGCTTATTTGTTGGTACAATCGCCTGCTATTTGCGTATAGATGGATGAATGTTGTTGACGGCACACTTTTATATGAAGAATAAAACTTATTAAAGACTAATAAGATCTATTAGTCTTAAAGAGCAACGCGTCTGTGATTGATTTCAAATAGAGCTGCTGTCCTATATAAAGATGCTTACAGATATGATATAACAAATAAATTTAGTTTTGAGTTTATTCAAAGCTAACCTGACCAGTAGGTAGGTCTTTGTTTATTTATTTTAGTATATACTCGTACTATGCACTTGTAAAATTAAAGTGAAAATCCCAGCCAGCGTTCCCGTGGTTCTTATCCACGGGAACGCTGCCGATAAACTGTTGCACAGTTTGGCAGACATTAGTGTATGCGTTACTGTATTTTTTATGTGAAAAAATAAAAAAAAAGATATACATGGGCTGGCTACTCCACTTACCATGAGGTAGACCACTCATTTGCTACTTCAATCTAAAAAAAAACTCAAGATACTTTGTAAATGATCCAAGAACCTTAAACATGATAAATCTTGTTGAGTTGAAGAGTCGTTATGGCCGCTATCCGGATCCAAGATCAGAACGGGCCATAATATATTATTGCATTGTCATGTAAATTACGTAAGGATCCCAAATTTCAGTTCAATTAAGTGGACGGAGGTAAAAAAATAATTGCGAGAATTGACCCATACATACTAATGAAGCAAGTAATATAGAGCTTGACGAAATTGAATATTCGAGCTTGAAATTGTCAAGACATTTCAGTTTTTATAACATTGAGTTGCAAACGAGCATGCAGTCCACCAGATATTAGTGGTCACTGTTACCCATGGACATCTTTAAGCAACCCTCGATAAGATTAACGTAATTTTTTTTTCTGATTGAAGTAGCAAACAAGCATGCAGTCCACCTGATGGTAAGTGGTCACTGCCGCCCATGGACACCTGTAAGTAACTTCAAATAGAACATGGGTTCTATCTGAAGTCAATTATAGACGCGTTGCTACTCCCGAGGACTAGGATGGTCGCCTCATATAAAAGTATGCCGGCAACCACACCCTTTCATCGAAACAAAAAAAAATGCTTCACTTTAGAAATAAGTGTGGCGGTGGTACTTCCTCGATCGAAGTATACTGGTTCTACCACCTTCAAAGTTGAAACTGGCCACAATTGTGTGGCCTTAGATAACGATGGAATGCCCGGATTAGCATGTCTACTTTAGCACACCCTTCAAAGCAGAAATCAGTAGTAGGTGCTGCTCTTATTACGCGAAAATAAAAGTGTTTCTGCAGTTGTACCAAAAAAGATTCAGCGACATTAATTAATAATAATGCTATAGGTGTTAAGGTTTATTTTAAATTTACATTATTTAACAAATTCAAGTAGCAAATAATTACACAGGTCATCTGATGATAAACTTTAGGAAAAGGGGGCCTCTAGTCAACACCCTATGAATTAAAGTTCTACTTTAGACAGGCGACGTAAGTGCTAGTACCGCTGAGAACTAAATTGGAATGCCTTGTGTACCAGTTAAACCTTAGTAAACCACTCCAACCATTCAGTGTACAATTAAAACAAAATATCAATCCCTTTTAACGCCCTCATCTTAATCTGCAGAAATTGTTAATTTTATTCAATCGTGTCTTTATTTAGATACATAAATAAACCGGGGTGGACTAATGAAAGTATAAATTATAAAAAGACAAAGAATACATTGCGTGCCGCCCGGCGTTCCACTTCGCACGGAAGGTGTGTTTAGTCCTTTTGTAACATTCGATAATCGAGTATATTGAAACCTCCCGATAACATTCCGATTTTAAATCGAGAAGCTCTATTTTCGATCGCATCTTTCGTTTCGTTTTCGTTTTGTTAAGTTATTTATTACGCGTTTGGACACGCATTTGATATCCTTATGTTTTTGCACGCAACGGTATTTTATTTTCTGGTATGATTTAATGTTCAATCTTATTTATATTATAAATGCAAACGTTTGTAAGTATTTATGTGTATTTACATAAAAACCACTTGTGGAACTTCGCTGAAATTTGGCACTTATGTACATAGTTTATTGCCGAGATTAACACATAAAAACGTTGCGGAAATGACATCTAGTTAAATACATTTAAATATAATTGGATTATTTGTTCATAAACGCTGTAATACACAAATCTGGTATTTTAATAAAATTCTGACAAATTATTGAAGAGTATAGTATGATATAACCAGTGATACCCTAATGGTACAATTTAATTTAGGATCAGATGTTCCAACCAATCATGCCATCCAATCATAATGTTTTTTTAAATAGCGTGTGGTTAAGAAATTGGTTATCACTGCTTCACGGTAAAGGAAAAGGTCGTAAGGAAACTAAGAGTACCATCAAAGGGTCCCCTAAAAACCTCAAAGGCGTTTCAAGTCTAGCAATATGATAGAACAAATTGAAAATACCCAGCAGTGGAACATCAATGCGTTTACCGGATAATTTTAGAAGCCTGTCTATACAAACAGAGTCACAGTGAAAGCTAGTTTTGTAAAGTTGTTGTAATGTTAAAAGTAAAAGTGCCGGCCAAATATATGTCCCGTAACTCTTCGTGTGAAATATGCAACTACTTATTGCTGTAAATTGCCTCGATAAAATTAAACGTTCCGTTCTGTTTTAAACAGTTTTGGATGTAAATTACGGTATTTCCACTTATTTTGTTCTTAAATGTAACAATTCGTGTATAATTATTTCCAGTTTCTTGGAAGTAAAATCGGACTTCAGAATATGGGTTGTTGTGTCATAATTCAGTAATTTTATTGTTTTTAGGCATTTTATAAGTATATAATTTTATTAAACAGTTTATACAGAAAATAGTAAATATAGATTATAGTTTGATTGGGTTGAAGAGCAGTGACAGCCTACTGGTTGAATCTCGGCCTCTCTATCGACGGTCAGAGGTTCGAATCCCAGGCATGGTTTTTCCAGGCAAAAGTGTATAAGTTTTATCAATCTGCTATGGTCTGAAAGCCTCATTCTGAATACCCGGGCCCAGCAATGTGACAATAATGAAACAACGACATGTGTTTTTGAAATGTAATGTGTAGTTTTGGTTATAAATACAAGCGTTCTCTCTCTTCTCGTACATGTCTTATAAGCCGACTCAGAGAAGAAAAAACAGGAAATGGGTAGAAGCGTTATCCTGGGTATAATACCTACTGTAGTCACCAACACGCATTCTGGGAACTGCGGCTGTTGAAACAATCCTCATTAAATGAGGCCCATATGTGGCCCAGCAGTGGACCTCAAAGTCCCTTCAAACTGAGATACAGCAGTGTTTAATACTGATATTAAGGGCTGTCTTAATATCATATTTCCATACCTAAACCATCCAACAAAAGATGCATACAGCTTTGCTTCTAATTTTATTTTTTATTTTCATGACGTATCGTTGCATAATCATAATACTTATAACTGATGTTAAAACAGAATTATTAACCGAAAACAAATATCCAGAACAAAAAAATGTGTGTGTGTACTAGCGTACACTCGTAAGAAGTGAAACTTCTTTATGACGTTATTTTTCAAAAAATAATTTACTATATGCAACTTTACAGAAATTGGTTAAATATAGTTAAATTAGATAAAGTTTAATAAAAGGCTTTTATTAAACTTTATCTAATAATCTAATCTATAATAATCTATCTAATATCACGCGTGGTAGGGATAAGAAAAAGATGGCGCGTAACGGAAAAAAAAGATGGCGTAACGGAAAAAGATGGCGCGTAACGGAAAAAAAAGGTGGCGCGTAACGGAAAAAGATGGCGCGTAACGAAAAAATGTTACACTAAATTTTTTTCCAACCCCGATAAAGAAGTTTTACTTCAAAAACATCATAATAATTTAAAGTATTTCTTCATAGTGATCTCTAAATGTGTCACTATAATTAATCATCAATACATCAATTTTTAAAATTATCATTTGTAAAACCTCTTCTATTCCGTCAAATTTGGAATAAAACTACTAATTATATACATTATAGGTAACAATTTGCTGTAAAATACGGCAAATTATTCTTACCTATAAAGAAACTCATTTTTATTTCGTAACTCTTATCGTACTAACAAAAATAAAGTTAACTCCTTGTTTCCACTTATGGAAGTACTAATTGTTATAGTCTCTACCATGTTTTGACACACCTTTTTACCGCAAACAACTTTAATAATATGAATTATTCAATTACGGACCACTGGATAAGCATAACGCTGTAAGAACATTTCGCCCATACAAAAGACATCAACGAGTTCGCTTCAGAAAGGAAGAACCATACTTGTATTATCGTAACGGTAGTTTTTGTTAATTTTAATGGAATTTTGTTATAATTTCCATTATCATTGGGTCTGAAGACAATATTAATATCGCTTACAATATTTTTTATCGTACTCCGTTAATTAAGCTATTCTGGGCTTTTAAGTCAAATTGCCGAGTATTAAAAATTGCATACGTTTTCAATGTAAAGTGGTTTATATAATTGCTTGGAAACTTGTTTATAGTAAGTTTTATGAATCATAAATGGGTTATACGGTGCAGTTGCCTCTATAATTATTGAATACTATACAATATTCAATTGACAAGTTTGTTGCATAATATAAGGTAAACAATGAATATGTAAATAATACATTTTGATATTCCATAAATAATCATGAACGAAGTATAATATTAGTTGTCTCGTCAACCCATTATTGTCCCACTGCTGGGCACGGGTCTTCTCTCAAAAGAGAAAGTTTTAGGCCATAGTCCACCGCGCTGGCCAAGTGCGAAATGGTGGACTATTAGTTGGAATATTAGTTAATTGGGAGAATATTAGTTGTATTTTAAACTTTGTAACACTTTATAGGCTAGTAACGTTAAACAATGTTTACTATTCATTTTTACTAACTACGTTAACGCGGTTAAAAAATAAACAAGCCGATCAATAACGATTACATAACAGCCAATATATCTAATTAAAATATATGTCAATCAGTTCATTAATAAAATTATACGCAATCCATCATTTCTCCACGGTTCATGTGAGCCGGTTGCCATGGTTTCAGACGTCGCGGTCCACCGCCAAAGACAGGTTGTAACAAAAGCTGGTCATAATAATTGATTTGTATCTCGTTCGCATCGCTAGATGCCAGGTATGTGCCACTATATAAGTAATAGTGGTTATGTGGAGAAATAAACGTATCTTGTTTCTGTTTGGGATGTGTTTCGGTTTGGCGGAAGCGGGTTGAAAGATAAATACGATCATGATACGATTTGAAGGTAGAACCAGTGTAGTTCGACCGGGGAAGTACCACCGCCACACCTATTTCTAGCGTGAAGCATTTCTTGCGTTTCGATGGAAGGGTGTGGCCGGCAAACTTTTATATGGTGCGACCATCATAGTCCTCGGGAGTAGCAACGCATCTGTGATTGAGTTCCGATAGAACCCTTGTTTTGTATGAAATTGATTACAGTTGTCCATGAGTGGCATAATCATGCATGCTCGATTGTTACTTCGTCAGATAAAAAAAAGTGTTCAAAGTTTTCTGCCTGGCTGCCGGGTAAGCTAATAGCAACGCTTTTATGTCCTAAAATTAGTACGTTTTACAACCAGGAAAGTATCAGTACTAGCTATTATAAGGAACAAATAGGCGGATTACAGTTGGAAGCGCGTTTTTCCTCACAACTGGCAAAGTATCTTATTACTCGTTATAACGAAAAATCTAAGTACATCACTTTCTATTTAAATGGCAAAACTACTGATAGGCTTAACTTAATATCAACAAAAATATAATTCACAAAATTTGTGCAATGAAACTTGAAATTTAATATTGAATTAATCCCATTTAAATTGATTGAAATAATAAATTACGCATTAAAATCGAATAACTTCATTGAGCAGTGATTGCCTAATGGTTGAAACTTGCCCTCTCGACCGGGACGTCCGATGTTCAAACCCAGGCACGCACCACTGATTTATGTGCATATTAGATATTAATTATAACTGTTTTTCGGTGAAGGAAAACATCGTGAGTAAATTTACACACCCGAGAGTTCTTTAAAAAAAAGTGTGAAGTCTAGTCCAGCGCAGTGGACTATGGCTTCAACTCTCTCATTCTGAGAGTAGACCTGTGCCCAGCAGTGGGCCAATAATGGGTTGACGAGAGAACTTCATACATTACACGTAGAACATGAAACAACCGCCTCGTAAAGGCTTAGTATAATAGTTTTATCTATTAACACTGTCTTAATACAAGCTTAAAACTGTTTATGGATAAATTTCATGCAAATGCATTTAGCTATTTTTACTAGTAGATTATTATCTACAGCATATAATTAAGTAACATAGCTATAAAGATAACTTTATAATATTAATAGGCTCCCGTGTGATGTATCAATTTTATACAATTGTGTATATTTTCCATTTATTTACAATATTTATTTTAAAAAGTATACTTGTTAACATTTATTTGTTCTTACATAGAGTAGTAGAATATATCATAAGAAGACTAATGGAATAAATGGGTGATAATATCATTTTCTCGTTAAACCTAGTTAGGATGTCTAGCAGGTGTTTACAATATATTACGATAAAATATATTCATGAATATAATATATCATATTTACATAACAACTGCAAAGAGCTTTGGTTATAAAATAGAAGTAGCAAAGTAATATTTAGTTCATCCGATTGTTGCTGTAAATTTATATAGGTTGGCCAAAGACATTTGAATGCCACGTGTAGGTTTGACTAAAGATTAACAATAAATTTAAATTTTAGTCATTATTAATTAGTATATTTTTCCGTATCATAACTTTACATAAATTAACATTATTTTTAGAAATTTAAAGTAGCATAAAATATGCAGTATAACTGATGGTTAGTACACAGTAACTGCCACTTATTGACAACTTCATATGAAACAAGAGTTCTACCTGAAGTTATTCACAGGTTGCTACTGGTGCTACTCCTGAGCTTAAGGTGGCTTAAGATTTCACTTCAATTGAAACAAATACGAAATACGAGAAGCAAAAACTTGGGAAGAATTTTGAAGTAATATGCCGCGAACGGATTAATATAAAACTTTGCATGGTTATAGTGGACGTAGAGAAGGAGTGCAGAATGTTAATATTTTTTTCAAATGATGCTTAAAACATACATAAAATCAATTAAAAACACATCACACACACTACCGTGCATTTGTCACAAACACATAAATAATAAACGACATAGAATATTCAATATCTTACTATGAAAACACATAACGTCAGAAATGTCAGTGGCTTGATTTTAAACTTCACTATTGATTTTAAATGCGATTTAGCTAATTAAAACTCTTTTTATATTTAACTGGTGCGTTTAAAATTACTTGAAAATTATTGCATTTTATTTGAATTCGAGAAATATTCGTGCTACTTTGGACAATATGAAGTTTTGTTTTTTAATTTAAATTAGGGTCGAATTTCGACCGATGTGACGGGTGACTAGTAAGCTAGAAATAGGTATAATTCTATTCATAGAATAAATAAATGTAAATAGTCGAAATTTAGCATAGAATATACATACATACTCAAAATGGTAAATAATAGGTAAAGTGAAGTTTATAAGAACCTTTCAACTTGTTTGACTTTTAATCTTTATTGATATGGACACTCATAATATTTGCATAATTCTTATACTTTTATTTTACAAAAATGTTTAAGTTAGTTAATAAATAATGGTTACTGCTGTTGTGTTTACATTTAAAGTAAATTATTGTAATTTAACTTTTATTTTAAGAGACCAAGACCGATAATTTTGTGATGTTTTTCCAGTTTTTCCTTTACTTAAAATTCCATTAAAACACTTAATACATTTGATATTGAATCAATTATTAACAGGCCATTTCTTTTACATCATGTTACTAAGTTTAAAGCCGATTTGAGAGTATCGGCGAATCCTAAGGAAAGGATTTTTTTTTTTATTTGACTGAAGTGGCAAACGAGCATGCAGTCCACCTGATGGTAAGTGGTCACTGCCGCCCATGAACATCTGTAATCAACTTCAAACAGAACATGGGTTCCATCTGAAGTCAATCACAGATGCGTTGCTCTGCCCCCGAGGACTATGATGGTCGCCTCATGTGAAAGTGTGCCGGCAACCACACCCTTCTATCGAAACGCAAGAAATGCTTCACGCTAGAAATAGGTGTGGCGGTGGTACTTCCCCGGTCGAGCTACACTGGTTCTACCACCTTGATACTGTAGTAGATTGAGTAGACTGTAACTGTAGGTAGGTAGGTAGGTAGGTTTTTATAACGTGTATGAGTTGTGAATTGGTCAACTGCAGCTTTTGGATATATGTGGGAGCCATTTCTATAGATATAACAGAACCTCTATATGAACTTTTCAAGGTGGTAGAACCAGTGTAGTTCGACCGGGGAAATACCACTTCCACACCTATTTCTAGCGTACGTATCAAAACGCAAGAAATGCTTATTCTTGCGTTTTAATAGAAGGGTGCGGTTGCCGGTATTATACGAAGTGCTCACTTTCACATTAGGCGACCATCATAGTCCTCGCAAGTAGCAACGTTATTGACTTCAGATGGAAGACATGTTCTGTATGAAGTTGATTACAGATGTCCATGGGCGGCAGTGACCACTTACCGTCAGGTGGGCTGCATGCTCGTTTGCTACTTCCGTCAGATAAAAAAAAGTAATCACAGATGCATTGTTAGTTCTGAGGTCTAAAATAGTCACCTCATATGAAAGTGAATAATTAATTAATGTTACTATGAACTGCTTTCATATTATGCAACAATAATTAATAAAGAAATATATCCAACATCGTTGTACTAAGGTAACACATAAATTTAATTGAATATGAGTGCGAACTAAACCGCAATCTCACCTGATAGAAAGTTTCCGAGCGGTCAGTGATGGTGCCTACAAGATTTCTAGACTTGTGTTGTTATTAAAACAGTGTTCGTGTTACAATGATTATCTTAAATGATTATTATTTAATAATTATCTTAAATATTATTTTGATAATACTTAAAAAAAATATTCATCATTGTTATATTTTTTTACTGATTAAAGTAAGGTACGAGCATAAAGTCCATCTGATGGTAAGTGGTCACTGCCGCTTATGGACATCTGTAATAAACTTCATACAAAACATGGATTCCATCTGAAGTCAATCATAGATGTGTTGCTTCTCCCGAGGACTATGATGGTCGCCTCATATAAAAGTGTGCCGGCAACCACACCCTTCCATCGAAACGCAAGGAATGCTTCACGTTAAATATGTGTGGCGGTGGTACTTCCTCGCTCGAACTACACGGGTTCTACCATCTTGAATACGATGATGATCCCCTAGTAAAATAGTAAGCCGACAACCACAACCTTCCACTGATATGCAATAACTTCCCGCTAGAATTAACTGTGGCGTTGCTACCTCCCTGGATGAACCTAAATTATTATATTCCATAAGGCGCTTAAAATGTAATTTTTGCTAATGACAAGAACTACGTTGTAATGTCTAATGAAACAAGTGCTACAACGCACTTTGAAAACAGAAATAGGTATGACGCTACTGTCGCAGAACTCTATTAAAAAACGGTGGAAACCTATAAAATACTTTTGCCTTTTGTAACATTGTTTTTGTTTTTATTAACGATAATGTAACACATAAATTAAACTTCTTAGTACAAAAGCCTAGGTAATGTAGTTTGTATAAAATAAATTTGTGACGAATATCTATAATAAAGTAAGATGGTTTCTATATTACTTAAAAATATATTTGCGATAACCCGTTAACTTTTATATGAGGCACCATTAGTCTTCCGAAATAGTAACGTCCTTCTTATTAACATAAGATAAACCCTTGTTCTGTATGAAGTAATTTACATAAGTCCGTGCGCAGTAGTGACTACTTACCACCAAGTAGACTGCATGCTCGTTTCTTACTTCGATATCATCTTCTTCTTTTTAAAAATGAATGTTTGTGTGTATGTCCTCTATAGAATCGTAAACTATTCATTTGATCATGTGATAATCTTTAGCAAAGTTATTCGTCAGCACGCCTTTTTGGTGTATTTTTATTTGTGATGGCGTAGCACCGCGTGCAGGGTACAGCTAGTTATTAATAAAATGTATTACTGCAGTTTTATGTTAAAGCGAAGATTCCGGTTAAATTCTTGCAGTGTTTGCTATTTTCAGTACATACCACTTGTAGATTTCTGAATCCTAATTCTAATATAATTCTAAGCTACTACATTGTATCTGACATTTAGAACGAAATATTCCGCTACATTCAAGAATTGTAAACCAAATTAAACGACTTAGTAACATGCATCCGCTGCTACTAAATTACTTAACAATATTTTCTTTCTTAACTTTAAAGTAGCACATATATTTTTTATCTCTATTATTTATAATCACATGTAGGTATATCTAGATGAATAGTAATCCATATGTTTAATTAAATGTATTATGCTATATTTTTAACAACAGCAAGATTGTCAATAACAAGACGTAATGTAACGAAATATTATACAAAAACCTAACAAAGTAAAGGATAACAAAGCTCCCCACGAAAACTGTTGGAAAATACAATACTCCCTATTATTATTAAAAATAACTGATGTACGAGAATATTATTATATATACACATGTACTTATTAAATATCTAGCCCAGCGTTATCGTCAGTTTTGGCTTTTCACTCGAAAAACTAAAACTGACGATAATGCTTAAAATAATGTCTATTATTTACCTATTGCATATTGGGTTATTCCAATCGATACTTAATTCCTATTGTATAAAAATTGTTTGAAGATCTATGCCTGAATAAATATTATATATGCTACCGTTTACTCAATTTTAAGAAAAATAAATCCGCACAAAAAGTTACAATGTAAGGTGACATTTCATTCCATGCACCTGATCGCCACGGGGTGTATCCGTCATTTTCCGAAATGCGTGGGTTCCGTGCACTTGTTAGCGGCGTAACAAAGTGTAAATTATTCCTTAAGATGTTTGGCGTATACAGAAGGGAAAATTACATCCAGTATCTTGCCACTTGGATTATGCTCACCCAAAGAGAGCTGTAGGTGTATAATTTGTATTATTATTTTTTAGTGGGAACTAAGTTAAAGACTTTGCTTTCAGTTATGTAGTTTTTAGCAGTTGTTAGGTGATAGTTCATTTCGATATAACAATGTAGAAAAAAACATATTTTCTTACGTGTAATAATATAATGATATGATGATGTGTAATAATAATATCATTTGAGTTCTACGAAGATTTTATTTTATGTAATTGAGTAATGCGTTTAATTCATTTATTAATTCATATTAAGAAATTACATTATTCTGTGATATTTGAAACCGCGCACCTGATCGGCAACGCGTGTTTGTCATTTTCAAAATTGCGTGAATTTATGCACTTGCCAAAAGTATACTTAGATAATAATTACATTATTTCTCAAAGTAATTAATAGGTATTTAACGAGACTTTATTTTTAAATTAATTTTTTACGTAATATAATCAATATTGTATATTATAACAGATTTAGACGCACCTGTCGACACCGTAAATCTGTACTGTACCTTTGATTTGTATCAATAATCAACCTTCTAAGTCCCAATTCGAATAAATCCACAAACATTGTATGACATTTGGAGCCGCGCACCTGGTCGGTGGCGGGTGTAGCTGTCATTTTCGAAAATGCGTGGGTTTACGCACTTGTTAGCGACGTGACGGTGTGACTGAGGCCAAGATAGGTTTATGCGGTGTAACAAATCTGCGCGTGAAATTGAACAGGTGGCTCGGATCATATATATTTTATGTGTGATTAAGAAGAATTGTGTTTAATTACGTATATTAAAGGTACAATTACGAGATAAAATTATTATAATGTCTTTTTAAGATACAGTCCTATTATGTAAAAAATACTTTTAAATTCTTAAGCGTTAAACATTAGTGGCTCGCAGTAATATTGATTGCCTAACAATAATAGTATTTGGCTAACTATTATCTCAAACTAGGTGATCACAAACGTTTTTATATAAATCTCAAAAGTTCGTTTATTTTTATTAAAATTTAAACTTTTGACTCTTTACTCTTATTTATATTCCAGTTAGAAAATCCATTCATGCAATCTACACTTTTTAGTCAAGCCTCATTTTCACTACAAGTATAAAGTACCATACATACAAAATACAGTGTGATAACAATAATTTTGATCGAAAAAATAAACAAGTGTTGATAACTGACTCGTATATTTATAATGCAACATATTTTTATATGATTAATGGTAAGGTTAAACAATTTGAAAGTTTGCTGATCAAAACTAGATAGCAGTTTAGACAATAAATTTTGCTAGCTTTCAACTTTATAGAAAAAGTCGTCAATCATAATATTGACATGCTGCATAAATAAACGTTTCTCATTGTATGTATTTCAAGATACAACATAAATATTATTTCACTTAGAGTAAATTACACTGCCTACCTTTACAAAGAGGATAAAAATCTCTATAATTACGCCCCATTCTGTGCATTTCACCGTAAGTAATGTCATTGCTGTTAATCATGTTGTATTTACGATAATTTATAACACTAATTGCTACAAGATAAATTTCTGTAATATTTTGAATCGCAAACATTAATAATACGATAATCAGCTGGCTTTACGCCATGCAATTAGAAATCTATACATCGATGCTTTCAAACGTACTATAAGCACTTGACAAGTTAGTTATAATAGAAAATACTATTGATCTCCACAAAAAGTTTGCTTTGCCGTTACACAAATACAATTAGTATGCGCACTGTGTTACCTAAAGTAAATAGAGAAGTATTAAAAATAGTCACCTTGTAACTCCGAAAAAGTCGCTCTAACTGCACTTCACAGTTAATTCGAAAAAAGCACATTCGCAACAAGGTTTCAGTACCAAAACATCGGAAGCACACATCACTGACATAGCATTTGTTTAAAGAAAATCCACTAATTACTGTTTTCACGCACACAAAGTTCCAGTCACTTACGATTTAGTCATATACTCAGCTCAGAATCCGATTCAATTGGATTCGTATTGGAAGACAAACGTTATTTTTGTAACATCGCGATTTCGAAAAGGCGCGCGATAACGCGCTTGTGTGCGTTACAACCTGACCATAAGCTTGCGTAGACGCAACTGAAATCACCTTGCAAGGCCCACTATACCTGTCTCGCACTAAACCTCTACCTGGCCTGCTCTAGCGGGCATTGTCCAGCAGGCGACTGGCTTATACGGCTGACAATAAATTACGTATAGAATCTAATCAGTTTAATAGATGTGTGATTTTTTTAACGTTGCCCGTTTTAATGGTGTCTTGCAATGATCGGTCGATGGAGAGCATTAATTATATCTGAAGTCGATTTGACTGAGACTTAGTTAACATAAAGGAGTGTTCCTTTTATTTAGAATAATTATACGCGATTTTATAATTAAATGTTGTGCAATTTCAACCTGATTTTGGCAACAAAGATTTCGCGAATTTATCAATACCTGTAATCAACATCAAATGGAATTTAATCATTATTTGGAATGCTCACGGATGCGTTGCTACCTCTTAAATTAAGTCGGAAAGCGTTATGTAAGTAACTTTGACTTACTAGTATAAAATCAGAATAGTGCTTAACAATGATGATGTAAGCCAAAAACAGGTATAACGGCGATGCCCTTCCAGAAAAACCGTTCTACTGCCTTAAAAACTAGATATTTGTACCATAAAATGATTTATCATTGTATTTTCACCCTACTTGTCATTTATATTTTAAAATTATCACCAGGATTGACAAACCGAGACGTGTGTTTCTTAAGTACTACCTATTTCTATATTTGACAGATTGCATAATATTTCTAAATAACAATGATGCGACAAATTTGTTAATTTCATACAATAAGTGAACGGTAAGGTAGCTTTAAGCATGCTTAGCATTTGCTACTTATTCAGTAGCGATTAATCTAACAATTAGCTTCACTACCAAATCGGAGTTTGAAAGGCCAGATTATATCGATCGAAAGACGTAATACGGTCACAACTGCTACTTGGTTTTCTTGCGTATTTTCCAACTTAATGCACTTGTTTTACCAACGGGTGAAAGAAACCGATAATTAAAGTACTATCATGTATGATTATATAATTATTGTTACTAGAAGGCAGTAGCTGGATGTTTGTCTTAGTAAAAATGTTTTTTTTTTAATTTTATTATTTTTGGATTTTAGATTTTTTTATATTAGATGAGCGATAATAGCTACTGATTAATGCTACATGTTCGTTTGATTGTTTGAATGAGACAAAAACAATTTATGTTACAGTATAATAAACTTCAAATATCTACTGCTGGGCGTGGGTCTCCTTTCAAAATAATAATAATTTAGAGCACAATTAACGTGCTGTCTTTGGTTAACATAATAAAAAGTGTGTGTGTGTGTTTTCAAAGAACTTGTCCTTTATTAAGTTCCCTTTCGGTGATGTTTTATCACGAATTCTTGTCATGGTAAGTTGTCATTAATCGCTTTCGCTTTCACGAAGCGACAAAACGTTCTAATCTTACTTTAAGGAAATAAAGCGATACATTACCAATTATCCTATCGCTCACCTTTCGCGGTGAAACCGTATAGTTGAAATAATAAACTGGGTATTTTAGTGACAGAGGTTTCCCATTGTATCATATATTGTGCAATAGGGATAAGATTACGAACAATAGTGTTTATAAAATGGTAAACCGTCTAGAAGCAGAAACTTAACTCGTTTCCACACCTACATGTACATATCGTGGATAAACAACACAATATTATTGTAAAGGAGCTTTTAGAATATCTTAGTGAGAACAGTAAGGATGAAATTATGTCTCTTTGTACATAAACAACTATATACACTTGATGTATGTACAGGGGGTAGAACTAGTGTAGTTCTACCGAGGAATAGGAATAGGTGTAGCGGTCGTACTTCCCCGGTCGAACTACACTGGTTCTAGCACCTGCAATACCATAAGGTATTCATATGAAACGACAACTTGCTAAAACCAACTATAGACGACAAACCGTCGGCGTGCTTCTTGGAATTTAGAAGGCCTTTGATCGCATGTCGTTACTTGGTCTCGTTTTCAAGCTGAAATAATTGCGTGTACCGGCAGTGCTAATGCAGCTATTAGCATCACTTTTAGATGGAGGATAGTTAAAAGTATCAATCGAAAATGTCAGCTCAGATTCTCGTTCAATTCGTGCTGGTGTGCCACAAGGCGGTTGCATTTCACCACTGATCTACCCAAACTAAAGAACCAAAAAGGATGTTTGTCACAGCTTGGCCTTATTTTGTCGCTATCGTGTGATACGGTAGAGATACATGTGAATGGACACTAAGACAGTGTAGTAACCTTGGGTACATGATTAAGATATATGCCTATTCGGAAATCAAATGAGTGCATTAGCACTGTGTTAATAAAGTGCATCTAATAAAATGTATAAACATTATAGTTATTATAGTTATGCAACATAGCATAAATCCACTTGTAAATGTTATTAATGTATAATTTTGCATACAAAGAGTAAGATGCGGTAATGCTTGCAGATTTATGCTAAGCCGCGGTGCACATAATATGAATTTTAATATATCTTCTAATGGTGAACATAATCTTTATGGTATATAAATTATTATGCTAATTGCTTAAGTGTGTGTAAGGATATATGACAATGTTGTATTATAGGGTGCTATGCAATTATTATTTAACAATCTATATATTAATAAGTGAAGAGAAAACTTGGGCTCCGTTTTTAAGATACTTGCCACGGACGGAGAAGTATGAAATTTTGCACAGTTATAGGCAATGCTAATTTTTTTTTTCAAATAATACATAAATCATACATAAAAACAACTAAAAACGCACTACACACACTAACGTGCATTTATGACAAACACGTATATAATAAACGAAATAAACATTAATGTCTTATGTCTATGTCTAACTATGAAAACATTTAACGTCGAAAATGTCAGATGTCTTTGTTAATAACAATATATATCTACCCGTTATTGCTTTTAAATGCAGCTTAGTCAATTAAACCTCTTTTTAACTTTCGTGTATATTTAACACTTGAAAATTGATATGATTTAATTGAATTTGAGAGATATTCTTATTTTTTTTTTATTTATATGTTTTTGTACACGGAAAATTACAGAAAAACAAACTCATTATATAAACATGGTATATAGGACTATTCTTGCTACTTTGGACAAAGTGAAGTTTAGTTTTTAAGTTGAATTACGGTCGAATTTAAGGGTATAGTAGTGAAAAGATCACGAGGCTGTATTTGAGTAGAGATATCAACAGAAAACACTATCAGATTAATTGCGACAGACATTAAGATATTTGCCATAAAACATTATTATTTGAAGGTGGTAGAACCAGTGTAGTTCGATCGGGGAAGTACCACCGCCACACCTATTTCTAGCGTGAAGCATTTCTTACGTTTCGATAGAAGGGTGTGGTTGCCGGCACACTTTCACATGAGGCGACCATCATAGTCCTCGGGAGTAGCAACGCATCTGTGACTGACTTCAGATGGAACTGTATGAAGTTGATTACAGATGTCCATGGGCGGCAGTGACCACTTACCATCAGGTGGACTGCATGCACGTTTGCTACTTCAGTACAATAAAAAAAAATATATACAAAAAATCGTTAACATACGAGTAAATGTGTAACTTGTCTTAAATTTGCTTATCAGGTTTTTTAATAAATGGAAGGCTTCTATAAAATTTGCTTAATCAATACTTCGATGACTAAGTTATACCCAAATGAGTCACTTATGACAAATCTCATCTCGAGTCAACTCTTTTGTAGTGTTAAAATTCCCAGAGCTATTATAAGTGTAGGTATTGTGTGAGACAAAGCGGAAAATACCTACAAAATATTGAATAGAGGGTTCTTCCAAAGTAAGTTTTTACTAGAATATGCTTTAAAATAAACGGAAAATAATATAATGTGGCGCAGAGCCATATGGCACAGTGGTTGATGAGGTCTGTCGGTTCCAAGTTTGATTTATGATTAGGCCAATATTTTAGTATTTATTATTTGTTTTTTTTGTAGATCTGGTTAGTAATGAGCATGTTGTTATGTGCACTATGAATTTACGTTATTGTGTCTTTACGCACGTTATCGTGGTAAAGACGAGTTCACGTTTAAAAAAGCGTATATTGGCATTAATTTCTTTACGCCCACTTACGTTGAAAAGTTGGAAAATCTACCACTAAAGTGATAAATAAATAGCCACAATAGACGTAAAGGCACTTCTTTTGCGCTATCTACTTTTTTACAATCTCTAACAACTATCTAAGAGTGAAGTCAGCTAAATCTTTCTTTATCTTTACGCAAAACCTTAAAAGCTTACACGCAAAAACTCATGTAAGCTTATACTAATGATACGACCAAAAACACCATACTGAAATTTATCGTAGAACTAAAAAAACTTAAAATGCAAGTGAGCAGGTCTGAAAAACGCATCACGAGAATACGTGAACTAGAAAACTTATTATAACGCCTTAGAAGGCACGGAGACGTGAAGATCAAGCTTCGATTCTCGGCTCGGACCAATTGCTTTATGGTTTAAGTGCTGTTTTCCCTCATTTCGTATTCTGTTCAGATTTCCTCAACTCGAAACACGTTACGTACGAAGCTGTAATGATGCTAAATACAATATGTATGGATTTACAAAGTGTTACTACAAATAGGTTTTTTATCCAGCTGTCTGGACAAAAAAGGTATGTCCTTTATATTGATATTTACGGGTCTAGCGACACTCTTAAGTGTCGGGAAAATGGTAAAAAATTGCGCAATATTCGTTTTGAAGCACAAATTGGTGTAGTTTTTCTGTATAAACATAAATGTAACTGCAAACTGAGTAACTATCTCGCATTCCTGGCTGTTAACGCCCGGTCATAACGTCGGGCTAAGCGACGAGCGAAGCGAGAAGCGGGGCGATTTGATTGAGCGGTGAATGGGCTATGGTTCGTTTTTAGACGAAGGCGACGGAGGTGCACGAGCTGAAGATCTTCACCGCCTCGCTAATGCAATTTAAGTCTAAGCATAATATTAAACGTTTTATTTAAATATAACCATTATGATAATCAATGTTTTACCGATTTATGTATTCTCACCGTTGTACTCTGGATAACATTGTTCTACTTAATCCTAAAATAAATTCTTTTAATATATGAGTGATTTAATATTTAGATTTAAGAACTTTTATGACCTTCTACATTAATTATAATTATTTTTTTACACGCTTGCTACACCATAGCCCCACATTAGGATTTTCTCATGTGTCGTGGGTACCATGGACACACACAAGACGAATATACAAACACCCAGACCCAGAACATGAATCTAAACTCATCGTTCAGATACCTGTCTGGCCGGGAATCGAACCCGGTACCCATTGCGCGTCAGACCGGTATGGCAACCGCTCCACCACGCGGGTCGTCGAAAATAATTGTATTCTAATATTTGACTAAGCTTAAAATAATAATATTTTTAGGACAAATAAAACACGGTTACGTTAAAAGTCCCATTTCAGAAATAAATTGCTACTTCGCCATGTGCTACAAAGTTGTCTAAATATTTTTGTCATACGAATTGCCGCTCTGTTTTGTAGCATATTAGTCGTCCTTTATGTTTTGTGGTTGCGTAACTCTGTCGCTTGTCACTTGGACAACTTGCTGTCGTTGTTATGGCCACGTAGCATGCTTCACACATTTCTATATATTTGTTCTTTAAGCTTGTCACCCCGCTTTCAACTATCGATATTGCTGTCGAGGCTTATCGTGGCAAGGCTGTTAGGCTTTATAAGGATAAAAGATTATAGATACCATGGTATAATCTAATTCTTGAAAAGTAATTACTGTGGAGTTCGCATGCCTCAGGTTTCCTCACAATGTTTTCCTTCACCGAAAAGCAATGATAATTAATTTCTAATACGCACATAAATCAGTGGTGCGTGCCTGGGTTTGAACCTCGGACCTCCCGATCGAGAGGGCAAGTTTCAACCATTAGGCTATCACTAGCTCTGCTCTGCTGTGACCGCAGTAGGTGTTGATATTATAGAAAAAAATACTGCTGCCCATCTCCTGGGTTTTATCCATTAGTTGCCTCTTACGACAATCAGGGAAGGTGGGGAGGGATGGCGCTATTAAAGACCAACATCACACGGAACATTTGTATGTAGTTTTGAATAGCTTCTGCTATATTCTTATTTTAAGAATGTAGTAAAGAAGATACACTTATAACTATGACCTAAGGTAGTCTGTACAGGCAACAACACATCTGTTACCTCAGGCAGGCATAATCTTAATAAAAAGGTATAATTATAGTTTCCATGGGCAGTTGTCACTTATCTTGTGACTTGTATAGTCGTTTATTGATTAGATTTTTTTAAATTTAAATGAAAACAGTTTCAGTCTTTATAAGGTCACTGCTTGACATAAACCTTATTAAAAAAAATGTTTAGTTTAAAAATTTAGTTTTGGCAAAGTATTCACTTTATTCTTCCTAGATTAATTCAACATATGTACATTTTATTTACACTATAGAACATATACTTTATACATTTTCATATAGTATTTTACCACATAAGGGACGTTAGGAAGAACTGAAGGTTTTCAAGGTAGTAGAACCAGTGTAGTTCGACCGAAGAAGTCCCACCGCCACACCTATATCTAGCGTGAAACATTTCTTGCGTTTCGATAGAAGGGTGTGGTTGCCGACACACTTTTATATGAGGCGACCATCATAGTCCTCGGGAGTAGCGACGCATCTGTGATTGACTTCAGATAGATCCCATATTCTGTATGAAGTTGCTTACAGATATCCATGGGCGGCAGTGACCACTTACCATCAGGTGGACTGCATGCTGGTTTGCTACTTCAGTCAGATAAAAAAAAACTGTAAATTTATATATCCGTATCAGTACCTAATTACCCATTTCTACTCAGAGTCCATATAAAGGGAATATTACAATTTGTAATACAATGCATCCGTATGAACCGACCGAGCTGGGGCAAAAACTGGCCTCGCCCCAAATGGACTGCGGGCCAGTTGACTTCTCTCCTCGTGTGTACCGAACCTTGTTACAAAATATGTTTATTATTATTACTTTCTTGTACGTCGGGTCATTATGTGGCATATCTTATTAAATAAAATATTTGTATTTATCTTGAAACTATGTCATGAAACTAATGACTGTCCAGTATTTATCGAGATTTTTTGTCAATTATAATTTAATTTATCTAAATAGTTCAATAGTTAAAAAATATAATTGGCTAAACTTAGCTTGATTTTTTGCTATTAGAAAACTCATATTTATGAGAAAAAATGCGTGGGTATCAGTACCTAATAACATATTTTTCTATCCTGTGGCCATATGAAGAGAATATTTAAATTAGTAATACATTGCGCCCGAATTGCTGAGTAAGTTGGGGCAAAAACTGGCCTCGCCCCGAATGGATCACGAGGCTGTTGACTTTCTTGCGTGTACAGATCCTTATTTTAAATGCATGTATTACTTGTACGAAATCCCATTATGTAGCTTATTTATTTTTAAATAAAATACCAATTTTTTATAGTTCGATTTTAATAGGTGTTATTATTTAATCCGTGATACAGATTTTATCATCTTTCTGTGAAAGAACCTAAGCTTCCATTTTTTCATCCATATACGTAAACGTTAGAAAAACTGTAAAATACATTCGCGTCAGTACCTAATTATCCATCTCTCTACTCCGAGTCCATATAAAGGGTATATTACAATTTGTAATACAATGCGTTCACGTGGACCGACCGAGCTGGGGCAAAAACTGGCCGCGCCCCAAATGGACCGTAGGCTGTTGACTTCTCTCCTTGTGGGTACAGACCCTTAATACAAAGGTAATGTGTAATTGTAATACTGGTTGTTTGTGGCTGTGATTGTAAAAAAGATATAATTGAGATAGAGGGATTATTATTAGATTATTTCTAACAAATGCCCAGATATTCGGAAATCTCATAAAGTGTATTTATTTCTAGGATGAAAATAAAAAGTATCTTGGGTACAACCCATTAGTGTCCCACTGCTGGGCACGAGTCTTCTCTCAGAATGAGAGAGCTTTAGGTCATAGTCCATCGCGCTGGCCAAGTGCGAATTGGTGGACTTCACACACCGCCGAGAACGTTTGTTTAAGGAACTCTCTATAGGTATCCTCACGAGTTTTCCGTCACAGAAAAGCAGTGATAATTAATTTCTAGTACGCACACATATCAGTGGTGCGTGCCCGGGTTTGAACCGTTGTCTGGGGTTGAAACTTGCCCTCTCAATCAGGAGGTCCGAACTGTTTGTATTGTATTACACATTAGGCTATCACTGTTCAAAAAGTACCAAATAGAAACTTTATATTTAATATATCATTATGTACCACGTATATTGCTATTATTATTGGCAATTAATAAGCAATTCAACTTAGTAAGGAGTTCTGGGTTCGTTGCTAGTCAATAAAAAACATCGTGCCCATTGATTTTTATGACAATAGGAAAATTGAGGCCATGATTCCAAAAAAAGCATTTCTTCATTGTGGCATAACTTTTACAAATAAATTATTTTTAAAATGACAATAAATTTAAGATAGTCTGAGTGTTTAAAAACATCTATTAGTTTCTAATGCATACTTTATTGGTGGCATTAAACTAACGATTGTAGCACGAATGACTAAATTAAGTTTGGGACAGGTGTTGAGCGGAGGCAATGTCCCGTTATCAAAGACTATTAGATAATACATTTGCATACTATCTCTCTAATCATTTCGTTTTATTACTTTACTACCTTCGGGCCATGGGTTCGTTTTAGTCTGCCTTATTAAAAATATATTATTTTAAATGAAAAAGTTTCTGGGAATATATATGTGTTTGGTACACACAAAAGTTCGGCAAAAGGACTGCAGGCCGCCCCCCGACCCGGTGGACTGAGGACCTGAAGAAGACGGCGGGTAACCGCTGGATTCAGATGGCTCAGGACCGGTTGAAGTGGCGCAGATTAGGGGAGGCCTATGTCCAGCAGTGGACTTTGAAAGGCTGATGGATGGATGGATGGTACACACAAACACACAGATTTACGTGAATTAGTTTATTATCTATAACCCATATAATAGTTATTATGGTAAACGTGATAAAAGAGGGAGAAGTCGTGGCAAGAACGTAGTAAATATCGAATATGTAATGAATATAAACGTTTTGCGTGATTGTATCCATTTAAGTATTTGCAAAAATAGTTTGGAGAAATGTATGTATATGTACTAGAAATTTCTTTGACTAGAAAATAGACTTTCTGTTTGTGTTTGTTTTAAATCATAAACAGCAATTTAACTTAATTAATTTGATCTATATTTCAGCATGAGTTCATACTCATCCCAACAACAGTAATGAGGGTGCAGTGTTTTACACCTATTTAATTTGATATATTGTTTTTCACCTACCTATTAGTAATTGTTTTATATTCATATGCTTGTAAGATACTGTAATATTCCGTTTTTAATTTTAATTTTACTTTAGAATTTATAAATCCATTTTTTATTGTAATCCATTGAAGCCATCAATAGTTATTGATATTAATTATATTATATTTTTTATAGCGGAAGCAACCGCGGAGAACAACTAGTTTAAAATAAACCATAACTCTTTCCTGTGTATCATTTATGATTTTTTTCGTAGTGCAGTAATTTAATACAATGCTCAAACATACAGACCAACAATAACATTACATTAAGCTGAATATTAATAGATTTCTTGTAGTTTAGTAAAATATGTTGCGAGACCTTTGACATAAAGGACACATTAATTTATAATAAGAACAATATCCAAACGATATTGTTCTCATTATAAACAAAAATTTAGACATGAAAAGACGACAATATTGTATTTTTTATACTTTATTATTAGTATTTTATCACAAATGTTTTTTAACTAAAATTACTAAAGTGGAAAGCCTTGCCGGTCTCTGTGTTTCCCGAAAAATACAATCTGGGTGTTTTTAAAATAAGAGTGAACAGGCTCCTTCTAGACAAGCGTGCCACATCTTAGGCCCCATCGTCACTTTAAATCAGGTGATATCGAAGCCAAACGCATGTCTATTAAAATGTAAAAAAAAAGTTTCAGGCAGTTGTTAAATTAGAAACTATACCTTTATGTGTCTCAGACGATAGGTTAGCTGGTTATTTGAAGGATTCTATAGTGCCCTTATTATTTTGTTAAGTTGAGGAGTTCCATAAATAAATCTGCCGCTAAACTCAAAGTTATAAATAGTTACACTCATTATGCAAAACTTAATTCACTATTGATCGGTGATTGAACCTAGACTGTAGGTACTACATTGGGCTTATTTACAGAGCCAACTTATACTAATGAGTGTTTTTTTATATACCTACTAGTCACCAGTCGCAACGGTCGAAGTTTGACCGTGAGGCAACTCAAAAATTAAACTTGAAATTTCCAAAAGTAGCACGAATAAATAAAATTAAATTGTATTAATTTTCAAGTTGTTTTAAACACACCCGTCAAAGGTAAAATGTAGTTTAATTAACAAAGCTGCATTTAAAAGCAAAAGTGGGTATTTTGACAAAAACATCAGACATTTTTGACGTTATGTGTTTTCGTAGTAAGACATTCAATATTTTATTTCATTTATAATATACATGTTTATGTCAAATTCACGGTTGTATGTTTTATGCATTTCACATCAACCCATTATTGGCCCACTGCTGGGCAAGGGTCTTCTCCCAGAATGAGAGAGTTTAGGCTACGGCATCCCCTGCCTGTCGTAAGAGGCGACTAAAAGGGGCTTCCGGGGTTGCAGACGGCTAGAGTGGGAGCTCGAACCGTTCGGTCAGGCAATCCCGGGAAGGACGGCGGTATGTGTGGTCGCATACCGTCGTAAAGACTAGACGGAGCGGTGGGCCCAGCCGCCCATCTGTGAGGAGCCCGATGGGGCAACGCGCTCGGAGGATTCCGGTTGAAGTCGTTTCGAGATCCCGGAGTCCTCCTTTTCAGCGCCGAGGACGACCACCGGGGGGGTTTTAGTGCGGTAAAAATCCCACATAACCCTGCGTCGCTCCCACGGCGTCGGGTACCTTTTGAAGGTTTCCCCCTCGAAAACAAAAAAAAAAAAAAGGCCATAGTCCACCGCGCTGGCCAAGTGCGAATTGGTGGCGAATTTATGCATTATTTTGAAATAAATATTAGCATTGCGCAATCCTTCTCTACATAAACTATAACCGTGCGTAATATACTCATCCGTCCGCAGCAAGTATCTTAAAAATGGATCCCAAGTTTTTGCTTCACGTATTAATATATAGATGTAGTAAACATGCATGCAGACCATCTGACGGAAAGTGGCCACTGCAACCCTTGATCATAATTAACCCCAGATATGAAACGAGTCTTGTGGCCAATCGCATATACGTTGCGTTGCATGTACTTCTAACAACTAACTAGGGACACTTCTGATATTTATGTCTCCACAGTGTAGATTCAATGATCATGCCACAAAACCGGCAGTGGATTTGGTCCATTAAATAAGCACTCACCATCAGGTGCACACTCGACACCTCATTTCCATAAAAACGCTCCGAGATTTTCAATCGAATTGATTCACGGCCTCGGGCTACGTATTAAGCATAATACAAATTTCATTTTAACCTGTTAAAGTACCGATAACTATTGAATACCGTTACCGTTACCGTGCCGAAACCGAAACAATAAAATTGCCGGCCCCGCCCATAGGGCGTTTCACATAAATCAATACAAAACACAATTATACGAAATTACATACTAAATACACGCGTGTAATTAAAAACGGTTGTAATTTACGTACGTGTCGATTATTAACAAATACTTAGCGGACCACCAGCCGTTATCGGGAAGTTTATCTACGCTTATTAAAATGAGCGTGATTTGTAAGCATCTGCTCTAGTTAACTTATGCACTTGACGTTACTCGCCTACGGACATCGACTACTAAGAGTCAAAGATTTATTGGTCAAGACTGCATCATCAGTGTTTAATGTTTTATATGAGGCGACCATCATAGTCCTCGGAAGTAGCATCTGTGATTGACTTCAGATAGAACCCATGTACTATATGAAGTTGCTTACAGATGTCCATGGGCAGCAGTGACCATCAGGTGGTCTGCATGCTTGTTTGCTACTTCAATCAGATAAAAGGAAATGTTAGTTTAATTGACTCCTTTTCTAGTAGTTTTGATGGAAATTGCTACTTAAACTCTTAGGAATAACTCTAAACGGAGGGCGTCATTCACTTGGAACTTAACAGCATCAGCATTGAGCGTTAAAAATGTTTGTCCCCGTATCTTATAAGGCTACGAAATTTGACTGCATATTATAGCGATTTTGTTTTTAAATTATCTCGACATTATACGCGAATAATTCGAAGCTATGTATGAAACATTTAAAGGAGGAGCAGTAGTTTTATTTTTCTACAAAATTGTAATTATATTCAAGTAAAAAAAAAACATCTGATCGAAAATGCTGCACATGGACATCTATCTACACACTAATATTTTGTCTATTTGGGTTTTATTATAATGCAACTATTGCTGTACCGTATACTGCATAGTCCTCGCACGCTATTTCAGTAAATTTGTTTGAGCAAATGTAGAAGTTATCACTCCGCGCTCCTGCAGGTAAATAGAAAAACTACTAACCTTGCCTCGTAGATTTGCAGAAGAAAATCGTGTGGAGTATAATGGGGCAGCGCCCACACTTTTTCAAAGAAGTAGGTTCAGCCTAGTCCATATGAGTTTCTACGGATCACTTAACACTATTTGACACAAGACACAAGCGGTAGCACGATTAGTTTATGTAAAGTTTGAATTAAACAACAGACACGAAATGTCAGTATTTGTTTGCTACGACTACATACTAACAACGGCAATGAAGAACTACTTAAGTGCGATTTACTTCTACCCACCTACATGTTAACGCATTGTAGGGTAGGTAAACATATTTTATAAAATAAATAATAAGAAACTCGAACTTAACAGATGAATCGAAGTTATTCACATGTAAGGTATAGGCATTCTATATTAATAATATTGAATGAGTTATTTTCTTATTCCTGCACGTAATTAACCAAGTGTTTATCTATTACGATTCAACAGATAAATCGACACCCAAATAAAGTTTTCTTGCACGGAACTTAAAAAAAGTATGGCACTTTATTTTTAAGTGGATTGAATTTTTGGTACTTGTTAAACAAAGAACAAACTAAAGATAGCTCTCTAAGTGTTTTAAGTAACTATATGTTACGGTGTGAGACTTAGAGCTGCAACAGACAGACTGATGACGGAGGAGGACGGAGGAGGACTTTAGTATTCGGGACGCGGTTTTACCTTTTGGGAAAAAACCCTAAATATGGATAGTCGTCGTCAACCCATTATTGTCCCACTGCTGGGCACGGGTCGTTTCGGAATGAGAGAGTTATAGGCCATAGTTCACCGCGCTGGCCATGTGCGAATTAGTGGATAGTGTAAGTAACATATGGATAGTGCATATAGCAAAATAACTATTATTGTTTTATTTCGCCTTTTTGGTTCTAACTTTTTGTTAGAGTATCCGCTGTAATAACACATCTGTAAAAATATAAAGCTTTCAAAATGATACAGCCTTTCGTTACACCAACAACGTTTTGTATTATTTTGGGTCTTCCTGTTAGGTAATAAAACATTTCTTCAAACATAGATAATGCTGTATATTTTTCATTTTATCTTACTAGTAATACCTAAAATTATCTTGTAGGTAGTTGGCAGATCCACCTGCCCAGATAATAGTCAACCTCATAACGTTTTCAACTGTCCTTTACAATTACTTCTACGTGGATGCTTGATATCCAACTATATAATTACGGGAAACATATGAGTTAAAATGTGAACCACACCTCAAATACAGTAAGGTAATCATATTCTCTTATATTTATGATATTTTTATCAGCAATTTAGAAATATAGTGAATATCATTTATAATACTAATAATGAGGTTTGAGGCTTTCTAATACGATGTTCTTTTTGCCATTTTCTATAAATATAGAAAGCACAAACTTCTTTTTTTTCATTATATACATGTTTGCGTCACGTCCGATCTCGCGGCGTGCACTATCGCACGCGTGGCGGCTTGGCGGCGGCGCGCCGGCGGCGCGCCGGCGGCATTGTTTGCAGGGGTGCTTAGGATTTCTATATTTCTATATTGCAACAGTGCCATTATAATCATTAGTATAAGAGTCAAGAAAATCATTCATAAAAGAGAGTAGATCCAGTAATCTTCGACTGGGAAGATGCCACGGGTACACATTCATTACGCATGAAGCATATATTTGGACAGAAGACAGAGACTGCTGCCTCACTTACATGTAATGTCCACGGTACCTTCTACAACTCAAGATAGACAGTGCATCTATGATCTCGTTTCTGGTAGCACCCTATTATAACTTAGATTTAAAGATGCCCATGGGCGACAGTCACCACTTACCAGCAGGCAGTATAAGTTCTTGGCATTTTTAAAAAACACGCATGTGACAAGTGATGTAGATCTCTCAAGCGCAGGAAAGAGGCCTTGAGGTTTTTTGACGTTTCTATTATTACTATTAAAACATTACTATCTAAAACATTATTATTACCTAAATATTATATGGATACAATAACCTGTACGATATTTTATTTAATAAAGTAACTCCGGGTCATTTCATATAAATGAAATTTTGGGATCAAAATATTATAAAATGCTGATAACTTCAAGTTGCATATTCTGTAGTAAGTGACATTTTCCTGTCACTCGTCGATATATCACTTTTACCTGTTATCTATTTAACTTTTCCTTCCATGTTTATTTTCTGTAATCAAAAAGGTTATCAGACAGTAATCAGTAAGATAAACTCAACCTTCGTACCTTAAGATAAACTTATAATAAAACTATAAGTTAATATAAAAAATACATCTTCATCGATATTTATTATACATTTCCTAGAGAATCGACCGTTGACCCCTGCTCAGTAGACCGGAGTAACGCCGTCTGCATTGTCCCACGCAGGTTTTGAGGTTAATCTGCAAAATATAAAAAATTATAACTAGTTCGCTGTTGAAAAAGTGCATCAGTGTATTAAGATTTTTTTGGTCTGTAAGTCACTGTCATTAAGAGGACACTTAATCTGGTTATGTACGTGATCTGTTTTTATAAAATTTAGGTGCCAAACGGTCATTTAGTGTTCTTAAAAGATGCAAGTAGCAGACGAGGATGCAATCAATCTGATATTAAATATTGGCAAATGGACTTCTGTGACCAATTTCATATAGAATAAGAATTCTATGTAAGCTGGATCACAAATTCACTCCTAATAGCGTTAATTAAGATGATCGCCTCAAATGAAAGTGAGCTGGCAACGGCAGCCACACCCTTCCACCCAGCATTTTAGTATACAATCCAATTTCAATATACTTGTCATCAGCAGCAAAATAATAATAGGTCGTTGATTATAGCGATTCTCATAATACCCTTTTATTTGATCTGTGCTAAAACAGTATTTTTCAGAAAAGAGTGGGAATGCAATACAATGGAAAACCACCTGATGTAACGTGGCCTCTGCCACCCAACAACATCCGTAATCAACGCCGAAAAAATTTTTGGTTAAACAAGATTATCTAAGTAGCTTCTGAGGATTAGGTTGGAATACTTCATATATTTTTGCACACCATTAAAACCGTTGAAGTGCATATTTGGCATAAATAGATGACGGTAGTAGGTACCTCTGGGGTCTGTCCCTGTAGTTCCGGGACCAGAATAGGACTACGACCCTCTGCCTGTCGTAAGAGGCGACTAAAATGGGGCTTCCGGGGTTGCGGGCGGGAAGAGTGGGAGCTCGAACCGTCCGGCCAAGCGACCCCGGGAAGGACGGCGGCATGTGTGGTTGCATGCTGCCGTAGAAACCAGAAGGTGCGGTGGGCAGTTCACGCCCACCAGGGAAGAGCCCGATGGGGCACACGCTGAGGACACCGGCGGCGGTCAATTGGAGTTCCCGGAGTCCTCTTCGCAGCGTCGAAGTCGGCCACCAGGGGATTTTAGTGCGGTAAGAATCCCACATAACCCGCGTCGCTCCCACGACGTCGGGTACTTTTTGAAAGTTTCCCCCTCGAAAACAAAAAAAAAAAGATACCTCTGGGGTCAAACCCGGAAGGGTTCCATTACCATTAAAATGCATTAAGTACATTAATTACTAGTTAATCCATAGATATTAATGTCCATAATACACAAATAATTTAAAGACGCTGTACAAAATTAGGAAAAATAAAATAATAATCTGATTAATTAAAATACGACGTTATAAATAAAGATATTTTTCTTTCGGCTTAATTTTAGACTCTCCAGTGTTGTACCATAAACATACACGTTTCATGTTTTTAAGCCACTTAATTATGACATAAGTTCATATTTTTATAACCTCAATTTATCCTTATCGTTAATACCACCTTCGAGTCGTAAATAATTTGTCAACACCAACTCACCGTGAAACAGTTTTGTTTTTCGAAAATGGAACTAAAAGCGATTCGTTGTTCCGATTACAATTCGAATTTAGAATCGGGTGACGCTATAAACTGTCAGTTTTAGACTTTCTACGTCAGTTAGTGATGTGCCAACTTGGGATAAACGACTCGATTTGAGACGAAAGTAGGTATAACATTTATTTCGATTTCACGAGATGAAAGTAAGTATAACATTTATTTCGATTTCACTATTTTAGTAACCCAAGTTTGTAACAATATAAAAAATGTAAAACAGATTAATCATAACTATGTGATGGGGAAAGACGGTCCTCGCATGGCGACCACGTTTAGGCAAAAGGAGCACAGGTCGCCCCCCCTCCCCCAACAGGTGGACCGATGACCTGAAGAGGACAGCGGGAAACCGTTGGATTCAGCACAGGACCGGTTGGACTGGCGTCATTTTGAGGAGGCCTATGTCCAGCAGTGGACCTCAAAGGGCTGATGGATGGATGGATGTGTTGGATCAATTGTAATGATTTATATTAGAATTTTAGCAAATCAGGATATATTTTTCGCAAAACATTTTTTCCAATTATCACAAAACTTTCACCGTATCGGTAGAGACAAAAATAACTCGAGTTAGAAAGGATTCAACTCGAGTTAAGCCTAACTCGAGCTAACTCGAGTTGACCATCACTAAGTCAGTCGGCTGCCGTCTTCCCACGATGGTAAGGTAGGCAACAATTAGACAATTGTCGGCCATTTAACGATCAACCATAAAATCGACTTTCAGCCTCTCATTAACCACATTCCTTGATACTTCCGCTTTTATAGTTTTACTAATCAACGCTTCGAGATTAATGCGGTCCGGTATGTAATGGCGTTGCTTGTGTTAAGATTAATTTTATTGGTCCGGCCGGACAATTGGTCGGATAGATAATTGAGCTTCGGCCGCTTTTTCAAAACCCCATGTTTACTGTTAGGCCACTTACTCGCTGGCTTATCTATCATACCGGGATACCCTAATTTAGATTAATGAAATAGAAACCTGTGTTTTGTTATCTTTTCTATATTATTACATGCTGACGATAGAAATGAACCATCCTTGTGATAACGCTTTGCCTCGATCGAAGTGTAATAATGTTAGCCAATAATGGAAATTGGTGGCCTTTTTTAATGGTTTGCTAGTCAGTCAATAAGATTAAACTCAGAAAATCGGAGGAGTAAAAGACAGTACTAAACGTTAAAGTGCCACCAAAATTAATTTGTTAAAATCTGCAATTGGTTAAAAAAAATGATTAAATATTTCATAATTTTGGATCATATTTACAGTTATCAATATTTACTGAATTTTTGGATTTTTTTAAATAACGCTGTATTGAAATAAAAATAAATACATTTACCCGTTTCATTGGCTAGTAGGTATTAACGTAAGTTGAATTAATTATGGCAGATAAGCAAAGTAGTTAGTGGCTTTTTGATGAACAAATGTATACATATGTCTGCCTTAAAATAGAAGTTTTAAGCGTTGTTGTTTTAGAAGGCGTAATAAAGATACATGTCACTAGTCGTACATATTTAGCCGTGACGGGTAGAAATAATATATGCATCTTCGGTTGATATTAAATGAAATGAAATTGGTCAAATATTTTTTATATATGTATATCAGACATGAAATAATACCAAAATACAAGCACGCTTTTTACAGACCCAGAAGATGAACCTAAACTCATCATTCAGATACTTGTCTGGCCGGGAAACGAACCCGGGACCCATTGCGCTTCAGACCGGTATGGTAGCCGCTTCGCTACGCGGGTCGTCAAAATGAGCGGCTGATCAATGCTATTCACAGAATTACACCTGACTATGCTTCAATAAGGCAAAGTGTGATATTATTTATAATAAATTAGGGAAATAAAACCACAGACCCCATTCTTATGTGACTTGAGAAGTAACGTACTATATATTTTTTTTAAATGTAAAAGATCAATTCATCGCCTTTTCGAGTTTACAGATGCAAACATTTGTAAGTACTTTATACAATATACAAAGGAAAGAATAGAGCCGTTTATTGTATACCATTTTGTCCTCATAAGTAAACATTATTAATTGGTACTAAAGTTAAACGTAATAAAAGTAGCCGCTACTATAAAACGTCTCGCATTCTTCCGGAGGCGACATTGAATGCGACCGCGACAATACGTCGGCGACGCGACAAGTAGCGACCGTCGCTGCCACTTGTCAGCTTAATTGGACGTTCTAGCTTTAGATCGCGACTGTACCGAGTATACTGAGTATCTAAGGATGGATACGTTGCAGTAATTTGTAGTTGGATTTAATTTGAATTTACATTATGGCTCTATCCGATTAAAAGTTAAAATTTAAAGCAATCTGATAACGATTATTATGATTTACAAAGTTGTATAACTACTTCAAATTATTGCTATAAAAATCATAATTCCGTTTAAAAATAACTGATATTGGAAAAACTATTAGGTACTAAAATAATTTAAAATAATAAGACATACATTATTTATTATAAGATACTGTGTGTGATAAACGCGGTTTTGGTAGTTATTTCTTTTATTTTTGTATGTCTCTACTTAGATATATCTGCTGTTATAAAACGCTTCGCAGTCTTCCGCAGGCGACATTGAATGCGACCGCGACAATACGTCGGCGACGCGACAAGTAGCGACCGTCGCTGCCACTTGTCAGCTTAATTGGACGTTCTTGCTTTAGATCGCGACTGTACCGAGTATACTAGTATCTAAGGATGGATACGTTGCAGTAATTTGTAGTTGGATTGAATTTGAATTTACAATATGCCTCTATCGGACTAAACAAATATAATTTAAATCAGTCAGATATTTTTTTTATATTACGTACAAAGTTATGTTATAATATATCTATTTCAATTCATTATAACAAAAAAAAACATATTCCATTAAAAATAATCTAGAAATAAAAAATCTAGTACTATAATTATTTAAAATACTAAAACAGATATTACTACATGTGGTGACAAAAGTTGTTTTGATAGTTTTTTCTGCAATGGATGATTGTCCCTACCTATGAGTAGCCGCGGTTATAAAACGTCTCGCATTCTTGTGACGGCGACATTGAATGCGACCGCGACAATACGTCGGCGACGCGACAAGTAGCGACCGTCGCTGCCACTTGTCAGTTTAATTGGACGTTCTTGCTTTAGATCGCGACTGTACCGAGTGTACTGAGCATCTAAGGATGGATACGTTGCAGTAATTTGTAGTTGGATTGAATTTTAATTTACATTATGGCTCTATCGGATTAAAAATAAAATTTTAAAGCAATCTGATAATTATTTTCATTATGTACAAAATTGTATAAATACTTCTAATTATTGCTACAAAAAACATAATTCCGTTTAAAAATAATTGATATTGGGAAAACAAGTATGTACTAGAATAATTTAAAATAATAAGACATACATTATTTATAAGATACTGTATGTGGTGATAAACGCGGTTTCGGTAGTTTTTTCTTTTATTCTTGTATGTCTCTACTTAGATATAGCCGCTGTTACGAAACGTTTCACAGTCTTCCGGAGGCGACATTGAATGCGACTACGACAATACGTCGGCAACGCGACAAGTAGCGACCGTCGCTGCCACTTGTCAGCTTAATTGGACGTTCTTGCTTTAGATCGCGACTGTACCGAGTGTACTAGTATCTAAGGATGGATACGTTGCAGTAATTTGTAGTTGGATTGAATTTGAATTTACATTATGGCTTTAACAGACTACACATCATTAAGTTCAAATAAATTGAATAATTATTGATACTACTAGGTTATTTCTGCGGCTCCTCTTGTTGCGATCATGTCTATTACAGTAACGAGTTCCCTATGTATTCATTTTGATTATGAAATATCTGTGTACCAAATTTCAGGGATATTTGATCAATAGTTTCTGCGTGAAAAAGTAACAAACAAACATCAATTCTTACAATCTAAGTGTAGCGCTACTATAAAACGTCTCGCATTCTTCCGGAGGCGACATTGAATGCGACCGCGACAATACGTCGGCGACGCGACAAGTAGCGACCGTCGCTGCCACTTGTCAGCTTAATTGGACGTTCTTGCTTTAGATCGCGACTGTACCGAGTATACTGAATATCTAAGGATGGACACGTTGCAGTAATTTGTAGTTGGAATGAATTTGAATTTACATTAGGTATGCCTCTATCGGACTAAAACAATATAATTTAAATCAGTCAGATATTTTTAATATAACATACAAAGTTATATATCTACTTCAATTCACTATAACAAAAAAAAACATATTTACATTTAAAATAATCTAAAAAAAATGGAGTACTAGAATGATTAAAAATATTAAAACAGATATTACTTATTATACTATATGTGGTGACAAACGTTGTTTTGGTAGTTTTTTCTGTAATGGATGATTGTCTCTACCTATGAGTAGTCGCTGTTATAAAACGTCTCGCATTCTTGTGACGGCGACATTGAATGCGGCCGCGACAATACGTCGGCGACGCGACAAGTAGCGACCGTCGCTGCCACTTGTCAGCTTAATTGGACGTTCCTTCGCTTTACTTCGCGACTGTACCAAGTATACTGAGTATTGTACGTGATAAGTTGGAATAATTTGTACGTGGATTGTATATGTAATTGAGAATGAATATTATTGCTCTATTAAACTATAAATAATTTAACGTCATTAAATCAGTTTTTTTTATATTAAACATTTGAAGTAGAATTTCTTGCAAGTAACGTCTATCATTACCTAATGTCATAATTAAATATGAAACACTGAATTTAATGTATATTTACACTCAAGTTTATTCATAAGGAAAAAAGGAAAACAGTTGAGACTAACAAATATTTTCTGTTGCAAGCGACAGTGCGACTCCGACAATACATCGGCGACGCGACAAGTACGGAGCCTTGCTACTTGTCGGTTTAATTGGACGTTCTTTTGCTTTCCGACGCGACTGTACCGACAGATACATATGCATGGTTACAGTAATTTGTTATTGAGTGTACTTCGGGTCTATTGATACTTGCTATTTACATAGGGTGATAGACATACATTACTATTTTCTTTACAAATATTACAATTACAATTTTAAGTTATTGCACAGCTTTTATCGCGGGCTTTGAGCACGACGACTGAATTAAGAAATTCCGTAACGAAAAAACCTAACACTCCCAACTCCGCCTACCATGTAGCTTGGCCGAGCGTTCGCTTAACGTGTATGTTTATGGTACGACAGTACGAAGCTCGCACCGATCGAGACGAGCTGCTTGGAAATCGGATGAATATGCAAGCAACTGTTTGTGTGAAAGTATATATTATCAAAGAAAAAAAACTTGAATTAATATAAATGAAAAAAATATCACAGCAATAAATCAAGATGATAGTTGGTCAGATGCGTTGCTACGCCCGAGGACTACGATGGTCGCCTCATATCTAAGTAAGGCGGTAATAACATCTTCTATCGAGACGCAAGAACACTTCACGCTAGAAATAGGCATGGGGGTACACCTCCGGTCAAACCATATGCGTGCTATTGCCTCACAACCTTTTCTCAAGTCATAACCGTAACATGACAAGAAATCCGCGAATATTCGCGGCAGGTAACTAAAATTATTTTGGATCCCCTCTTACCTCTTTCTTAGTAAGTTTGGTAAATGACAAACATTTGCACACTATATTCCAGATTAGTTTTAAAGAATAGTAACGCATGAAGTATAAATCATATTATGTTGATGGATAGTACATACTTATTTCTGTGTTTCATTTACTAATATTTTCTTTATTTAGAGAAAAGAAAATTAAAAGTCATGAAGTTAAAAAACAATATAAAAACCAATTAATTCTATAAATCGCGTGTAAATGCATAAAGCATTTGTAATAATGAATTCAAATAACACCTACGAACAAACAGCGATAAAACGTGCAGACTTTTTACACCAATCAGTAACAATCGTGATTACACGCACTGTTAACTCTCATTGTAAAAACTTACACACCCACAGTTACCACTAATTGTAAATTACAATCACTTTACAATATCTGTGTAAACTCAACTTTATACGTTAAATGTACGGTTCCCATTTCAATGAAGCTTCGATGTGCATCGGAGTGTGAAAACCTAACCGATTTTGGTATGGAACGTGCCACAGCAAGGTTTCTCAAACTACATACCCCTGCATTTTTAAGCAACTTCAAAAACACGAGACCTTGGAGAAAAAAACACATTGGAGAGAAAATAGAATAACCTATCATACGATGTGAGAAAAAAAGACGATACTAAAATTAAAAAAAAATAAAAACATTTAATTTAATTTCTCAAAAATGGAATACAGTTTCAAAACACAATAGTTACGTTTTATTATTTAAAGTGTTGAATGGGTTTGATTCTTATCACGACATGGAGAATTTTCCCGTAATTAACTTACATTATTATTAACACCATCACAACTTACACACAAAGCAGCCGCTATTACATATTTTTTTCACGTACCCCTAACATTAACCCAGGGGTACACGCACCCCAGTTTGAGAAGCCCTGGACTAGGGTGTTGCTGGGTAATTGTCCTGAAAATTTTATACACTTAATTTGTTTGTAAGGCCACGGTCCGCCGCCCGTGTGGAACGCCCCTTATAAGTGGTTAATCTATTAACACCTTTTGACATGCAATTTGTTTTACGAAGTGATGATTACATTTATGCTTCGTTTTATGTGAAGTTTTGTCCATACTATCACTTTTTATTTAGTTCCCAGGTTTGATTTATTCGTTGTTGCAATAAATAATTGGAATACAGGTAAACGACTTATAACTTTGTTTAAAAGACATTAGAAATTCAAAGGATTATTCGGAGCAAAACTACTTAAAAAACATCATTGCTATTTTGCCTTCTACCTGATGATAAGTGGTCACTTCTGCAGATGATGACGTAATCAATTTTGTACAAAACTATGATTCTATAATCATAAGCTACTCCCGAGAACTATGATGGTCACTTCATATATTATATGTGAAGGGGCAGGCGCACCCTTATCCCAAAATGCAAGAACTTACTTTTACCACTTTACAGGTGGCAGAACCAGTGTAGTTCCACCGGGGAAATACCACCACCACACCTATTTCTAGCGTGAAGCATCTCTTGCGTTTCGGTGGAAGGGTGTGGTTGCCGGCACACTAATATGACGCGATCATCATAGACCTCGGAAGTAGCAACGCATCTGAGATTGACGTCAGATAGAACCCATGTTCTATATGAATTTGATTACAGATATCCATGGGCACCAGTGACCACTTCCTGCTCGACTGCATGTTCGTTTAATGCTTCAGTCATATAAAAACTTACTCATACTACCACCTTGCCAAAATTACAAAAAGAAAAAGTAACATTTTGCTATTTGTGCTATATCACTTGTGAACAATGAAGAACACATGCCTGTATAGCGTCTAACAGAGACAAGGCACCCAAGAATTGCTGTAGAAAGGACTGCGATTCTGGTCAATCCATTATTGTCTCACTGGCACAGTTCAAGAACTTCCACAGTGCTGTTAAGTGCGAATCGGTAGACATCACACACCATTTAGACTTTTTTAGAGAACACTCAAGTGTGTGGGGTTCCTCACAGTGTTTTCCTTTAACATAAGGTAGTAATTTGTAATTGATTGAATCCTTACTAATATTATAAATGTGAAAGTAACTCTGTCTGTCTGTCTGTCTGTCTGTCTGTCTGCTACTTATTCACGCCTAAACAACTGAACCGATCTTTATGAAATTGGGCATACAGATAGTGTTGACCTCGAGAAAGGACATAGGCTGCTTTTAATCGAAAAAAATGGGTTGAAAGCGTTAAAATCGGGCATAAATGTTTGTATGGAAGTTCGTTTTTGACAAAGTCCCATATTGACAAGTCCCTCCATGGGTACGATAGACTTACTTAAAACCTTATCTAAATAATAAAACATAAAAAAACATTGATTTCGAGGCGACAACATATATCCGTAAAATTCGGATTGTCGCGTATTTTGTTAAATTCTAATGTAAACATGTGTGACATGACAGTAGTGTGACATGAGAGTAGCCATCATGGCCGCCCGGATGCCATTTTGAATTCATTCAAAAATAAAACGTATAAATTTGTAACTACCAATTATCATAAAAATAGATGTGATTCAAATCGATTTTAATTTAATTTATGAATTTATGAAATATTTCAATAATAAAAAAAACATCCGTTGACGCGCTGCGGCCGCGCAGCTTGCGACCTAATGTAAAATCGCTCTTAGAGTACAGGGATTCCCAATTGATAACAGATGGCGCGTCATACTATTATAGTAAAATAGTTATTCGAATCCAATAATTCATGGGCGATAAAATGTTTTAACATTGTTTCAAAATAAAATTATCGACTCCATTTGTCACTCCATGTTCATGTTACATAAATAGTTTCTTAACTATTATTGCATAAATAAAGTTATGTTATTGACCACACCCGTACATTTTAAGAGAAAATAAATATTAAGGACAAAATACAATTGATAGTCTTTTAAGCAAAATACTAACATTAATAAGTCGATCAGTATCTAAATAAGATATAACAATTATATCATGAATTATTATTATAAAGAAGCTTTTGCAACTTTTGTGATAAATAATTGCATTTATAAATATTGAAGCATGGTTGATGAACACTTGGCACAGAAATTTAAAAGGACCAAAATTACGTAAAATAGTATTTTTCAATTCATAAAAGTTAAAATCCATCTTTATAATCGATGCGCTTTGGTTTAAATGTGGAGGCGTTGTTTGAAAAGATGTATTCCGATATTGTTAATGTGACCACTAAGACTGTAAATTGGTTCAAAAAAGGTGTTTACGATATTCTGATTCGTCTTATTTTCATAACATTTTACATAACAATACGCACCTACCCACAAATATACACTTAAAATTCGTTTTTACACTCTGTGTTTGTCCGGGTAATCCTTGACCGGCTAAACCGATTTTTACGGGTTTTTTACTATAGAAAATGTTATGGAACTACATGTAGACTACTTTTATCGTAGAATTCTCACTGAGTGAAGATTTGCGCGGGAAAATCTTTGCGATACATTGATTTGCACGCGGGCGTAGCCGCGGGTGCAGCTAGTACGTAATAATTATAAAAATCTTTGGTGGCCTGGGATTCGAATCTCGGATCCTTGATTGTACGTCGAGTTTTAACCATTAAGCATTAAGCTATCACTGCTCAGACTGCGATTACTAGATATTTACGAAATACGTCAATGTTTTAGTATCAGTGGGTCATAATAAACATTATAAAGTATGACATTAAAAAAATAAGATAAAATGTTACACATTTCGTTCATTCAATTTACGTGTTTTAGTTCAACGAAACAGGAAATTGCTATAAAAACTATTGCGGAGCGGATTTTAATGTCAGTGAGAGTACAGTTATGATTGATAATTCTTGTTCCGATACACCCAATTATTCATACCGAATGAGGTTTTTGCGGGAACTCGATCAAGTTGAAATACAACTCACGAAGACACTTTATCCGTACAATATTCAACGTTATTTGCACCAAGTATCATCATCTGACGAGCCATCGTGAAATGGAACTAGTATAAAAATTGCTCGTTCAAAACTTGTTTAAAGACTTAATTTGACGTTTCGTCAACAATTCGCCGCTTCTGAGAATTGTTTTATAGTAGTGTGTGGTTATTAATGAAAGTTGTGATTGTTAGGTAAACGGAAACTATAATTTTAAAGGTACAATTCTCAAAAGTATAACTAGAACACTACTGCCGCACTTATTTATTGTATGTAATTTTAGCAATAACTTTGTTAGGCAACGTTATCGTCGCTTGGATATTTGCAATACTAGAGGACTAACTAATTATCCAGCATCATCAGTATAAAAAATAACTCTTTTTGCACCTTTTTTTAAAAACTTCATATCACATAATTTCGGGAAGCTCAGGATGAAGTCCATACCACATATAGATGGTGCGTGGAATTTAAAAAATCATATGATTGTAAATTTTCATATAAATAGCCCTAAATAATCCAAAGTCGATCAAAGAATTCAAGTTGTAGATAAAAAATAGCCCTAAATAAATACATACATACATCTTAAGTCGATAGAAGGTTGGTCACAGGACTAAATTAGAACGGCTCGTATAACTATTTGTATCTTACAATATTCTATGAAAGAAAAATCAAAGCCACAATTATTGAAAAGTTAGGATGAAAATTAATGATTTATAGTGTACTAGTCACCCGTCGCAACGGTCGAAATTCGACCGTAATTTAACTTAAAAAACTAAACTTCATATTGTCCAAAATAGCTCGAATATTTCTCAATTAATAAATTTTATTGGTTTTATTTATTAAAATCACCCGTTAAAAGACGTTTTAATTATCTAAGCTGCATTTTAAAGCAATAACGGGTATTTTGACAAACACATCGAACATTTTTGAAGTGATGTGTTTTCATAGTAAGAAATTGAATGTTTTATTTCCTTTATTATTTATGTGTTTGTGTCAAATGCAAGGTAGTGTATGTAATGCGTTTTTAGTTGATTATAGGAATCTTTTATGCATTATTCTCTTCTCTACATCAACTATACCCGTGCATAATTTCATCCTCCTCCGTCCGCGGCAAGTTCTTAAAAACTAATCACAAGTTTTCGCTACACGTATTATATAGATTTTCTTTAAAACCATGCAACTGTTTCCAATTTTGAAACATTGACAACGTGCTGTCAAATCAAAGAACCAAGTACAATGTCCCCAGTGCACTCGTACACCTTATTAGCATTTTTCCCAGCAGACATACAATCCATAAACAATCTTACATGTCTCTGGAGCCATTTGTATAAGTTCACAGCTCAGCTAGTTAGTGCCGCCCATTGATCCGTCCGTCCACTGGCCGACAATGGAGACCTTGGTGATAGATAACCACGATATAATTGGGGAAACGTGTTCTGTTGCGATTGTCAAGAAGCGATTTATAGATCCTTGATCTTTGAGACATTGTTGACGAAAATTTCTATTTCTGTAAAGTGTTTTTTTATACGGTTGTTTTTAGTTCCGTACCCGTAAACACAGAGCACTATTACTAAGACTTCGCTGTTCGTCTGTCCGTCTTTTTTTATCTGACTGAAGTGGCAAACGAGCATGCAGTCCTGATGGTAAGTGGTTACTGCCGCCCATTGACATCTGTAAGCAACTGCAAATTGAAAACAGGTTCTATTTCAAGTCAATGACAGATACGTGGCCTCTCCCGAGGACTATGATGGTCGCCTCATATAAAAGTGTGCCGGCAACCACACCCTTCCATCGAAACGCAAGAAATGCTTCACGCTAGAAATATGTGTGGCGGTGGTAGTTCCTCGGTCGAACTACACTGGTTTTACCACCTGCATCACCAGGCTGTATCTCCTGGACCGTGATAGACCGTTGAAATTTCTACCCATAATGTATTTCTGCTGCCGCTATAACAACAAATGCAAAAATAAAAAAGAATAAAATAAATAATTACATAAAATAAAATACAATAAAATAAATACAACATGAACTATGGACTACAAGTCACTATATATACATGAATATTGACTTTAGATAAATTTAATCACTGACGCGATAGGTATTACAACTTTCGATGACTACAATTTTTATTCTTTATCCGTACATTTTACACTTTATTTAACTCATTATTCGGTAATTATTGTAATATTCTACTTAAATTGAATAAGTAGAATATACCCGCTTTACATAATTACGTCACTCTTAAGGACCAATCTGAAACGCTTCATGTCATCTCTATCATAATAAGACCTTTTGTTTTACGGTAAATGTACTGTAGTAATTTTTCTATGTAGGTACATATACTTTACGTGATTTTTACATAAGATCAATGTAGTTCAAAAATACACCATCTTTTAATTTAAATTTCAAAATAGGTACTACATTCTACCTCGTTCAAAAATCGTACTGTACCTTACATCCCCAATACCAATTATCACACAATATAAGCAACAAAAGTCCCTCCACATAAACATAATAATAATACAGTATGCTTTTACGCTCAAGCCTTCTGATACCTTATAATCTCTGCGCCCCGACTCTTTACCACTAAATAAGTACGAACATTAAATGTATGTCTTTTTGTTTATCAATTTGTATTTGTCTCCATATTATCGGCTACACACCGGTCGGCGTACTTCACAGGATTCCTCGGGAATTGTATAGAGCTGCTTCACGTGTTAAGCCTGACATTATTAAGCTTTATTATATTACTATGAAAAGTTCAACTGGTTTATCTGTTTTTATTAGCGTTATAAATATCAATTACAGTGATAAATAGCAAGTCATGTAGTATGTAGTATGAATGAAACATGACTTAATTAAATATAGCAATATTTCATGTTAAAATCAAATACTATGTATATTAAAAAAAAAACTTGAGATACTAAATCAAGCGAATAGACTTGTAGTTTTTATTTATAACGGGACATTCAATTTGAAAGCTCAATAAATATACTTACTTATGTATATTTACTTAGTAAAACTTCTTAGTGAATATAGAAGTACCAAAAAATAGACGTTGGAATTACTGAATTGAAATGTCTTTATTTTGCATAGGCCTATGGAGGCAGTTACCAATTTTAGTTACATATATATTTTTTTACACTACCACCGGATCGGAACACGACCTCAACTGAGAGGATCCGGTAAGAAACTCAGTGGGTTTGTCTGTTTTCTTTGTATATCATTTTAATTGCCATATTGTTTTTACATTGGTTATAAAAGCTAGCTCCAGTACCTTGCCTTATATTTGGATGAACAAGAAGCGTACTTTTAAGTAGTTTGGAAGTAATCTTTCTAAGTTTCAGAACATTAGATCACAAAATGTCAGACCTAGCGTTAAAACGATCCATAACAAGTAACAGTTTGATCTCTATTGCGAATGAAGGCATTTTATTTATGTATTTCCCCGGATTGCGATCGTGACGCTATCTGAACATTTACATTTAACGGTCGCATAAATTAACCTAACTTTATAGACCACAATACGATGACGTTTAGATATGTCATCAGGAATATCCGTAATAGCAATCGGTTTGCCATTTGCTAAGCCCCCACGACATTTAGGTCGTGTCTTTAATCAATGTGTCATAGCCTGCATAATGTTTAATTTATTGCTGTGTCTATGATGACAATTATATAGAGCTATTTATTTTATTTTTTAATTGCGAACATCATTTTTTATCTAGTAGCAAACGATCATGCAGTCGACCTGATGGTAAGTGGTCACTGCCGCCAATGGATATCTGTAATCAGCTACAGGCAGAACATGGATTCCATCTGAAGTCAATCACAGATGCATTCCTCCTCCCGAGGACTATGATGGTCGCCTAATGTGAAACGCCCGGCCACACATTTCTATCGAAACGCAAGAAATGCTTCACACTAGAAATAGGTGTGGCGGTGGTACTTCCCCGGTCGAACTACGCTGGTTCTACCACCTTAATTGTAAGCTTAATAGTGTATATCGATCGTAGCTACATATAACTCTGTTAAGATGAAGTTTAATGGAGACAGTTGGCTAAATAAGGGTCAGTTAGTCTTTTTTCGTTTGCAATTTTTTTTTCACCATGTAAAATTCTGGAAGATTCTCAAATTCATAATCTCCAAAATTTCTCAAAAAAAAGTTTTAATAATTTGTTTGAAATTGTTTGTTCAAAGAATGCTTGTTATTTGTTGGATATGGAAAAAAAAATCTTTGTTCAACTAAAACCTTTGAATAAGCTAACCGCAGGCGGTAATATCATCTCATAGGACGTGAGCACAAAACATCGACATTTCTCATATGGGTTACTACCGTCGGTTCATCGCACCTTTTATTGAGCGACGTTTGTTTCTCAGATAAGTTTTGTATTAGCTTTTATAATCCTATCCTTGGCCTATAGGCCAGGTATACGGTTGCAGTAGGTATTTTTAACCTGCAACCGTTCAGAATCAATGTGCTAACCGGTTCAGGACAGTCATTGTTTGAGAATATACTCGTGTAGCTTAGTACTGTCCATTGTTGAAATATTAGGCCTCGCTGCAGGCTAAGGTAGTGATGATGTAATGGTAAGACTTTTCATCTGCTGTTGTAACTATTGTAATGTCATGAGGTATAAGAAATACCATTAATCCTTAAAATTATTTTTAATCTGTGAAACCCTTCTATTAGCACTTTTACCCATTAAAATAAAAAAATTAGTACAATATGTTAATACGTGAAGCAAAAACTTGTGGTGCATTTTTAAGTAATATGCCGCGGACGGATTAGTATTAATATTTTTTTCAAATAATGCTTATAACATACATAAAATCAACTAAAAACACATTGCATTTGTCACAAACAAATAAATAATAAACGAAATTAAACATTCAATCTCTTACTATGAAAAGACTGAACGTCAAAAATTTGCAGTGTATTAAAATAAATTAAAATTAATAAAAATTGTATTTAGGAAATACTTTGAACAAGTTTAGTTTTTGAGTTGAATTACGGTTGAATTTCGAAGGTTGCGACCGGTGACTAGTGTAAATATTAAGTAGTAATTATGCAAAATATTAAAAAAAAAAATACGTAGAATTCTACGCGTTTAATATTTGAAAATTGCATATAATATTTTTTTACAAGTACTTATTCATATGTTGTCATGTAATAATTATAAATTAATTTATTAATATAAATATCTTAGAGTAAATTTTTAAACATTATTCACTATTCAATACGTAGAGTCGTATTGTCTTTCTACAACGAACATATTAAGTCTTGTCCCTTTACTGACCATTATCTAGTATTTACTTATTCCTCCTAATAAAATTATCTAAATGCATCAAGATTCTAAATGTAAATACGCGTTAGTCACGATTGAGAATATCATTTTAGAATTTACCCACAATGCGAGATTTCACGCTATTTTGTAATAATAATAGAGTTATCTCTTTCTGTCTTTTGTACCTTTTATTATAGCGATAGAACAAAGTTATAGGAGACATATGAGATAAGACGGCGTATCTTTGTCTCTTTCTATTACTGTAACTTACGTCGTAATAGATAGCGTTTGATACCAATACTAAAGAGGTAAGTAAAAAGTCGAGTACAGAAATATATTCTGCCATTTTGTGACATTTTACAGTCTGTAACATGTGTTAATAAATTCGGATTTGGAATTTAGAACTTTTACGATCGGTCAGTCGACTAGTACGAACACCGTTTTCGAGTTTATGAGGGAAAGTTGCTACATATTTTAAAATTGGAACACGAATATTGATTACTTGGTAACTTCTTTTGTGGCGTCAGTGTAATGCGTCATTGTTTTTGTTCACAAAGGAGTAGAGCAAATGAATCGTAGCAATATGTCGAAAATATTATCTTATAAATTTAAGTTCTTCCAGAGAATTCACACCCGTTCAATAAATGACACAAGAATATCTTTTAATGCGTAAATGTGTTAAATCTATTACTAAAATATTTAATTATTATTAAATTACAATTAAATATTATTTAGGGATGGTACACCATATTCTACTTTACTTTATAAGCCATCAAGAAAATTAGAAATTCATGACTTAATTTTCTATAAGATGGAACTAGCAAACGATAATGCAATCTATCGGATGGTGAGATGCAACTTCCATGGATAACTGCAAGGAAATTCAACCATAACAGGGGTATTGCATCGTCTTCATCAGGGAATTACATCTTTTTAAGTGTAATTCATCATCATCTTCATACATAACTTCATCATTTAAAATAAGTCAATCACAGATCTTGCTACACCTGAGGGCTAAGATGGTTTCAGGGGCGGCTCTAGCTCGTGTAGCGTCCGTGTGCAATAAAACCCTGGCATCCATTAAACCTGAAACGGCTATAAAAATTAACTTTACCGTCGTAACAAGAAATGTTTTTGCGCGCTGGCTGGCCGCTTCTGTCGTAGCATTATTGTATCATAATGGTTCCTCTTGGTTGTTGCAACTCTGAGACGGCGGCGCCCGTGTGCATTGCACACCCTGCACCATAGGTTAAGCCATTAATAGATGTTGGCATCACATAAAAGTGAGGCGCCATAGCAACCACACCCTTCCAGCGAAACGCAGAAGCCACCTTACGCTATAAATAGATGTGGCGGTGGTACCTTCCCTGTCGAACTATACTCGTTCTGCTACCGCGAATGCAAATTTAAAAGACGTTATGATTTTGTTACATTTAAACGCAATTATTTATTAGGGAACAAAATGTACTAATTATTTTTACATTTTCAAAGTTTTAAAATAAGTACATACTGATAGTTAAAAAAATCACAAATGTATCTTAGCATGAACCATACTCTTTGTCTTAAGCGGTTAAGTAAATCGATAACATCAAACGTCCCCACGCGCAATGTAACAAATTAAAAATGTAAATGGATACATAATCTAACTAGAACCGTAATACTCAATGAACATCGACTAAAAAAAGCCTCTTAATGAGTTGTGTGAAGATAAAAAATGCCGCCGCGGCATCTCACAAAGGACAGAGCAAATAAAAGAGCTCACTCAATGTGAAAATCTTTGCGTATTGTTTTATATTAAACTGAAACAACAATAGGTAGCCCTTTCAATGGGCAATGCCGCCACAATGAGAGCCTTAAGAGAGGTCCTACATGATGCGATTGAAATAGGTTTTGATTATTTTGGTGCCAACCTATTACTGTTCCACTACTAGGCACGGGTCTTCTCTCAGAATGAGAGAGTTTAGGCCATAGTCCACCGCGCTGGCCAAGTGCGAATTGGTGGACGTTTTTTTATTTATTTTTTTGATGATTTTATTAAAACCATTTTTCTATGTTTATTGCACGTCTCTTAACGGGGAGGCTTTAGGTAGTCCATTATTCTCAATGTTTCGAGGTCAATTTTCACCATCTGTTCACAAACGAATTTGTGTTGTTGTTAAAAATCATCGATAGTCCTGTATGCTTGTCTTGTCCCTGTAGCCTCGGGGTCAGAATAGGGCTACGGTATCCCCTGCCTGTCATAAGAGGCGACTAAAAGGGGCTTCCGGGGTTGCAGACGGCTAGAGTGGGAGCTCGAACCGTTCGGTCAGGCAATCCCGGGAAGGACGGCGGTATGTGTGGTCGCATACCGTCGTAAAGACTAGACGGAGCGGTGGGCCCAGCCCGGTGGATTCCGGTTGAAGTCGTTTCGAGATCCCGGAGTCCTCCTTTTCAGCGCCGAGGACGGCCACCGGGGGGGTTTTAAAGCGGTAAAAATCCCACATAACCCTGCGTCGCTCCCACGGCGTCGGGTACCTTTTGAAGGTTTCCCCCTCGAAAACAAAAAAAAAATGCTTGTCTTTCTCCATTTTAATGCTCTTTGCATGATTTTATGCAAAATAGATTTCTTTGAACTAATGTGTGTCTGAAAATCCATATTTTTTTATACCATGAATTTTTATGTCTAATTGTTTAAGAATTTTGACGACAGGCCTAAATTAGAAATAAAGAATTAGATATAGATACATACCAGCGTTGCCAGGCCTCCCGATTTTGGCGAGACATCCCGATTTTTTGAGCAAAATTAAAGGTCCCGCGTGGGACAGGCTAAATCCCGCTTTGACTAAGAACTAAGGATTGGATAGCGCTAAGGACTGGATTTAAAAAAAAGGTGACCGAATCTTTAAATCTATACAAATTTGAGTCAATTTGCAGTTTGTCAACCAAAAGGGTCGCCAAATGTAGATCCTCCGACTCCTACTCCGACTTTTAACTATAAAATACATGACTAGGTTATTCCCGCGGTATCGCCAGTTTCGGCCACATCCACCATTTAAGTCATAAATTATGTGTGTGCCAAATTTCAGTTTTGTGCGAAAGATAAACAGACATGCATCCTCACAAACTTTCTTATGTGTAAAATTAATAAGATTACGGTACTGAATGTGATTCGTCCGCGGCGCGATTCGGAACATAAGTGGACAATAGCAACAACGCTCACCTTGTGAACATACTAGTAATGTTAATGTGAAATACAACATCACATTGTACCGTCAGCGCGAGCCGGCGTTGGACCGACGACCTGTGTTTTCATTACTGTTTGTTCCATTAAAATGACGATCTAATATTTTTACAAACATATGCTCAAAAACATTACCCGTTCTTTGACGCAGTCGGATAAAATATATAATTAAAGCAAATTACCTTTTGGTCCCATGTGATCCGTCCGCGGCGCGGTTCGGAACATAAGTGGACAATAGCGACAACGCTCACCTTGTGAACATAATGTTAATGTGAAATACAACATCACATTGTGCCGTCAGCGCGAGCCGGCGTTGGACCGACGACCTGTGTTTTCATTACTGTTTGTTCCATTAAAATGACGATTTAATATTTTTACAAACATATGCTAAAAAACATCACCCGTCCTCTGACGTAGGATAAAACATATATAATTAAAGCAAATTACCTTTTGGTCCCATGTGATCCGTCCGCGGCGCGGTTCGGAACATAAGTGGACAATAGCGACAACGCTCACCTTGTGAACATAATGTTAATGTGAAATACAACATCACATTGTGCCGTCAGCGCGCTCCGGCGTTGGACCGACGACCTGTGTTTTCATTACTGTCCGTTGCATTGAAGTGACGATTTAAGATTTTTTGGTACTGTCCGCAGATGGATATGTAGATTTTGGTCCGTTTGTGATTTTTGGTATTTTTTTTAATTTAATATACAAGTGGGAGTAGCTAACGAGCATATTGTCCATCTCATGATAATATCATCCTCAGATAATACAAGTCTCAAATGTTAGCCGCAGATGCGTTGATACTTCTTCTTCTTTTTCCGTTTCGCTCTTGGCAGAGCGGTCCTGATCATCATGCAGTCGCATTATTGGCAGATGTAATTTTCCCCACTATCTCACGCCATTTCGCTCTATTCGAGGTCATTCTGGTACATTCATTCAATGGACCGCCCACGGCGGACTTGATTTGGTCGGTCCATCGCATCGGTGATCTACCTCGTGATCTGGTGCCTTCCACTCTGCCTTGAACTACCAGACATTCGATGGAGTCGTTTCCTCTCCTAGTGACGTGGCCGAAGAACTTTAGAATGCGACTTTGCACTAGAGCTGATAGTCGTACTCTTATGCCAAGTTCTTTAAGTATAGAGGCGTTTGTGCGGTGTTCCGTCCATGATACTCCGAGCATCCTCCTCCAGCACCACATCTCTAGGGCGTTAATCTTTTTCTTTTCGATCTCACGCACGGTCCACGTCTCCGCGGCGTACAGAAAGATAGGAAAAACGAGGGTTCGAACAAGCCGGGTCTTAGTGGTCTTAGTGATGTTTCGATTTTTCCAGATCTTTTTTAGATTGTCCATTGCATTCCTGCGTTGATACACTTGAGGTCTAAGTTAGAACGCTTTGGTTAAGTATAACCCTTACCATGAGGGTGTGGTGGTTTGAAGGATCAAACTAGAAAACAAGAGCGCTTAATACGGCTGTTATCAAACAGAAATAAGTGTTGTTGGCGGTGCCTCGCAAGCCAAACCACATATAATTCTACCACTTAGAATATATTTAAGTATATTTACCTATAATTGATTTTGTATTAAAAGTAAATATATCTTATAAAACTAACACTATAAAGGCTAGAATTTTTAATAGTATGGATGGATATTTGTTACTATTCCACGCAAAAACTACAAATTTGATTGTCATGATTTTTTTTATCTGATTGAAGTAGCAAACGAGCATGCAGTCCACCTGATGGTAAGTGGCCACTGCCGCTCATGGACATCTGTAATCAACTACATACAGAACATGGGTTGCATCTGAAGTCAATCACAGATGCGTTGCTACTCCCGAGGACTATGATGGTCGCCTCATGTGAAAGTGTGCCGGCAACCACACCCTTCCATCGAAACGCAAGGAAAGCTTCACGCTAGAAATAGGCGTGGCGGTGGTACTTCCCCGGTCGAACGACACTGGTTCTATCACCTCGAAATATATCTTACAAAACTAACATTATAATGGCTATAATTTTTAATACTATGGATGGATATTTGTTACTATTCCACGCAAAATCTACTAATTTGATTGTCATGAAATTTGGCACACAGTCAATTTATATCCTGCATTAACATATAAGATACCCTAAATCGTGTGACCAAGACCTAAGCAGGCGGAATTGCAGGAAAAGTTAGTGTTCCCATATGTCTCAAGTGTAACGTCTCCTCAGTTCACCGTCTCCTCATCCGAAGATAAGACCCCGCCAGCGTAATTATCGCTAATGGCCGCGATTGCACTGACAAATGGATAAACGAAACGCTTAAAGGCAGCGAATATATTGCTGGATGGGTTCAGAATGCACTTGTTAGACTAGATTTTTAAGGTTCAAACCCGCTGAGTTTCTTGCCGGATCTTCTCAGTTGAGGTCGTATTCCGATACGGTGGTAGTGTAAGAAAAAAATGTAACTGACAATTTGTAAGTGCCCCCGCAGGCCTATACAAAATAAAGACATTTCATTTCATTTCAAAGTTCCGTACCCGAAAGGTAAGAAACGGAGCGCTATTACTAAGAATTCGCTTTCCGTCTATCTATCAGTCTGTCTGTCTCGTCAACCCATTATTGTCCCACTGCTGGGCACGGGTCTTCTCTCAGAATGAGGGAGTTTAGGCCATAGTCGCTGCGATTCCACCAATTCGCCGAGTGCGAATTGGTGGACTTCACACACCTCCGAGAACTTTTTTTTTTTTAAGAACTCTCGGGTGTATAGGTTTCCTCACGATGTTTTCCTTCACCGAAAAGCAGTGATAATTAATTTCTAATACGCACATAAATCAGTGGTGCATGCCTGGGTTTGAACCTCGGACCTCCCAATCGAGAGGGCAAGTTTTAACAATTAGGCTATCACTGTCTTCTGTCACCAGTGTCTGTCTGTCACCAGGCTATATCTCATGAGCCGTGACAGTTAGACAGTTGAAATTTTCACTTATGACGTATTTCTATTGCCGCTCTAATAATAAATACTAAGAACAGCCTAACATAAATATTTAAGGGAGGCTCCCATACAACAAACACGATTTTAGTCGTATAGATAGATGATGGTACGGAACCCTTCTTGCGCGAGTTCGACTTGCACTTACCCATTTTTACTATATGATGGAAGTAGTGAATGGGATCGATCTTTTTAACAAATATATTCAATCTTCGATGTAGGCCTCTAATTGACACCACTTGAACCCATGTGAATTTTGAAAGTCCAACGTCCTCCTTTTTTCTCCAGGTCATTGAGCCAAGTTAAGTACTTACGAAAATCCCTGGAACACCTTGAAGAAAAATGGACACTTGCGACTCCAATTAAATGATATATTAAAATATTTATGATCGTTTTTTTTTAAATATGGACGTGTCACGGATCTCCAACGGATCCTGTGTCTTCTGAATCCAATGGTTTCGTCTTTAGGTCATCGGTCCACCTGGTGGGGGAGGGGTGCTCCTATTGCCTAACCAGTGATTAATTCCCATTATTCTCAATTTCCTTTCAAAAGTGTATTTTAGCGTTACACATTGATGCGTTTCATATTTCGTTGACAGTGTTTGTAAAAACCTACCAAATAACTTGAGAATAGTATTTAAAAATAAAAGAACTTGTACACAATTAAGGTCAAAATACCAAAAGACATTAACGTTAAATTTATTCTCGCATAAATAAAATTAATTTGTTGATTCTATCTCAGTTTTAAGTGTTTCTTTGTGGATTTAGCAAATGACCATTAAATAGAATAAAACACTTCACGGTGTCGTCTTATTATGTTGCCGAATTTCTTGGAAAATAAATCCATTATGTACAAGACAATAAAATACATTTTAATACCTACTTTGTGTAGGAAAAAAAGATATGTGAAAAAAGTGCCTATATGACGGATAGTTTTTTTTTCAGTTTAGTTTAGCTATTAATTGCGACCCGTGTGGTGGAACGGCCACCATACCGGTCTGACGCGCAGTGGGTTCTGGGTTCGATTCCCGGCCAGACATGTATCTGAATGATGAATTTAGATTTCCATTCTGGGTCTGGGTGTTCGTGTATTCGTCCTTGAATGACCACGGCACGCACAGGAAAAATCATACTGTGGGGCTGTAAGTGTGGAAAGTGTGTGAGCTGTTAATTAGTCGATAAATCTTATTAATACAGTAGTTCTTAGTAATACCTCGACTTACGCTAATCCGACTTACGTGAATTCGGAATTACGCGGATTTCAACTCTCCTCGATTCGTCTTTTATTTGGGTGTCTCGTGCGTTATACAACCTCTATATTATTGATTACATAAATACTTGAGTAAGTATGGGAGAATCCCATACTATTGCTCAGCTAATGCACATGTTTGAACAACCGGCAAGAATTTATTTTGTGTTACGTAGTCGTATTTCTTATACCCCGACTTGCGCGAATTCGACTTACGCGGTTATCACTCACTCCTACCTATCGCGTAAGTTCGGGGTATTCCCGTATTATTCATGCGAAAGTGAGGATGTAAGTTGGTTTATAGCACTTTCACGCAAAATCAGCTGGTCAGATTTCACTAAAATTTCTCAGACATTACTATGCGAGACGAGAAGCGGGCGACGCCGCGGAAATAACTTATTGCAATATAAAGGATATTATATTTATACATTGGTATATTTATGCAAGTGAAGTAACAACCTGGCAAGCTGTCCATTGACTTATATCAACCGCAAATCAATTGAAGATCACTTGAGGTTTGCCACGGATACGTCACTTTCTCCGAAGACCACAACAAGGGCTGCAAAACACGCACTTTAAGCTTTATTCGCTTTGCGCTGCAAGATCGGACACATATTTGTTTTTATCGCTCAACTAGCTGAACCCCGCAGCTTCGCCTGCGTTAAAAATCCATGTGTCGATTGTCCCGTGAGAATAAGATGTTTTTCAGAGTAAAAAGTAGCCTATACGTTAGTCCAGAGTGTAACCTAACTCCCTAACAAATTTTATGAAAATCGCTCCAGCCATTGAGACGTGAAGAAGTAACAAACATACCCACTCACAAACTTTCGCCTTTATTCTATTAGTATGATGTCTTCAGCGTTGTTAATAAGCAAATTTACTCTTTTTATAAGATGGAAGTAGTAAACGAGCTGCATATCCATCTGGTAAGTGGTAACTGCTGCTCATCAAGATTTTTTTTATCTTATTGAAGTAGCAAATGAGAACGCAGTCCACCTGATGGTAAGTGGTCTGTGCCGCTCTCCATGGGCGACACAGACCACTTACCATTTGTAAGCAACTTCAAATAGACCGTGGGTTCTATCTGAAGTCAATCATAGATTCGTTGCTACTCCCGAGGACTAGGATAGTCGCCTCATATAAAGTGTGCAACCACATCCTTCTATCGAAACACAAAGAATGCTTCACGTTAGAAATAGGTATGGCGGTAGTACCTCCTCGGGCGAACTACACTCATTCTACCACGTATTCCGTAGGTAAACGTTCTACCACCTTGCTGCAATCCTTCATCCTACTCCAGCCGTGTTTTTCACGGCTCACCAGTGCGGCTCACGTATAAGCGTAATAAGCGTTTAACTACACCCCAAATTATATTAAACACAATAACGCAATTCAAAACATAAAGAACGCAAATACAAGATAAGTTTAATGTAAGAGACACTAAATAATCCGGTAAGTGGGTCTAAAATTCAAACACTTCGCTTTGGAATACATTTAAAACCCCTTATTCGTACCGACAGCCGATTAATAAAACGTCTAAGTAATGATAACAATTATAGCCTCCAAAAGGTTTCATTTTCATTTCCATAAACATCAAACGATCTTTATTTACAACGCGAATTGTTTACTTCGTTACTACCAAAAATGCAACCGTTGTTAAATATATATAGTGAAGGAAATTTTGCAAGGTATATTATTTTTATATTTGCCAAAAATCATTTAGTATAGGATTTTTTTATCTAACTGAAGTAGCAAACGAGCATGCAGTCCACCTAATTTTAAGTGGTCACTGCCGCTCATGGACATCTGTAATCAACTACATAAAGAACATGGGTTCCATCTAAAGTCAATCACACATGCGTTGATACTCCCGAGGACTATGATCGCCTCATGTAAAAGTGTACATTGTAGTAATTAATTTGATTTTATATTTTCTCAGATAATAGTGTGTAGTAAATTAAACACAACATTTTTTTTTTATTTAGCATATGAGTGTGACAGTTGTGAATTTGACCTATATTTGGGTTGTTTAACATGTGCATGTGTGTGTGAAGGTGGCAGAAAAAGGTTTGCAAGTCATACAGGAGATAAAGCAAAGCCTACCACGTCAAGCCAGTAAATTAATTTCCTAAATTCCACGTTTTTCCAAATTTATTAATAACTTTAAAATTATGCCAATACTATCTTCAAAACTTCTTTATTTTACATTCTAATAAATGTGGCATGTTATGCCAAAAAATTGGTTTTAAATTAGTGTTTTATTTTTTTTCTTTAGTTTTAATCACTTTATAGCCGACTAATGTACGTTTTTAGTTTCAAATACGTGTAAAAATCTACGCAAAGGACTAAAGCCGCGGTTTATCACTAGTGTGACAATAACCACCTCGATTTTAAAACTTTACGGGAATAAAATTCGTTGTGGAATCTCGGAATATATATTTTTTTCGCTTTTTGTGTTGGTCACTTGTTTAGGGTCGGAGTACGCTGCTCATTTGTGGCCGGATTAACAATAAAAACGAAATTTGATCATTGTGGTCGAACCGCGGTGCTGTGTTAAGGGGTAGCTCTATTTCAATTAACCATATAATTGCATAAGGGGTGATAAGGTAGCAAACAAAATATTTTTAGTGTAATAAAGGTAAGGCGTTTTCAATTCAAACATATTTTTAATATATCATATTTTTCAATTAAAAAAAATTAAGTACGTTCCTGTAATTTTAATTGTACAATAAAAAAAATATTTTATAAAGTCCTAATGATTGAATTTTAGAACTAATATATTCGCCTAATTTATCAATTAGGGTAAATTAATAAAGTTTCGATAAAAAATAATTTAAAAAGAAGTTAAAATTTCAATGTCTTTTTTTATTGTTTGCAAGAAAAATCGGCCTCTAAATAAAAACATATTATTAGGAAGCAACATAAAATATCAAATCTTCGTTTTATATTCACTTTTATGTTTGAAATTAGTCGATTATTAAACGACTGTAACTTGATACTAGAAAATAAAACTGGGCGACCTAATCAAAATTATACTAATTAGTATCATCTTATGCATATACTGATAATGATCATTTATCATTAGAAACAACATTTTTACACCATTATACGACATTTCCATCCTGCTTCTATTTTGTATCGTTATGTATCCGTTTTTTAAATATATTATTTAAATATATGTTAAGTTATAAAAATCAACAGCTCTTTGATTATCGCAGACTTTAGTTTATAAGTTATATACTCAGGTAGCATATAAAATAACTTCCCATTCAATTGACTACGTTGAATACAAATCGCCGTATAAGTATACGGTGCCAAATTTATACATGATACCTACGGTTTTTAATATAACTTCAACAAATTGAATGCTACGGTAATATTTAAAATATTGTTGACCCTATTATAAGTATTAATTAAGGAGTTTTAAATCAGAGTATAGAATATTTATTACTACTAACAACACACTGTCCCATCGTTGAGCACAAGATTTCCCAAACTGGGGAAAGATTGGAACAAGGTTAGGTTAGCAAAATCGGCATAGAATTGGAACTCAATAAAAAATTTAGTTATCATAGTATCCTCACTGTGGTTTGAGATTAACATATTACATTAAAAAGTAACATAAATTTACATTGTAATAACATTCGATACAATTTAAGGATTATGATAAACTTAGCACAAAAAATACCCCATGACAGATCACAAAATTATTTCACAAAATATTAATTCTTAAAATTATGTTAAGTGGTTGTGAAAAACACACGGACAAAAATTCTTAAAATCATACAAGTGTTCATATTTGAACGTATTTACTTACTCACAATCTTCAATTTTTTTTTTACAAATACACTATGTAAAGACACCCGATTTTTTTTCATTTATTATACAAGTACATGTTTTATAGCGCGAATAAGAGTCGCTTAAAATTCAATATACACACAAAACCAAAGCAACCCGAACCCATTCGCTTCACCTTAACCCAGCGTTATCAGATCATCGCTTCGACCTGTCCCACGAATAAATCCAATATTTTACTGCTCAGCCATTGTTATGCTCATTAACCCTTTTGTCTCATTAGCTTGCCTTCATATTCCCGGCTATTTTCGTTACCGCCGATGACAGGTGAGATTAGATTTGTTTTTTTACATCAACCTCTTTCTGTATAGGGTTACGAAGGACCATCTCTATATCAGTGTTTTTATGGTCATTCTTTTTTTACTCGACGACAATCTCGTGTAAAGCTTGCGTTTTATCATCCGACTGTCATTTACAATTTTGGAATTTAATGCATTGTCTTGATTTATGTTTTGGTGTTACATGGTTCGACCGGGAGTTACTGGCATGCTTATTTCTAGCGTGAACCATTTCTTGCGTTTTGGTGGAAAGGTGTGATTGCCGACTTTATGTTATTTGTGGTGATCCTAGTCCTCGGGAGTAGCAACGCTTTTGTAATTAACTTCAGGTAGAGTCCCTGACCTAGATATAGTTGCTTATGTCTCATTTGACTTACCAACAACATCATCGTCATCAATTATCAACATCACATTATTACCAATAGTGCTGCAAGTAGCCTCATTTGCTAATTAAATCTTGTTTGTTGTTTGTTTTCGGTTTAAAAAATGTTTTCGGTTGTCTTACTTATCCGTAACTGCAACGTAACCTTTTCGTACATCACAACTTTCAGTTCAAAGCAAAGAAAGACATGAGTACGTTACATCTGAGTCAGTTTAATAAAATATTGTTTATGCCTCCAAAAGTGATGAATGGAATCGGAACGAAAATACCTATAAAAATTAGGTTGAATTTTAAAATCGAGTAAAAGAACTGGTAAATGCATATTAATAAATTATTTTCATGAAGTCGGTGTCAGACAGTTTAAACGATTATTATCAGCTTCAAAAATGTGAGTTTATATTAGTAGATTATAATCTGTATTGTTAATTTTGCCGTTTTATCGCTTTCTTCATGTCCTTCTTAATTATTACTCTTTCCGTGACACGAACCTACATTTATATTATTTACATGTTAGTACATCTTATATTGTTTTTGTTTTTCAAAATCTTCTTAAGCGAAATGCTTCTGCCTTTTGCAAATCCTATAGTCCTCGTTTTTTTCTGATTACGCCCACATTTGTCCCATACCACTTAAGGGTGGCCACTTAATCGTATTAAATGCGAGTACATTAAAGCAATTAGCCTGCTATCGTAAAGAAATGATAAGTAAATGTTTTAAACGCAAACTGATATTTGATACTGCTGTACATTATGCTTTTTGCTTGCTCTGAATTAAGGGCTTTTCTGTTTGGTATAAGACCGACGTGGTTACATGTCGTATATTCAGTTTTTGTATCATTTGAATTTTGGAAAATTGTATCTTCTTTCTTTTTATTTCTATTCTGTCTTCTCTGAAAATGAATTTCCAAAAACTTTTGACCATATCCTAATTTATAAGATAGCCAGTGTCAATTTTATTGTGTAGATAATTTGTCACACATATTTACTAATTGCTCATTTGTAATATTGTTCAAGTTTTTATTATTCATGTAAAATAAATAAGTATAAATGAATCAATGAGACGTATAAACTTATTTTAGAACAAATAATTAAGGTCCAACAATCGTCCCTTGGAAACCCCAACGTTGAATCAATGGAAGCGATACACCCTTTATTAATAGGTGTAGAGTTGTCCCTTTAATGGTGTCCCATCGCGGGTTTGACAATGTCGGCGGCGAGCGCAAAGGCGGGGAACAGGTGTTGTCGCGCCCGGCAAGCCTTTCAGCGCGCCGCGGGGTGAATGGGGCAAGTAAGGAGAGTTGAGCGATTTGATGTTTCCCTTGGGTTTGCACGAAGTACGTTTGGACAAAATGTTATTTTAAAATGTGTCAGTGGTTTAAATAATACTATAGAGTAAGTAATAAACATAGAACAAAAATATCAATTATAATAGTTAAACTAAAATAACCTTTACAATAGTAGTTTGTAGAGAGAGATATAACAATATATATTTATAAGATTCTTTCAACATTTATTACTTACCTCAAAAATTGCATAACTTGCTTAAATATTGCACCAACCAGCAAAATATCAACAAATTATAAGACTAAATTAAATATGTAACTCAAAACACAACGATAAACAAAAACATAACTAATCCGCAAAAGTGCATAACTTACGCTTGCATTCATCCAATGCCTTTCAGTTAAAGCTTACATATGAAAGCGGTGCCAATTTGTATCGTATTATCTGCAAGTAACTGACAGACAAACAGACAGATTGACGTCTATTTGTATAAGACAAGACGAAGCTATGTTTTTCAGAGAAACTAGAGTTACAAGCTTGTGACTTGCGAATGAGATTAATAATGAATATTATTTGTATCTATTGTACAATAAGATAGTTAAATGTTTAAACACTTCACGGTGCAAATGATATTATCAGATGTAAAAACAGGTACAAATGGGTGTGGTGCTACCACTATACCTATTTCTTCTCCTATAACCTTCTCCCGGAGTTGACCCACAATTTCTTCTTTCTATCTTATGCTGTCACCTCCAAACTCAATTGCTGGTTAATTTGTATTAATGGCAAAAAACTTTTTTTTTTTCAGAAAAGTAATTAGAAGACTTTTTTTGAAAACGTTTTGATCAACCAGACGCGATCGCTACATCCATTCCTCATAAAGGAGTAGAAGCCGATTTAGGCGCATTTGAGGTGTCCAGCTTAGCCTTTGGAAATTGCCATGTATTTCTGATAAGTTTCATTTAGAACTTTTTTTCTATAGGCAGCTGGTCCGAGTTCTCATTTGCTATTCAATTTTATGAAGAAAAAACTAATATAACGATACAAGATAAAATCCGTCAACTCATTTGCGAAATAAATACGTAAGTATAAAAGTTACTTACCTTGTTCCTTGGGGTTCTAACCGATCCTTAAATACTTCATGTTAAATTTTCGACACAAAGCCGAAGGAAGTATGATAGCCACTGACAATGCCCAGGCTGTGTCGCTGATTGCCGCATTGTAGCGCACAATAACTCGATTAGAACGGCCTTCGGTAGCCGGACATGCACGAAAGTGTACAATGGATAAGAATAAAGAATAAGAACAAAACAAGAGTCGACAAAAGGATGTTTTTTTTTTGTTTTTGAAATTGATTAATATTTAGTTTGACGTGATTTTTTTGTATATGTAGATTTAAAATGTACGCAAGAAGTGACACTTTTTGAATATGTTTTTGGGAGGGCCGTTCGACCACCGATGCAATTATGCACGTAAAGGGGTGTTACTGGCAGTGTCAGTTGACATTGCGAACGCGTTCAACTCCCTGCCATGGAATTGCATTAAGGACGCGCTGAAGTTCCATAAGGTGTCTCCCTACTTCGCCCGGATCGTGGGTTTTTACCTCTCCGATAGATAAGTAAAGTACCCAAGACGCGAAGGACACCCGCTTAGTCTGGATATGACATGCGGTGTTCCACAGGGTTCGATTCTTGGCCCGCTTCTGCGGAACATCGGATACGACTGGGGGTTGCGGGGAAATTTTCCCCTGGGAGCTTCCGTGACCTGCTAGGCAAACGATACGCTGGTCACGGTCCGGGGGAATAAATACAAGGAAGCTGCCCGTCTTACCACGGATGCTGTGGCACTGTTGGCGCTCAAACTGGCGTACAACAAAACCAAGGCGCTGTGTTTTCACGGGCCAAAGAGGGCGCCGACACGGGCGTCCTACATACTTGTTAGTGGAACCCGTGTCGAGGTTAAGTCATCTACGAGGTACTCATCCTCGACAGCCGCTGGAACTTCCGCAAGCACTTCGTGCGCTTGGCTCTCCGGTTAATGGGAATAGCTGCTGCCTTAAACCGACTGCTACCCAATCTTGGCCTCCTAGATTGGGTGGCATCCGCGGAAGAATGCTAGCTTATCCGCTGTTCCGGCTAAGAGCGTACAGCGAAACACCATGGGCTTTTAACCAATGGGGTCCTCTCAGCTGCCCCCGCGCAGAGAGGAACCCATTAACGGTTTCCCCACGAAAAAAAAGGAATCAATTTACTAAGTCTTATCAATACATTTTAACCGTTCTACAACCCCCAATTAGGCAAGCAACGAACGGACAAAGGCAAAGATAATGGCCGCTAACCGAGTTCGGAAGATAGTTCACTTAGAGCCAACTTAACTTTATCAAGTTGCAATTAAGTTGGCCGTCGTAATTGAATATTCTCACGGTCCATATCACAATTACCCTCGTGAACTGACCGATATCGATCCTATGTGCAAATTTGCACGAAGATTGGACCTTTGACGTAACTTTATGGACTTGGTAGTTAATAGTTGGTGTCTATATTTGGTTGGTGTACTTGTAGATACTTTCTTGATTTGCGTTAAGTGTGTTGATATGTTTTTATAGAAGTGAAATAGCAAAAGAGTTACCCATTAATGGTGTGGCCTATTATAAAAATGTGTATGTTGTATTCTCCTATTTTAAATTTAAAGTTTGAACATATTGTAAATATTCACTTAATTTTATATTTACTAAAGATATTATTGGTTATTTCTGCTTGTGTGCTAATTTCAACGAAATCCGACCAGCATCTTATGCCAGAGTAAAAACACACACATTTACAATGTAACAAAGATTAGGAGTCTATTTAGCTGTTACGTCTATGGTAAAGATGCAGTCGTTTGATATTTTATCCCATAAATAAGGTATACTGTATCTTTCGTGATGGAGAGATTATCCTATACGAATGCAGAGCTTCATGGTTTTTATGACCACAATTAAAATGGTTGGCGGTTAAAATAAAAACTAATTTTCCGGTTAACTCTGTCATCGATAAGATTTCGGTTGATATAATAAAGCTTCTGATTGACAATATAGTCGGTATCGTTAATTTAATTAAGAACGTAGGAGTAAAATGTTATTGCTTTTTAATTAAGAATATAATGAACTTTTTGGTATTTTGTTCCGTTTGATTTCGTAACTTGACATGGGATCTAGTACTTTTACCTACTAAGTTGGCTGATTAGTCAGGATTCCATTCTGTATGAGATTTGGCTGATAAACTTACATGGGTTCCTTAACTTTCATTACAATACTTCCACTTATAATTAGAACTATATGTCGGTTTAATAAAGAAATATAAGCAAAATTTATTAACGGTTAAAGGCAAATTTAGTATTAAAAAAATGAATACGCAAAAGTATTATATAACCAAGTTTCATTATTGGTAAATAAAATATCTATCTCTTTCTTTGGTAATTTGTATAAAAAAGCTGTTGTTAAATAAAAGTAAAATAAAGTTACGTATGTATAAAAAATAAAATTACGTACGTTTTTAAATAAAAATAAAGTTAAACAAAATACAAAAAGTTACGTATGTTGCTAAGGCATGTAGTCGGTAATTTTAAGCCACTTTTCTATTTTATACTACTTTTTATCTAAACGTCATATTTTGTCTACTATATTTTTACTGAGGTTGAAGCAGCAAAAGAGCATACTGTTCTTAAGAGCTCTCCTTCAAAGCCGGCGATGCATTGGCGACTCCTCTGGTGTTGCGAATATCCATAGGCGACGGTGACTACTTTCCATTAGGTAGCCCGTCTGCCTTATCGTTAGGTTTAAGTATAAAAAAATAAAAGGTCTATGCAAGCGTTGGACATGTGTAAGCAAGTGTATATATAACAATGTTTCTATTCCTCTATTTCTTCCTGGACCCTCGATTAAGAGACAGAGTTTTAACCCTTATACAATCACAGCTCTAGAACTTCAAGCCGTTAAATCAGATGTTTTCTCAATTCCCTATGGATTCTAAGTATATTTCCATAAGGGCATTCCTTACGATCGACATTGGCGTGACGCTTGATGGCGATCGGCCGCGTCGTGGCGCCGATGAATAGAACGTCCACCTCTATTGTAAGTTAATGTACTCGCTTTGCTTCGGGACATACGGGTGTAAATAGTAAAGAGCAAGCAATGTGAAAATGAACGAACGAATAACATTGAACTTGAGCGGTGCAATTCAGATAAAGTTCAGCGTAATGGCTTCTAAAAACCTGCATCATAAAATTCATCGAACAGTGGTACCCAAGCTAGAATTCGGCATGGGCGCATCTAGTCTGTAATAATATCTGCGGTGATGCTGCAATGAGTTATTGACGATAGCAATAGGGAGTTGTAACCCATAATAAGCACTATAAGTATTTTTACAGTCGAATTTACCTGGTTTTTATAGTAATTATTAAAATTATATCAAGCCTACATTGTGCTAGATAACGATACTTCCAAGTACAGAGATCTGGGAGAAACCCGCCTAGTTTGAAGTATAAAAAATTCAGCAGATTATGCTCAATTTAATATAATTTACTTTAAAGGCAGCATAGGCAATGAATCAGATACATACGTGTAAATGTCTAGCAGTTTCTTTTGAATAATATGCAATAATAAATGTATTGTAACTTGTTGAACGAAGGATCCGTGTGTCCACACAAGTTGCCTCGCGAGAATGGTGATGCAGCCTCTACAGGAAGCCTTCAGCTTTTGTTCTCCGCTCGAAATGATAAAAACGTCAAGAATCCCGCCACGACTATTGTTTTGCAACCAGTTTTTTTGTTTGTTTTATTGTTTTTATTTGTTTTATTGTTTGTTTATTGCGCCGTGCGGTGGGTTGTAAGCGGGTTTCGTATAGAGTTATAACTTAACATGTTTTCTGCGAACGAACGGACGAATAAGGTTGTTTTGTATTTCGGTCCGTTCATGTTAATTATCGTCATATCAAAGTGATTGTTATGAACGCGATAAAGAATACTTTTAAAAGAAATTGCGATGTTTAAGGCGTCGTAATAATGCGGTGTAATTATGGTGTGAGATGACAGTTTGTATGATGCTTTCGAGTTGTGTTGTGTTCAACTCGTCAGACCAAAATGAGTGAAGTTTAAATTGTAAGAATTCGTTATTTCGTTTATCTTTAAATGTTGCCCTCGTTTTTCACATTCCGTTTTTCATACTGTAGGGACACAAACAGTTCCACGAATTAAGTGCAATGTGCATTGTCAGCTATAGCGATCGCATTCGCTTGGCTCGTAGGAAGGCTATCTACTAGTCTGTCTTAGTAGTCTGTTCTCTACCCCTGAAGCGTATGCACTTGTCTTGGTTGGATGACTAAATAATAATTAATGTGAAATATCTTTGATTTAAATTCCATACAATCGATAAGCTCTAAACATATACAGTGGTCTATAATACAAAGTTTTTTCAAATATTCAATTGAGCAGTAACTAATATATCACTTTACGATGTAGGCATCTTAGGTATTGCGATCTCTCGTCCCTGTAGCCTCGGGGTCAGAATAGGGCTACAGTATCCCCCTGCCTGTCGTAAGAGGCGACTAAAAGGGGCTTCCGGGGTGCAGACGGCTAGAGTGGGAGCTCGAACGGTTCGGTCAGGCAATCCCGGGAAGGACGGCGGTATGTGTGGTCGCATACCGTCGTAAAGACTAGACGGAGCGGTGGGCCCAGCCGCCCATCTGGGAGGAGCCCGATGGGGCAACGCGCTCGGAGGATTCCGGTTGAACTCGTTTCGAGATCCCGGAGTCCTCCTTTTCAGCGCCGAGGACGACCACCGGGGGGGTTTTAGTGCGGTAAAAATCCCCCATAACCCTGCGTCGCTCCCACGGCGTCGGGTACCTTTTGAAGGTTTCCCCCTCGAAAACAAAAAAAAAAGGCATCTTTGGTATTGCGATCTCTAGGTTTGAAGCTGACTCAGTAATAATAATATCAACGTCTTTATTTAATATTAACTCTTCTTTTTAACTTAAATTTTGTATATCAAGGTTGGTTATTGGTTATTGGTTGTACCCCAAGTGTCTTAAGAAATATTGAAATATTTTAGCATGTTACTTCATATTTTTTATATTATAGATGTAGAAAACGAGCGTGCAATCTACCAGATAGTAACTAACAAATACCTCCGATGGACTTTTACAATCAACTCTAGTTAAGAGCAACGTCCTTTTTTTCTTGAGGGGAAACCTTCAAAAGGTACCCGAAGCTGTGGGAGCGACGCAGGGTTATGTGGAATTTTTACCGCACTCAAACCCCCCCGGTGGCCGTCTTCGGCGCTACAAAGAGGACTCCGGCATCTTCAAAGGAACACAACCGGAGTCCTCTGATCACGTTGCCCCATTGGGCTCCTCACAGATGGGCGGCTGGGCTCACCGCTAATCTTTACGACGGTACACCGCCGTCTTTCCTGGGATCGCCTAACCGAACGGTTCGAGCTCCCATTCTAGCCGCTCGCAACCCCGGAAGCTCCTTTTAGTCGCCTCTTACGACAGACAAAAGATACCGTAGCCCTATTCTAATCTAGGACAAGGATCAACGTCCTACCTCAGGTTTTTGTGTGTGACCTTGGAGGACTAAATCGAAAAGTCTCTTGTGATATTTTGATATGGTAATTTGGAAGTTTTAAAGGTTAGGAGCTCTCGCCCTCAATGTTGCAAATAGAAATGCCTCACGAAATACAGCATTAGTGTAATGATCTTATGTAAATTATAAATTTTATTATAGCTCTTGTTAACGTTATCATATGGAGTCTTATGATACGTATCTTGAATATAATTACATAATGTAAAATCGTGCTAGCCTTATTGCAACTAGGTGCAACTCAGCGTCCCAAGTTCAAATTCTAGGCGCAACACTTCTACGCTTTGATTTATTTGTCATTCGCACTTGGCCAGCGCGGTGGACTAAACTCTCTCATTCTGGAGAAGACCCGTGCCCAGCAGTGGGACAATAATGGGTTGACGAGAGATGTTATTTGAAAAAAATCATTTATCAGTGCTTTGTAGTAACACACCTAGAGGAAATCTACACACATGATAATTCTCAAAAATGTTGGCGTAAAAATCTTTCATTCTGAGCATGACCCAAGCACAGCAGTGAGACAACAATGAGTTGACGACGATGTAAAATTGTAGAATGAAAAGTAAACAGTAATGTAATTTCTTTCACACGATTTGAAAAATGATGTTAAGGCTTTAAATATTATTTATATTAGTTTGCTATTTTTAATTTAAATCAAGTAAACCTTAATGTAAATAAAGGGCACTTTAAATTACCATTAGGTGTTAGTTACTAGCACATTAAATAGGCTTCAAGCAATCTCACGGTCCGCGAGGGTCAATTAACGTGTGTCTTGCGACATTGCGCTGCGATTTGTCGCAGGTAACGAGCGACAATACGATTTGTCGGCGGTAACGAGCAACAATGCGCGTTTCGGTCGCGCGCCCCCCGCTGCCTCGCATTTGTACTGCGCTGGCGCATGCTTTGCGCTAGCGTTACGCTGGTTACACACTGAAAACAAAATAATTTATTATGTTACAGTTAAGTTATGTTAAGTTAATGATTTTTTCTTGCTTCGTCTTATAATTGTTGTTTTTAAATGCGCGTTTAAAATTAAAATTTAGTATTGTCAAAATTCTATCAATAATCAGGTAATTGATATATTTCATTGTTTTTGAAATCAATATAACAATATTATAATTCATTAGAATAATGGCGCATTTAAACTTCATTGTGTATTTGAAGGGTTTATAATGCATTTTAGTGATTAATAACTTTACAATTGTGAAGGTCAATTAACGCGTGTCTTGCGACATTGCGCTGCGATTTGTCGCAGGTAACGAGCGACAATACGATTTGTCGGTGGTAACGAGCAACAATGCGCGTTTCGGTCGCGCGCCCCCCGCTGCCTCGCATTTGTACTGCGCTGGCGCATGCTTTGCGCTAGCGTTACGCTGGTTATACACTAAGAATGATTTATTTTATATTTCACATTACATAGTAATTTTGATGATTTTTTCCTGCCTTCATGTTTAATTGTTCTTGATATTGCTTTAACAGCCGTTTTTGTAAATAACATTTACTATTCTAAATATATTCTAAAATTTGAATAATCAAATATTTTTTTTCTTTATAAATAAAATTGCCAGCTCAGAACGCTCCTCCTGTCGTTGTCCAATCAATTAGAGTATGAAGCATTTTCAATTATTTAATATTTCTTAAGAAAATAGAAATTCTGAAACCGAATACATTCGGCACGAATACCGAATAATTCGGTCGAATACGAATAGTAAAAAGACGTCGAAGATGCCGAATACAGAATACCAAATGAATATTCAGCGCATCTCTACTAATTATCAATAAAATCAAAATCATAACAAAAATAAACAAACGTTATAAAATAGATAATCGGGCATCTGGTACCGTTGATACGAATTTATTATGATTCCTCAAAACAAACCACAAATACACAATTCTACAAATATAAGTTTGCCTGGAAGTATTTGTTATCTTAGTGATAATACGCCTATTTAGAGCATTGATAGCCTAATGGTTGAAACTTGCTCTCTCGATCGGGAGGTTCGAGTTTTATACCCAGACACGCACCACTGATTTTTCTAAAATTATGTGCGTATTAGATATTAGTTATTACTGCTTTTCGAGGAAGGAAAACATCGCGGGGAAACTTCCATACTCAAGTGTTCTTTAAAAACAAGTTCTCGGAGGTGTATGAAGTCCACCAATTCGCACATGTCTATCGCGGTGGACTATGGCTTATACCTTCCTCGTTCTGAGAGAAGACCCGTGTCCAGCAGTGAGACATTAATGGGTTGAAGAGATTGTACATTATATTTTTATGTGGTTATTGTTTTTATTATCTATTTTGGTATACAATAAAGATGTTTCAGTATTGTATTGTAAGTTAGGTTTTGTCTTAACTTATTACTTGAAATATACTTTGAAATAATAAGCTAAAACAAGAATAATGCTTGTTTTAGAGAAAACGTATTATAAAAAAAAATGTGTGCGTGTACTAGCGTACACTCGTAAGAAGTGAAACTTCTTTATGACGTTATTTTTCAAAAAATAATTTACTATATGCAACTTTACAGAAATTGGTTAAATAAAGTTAAATTAGATGAAGTTTAATAAAAGGCCTTTATTAAACTGTATCTAATAATCTAATCTATAATAATCTATCTAATATCACGCGTGGTAGGGATAAGAAAAAGATGGCGCGTAACGGAAAAAAAAGAGGGCGCGTAACAGAAAAAGATGGCGCGTAACGAAAAAATGTTACACTAAATTTTTTTCCAACCCCGATAAAGAAGTTTCATCACTTCAACAACCCCGAAAAAGAAGTTTCACTTCAATAAATTCATACTAAAGATACAGATAATGTTCCCAAAATGCTTAATACATTATTTTAGCTCCAGGTGTGCTCCAAACGCATCGAAGTTCGTGTATCGGTCGGTCGTTACGCCTAACTAAGCAACAAACTATCGGTTATCCATAACACTTATTGTGTATTCTTTTGACAAATGCGCATGCGCATCGCTCGTTAATATGCCGAGGCTACACGCCGATTATTTCTATAACTTATTGTTTTCTTTAGTGCACAGCTTGCACCTATTTGATATTGTTGGTTAATGGATTGTTAGAAATTACGGTGATTTTAGATGTAAATAACTATTTACAAACTTTATGAAACTATACCTAATAAGATTGGTTTACAGGCAAAAGCCATATTATTGTAATAATGCCAGGAGTTTTTGATGATTGTGATGAAAATACCTACTTGTGTCCACCAATTCGCCCTTGGCCAGCGCGGTGGACTATGGCCTGAAACTCTCTCATTCTGAGAGAAGATCCGTGCCCAGCAGTGGGACAATAATGAGTTGACGAGAGCCGTACTTGTGTTTTCGTAGAGAGAAACTGCTTTGATGGTAAAGCCAATATGTCAATACTAGAACATTCAAGTATCTTCCAAACAATTAGGCTCTACAAGGGTCTATATACAAAATAGATAGACAGAGATTTTAGTATTTTGTTGTAGGCTCTTGTGTATCTAACAATAATTCATAATAATAATTCTTATATTTTTAATATTTTGTTTTGTATATAATGTAAATAGATTGGTATATTGAAAAAAAAACAATAATTCAAGAATAATAATAATAAACACAATTTGCAGAGGCCTTTAACTGCGCATACGAGTTTCCAACCTAAAGAGATTTTTTTTAAATTTGTATGGATAAATATTGCGATATCAAGTTATAGAATTAGAATTATACTATTAAAAGTTCCATACTTGAAATCAAATAAGCTATTAAAATCAAAAATTCAAACATCCTTAGCAGTATTCACTACTTCGATAGGCATTCGCAAACCTTCGTAAAGACAATCAGTTTAACATCTTTATGACCGCACGTCGAGATACAATCAAAATGGACAATTTTGTAAGTTTTTCAGCACACGTACAAAACTGAGCTAATTGCATAATTCCAATGCACACGAACACTGTTGCGATAAGTTCGCCGAAATCAAAATTTAAATTTCGACAAAGACTGCAAAAGTAAGGTGGCGTTATACTGAGCGGAGGAAGTTTGGGTAACTTGTGACATAATGATATGTTTTATTTGGCATGGATAAAAATGAATATAACTGTGTTTTCTGCGATCATAGCCTCACACTAGGATTTTGTTTAGTGGATGTCATAGATACTCAATTTATAAAAACCCAGACCCAGAACATACATTTATCATTCAAATGTTTGTCCGGCCGTGGTCGAACCAATCGGTCGGTCGAACCAATCGTCGTCAAACCAATGAAATCAAGCTTTCAATATTGCCGCATCTATTTCTGCCTAATATCTACATTTTTGTGTTTGCTTTTTTCTGTTTAGTTGGGTGTATCTGTAGCGTAAAAACTTAATATTCAGGAGTAGCAACGTATCTAGTGCCAACCTTAGGCCTAACCTTTAAAATCTATATTCTACCTAAAGTAGCATAAATGTAACTTAATTTGCCATTTATATAACGAAGTAGATGCGTGAAATGTGACGTCAGGATGGCCAGGAGTCTTCATTACTATTCATTCTTGAAGATTTCAAGTAAAACTCAGGAATAAACTTCTTCGATTTATTCATAATTGAGGAGGTCCGAACGCTTCGACGGTTAAACAAGAATCTTTTTCTACCGGCGTTCGCTCGCCTTTTTATAACAATGTTTGGTGGTGTGACAATAACAAATTTATGGAAGGTAAACTAAATTACAATTCTAAAAATCATTAAATGTTGCTAATTCAATAAACAAACAATTTTCGATCTTTAAACTAACTAACATAATTATTATCGGCGACGTGTTTTTCATAAATACGCGGTGTCGCACCGACATATATAATATAACTCAAAAGTTCCACACCTATGTTCCGAATGCTATTTAACAATCATCAATTCATAATAAAAGGCACTAATAAAATCAGGTTCAACATAGAACCAATACTCCACTCAAACAAACAAAGACAAATAAAAACAAACATAAACACCACACCTTTGCATACATTACGCGTATTAGCAACCTGTGTGCAGCCAGCCTTAGCTCGCATTCCAGAAAACAATGTCGGATCTGACGCGCCAGCCTTAAGGCACCGAATGCATTAACGAACTACACCTTCTTTGATATTAAGCGTATTATTTTTACTCTTTTATTACTTCTTTTATTCTTTGTACGCACTGGTAGCCCTTCGAGTCGCCCGGAGCAAATCGCGGTTTATTACCCACCGCCGGGTAATTTATTATTGCATTTTTTGTATTATCAATAGCCTACACTCTTTTACTCTTTTCGATATTAAAACGGCTATTGTTTATGAAAAATCGCCAGCGAGATTCTTATCGGATGGATGTGCTGCCTCTCAGTAATCTGCGCTTCAAAAATAGAAGACTCCACCGCTCCTGGAAGCTTAAAAACAAAAGAAGTTAACTAACAATTACTCTTACGAGCGTAGAGGAACTTTATTGCAATGGCGTTGACGACAGAACAATTAAATGTTAGGTTGCCGGGAATAAATTCAGCTTTCCGGCCTTTAAAATCTTGCCGCGTATAATCTAGTTAATTTACAACTTTTGTGGCCCCGTCAGACTTAATGAGATAACTGCTTATCAATTTGAAAAGACTTTAAGTAACAAAGTGGCCGCAAAATTAACAATACCAGTCCCCACAATTTTCTCAATTTGCCAACGACGTGGAAGAAAAAAATCGGGCCACGTAACGAATTGTTCGGGCCGAATTTGGCCCGAAAAAAGATTGGACAAAAGGCTCGGGCCCTGACTACTGGTCTTCAGTTAAGTGACAATCCGATTGCATGACTTAACTGGCCTAATTTGGCCGGTTGGAAAAAGAAAAAGTAAAAATGAGCCGCGAAAAGCCATTGCCATTGTCCGTTCCAAATTCAAAATGAGGAAGACGCGGGAATAATGGCGCAGGTTCTTAAAACAGGAACGTCGAGTTTTAAAAAAGGAATCGGTTAAACGGAGGCCGTTCGCAGGTAATCACAGGCGACGTGCACCGAACCTAAGGGTGTGCACATATGGAAAATTGCAAGGAATTCACTTTTTGTATAACAAAAGGAGCAAATATAATACATGCCGAATTTTACTTAGCTACTGATAAGTGGTTTGAAGAGTGAGATAAATCGGTTACTGATTCGTAAGTTGAAAGTTGGCATTGCATATTTGGTCGTTTATAAATCTAAGGGTGCATTACCATAGTCCTGTTTTTGGATGTGAGTATTGCCTGGAACTGGAAATACAAGGAGCATTACACCACGCTGTACCAAAAATAATTAGCGATGGAATACTATGTATAGGTAATCATAATTATAAGTACTTAAATCTTAGCCTTATTTGAAAAATGAAAAAAACTTGTTTTCTTTTGTATAGTACCTAGGTACTATAATACTATATTACTAGATATATTTTGATACTAAAAAAAATAGTAAAAGTAATAATTTCGTATACTTTTAAATAACTACAGAAGAAAAAAATACTTATTCAATTAAAATACAATTAATTTCATGTTAAAATGCATTGCAGTTTATTTATGCCAGCACATTGTTAACTAAAATAACTTTCATCTAATATTTATATTGCATTAACTATACCTTCACATTATAATCAATTATAAATATAAATAATATTAGATGAGTCAAACTATAGTTAAAGCTGGCGCTTACAACTATAGTTCAGAGGTGAGATGTGTATCTGAATTTGATAAATTATAGAACCAATGATGAGTAATCGCTAATAAATCGGTTTAACAGTTAGTATGTTGTTTCAAATTTAATATATTAATCAAATCGTCAGACCTTATTTTGTCTTATAGCGAAATTTGCATTACTACTAAAATTAATTTCTATATATATTTTTTGTCTGTACTAATATATAAAGAGGATAACTTTGTATTTTTATATGTTTGTTATGAATTAACTTAAAAGCTACTAAACCGATTTTAAAAAATCTTTCACCATTAGAATGCTCCATCCCTGAGCTTATCCCTGAGCAACATGGCTATTTTTATTACTAGAATATATAAGGCGTCTTTGCTAAAACTTGAGTAATGTGATTCAAAGTGTCAAAAATTTTACTTTTCATTGAATACACTGAGATATCTATTGGTAATAGAACAAAAAAAGTTCTACAATATAACAGAACATATCAATATCTAGGAAAGACTTGGACACCGCCGCCGCGCAATGTTCAATGTACTCTTACGCAAAGCAGTCGTCGCAAAATTTTGCGGCCGGTAATGGAATAGCCAAATCAAACAAACAGGGAGGGGAAAAGCGCGCGGTGGCGACGCGATGGCGGTGCGGCGGCGGTGCGGTGGCGGCATCGTGTGCAGGAGCGCTAAGGATCAAGATAGTCCTCATATTTAAGTTAGTCAGAGTCCATATCCTTCTAACGTTTTTTGAACTGTTTCGCGTTGAAGTTACGTGTTATGATAACCTAAATGATACCTTTAGACACACATCTTTTACACATAATGAAGAACTAACAAGACAAGTTGAACATATATATTTTTATAGTTGTATGGCAGACAGGCCACTTGATGGAATGTAGTCTCCTTCTCCTATGGACAATTGTCACCTTTAAAACTGAAACGATTCCAATGTAAAAAGTTAAATCCCTCAAGCCATTTGGGCGATAGCGCGTACCAAAGAAATAAACGTACATACAAACATACATACATACATAAACTCGAAAAATATTACTGCCCTTCTGACGTAGTCGGGAAAACACTACAGTTAAGAAAGCAATACCACCGTAACCCCAAAATGGCAAAAATACAAAAATACATACACAGATGCAAAAATACATACATACATACATATATGCGCTCGAAAAATATTACTCTCCCTCTGTCATAGTCGGTAATCAGGTAATAAAAATCTTATGAAAGCTAAAACAAACAGTACTTGCCACCGTAAACCCATCCTAACATCGCGAGCAGTAAGACACAGGTGCAGAGAGCGACGCCCGCTTCGTTCATCCTCGCAGCAGTCACTTCGTTTATTGTAATTCCAAAACTGAATTACGCCTAAATCGATACTATTTACTCATAAATATGATCTTATAAATATCAGTAGTGTTACAGAAGTAGAATTGGATGGCCAAAGTAAACGACACATTATGTAGAACATTGTTATATTCTCACGATTTTACACGTATACAATTTCAGAATACATTCGGACAGAGTAACGTCTTACACTTGCGAATTATTAGAATGATCCATATTACGATAATACCCTCCCTTTTATACTAAAAATGGCAGGCGTTAAGGAAACAGTCACAGAGACAAAAACATTACTATTAATCTATTACATTATATAAAATTAAATATATGCATTTATAATATTTATTTATATAACCATTTATTTATGATGTGACTTCTATTGATTTATGATGTTTATAACTAATGTAGTCACGAGTTTAACAGTAGTGTCCCCAGGCACGCTACTTGTTGGTTTGTAACAGTAGCTTCAGTGGACGTTTGGTCGGACATAACATATTTATTTTAACGCTTTTTAGCAGTACGTATGCGTCACAGCAGTAACATGAAAGTGTTGCCTATGTCACCTTTAAATCCATCCTTTCCATCCACCTTTAAAAGTTAAATCTCCCGAGCCGTTTGTGCTGTAGCGCGTACAAAAGAAATAAACGTACATACAAACATACATAAATACATAAACTCGAAAAATATTACTGCCCTTCTGACGTAGTCGGGAAAACACTACAGTTAAGAAAGCAATACCACCGTAACCTCAAAATGGCAAAAATACAAAAATACATACACAGATGCAAACATACATAGGTACATATATACGCTTGAAAAATATTATCCTCCCTTTGTCATAGTCAGCAATTAAGTAATAAAAACCTTAAAGAAGCTAAAACAAACAGCACATGCCACCGTAACGCCATCCTAACATCGCGTGCAGTAAGACACAGGTGCACGGAAAGCGACGCCCGCTTCATTCATCCTCGCTGCAGTCACTTCGTTTATTGTAATTTCAAAACTGTATTACGCCTAAATCGATACTATTTACTCATAAATATAATCTTATAATTGTCACTAGCTTTAGTGCACGTTTGGTTGTTCGTAACTTATTTATGTTAACGCTTTTAGCAGTAGGTATGCGTCAAAACACTAACATGAAAGTGTCGCCTATGTCACCTTTAAAACAAAGACGATTCCAATATAAAAAGTTAAATCCCTAAAGCCGTTTGGTCTGTAGTGCGTACGAAAAAAATAAGCGTATGTACAAACATACATACATAGATAGACTCAACGTGTTCGTGTAAAAACTACAGTTAAGAAAGCAATACCACCGTAACCCCATCCTAACATCGCGTGCAGTAAGACACAGGTGCACGGAGAGCGACGCCTGCTTCATTCATCCTTGCTGCAGTCACTTCGTTTATTGTAATTTCAAAACTGTATTATGCCTAAATCAACACTATTTACTCATAAATATGATCTTATAAATATCAGTAGCTTCAGTGGACGTTTGGGCGGACATAACATATTTATTTTAACGCTTTTTAGCAGTATGTATTCGTCACAGCAGTAACATGAAAGTGTTGCCTATGTCACTTTTAAATCCATCCTTTCCATCCACCTTTAAAAGTTAAATCCCCCGAGCCGTTTGTGCTGTAGTGCGTACAAAAGAAATAAACGTACATACAAACATACATAAATACATAGACTCGAAAAATATTACTGTCCTCGGGAAAACACTACAGTTATTTCTTAACCAAATAGCAATACCACCGTAACCCCAAAATGGCAAAAATACAAAAATACATACACAGATGCAAAAATACATACATACATACGCTCGAAAAATATTACTCTCCCTCTGTCATGCTCGGTAATGAGGTAATAAAAACCTTATAGGAGTTAAAACAAACAGTACATGCCACCGTAACCCCATCCTAACATCGCGTGCAGTAAGACACAGGTGCACGGAGAGCGACGCCCGCTTCATTCATCCTCGCTGCAGTCACTCCGTTTATTGTAATTTCAAAACTGTATTACGCCTAAATTAATACTATTATTTAATCATAATTATCTTTATAAATTAGACTCGACTATTAGTTATTATTAATTGGTTATTATTTTTACTTTAAGCTGACGATAAGGCAGACGTGCTACCTGATGGAAAGTAGTCACCGTCGCCCATGGACATTCGCAATACCAGGGGAGTCGCCAATGCATCGCTGGCTTTAGTTATGTAGCCTGTAGTTATATAATAACTACTGTCAAGCGCTTTTAGACTATGTTGTCCTTTAATTGATGGGATGGGAATCGACAAAAGAAAAAGGGTTCTATCTAAAGTCAATTATAGATGCATTGCTCATGAAGAATTAGCTGGGCATCTCATATAAAAGTGGACCGGCAACCACACCACTGAAACGCAAGAATTGCTTCACGCTAGAAATAGGTATGACTTTGGAACCTCTTCCGTCCAACCAATTAAAACCTTGCTTATAAAATGGTATAAAGGTAGAACCTAATTTAGTGACATTCACCCAACGCCGAAGCTTGCAACACCAAGCAAATGTTTCGTCACCAAGTGGAGACGTTAGACCAAATGTTTGTCAATAACTTTTTACTAACGCAGTTAAAGATAGCTGTATATCATTCAGAATGATGTTATCTCCAGATGGCGACGAGGTTCCTGTTGGACTGCCTATCGACCTTTTAATAGTCATTGATGTTTCCTGTGCAAGATAAACATTTATAGCTTCATTTATAAATTCATTAATATCATTAGTCGTTATTAATCGTCGTACCCGTAATAACAGTTGGGGCAATTATGTGGATTCCAATGTATTTGACGTGTTTTTTGTTGTATTAGTTTTGTTTAAACTGAGACCAATTTGAAATTATTTAAAAAAGTATAATTGCAAGTTCAAATTATTTAGGTAGGTTTTATCCCAGACGACGTCTGTCTTACTTATCATTCTGGGTATCATTTATTGCTTATGTACCTATATATGTGTACGTGTTGTTACGAGTACAATAGAATATCCCTATCGTATATCCGCTAAACACTGATTGATAGATGTAATTTTAACATTATTATTTTAAAATTATTTAATGTAATTTTCTTTAGACATTTGAGAGATTTAAAAATGCTTTTATCTGTGTTAGTCCCAGCTACGAACTTATTATTATAAAGAGTTAGCTACAAATTTCTTTGGGTGTCAATGATAATAAACCATCAGGTGGTCTGCATTCTTGCTTCCAAGCTAAATTACTAAACAATTTCGCAACCCAGAGGCTACAAAAACTTGGGGTGACAAACTCTACCCGTACTATTGCTTTAAAATGTATTGATAACTACCGTAATTGTTGAAATAAATCCACGTAAGTAAATACAGTAGAATGTCGCGACACATAAGTGATAAAGGCGTGCGCGTACTTACCCCTAAGCTACATTTTACAGATCATAAAATAGAAGCACCAAACATTTCCTGCTAAATGAACTAAGCAAAGTAGCCATCAAGACCTTGTTCCTACTATGTCACGGAAAGGAAACTATTTGTTATGTGAATAAAATAATTACAACGTGTGTAGGGTGACCTTTTGATTAAGTATTTTCGGATTTGTCCCATTTTATGGTAGGAAATTTACAATGACAAATGGGTATATAAACATCAGTTAACTGCGAGATGAACAGAGTCTTATAGTAACAACGTTCCTTTTTATCCTTTTGGTACGGAATCCTAATAGGTGAGTTTTATCTGTATGGTTAGGTACATAAAATATTGAAAAAAAAAAACAACTATAATTTTATTGAATTTAACGTAGTACTATATGGCTACTACCTAATATATAATAATAACAATAATAATAAATAATTTATTTGCTCTCACAGGGTTACTTACATCTAAGCAAAACTTAAGGCTAAAACTATGGTCGACCATGAACCTTGGTTGTGAGAGCCTGGTGCCTGATGTAGACATGTGTAAATCTGTAATACAGGTCACCAGTTCCCCGTGCCCAAGTTTCTTAACGGTGAATAGTTTTGTGACTCTCGTAATGTAGTACATAGCCATTACATATATTAATTAGAAAAAAATATATAATAAAGTAATATGCAAGATTACATTTAAATTTACATTTTAATCGCGTTGTATGTTACTTAATATTGGAAATTCTATTCAAGACTATATTAAGACTATATCAAGACTTTATTAATGCAGAAAACTATTTTCAATTTTGAAATCCTCATAGAACTGTCATCTCGTTTGAAGTTAATGTATGTACCAAAACTACGGTAACAATTCAAAAAGGACTGGATTACGTAAAGTCATGTCCCTGTTAAAAGGTTATTTAAGGTGTCCCTACCCGTCCATCGGCCGGGAAGCAGCGGTTATGTAGACGATCAGTCATGTTGAAGCGAGCCGATTAAGACGCTCGTTTGAGCTGAACTGGACTATCCGGGTCTAGATTTAGAATTTCTATCGCCTGTCAGTGGCCTAACTACCTTTAATGCGCGCATGGAGAGTAATTAATTCCCACTCCTATTGCCTAGTTGGATGCGATTTGATTATCAACACAATTTATGAAAATAATAAAAATAAGTAGTGAATTTTAGTTGTTAGAAGTAGTGTTGCCCAAATGCAAGAACAAGACGAGACTTAGCCAGTCTTGGTCTTGGTCTTGCGCCAATACACCTGGTCTTGGTCTTGGTCTTGGTCTTGCGCTCCCAGTCTTGGTCTTGGTCTTGGTCTTGCAGCAAGAGTCTTGCAAGTCTTGCAATTACCTATTAGTCTATTACTATTTATTAAAGTTTGACTAAATGTACAATAATAGTACCTAAGTAATTAGTTTAAAACCATATAAGTAATCAATATTATAATATATACTTACTAGAATGAATTAATATGACATCTACTACCTATACTTACCATTTTATCCCAATCATAATACTACTTGCGTGATCAGTATAATGTATTCATTTTCATTCTAAGCACTCTGAAACTTATTTATTCTTTGGAACACCTGTAGGTACTCTTAAAATTCGAAATTATTTTGCATGAGTATACCTACGCCCTATGGCGGCAATCAAATAGTGTCAAATGTTATGATATCGGCGTGGCGGCAACGATTGTTTTAGATTTCAAAAGAAGCCGCCGGCGCGTGTATCATAACCATGTACTTCCGAAAAGCGGCAAATTTCTTTGAGAAGTAAGTACAAAACCTTTCCGCCGCATGCCGCATGCGCATTATTAAAGTGCCGATGGTTAAAACATAGCTATGCATGCACTCAGTTTGATTTTAATAGATATTTTTTTATTCGCTATGTTTATGGTATTAGTCGTAATGCGCATAGGTCCAGTTTTTCATATTCTTTGATAAAGTTTTTTGCGTCTCATAGAATTCCTAAGCGTACCTACCTATACACCGAACTGTTACACCTAACTACTCAGTGAAATAGCGCTAAGTCCTAGCTGCAAGACGCAAGAGTCTTGCAGGCTATGTCTTGTTCTTGCTCAAGTCTTGCACGGTCAGTCTTGGTCTTGGTCTTGCTAAAAATACGCGGTCTTGTTCTTGGTCTTGGTCTTGCAAAAACGCAAGAACAAGACCAAGACTGCAAGACCAAGACTGAATTTGGGCAACACTAGTTAGAAGTTTAACGAGTAGTGAAAGAGATTTTTACTTCTTCTCCATAAAGGCTTTGTGATGAGCTTGCCTTACTGAAAGTCAAAGTTAACCTGCAGGGCTGCAATAACACATTTAATGAAACATTTTTATATCTAAAATATTCGTGTTTTTTAAAAGGAATCTAGTACCTATTATTATTTTTCAAGTTGCTAGAAAACATGTATGTGTATCCACCGGTGCCGACCGCCGCGACACCTAATTCTAGCGAGAAGCAGATGTTGCGTTCCGATGGAAAAGCGTGGTTGTTGACACAGTCTCACGGTATCAATCACGGCTCGTGTCTGCCACGTTCAGTGTCTGATTTAAACAGTACCCTCAGTACACGCTTTTTATATTTTTTCGAAAAAGGTCTTGTTCTTGTTTTTTTTCTTTTAAGTTTACGCGTCTGAAAGTTTGTGAGTGAAAGTGTATATTAATCCATACCTATTTCTAGCGTGAAGCATTTCTTGCGTTTCGATGGAAGGGTGTGGTTGCCGGCACACTTTTATATGAGGCGACCATCTTAGTGACCATCGACTCCTGAGTGGAGTAGCAACGCATCTGTAATTGACTTTAGATAGAACTTCATGTTCTATATGAAGTTGTTTACAGAAGTCCGTGAGCGGCAGTCACCACTTACTATCAGGTAGACTGCATGCTCGTTTGCTACTTCAATCTTATAAAAAAAATGTACTTTGACATAATTTGACATTACAAACTAGTTCTCTGGGTAGCGGACTATTTGCTCATCGTGATAGTTTCTCTATGACAGCACCATTAGTGACAATATCTTTACAAGCAGCGTTGAAGATCACGCAACCTGAGTCCTTAGTACCGGTTCATTATGTATTTTAAAAAGCATTGTTCTTGTACTCATAGCTTGCAATGTTACCTAAATCGTATCGTCAACCCATTGTCCCACTGCTTAGCACGGGTCTTTTCTTGGTATGAGAGAGTTTTAGGCTATAGTCCATCGCGCTGGCCAAGTGCAAATTGATGGACTTCACACACATACACATAATCACATATTATTGTAAGACAATATATCAAACACAACTTTTGCGAATTCACTCAAGTGACATGAAATGACATCCGGTTTTTCATGTGCCTGATTGAGTGTACAGAGAGCTTGGGTGAAAGGTGCCTTAGCTAAAAGGTTGGTCCTGGCCGTCGGTACGACCAGCAGCGGAGGACGCCGACGTCTCCATACGTACTCGTCTGGGACACAGAGTTCAAGGCGAAACAGTATACTCGGATTATGAGCTATACGACGCAGTAATTTGACTAAGTGATAAGTGCATACTCTCGGCGTACCCTTAGTTCGTTATACACCAATAATAATATATTTTTATATAATAATAAGAGGAGATATAATAAACTAGTACTAACTGCGTGTTAGTTTCCCTGTGACACCACCATTACTGATAATATCGGTACAGGAATAGAAGTTCACGCAACCAGCTATGAAGCAGCAATTATTGACGATTCAATTCCTACCCTTTATCTGATTCATAGTACTTACTGTACTCGTAATTATTACTCTGCTTAGTCATTTGTTTATTCAACATCAAGATTTGGTTGTGAATTTATAGTCAGATAGATAACTAAGACATATTGAACGTGTTTGTTTAATGCTATAAGCTTTCCCGATGACGAAGGCCTCAGATTATTTAAGAGAAATAGATACTTCTAAATGACGAATCAAAATATTAAAAAAATTGAGGTTAAGATCGACCTACTTATCTACCTACATTGTATATTTGCTACCTAGAAATTTATTATAAGTATGAGTCGTTGGTCTATTATAACCATCATGACATAAAATTAATTTTAAATAAATTTTGATTAACTTTACTATATCATTTACTAAGCATAGGGACTTAGGTTAATACAGGTACTTTGAACTAGTTGAGATTAGACCTATTATTCCATTGAAAATGTGTCTAAGCTATATTTTTTCTTAAAATTAAACAACCTAATAAGTATTTGGTCCATCTGATGATAAGTCATCGTCCATCTAACGTCATTTATAACTAACATTAAAAAAGTATGGAGTATAAACGTTAACTGGGATTACATAATTATCTCCTATCCTCATAGTCTCAAGTAAGTAAAAATATGTGTGCATCTTATTTACTCTAATACTCGTATACCTTATCGCTTAAATGGGAACATACTTGCACTATATTGTTAGGCAGTAGATATAGGTGAAATGGTGAGAGTTTAGCAAATTACATTTCCAATTGTAGCGAAATTTCATTGCTTTAAAAGACTGGATGTGTATCTGTCTACTACAAAACAATCGCCTTAAGCATCATTTAGAAGTTTTAACGAATTTTAGCTAATTTTGCTATAATTTGAAGCAAAATTACGTGGCCTTATAAAACCGTATACAGGTTTGTGTTTGACACACAACGTTGACTACTGTAGCTCCAAGCGAATACCCCTTGCAGCGCCAAGCTACTACCTTTATAATGCCTATTATATATGTATTTCATACCAGCTGTACCCTGCGCGCGTTGCTACGCCATCACAAAAAAAACACCAGAAACCTTCGCGAGCTCATGGATAACAACTTTGCTAAAGATCATCACAAGATCAAATGAATAGTTTACGATTCTATAGAGGACATACAGACAAACATTCATTTTTATTTGTCCACCAATTCGCACTTGGCCAGCGCGGTGGACTATGGCCTAAACTCTCTCATTCTGAGAGAAGACCCGTGCCCAGCAGTGGGACAATAATGGGTTGACGACATTCATTTTTATAAAGAAAAAGACTAGCTGTACCCTGCGCGCTTTGCTAGGACATCACAAAAAAAAATACACCAGAAGCCTTCGCGAGCTCGTGAATAACAGCATTGCTAAAGATCATCACATGATCAAATGAATAGTTTACGATTCTATAGAGGACATACAGACAAACATTCATTTTTATAAAGAAGAATTATTAGACATCGCACACCTGTGAGATCATTAGTTATTAAAATTTGAACGCACAAACTACAAGTAAATCTTGCAATAAACTACTAAATAAATTGCAATCTTGCCCCATTATTCTGTGCTCTATTATTGTAGAGTATTCGGAATTTACTGTTCAAAGTAAGGCGTGGTAGAGACTGCGAAGTTAATAACTTTATGAAGTAATTATACTACTGTCAATTTTGCTAACATAATAAGAAATAGCGTTATAATGCTGAACTTTTGACATCTGATTTTGACGTTGATAAGTTATTGCGTTTTATTATGTATTAATATATCTTTGTTAGGGTTCAAGGTAAGGTTTAGTAGGGCGTGATTGGAATAATTGTTTATTTATTAATTTTATAAGATTGAAGTAACAAACGAGCATGCAGTCCACTTGATAGTAAGAGGTCTCTGCTGTAAGCAAATTAATACAAAATATGGGGTTGTATCTAAAGTCAATCACAGATGCGTCGCTACTCCCGAGGTCTATGATGGCCGCCTCATTTAAAAGCGTGGCAACCATCCATCGAAACGCGAAAACTGCGTCACGCTAGAAATAGGTGTGGCGGTGGTACTTTCCCGGGCGAACTACACTGGTTCTACCACCTATAAAATTAGTAACAAACACCAAAATTAGATAGAATTTTGAATATAAATAGGAAAGTTCTCCACCTGATAGTAAGTGATGACTGCAGTCCGTAAAAATGTGTAATCAATAGATAAAATTATAGTCCTATCAGAACCAATTCTGTATATAATTTTTAATTATTTTGAAAACTATCCAAATTGAGAACATAATTATAATAACGGGTACTCACGACATGCGGTTTATGAATTCTTATATAATTCTTTTTGCCGATATTAAGTTTACCGTTAAGTATTATAATGTAATGTAGGTATTATAATTCTGCGATAATACTAGTCTAAAATCGTGTATTGAAAACAGAATTGTTTAACACTACTGAACCACAGCGTTCTATAATCTTTCATTTACTGTAGGTACCATTTTTTGACCATTACCTTACCACAAATCAGGTTAACTGCCATATTATTTGCGAATGAATTAAGCAATATAAAACTAGCTTCCCAAGGTTATAATTAACGCAAAATATTTTAAATGTCAACACACAACCGGACATAATTGGCCAAAAATGTATCATCAATTAAATGTTAACGCTTAAAAATTGCTTATCCAACTTAAAATATTACATCTACTCACTTATTCCATAATTTATTGTATTCATACTATTTATAATGAGCATACAACTTCTGTCATAATTAACGATTTGGTACTGCATAATAATTCAAGTAGAAATGCGTGGTAGTCGATCAGGTTCGAAATAAAAACATACAGAACCGCGCATAAATTAGTCGGTAAAACAGGGTTCACGGGGTGACTAATAAACCTATCATGAAATATTTAAACGTACACGATGATTGATTTTTTAAAGTTCTCATTACGAGTAGCGATTCAATCGACCAATAAGTCATTATCGAGGCCAGTGGCACTCAACCTACATTGCGGCTCTAACGTCAATTTTGCGATGCACATTTGGATTTTATTTATTTTATAGACTGCTGGATAATTGTGAATTCAATCATCATGTTTTGAATTTTATCAATATAATAATCACTAATGCAGTAAATGCATAGTGTTGGCCGTTGACCTTTATTAAATCTAAAAAAAAAAAAACAATAGAAATGTCTAATCCAATGATGGATCGAATCCTCTTACATAGCAAATGTATTTTTGCGACGATAACTGAGTTGTTACAATCTCGCCTAGTACAAAATGAGTCTATGTTATCTCTAGACTTAATAAAAAAATAATTAGTCTAGAGAGCGGTCTCCCCAGATGCCTCCATTGCTCTCTATCCTTTGCCAGAGCCTGCCATTTTGTTGATTTGAACAGTCACCCTAACTTAATAAAAATAGTAATACGGTCATACCAAAGCATTTAAAAACTAGACGAAGCAAATCTATTTATAGAATTTATCTGTATTCCTCTTTTAGAATGTTTTATTGAAAATTAAAAGATTTTTTAGTTTTAAACTGAATGTAGCGTCACTTGAAATTTCTAATAATTTAGTAAGATAAAAATAAACATTATACATCAAAACAGTTTGAGATCCCGTTGTTGTATCCGATCGAGTCAACTTCGACCAAAACTTTCAGTAACATAAATCAGGCATCACGCATAATTTCTCACGTAAGGTTCCCACATGCGCGCGCGCCGGTGGATATTAAATAAAAGATGGCTGCGGTGCGCCCGCGCAACTAATGCTAATGTCTAGCGGGAGATATGATATATTGACAGCAACGGACAGACAGATACACGCACGGTGTATGTGTGCTTATGTGAATTACAACACTAACCAACGTGTTATTATTTTGTAATTTGTGACGCCGTAGTTGGGAGCGGGTTTGCAGTGGGCAATAAATAATTTAAATGTTTCTTTTTAAATCACATGGATGTAACTGTAACGAAGACTGGTGGGGAGGCTGTAATGGCGGTAGGCAGTCACCATTAATCAGGTGTGTACGCTGGAAATTTTCTGTGTTTATTTGGTTGATACAATAGCAATAATAGTAGGATATGCAAATTTAGCTAAGAATTAAGTTAAAGATGTTGATGATGTAAGATGTTCTTACATTTTGCTTTTGTCACAAAAGCGAGTGGGCCGTCGACTTGATATAAGTGGTAAAAGTTGCCCTAGGACACTTTTAACGAAAAAAAATTAATACTGATATTTTTCTTATTTAAATAAGTACAGTAAAAGGACTACCTTTTGTCAAGATGAATATTTTTACAGCGACTTCACTTTTGATACATTATAATACTTAACGGGTACTCACGATATGCGGTTTATGAATTCTTATAGAATTCTTTTTGCCGATATTTTGCCGATTGCAAAAAGAATTCTATAAGAATTCATAAACCGCATATCGTGAGTACCCGTTAAGTATTATAATGTATCAATTCCGCGATAATACTAGTCTAAAATTCACTTTTGATACCAGAAGATTATGTTACAATAATTTATGTATCCTTTAACATACCGTTCAATTGTAGACAGGTATGTTTAACACTGCTGTTGTTTGATATGTAGACAAACGTGCATTACTTGTGCCACTACAATGCACCCCGAAAAGTTATGGTACCTTTGTTATATGTTTTATATAAGACTGAAGTAGCAAACGTAACCTGCAGTTCGACTGATGATGATTTACGTCATATAGAGTAGTTTCTATGAAAATAACCGATGCATTTCAAACCCCCAAGGACTATGATGGTCGCCTAACCTGTTAGGTATCCCCATCGTACCTAGCGTGCGTTTGGAGACAACAGTGAAATTAAATGATATACCGGAAGATCTGCTTCTTTTTTATAAGATTAAATACAAACGAGCACGCAATCCTATTGATAGTTAAAGACCACTACCGCCCGTGAACAGTAAGCAACATACAGAAAAACTTCTAACTGAAATCACAGATGCGTTGCTGCTCTCGAGGACTGATATGAACGCCTCATATAAAAATAACTAAAGAACTACTTTACGATAGAAATGGTGGAGCAATGATATCCCTATGATCGAACCGTGCACGTTCTACTACTTTTTATTTATTTATTTTTAAGAGATACACCATCGACTTATCAATATGCACTTATACAGTAGGTACACTTTATACATTTTACAATGTATTATAATAATGTCCTGTGTGATTTGCCATTACAGGTGTATACAACATTCAATATACTTTAAAAAATACAGCTTATGAAGTATTACACGTAACTAAAGCACAAAGAGCAATTTAAATTTAACAAATTTTAATCAAAAAATACATACCTATCTAATACATACTATATTTACCTATATTATGTTACACTATGTCACCATGAAAGAAAGAAAGAAAGAAGATGACGAACTAAAGTGTATGGCGCATACAATCCTTGTTGTATGCGCCAATTTCCATATGTTTGAAGTATGAAATATGTCCACATCGCTATTTCGAACAATATCATTATATGTTTTCATCATTCTATTCTATTTTGTGACCAGTACTGTCCATCTATTGAAATATGTATCTATTTCAAGTAGCTATAAAGGGGCAGAGAAAAAATAGCACTAATGTTACTTTAGCACACGGCACAAGTCTTGACGAACGAATTAGAATTAAAATATTAATTTTGTAATTACCCATAAAATAGTATTCAACTGTCACATTAATTCAAGAATGCTGTCTTTATAGCCATGTATAAAAGCGTCAAAACCACTTTATTAGGTAACTTATTTATATTCAATGGCACAAGTTGACAATATAAAACTGGCAAACAAAGGCCAGGCCAATAAAGTCACGAGTCGTTACATTAATTTATTCAACAATACGTCTTGTCACACCAATCTTAGCAGCCATCATTATTTCGCATTCATTCCACGTCAACCAATCACGATCGAGATAGAACCTCCCGCGATTTTCTTAGCCAATCAGAATCGAGCATTTGAAAAACAATAGAGCATAAAAAATCCGTCACGGCGTTATGCGCACGAGTCGGCGTTCTAATTCGTCTCTACAACTCAGAGTTGCCACTTTACTCGTTGGTGTGTGATTTCACGGTATTCAAATAGCTATAATTTATTACTGTGGTAGTTAAGTAAGCGTTAGCCTAATGGTTCGAGTGATACGCTCACCGATGTTTCACGGTGTACGGGTAAGCTATTAGCGATAAATGATTAATAGTCTAAAATTAATATCATGCTCGTTTTGGGATCTTTTCCAAAGGGTTACAGTTTAGATAAAATAACGTATTAAATTTTTATACAGTTCTTATAAGAATATTACAGTAGTACAATATAATTATGTTTATAAACATATAAAAAGTGAATAATAGTACTATTAAAAATTAGTTACAAAAACTTCAGTTTACATGTAAGATTTGAAACTATTTACTCTCAAATTGGTAACCAATAACAATACACTTGTTTTGGCAATTATCTTAATATGAAAACCGTGAAGAGCAGAAGGAACCGCTTTTATATCGAAGTAAAAGGCAAAATCGAAAATAGGTAATGTAACCAATTTGTTTTATGCAGACATCTAATAAGTATAAATCATAATTGCGCTGCTCCAAGAAAAAATAAAGAACATTCCCTTATTTCCTTATTTTCTTTCCTAGCTTAAAGGAAGTTTATTTACTTTAATTGTGTTATAAATTAATAAATCGGAAAAATATATTTTAATTATCCACACCTAGTCGCTACTCTTTTCTCTCTGATGGTGAGAATAATCCGTAACTGGATTTCAGCTGGAACGAACCATGTATTTATAAGCCTGTCTCAGTAAAAATGCCCATCTTGCACAGTTATTATGTACTTAAAACGAAATGGGAAAAATCAGTCTCGGCCAACAGGCTATGCAATTCTACGTGCATGTCCTATGCTATTTTTATGAGACTTTGTAATGGTAGCTGAAAATGGGTGTGTAATCCATGTTATATTGTCAGTGTCAAGTGGCTTAAGGACATTCGGTCCGAAAATTGTTCGAGTTTAAGGAATAATGTGTATGAAAGTTGTTGGTCAAGGAGGAATGACCTTGATGCAAGTCGTTTTGAGCAATCATAGCTTTTGTTCTTCGGCCTTAAAAGTTGTTGTGGGAATATAAGAATGTTGCTATTATACTTATCCCACAGCTCCGGCTACTATGATCACGTATACCATGGTAACATACATACATTATCAAAGTATATTTGCCACTTTTATTCATAAAAAGAAACTTCTTTAAATGTTTGATTTTGGAGTTTATCACCTAGTTCGTTAGCTTTATGGCACAAAGTCGCAAAACATAAATTTTGAGTTATTTCTTTTTATGAATAAAGGTGCGACATATAATCTCATGTGTTAATCCGGGTCATAGCTAAGTAAAAATATATGCCAAATTTAAACTAAAAGTGATCTGTAGTTTTACGTGAAAGGGTAACAAACACATATACATCCTCAAAAATTGTCGCACCTATGATATAAATAAGACATAAAATATAAATCTCATCGACCAATTATTGTTCCACTGCTGGACACGGATCTTCTCTCAGAATGAGAGAGTTTTAAGGCCATAGTCCACCGCGCTGACCAGGTGTGAATTGGTGGACTGAAAAAAAATAAATAAAAAATATAAGTAGTCATCGTATCGCGATCGCATGGTGCAAGTCAACCCAATACAGTGAACTATTATCTCCACAGAGAAATGAAAATATAATAATTTTAAAATGTATTAATGAATATAAATCTTTATATCATTTCACGCTAATTTTATACTGAAATTAGCAACTGAGTTACAGAATATGGGATTCGTCGATAGCGTACTCATGCGTAGGCGCAGGTTACTTGCTCGGGATTAGTAGAAACTTATTTATTAAATTAATGTAGTAGATGAACAAGTAGGTTTGATGTTGAATAGTTATACGTCAATATGTGTGGGTTTTCTTTTAAAAATACGAAGTATTAATTCTCGTAGTAGTTGTATTAACTTAACGTAAACGTGGAGGTTTACATCTAACCAATTAGTTTCTGTCTTCTTACAGATTTTTGTGAGATGGAAGGACGGACGGTTATTTTTTATGCTAAAGTAAATTATGAGCTTACAGTATACCTGATGGTAATTAGTCACTACTGCCACTGGACATCTGCGTTAGTACCAATTTTATAACACCCTAGCTATTGCATCGGGGAAATACCACCGCCACACTTATTTCTAGCGTGAAGCATTTGTTGCGTTTCGATGGAAGCGTGTAGTTTCCGGCACACTTTTATATGAGGCGACCATCATAGCCCTCGGGAGTAGCAATCTGTGATTGACTTCAAATAGAACCCATGTTTTGTATGAAGTTGATTACAGATGTCCATGAGCGGCAGTGACCATTTACCATCAGGTGTACTGCATGCTCGTTTGCTACTTCAGTCAGATAAAAAAATCTAGGGTTTAAATATCCTTTTTTTTATATTCCAGACTTCCTTATATTTAAGGGTCTAATTAGGAACATTTACCAAATAAACCTATAAATAAAATTAATAAATATAATTAACAACCAAATTATTTTAAAGATACATATTTCGAAGTGTCTAAAATTTAATTGTGTGTTTCTTTAAACATTTAAATGTTTTTTTCTTATTTTTGACTTCGACTTTCTTTCGATTTTTCTCTATTTCCCAATCTCAAAAAAATATAATTATATACCTACCTAATATATCGGTACTATTCAGTACTGCACTGTATAGTTTAGCGCACGTTTCCTTTAACAACTGATACATCAGACCTAATTTAAAGGAACCCAGCATTGTCCTAGCTACATTAAGTATATATACCATTCGGTTCTCACAAACAAAGAAGTGGGTACATTTTCCGTACACCGCAGAATGGAAAGCGTACAGGGATACCGACACCTCGGAGTTCCTAATTAGGCGCGGGACACCTGTGGGACTTCGCTAGCGCCGGGACGTAAGTAGGGCTGTCTATATGATGTAAGTAGTAGTTTTTATTAAGTTACAAAGAGTGTAGAGGTGGGTGCGTAAGGATCTTATAAATAAAAAAATGCGGTCACGACATCGCTTGAAGAAAAGTAGGTAGGTAATATATATATTTTTTTGCTTTTTTAATATTTTGAAGAGATGGGAGGTTGTTTGTATTGTGTAACTCAATCACAGATGCGTTGTTTCTCTTGAAAGTAACATCTTAGTTCTCAACTCCTCAGGGTTTTTTTTATCTCATAAAACGAGCATGTAGACCAGGTGGTCTGGTAACCATGAGGTCATGGTATGTAGTATTACTGTCGCCCATGGACATTCGCCACCGTCCACAGCAACTTCAGTACAGTTGTTCTAACGAAAGTCACGGATATGTTGCTACTCCCGAAGCATGAGATGGTCACCTCATATACCTATAGGTGAGCCGACAACCACACCCCTCGAACAAAACACAAAAACTGCCTCACGCTAGAAATAGATGTGTTGGTGGTACCTCCGTCGTAGAACTACTCTAGGTCAACCACCTTGTTGGTACTCTCAGACTGAAGTGAGCGCGCAACCACACCCTTCCCCTTAAACACAACGACCAGCTTATGCTGGACATATCGTCATGAATATTTGGGTATGCCAAAGCTCTATTCAGAACGTTCACGGGTGGTAGAACCAATGTAGTTCGACCTGGGAAGTACCACCGCCGCACCTATTTCTAGCGTGAAGCATATATTGCGTTTCGGTGGAAAGGTGTGGTTGCCGCCTCACTTTTATGTCATACCATCATAGTCCTCGGGGGTAGCAACGCATCTGTGATTGATTTCATATCGAACCCGTGTTCTGTTTGAAGATGATTTCGCGGAAAAACTAGACCGTTTAACAAATCAATAGAAATGGCAACACTGCATGAATTGGGCATCATATTACTTCCGCATCCAGCGTATTCTCCAGATCCGGCCCTTAGTTACTCTTTCCTGTTCTCTGACCACAAGAAAATGCTCAGCAACTACGGTGAATAGTAAAATGAAATTTCATTTTTTTTTATGTTGGTCTATTATCTTTTCAGTCCAAATAAGTAGTCTCTGCCACCATGTCCATGTAGAACAGGAGTTCTATCTGAAGTCAATAGCAATTGTTACTCACGAGGACTGGAATGGTCGTCGCCTAAATGCAAGAACTGCTTCACGTTAGAAATAGGTATGACGCTGATACATCCTCTATCTAACCATACTCCACATCAACTGGACCCGTGGCGGTCCTCCACGGTTTGGTTTTCACGCTCGTTTTTGCCACGGACGTACAAGATGTGGAACGAGCTTCCTTCTGAGGTATTCCCGGGGCGTTATGACATCGGGCTCTTCAAAAAAGGTGCGAAAAGAGCTGTCCTTCAAAATCGGCGATGCAATGGCGACTCCTCTTGTGTTGCAAATGTCCATAGGCGACGGTGACTACTTTCCATCAGGTGGCCCGTCTGCCTTATTGTTAGGTTTACTAACTGTTTCTTCTACCTTAAAAATAATCTTTAAAAAACTTCTCACGTATGTTTTCAGGTGTATTTTTTATCTTAAATAGACACTTTCTACAACAAGTTATGCATGTATCTTGCTTTATTTGGTCCGCCATTTTACATTTGAGTTAATAGTCCATATTCCTGATTAAAATTAATTATGTGATCGTTAATGATGCCTCTATTGCTAATTTATGCAAATTTGGTATTAGAATTCTGATCACAGATATTTATTTATGAACATGTTAGATTATATGGGTATCGATATCAGACAAGATTTTGTATTATAAATTCTACTTTTATGATTATAGTACCTAATCATTCATATACATTATACATCTATTTGTATCATTATAAATGTTTACGCTATTGTAAATGAGTCTATTTTTGAATTCAATTATTTATCAATAGCATATTTTAATGTTTTTCTCTCATATCATTGTTTAATTGTGTATTGATACTATAAAGATTTTGACCTTGAGCACCTAGCAAAATTATTTGATTTGATTTTGCTTGTTATTTTTTTAACACGAGTACTGTAACGTCAATAATAATTATCACAAAATTACGATTACAATCGGACATTGTTTTCGAGTTTTTCTACTTTTATAAAGTTAAAGCCAATGTTCCACCGGGGAAATACAACCGCCACACCTATTTTTAGCGTGAAGCAATTCCTGCGTTTCGATGAAAGAGTGTAGTTGCCACTTTTTAAAGGTATATTAGTCGAAAATTTTAGTCGTCAGGACTAATCCGTGATTGACTTGAGGATAATCCTTTCTGAATCTTATGGGCGGCAATGACCACATACCATCAGGTACAGTGTTGGTATGCTGCTCCGATCTTATAAACATGATAATATATGACGCTAACTTTCAACCTTTCTTCCGCTTATATTAAACATTCTCAGTTAATTGTAGCAATATAGTTATAATATGAAGTTTTAAGTTGTTTGAGATGAGCTTTGAGAAGTGATCACTTTTCATCTTGACCTCATGTGCATTTAATATATTACTAGACTTAAACTAACTTATATAGATACAAAATTAACAGAAATAGTTTTAGACCCCTCAGAGGCAGCCCTGCTGGTAGGAAGGCGTTGCGTGTAATTAGAGATTGTATACATTAGCAAATACAAATAAAGCACAATGCGTCGAGCGAATCCCGACGCGAACATTAGTCTCAAGAGGTCGCAGATTTACCCCGAGCGTCCGAGGGTCAGTGCCACTTACGCTTAAACGCTAATTAACCACCGATTTCAGGATAAGCCCTAATGTGAAAGGTTAACCTTTGCTTATCACTGATGTCTTTTGATCATCATTATCCGCGTTGTCAGTCTTCTTGGATTTTATTGTGTGAAAGAGTTAAGCATGAAGATTTTATTGTATGATAGAATGAAGATACTTACTTACTATTTTAACACCATGTACCTTTAAAACGAATAGTTGTTACTAAAGTGTAAATAAGGTAATGAGTTTTGTAATAAATACCATAGTAGTACAATATTTTACTATAATAATATAATAATAGTCTTCTAAGTAAATTTCAGCAGCGCTTAAAACCTCTTGTGAATGAAATGGGAACAAGAAGTATACCTAAATTATATATATGCTTCTAAAAGAAAATTTTAAAACAAAGATGCTACATTTAAAAGTATAAATGAATATTTTACAGGAGTTATTATTTATAATTTGGCACTCATGAACATTTCTAGTCAGCTCCAGATAAGAAGGTCACGTAATACAGGATTTTGGTAATACGTGTTATTTGTCACATTTTCATTGGCAGCAATAACCGTTAAGTATGATCATTTGATTTATTTTTTGAAATACTTTCTCCAATAACCAATAACAAAGATATCCTTCAATGCGCAATAAGCAACGAGTGTTCACTATACACGTGTATTTGCAAATAAACTAACAACCAAATGTGCAAAAAACACTCCCAAGCCCACAATACTCGTGATTAAACCACGTTTAGTTGCGATAAAACCAGGCCTTTCCCTCCGCTACAGTGGCATGGTCCAGTCCAATTAACATAAACACCAAGATAGTTATTTATATCTATGCCGTCTATACATTTGTTTTAAACAAGAACCTCTACACTGCTAAGTAATTATTCACGGTGGAGAATTGTTGCTAAATTGATCTAGATTATCTCAGATTGAGAGACAGTAAGCTCTCTGGTGTTTATTTTGAAAATGTTTTACAACGTATCGGAACAAGCGTTGCAACAAATCTCTCGCAAAGTTTACGCAACGGTAAACAAGCAATAAATAATGGTAAATTGATTTATGTAGAGCCAACACTGTTGTGAACTCGTTGAATCTTATGTACTCCTGGTGCTTTGGTTACCAAATCATGTATTTGTGTAGTTTTGATACGGAATATAATATTAACTTTTTTTAATTTCTCTTCTCAAATTTTTACTCTAGCCATCCCATTTATTAGTATGAGATGGGTGTTACGCTAAAACATAGTTGAAATACTTTAAAAAAAACCGTCATCGTTGTCAACCCATTACTGTCCCACTGCTGGGCACGGGTCTTCTCTCGGAATGAGAGAGTTATAGGGCATAGTCCACCGCGCTGGCCAAGGGCGAATTGGTGATGAAAAATACTGTAATACATTTATATTGATTATTCTGTAATGTGTTCAATTTTGTTTAATTTGACATATGAATACTTTTTATGTGATACACTTACTAAAAAGAACAATACAATTTCAAATGTGATTAGTCCACGAATTCAAATTGATTTATGATATCGTAACGTTAAGAAAAGACATTCTGAGTAGGTAAGAAATAATGGTACAACTTTTTTATTTTAACATCCTTTCAGATTATAAAAACAAAACGTTTAATAAAGGTAGATGCCACAATTTTAAACTTTACAATTTCAGGTGAAAAATAACCCCAGTCCTGCGAGTGATGCCGCCATCCCCTCAGCCGGAGGCTGCTATTGAGAGATTTTCTATATCCGCCTGCTTTCCTTTATGCGCCTGCAATTTTATCCGCCTTTGCAGTTATGAACTTGCGATGATGGTGGTAATATAGATAAGACTTTGTACTAAGATAATAATGTAATATTAAGTACACGAGCAGACGAAGCAGTGATAGCCTTATGGTTGAATCTTGATATCTCAATCGGGAGGTCTGAGGTGGAAATCCCAGGCACGCAGCACTGATTTTTCTAAAGTATGTTTATCAGAAATGAATTATCACTCCTTTACTCTGAAAACATCGTGAGGAAACCTACATACCTAAGAGTTCTTAAAAAAACATCTCAAAGTTGTGTGAAGGTTACAAATTCCCACTTGGCCAGCGCGGTGGCCTAAAAGTGTCTCATTCTGAGAGAAGACCTGGGTCCAGCCGTGGGACAATAATGACTTGACGACACTTACTTATTTATCTTTCTGTATGGTTTTAAATGTGTACAAGATCACATACATAGATACATGCTAACAAAATAAAGTATGCAAAGTAAATAAAATTATATATTGTAATTAAGTTTCTCATCGTAAGTTACAATACTTCTACTACAAGATATTTCAAATTATAATTACATTCGTGAAAACTTATCTGACATGTTCAAAAAATAGTTTGATATAATATATAACGAAGTGAGGCGTGATCTAAATTAACATCTTTAGAAATCATTAAATATTGCTTATTTAATAATAAAACAATTTTCGATCTTTAAAGTAACTAAAATAATTATTTTCGGCAATGTGTTTTTCATAAATACGGGGTCTCCCGCCGACATATAAGATCTACCAATTTTATTAAATGAAATCATAGCCAGAAAACCTACATACTATCCACGGTTAGGCATAACAGATCCTTACAGATAACAGATAGTATTGTCATTGCTTTTTCCTGAGGTATTCCCGGAGCGCTATGACATGGAGTTCTTCAAGAAAGGTGCGAAAAGAGCTCTCCTTCAAAGCCGGCGATGCATTGGCGACTCCTCTGTTGTTGCGAATGTCCATAGGCGACGGTGACTACTTTCCATCAGGTAGCCCGTCTGCCTTATCGTTAGGTTAAAGTATAAAAAAAAATTGCATATTACAAAGCCTTTTACTATCGAAATAACACTGTAAATGTATTTTTAATATACACATAGTATCGTTAATAGGATATCTATTCATATTTGGAACGTAATCTACAGTAAATTTTATATGAGGCGACCATCATAGTCCTCAGGAGCAGCATCGCATCTGTGATTGACTTAGATAGAACATGTTCTATTTGAACTTACTCACCGATGTCCATGGGTGGCAGTGACCACTTACCATCAGGTGGACTGCAAGCTCGTTGGCTTCATTCAGATAAAAAAATCAGGCAGCATCAAAATTATATAAGCAAATAAAATAAATATTTCAAGTCATATCCATAATATGTAAACGTGCGATCGGACATCATTTTCTTGGCTCCTTTAAGAAAATGCAAGCTGACTGGAGCTTCTATAACTTCATCTATTAATACACTCTTATTTTTATTAATATCGCAGCCAGGTAGCCTATTTTGGATCTTTGGCTCTTTGATATCCAAAGCCCTGGCAATTACTGAGATGACTTTGAGGAAGGCATCACAGAAATTTAATCAACATTAGTCCTTTATACGCTGAAGTCAATATATGTTTTCGTAAAGAAAAATTGTTTCTTCGCGACAGCGTTTGAAAAAGATGTTTCAGATTTTTGGTTCTTTACGATTTTTACCTGACTGTGTCAGAAAGAGGGTGACGTTTCTCGAGCGTATGTATTTGTCGACCCGCGTGGCGAAGCGGTTACCATACCGGTCTGACGCGCAATGGGTTCTAGGTTCGATTCCCAGGCAGGTATCTGAATGATGAGTTTAGATTCATGTTCTGGGTCTGGGTGTTTGTGTATTCGTCTCGTGTGGGTCCATGGTACCCACGACACAGGAGAAAATCCTAGTGTGGGGCTATGAGTGAATTCGTCCGTCATACATTTATGTATTGACAAAGTGTGGAATAAACATTATTCAAATAGGATGGGACACCACATATGGAATACACTCATTTTTAGTATACATTATTGTTTTATTGGATGGATTAGCGGATCACTTTCATATTGGACAGTCCCTTTAGTTTTTCGGAGAAGCAACTCGTCAATGAATGACCTTAGATAGAGTCCCTGTTCACAAAACACAGAGCAGTAACCACTTACTGTCAAGACAGTAACAGTTACTGTTACAGTTTCAATTTTTAAAAATGTGATTTTTATATGTTTTTTAATAGTAGATAACGGTTTGTAGTAATGTTGACTTTACCGTTTCTATATCTCTCTGTTAAGAGTGAGTACATCTTCACTTCTGAGAAGAACTTCTAGTTTCTTTCATTACATTGCTTCAACCATTGTTGGAAAAGGCATGGATTATTGGCTTATTTATTATGAAGACCATCCATAAGACCGCTGTCAAGAATTAACTGTAGCTACATAGTTACTGATAACAACCGGGCCATAAGGTTATATTTGCCGTAATGGCCATACATCGTGTAGAGAAACACGTCTGAAATTGCAAAAAAGTTGTCTAAGGTGTGTTTGTGTTGTGTAAGTAGTCTACCATTTCGCACTTGGTCAGTGCAGTGGAGGGCCTAAGCACCTCACATTCTAAGGACACCCGTATGTAGTAGTGGGACAGTAATGGATTGAAGTCCCCTTTGACGAAATCATATAAAACCAAGGAGAGAAACTATGTAAGACCGGCACCGTTTGATAATATTACCTACAGTGGTCAACCCATTACTATATCAATGCAGGGCGGAAGTCTCTTCTCTGGGTAAGAGAGTTATAGATCATAGCCCGCCTGGCCAAGTACTGAATGGTATACTTCACACACCATTACGAATTTTGTTTTGTAAAAGATCTCTCAGGCGTGCGAGTTGCCTTTCGATTTTCATTCAACGTAATGCAATTAATTAATTTCTAAACGTTCATTGTTTTGGAAACATCAGGGATGCGTTTTAGTGACTTGAACCTCCGACCTTTTGAGAAAACATATTTAGACCATTAAACTATCACTGCATTGCTATTATGCACCTACAAACAAAACAAAGTGTGCTTTTCAAAACATCCACAAGTACAGCCAAGGCAATAATGTTAGAGATAATTATTTTTTATTGCGCCATTCCCTCGATTAGGGTCTAAAAAAGTCCCCATTAGACTAGCTCGTTTTCCCGATCGTGTTCCCGTCTGGAGGGCCATAAATTGATAAGATTGCGACTCCAATTGAATATGATACCCGCACTCTAGTATCGGTTTAAATGAGAAAGTATTGCGTAGTTAGATACCTAAGGATGTGAGAAAAACGCAAGATATTTTTTTCTTGACTGTACTATCTGAATGAAGTATTTGTTTCGTTGTTTGTGGATTATTTTTTTTTATAGTATTGTATAATATATAAAATGTTTATTCAATATTATTTAAAAGCATTCGTGTTGCAAAACACTCTCATTCTGAGAGAAGATCCGTGCCCAGCTGTGGAACAATAATGGGTTGTACCCCCATTCGTGCTGGGTCGATATTTTCTTAACAAATACGTACAAAATGCGCATTAATGAACCGAATATATACATGTTTTATACATTGCTACAAACAGACATGCAAACGAGCATGCAGTCTACGTGATGGTAAGTGTTGCCGTCTATGGACATCTGGTTCCTATAGAACCCATGTTCTATAGGAAGTTGCTTACCTCCTATAGAACATGGGTTCTATTTGAAGTAAATCACAGATGCGTTGGTACTCCCCAGAAATAGGATGGCCGCCTTGTACAAAAGCTTGTCGGCAACCCCACCCTTCCAATGAAACGCAAGAAATGCTTCACGCTAGAAATAGGTATGGCGGTGGTACTTCCCCGCTCGAACGACAATGGGTCTACCACCTTCTAAATTGTTGTTTTATGTCTCCCTAAATCCATTCCTCCCAATAAACACAATCTAGAACTTATTACTAATTTAATACTGGTTTAAAGCAGCAAAAGACGTAGAGGTGATTCCTCTAAAGACAGACTGCAAAAGAATATTTTTTTTTTAATTTATTTATGTGATTGAAGTAGCAAACGAGCACACAATCCACCTGATAGTGATAACTGCCGCCCATGGACACCTGTAAGCAACTTCAAATAGAACGTGGGTTCTATCTGAAGTCAATCACAGATGCGTTGCTACACCCGAAGACTAAGATGGTCGCCTCATATAAAACTTTGCCGGCAACCACACTCTTCCATCGAAACGCTGCATAAATACTGCACGCAAGAAATAAGTGTGGCGGTGGTACTTTTCCGATTTAACTACACTGGTTCTACCATCTATAAAAATGTTCATGTACATGTGAACCACTCACTAATTTCGTAGTACAAAACAATACAACTCCTTACAACTTCGTTTAACAAATAACCGTTGCAAAAACAGCTATAACAAGTTATTTATACGCGCTACCGCGAATAAAACTTTATAAAACATGCATAATTTAGCACAGTTAGGCTTTTGAAACGGTCAATCCATCTTCGCAAAGAACTTAGTAAATCAAAAAAGTTATTACGTTGCGTATATTACGCGTAATGCCTATGCATTTAACTATAATTAAAACCTGCAACGGTTATTTATATAATATCACGATAATCACTTATGCGATAACGACTTGAATGGGTTTTAATTGATTTTCGTTGATTTTGTTTGGGTTATTTATTTTTGCGTACGTGTTGATATAACAATAAAAATGTTTGATTTTAGACTAGTATTATCGCGGAATTGATACATTATAATACTTAACGGGTACTCACGATATGCGGTTTATGAATTCTTATAGAATTCTTTTTGCCGATATTTCGACCCAGTTGCATGGATCGTGGTCACGGCCAAACTGCGGTAGTGAGGAGAAACCGTTGACAAGCACTAGTGGTAAATTAACCTATCTACCCTACGTCTAGTTCGTTTTTCTTTTTTAGGTTCCATATCACGACACACAACACTAACTGTATCCTTACGCACCACATTATAATAAAAATGTTCACTTCCTTTTATATAAAGCTGACCCGGCGAACTTCGCTTCGCCTAAATTCTAAAATTATCAGTGTTCCTCCACTATATTATGCACTAGCTGAACCCCGCAGCTTCGCCCGCGATAAAAAATCGATGTATCGATTGTCCCGTGTAATATGTATATGTCGGCGCGACACCGCGTATTTATGATAAACACGTCGCCGATAATAATTATTTTAGTTAGTTTAAAGATCGAAAATTGTTTGTTTATTGAATTAGCAACATTTAACGATTTTTAGAATTGTAATTTAGTTTACCTTCCATAAATTTGTTATTGTCACACCACCTAACATTGTTATAAAAAGGCGAGCCAACGCCGGTAGAAAAAGATTCTTGTTTAACCGTCGAAGCGGTCGGACCTCCTCAATTGTGAATAAATCGAAGAAGTTTATTCTTGTGTTTTACTTGAAATCTTCAAGAATGAATAGTAATGAAGACCTCGACCATCCTGACCTCACACTTCACGCATTCCACTTCGTTATATAACATGTAATTTTACTTAAAAATTCGTCCTTCCATGTGCGAGTTGAACGCGCACGAAGGGTTTCGTACCAATCTTTAAAAAACCGTAAAAAAATCGCGGTATTTTTATGGGATGCTACCTTAAATGTATATATTATTCTGTTTTTAGTATTTGTTATTGTACTGGTAACAGAAATACATCATATGTAAGAATTTCAACTGTCTAGCTATCGAAGGTGGTAGAACCAGTGTAGTTCGACCGGGGAAGTACAACTGCCACACCTATTTCTAGCGTGAAGCGTTTCTTGCGTTTCGATAGAAGGGTGTGGTTGCCGGCACACTTTCACATGAGGCGACCATCATAGTCCTCGGGAGTAGCAACACATCTGTGATTGACTTCAGACGGAACCCATGTTCTGTATGTAGTTAATTACAGATGTCCATGGGCGGCAGTGACCACCTACCATCAGGTGGACTGTATGCTCGTTTGCTACTTCAGTCAGATAAAAAAAAAATCATAGTTTACGAGATACAGTGTGGTGATAGACACACGGACAGACGGTCAACGGAGGCTTAGTTACGGGTCCCGTTTTTAGCCTTTGGGTAAGGTACCCTAGAATTTTTTGTCTTAACCCATCGATATAGAAATACACATATATTTATAAATATTATAGAAAATATATGGTTTTTCTATATCGATGCTGTAACCGTAAAAGTTTATTACGTTTCCTGAAAAAAACATTGCTCACTTTCTCCTCCATCATTGCAATTTATATTGTAAGGTATGTCCTAAAACGAAAAGAAAATATATTTATAAGCGAAGACATAAACAAAGATATGATTTTAGACAAATAATTTCGCGAAATTGACACATTTTAATACTTAATGGGTATTCAAAGCTCGGTACGTAAGCATACAGTTAGTGTAGTGTGTCGTGATATGAAACCTAAGAAAGAAAAACGAACTTTTCGTAGGGTAGATATGTTAGTCTGTCACTAGTGCATGTCAACGGTTTTTCCCCTCCACCGCAGTTTCGCCATGACCACGATTCATGTCTGGGTCGAAATATCGGCAAAAAGAATTCGAAAAGAATTCAAAAACCGCATATCGTGAGTACCCGTTAAGTGTTAAAATAAACAAAGATATACCAAAGGCTATCTGTCATTGCACGCTAAATATCAAAATACCTCGTCACAGATGAAAGCACGAACATGGGAATAATGTAACTGTATCTACGCGTATGTTCTTGTCACCGAAAAGTATTTAATTTCAAGTACAAGGACTACTGGCGATAGCATCTACGGTTTGTGACTATGCTCATGTAGACATGCCGTAATATGAGACGGTTTATGCTTTGCTGTGATACACACGGGCAGGTACGGATGAACGGCAAAATGGACAACTAAATAAAAAAACACGCTTCTACACTCATAGACCCACACTAGGATTTATCTCCTGTGTCGTGGGTACCACGGACACACACAAAGACGAATACATAAACACCCAGACCCAGAACAGGGAATTTAAACTCATCATTCAGATACCTGTCGAGTTTGAAATCGAACCCAGAACCCATTGCGCGTCAGACCGGTATGGTAAACGCTCGACCACGAATAATAGTGTGTTATAGAAATGTATTGTAAAAAAGTGTATAATATTTTTTACTACCCTAATCTCACTTTACTCTCTCACTGATAGTTTCAGAGTAAAATTCTTGAAAAACGCATATAATTTCGATCATTTCAATCGATTCCAACATTCGCGTATATATTCGTACTAAAAATATTCGTCTAACTAAACAATTAACTTTGCTGTCAACTATAGGTATACTTATAAGTCCTTTCATATTTATAGTATTGATTTCATCTATCGAAATGTTTGTATCATATTTTTTATCACTATATTTTCTACTTCTACGTCTTTATTAGGCTAAGCTATGTCATCTGTTATTATGCCTTATGAGACAACTAACTTAAAACCACACCATAGCACAGATCAGGAGACTTACCACGAACAAACAGCTTAAAGTTGGGACTAAAACTAGAGATTTATCGTTCGAAAATGTGCATTAATTTTATATATGAAAAATATCCGGTTGGAAAGCGTGTCAGAAATCCATTAAGATGAATAAATGAAACGGTTTTTATTTTTTCGGCACTATATATTAACACTATACCCTCGATATTATTATGCGAGGATATCCCATGCGTACGTAATTTGATAGTCGCCTTATGAGATAAATAAGCTTGAACTAGGCTATAACACATACGAGACCCGACGAGTGACTAACGTTCAAAGTGCTAAAAGTTGGGTCCATCAACCCACAGAGCCGTGTATCACACCATCGAACAACGCGTAACTCCGAGTCAATCGCCAATAAATCGAAGCATACTCCATATTAATTAGCTCGCGTGAGACCTTCGCTACTGTAGACCCTACTAGAGATTTATTGTTCGAAAATGTGCATTAAATCTATATATGAAAAATATCCGGTTGTTTTGTTCAATTGCTGCGTGCGTGGTTATGACCACCTAATAAATCTAAGCTGTGTAACCAGCTTCTAACTTTAGCATCCACAATGAGTTATTGAGTACCAGCCACAATATAGGAGGAATGCTCAGCTGAATGGAATAGCCAATTTAACCAATACATATAACTTGGTGTTTGTTTATTTCCATGCTGGAAGATTTAATAGGTTTGTGGGATATTATTGGTTATCCGTTTGGTTTATGTGGGATAGAAACAATATTTGAGTTATGCAGATAGAATATGAGTCGTATATAATCAAATAACGCTATATTTTAGCGTTGCTATAAAACACGGCTATCACAAGACAAAAAATGCGAATACCCAGTCAATCACGCATCTTGTCACATTCTCTGGTGTTAACTTATTAGAGAAATACCGGTAGATTATAAAAAAATCTACATATCAGTACTTTTTAGAATAACATAAAAGAGAATCATTTTTTTACTTTACCAAAAATAGGTCCAAATGTAGATAGCCACCTTTGATTTTATACGACTCATATATTCTAAGGTTAGAAGCAGTGGGTTCAACTCCCGGCGGACGAAATCGACCAACAATGTGATGAAAATGTCTTCAAGTCAAATTTACGTTTTTAAATAATTCTACATAGGAGCATTGAGTAAAGGTGGTGCCAACCCATTGTCCCACTGCTGGGCACAGGTCTTCTCTCAGAATGAGAGAGTTTTGGGCCATAGTCCACCGCGTTGGCCAAGTGCGAATTGGTGGACTTCACATACCTCCGAAAACTTTTTTTTTAAAGAACTCTCGGGTGTGTAGGTTTCCTCACGATGTTTCCTTCACCGAAAAGCAGTAATAATTAATTTCTAATACGCGCATCATTTAGAAAAATCAGTTTTGAGTAAAAGTACCTATACAAAAAAAACAACATTTTTTGTGTTCTTTAGTTTATCGATTGAATCGTAAGTCAACAGTTTTAAATTTTCCCAATATATATACTTCTGTAGTAATAATAACAAATATAAAAAATAAAAAAATGGCATGGAATATTTTATGTTCGAGTGTGACTCAAATATTGCCAATTATTTGTTTCTTTAATGTACATAACTGAAAAACCCATGACATTCAAAACCTACTCCTAATTCAGATAAAACAAAGTCCCGAATCCCACAATTATAACTGCACCCTGTTTCCGCATTCAATTCAAACCCAATCAAACTGTAATCAGTCGATCTTACCCATAGAAGGCCTCGTTTACTATTCCATTATCTGCCGCATAAAACCTGCATACTCTATTACCGGGGAATCGAACCGGATACAATAAATACCAGTCTGGTGTTTAATTAGCGTCGCATGTTGCGATGCAGCTACCGTTCAGCTCGAGGTAAGATGATTGACTAATTTTAATACGAGTACTTCATCTTTATCAGTTCTACATTTTCTACGGCTTATTAACTTTTATATCGTAGAATGATATTCGTTGCCGGCACACTTTGACATGAGGCGACCATCATAGTCCTCGGGAGTAGCAATGCATCTATGATTGACTTCAAATGGAACCCACGTTCTGTATGAAGTTGATTACAGATGTCCATGAGCGGCAGTGACCACTTACCATCAGGTGGACTGCATGCTCGTTTGCTACTTCAGTTAAATAAAAAATAAAAAATAAATGATACTTGGCTCGAGTAGGAGGTAACACCGCTATACCTGTTTCTACAAGCAATGAAAAATACGCTTTCTATAAAAATACGCTTCCTTCACTCATAGCCCTACACCAGGATTTTCTCCTGTGTCGTGGTTACCATGGACATACACAAGACGAATACACAAACACCCAGACCCAGAACATAAATTTACACTCATCATTCAGATACCTGTCTAGCCGGGAATCAAACCCGGGACCCATTGCGCGTCAGACCGGTAAGGTAACCGCTTCACCACGCGGGTCGTTAAAATGAAAAGCTGGTGTGTTCTGATCTGAATGCTTAAATAGTTAAAATTATCGCAGGCATTCCAACTTAGTTCTTAGTGGTCGCATCTGTGGTCAATCTCAGATAATTTTTTTACCTAGGGCTGATTGTAGATATCCATTGGTAGCAGTGGCTATTTACCGTCATGTGGACTACATGCTCGTTTATTTTTTAAGCATTATTGCATAGCTGTTAGCAAGGCCATTAAGCACGGTGACTGAATCAAGAAATTCCGTAACGAAAAACACGTAGCGCCCCCACTCCGCTTACCATGTAGCGCGGCCGAGCGTTCGCTAGTGGAACGTGTATATGGTACGACAGTACAAGGCTTGCACGGATGTAAGCAGCTGTTTGTGGGAAAGTATATAGTACCAAAGAAAAAAACGCCGCACGTTATTTTTATTCTTAAAAAAAAAGGTTATTACAACCACGAACCACAATATTATAAAAAAGAGTATCTATGACTTTTGGTGGCACCATTAGATGTACTGCATGCACTTCTTCAAAATTAAAATAATATATATCACATTAAATAAGAACCAACATATTATAACAAAGTACAACGACCGGGTTTAATTTAACATTATTTTACTAACAATAATTTTATTAACAATATGAATTTAACAATAACCAATCTCGAAACATAAATGAAACGCATTTGCAATTGAACAGGAGTCAGGGGAGGATGTAGTAACTCACAGTGAACATCAACGGTTAATTAGGATCGCGTGTTGGTTGCTACCGTTCTAGCCGCAGGACAGACGGACAGACGCGCTGTGATCATTATACGTATAAACTGTATGGAGATTACAGATCTATGAGCGATGTTTAAGTGATTCTCCATAATAGCTGTGTTAGCGCTTCTGTTCTGTGCCCTTAGTGGGAGTTTATTACGTCAAAACGGTAAATGTTTACGTTTTTGTATATACATTACAATATCTTTTTTTATCAGATTGAAGTAGTAAACGAATATGCAGTCTACCTGATGGTAAGTGGTCACTGCCGCCCATGGCTATCTGTAAGTAACTTCACATAGAAAATGGGTTCTGTCTGAAAGCAATCACAGATGCGTTGCTACTCCCGAGGACTATGATGGTCGCCTCATATAAAAGTGTGCCGGCAACCACACCCTTCCATAGAATCGCAAGAAATGCTTCACGCTGGAAATAGGTGTGGCGGTGGTACTTCCCCGGGTTCTACCACCTGTATCACGCTGGAATTGGGTGGGGCGGTGGTAGTATCGTAATTCTTCATGATACATGATGGGACCATCTCAGTTCTCGTGACTAACGCATCCTTGTCCTGTATGAAGTTGCTTACAGATGGACAGGCCGCGGCATTGCCCACTTACCATCAGACTCATCAACCCAGCACTTGGCCAGTGCGGTGGACTATAGCCTATAACTCTCATTCTGAGAGAATACCCGTGCCCAGCAGTGGGACAATAATTGACGACACAAATAAAGCTAAGTTCCGGGTTAAATTGCCTCACAATAAACCTAGATCTAGATCTAACAAAAGATTATTATAATCCATAGCGCTATCGTCTGTCGGTTAGTTTCGCTATCTCCGGTGCTCATGTTTCACGGTACTCAGATCCTAAGATCTACTTTGCAATTCGTTCGACACGCTTCACTGTCGATTAGTCTTTACGTAAGCCTCTGATTGTTCAAGAATATATACTAACTTATGCCCGTGGCTTCGTCGATGATATCAGAGATTACATAGAGACAACAGAATCATTAAGACTTCTTTATGCATCATATTTACTCACTACTATTGTAAAAACTAAAGTTTAGTGAATGTTTATTATTAAACCACTAATACCGTTCAATGGATCTGAATAAATATAAGCACAGACATATATATGAGTCTTGTAGAAAACTCTCAATGGTTTAGGTGCAATATTTTTACTATTTATTAAAAACAGAGTAGCAGTACGTTATTCGATACCGAAAATGAATACTAGTTGCATACTATTGCATAGTAATATTATAAATATGAAAGTGTATTTGTTTGTTCCTCTTTCACGTCACCACATAGCTATTATATGATATGGTTGATATGCTGGGAGATAGAAGGGCGGAGAGTGACGTCGGCTACTTCTTACCGCTCTCTCTCATTCTCTTGAGAATATCAATGTTTTGTTAGTTGATACTAATTTAGTAGTTCCAGACGTTGTTAATAGATGGCGTAAGTGAAAATTAATTTGCAAGTTCTGATCACGCTATCAAATGCTAATGTTAAATCCCTTTGACCGTGCGAGCAGAGCAGAGGGTAAGAGCTAGTGTGTATATTATCTCCAAAATAAACTTTTGAAACGCAAAATTATTCCCGGATACAAACCAGGACAAAAATAACAGGTGTTCAGGATATCTAGGCATTAAACAAACGCCAATCAAAAGATATCAGATGATAATGTAAAGCGGAATAAAGGATTAAGCTTTTATGGTGTCAATGCAATATCGTAGTGGAACTTACATACCTACTCATATATTTAATCATATTTATTGATTGAGCAATAATAATAACTAGTCACCCGTAGCATCGGCCGAAATTCGACCGTAATTTAAATTAAAAAACTAAACTTCATATTGTCCAAATTAAAATCAAATGTCATCTGACATTCTTGACGTTGTGTCTTTTCATAGTAAGACATTGAATGTTCTATTTCATTTACTAAGTACATATGTGTTTGTGACAATACTAGGCAGTGTGTGTAATGTGTTTTTAGTTGATTTTATGTATGAAAAATGCATTATTTGAAAAAAATATTAACATTCTGCACTCCTTCTCTACGTCCACTATAACCGTGCAAAATTTCATACTAATCCGTCCGCGGCATATTACTTAAAAATCCGTCACAAATTTTTGCTTCACGTATTAATATAATAATTACAAGTTATACGGCCAATAAACAGTGTTATGGATAAATACTAAAATACGCATTCAGCCCTTAATCTTAATCATTCATATTTTGACTTGCCTGGGAATTGCATCCATTTTTTTCCGAGCGAGCAGCGATAGCCTAATGGTTGAAACTTGCCCTCTCGATCGAGCGATCCGAGTTTAAAATCCAGGCCACTGATTTTTCTCAAATTATGCGCATATTAGAAATAGAAATGTATTACAAAGGAAAACATCCTGAGAAACCTACACACCAGAGAGTTCTTTTTTTTTTTTAAACGAAAGTTTTCGGAGGTGTGTAAGGTCTACCAATTCGCACTTAGCCAGCGCGGTGGGCTATATCCTAAAACTCTCTCATGCTAAAAGAAGAACCAGATTTTTTGTAAGGAATATAGGCTATTCATTTATTTAATTAACGTGAAACACTAAGTGATATAATTTCTAAACACGCCTCTTATCGACATATCAATGATACCTGATTTGCAAACATTGGACCCTTAGTGTGATATGCCATACTAAACTACCAGTAATCATTACTTCTCGCAATCTATAAGTATAAATACTCGCTACATAGTGACATTATAAGATTTTGTTTCCAACACAACACACGTGATCCAAATAATCCCACCGCTAATATGAAAACTGGATTCGCAAAACAATCAATTACGTTAGAACTGTCAAAGCTAAAACTTCCCCGGAGAAAACAGGTACAAGTCGAAATATAAAACCGTCGACGAAACGGGAACAAAACATTGATTAATGACGAAATGCACTCGAAAACAAACTGTCGAACTTCTTCAAATTCGCGATACAAATGCCTTCGGAATAACCCCTCGGAAATAATGGTTTCCTTTATAGCTTTCGCTGTAACTGTCGTAACTACCCTAATGTACGCAATAGAAATTCAACCCTATTATCTTAGAGATAGATTTAAAGTAATACATCAGCTATGAGTAGGGTAAATGCCCTAAAACTTGACACGGAATTTTCTTCGACTTTTGTTAGTTTTTTTGTTCTGCGGAAGCGCTAGTGGCGTGTAGGGACGTGTGTTTCCTCCTTTTTTGTTGGGAAATTGTTTCGGTGCCATTAAACCGTTGACAGATCACCGTCTTTGAGTAATGCCTTTCAATTGTTTGTCGTGGAAACACATTTATGCGACTAGCTAGTGGTACTTGGAAACGCTTAGAGATTTTGTGTCGGTGCCATTTTATTTTTGGCTTGCATATTTTACTGTGTTATTTTTATTATAGTATATTGTTTTATGTTTTTTTTATTAGCGAAGATATGAAAATAGCCTAATATTTATATATATATATATATATTGTAAGATCATATATTACTTAGGTGGTTGAAATGTGCTGAATATGTAACAAATCCATTATGATATATATTTTTTTTAAATCTTAATGTTTTGTATTTAATATCACACGCGCCACTTCCGATACAGCTGATATATAATCATTGTTTTTGTTTCCGAAAAAAAGGGCGGGAAACCGTTGCGAAATCCATCTTGTTTTATTTTTAAATTTATTATTATATCTTTTAATTTAATAATATAGATTTTAGTTTAAGTATAAAAATATAAATCTAGGTGACATTGTTAAACTGAAGAATTTTATTACTTGTAGCTATAATACGAAGTAGATTAAAAAAGTATAAAAAAAGGCGGGAAAACACTTGATGAAGCTATGATGCACACGGAGATGTGTCGGTTGTTAAAAGTGGCGCATGTAACAAGTGACAATCGTGTTCTCAGCTCTAGACGACAACAGTCAAAGGATAAATTTGTAAATTTTGTTGACTTATGAAATATTTGTACGAATTAATAAAAGAAAGTGAAGAGAGTTATTATTGCCAAAGTCTAACAATATGTTGTTATAAAAATTGAATTGACAGATCAGTTAATTAGTCTCATAAGACATTTGATATTTTTGCTGACCTCTCACCATTATTGCATTTAATGCATTGTTTTATTGTGTCGGTGAAGATAAATATCAGTAAGATCAGATTCTATAAAAGGACAAGCATAAAAAATCGTGTACCTAAAATTAATCATCAGTCAACATGTTTAAATTGCCGGTTAAAACGTTAAAAACGAAAATTATAACCAGGATGTCTATTTAAATCTTTTCGTACGAGACATTATTTATTTACAGTCAAAATTATTTTTCCCACGACGCTGTACGACAGATGTATCAAGATACATCAAGATCATAAAACGCGACACACCAATATAAGCCTTAATGTGTAAAGGATTGGAGCGTTTATGGTTATTATTAATGAAGTACTGTTGGGTAAATAAGTAAGGTGTACGAATAATAAAATCAAAGGTGTAATATATCAGAAAAGTCATGTCCACAAGTGCCGACCTCAGTTCCCCATAACTCTCTACCGATGTTTTAACATTGCGACCCCATGGTAGTGGCTTAATGAGAAGCGGAGCGAACTATCCGTACACGGGGATGTTTACCTTACCAAATGTTATGTTTTTAATACTGGTTAAGTATAGTTATTATTATATACGTATAAAAGGTAATATAGATAAAGAAATAATTAGGTTTTTTAATTCAAATGTCTTTTTTGAGTGTGTATGTAACATTAAAACTTCTTTTTGGAATAGCAGTTATTCTCTCAGTAATTAAAATTATAGAAATTACTTAATTTTAAACTAGTCCTTTCTGTAGATTGGTCTATCAGATCTGTTCACATTAGAGATTTACTTATTACTACCAAAAAGTTTGGTTTTTATTATTCTCATAAAACATCAGAACATAATTTATAATTTTTGACCTTTCTTTATTATACATAAATTATATAGTAACTAAATAGCTGTTTAAATACAATGGAAGATATATCAGAATAGGTTAGAACGTTTTTTTTCAAAACGCTACCTCTCATCACAGTGAACACTTCGAGAGGTTAGAAGCCATCTCAGGTACCGAAGTCAAATTTTATCTCAATTGTAATCTTGTTCCATGCCTGCCTTAATGTTATAAAAGATGTACAGTGCATTGATACTACATACGTAGTAGTGATAAAATATGTGCGAGAGTAAACTAATTTGAGAAATTATTTGTTGGGTAGATTAGATAGGCTTAATAAAGAGTGAAGCAGGTGTAGTGTCTACTGTTAGTAAAGATGATGTTCGATTCTCAGTAGAAGCCTACTTTTGTAGTAAAAACAGTTTTATAATCATAACTTACGGGGAAAATATTTTACATTTTTTTGTCAATTAGTTTCCTTAACCCTGTTTAAATCTAATTAAGTTAGGAAAAACGCATTTACTTAACTCTTATATATGAGCGTTACAGGTAATAAACATGCAAAAATATTATAGTGCTATTTATACAAAAAATCAGCAAAGCACAATTAGAATGCGCCTGCAAATATTCAAGGAGTATTTTTATGTTCTCTGGGGAAGGAAGGTCCTCGAGTGGCGACCACGTTTAGGCAAAAGGAGCACAGGTCGCCCCCTCACCAGGTGGACCGATGACCTGAAGAAGACAGCGGGAAACCGTTGGATTCAGAGGGCACAGGACCGGTTAGAGTGGCGTCATTTAGGGGAGGCCTATGTCCAGCAGTGGACCTCAAAGGGCTGATGGATGGATGCAAATTTTAGTTATTCTCTGTGAAATTATAACTTTAAGTGACTTTAAACATATAGTACTTGTAGAATAGTAGGTCTGGTCAACCCATTGTTGTCCCACTGCTGGGCACGGGACTTCTCTCAGAATGAGAGAGTTTTAGGCTATAGTTCACCACGCTGGCCGGGTGCTAATTGGTGGAAGAATAATACTTGAGTATGTATGATATTGTATGTATTATATAGTGAATAATTAAAGTTCACTGAATCTCGTAAAATGCGTTAATGATCTGCGAATTTATATAGTTGTCAATGTGTATAGGACACTATGCGATTAGTTTCAAATTAATGTTCTACCAATTTCAATCGATGACTTTTACCATATATAGAATCCTATAAAGCATGCTCTGCAATTACAATGCAGAATTACTTTAAGTAACACCGTACTAAATTGGCGTGCAGTACAGTAGACGACCCGCGTGGCGCAGCGGTTACCATACCGGTCTGGCACGCAGTGGGTCCCGGGTTCCATTCCCGGCCAGATAGGTATTGAATAATGAGTTTAGATTCTTGTTCTGGATCTGGGTGTTTGTGTATTCGTCTTTGTGTGCGTCCATGGGACCTAATACACAGGAGAAAATCCTACGTGGGGGCTATGAGTGTAGAAAGCGTTTTAAGTTTTTTTTTAAAGTCTGCGTTGTTGATATTAATGAAAGTGTTTTAAAGACATGCTCCGAGACGTTCTTACTTAGTCTTCAGGCAATGCAACGCATTTGCCTAATTTAAGCGTTCCAACTTAGTCCTCAGACTTCGCAAACCGTTTGCGGAAAATCAACCTTAAATGGGATTATATTATAATCTTTTAATTTACATCTGTAATAGCAAAGGGTAGCAGCACTTCTTGTTGCTTTTATACAATTATTTTAAGGTAGAACCAGTGTAGTTCGACCGGGGAAGTACCACCGCCACACCTATTTCTAGCGTGAAGCAGTTCTTGCGTTCCGATGAAAGGTTGTGGTTGTCGGCACACTTTCACATGAGGCGAACATCATAGTCCTCGGGAGTAGCAACGCATCTGTAATTGACTTTAGATGGAATCCATGTTCTGTATGTAGTTGATTACAGATGCCCATGGGCGGCAGTGACACCAGCAGCTGGACTGCCTGCAGTTAGTGTTGTGTGTCGTGATATGGAACCTAAAAAAGAAAAACGAACTAGACGTAGGGTAGATAGGTTAATTTAACACTAGTGCTTGTCAACGGTTCCTCCCCGCTACCGCAGTTTGACCGTGACCACGATCCATGCAACTGGGTCGAAATATCGGCAAAAAAAAATCTATAAGAATTCATAAACCGCATATCGTGAGTACCCGTTAAGTATTATATAACGTTATAACTCAGTCCTCAGAGTTTTAAAACCGTTTCACTAGCCTTATAGATTGTATTATGATCTTAAATTTACATCTGTAATAGTAAACGGTAACAGCTCTTCCTATTGCTTTTATAATATTATAGATACTACATTATTTTTTCCTAATAACCCATACATATGACCAAAAAAGTCAGGCTTTATTGTATAAAAAAATCGAGGGATTGGAAATTAGTAATAATAAATATTATTTTACATTTTTTGGATTTTTTGTCTGTCTCTGTGTCTGTGTATTGATAATCACATCGAACCATATTTCTACATAACGCAGCTTAAATCGCGGTACATTGCTATGATTCGTATTTATACAAAAGGATGCCTATTCGAATTTACCGATGCAACAAAACAATGTATACTAGGTCAGTATGTCGGGTTAGTTATATTATAGCGTATAAGATCTCCTATTCCGAAACGAGTAGATAGAGTACAAAAAACTGACGGGAAATAGGGTTTGCAGACGAACGCGTGATCGCTTGTAATTGGCGTCGACTGATGGATGAGACGAAGCGCTCATTACAAATCCACCACACTTAACCAACCTCACAAAACACAAAGTTACCCTTACGACGTAAGACATAAGAGTTAACAGCTGTTTATTTGAGCGCAAAGTTACCTTCGTCGAAGTTGGTAATTATTGGCAGCACTGTAAAGTATCTTTCTGTGGAACGGAACTTGGTTATATCGTGTGTTTGACGGCGCTCCGCCATCAATATTTATTAGATCTTAAGGTACTATATCCTTTTACCACTTGTAAGGTGGAGCGATTAGTGAAACGGTAAATGAGATGGGTGAAAGGATCGGTGCATTATATTTACCTACTTAAGGTTCGTACGTAAAATATAGGCAACAAATAGGACAACATGTATCTACAGTGCAAAAACGTTTATATTTTTTGTTTTTGTTCGTATCTAACGCCGTGAGAGCAAAACCGGATTATGTGAGATTTTTACCCCTCTAAAACCCTTTAGTAGCTTTCCTTGGCGATGCAAAGTGGACTCCAGGATCTCCAACAGAACGCAACAAAATTTCTTTGAACATGTTGCTTACTCTACACAAGTGAGCGGCTTTTTACGACTGTATGAGAACACACATACCTGTCGTTCTTCCCGGGATCTCCTGGCTGGACGGTAGAAGCTCCTACTCTAGCCGCCCGCAACCCCGGAAGTCCCTTTTAGTCGCCTCTTACGTTAGGGGAGCCCTATTCTAATCCTGGAGCTAAGTTAAGCGGGCGATATAATACCAACCTAGTTACCAGACCCAACTTAATCCTCAGAGGTAAATCTGTGGCTCACCTCAAGTAAGGTTCTGATCTTATCTGAGGCTGATTACAAATTAATTTCCATGGACAACAGTAGCCATTTAACATGGGATGGACAACATTTTTATCCCAACAACATTTTTTATCATATGGAAGTCCATATGATAAAAAAACAATTTGGGGTGAAAGCACCAAATATCGTCCATAATAAATAGCATTCCATAATCGTTTTCAAGCCATAAAAGGGCGTGCTATTTTGTTTAGCAATCTTAGTCATAATGTGGAGCGACCGCTGCCAGCACAGTCCAGTTATTCACGTAATTAGCATCTAAAGTAGGCAATACTGAGCCTATTAAGTGGCTGCATACATGTAAGGTGTGCCCATTCGTGTCCACTTTCTTAAAATCCGCAGGATATTAATTAGTCACCGCTGTTAGTTCTTGCTAGACAATTCTTGCGTAATGTTATTAGATGTTTATGTTTTTGCGGTAAGTAACATAATTTTAAGAATAAAATCTAATCTTAGAATCAAAAGGTTTGTTGTAGGTACTACGTTGTAAATGTGAGTTTGAAAACTTTTAGAAGAATCGGTATTTATCTTCTAGTATTTAATTATTCGCAGAATTTTACGCTACTAAGATAGTAAAATGGAAACAAAAGAAAATAAAATTAGGTTTCCGTTGTTTCATACACAAACTCTACCCCGAAAATAAAGAAAATAATCGACATCTTTGGATATTTCTAAAGTCTACAAAGAACAAAATACATTGAGTAGAAGACATAAAGCAATCTTTATAATTATTTATAGATTCAAAAAATATGTTTCAAAAATAAAATCTAAAACAATTATCAAGCATATTCCAGAAAATATTAACTGCGCAAATGTTAATACTGGAAATCATTACTTAACGTTGAAAATCACTTTAACTGTCCGTCTGTCTTTCACAGTAAGTAGAATCAGCTTAATCACGATGCAAGATACAATCTACAATGAAATTAAACTGTAACATAGCACATGTCAAAAGACGAGTCATCTATCATGGGATTTACCCTATAGACATCCATTACTTGTGAACCTTACCACCATTGAAATAAGGTTGATTTACGTTAAAACAAAACTACCCTCATATAATGAAATGCATTATTAAATAGCGATTCCGTGACCCTATTTTAAAAGCATTAGATGGGGAATTATCTCTAATTTGCTTGTTTTAATTCAGTTTTGATTTTGACAAAGTTTACTGTTTAATTATTCAATAAAAGGAATGTCGCTTGCGCTGACGGTAAATGGCTAACAAGACTTATTCCAAATTTGAAAATAATATAAACAATTAATATTCAAGCTAAGGTATATTCTATACCTGTGGATAAATTGCTAGATTAATTAATGTTATTGGACTTTATGTAATTTTAGTGTAATAAGACTATTAGGACTAATTAATAGCTTCTAGTATTTTTTACGTCAAATATTTTATTTATTTTTTTAAAACATTCCCTCTAGGTTATAAATAGGTAGACAATGAATATTTTTGTATCTAGGAATAGTGCTTTTGAAATAGGTGGTTCTAGTTATTACATAATATAGTGATGTTTACTGTTAATTGTACTTTAATGTTAATTGGAAAATAAATTTATTTCTTCTTATAACGAAAGACATTTCTTTGAAAAATAAGCAGCGTCCTTATACGATATTTATGTATAGTAATTTCAACTTCTAAATTAAATGTAAATAATTTGAAAGGGCGAATGAGAAAAAGTTATCTTTTTGATATACTTGAACTCTTATTATCCTGAAAGTTCAATGTATATGTGATACTAGCAATTGTAGTCGAGAAAATTGCTTGATATTGACAAGTCGAAAGTAGAACATTGAAGGTAATATAAGAACCAGTATAGTTTGACCGGAGAAGTACCACCGCCACACCTATTTCTAGCGTGAAGCATTTCTTGTGTTTCAATGGAAGGGTGTGGTTGCCGGCACCCTTTTATATGAGGCGACCATCATAGTCCTCGGGATTAGCAACGCATCTGTGATTGACTTCAAATAGAACCCATGTTCTGTATGAAGTTGATTACAGATGTACATGAGCGGCAACGGCCACTTACCATCAGTTGGACTGCATGCTCGTTTGTTACTTCAGTCAGATAAAAAAAAACACCATCTAACGCTCTGCGTTAGAGACGTGCATTTCGCAAGCAAAAACATCATCACTTAAAGCATTTCAATTATTCTTCAAATCCCGCCTGTTACATCACTGTGATTGTCAAAACAAATGTCATTCGAGGGTGAAACCCTTTCTAACCCTTCCGTAGCAATTAATCGGCTCAATTTATGAATTATAGCTTTAAACAACCCTTATGGAATAAGTAAGTAGATGTTTGATGGAATTTGTCAAGCATTTGGTATCTCATGTGAACCCTAGTTCCTAATTTTGACGGAAATTTAAATATAATAAGAATCATCAAAATATTTTGCTATCGTTACATAGTGCTTATGAAAAGAAAGCGTTTCCGGAGAAGTACTACCGCCACATTTATTTCTAGTGCAAGCAGTTCTTGCATTTTGGCGAAAGACAGTCAATCTCGACAATAAAACTCAACATTCCAATACAAATCTAACTTAGTCGTTAGGGGTACAAATATTTTTGGGGTACAAATAATTTAGGGGTACAAATCTCTTTCTGGCTCGGTGCATATATATTAGCATCGATTGTATTCATTCTTAGGTTATACATAGGTATATAATTAGGTTTAACTTCCATAGAAAGATTAGTAGCTATCTGTGATCAGTTATTTTGTTGTTATGTTAGTTTTAAAAACATTTAGAAAATGAATAAAGGAAACTCCATTATTGTTTATGACTGTATTATAGAATAGCTTATTTACGTAAAGAGTATTTAGAGTAGTAAAGAGTTTTTTTTATCTGATCAAGGTGGCAAACGAGCGTGCAGTCCACCTGATGGTATGTGGTCACTGCCGCCCATAGACATCTATAAGCAACCTCAAATAGAACATGGGTTGTATCTGAAGTTAATCAGAAATGTGTTCCTACTCCCGAGGTCTAAGATGGTCGCCTCATATGAAAGTGTGCCGGCAACCATACCCTTCTACCGAAACGCAAAAATTGCTTCACGCTAGAAATAGTTGTGGCGGTGGTACTTCTCCGGTTGAAACAATGTTCTATTAATTAATAACAATATTTTTTAAACATATAGCCCCAAACTAGGATTTTGTCTTGCATCTATGTACACATACAACGACAAATACACCCAGAACCAGAACAGAAATCTAAATTCATTAATATGTCCGTCCGGGGATCGAACCAGGAACCCACAAGTCAGACCGGTATGAAGATACGGAAGACAGTATAACTGTATTCTACAATATAAATAACACATAAATAAGTAGCCATACGAGGATGATGCAAATAAATCAAGTAGGACGGTAATCTGCGGCCATTTTGATGTACAACAGCGCCATCTGTGTCAACTGAATGAGTTATTATACTCGTGAATTAGGGTTGTCAAAACGTTTATTTTAATTTTAATTACGATTTAATTAAGGAAATATTTTAATATACATCACGTAGAAATCAGTTAAACAGAAACGGTTAGTTATAACTAATTATACAAATACTGATTATTATTATCGGCACTTACATATATATTTTTAAATATACCCAAAACATTTATCTCGCTGCCGGTTTTGTATACTTCTGTAACTTAAAAATAAAAAAGGAACAATTATTTGATGTTAAAAAATTTACACATTTACATACATTGTTAGTTATTTTATAAACATATGTGCAACCCTGCACACATCAAAGCAACATGATTTATAGGGCAACCCCTTAGCGAGATTAACCCTTTATCCGGGGTCACATAGTCGGGGTCGCGGGTACCCCTTACAATTCAATTTTGTAATTTATTGTTATTCGTTACGCTCATAACCAATCGGTATTTATTGGTTACAAGCCATAATATCTATCATACGAGTACTTAATTTATCATTGGACGCAAGCAGTCGTTAAATTACTTGGGATTTTACTGTTAAGTTTCAATGTCAAGGTGGAATTCGATAGATTTGACCTAACAAAGTTAGGCAAGAAATAAAAATTCATTATGAGTTTGGAAAAAATGTTTAAGGGGTCTTTGCGACCAAAGTGCAGCATTACTTTGAATGATCCCACTTTGCAGGGTTTATCTCTAATACTTTTAATAATTAATTAATATATTCTAATAATTAATTAATATATTTCAGTGTGAAACAGAGGACTTGAACATTTTAAAACGAGACATAATTGTTCAAATGTCAAGAATGTCAATAACACTTCGATATAAAAATATCGACTGAAATAGTCCCTGCTGCTATATGTATATTCAACTGTAGGTATTTTTTTCTCTTTTAAATAGTATTTGAGACGTATCTATATATTTATACGTGAAGCAAAAACTTGTGATTCGTTTTTAGGATACTTGCCGCAAACTGAGGAGTGTGAAACTATGCACGGTTACAGTTGATGTATAGAAGGATTATCAAATGCTAATATTTTGTTCAAATAATGCATAAAACATACCTAAAACGCAACTAAAAACGCATTATTCTACCTTGCATTTGACACAAAAACATACTTGATAAACGAAATAGAGCATTCAATGTCTTACTATGAAAACACTTATCTTCAAAAAAGTTAGATGTCTTTGTCAAAATATCCGCTATTGCTTTTAAATGCAGTTTCATTAATTGTGTCGTACGGTGTGTTCCAAAAATATTACAATTATTACAATTTATTTTTTTGAGAAATATTCGTGCTACTTTGGACAATATGAAATATAGTTTTTTAATTTAAATTACGGTTGAATTTCGACCATTGCGACGGGTGACTAGTAGACTGAAATAGTCTACTTTTAAACCCGATAACCGTAGGTGGAATTGATAAAACGCAAGTAAATCCGCGGGCAAAGCTAGTTTATAATTTACCAACAATATTAGAATAAAACGTAAGAATCTAATATCAATAAAATATTTTATGTGACTCAAAGGCCACGCTACAAACTTAGACCGTCCGTTACCCAGACTTGCTAGAAACCAATCAATCCGCGCTTAACTTTCTTAAACCTAGTTATCATCTGAAGATTATACTCGTTAAGGCAGAAAAGGCTATTCTATGTGTTTGCAATAAATTCGTCATATCGTTAAGTAGCTTACACATGGACTGTACATTGATTAACATTTATTGATGACGGACGAAAATAAAAATAAGATTATTTTTGATTATTTTGTTCGTGTGTTTTGTGTTTTCTGATTGTCTTTTTTATATAACGGTAATATATTAAAAGTTGTTAGGTCACTAAAGATAATTACATAAGATGATATTGTGAAATATTTTTAAAAAGCTTTCATTTCAATGCACTGAAAAGTATATTTGTGGTACTCAAAGCCATCATTTTATCGCATTGGACAATGTCATGTCAATCATATAGATGCAAAAGCTTGTCGCGAGACTTTTCAGATAAGATTTACTCAAATATAACCCTCTCGTTTCTTGAATTATTACTTCTACCATCTGGTATTTCTTTAATCATTTACCACATAAAGTTTGTTAAATTTTTCTATAACAAAACCTACAAGTTTGGTATTTTGCTACAAACTCAGCTAAGGGTTGATGCACACAGATCTTTAGCTTACGTGATACCGGGAGAGATTAAGCGAGCCTATCAAGGAGATCGCTCAACCGCCGCAGGATAAACCGCGAGGACGTATTCTTTTAATAACCATTTCCACTCACTGTGCTACACAAATAGCTAAAAAGATTAGGTACGAAGTACCATCTGCAAAGAAATTACAGTTTATTGTCCAAATATTTTGAGGTGTAAAATATAGCAAACAGGGGGAAATCGTTCTACTGCCAAACCTATTTCTAGGACGAAGCTCTGTATATTGATGCAGGGATATGATTGCCTGCTCACTTATACGCAACCATAATATCTGACATTGACTTCAGATACAACCCGTGTTTAATGAAGTTCTTGCAGATGTCCATTCTTAGTAACAACATATCATCAGGTAGACTGCGTGCTCGTTTGGTACTTCAGTGACATAAAAACGTCAGCAGTCATGAATACTGACAGCAGAGCTAATCACAAAAAAAATCTTGAGCATGTCATTCTCTAATCATCTACCACAAACATGTATTTTTTGAAGTTTCCTCATAAAACTTGCATGTTCGTTACTTTCAATACAAACTATGATAATGGATGGTGCACACAGATCTTTAGCTTACGTGATACCGGGAGAGATTAAGCGAGCCTATCAAGGAGATCGCTCAACCGCCGCAGGATAAACCGCGAGGACGTATTCTTTTAATAACCATTTCCACTCACTGTGCTACACAAATAGCTAAAAAGATTAGGTATGAAGTACCATCTGCAAAGAAATTTCAGTTTATTGTCCAAATATTTTGAGGTGTAAAATATAGCAAACAGGGATGTACTCGTTCTAATGCCACACCAATTTCCAGGACGAAGCTCTGTATATTGATGCAGGGATATGGTTGCCCGCTCACTCATACGTATGTATATGAGGCAACCATAATATCTGACATTGACTTCAAATACAACCCGTGTTTAATGAAGTTCTTGCAGATGTCCATTCTTAGTAACAACATATCATCAGGTAGACTGCGTGCTCGTTTGGTACTCCAGTGACATAAAAACATCAGCAGTCATGAAGACTGACAGCAGAGCTAATCACAAAAAAAAATCTTGAGCATGTCATTCTCTAATCATCTACCATGTATTTTTTGAAGTTTTCTCAAAAAATCCTGCATGTTCGGTACTTTCAACACAAACTATGATAATGGATGATGCACACAGATCTTTAGCTTACGTGATACCGGGAGAGATTAAGCGAGCCTATCAAGGAGATCGCTCAACCGCCGCAGGATAAACCGCGAGGACGTATTCTTTTAATAACCATTTCCACTCACTGTGCTACACAAATAGCTAAAAAGATTAGGTATGAAGTACCATCTGCAAAGAAGTTTCAGTTTATTGTCCAAATATTTTGAGGTGTAAAATATAGCAAACAGAGTGTACTGGTTCTAATGCCACACCCATTTCTAGGACGAAGCTCTGTATATTGATGCAGGGATATGGTTGCCCGCTCACTTAACATTAATATCAGACATTGGCTTTAGATACAACCCGTGTTTTATATGAATTTGCTTGCAGATGTCCATTCACAGTAACAACATATCATTAGATATACAGCGTGCTCGTTTGCTACTTCAGTTACATAAAAACATCAGCAGTCATGAGGACTGACAGCAGAGCTAATCACAAAAAAATCTTAAGCATGTCTTTCTCTAATCATCTACCACAAACATGTATTTTTTGAAGTTTTCTCATAAAACCTGCATGTTCGGTACTTTCAACATAAACTATGATAATGGATGATGCACACAGATCTTTAGCTTACGTGATACCGGGAGAGATTAAGCGAGCCTATCAAGGAGATCGCTCAACCGCCGCAGGATAAACCGCGAGGACGTATTCTTTTAATAACCATTTCCACTCACTGTGCTACACAAATAGCTAAAAAGATTAGGTATGAAGTACCATCTGCAAAAAAGTTGATGGTATTTGTGCAAAATGTACAGAACAGTTACAGTTTAAAGGAAGTTAGCAGGTGGGAGAACCAGTGTAGTTCGACTAGAGAAGTATCACCGCCACACCTATATCTTCTAAGTAGTTCTTACGTTTCGAGGGAAGGGTGTAATGACCATGGGCGGCAGTGACCGCTTACCATCAGATGAACTGCATGTTTGTTTGTTACTTAAATCAGATAAAAAAAATGTTACTCGTAGTCTATGTCGAGGTTCCAAGGTTTAAATTCCAGGCACGCACCACTAATTTTCTAAAATATAAGTGCTTTACGGTAGAGGAAATCATCTTTAGGAAACCTAAGCACTTGAAAGTGCTTAAAAAATATCTCAAAGGTGTGTAGGCAATTCGCACTTGGCCCGCACGATAGACTATCGTCTGACTGTAGATCGAACCCGGATCCATGTGCATGTCAGACCACATAATGATTAATCCACGACGAGGCTTCGAAACTGTTAATATGAATTATTTTCAATGCAAAAGTTCTTGATATTTCTTATAAAAAATTGAAATATATTTCAATCGCTGTGATACCTTGGACGGTGGTAGAACCAGTGTAGTTCGGCCGGGAAGTACCACCGCCACACCTATTTCTAGCGTGAAGTATTTCTTGCGTTTCGATAGAAGGGTGTGGTTGCTGGCACACTTTTATATGAGGCGACCATCTTATTCCTCGGGAGTAGCACCGCATCTGTGATTGATTTCAGATGGAACCCATATTCTGTATGAAGTTGATTACAGACGTCCATGGGCGGCAGCGACCACATACCATCAGGCGGACTGCATGCTCGTTTGCTACTTCAGTTAGATAAAAAAAACCATGTCTGTAATTGGTTTGCATAGCGGGTAAAAATGTAAAAAGCTTAGATTGAAAGCTTGGCGATCATAGTTATTTAAAATTGCTATAAATAGGTCGTATAACTTATGTAGTCTCCCGTCTACGTTATCTTCACATAATGAAAGGGTGCAACTTAATTTAACAGAGTTATACCATTAATTTTGTGTTTACTTAGATCGAGTCGCCGCAGAGGGAATATTTTACGCCAGTTAATTCTGGCAATAAAGGAAGTTTGGGTTTATAAGAGCCGAAGCGAACAATTTACGAAGTGTTTAGTTATTCCCAAAGATAACTCGGTCTTAAGCAAAATGTTGACGATGATATATTTTTGTAAACTATAACGAGTAACAATTATAAGTTTTTACTTCCAAAGTGTGGTATATACAAATTGATGATAAATATAATGAAAAAACTAAAGTTGTTTATTGAAATGAAATGAAATGTCTTTATTTTGTATAGGCCAACGGGGCACTTACAAATTGTCAATTACATTTTATTTTCTTACACTACCACCGGATCGGAAAACGACCTCAACTGAGACGATCCGGCAAGAAACTCAGCGGGTTTGTCTTTTTTCTTATTTATATCCATTTTTTGTATATAATTACTATCATGTTTTTTTTACATGGTATTCATTAATTATACACATGACGCTGCCAGAAATGAAGTCAGACAAAGTCTGCATCTTACTAAGTACCGTTCCCTCAAAGTAGCTGACTCCCGTATGCATATGACACTAATCACAATATGATAGTGATGAACGCACAAATATTTAAATTACTGGGTGTAACGAGTTTGAATTCTCTGATTTTTAAAGCTTTTGAGTGTATTAACTATCGCTTGCTTCAAGTCCGAGCATGTAGTCCACCTAAAGGTAACTAACTGTCCACTGCCAACCTTAGACACCAACCATATATATAACGGAGGTTATATCTAAAATTTATTATAGATGCATTAGTTCAATTGTGGTTTACAACTTTTCCACGTATGTTTATCAGGTGTTCACACCTTCCAAAACGCTAGAAAAAGTGTAGTAGTGGTTGCTCCCAGCAATCTGGGATGGATCGATAACCATCGTTCTGTCTTGCAATACTACAAATACCTGTCTCAATACTAGCAAATTTCGCTTGTTTTGCGGACCGTATCGAATAATGCGAGTTGCGCGGGCGCCGCTCAGCTTGGCTGATTTACTACACTCTTAATGAAACCTGTTATGTAACTGGAATTATTTATTATTTAGTCCTACCGGCCACTGGAAATTGCGGCTACTGTATTAGATAATAATTAACGTTGTAACCATCGCGTGGCGTCGCGTTCATTCATAGTATCGCTGTTTTAGTATTATTCGTTTATGTTTTTTAGTTGTGGATATTTTTAATGATCATAAGCCATATGATATCACCATAGAATAATACTCTCTCATCCTTTTTTACATCATGTGGATGTCACGACTCATAGGACACGAAAAAATTGCAAAATCAAAAGATAAATAATACATACATATTTTTTTTCATCTATATAATTTGGGAGCGTCAAACGATCATGAAGTCTCCCTGATGATGAGATTCTGTCAGAATTCAAATCGTGATTTCATCAGCCTACTGCTATACATCGTAAGTCTACTGCTATACATAGGCCTCCCCTAATCTGCACCACTCCGACCAGTCCTGAGCCATTTGATTCCAGCGGTTACCCGCCGTCTTCTTCAAGTCATCGGTCCACCTGGTCGGGGGACGGCCTACACTCCTTTTGCCCAGACATCTCCATTCAAGGCCTCTTCTATCCCATCGGTTGTCTTTGTGAATTTGTGATTGACTTTTCTAATCTCGGGAACTAATGTAGTCGACCCATAAAAATATGAGCCAGCAACCACACCCTTCCACCGACTCAAGAACTCCTTGACGATAGAAACAAGTGTGGTGGTGGTACCTCTCCGGCCGAACCATGCTCGTTCTACCACCCTATATATTGTTATATGAAATCAGAAGCATCATATTTTTTTATCTGACTGAAGTAACAAACGAGCATGCAGTCCACCTGACGGTAAGTGATTACTGCCGCCTATGGACATCTGTGATTAACTTTATACAGAACATGGGTTCCATATGAAGTCAATCAAAGGTGCGTTTCTACTCCCAAGGACATGTGAAAGTGTGCCGTCATATCATATCCTGACGTCCTTTCTTCTTTTAACATCATGGATATGTCACCAGTAACGTGATAAAAAACAAAAAATAATAAGGCTCCAATTATGAAAAATACTTTTAAAATACGTGTAATATGAAAGATAATGATGCTTTACTTTTACCTGTCTACGTGGAATATTCGCTTGATTTTATTTATGTATGTATGCAAGTTTTCTCTTTACAAACAAGTTGTTCAAGTAAGACATGCGCGTGCGCGTTCGCGTAACTACGTGTGTATTTCTTTCAATGAAATTTAAAGCCTCCGTGTGTAGAAAACGAAAGAGCAGCATATGTATTGTATTTTTATTTGTATTTTTATATAAATATTGAAGTAGCCAACGCATGCGTTCCACCTGGTGGTAAGTGGCGTTGACGCACATGGAGATCTGTTATTAACCCCTAATAGGATCAGTTACTCCCTTTCTGGACAAAAAGAGTGTAGGCCGCCCGACCAGGTGGACTGATGACCTGAAGAAGACGGCGGGTTGCCGCTGGATTCAGATGGCTCAGGACCGGTCAATTTGGTGCAGATTAGGGGAGGCCTATGTCCAGCAGTTGATTATCAAAGGCTGATGGATGGATAGGATCAGCTTACCTTTTAGGGTCAAAGATGCGTGGTGCGTACATGCCCTGTCCAGGTTAGAACGCCTCGGATAAGTAACCATCGGTAAAGTACCATAACTTTAAGATCAAAAATCATCGGAGCTTAATAATAACGGTGCGGTTAGTGGTCTCTGACACCCAATCTGTGTGACAACTGAAAAAAAAACATACGGCACTCGGGGACTGCCGCGGAAAAGCTATTGCATAGCATTTTTTATCAACTTACGCAATTATAATTATTTATTTATTTATGTAGTATTTTTTTTTCATATTAATTCAAGTTATTTTCTTTCATACTATGTACTTTCTCATAAACATTTGCTTACATATTTGTCCGATTTCCGAGCAGCTCGTCTCGATCCGTGCGAGCTTCGTACTGTGGTACCATATACATAAACGTTAAGCAAATGCTCGGCCGCACTACATAGTAGGCGTAGTGGGGGGTGTTAGGTTTTGTTCGTTACGAAATTTCTTGATTCGCTCACTGCGCTCAAAGCCCGCGATAAAAGCTATGCAATACCTTAAAATAGCGGTTTCACCTAAAGTCTATCACGGATGTATTACTACTAAAGTCTAAAGTCGCTCATATCAAGTGAGTCCTATTAGACATTGTTATTAATGTCTAGCCATTAGTGACTTTGCTTACTGATTACATAGTTGCATCTGAATATTAAAACCAGAAAGAACTGTAGTAACGCCGCCATACCTCTAACTTCGAGATCTTATCAATTTGATCTTTATACAAAAAGTACAAGTTTGCAATGACCATATTGCATGCTTCTGAAGATTAAAGCCAATTATCGTATAAAAATAAAACAAAACCGTAATCTACAAATCCCATATAATAACAAATGATTGCTTCAATCCATCTTTATATGCAAAACAGTGAATATTTCAATGTAATAACAATGTTTGCTTCATTTTTTCTATCGTTTAAATGAAGTTATATAGCAACATTGTGGCAACCTACCACCTTTTATGGTAAAGGAGCTACTTTCGATTGGACTCGACACAGATGTACACTCCCATTCTTAGTATATAATGAATACTGCATACTCCAGAGCTTAGAAATGTAGAGATTGACAGATTGATAGATACCTGTATTTATAGTGTATTTTAAATTAAACTTTAAAAAACATTAATGAAAAAATCTTTTGTAGCTTGTTAAACGGGTAAATGATTTTTAATTACATAATTATGATTTTTACGAGCAGTGCTAGCCTAATGGGCGAAACTTGCCCTTTCCACTGATTTTTCTGAAATACTAATTATGTGCGTATTAGAAATTAATTATCACTGCTTTTCGGTGAAAGAAAACATCGTGAAAAAACCTCTTTCTTAACATCGTGAGGAGTTCTTTAAAAAAGTTTTCGAAGGTGTGTTAAGTCCACCAATTCAAACTTGGCTAGCGCGGTAGACTATGGCCTATAACTTTTTCATTCCAAGAGAAGACGCGCCCAGCATTGAGACAATAATGGGTTGATGACGACCATTTACTTGGGAAAAAAATAATTATAAGGTAATTATAATATGCTGTTAGAGTTTTTATTAATAAATATTTACTTCTTAGTATCAGGTGACGTCTCCGCCTGACAACACATTTTACCTAATATACCCATATGACACGCAACGGGTTTCGGGTTCGATTCTCGACCACCTGAAGGTACCTGATGGTACCCGCACTAAAACTCCCCCGGTGGCCGTCCTCGACCCTAAAAAGGAGGACCTGATGGTACCCACCCAAATAATGAATTTAGACTTTTATTCGGGGTCTGGGTGTTAGTCCCTTTATGTATGTCCATGGCACCCAGGACACTGGAATAAATGCTTGTGTGGGTCTATTACTTTAGAAAGTGTTTATAGTGTTTCCAATCAAAATGTTTCATCAAACAATACAAACAAAAACAAAACAAAAGGTATAATAATGTTATTAAAACGAAAAAGGTGACATGTATAGATATTTCGTCGGCTCAAAACTTTATAGCGGTCATTAAAAATACGTATCTAAGTATCTTAAGAAATCTATCGGTTGTATAGTTAAGGGCCGCAATTAATTTTGTTTAAAATTCGGCTTAAAAATTTAAGGCATTCGCGAGTTTCGACGGCTGGATCAAGATTGGAAATCTATATAGAGCTGTTTATACACCTAAAAATACTTTTGGTTTCGAGAACACAAAAATATATTTTTTGTTTCTCAGAAAAAACACACAATTGTATTTTTTTTTTTGTAGAAACGACTAAGCAAGAAAATATTAACATTAGTAAATTGTGTGATTGTTAAAAGCAAATAAAAATATTTTGACACAACTAGGTTAAGGTAGGTTATTCTCGCGGCTCCGTCCACTTTGGTCGCGTCTACTACGGTAATAAGAATCGTATATTCCCACTCCTCTCCCCTCCACTTCCTCTCCCACACCCTTCTATTGAAACGCAAAAAAATGCTTCACGCTAGAAATAGGTGTCGCGATGGTACTTCTCCGGTTGAACTACACTGGTTCTACCTTCAGCAAAAGAGTAGTAGTAGTAGTAGTAATAGAGTATACATCTTCACACACTCGCATTTATAATATTAATAAGATTTGCAAAAATTCGTAAAAAAAAACAATGAGACTGGTAATAACAGCTCCATAAAATCCACATTGTTCGTAAAACCGCCCGAATGCCGCGCTGAGCGATCATTTTTTCAAGCGATCTCATCGCCCGGTGTTTATTTACTGTACACTTCCACTTCACTTTTTACCTTTATTAAAGAAGCAATTTATTAATGAAACAATTAATCAAGCTTATCGCTTCGGCATCGCAAAGGCGGTAAAGGCGTTTAAGGTACGTCTCAACATGCACCACGATACAGGTACGATACCAAAGAAATACTAAACACGAAGATATTGTAAGTACATATTGATAGGGGTTTAGTGATTTCAATCGATATACCACATATTGATAAAGCTGTAGTGTTAAGATTCTTTTTTCGAATTATGAAACATTGTTTTTTTTTATTGACAGTTGATTTTATTTTGTAATGAATAATATTTGCTTTTTTTGCCGTCTTGTTTTAAAAATAAAGCATATCATATATTATGCAAATCTATTGGGTTCCTATTTTTTTTTAATCCAGATAGCATTGACATAGGCCCTGAATATTTTTACCACACATAGTTTCGAGGAGTTTAAATTTTTAATGGGTTTCGTATACGGATATGCGTGGATCAATTTAGTACAGTGGATCACTGGACAAATTTACCAATTAATCTAGGTATAGATTGATTACTAATAAGTATTATATTAATATAGACGTAGACGAACAAAGCTTACCGACATAGCTCTCAAAATTAGCAAGCTGAAGTGGCAATGGGCCGGTCACATCGCTCGTAGGACCAATAACCGATGGGGAAGGAAGGTCCTCGAGTGGCGACCACGTTCAGGCAAAAGGAGCACAGGTCACCCCCTCACCAGGTGGATCGATGACCTAAAGAAGACAGCGGGAAATCGTTGGATTCAGGACCGCTTGGAGTGGCATCATTTAGGGGAGGCCTATGTCCAGCAGTGGACCTCAAAGGGCTGATGGATGGATGGATGGATGATATGACATATTGGTGCAACGGCAAACCATAATAACATACGCGTACTATGTAATGCTCACAAAAAAATAAAAGCTAAAAAACGGTACTACCTCATAGCATCGCATTTTGCTGAACGCAAGGTTTCCTCATAGATTTCCTCACTTTTTTACTATCTCATACGTAAATTAAGTTAACACAAATAACAAGGCATGACAGCAGTTCGGTAGTCATGAAATAATGGACGAACGTATGTAAATACTGACTCAGATCTACATACATCGATCTCGCAGGCTGGCTGATACGGGGCTTACACGACGTTGTGTTTGTCCATTTATACCGACACATGTTCGATGTTTGAAAATAACATTTAAAAATGATATAAAATGTGCAATTTTATTTTACAAAACTGAGGTCTAAATTTGAGGCACATAACTCTGCTTGTTTTCATTTTCATCATCATTGTTTTCATTTTTATCAAGGTGGTAGAACCAGAGTAGTTCGATCGGAGAAGTACCGCCATACCTATTTCTAGCGTGAAGCATTTCTTGCTTCTTTCACATGAGGCGACCATCATAGTCCTCGGGAGTAGCAACGCATCTGTGATTGACTTCAGATGGAACCCATGTTCTGTATGAAGATGATTAAAGATGTCCATGAACGGCAGAGTACTTCAGTCAGATAAAAAAAATGTGCGTTTCAGAGCTTAGTTACTTATTGTTTCAAAGAAGATGATACCCATATGCGTTAGAGCCCCCAATATAGTAGGAAGTCTAGCACTCACTTTGCAACGTAATTGACTACGTGTAATTGTATATGTGTCTTTTTCTGTCTCTAACTCATTATCAATTGGTTGATGACGAAATTAGGTGCTAGTCTTCAAGAAAGAAAACCTTTTGAATTCTCATGTCGGTGGAACCGTCTTCAAGTTGAGTAAGAAATTTATTGTTTTAAATTCAGTAAAAGTACATAATCTTGTTCGTGATTATGTCATCATCAAATTATATATGGGTTTCAATATAGTACTATAAACTTAAATATTCACATTAATCATGTTCGTTAAACATAAATTGCTGCAACTAAATATATTTAAATATATGTCGGCGCGACACCGCGTATATATATGACAAACACGTCGCCGAAAATAATTATTTTAGTTAGTTTAAAGATCGAAAATTGTTTGTTTATTAAATTAGCAATATTTAGTTATTGTCACTTCACCAAACATTGTTATAAAAAGGCGAGCGCCTGCCGATAGAAAAAGATTCTTTGTTTAACCGTCGAAGCGATCGGACCTCCTCAATTGTGAATAAATCGAAGAAGTTTATTCCTGTGTTTTACTTGCAATCTTCAAGAATGGACAGTAATGACCTCGACCATCCTGATGTCACGCGCTCACTCCGTTATATATAATATCAAACAAATTATAAACCTCAGTAAATTAAGTTCAAACTGATATTATTAATTACTTCGACTACTGAAACAAAACGTGTTTCATAAGCAACCATTGGTCAACCACACCATGTCTCTGAATGTGGGAATGTCCGCGGCTAGATCTTCTCAACTTGTTTGTGCGACGGTTTTTGCTGCTTCATTCCAGATTCCTTTTGTTATCGCCCTCCTAGTATCTCCGATGCAGCTTCCTGTATCATCTTGACTTGTCTGATGAGTTACAAACGTTACTTGAGTTCATTTTATTTAAATGCAGTTTAATTAATTTGGCTTTGCATAATGGTTAGTTATTAGATGTTAATAATTATTTAGACTTTCATCGATATAATAAAAATAAAAGATTCACATGACTGTAAATCACATATATATTTGCATAAATTATTTTCAGGGGAATGATAATAATTAATTATTTTTTGTCTGTATGTTTGTATTTGTGGTGGAAACTTTTTAACTCAAAACTACTAATTTTAAGTATTATGAACATATAGTCTGTATCTTGGGTAACATTCAATGTTTATTTTTAGTTTAAATATAGAGTAATGTTACATTCAAAGTAAATTTAGGTCTTTTTTTTTTGCTTTCGAGGGGGAAACCTTCTAAAGGTACCCGACGCCGTGGGAGCGACGCAGGGTTATGTGGGATTTTTACCGCACTAAAACCCCCCTGGTGGCCGTCCTCGGCGCTGAAAAGGAGGACTCCGGGATCTCGAAACGACTTCAACCGGAATCCTCCGAGCGCGCCGCCCCATCAGGCTCCTCCCAGCTGGGCGGCTGGGCCCACCGCTCCGTCTAGTCTTTACGACGGTATGCGACCACACATACTGCCGTCCTTCCCGGGATTGCCTGACCGAACGGTTCGAGCTCCCACTCTAGCCGTCTGCAACCCCGGAAGCCCCTTTTAGTCGCCTCTTACGACAGGCAGGGGATACCGTAGCCCTATTCTGACCCCGAGGCTACAGAGTAATGTAAATAGTAGATTCACTCAATTTGAAATATAGATATACCTAGAAATTAAATTAAAATTCCTAGCAACTAATTAAAAATACATACCTATTAGTTATGTGGACTCTCTGACAAAGTTATCAGTATACGATAAGAGATTATGTATAATCCCTTTGCGAAAGGCGCTATCGGTGAAGCATCGCGCTATCCGTCACGTCAGCTGACGCTTCCTGCGAGGTGATAAACCAGTCTACTCATTGTAATGCGACTAATTTATACAAAGAAATAAAATTGGAGTGTCTGTCTGTAATGTCTAAGTAACACTGTACAAAATGCATGTCAAAGTACTTTGACAAAAAAATGTATTCAATCACAAGTTATTACAATTTAAACTAAACGCCTTTCGGAATATGTGCAGCTAATTATTATGTATTATATTTATTTATTAAACTTTTGTCTGGCTGTCACTTGTCATCAACCCATTATTGTCCTACTGCTGGGCACGGGTCTTGTCTCAGAATGAGAGAGTTATAGGCCACAGCCCACCGCGCTGGCCAAGTGCGAATTGGTGGACTTCACACACCTCCGAGAACCTTTTTTTTTAAGAACTCTCGGGTGTGTAGGTTTCCTCAAGATATTTTCCTTCACCGAAAAGCAGTGATAATTAATTTTTAATACGCACATAATTTTAGAAAAATCTTTGGTGCTTGGGTTTAAACCTCGAACCTCCCGATCGTGAGGGCAAGTTTCAACAATTAGGCTATCACTGCTATAAAATAATCCAGTCAGCTACCTTTTATTTGACGTAACTACCTTAGTCCTTAGGAGTAGCAACATAAACTATTAATTTCCAATGGAACTGTTTGTTACCTGTACCTACTGAATCCAAAGGTTTCCCACTGTCATTTTCTGGTCATCGGTCCGCCTCATGGGGTGACCAATTGCTATGATTTGTTAAAGTCAGTTAACACATTCACATTTGTAATGTAGGGCGAGATACTGGAGCTAACTTTTGTAACCCATGTAAAAACAAGATGGCAAATAAAAATAAAAAAAAGATATACAAATAAAAAAAAGACAAACCCACTGAGTTTCTTGCCGGATCTTCTCAGTTGAGGTCGTGTTCCGATCCGGTGGTAGTGTAAAATATGTAACTGACAATGTATATACATATGTAACTGACAATTTGTAAGCGCCCCCGAAGGCTTATGCAAAATAAAGACATTTCATTTCATACCAATTTCGGTTATATGTATGTCATGTTGCTTTTAAAGGCGATGGATCCGCGTCATACGACTAGTTTACAAATTAAATACAATAAAATCTTTAAAATAATATTTCATTTATTTTTACATGCTGTACCGTAACTCGTATATCGTTGCTAAGAGAAACCTTTGTGTGTTTGTTAAACGATATTTATGTAAAGGGCGTATCGAAAAACAAATTTAAATGTAGTCACTAACATCTTATGAATAAATTCTCACACCTGTTTAACAGCAATAAATTTATATAACCTATTAGTAAATTTAAATACGTATGTTTAAGGAAAATATACTGCCTAGTGGAACAATTTTCTCTCACAGCCACGCCCTCTATCGGCCGATCTAACATGCATTTAAAAGGATATATCGTTCATACATGTCAGCAATTACTTTAGCAATATTATCGCTTTCTATCGAGTGAAACTCCCATACCTTTCTAATGCCGTGTCATAATTATAATTATGGCAATTACAATCATTTTTCGTCATTTTAATTAATAATTGCGATCGGATTTACAAACAGCTGTTGCATGATAAACAGTTTCTTTTGGATTTAACACTTTGATAAGGAGTTTAGTAATAAATATCTAAGTTGAATTCTAAGTAGGTATTGATCTGTATGTTTAGTGATTTTGTTAATTCGTTAATTTTGCAGGTGGTAGAACCAGTGTAGTTCGACCGGGGAAGTACCACGGCCACACCCATTTCTAGCGTGAAGCATTTTTTTGGGATTCAATGGAAGGGTGTGGTTGCCGGCACACTTTTATATGAGGTGACTATCATAGTCGTCGGGAGTGGCAACGCATGTGTGATTGACTTCAGATAGAACCCAAGTTCTATTTGAAGTTGCTTACGAAGATGTCCATGGTCGGCAGTAACCACTTACCATAAAGTGGATTGCATGCTCGTTTGCCACTTCAATCAGATAAAAAGAAATCGTACTAGGTATAATATATACTAATGCTCTTTACTAAATAATTAAAATTATTAATATGTATCAATTTAGCTATAATATTAATCTCAAATCATATATGTAGGTTGATTTGCTTCATAAACTTATTATATTAAATATATAGATTAAAATATATTTGTTTTATATTTTAAAATAATGATTATTTCAGCAAAATTTCTTTTTATAACATTTATATGCCTACCACAAATGATCGCCATCGCCCAGGGTTGACTGGCAGAGAATGCCATTAGCCATTAAGTTCACCCTTGTAACCCTTAGTATAAGGTGTTTTAAAAGTTTAAATAAATAAAAATTTTATTCCCTTACCATATTTGTTTGTTAAGACTGTACTTGCACAGAATTTGTTAGAAAATGTTCTCTGTACAAACAAACAAAGTAAGTATATAAAATTTAATTCTATTACTACAAACAATAACCATAAACCTAAAGTGGAATCTCGATTGGCTATTGACAGAGCCATCTCCCTAACAAAGTCACTCGGGAGCGAACAAAATCGTTTGCGAGCAGCATTGATAACTCAGAAGAAGCGCTTTAGGGCCCAATATTTAACTATTAATAGGTGATCATTCACTCGTACGCCCGAACAATCTATTAACGGCAACGTATGACGTGTCATAGGGCCTCACACCTCCAGCGCAAACTATTTAAACGAACAAACACGCGGTAACAGCCTGATAAATCGATTGGATTGACAATCGCTGCGGAACAAAGTAACGAACTTGTCGTACTGAGCGCGTTGTGCTGTCGAGAATGTTTTCAAACTTTTAAGCGAGAATAAAATTATTAGATACGTAGTATCAAGAAATGTGTGCGTGCGTCTGTGTGCGTCTGTGTGTGCACGCGCGCATGTGTGGGAGTTTATGTGAGTGTGTGTGAGTGTTGTGTGGTCATTCCAAATTATATATTTTATTCTAGTAATAAATAAATTTCGTAACATTTAATGGTATTTAATCACCTCACGGATTTTTTTCAGGTTTAATTCGATTTTCATGTTATCTGCGCTATTATTGTAATGACATGAAGCTTTGAACTGCATAAATTTACATGATGTTTATTTTCCAGAAGTATGTAAAATAATACGATGTGAAATAGTAAACGAGTCAGTCCACCTGATGGTAAGCGGTTACTGCCGGCCACCTGTAACCAACTATCGAACATGGGTTCAATTTAAAATCAAACAGATGCATCGCTTCTTTTCAGAGCTGAGATGATCGCCTCAAATATAAAACTTATTTAAATAGATATTGCGATGTTACCTTCCTGGTGCAAGCGTATTAGTTCTACCTGGTCTGCTTTAGATCAGCTTCAAACTTACTCGAGCAGAGTACAACAAGTGCAGCAGTCAGCAGGGATATATAGCACAATTGCTGCTGCTAATTTAAGCCGCGGCGCCTTATACAGTGACGGCGAGTGTAGAATCCGCACTCGATCGGCATTTGTATGACTGCTGCTAAAGAGTACTTCGACGAAAGCGTACAATACAATTAAGTCTGCACCACCTATAATTGTTATAACATTAGGGTAAACTGATATTGGTGGCCTAGGAATAAGTTACAAGATTGAAAGAGCAAACGAAACGAAGAAGTAACTACTTACTATGAGATGGACTGCATGTCCATCTCATAGTAAATGGTTACTTATTGCCATACATAGGTGTATGTATGTATATGTAACCGGCTTTAACATAGAACAAAGATTCTTTATATAAGTAGTCAATAAATGAAGTGTTTCTTCACTTGAAGAGCAAGATGGTCATTTTATATACCTAACCAAATCAGTGTTCTGACATCCACGCCCTTCCATCGAAATGTAATAACTATCTTAAGCTATACATAGACGTGGTGGTGGTACCTTCTCCGTCGAACAGTAGGTACCGTCTGATTATACCTTTATATCTTTACAGTAGCTTTCAAGTCACTCGCGCACAGTGAAACAAGTGCAGCAGTCAGCAGGGTTGTATAGCACAAATGCTGCTGCTAATTTAAGTCGCGGCGCCTTATACAGTGACGGCGAGTGTAGAATCCGCACTTGATCGGCATTTGTATGAGTGCTGCTAAAGAGTACTTTGACGAACGCGTGACCGTGTTCCTTCACTTGAAGAGTAAGATGGTTACTTTTTATACCTAGCCGTATCAGTGTTCTGACAACCACGCCATTCCATCGAAATGTCATAAATACCTTGTGCTACATATAGACGTGGTGATAACACCTGCTCCGTCGAATATAGACAATACGTTTATATCTTTACAGTAGCTTTCATCTCAGTCGCGCACAGTGAAACAAGTGCAGCAGTCAGCAGGGTTGTATAGCACAATTGCTGCTGCTAATTTAAGCCGCGGCGCCTTATACAGTGACGGCGAGTGTAGAATCCGCACTTGATCGGCATTTGTATGAGTGCGCTAAAGAGTACTTTGACGAACGCGTGACCAAATAGGGTTAGAGCGAGGTGAAAAATTTGCTCCTTGCCACCCTTAATTGGGTGTTTCTTAGTACGCAGATGCTGTGATCTATTTTAGAATAGGCTAGAAACTAATTGTTTAGGGGGCTTGATTTGGTATGTTTATAAGTTTAAAAGGGTTTTTGTCTAAGCGGAAAAGGTATCTTATTAAAGAAATATAAATAATAACAATAGGTTAATTATTAAATATTTCTATTTAAGAAAAAAAACACGCTTTCTACACTCATAGCCCCACAGTAGGATTTTCTCCTGTGTAGGTACACAAGACGAATACACAAATACCCAGACTCAGAACATGAATCTAAACTCATCATTCAGATGCCTGTCTGGCCAAGAATCGAACTCGGGACCCTTTGCACGTCAGACCGGTATGGTAAGTGCTCCGCCACGCGGGTCGTCAATAATTAACCTAATATCGAATAATTGCTTTAATTATAAGTAAATTTGTCTATTATAGGTATCGATATGAAATAGATATACAATGTGTTAAGCATTAAGTTATTATAGGTTTATCGCTATTCTGTTTTGGGTACCGTTATGAAGGGGTTTTAATTCGAGTAGCAACGCATTTTTGGGCGTTTTGTAGTTTTGTAGCGTTTTGTAGTTTGGCTATTTTTAACAGAATTTTATGTTTTTAGCCCCCAATAAATTGTAGTTTAAGTACATGTTTTTACATTTTTCGCTTAATATTTTTAAGCTATTGGGTATTTTATTTTTATGAGTTAAAATTAATTTATTTAACACTTCCAAAGATGTTGCAGGTAAAAAGTAGCATAAAGGGGAATATATTTATTTAATGGTCTATTTTCTGTGGATATTAAATAGAAGGTTTAATTTGATATTCTTATAAAATGATAAATAAAATCGTATTACCTTTCTTTTGATAATCAGGAACCATGCTTAAAAGTTGTTAGAAAATATCCTTCTTTGGCACTCAGGCACATAACAATTTAATAAAAATGTATAACAAACGAAACATGTAAATCAACAAAGACACGTACAGAAACGTAATCGAAACATGGAACCAAGAACTGGATCTAAACGTAATCCCGGATTGTAATGACGAGAGATAAGCGCTCCTTATCCTGTGATTTTAATTGGCGCATTTATAGACTCGTTTTGTGTTGAGTCACATAGTATAAAACAAAGTCGCTTCTCGCTGTCTGTCCCTATGTACGATTTTGATGCAGTTTTTTAATAGATAGCGTGATTCAAGAGGAAGGTTTTTATGTTTAATACACGTATAATATAGTACAGAAACACTGATAATTTTATATTTTTGACTTTTAGCCGGAACGAAGTTCGTCGGGTCTACTAGTAAATAATATAACAATCTTTACTAGCATTTGCCATTATATTTATATTCTACTAAGCATTGATTCTAGAGTATTTTAATCTTCTTAATGTTATAAAAACGGAAGTTTGTGAGGATGCATATGGCATACGTGTCTGTTACTCTTTCGCCTAAAAGCTACAGGTCGGTTTCACTGAAATTTGGCAGACATGTAGATTATGACCTATATTATTATACGCATATACTTATTACCGCGGTAGACATGACCAATGCAGACAAAGGCGCGGTTATAACCTAGTATGAATATATATATAGTATGAATATGTAGTTGAACAATGTGTACATTCAATCCACTAATCGAGTGTCGCAGAACAATCTAGATCATAATAGATTCGCGTCGACACCGTTTGACGAGGGCAGTGCGTTCAGTGTCACGTTTAATACGTTCAATACTTCGTCTGAGGGATTTTGATCATTTATATAATTTATCCAACAGGACAACACTACAACATTTATCTACAGCTAGAGTAGCGATACAACAACTAGAGCAGTGATAGCCTAATGGTTGAAACTTGGCCTCTCGATCGGGAGGTCCGAGGTTCAAACCCAGGCACCACTGATTTATGTGCGTATTAGAAATTAATTATCACTTGCTTTTCGGTGAAGGAAAACATCGTGAGGAAACCTACACACCCGAGAGTTCTTAAAAAAAAAGTTCTCGGAGGTGTGTGAAGTTCACCAATTCGCACTTGACCAGCGCGGTGGACTATGGCCTAAAACTCTCTCATTCTGAGAGAAGACTAGGGTCTTCATGGTCCCAGCAGTGGGACAATGATGGGTTGACGACGTATGAACAATGTTTACGTTTAATCCGCTAATCGAGTGTCGCAGAACAATCTAGATCATAATAGATCCGCGTCGACACCGTTTGACGAGGGCGGTGCGATCAGTGTTACGTTTAATACACTTTGACTGAGGAGTTTTGATCATTTATATTTTTAGTTTTCTTTTTTTTATCTGACTGAAGTAGCAAACGAGCATGCAGTCCACCTGGTGGTAAGTGATCACTGCCGCCCATAGACATCTGTAATCAACTACATAGAGAACATAGGTTTCATCTGAAGTCAATCACAGTCCCGAGGCGACCATCATAGTCGATGGTCGCCTCATGTGAAAGTGTGCCGGCAACCACACCCTTCCATCGAAACGCAAGATATGCTTCACGTTAGAAATAGGTGTGGCGGAGGTACTTCTCCGGTCGAACTACACTGGTTCTACCACCTTCAATGGTATAAATAAAGTATAGTTTTTATACTTGTTTGTAACGTATTAGTATTCCAAAAAGTGGACTCAATTAAATATTAGGATCGTATTTACTTACTAATTAACATTAAATCGTAGACTTAAACATGCGTTAGTAAAACAAAGAGTATGAACATATGTAAAGTTCTATGTATTAAATCGAACTAGCCACCCGTCGCTACGGCCGAAATTCGACCGTAATTCAACTCAAAAACTAAAGTTGATATTTCCCAAAGTAACACGAATATTTTCACATTTAAATAAATTGTATTATGTTCGAGTTTTTTTCAATACACCAGTTTAAAAGTGAAAGGAGGATTTATTGACTAACATATTTAAAAGCAATAACGGGTATTTTGACAAAGTCATCTAACTTATTTGACGTTGTGTGTTTCCATAGTAAGACAATGAATGTTTTATTTGTTTATTATATAGGTATGTGTTTGTGTCAAATGCAAGGTAGTGTGTGTAATGTGGTTTTAGTAGATTTTATGTTTGTTAAGTGCATTATTTGAAAAAAATATAGCATATAGTAATCCTTTTCTACATCAACTGTAACCGTGCAAAATTTCATACTCTTCCAGCCGCGGAAGTTTCTTAAAAACGGACCACAAGTTTTTGCTTCACGTATTAATATATAGATACGTATTTAACTTTAAATTAGTTCTACGCTCACACACATTACAACTATTCGCTGGTAATAGTGGCAATATCATGATAAACGCAGCCAGCAATACATGTATGCAACGAAATATTCTTGTTAAAGACGTCTACTTGCCACATAATGGATGGTAGAGCGTTCCGGTATTTTCAATAAGACTCGAGAAATTTCCTTGTAGAAAGCCGTGTCATTTTAGTCGGTTAGCATGCGTGTTTATCACATGTACTAGTGATGTTAGGAATATTCCCATTTGCATTTGCATTCGCAAGAATTGTGCGACTGTTTTGCGAATATTGATTTTCGGTGAAATATATAATCTATGTCGGAGACAATGATGGGCGAGCGGGGTCAGACATCATTCGTATACTGTTATTTTTTTTATCTGATTGAAGTAGCAAACGATCATGAATTCCACCTGATGTTAAGTGGTCACTGCCGTCCATGGACATCTGTAAGCAATTTCATATAGAACATGGGTTCTGTCTGAGGTCAATCACAGATGCGTTGTTACTTCCGAGGACTATGATGGTCGCCTCATACAAAAGTGTGCTGGAAACCATCCATCCAAAAAAACGCAAGAAATGCTTCACGCTGGAAATAGGTGGTTCGGTGGTACTTGCTCGATCGAACTACACAGATTGTACCACCCGTAAAAATTGCAGTGATTTGCAAGAAAAGGTCGCCAGACCCCAAATTGAAATCGAATTACAGTTTGTTGAACAAAAAGAAGGTCACCAAATCTAAATCATCCGATTCGAAAAGTAATTCGAAAGCGTAAGAGTAATTCGCATTCGCATTTGCAAATGTTCATATAGTAATTCGGTACATCACTAATATGTACTTATTATCTAGATTTGTTGCATAAGCGAGAACGGTGTTCACACGCCTATAAGTGGTATTACCCGTATTAGTTTCATTCAGTGGTATGGTAGGATGTTGTGTCGACAAATTTATCACGGTTCTTAGGAAGTGCGCTGCGTTTTCTCTCACCTTATAGCTATGAAACAAACGCTTTGTGATTTCTAAAATTGAGCGAATTTCAGTTTGACGACCCGCGTGGCGCAGCGGTAACCGTACCGGTCTGACGCGCAATGGGTCCCGGGTTCGATTCCCGGCCAGACAGGTATCTGAATGATGAGTTTAGATTCTTGTTCTGGGTCTGGGTGTTTGTGTATTCGTCTTTGAGTGTGTCCATGGCACCCACGACACAGGAGAAAATCCTACTTTGGGGCTATGAGTGTAGAAAGCGTTTTAAGTTTTTTTTAAGTAAGTTTAGCTAGAATTTGCAGCCTTATAAGAACAGACACATCCCTACATTTGTTTTAACGTTCATCGCTGTACAGGTGGTAGATCCATAGTAGTTTGAATAAGGTACTACCGCTACGCTTGTTTCTAGCGGGAAGCAATTTTTGCGTTTCGATGGAAGGGTATGGTTACCGTGTCACTTGTATATGAGGTGAACATCTTAGTCCTCGGGAGTAGCAACGCATCTGTGATTGACTTCAGATAAAAACCTTATTCTATACGAAGTTCCTTACAGATGTCCACGTGCGGCAATGACCACTTATCATCAGGTGGACTGCATGTTCGTTTGCTACTTCATTCTGTTAAAAAAACCTTGCACTGTTATACGAATGAGGATAATTTTGTGGCCCTCGATTTAGGCTGACTGTTCATAAGGTACGAGTGATAGTTGCATCAGATCCTATATCCTCCTTTTGTTTATTGAGCAATTGTTTAAACCTTTGTCGCTAAGATTTCCAATTTGTTGTTTGCAACCGAAAAGAGAACCGAAAAATCTGCCAGTGTTAATTTTAATAAACTTTTTCAATGCTTTTAAAGTAAGAAACAAGTACGCACTCCATCTGAAAGGAAGTAGGTAGTCATCTGTGGATCCACTACATCTAAATGGATAGCTCCTTGATGTATAACTCTGCATCTATCTGAACTGATTGTTTCCGAGGTGATTAAATAACCACATGTTCCCCGTTAAACCATATTTGTCCAAACATCTCGAAAGCATCTAAACAACTACCGAACATTTGATTTTTTTATCTTATTAAAGCACACGAGCATGCAGTCCGCCTAATGGTAAGTAGTCACAGCCACCTATGGATTCTGCAAGCAGCTTCATATTGGATATATGGGTTCTATCTAAAGTCAATCACAGATTCGTTGCTACTCCCGAAGGCTAAGATGGTTACGTCATATAAAAGTGTGCTGACATACTATTAGTTGTAAGCATTACTAAATACACCAATTCGCACTTGGCCAGCGCGGTGGACTATGGCCTAAAACACTCATTCTGAGAGAAGACCCTTGCCCACCAGTGGGACAACAATGGGTTGAAGAGATTACTAAATAAGTAATTCTATTTGGTCATAATACTCAACTTACAGGTTGACTATCGTTACTACAAATAGCCAGCCTTGCATTAGCATAGCATTTGCAAGCCACTTTGTCAATGTTTCCATAAGTCAAGTAATCAATAATAAGGGTAATTTGAACTCTTGAACTCATGAAACATTTAAGTTACATACGGAAGGTCGCCGTTAATGTTAATAGAGTCATTGATAACTTAAATTGGACAATTAATTCTAATCTACGTGCATATGTTAATTACTTAAGTTCGTATTATGTTAATAAGTGGACAGTGTTATGGTACATTGATACTGACTTACTGATAACAGTATGACTCCCTTGCCACACCTTTCAGACCAGAACATGACATATAACACTGTTATTAGGCAGAAATATGTTTGGCGGTGGTTTTTCAGAATCAAACTGCAAAGAGTTCCGTCACCTTTTAAATTCAATTATATACTATCAAAAACCGGCGAGCGTGAGTCGGACTCGCGCACTAAGGGTTCCGTACTATTGTCTAAAAGAAACGGAAAAAATCACATTTGTTGTATGGCAGCCCCCCTAAAATATTTATTTTATTCTGTTTTAACGTTTTTTGTAATAACGGCAACTGAAATATATCATCTGTGGTAATTCCAACTGTCTAGCCATTACGGTTTATAAGATACAGCATGATGACACACAGACGGCCAGATGAACAGATAGACAGCGAAATCTTAGTCAATTACTAAGATTTCGCTCGTTATATTTTTGCCCTTTGAGTACGGAACCCTTAAATTACCCTTTGATTATATAGTATCAAATCTATCCAGTCCTGGTAGAGTCCCGTGCGTCAACAATAGGGGGCCGGGAGAGACCCAATTGGGCTATTGTCTCTATTGCCGACACCCGTTCCCACTGCTCGGTTCCTTCCTTTCATCGTATCCTTTGTCATAGCGTGGTATACTCACCGTCCTTCTGGCTCAATACGCAATTCCTCTATACTCGTATATGATAAATTAAAAAATTGAGATTTCGGTTTGTGTCAAATATCCTTTGCAAAAGATTACTAAATAAAAATCGATTGATCGAAAACTTAACCTTCATGTAAGTAACCGTCCACACACATACATATCTTATATATGTATAAGATCTTTATAGAGAAGGGGTTCCTTTCGAAATAAATCATACTTGCGTAGTCTTTTTTTTTATTTCTCGAGTGGAAAACCTTCAATAGGTACCTGGCGACGTAGGGTTATGTGGGCTTTTTACCACACTAAAACCTCCCGGTAGCCGTCCTCGGCGCTACACAGACGGCTCCGGGATCTCCAAAGGAACGCAACCGGAGTCCTCTGAGTGCGTTGCCCCATCGGGCTCCTTCCAAATGGGCGGCTGAGCCCACCGCTCCGTCTAGTCTTCACGACGGTATGCGACCACACATACCGCCATCCTTCCTGGGCATCGACTGACGGAACGGTTCAAGCTCCCACTCTAGCCACCCACAACCCCGGAATCCATTTTTAGTCGCCTCTTACAACAGGTAGGGGATGCCGTAGCCCTATTCTAATCCCGGAACTATAGGGACACTTGCCTAGTCTAGTCCTACACTCCTAAGGACTACGATTGTCACATGTGTAAGTGAGTCTGCAAGCACGCCTTTCCATCAAAACGCAAGAACTGCTTTACAATAGAAATATGTAGAAGGAATTATGGCTCCCCCCAGCCGCAACTCACTCTTTCTACTTTGCGAATCTCTCTTAGTCTCTCTTCTCACCGTGTCTTATTTCCTCATACTTTTAATCAGTTGCTACTATCTCCTTACTCGACACCATGCACTTAATTTTGATTCATAACCCATAATAATATTAGAAAAATTACATCACTAATTCAGTTTTGTATTACAACCCATTAAGGTTTAATGGAGGTATCTGATTGACCGTAGCCGCTACCATTTTGGGTAATTATAAAATATTAGATACTTACACAGTTATTTAGTAGATTGGGAAAAGCGTGAACAGTTAGAAAAAGATTTTGGTATTATATTACACGCCTTAATAGCTTAATGGTAGAACTAGTTGTTTTCGTCGGTACCGCTCGTATAAGTATATATACTCTTTACTCTTTCTACACTAATAGCCCCACAGTAGGATTTTCTCCTGTGTCGTGGGTACCATGTACACACACAAGACGAATACACAAACACCCAGACCCAGAACAGGAATTTAAATTCATCATTCAGATACCTGTCTGGCCGGGAATCGAACCCGGGACCCATTGCGCGTCAGACCGGTATGGTAACCGCTGCGCCACGCAGGTCGTCAAATATATACGAGTGGTACCGACTATAGTTATTGCTAATTTTATGTATACTCGTATAGTTATTGCTAATTTTACATTATTTTCCTCTTCTTCCAGGTTCAATGCTCGGTAAGGCAAACATCTCCACAATTAATTTAAATTTCTGTGATATATTTAGGTGCATAAAAAAATTCAATAGCTTAGTGTACGGTTGTGATTTATCAAATACATTTTTTTGTAATACATCGATTTCTTCAAATAATTGACAAATTATAATTTTTCCATCCATCAGTACTTTGAAGACTGGATCGATAAATAGTTATTGTAAAAGAACCTAAATGAATCCTAAGCTAATTACACTCAATCAAAATATAATATGAAATCCAAAAGTTATTCCATAAACTGTTATTATAACATATTATACTTATATAACTATATATAGGTATATAACTATACCATGAATGCATTAAACAGACTTTGAGATCCACTGCTAGACATAGCCAAATTTTGCAAATACTCACCGTGTTTATGATTATAATTGTCGTCAATTTATTATTGTCCCACTGCTGGGCAAGGGTCTTTGCTGGGCAAGGGTCTTCGCTGGGCAAGGGTCTTCGCTAGGCAAGAGTCTTCTCTCAAAATTAGAGAGTTTTAGGCCATAGTCCACCGCGCTGGCCAAGTGCGAATTGGTGGACTTAACACACCTCCGAGAACTTTTTTTTAAAGAGCGCAGCGGAGAGCAATAATAGCCTAATGGTTGAAACTTGACCTCTCGATCGGGAGGACCGAGGTTCAAACCTAGGCACACACCACTGATTTTTCTAAAATTATGTGCGTATTAGAAGTTACTACTGCTTTTCGGTGAAGGAAAACATCGTGAGGAAACCTACACGCCCCAGAGTTCTTTATTGAGTATAATTATAGCTTAATTTTATTAAACACTATTTGTAGTAACCGATTTATTTCTAATTCGTCTTCAAGTTAAATAGAAGGAAACACTACAAAATAGTTTCATTCAAATTAAGACAAGTTAACAAATATATCTTTAAACAACCATTCATTTATAAACGAATATGCATGATTGATTCGATAAAATTAAATTCGTATTAACCTACATATATTAGAAACATGTGGAAATAAATAATTTATCGTGAATGCTAATAAATAATTGCAGATCGATCGATTATGCCGGCGAAACGCAGTGTTGCTCAATGAAATTAAATGTTAGTATAAACAGGATGTAATTTTACATTAAAGAGCGGTCACAACGACCATGCTAGACTTTTTTCATACTGGGTACAGGTATATCACACATGAAAGAAGAGAACTTAGGATTAGCTTCACCATGTTGAAGATAGAATTTTATAATTTGAGTCCAGAGACACCAACTTTTTTATCTGATTGAAGTAGCAAACGAGCAGGCAGTCCACCTCATGGTAAGTGGTCAGTAAGCAACTTTATGTTGAAGTCACAGATGCGTTGTAACTCTCGAGGAATATGGTCGCCTCATATAAAAGTGTGTCAGCAATCACACCTTTCCAGTGTGTCAACCACACACTTCAATCAAAACGCGAAAACTGCTTCACGCTAGAAATAAGTAAGACGGTGGTACCTCCCTGGTTGAATTACACTGGTTCTACGACCTTCCACCATTTCTTTCTAATAAGAGTGGTTCAACTGCATGTAGATATGCAGTGCATTCTGATCTGCATTTTGTGGCAGGAATAGGAGATACTATTCGATGAATAAATATAAACGGCTCACAATTCTTATCAATGCGTCTGTAGCTAACTTCTAAATCTGGAGATATTAGAGATTATCAGATGATATTAGGTGCAGTTGTTACAAATCGTCAGTTGGACTGCATTTCCATTTGCTACTACCGTATGCCAATTAATGGAAGGATGTACAAAATAGTGGCTAGCTTGTGTTTGATTTTCTAGACCCACTCATACTACCTTAATAAACTTTTGATGTCGTTGTCGTTAACACATTACTGTCTCGCTACTGAGCACTGATCTACTTTCAGTGAGACGTTTTTAGTTTATACGCCGTGACACTTTTTGAGCTTTGTATGATACTCTTCTACCAGTCTTCTACCACCTTCTACTATATTTATTAATAAGAAACATAGATGACAATATAAATTCTGTTATCCCTGGCTAAGATTTGTTTGTCTCAGGATCAGAATAGAGCAACAGCATCCGTCCTGTAAGCACTCCCGGAAATAAAAGCGATATCAGTATGTGTAGCCGCATAAATACCGATTGGTGTGGTGCTTAAACTCCTGCCTGGGCATTTTTGAAGGGGTAACTCGCTCAGAGGATTCCGGTTACGCTTCTTTGGAGTCCAACTCTGCAGCAATCCTTCCGCAGCGCCGAGAACGGTCAGCGGGTGGGTTTTAATGGGTAAAAATATTTTGACCTGGTGCCTACGTCACCTTTCCTCCACCGCACCACTCGCCGAAGGATGAAGTTCCATCCAAATCAACGGGACCCGTGGCGGTTCTCCACGGTCCGGTTTGCACGCTCGTTTCTGCCACTGAAGTGCAAGATGTGAAACGAGGTTCCTCCTGAGGTATTCCCATGGCGTTATGACATAGGGCTCATCAAAAAATAGCCAAGCGTCGCTTCTACGATAACAGATAAGTTTTGAACGTTTCCCCCGTTGATATGATATTAATTTATATGATTTTTTTGTGGTGTAAGTGTGTTATCATCTTAATAATTTATAACATGCATATCGATGATGCATAGGATTAAGGCCTTGATAACTTTTTTATTACTTTTACTATAACAATCATTAGTAATACTACTCTTTACTAGTAACCTATTTTTAATAATTTTATTGTAATGAACATAAAGATTTTATTACCTTATCATATTATGTTTAAAATTTGGTAGAAAGAATATGATCCGATCATAGAGGAGGAGGAGGATATCGCCATCATACTCTTATGTTTATTTTTTTAATAAAAGGATATGGTTGTTGACTCATATTCATATTAGTCTTAACCATCTAAGTTAATCATCTTAGTTTTCGGACGTAACAACGCATCTTTGATTATTTTTCAAAATGACCCATTATTCTACATAAAATAGATTTCCATGATATATGATCGGTTACCGACAGATTTTTTCTGTATCGTGAATGCCATGGACCCACACAAACACCCAGAACATAAATCTAAATTCATTATTTACATGTCAGCCTGGCCGGAGATTGAACCCAGAACCCTACGCGTATATGACATGGGGACTATTCCACCAAGCGAACCAAAACTAGGTCGCCAATGTGATTAAATTTTTATTTACCTACCTACAAAGTATTATGCAGATGTTGTTTTCTTAGCGACAATGTGGCGACATTCTCATGTTAGCTCATAAAGAGTCCAAAATGATGATGCAGATAACAAAGGGCTGCCGGTTTTAAGAACATTCTTGGCAATTTGCATAATTTCTCTGAGAATTTATTCGGAGGGAGGAGCTCCTTGAGGAACTCCATGTTACAAAAAGAATATACAAAACTCTTTTTTTTATAATATAATCTTATTTATATAACATTTTAAAGGCGAAAATGCGTGACAATGAACTCGTGAGTATTTTTTAATTTTTCACTCAAAAACAGTCGAATTTCGCTAAAATTTGGCAAACAGTGTATGTAGATTAACACTTAGGATTACTCATTATCGTGGGAGGTGTAATCGAAGCGGGCAAAGACGCGGGAACAACTTAGTCAAGATTTATTAGACACTGTTAGAAGACACTATTGACACTATTGAGAAGAATTTAATATTTTTAATCTAATTTATAACTTAGAACATTGTGCCATTTCATGTTTCTCGAGTAATGTACAATATTCTCAAAAGTGTGTGCAGTGTGAAAGTGTAAGTGCTCAAATGCACTTACACTTTACAATGAGATAGATTGTAGACTCTTTTGTTTTCTTGATGAAGTCTGAGTCCATGAAAAATGTATAAAAGCTACTTACAATAAAAAAAAACGAACGCTCTGTAATCCACCTGTGGTTCTGGTGGATACATTCTGAAAATTTATAAGATTTTTTTAGTCTAGTAATATTTAAATAGCGATGGTTTATGAAGGTAAATGGATGTTTGTAAGTCTTTCCAAGCAACAACAGCAAGCAACTTTATTTGTATATCAGAATTAACAGCCGTTTGTTAATTTCATCTGAAGTGCTATCCTACTTGATTTATCTTTTGTCCTAAATACGTTACTAAAGTCTTTGTACCCACTATACTCTCCAAAAAGCATTAAGCGTTTAATAAATTTTATAGCGAAATTATAATGGGGGCAATCGAACTTTTGCAGTTTAACAACGAAGAATTTTTTCATGGTGATTAATACTTAATATGGGGTACAACCCATTATTATCTCACTGCAGGGTACGGGTCTTCTCTCAGAATGAGAGAGTTTTAAGCTATAGTCCCACGTGGCCAAGTGCGAAGTGCACGTAATATAATACAATTTATTGTACACCGAAATTATTGATATCAAAATAGCAGACACAAAAATTAATATACCTGCCTAATAGTCGGCTTATCATTAAATAATTGATCTCGATTAGATAACCGTTGTTAAGAAAAAAAATAGATTTCCTCAAGATGGTAACACTTTTGAGGATAACACTTGTAACAGCAGTGCGATCCTATGTTCTCCTTTTGAAGGGTGAGGTATGGAAGGGTGAGATGAGGTGAGATATACTTAACCGAGGCATTCCAACTTAGTCCTTAGGGGTTAGGAACGCATTTATGTGTAACCCCGGGGATATTTTCTGACTCTGATTTTATCTGAAGTTGATTACAGATGTGCATTGGTGACAGTGGCCATTTACCGTCAGTTGGATTGCATGCTCGTTTGCTACTTGCATATTACAAAAAACTACAAAAACAAAAATAAACACAACATTATTATGCCACATTTTAAGTAATACTATAGACATATAACCGTAAAGTTAGCTCGTAGAAACGTGTTAAATTGTAGCGATTAAGTTGATGCTCCGGCGGCTCAACTGAGCATTCCGTGTGCTTTAATTGCTCCAAGCGGAGATCTGTCCGCTCGATTGCAGCTTCTCCATTAGTATCTGACTTATAAACTGAAATGCTCTTTTGTCTTATGAATGTGCGAGGGGTATTTGTTTGTTAATTTGTATAATACGCGTTATATTGGTAATTATTATATTAATACGTGAAGTAAAAACTTGTGACGCATTTTTAAGTATGTAGTATATGCCGCAGACGGATTAGTATGAAATTTTTCATGGATATAGTGGACGTAGAGAAGGAGTGCAGAATGTTAATATTTTGAATAATACATAAAACATAGAACTCAAAACACATTACACACACTACCGTGCATTTGTCACAAAGACATAAATAATAAATGAAGTAGAACATTCAATGTCTTACTATGAAAACACATAATGTCAGAAATGTCAGTGTCTTTATCAAAATACCCGCTATTGCTTTTAAATGCAGTTTAGCTTATTAAAACTCTTTTTATATTTAACGGGTGTATTAAAAATTACTTCAAAATGATTACATTTTATTTGAATTAGAGAAACATTTGTACTACTTAGGACAATATGAAGTTTAGTTTTTGAGTTGAATTACGGTCGAATTTCGACATAATATTAACAATTATATGATTGTTATCGGCAAAACCTAAAACGGGGATGACACATTTTAGTCCTATGAGACGGATAAGACGAGTGTCATACTTACCTACTTCTTTGAACCGAATATTATGAGTTTCACACCTTTATAAAAAAATAAAAATATAATGGATGATAAAATAAAAGTAGTATATTAGAATTCGCTTTCTAAAACAATGAAATCTTGAGCATGTATAAAATATTTTTTGGCGTAGTACGGTAATGTAAGTTTGATATAAATACGGTCTACAAAACCAAAGACACAGAACTGTAAAATAATCTTTTATATAAAATTGGTAAACAAGTGGACATGCAGTCCATCTGATGGTAAGTGGCCACTTCCTCCCATGGGCATCTGTATACTACTTCACATAGAATGTGTTCTGAATGACGTTGATCACAGATACGTTGCTACTTCCGAAGACTAAGATGGTCGCATCAAATTTCGTAGAAAAGTTTTAAATCATGGCGATTAATTTCATCGGCCGACGACTCAATTGAGCGTTCAGTATACTTTAAATGCTTGAAGATGAGATCTGTCTACTTGATTGGCGCTACTTCATTCTATCCAATTTATTAACTGAAATTTGGTTTTAAGTAACAAAATTGCGACCGCTAATTTTACTTATTATTTTTACTTTATTTCTGGGTCAGAGTCTAGATTTTTATAGTTTAGTGCACATTTTGATCCTTCGAGCATATCTATACTATTGTCTATATTTAAAACAAAAATGTCAAAAAAATATTTAAATATCGAAGTACGGTTAACCATATATTATAACATGAACCGTAACTGGCTTAAGATTGATACTATTGTGATTTAATATGTATAAAAACCGCATATTGAGAGTACGTATTAAAACAATTGAAACATTATTTTAACTAAATGTCATAATTTATGTAATTGTCATAATAAGGCTAATTTCAAAGAGAAAAATACATAAAAATAACAATTAAAGTAAAATGTATCATCCATTTCGTACCGCTCTCTTCGGTAGCCCAAAATGCAAATAAAGAGGACCTTACCCAATGCAATTTTGTTTTCTTATTTATGTTATTTAACGTTACCTTTATTTATCTGTGTCGTGCGCTGATTGGATTCGTGAGTAGCCCGAGATATTGTGAAGAGGGCTTTTAAAAATTAAAATATTTTTATTTTTTCGTCTACTTTTAAGCGTGATTTGAAAGAATGCGTTTCTGATATTGACGGAACTGACACCACATAAGACTTATTTGTGGGTAAATTCAGGTTCGATTTCTGGCCAAGCAGATCTTTCAATGTTAAATCCAGACTGAAAAGGATTAGTAAGAAAATAGCCCTAAATGAAAAAAATACTTTCACTTGTATACTATATATAGAGAGAAATAATGTTTAAAATAGATTATTTATAATTTAAAACTACTTATTATATACTATTACTAAAACGAACATTTGTATAAACATTATCTGTAATTGTTTATATGAATGTTTCAATATAACTCAATAAAATCATTAAAATAATACATTAAGAAAATTTTAATCTGATTCTTTTTCACGTTTATGCATACATTTCAAGACTAAGAATACCTTTTTTTTTGTTTTCGAGGGGGAAACTTTCAAAAAGTACCCGACGTCGTGGGAGCGACGCGGGTTATTTAGGATTCTTACCGCACTAAAACCCCCCGGTGGCCGACCTGGACGCTGCGAAGAGGACTCCGGGAACTCCGATTGACCGTCGCCGGTGTCCTCAGCGTGTGCCCCATCGGGCTCTTCCCTGGTGGGCGTGAACTGCTCACCGCACCTACTGGTTTTTACGGCAGCATGCAACCAACCATGCCACCGTCTTTTCTGGGGTCGCTTGGCCGGACGGTTCGAGCTCCCACTCTTCCCGCCCGCAACCCCGGAAGCCTCTTTTAGTCGCCTCTTACGACAGGCAGAGGGTACCGTAGTCCTATTCTGGTCCCGGAATATCGATTTTTTTTAACAGAAGGCACTACAAAATGTAAATTGGAAATACTTTTATCAGGAGAATGGGTTGTGACACCAAAGACTAAAACCACCAATGATTAGCCACCTACATCCGTTCCATTGTAAATCAACTAACGCTATATATAAATCTGTTTAGCTCGTTTGTTTGTAAATTGGTTAGACAACATTCAAACTATTTCCATACAACTAGTAAACGGGGAGCCATTAAAAATAACATATTCGCATCGTTAACTAAAAATCAAAGTAGCACGACATCCGAGCATTTATTACACCATTTAAGGGAACGAAAATTGTCGCAAGGATAGGTATGATTGGAGGAATACGCACTGTCCGATCCGATATCGCACGACGAACCGGATTTCACCTAACAATTAGCTGTCGCCCGCAGCTTACAAACATTTAACTCCGATTTGACCCTCTTAGCTGTAGGGTATTAAATTTTTTTTATTAGGGGTGTATTCATCATAAAATGATCCTTTTGTTTAAATATTATGTTTCTATCTTTAGTATTTTAGTCTCTGCGATGATTAGCCAACAGGCAGCTCTGTTTATATATACGAGTACCAACGAGTATATATACGTTCGCACCCTGATAGTTTTCGATCGTATTGATCGTGTTCAATGTTTTCTGCACGATAAAATTGCCCAGGACTTTCATGTTGTGATTTTAAAACCTCTATAACCAGAACACGACAGTCCTTAGGAAAAGTTACATAATCCTCCAGATATTGTGGGACTGTTATCTTTGGTTGATTTCAGATGTCCATTGACAGCAGCGGCTACTTATCAGGTAAACGCATCTTTGGTTCTTGCATATTACAAAGATTATATTTTATACTATCGTCTGCATTTTAATAGTACCTCGTAGATTGGACGTCCAACCGTTTGACGTCCGATATTTTAAACCATAATCCGACATCGCATCAGACAATAGCATTGCTCCGGATAACGCGCAAACAACTTAACAGTTTTGTAATAAAGCCACAATCTAGATTCTAGGTCTTCACCAATTAAAATGCGTAAATACGAACCACCTACCGTTAAAGCGAAATGTCGCGTATTGCCAAACGCAGTGCAACGACCCGCATTCCAACCTGATCTATGTGATGACAGAGTAGTTGTTAGCTGTCCCACTGCTGGTGTAAGGGGTGAGCGGCAGCGAGTTACACCTACAGCATCCGAAGCTGAAGATCTGTTGGTCTGATTGTGTTGGTTTAATGTATTCATGGAGAAAAGGATGTTTGTTTCACAGGTTAAAACAAACATGTTGCATATATTTCACAAGATAAAAAAAAACACAAACCAAGAAAAAAATGTGGAATCACAGTTGAGAGAAAATGTGTTGGTAAATTATTATTGATAAATTATTATGCTAATATTGATGTTTTCCATAAATACCCACATAGACCCGGTATGATCTGTTCAATTTTCAACGTATTTCCATTATTCTGTCTCTTATTTAAAAAAAGATATATTTCATTTATTCCTTTCACTCAATTCAATTGTTGATTAATTTAAAATAGTTTTTTAAACAATATCGTAAATTTATTCATAACTTTAATATAATTACCTTAAGTGGAATTATCTTAAGTGGAACACGTAAGTAGGATTAATAAATGCATAGCATTTACTGTGTTCCACTAAAGATATTTGTCTAAAATACTTTTTTATTACTCTACCATATATCTGCTTATTAATAACAAACCTTTACAATTATCTTAAGTACTTTTTACTTTAAAACCACACAGTCTATAACTTGTACCACAGTTACGTAACTGCAGTCCATTCATTTCAAGATACGAGAAATATAAAAATATTTCTGATGCACCTGCGAACAGGTGACTCATTTGAAAAGTTGTAAGAATATATTTGGTTTTTCCGGTTAAATAAAATGTAGACACATTAAACCTCTTCTAGATGCTAGATTTGTCTGCACGCTAATTCAAAATTATGGTAATTTAAAAAGAGAATTGGATGTAATTTTGGGTATTATATTAGAAGTAAAATATGTATGTATTGTTAACATCTATGAATTAAAAGGTAATCGTTGGATTTAGATGGCTTAAGGTCGGAATGAAGAAGGAGAGAAGACGAGTGTATCAGGTTTAGAAAGATGAATGGATATTAAAGGTAGCAATAATTCAGTCTAACAATCAAAAGAAATAGACCACCCGACGCTCACGTGAAGTCTTAACAATTGTTTAAAATTTGTATATCTATTGTTTTGTTTTTGGGTACAATAAAGAGTATTATTGAGACGACCCGCGTGGCGGAGCGGTTACCATACCGGTCTGACGCGCAGTGGGTCCCGGGATCGATTGCCGGCCAGATATGTATCTGAATGATGAATTTAGATTCATTTTCTGGGTCTGTTTGTGTATTCGTCTTGTGTATGTCCATGGGTACTAACCCACGACACAGGAGAAAATCCTAGTGTGGTGCTATGAGTGTAGAAAGCGTGTTTATAATGGAAAAAAATGTGATGAAAATGTAATTAAATGTAAATAATAATAATTATTATTATTATTATTATACAATAGCAGTGACTACAAACGACACATGACAAATCAGTGGTTTCCTAGTGCCGCTGCCGCAACTGGACTTCTGTAGACATCTCTATACTAAACAGGGACTCTGTCTGAAGTCAATTACAGGTGCATTGCTTCCACCAACTAAGATGGTCTCGTTATATGAAAGACAAGTATCGTGTCTTGGGTCCAGCACTACGTCTGGTCTTTGCAACCACGTATACCGCCGACCTTGTCGAGGTCGCCTGACTGGACGGTTCGAGCTCCCACTCTACTCAACCCTGAACGCCCTCTATTAGTCACCTTTTAGTACGACACACAGGTAATACCATAGCCCTATTCTGATCCCGGAACTACAGGGACTAAGTATCCTGTCTAGTTTAATGATACGCGCTAAATTCCTTGCGAGAATCTTCATACGCGATACCTCTTATCTTTTCCTTATAGATTCGACAAATTGTTTTAAACGAGGTTAACAGTCTTTGTAGTTCTACTAGATCGCGACGGCCTCCACCTTTTTTGATCTTTAATCCAAATCGTAAGCCAAATTTGAATTTAGAAAAAGAAATAAAAATCTATTTATCTCTCAAAAGACCTTTATTCTACATATAATTGCACAGTCATTAATATTGTAAGTTCAATTCTATAAAGACATCCACCCAAGATTTTTTTGTCATATGAATGCCATGGATACAACTGATCAAAAACAAGAAAATTGTGGCGCAAAATCCATTTCAAAGACGGGCTTAGTTGCAATACACACATAAACATATTAAGTGAACATACAATGAATATAAGGAAATATAAACTATTTACATTTCCTTATATTCATTGTAATATAACTATTATCGAGTATAGAAAACCCAATCTAGATAAATTAAAATGAAAACTTTTAAGGTCTGATTGTGTTCTTAAAACAATCATAGCTGCCCTTATAAGGGTCTTCCCACCGTTCTATAAGGGGCCAACAATACTGCTATTAATACCAATTCATATATGATTAATATCTACTGCATAACAACGACCATTTCGAGACAAAGTAATTAGCGAGAACAAAACGCACTCAGCTTGAAACCTTTTTGTAGAATTTGTTTACGTTCGAAATTAAAAAAACACTGAGGACGATTATGAAAAATCATAACTATGCTAGTACTAGCTTTTTTTGTATATAAATTATATGTTTTAACTATGTTAAACTTACTATGTTAAATGATTCAATAATTTTTTTTCATTAGTAAGTGTGGATACTTGTAACATCATATTATTTATATCTTATATTTTAGTTATAAAATCTATTTTACAATGGCGAGCTGGAAATTAAATCTTCAAATAAACAATATTTTACTACTATTTTATCATATTTGCATATCTTCGACTAGCCAAGAATTATTTTAGCAATTAATTGTTCTTTGCTGCTTCATATTAAAAAATAAAAAAAACCTTTTACTTATTTTTTTATAAGTATAAATTATAGAAGAATGTATTTTAGGAGCCCTTTCAGAGACCGTCATGCTGTGTTAAGGTTTTTGTTTATCTTTGTTGTATTTTAAAAATATCTTTTAATTAGTGTTTAGTTTTATTTGTGTGTTAATATTCTTTCTATCTATATTAAAGATAAATTCATTAAGGATATGAACAGTTTAAACACTTAGAAATATATTATTCCGGTGTCATCTGTTTTAGGCACGTTTGATGCGGTTATGCGTACCCAAATAGGTTAATCTAGGTCATAAATAATGTGTGCCAAAAGTTAGCGTTATCTAACCGGTAGTTTTCACGTGAAAAAGTCATAAACACATATGTACATAAACCTTTCGTATTTATAATTATTGACATAAAACAAATATCCGTAACAGATCGAACCCAACACACGTTCTCAGATACACGGCAGCAATATTTACATGATACACAACAATAAATCACTCGGTTCACTTTCCTAAATTGATATTGTAATCCGTTTTGTATCGTTTTGTTCTTGTTCTTATTGAATAAATGAAGACGTTCCCTGATGCTGCTTCGTTAAATTGCTATCTCCTGGCTTTGGAGATGCGTGGAGCGGTGTTCATAGTGTTAAGTTACTGTGAAGTAAACCTCATATTTCATTGCATTTTTGTTAATTTTTATTTAAATATTTTTAAACTACTGCAACGTAAAATATGCATTATGGTATTTGTCTCGAAAAGCTGAATGTCCCGTGCATGACATGACATTAATACCATAAAACAATTGCCATCTTTAATTAATAACAATTTTAACTAGGTGTGCAAATTATCGACCCTAAACTTTTAACTGACTAGTTACAAAAGCTACATCTATGCAGAATTTCATGTATATCCGACTTTCATGTGAATCGGTTGCGTGATTGCATAACAAAGAAACACACAAGCACACGCTATCTTATTTCTATAGGTATATTTGTACTGAGTTTTGATCATATTTTAAAACTGTTTTTACTATGTAAAAGTACTCGTGGAACTTGTGGAAATTGAATAAAATAATTTTAATATCACAAGACTATTAAAATTGTATTACCTTTCTCAATGTCCTTATATATGTTGTATACTCGATATAAACAGTTGTCTTACCGAAAGGTTAATTAATTAACATTAGTGCTAAGTTTGAACGCCTTATATATCACATTATGTAAGGTGGTAGAAACAGTATAGTGCGACCGCGATAGTACCACTGCCACACCTATTTCTATTATCTGTAATGTTTATAGCTTAAATGTGAATTAATAAATAAATAAAAAAAGTCTAATTTCTAGCGTGAAGCAGTTCTTGCGTTTCGATAGAAAAATGTGGTTGCCGGCACACATGACGACCATCGTAGTCCTCTGAAGTAGCAACGCATCTGTGATTGACTTCAGATGGAACCCATGTTCTGTATGATATTGATTACAGATGTCCATTGGCGACAGTGCCCACTTACCATCAGGTGGACTACATGCTCGTTTGCTACTTCAGTCAGATAAAAAAAAAGTATTGAACTCATATCCACTTAATTTCAAAAATTAAATTTACTATTTATACTTTAACTAGGAATTCAATGGTACCCATATAAAGACTTGATCCTAACCTACCTATAACCAGTAAACTCAGTTCCAATCCTCTCCATTCGTTCCTCTTTCCCACTTATCGTACTCCGCAATACAAAATGGAGAATCACATGAACAGAAGCTGAGTTATGTCCCGGTCCCATCCCGGTGATGTGTTCATTCCACAATAAATATTGGAGGCCAATTAACATTGGTTCATACATTCGCTTATATAAATAGCTTGTATGACTTAATAATGAATTAATTCTTAGGATTCAAGTTTCACTTGGACAAAGGTTGAAAGAAGTCAGTTTCTAAATGTTTTCTTAACATATTATAATTATTCTATAAGGTGATCTATGATGGGAACTCTAAATGCTATTGACAAGAAATTTGTACATGTAAATGTTATATATTTAACATTCAATAGGTATGCGTTAAAATTAAAGAAAATTTGGTTTTAACTAACATTAAAGTAGGTGATGGGCAATCAGTCCACCTGGTGATAAGTAGCCACTGCCGCTGAAGGACATCAATAAGGAACTTCCTCATTATTCATTTAGAGCACGGGCTTTATCTGAAGTCGATCATAGACACGTTGCTACTTGCGAGGACTAAGATGGTCGCTTCATATGAATGTGAGCTAATAAAAAAAACACACGCTTTCTACATTCATAACCCCACACTAGGATTTTCTCCTGTATGGGTACCACGGACACACATGAATACATAAACACCCAGACCCAGAACATGAATCTAAAGTCATAATTCAGGTACCAGTCTGGCCGGGAATCGAGCCCGGAAACCATTGCGAGTCAGACCGGTATGGTAACCGCTCTGCCACGCGGGTCGACGAATAAACACACGATTCGACCGAAACGCAAGAACCGCATCACCCTATAATTAAGTTGTGTTTGGCGATGGTACCTTCCCGATTGATCCATACATGTTTTACCACCAAGTACCGTTTTTTATCTGATTGAAATAGCAAACGAGCATACCTGTTGGTAAGTGGCCACTGCTAGCTGTGGACATCTGTAATCAACCTTAAATAGGGTTCTATCTGAAGTCAATCACAGATGCGTTGCTACTCTCGAGGACTATGATGAGCGCCTCATGTGAAAGTGTGCCGGCAACCACACGCTTCCGTCGAAACGAAAGAAATGCTTTACTCTAGAAATAGATGTGGCGGTGGTGGGGAAGTATCCTCGGTCGAACTACACTATTTTCTACCAGCTATAAAAGTTTTTGATAAAAAGAACCTTTTTCGAGAGTATATTTTAACAGGATTAAGAAGATCGCCTCGCAGTTAAGTGAAGGGACATCCAAGCCCTTAAAACCAAATGCGTCGAGGGTTTCGTTTTAAGTCCTCAGGTGTGACGGTGGATCATCCAGGTCGAACTGAACTGAGTTCTACCACCTGGTAACATGCTTCTTCATGGTGGTAGGGGATACAACCTATTATTGTCCCACTGCTGGACACAAGTCTTCTCTCAGAATGAGAGAGTTGAGGCCATATCCCACCGCGCTAACCAAGTGCGAATTTGTGGACCCATGGTGACAGAGACAATTTCATAACCGAAATAAAATAGCAGGCACAACTCGCTTATAACTTTTGCGAGTCAATATAATCAAAAAGTGAGGTCCCCAGTATTCGAACCTGGAACAAACAACTAATAGCCAGTAACCATCGGCACCACACTTTCACATGAGACGACCATCATAGTCCTAGGGAGTAGCAACACTTCATACAGAACCCATGTTCTGTATGAAGTTGATTAACGTAGAGCCTCTCCAGCAGTGCTCATTTGAAATCTTACAGATAGGCAGACATAAACAGGTCCAAACTGCTTTAAATTTTAGATACCTATCCATCAAATAAATGGGTCTTTAATGAACACATGAACCTCTATCCCACGTATGAATTTAAATGTCTAACATTACAATTTCACTTCGTGTAATTTCTTGTCAAAACGTGGCGCGGCGTTGGAGAATAAAAAATAAAACGGATGATCTCAACTAAGCGATTTGACAAATTGATTGTTTCGAGCGCTCGATGGTTGGACGGAGCTTTAGCAAACATTTGGGCAAATGTTTGAATTGACTTGACAAATATGTAGATGACGCTGTAATTTCAATTGTCTTAATTATAGCTTCTTATTTATTTGAAATAATGAACTATATTTCAATGCAATGACTTTAAATGCAATAAAACTTTTCAAACATAGGTACATACATCGTCATCTACATAAAAAATAAAATAATTACGAGACGACCATCTTAGTCTTCGAAAGCAATACCGCATCTGTGATTGACTTCAGATAGTACCTATGTTCTATATGAACTTACAGATGTCCATGAGTAGCAGAAACCATTTACCTACTATCAGGAGGATTATATGCTTGTTTACTACTTGAAATTTATGCAATAAATCATTTAAACATACACCATCGCTTACAATTATAACGATCCTGTAAATTTAACACCACAAAAGCTTCATTAAAATAATACAAACCGAGCAAGCGCCACATCCAATATTTGAGCCAACAGGCAAACCAACTCCCCAACAGGCCAGCATCGGCAACAAGCTCCGTTCGTCGGATAAACAAATTATAAAATGTTAATAGAATCGAACCTTTGACTCCGAGCCACAATACATCATTGTCAGGCCGTTAGTGGGGCCGGTTTTGGGAACGTAAAGCTAGTCGCATATTGGCGTGGGTATGTATAATAATCATACTAATATTATAAAGGCGAAAGTTTGTGAGTGTGTATGTGTGTTACTTCTTTACGTCTAAACAGCTAGAGCGAATTTCATAACATTTGTTAGGGAGTTAGCGGATATTCTGGATAACATATAGGCTACTTTTTAATGTGGGAAAATATATTATTCCCACGGGGCAATCGAGTTTTGTAAACGCAGGCAAAGCTGCGGGATTCAACTAGTTTGTTATAAATGTCAATAATATTTGTAATAAAAATATGTTATGGTATGTAGTAAGTTAATGAATATTTTGTGTGTTTTCTTTGTATATGACAATAAGGACTTCAAATATCAATATACAGCAGGAAAGCCTTTCCTTTATTTAATAGATCATCTCATAATGAAAAAGTGGCAATAATATTAGCATGGTTTAGTCTATCGTATTTGGTCAGATATAAATTTTGTTACTTTTATTTTATTTTATTTCAAGATTAAAGTAGCAAACGAATACGCAGTTCATCTGAAGGTAAGCGGTCACACTCGCCCATGGAAATTCATAAGCATTTTCATATTTAAAACGGTGATTCTATCTTAAGCCCATTTCATTTGTGTTTCTACTCCGAAGGTCTAAGATTTCGCCTTAAATAGTAAATAATTTTGATTTCGAATGTTATTTATTATAATTTATTTGTACCTTAAAATAAACACTTTATAAACTTAAACAGATTTTTTTATCATTTAAACAGTTAAATTAAAATGTTAATTACAAAACATATTAAGACCTTATCTTGTCCCATTCTAGAAAAGACCAATCTTTGGGATTGGTCTTTTCAGCGGGGCAGTTATTAGGATGAGCAGTTTAGTAGCGCAGTAAGCGTTTCCTCTTACTTTTCTATTAGAGCTGCTCAATCGGCCAGTTCCCACATTAAAGTGAGACATCACACGTAAACGCATGAAATAATTATGGTCGTTTTTAATCCCGTGACCTCCTTCTGAAACGGTTAATGCTTGATAACCATTAATGCCCGTAATTCACCGTATGATAGAATACCTACTTAATTTTGTAAATGTTTCAACTGAGATTGGTGTAATATATGAGTTGGATTCTCTTTGGTTTGTCTGCAATTGATGGTGGTATGCTTTTTACGGTAGTGATTGTGTGTGCTGTTGTAAGAACATACGGGATGTGTGTGTGTGTGTGTGTGTGTGTGTGTATAATGTGTGTTATAAGATAATTTAAGCGCTTAAATTTCTTGTAGATTATAACTGATCTACAAGGTTAAAGAATATTGAACGCGCTTTCTAGTTCCTTGGGCAGCCGCTAAATGCTTTTCATCAAGCGCGCTTCTTTGATTTGGAAAACAAATTAAAAATTCCTTTAATGTGAATTGATTTACAGATTATTTTATTTATATTGTGGTTTTAGAGCAGTGATAGCCTAATGGTAACTTGCCCTCTCAATCAGGAGGTCCGAGGTTCAAACCCAGGCTGACCACTATGGCCCAAAACTCTTCCATTCCGAGACGAGACCCGTGTCCAACAGTGGTACAATAATGTGTTGACGATTGGATATTGTGGTTTTTGGTTCTACGATTCGAATCTCTTAACGAATCTATGTGCTATCGCTTGCGAGCTTACATATCACGGGACATGTGCGAGAAAACACAAAATTATGGTATTGATAAATCGCTTGAGAACAATAAAAAATATTTTTTGGCTATATAACTTTTAGGCCATAGTCCACCAATTGTAAACTGGTAAACTTCACAATATTACGTGAATGTATGTTTGGAAATCATACAAAGAAGATTTGAACCTCGTACAAGAACACCCTAAACGCTTAAACTAGTTTGGTTTGGCTGACAAAACATTATTAGTGACATCATTCTAAATCCAATATAACGCCCCAAGATGGCGGCCTAATTACTTTTACGCATCCCCATAATACGTTTTGAAATGAAAGTTTTCTTTCATAAGAATCTCTCGTCAACAAATTATTGTCCCACTGCTGGGCACGGGTCTTCTCTCAGAATGAGAGAGTTTAGGCCACAGTCCACCGCGCTGGCCAAGTGCGAATTGGTGGACTTCACACACCTCCGAGAACTTTTTTTTTTTTTTGTGTGTGTGTAGGTTTCCTCACGATGTTTTCCTTCACCGAAAAACAGTGATAATTAATTTCTAATATATCATAAGAATACGGAGTACATAATAACGTGATTATAATGCTTTATTTTAAAAACATTAATATTAAATGTTTTTTGTGTGTTTTGATATTAATTAATAAATTAAAAATATATACATAGATATAACGCTTTCTGTATCTTTTCTGTCACATATTTTTTTCTTAATCTAATAAAATAAAATAAAAATTCACTTCATTTGCCTAAGTACGACTACTTCAGTCTCATGCTCCCGACAATTTATATCTTAACGAGCTTAATAATTTAATTGCTTTCACGAGATATCTTGTACAGAGATACTCAAAAATATTCCAAGACTTTTAAAATTTCCTGTCACACATATTTCTTTATGCTACTAATTATATAGATAAAATGAATAGACAGAGCTACTAAATTAATATGGCTTCCGAATTCTTTTAACATTCTCAATGTATGGCTCGAAATTATATAATTTATGGGTTCTTATCTTATGGGAAAATGCTACTACCATAGCCTTATCATGCCTTTGTCCATAATAAATTACAGACCTGATACTTATTGACTTATTGACATCATCTACGTGCTGTCCTATATGTTCTAAAATAAAAATAAAAATGTGTGCGTGTACTAGCGTCCACTCGTAAGAAGTGAAACTTCTTTATGACGTTATTTTTTAAAAAACTAATTTACTATATACAACTTTACAGAAATTGGTTAAATAAAGTTAAATTAGATAAAGTTTAATAAAAGGCTTTTATTAAACTTTATCTGATAATCTAATCTATAATAATCTATCTAATATCACGCGTGGTAGGGATAAGAAAAAGATGGCGCATAACGGAAAAAAAAGATGGCGCGTAACAGAAAAAGATGGCGCGTAACGAAAAAATGTTACACTATTTTTTTTCCAACCCAGATAAAGAAGTTTCACTTCAATAAAAAGTAATACCCGCATATAATAACCCAACCTATTATTATGCTTACTTGAGAAGATAGAACAAGATGTCTGACTGAAGACAATCACAGATCCGTTGCTACTCGTGAAGACTGAGATAGTTGTCTTAATTCAAAACGCAGTAAGTGCTTCAAACCAGAAATAGGTGTGGCGTTGTAGCTACCCGGACGAACCGTAGTTTCTCGTACTTTGGTAAATATAAAATAATTGAGATTAGTTTTAGCTTGAAGCTCAAAATTGGACCAATGTCGTTACACAATAGAAAGTACGGATCTTTTATTGACTGGCATCAATATCGCCACGGATTTGTTCCAATTCATAAATATAAAATGTAAAGCAATGTCGGGTGTATTCAATGGATGGATGAAATCGTCGGGTGACGAGAAAATCTCACTACAAACTACAAAGTTGTATAATCCCGATATTTTCACTTAACACACTATTCTTTTACAATACATTATTATTACGTAAATAATATATGGATACAATCACCTGTACACTATGTTATTCAACGCTTCAGGACACTTCATATAAATAAAATTTTGGGATCAAAATATTATTAAATGCTGATAACTTTGTTTTGCATATTCTGTAGTTAGTGAATTTTTCTTATCACCCGACAAAATATAAAATCAGTTTTTTAACCATGTCATTAAAGATCCTCAATAAATGCTTTACAAAACAAAAAATCTTTGACAAACAAAATTAAAACACATTCTTAATAGTTTTGTGTCACCCAATGCTTTAGGTTGTTATAGATTTTTGTACTGTTTAGTGCTTTGTTGTTTTATAAGACCTCACAATGCAATTCCATTTTGAATACAATAATTTTAAACCTGACATTGATTTTAAGGTACCTCAAATCTCTAGGCAATATAAAACACTAGCTGAACCCCGCAACCTAGATGTATCGCTTGTCCCGTGGGAATAAGATATTTTCCCACAGTAAAAAGTATCCTTTATGTTAATCCAGACTGTCAGCTAACTCCCTACCAAATTTTACGAAAATCGCTTACACGTGAAGAAGTAACAAACATACACACTCACAAACTTTCGCCTTTATAATATTCGTATGATGATGACACTCGTATTATCTTAACCGATGTCAAAGAAGAAGGAAATAGCGAATAAAACCAGTTTCATATACAAAAACACATGACATATGAACTATATAGACATTGCAAATATTTTAAACATACATAACAATTATGTATGCAAGAAACCATCCATTTTAACAAGTTAGTTTACATTGTAAGCAACTATTTCATATGCAAGCCTAGCGTGCAGACAGCTCATAACGGCTGTTTTGAGTTCGGACTTTGTGTTTCTTATTTATAACTGCTACTAGTGTTTTGAACTTGGTTACTTGTGATTTGAATCTTCTAAAGGTTTCAAGAGCAATATGTGCATAAGTACCTTTATAGGGTTCCGTGCCCAAAGAGAAAAAACGGAACCGTATTACAAAGATGGAGCGGTTAGCCCAGCCGCCCATCTGGGTGCAGCCCGATGGGACAACATGCTCACCGAAGTGCCTATTTCACCTTTGAACGTCCACTCCAGATTTGTAGCGACGATTTCCATCCTAACCACAAATAAGTACTTTAAATTCTGTTTGTCCGGGTAATCACATGAACCCATTTGGATGGGACTTTCACTATAGAAAAGGTTATGGAACAACATATAGACTATTTTTATCATAGAATTTCAACGCGCTCGAGATTTGCGCGGAAAAAACTTTGCGATAAACTAACTTCCACGCGGGCGAAGCCGCGGGAACAGCTAATGATTAAATATTTTTTAGAAGGGATTCCCAAACAACAAACATATTTTTTGCAGTTATGACGACCCGCGTGGCGCAGTGGTCACCGTACCGGTCTGACACGCAGTGGGTCCCGGGTTCGATTCCCGGCTAGACAGGTATCTGAATGATGAGTTTAGATTCTTATTCTGAGACTGGGTGTTTGTGTATTCGTCTTTGTGTTTGTCCATGGTACCCACGATACAGGAGAAAATCCTACTGTGGGGCTATGTGTGTAGAAAGCGTTTAAGTTTAAGTTTTTAAGTTGCAGTTTTTTGTAGATGATACGGCGCCTTACGTACGCGACCAATTGAACGTTTTACTAGATCTCGTTTGTAACTTCTTTCTAAAATTTTACAAGTATAACAGATATTTAATTTTATCCGTGTTGAAGCTAATTATTTCTAAACAACAGTAGGTGAGCGTAGAATAAAACCTTAAGGGCTTTACCAAGCTACAAAGTAGTATAATAGCATGTTAATAATCATAAAATAACACCATTATTACAATATTCGAGAATATATTTTATAGTATGGATATTACACATAAATAGCAATTATATAGCATTGTCATAAACTATATAATACCTAGTTAGCAGTAACCGGATTGTTAATAGTTGGATTGTGGTTGTAAAATAATAAATAACGGCATAAGAGCAGTTTTAACTGTTTTTATGGTCAAATTGCTTTTAGCTTTCAAAGCCGTTTTGTAATATTTCATAATAACTATAATAATGTACTCATGTTTATAGGCAAGCGAGGCCACCGGCACAATCGATGGAATAATGCGTTGATTGGTTTAATTTACAATCAAAATTTTGTTAAAAAGTTGATAATAAATGTATCTAATACTTATTTTTTTTATCTAACTGAAGAAGCAAACGAGCATGCAGCCCACCTGATGGTAAGCGGTCACTGCCGCCCATGGACGTCTGTAATCAACTTCATACAGAACATGGGTTTCATCTAAAGTCAATCACAGATGCGTTGCTGCTCTCGAAGACTATGATGGTCGCCTCATGTGAAATTGTGCCGGCAACCACACCCTTCCATCGAAACGCAAGAAATGCTTCACACTAGAAATAGATGTGGTAGTTATACCTCCCCGGGCGAACTACACTGGTTCTACCACCTTCAAACATTTTTTAATATTTGTAATAGTTACGGAATATCGCCTGTGCACACTTAAAGATTACACCCTGTATACAAAAGATATAAAAGTAATCCATCCATCCATCAGCCCTTCGATGTCCACTGCTGGACATAGGCCTCCCCTAAATGGCGCCACTCCAACCGGTCCTGTGCCCTCTGAATCCAACGGCTTCCCGCTGTCTTCTTCAGGTCATCGGTCCACCTGGTGGGGGGGCGACCTGTACTCCTTTTGCCTAAACGTGGTCGCCACTCGAGGACCTTTCTTCCCCATCGGTTATCGGTCCTTCGAGCGATATGGCCGGCCCACTGCCACTTCAGCTTGCTGATTTTGAGAGCTATGTCGGTAACCTTCGTTCTGTTAGGATGGCGTTCCGTGAGGTTCTTTTAAAAGAAAAGAGGAGATCACTACACTTAAGAAAGTTTATTGATCAAAAGAGTACATCACATAAAGGCTTCCAATTATCGACTAACTTAAAACACGTGTAAAATGGCATTGCAGAAAATAAGGCCGCGCTTGGCGTTGCTTGCATCAGCAGTTTTATACTTATGTGAAAATCGAATATAACATCTCCCCCCTTTTGACGAAGGTTATATTTTAAATAACCGTAGTTAATATACAAATAGAGAAATAGCAAAAATTTACACAAAATGATGCAAGCTATTACATTTTTTTTTTTACAGAAATATTAATATAATTATTTTATTACTATTTATTGAACATTATTACTAAAACACCTTTTTACTTAAACAATTTCCAATGTGTACATAAGATCATTTTGATTTCTTAAACATAAACCAGTAATAATAACAGAATTAGATTTAAATCTGAATGTCTATAATTTTATAGGTATTAAGGTACAAATTATAAAATTTAACTATCCGAATTCAAATAACGATATTTCAATTCTATTAACATTGTAAATTAATTAAATAAATAAGTGAAAAGCCTCATAATTAGAAATTAATAATCTGAAATAAAAATGTATTTAAAGATTTAAAAATTATTTAAATTTCGGGTTGATCCCTCAAATTGTTTTAAAACTAATTTACTACGTTTTTTATTAATTTCTATCTCTGGAAGACTTTTAATAGACGTCCTGTCACATTCATTTGAAACATCGGTAAGTTCAATAGAATTATCTCGATTATTACTATCTTTATTAGTTTTCTTGTTACGACGATTATAAATTGGAATGCAACAAGGCGTTCTAGATTTCATAAAACACTTTTTATAAATTCTATAAACGATGTAAATAAAAATAAAAGAAGTTGTCACAATTGATAAAATGGAATAGCAATTTCCGTATTTAACAATGTGTGTTTGATTTTCGGCTTGATTTATTTCATATTCTAAGTGGTCTAATTTATGGGAAGCTAGTTTTAAAGATTCTAAATTAATATTAGATAAAGTAATAGGAGATAATTTAAAAGATGTTTCATTTATCAAATTGTACTTACAACAATCGTCTTTGATAATATCATAATTTATAGACAATTGACTGGGTAAAATAGTATCAAAATTACGTGAAGAGTAAAATTGTAAAGTTTGAAAATACGCAATACAATCATTTTCTAAAGATAAAATAACAAGGCTAAGGAACAGGTCCTTGCGATACATAGTCAGTAATGTTACATTTTATAGTTAATATATGGCTAATATACTTTGATTGTACATAAATATATCTTCCATCTTTTAACTTCTGTCATACATCAATATTGTCATAAATTAAGTTGATTATAAATCAGTACAATTATAAATTAGTACAATAGATTATAAAGTAGTAACATAATTCAGGAAGAGATCTAGAGTGACTTCGGTTAGCAACTTCGTTTCACATGTAGGATTATTTATAGTAGATAATATTGAAGGTAATTAACATATCAAATATTCATTTTTAACTTACAATCACTTATACTATCTAATAATGCATAACTTAATCTATCATCCGTTACAGCCACGTACAGCTTTGAAGTGTGTATTAAGACATAAGTTTCAAAATTTTTAATGTCGCGTGGTGTAGGTAACGGTAAGATTTTATAAACAATAAATCTTAAAGGATTAATTTAAGGTATTTGGATTACAAATACTAATTTATTATTATAAAAATAAGAATTTAGTTTAGATAAATAGTATGTATATTTTGTAACGATAAAGAAATTGGGAATTCAGAGTTTCTTTTAGTTTGAATACTATTTTATAATTCCTCATAAGGTTTATTAGGAGATATAATATAAGGATGCAAAATATTTTCTTTTGCGAATAGAATACAGTTTAAAATTGTATCTGATAAATAAATTTATGCTGGTTTTATCTCGTTTATATGGTATTTAACGTGTTTTCTATTTAAATAAATCGTGACATTGTTTTTACCATGTACTTTTAGTATTTTGTAAGGTCCCTTCCAAATTGGGGACAAAGCTTTTCGTAATCTATGATGATACTTTACATAAATTAAACCACCTGTTTTATAATTTATATGCTTAACTGAAGAATCATAATATTTTTTTGAAGATTCCTTACTTTTGTTCATATTTTCTATAGCTTTTTCACGTGAATATTTTAATCTATATTGAAGAGCGCGAATATACTCGTTGTACGTTGTATTATCGCTAGAACCATAAACACTACTAGGAATAGTCGACTTATAACCATATAGTAATTCAAAAGGAGTGAATTGAGTCGTACTATGAGGAGTTGTATTATATGAAAGGATAGCAGTAGCCAAATAAGAATGCCAATCATTCTGATTGTCATTAAAAAAGACCTTAAATATTCCTTAAGGGTTGCGTGACTACGCTCTAAAGCGCCATTAGTTTGAGGATGATACGGTGTTGAAAAAATGTTTTTTATCTTTAAAATATTCGTTAACTGCTTAAATAAATCTGAAGTAAAAGTAGTGCCTTGATCAGTGAGTATCATTTTAGGAAAACCGAATAGTGAAAAGAAATTGATAAGAGAACGCGCAACTTCGTCGGTTGTACAGGTAATCATAGGGTAAGCACACGAAAATTTAGTTAAGTCATCTTGAAGTGTTAAAATATATCTAAATTTTTGTAAACCTGCCTCGGGCAAGGCTTTAACAATATCAAGTGCTAATCTTTCAAAAGGTTTGGTACTTGTGGAGGTTATAACCATAGGTGCCTTATTACAAGCACGTAAGGGTTTATTTATTTGGCATAACTTGCAATCTTTAACAAAACGTTCTATATCAGCACGCATACTCTTCCAATAGTAAGAGTCCTTTATTCTGTTGTACATGCGGTTTATACCTGGGTGACCAGCAATAGTGGTACCATGATTTTCCTTAAGAATGTATGGTACTTCAGAAGGAGTTGGATATAAAATTTTATTTTTATAAATATGAATTTTAATACCTGTGTTATTAAAAATGTAAGAAATAATATTGTAAATTTTAACATAAGCTAACCTGGTAAATGGTTCCGTAAAGTCAGATATAGCGAATTCTTTATCATAATGATTCTTAGAAATAACCTCATTTCTTAATTTAAGTAATAAGTTGTAAATAGTTTTATAACTTGTTTCGTTAAAATGGTGAATCTTGGTATATAAAAAATAAATTGTTTTATTTTTTGCGCTGACTTTTTCAATAGTATAAGGTTCACGTTCGCCTGCGAGCAACTCAGCAGAATGATCAAGCAATGATAGCAATTCTTCGCAGTTTGGCATAGAGTAATCAAAATCTAGAGAAACTGGACAAATAATTGAATTTTGTTTAGCTAAATGTAAACTTTTATTATGTTCCTCAATTTGGGTATCACAATTAGGAATAGTTTTAGTAGATTGCATTTTAGAGAATTCCTCGAAAGAAGTGTTAATTAAATTAGAACTTTGTTTACGAGTAATAACATTAACTGGATAACGGGATAGAGCATGAACATTAAAATTGGTCACTGGACACTCTATAACCATCTCTGAATGCGGAGGTATAACATATGAATTCTCATTATAGCAAATAGGAATTACGTAGCCTTGCACATTAAGACAATTTTTTGAATATTGCACATCAATTTTAAAATGTTGAATAAAATCACTACCTATAATACCATCGTATATTAAATTAATATTATCATCAATTGCATGGAACACATAATTAAAAATTATTTTTTTATTAGGAAGCAGTTGATAATAAGGATTAAGTTGTATAGACCCTAATGACACACAATAATAATCGTTATTACTTAAGCCCTTAAGTTTAATAATTTCAGGGTTAAGCACTGGTTGATTTAATAAACTTGAATATTTAATTATAGAAATTGTAGAACCAGTATCAATTAGAAAACATAAAGGTTGATCAGAAAAATTTGATTTAAAATAAACGTGAGGAAGAGAAAGTTTATTATTGATTTTGTTAATAGTAAAAGTATTCTCACGTGGAAAATCCTGAAAAGATAAACTCGAATTCTCATCTCGAGGTGAGGGATTATTTTTAACATCTTTTTTTATAAAAGAGTCAACAGTTTTGTGTGAATGTTGAATAACCTGTGCAGAGGAAAACTTAGGAACACAGGGTGAAGTCTCTGTTTTTTTATTAACCTGTGCAGAATAAAACTTAGGAACACAGGGTGAAGTCTCTGAGTTTTGATTAACCTGTGCAAAACATAACTTAGGAACACAGGATGCAATTGGAGACTTAGATACATCCACAGCAAATTTATTAAACTTAGAAATTGGTTTATTAAATATTCTCGTGCCCTTTTTAATAAAAGTAGGTTTCGGCAGACACGGCACCGAAACCGAATTTAGTTTAAAACATCATTATCATTTTGATTCTTATAGCATTCAACAACATGCATATTACTGGAACTCGGTGCATGCGCGCTAGATATCGTATTTCGAGGACGATTATTATTTTCGCTGTGCATTTTATATTTGTATTGAAGTTTACGACACTCGTTTATTAAATGACCACGATTTTTACAATAAGAACAAATTTTCTTTGCATCAAAATTAGAAAAGGAATTATTTTGGTTTTTATTTAAGTTGTAATTGTTATAGTTAATATTATGATTTTGTTTATTTTTAATTTTAAAACATTGTTTTGAATTATGAGATAATTTTGAGAGTTTGAATAATTTTTCTTCTTCAATAGCGTGTGTTATCGCTTCTGATAATGATTTAGGGTTTCTACACCGCACAATATGTGAAAAATTAGAATTAAGGCCTAAAAGAAATGTATTGAGGGCCAAATCTTCCATGGCCGCTAACCTTCCTTCAAATTCTGATTTAACTTCGCAGCTGTACTGGATGTCAGATTGAAGTCGAATTAGGCATTCTTCAACACGAAGTGAATATTGTATCACATCCTCACTAGGCAATTGCTTACAATTTTGAAGATCTACTAATAAGTGGGTTGAATGTTTTTTCTCACCAAATGTAGTTTTTAAAAATGATTTAATTTCTGCCCAAGTTTTAAATGTTTTTAACGAACAAGCTAATTGAGCCTTGCCTTCGAGTTGTGATAAAATATACATGCATAAAACATGTTGTTGGTCTGTTGTTGCCAAAGATATAGCATTTTCACAGTTAGTTAGGAATGCCGGGAGCGCCTCACGCTCTCCGTTATAGGGTTTTATAAATTTTGTTAGTATAGAAAGAGTAATTTTTTCTGACATGTTTTGCTCTTCAACCAAACTATTAATACTAGAAAAGGAGCCGGAAACTTCTACGTCGGATTCTTTTTTAAGCACTGACATTAATTATTTATAAGAAACAAATTCACACTCACAGTAACACAATCACAAACATCGCGTGGCGGCGCCGGATCACGTTGCGCTGGAACCACGTGGCGATGTTGCCCACGTTGCTGCGTGAGAGGCGAACCTCAGGGAATTGCTGGCGAGTCGATGAGCCTGGTGATGCACTGGTGATCGACCAGCTCGGTCGATGCTTAGTGAAGGACGTTGACTACCTGGATGGCGGGCTGGCTAGCTGACCTCCTGGCTGTCTAGCTGTCTGTGTCTCTGGATGTCTGTCTGGTGCCGGCTCACGCTACACAGCGGAGTCTTATAGTCGACCAGCTTTTAAAAGAACCTTAAGGTCACGGAGCCCAAAATTTAGGTATCAGACGGGACGATACGCGGCGCCTAACACCTATTGATCCCGGTACTTTTTGGTTTCCCAGGATCCCACTTCTGACACCAAATTGTTAGGATGGCGTTCCGTGAGGTTCTTTTAAAAGAAAAGAGGAGATCACTACACTTAAGAAAGTTTATTGATCAAAAGAGTACATCACATAAAGGCTTCCAATTATCGACTAACTCAAAACACGTGTAAAATGGCATTGCAGAAAATAAGGCCGCGCTTGGCGTTGCTTGCATCAGCAGTTTTATACTTATGTGAAAATCGAATATAACAGTTCGTCTACGGATTTCATCGTTACGAATCATGTCTCGTAGCGAAATTCCGAGCATAGCCCTCTCCGTAGCACGCTGAGCGACTCTGAGCCTTCGAATGAGGCCTTTAGTGAAGGACCACGTTTCGGCGCCATAGGTCATCACTGGCAACACACATTGCTCGAACAATTTCGACTTCGAATTATAAAAGTAAACGACATCTCAATCATAACGCTATTACGGAACCAATGAAAACCAACCCAATATATTTAAAGGGCAATGCAGTTACGGGACCTATGTGAGGGGCCGAATCTGCCCGGTCAGGCCTCGCGCCGTGAATACAAATGTTTATTATGGCGCAGGAAGAAGTAGCCATTGTGGCCCGCCTCGGGCGACTCCACTGAAGGAGTCGGTGCTGTGAAATGGCTTGGGAAATCCATGGAGTAGGTGCTTAGACTTGTTTTTTTTATTAAATGGTTAGTTTTTTTTGTAGTACCTAATGTTTTGTAGGTGTAGTCATATCGATATTTTACGTTTTTCTTAAGTAATAGTAAGTACATTATATTTATTAATACTTTAAAACAAATCTATTTACACTATATACAAAACAAAATATTAAAAATAAATAAAACATATTAAAAAAAAAAGCAAAAGAAAATTAAAAGAAATAAGTAAGTACTATATTGTAATTATTTGTACTATATTATACTGTATTTATATAAAAGTCTAGTAAAAAACAGTTAGTTATTATTAAATTGATAAATAGCATTAGTAGATTTTTATACGAATAAATTTATAAGTAAATAAAGTCCCATACCAACGTGATTATCATAATTAATTCGTATACTGTCTTACTTGTCAGATGTCTTCGGCGAATAAGAAGGTCAACCAATCACAATTGGCTATACTAAACTTTATCTTGAATAAAATTACCTACTCGTTGATATTTCCCCAAAACGTTGAATAAAATAATGGAATAATATCTTTACTAAGCACACATAAAATAAAAATTTAAATACTTACCATTAAACATGAAAGGCGTCTCCATAGCTTACGCTGTCCATCTGTCGCCTCACACGCTTTAGGCCAGCATTGTGCCGGTACAAATGTGATCAAATTATAAAGAGTGGCGTGCGCCGGCGGCAACTCCGCCAAGGCGCGAATTGAGATCCGATGTGTTATCTGATATACGTAGATTGTTGATACGAATCGAAATCAATTGAGATTTGATGTCGGATATTTAAGATATGTGGTGGATTGGTCACCGGTCTGAAATTAAGTTCTGGGTTCGATCACCAGCCAGACAGATAATTGAATGGTAAATTTAGATTTTGTTCTGGGTTGGGGTTTTTAAAAAGCCTAGTGTGGTAATAGGGGTAAAAAATACGTTTTTATTATTATTTGGTATGTTCAAAACACCTTCTTGTACATAACAGTATTAAGCGTTTAGTTGAGATTTGAATAGCTTTTACAAATAAAATATAGAAGTTTAAAATCAAGCTTTATACACTCATAGTACCACAGTAGGATTTTTGCCTGTGTCGTGGGTACTATGGACACACATAAGACGAATACACAAATACCCAGACCCAGAACATGAATCTAAACTCATCATTCAGATACCTGGTCTGGCCGGGAATCGAACTCGGGACCATTGCGCGTCAGACCGGTATGGTAACCGCTCCGCCACGTGGATCGCCATAGTTACGAAAATGTTTTCAGTTAGTAGTAAAAATCATGGACAGATACATCATCACGAAGATTGAAGTCGTACTACCTCATCAAATAACAGTGCTACGACGCAACCAGATTTTGAAATCGACACCCATCTTCCCCTACTTGAAGAAAGATTAAAAGTATTAAGTGAAAATCTCTCTTCAGGCTATCGAATGGCATGAAACCGCACAAGACCGGGACCAGTGGCAAGTTCTCGTATCGGAGGCCAAGACTCACTTTGGAACGTTGAGCCAGCGGAGTAAGTAAGTGAGTAAGTAAGTGAAAATCCATCCTGATTCTATTCGTATAGAAAAAAAAACTAAACCAGAACGCTGGAGCGCTTAGAGTTATTAGGCAGAAATAGATCTAGCGGTTGTGCCACTGAATTCAAACTACAAAGAGATCTACCTTTAACCTCTACTTCGCAACTCATACAAACAGATTGACAAAAGCCTTACATTATGTAAATTTTATTTTGTAATTACAAGGTATAAAGTATTTGTTGTAACATAAAGTCTTAAGCCATAAATCTAAGGACTATAATCGGTGGGTCATCGCATTTCCGGCTACATCATCGACCCCAGTGTAATAGGATTCGCGACTGTAATTTATCTAAGTTGATCTATTACACGCATATATTACCGTAAATGCCTAAAGAAACTACTTTACTCTACAATAAAAAAAATCGGTTGTCTGTAAAGCCGGTTTACTGACGATAGTTGAACGTGACAACGTTATAAGAAAATACTGATGGAATGGTTGCATTATTAAAAGAATTTATTAAATTTTATTTTTTTGCTACATATTTTGTATGGATATAGATAATGAAACGCCCCAGAGTGAGGTAACGCCGTATGAGTCATGTTTTTGGTGCGTGCAGTCGGCTCCATCGAATTATAAGACGTTGTCACGTTGACATGAGTAACTAACTTCGTAAGGGTTCTACCTGAAGCCAACTATAGACGTGTCGTTATACTTGGATCTGAGATGGTTGCTTCAGATAATCCTTCAATTTGAAGGTAGAATCTACACCTATTTCTAGCGTGAAGCATTTCTTGCGTTTCGAAGGAAGGGTGTGGTTGCCGGCACACTTTTATATGAGACGATCATAATAGTCCTCGGGAGTAGCAACGCATCTGTGATTGACTTCAGATAGAACCCATGTTCTGTATGAAATTGATTACAGATATCCATAAGCGGCAGTGACCACTTATCATCAGGTCGACTGCATGCTCGTTTGCTACTTCAGTCAGATAAAGAAAATCAACGGTACGGTGATTAGACCATACCGCATAATTATGATCTTAAAGCACTCTCTCTAAATTCTGCTCTATAAATAACCTGCCCAAGCACTTATAGCCTAATGCTAGAAACTCAACCGATCAATCGAGCAGGAACGCACACCAGGTTATTTAAAAAAATGCGTATTACAAAATTTATTATCACCGTTTTTCAGTGAAAAAAAACATTGTAAGAAAACCAACAAATCTGAAAGTTCTCTTAAACAAAACTAAATGTGTAAAGTCTACCAATTTGAATTTGGCCAGCGTGGTGGACTATGGCTAAAATTTGTGTCATTCTGAGAAGAGAACCGTGACCGGTAGGACAATAATAAGCCGACGACTAATAAACTGCACTGTAAAATATTTTGGATAACTACTACAAAATCTTTCGTGATTCAAGTACCGTTTTTACTAGACGAAGCATTTAGCACCGGACTGGAATACCCGAAAACTTGCTTGCATTATTAAAATTACTTGTACAAGAACGTGTTACAGTAACGGGTCCAAAGTGGCATATTCATTGAGTTTTTTCAATCCCAATGATTGATGAAAGCTTGAATAAAGTATGTCGCGCGTGTTTCACTCCATTCTCCTTGTATTGTGAGAAAATTGGACTTGTTCCGGAGCGTAATTACAACAAGATGAAAGTTATGGACATGGCGTTCGAACCGCGCGTCTTAAACGCTCGAAATAATTAATTCTGCGTAGCGGTGCTATTTTTCTGTGAATTTGAAGCAGTATTGTTGTACTATGCATGTGCAATATGGTATTGGAGTCACACATACTGATAAACGTAGTACCTAACTTATATGCCGTATTCGAGAAAGCAGCCAAATTGTGAAGGTATTTTTAACAGCAATGATTAATGTAATTTCTTATTAAATAAATATTTCCTCATTTCGTCTATTTGTATGTTTAGACATATCAATTGTCTTCAAAGAGTGATAACAAAATGAGAAGGAATAGAAAATAAATATTTCCTCATGATGTTAAACGAGTTGGTATTTTACTATTATGCTACAAACGTTAAACATGCATGTTAAAATATAAACATAAAAAAATTACATGGCATAGTAGAATTAGCCAACACCTATAAGAAAATTCTTAATAATCGAAGTATATACAAAACAAAATCAACTACCTACCCACATCTCATCAAAAGTTATCAATTCTATACTGAATCCTCAAAAGAATTTTAACACGTACACTCAATAACAAATTGGCGTCATTTTTAATTAGACACAATAACCGCCCATCCGTTAAAACCTTAAGCTCATTGTTACACAATAAGCCAACCCGCAAATTACGGTACAACCACACGCATAATCAGCACAACCGACCGTATAATAACTTTAAAACAGCTCGATAAATGCGCACTAAATTTTCAGTGGACATTATGAAGGTAATGGCATTTTAAAATCAGCCGCGTAACCGCTCATTATGGTGAAACAAAAGGGCGATCATCTGAATAAATTTGCTAAATTATTGTTATTTGGCCGCAGTCCTGCAGGCGATTGTACTGAAATTACGCGCTCCGCAAATCGGGTTAATAAAGAAAGGTAAAAGAATGGCATTCAGTAAGAGATAAGCTTGTATTAGATTGTGAGGTATTTTATTGACCGAGTAGGTTTTTGGTGCCTTCTTTCTTGACATAGTCGTTTTATTTTGGTTCTATATTTCTTATTAGTAATGTTTGTGTGTGTCATACATACACATATACATATACTATACGTTTTAACTTTTTCCTTTTAAAATGGAAGTAGCAAATGAGCATGATGCATCTGATGTCCATGGATATCTGTAGTCAACCCTAGACAAGATAAGTGAAGTAAGACAAATGCGTGGCTACCCCCTGGGACTTAGTTGGAATGCCTCGTATTCTATAAGTATACACACCCTTTAGATCAGAACACAGCAGCGCATAGGACTGCTGTTATAAGTGTGGCTGTGATACTTCCAGAGTCGAACTACGAGAGACCTTTGAAATCGACCTGTATAATAAAAACCTTGTAAGACATTTGTTCTTTATTTAAAAAATGTAAAGTTTCATATCTCTAATTGTATATTTTAATAATACCTACACCTAAACTGCTATATGTTTCCGATTTTTAGTAATTTTAATCAAAAGACAATTTTTGAAAATTTAACGATTTCATGATAAACATCAGTAACAATTTTAACCATTCATCACAGCTAACGCCGTTAAGCTAAAACAATTAACCGGTACCTAAAAATAGATGCAGGATAACCCGTAGCGCTTTGAGAAGTAGCAGTTTATCAAGCAACTAGTAGCCTGCCATCTGCAAACATTACGCTACAAAGGAGAACATGTCGTAAATATTAGTTCTGGTTGTAACAAAGCATAGCGTTTCGAGTGTAAAGCTGAGAGCACATAAATCTGCGGAGCGTAAGCGCTAAATGACGACGCCTTAGGCGATGTTCGCGTTAACCAGTTGGTAAGGCAAGCACAGTGTGAAGTCGATATTGATGCGAAAGAGATCGATAAAACGGGACGCGAAACGAAAATTATCTCCGCTGAATTTTTAACGATGTGTCTATTAGATTGTAGGCTCTTGGCGCTAATTGAAAGTATTGAATCGTATTTCAACTAAAGTAAAAAAAATTAAGAACAAACAATTGTAAGTGCTAATCATGCAAGATTCAGTGGTAATCTTGAAAATGTTATCTTAAAAATAATAACGATCCAGTGTCGTAAGATTGTGTATTATCACTGTTAGGTTCTTTTTTATACTAGAGAGCTTAAAGAGAGAGAATCAAGGTCAATAGAAAAATAAATCGTTAAAACTGCTTCTATTACAATGTTTTCCAATGATTTCAGTGAAAATAGAACCTCATAGTTTTTGTGTATAGCCGTTTATTTCTTAATAACGTATCATAATCCATCGAATAACGTTTCGTGCTTAGCCTAGAGCTCACTTAACTTCAGCCAGAATTAACTTCTTGTAAAATGCATGCAATTCCTCATCTTTTGTTCATGAATGATGGACGAAATTAAAATACATAATTTAAATTACCTTAAATGAATGTCCCTTGCAATCAGTATCATTACCTTATTTTAACGTGAACTCAATTCCTTAACTTTATAGTCTCACAATATTTTAATCTAAATCATTTCTAAAATTTTAATTTTCATCTATTTCTGTTACATTTGCAATTTCTTAAATAACACCTTATTTAATTTCTAGTAACGTATATTCCAATAGCTCTCTAGTTTCACCACTATCAGTTGCTTCTGTTTTGAGCTCAGAAACAAGTCTTGGGTCGTTAATTCTGTGTATTGTTTTAGCTATCTTGACAGGTCTCGGTGAGTTGGTCAAGAATTTATGCGCGCAGAGGAATCAGCGTCAAATCGTTCTATAGCCGCAAGCTAGTTAAGTTACAGCCGGTAGCGTTACTTGGGAGTCAATATCTTGCCATCTGGCTCCGTTCATACACTTAAATTGCTGCAACTAGGGCTGTGGTTATAAGTTTTAAAATTGTACATGTTGCTTGCTGGCCGTGTGGTGTCGGCCTTTTAGAATAGCACCACTCCCTCTCTTCCCGTGGATGTCGTACGAGGCGACTAAGGGACATAAATCCAAGAGATGGGCAGCAGCATCTCCTTGTGTAACTTACACCTACTGCGGTCACCAACACGCTTGCCAGATCGGTGACTATCGGCAAAAACCCCCAATGGAAGGTGCAGAAGAACCCCGGCCCCCAGTCCCCGGCAGCCCCGCTATTCCAGGCTACGGTAGCGGCCTAGGTAACGGCGGGGCAGGGGGTGCTAAGAATCTCCGGCAGAGATCAGGCTACCGCAACCGACGACTTCTGCACCTGGCAACATACAACACCAGGACACTGAGGACCGACGAGAAGATACAGGAGCTGGAAGAAGAGATAGACAAGTTGAACTGGAGTGTTTTGGGATTGTCTGAAGTCCGAAGACAGGGTGAGGACACGATAATCCTCAAATCGGGCAACTTGTTCTATCACCGGGAGGGCGACCACCTGTCTCAGGGTGGTGTCGGGTTCCTCGTCCACAAATCCCTCGTCAACAACGTGGTAACAGTCGACAGTGTGTCGTCAAGGGTAGCGTACCTTATACTCAGAATATCTAAACGGTATTCGCTGAAGGTCATACAGGTATATGCGCCGACTTCGACACACCCAGACGATGAGGTCGAGGTTATGTATGAGGACGTAAGTAGAGCCATACATACCTCAAAGACCCACTTTACCGTTGTTATGGGGGATTTTAACGCAAGACTAGGCACGCGGAACGATGGCGAGCGGAAGGTGGGGCCCTTTGGAATTGGACAACGGAACCACCGAGGCCACTTGCTTGCCAACTTCTTGGAGAGGGAAGGCCTCTTTATGATGAACTCTTTCTTCAGGAAGAAGGCACAGAGAAAGTGGACTTGGATAAGTCCTGATGGTTCATCTAAAAACGAGATAGACTTCATTTTAGCAGACAAACGGCACATATTTAATGATGTCTCTGTGATCAACAGGGTGAAAACCGGAAGTGATCACCGGATGGTAAGAGGCACATTAAATATCAACGTAAAGCTGGAACGGTCACGCCTAATGAAGCCTACGCTCCGACCAACACCTGTCCAAATCCAGGGCTCCGAAGAGTTTCAACTTCAGCTACGAAATCGTTTCGCGTGTCTCGATTCTTGCGTTTCTGTGGACGAAATTAACACCAAGGTAGTAACAACTGTCCACGAGGTGGGGTCTAAGTACTTTAAGACCCACTCCAGTGGTAGGTCTCGGATTTTCTCAGAACATACTCTCGGTCTCATGAGGGAGAGGCGAGAACTATGTGTGCAGTCTCCAGCCTCAATGTCGAAATACAGACTGCTCAATAAACAGATCTCTCAGAGTAGGCGACGCGATTGGCGTGCTCATAACACCCATCGCGTAAAAGACACTATTGAGCGAAACCAGGGCTCGAGAGTGTTCGCCAGGGATCTGTGCGTTGGGCAGAGCCTGCTGACGAGGTTGAAGACCGAATCGGGCACCATGGTTTCGTCTAACTCCGATGTTCTGAGGGAAATTGAGAAATACTACGGACAGTTGTATGCTTCCGCACGAGCTCCCGCCCGTAACAAGGCGGGCGACAAACGTGCCAAACTGACCCGACACTATACTGAGGACCTCCCGGACGTCAGCCTGTACGAGATTAGAGAGGCTCTCAAACAGCTGAAAAACAACAAGGCACCGGGCGATGACGGAATCACAACAGAGCTGCTAAAAGCTGGCGGTAAACCCGTACTAGTGGCGCTCCAAAAGTTGTTCGATTCCGTCATTACTAGCGGGACAACCCCGGAAGCGTGGAGCAGAAGCGTAGTGGTGCTGTTCTTCAAAAAGGGCGACAAAACTCTTTTGAAGAACTACAGGCCCATTGCGCTTCTGAGCCACATGTATAAGCTGTTTTCGAGAGTCCTCTCTAACCGCATTGCACGCAGGCTAGACGACTTCCAGCCTCCCGAACAAGCCGGTTTCCGAAAAGGCTACAGCACCATAGACCACATTCACACGCTGCGGCAGATTATACAGAAGACCGAGGAGTATAATCTGCCGTTATGTGTTGCTTATGTGGACTATGAGAAAGCCTTCGATTCTATCGAGACCTGGGCGGTGCTGGAGTCCCTTCAGCGATGCCAGATCGACTATAGGTACATCGAGGTGCTGAAGTGTGTATACACTGCCGCCACCATGTCAGTCCGAGTACACGACAGAAGCACAAATCCAATCCAACTGCAGCGGGGAGTCAGACAAGGTGATGTTATATCGCCGAAACTGTTCACCGCTGCGTTGGAAGATTTGTTCAAGCTGATGGAGTGGAAAGGTCTTGGCATTAACATCAATGGCGAACACATCACGCACCTTCGATTTGCCGATGATATAGTCATCTTGGCAGATTCGCTGACGGACCTCAACACAATGCTAGGCGACCTCAACAGTGCCTCACAACGGGTGGGTCTTAAGATGAACATGGACAAGACGAAAATCATGTCTAACGTCCATGTCACACCCGTACCGGTAGTTGTTGACGGCACTCCTCTCGAAGTTGTCGACGAGTACATTTACCTGGGACAAACGATCCGGATGGGTAAGTCCAACTTTGAGAGGGAGGTCACTCGAAGAATCCAACTCGGCTGGGCTGCGTTCGGGAAATTTCGTAGTATCTTCTCGTCCACAATTCCTCAGTGCCTGAAGTCGAAACTATTCGAGCAATGTGTGTTGCCAGTGATGACCTACGGCGCCGAAACGTGGTCCTTCACTGTAGGCCTCATTCGGAGACTCAGGGTCGCTCAGCGTGCTATGGAGAGGGTTATTCTCGGAATTTCGCTACGAGACATGATTCGCAACGATGAAATCCGTAGACGAACGAAGCTTACCGACATAGCTCTCAAAATTAGTAGGCTGAAGTGGCAATGGGCCGGCCACATCGCTCGCAGGACCGATAACCGATGGGGAAGGAAGGTCCTCGAGTGGCGACCACGTTTAGGCAAAAGGAGTACAGGTCGCCCCCCTACCAGGTGGACCGATGACCTGAAGAAGACAGCGGGAAACCGTTGGATTCAGAGGGCACAGGACCGGTTGGAGTGGCGCCATTTAGGGGAGGCCTATGTTCAGCAGTGGACATCAAAAGGCTGATGGATGGATGGATGGATGGATGGATGACATGTTGCTTTATATATCTGACTGAAGTAGCAAACGAGCATGCAGTCCACCACACCCTTCCATCGAAACGCAAGAAATGCTTTACGCTAGAAATAGGTGTGGCGGTGGTACTTCCCCGATCGTACTACACTGGTTCTACCACCTGGTAATTTCTTATTGGTTCTTTGTTTTTTTTTTTTATTATTTACTTCACTTTTTGTCAAATGTCACTAGCCCACACTTTCGATCAAGAAGTTGTTTATGTGATGCACAGCTGATCTGCATAATTGTTTCTTGTATTTCATTAGTAGTCTAGGTAGACTATTTTTTAATGAATTAGTCAGCGTCATTAATAAACTTACGAAGTGAACTTGAAATACAATTGAGCTTTACCCGAGCTACATTGGAAACGTCTTACGTGTAAGGCTAAATCAAAATGCTCAGTTGATAGGTTTATATAATACTTTACAACCTTGAAATCTGAAACTTAACAGTCGTAATCGTCAATAATTATTGATTGTTGTAATTTTTTCTGATCTTTTGTTCATTTTTGATCATCAATTGAGGACTTTAAAAGGAAGTATTAAAATTACTTGTTTTTGTTTATCTGAAGAAGACAACAAAAAGTGCATGAACAAACGGCATTTATATAATAGAAGCATTTATAATGTTTTGACTTCATTTTACTTTTAAACTTTCGTGGTTTACCTTTACAAGCCACCACCAAATCTATTTCTGTCTAACATTAGCAGCAGCACTACTGGGGTCTGGTAGGGACCATATACCACCAGGTAATCTAAATTTTTAAAAAACCTGGATGCGACGTAATTGTTACACACATATCTCTAATGTGAAACAGTTCTTGCTTTTTGGTAGAATGGTGTGGTTGCAGGCTCATTTTCGAAACGAGGCGACCATCTTAGTTAATCGGAGAGTTCAGCGCATCTATATTTGACTTTAAATAAAACACGGGTGGACATGCTCGTTGGCTACTTCAATTAAAAAAAGAGTTGAATGATTATTAAATAAAAATTACGGAACGGCGTATTCATTCACAATAATCAATATTTCACAAATCCCAAGCTCCTTTATAGTGAAAAAACCCGTATACCTGTTAAACCATTAAAAATCATTAATCGTAATTAGGCGTCAGTCATTTACGAAGTGTCGCTTCGATTTCTCACGGGTACCGTGCGGATTGTACTCATTTATTTGCCTCACAATAAAACACCATTACTATGTTAGGGTTGCCGCTTCGGTTTGGAAATCATTATGTTTTTTTTTTCCAAGCGAAGGATAAGTTAAGTGACTTAAGGTTACTCAGGAGACTACGATGTTATCTTTTACCTGTTTATTTTGTTTTTGACACATTTTTAATTAAAAAAACTCATACATTTTAACAGGTACCAATAGCTTTTTAACTTTAGACTTTGACGTTTGACGTTTCTAAATCCTTGCCCTAATGCCTAAGTACCTATGTTATATGATGTCAATTAAGTACAAATTCCATTACTCCAACATGAAATTGAATCATTCGTTGTCAAATTATGTAAGCATGTATATGTGTTTGCTACTCTTTCACGCAAAAGCTACATATCTCATTACGTTGAATTTTAGCACACAGATACTGTGTGACCTGGATTAACAAATAGGACATTCATTTCTATGCCGCGGGAATTATTTGAAGTGAAGATTGGTTTTGAATAATAATTTCTTATTCTTTTTCTTATTACAGTGTGACAACCCTACAGGTAGAAGGACCGTTTCCTGTAATGACCGAGCGACAATGCGAGCTGACAATCCTTTGTGCAACAGATTGATTTGCATAGCACACTGCTTATTAGATTGTGTTCTAACACTTAGGCTTGTTTCATACTTTACTAGTGTAACGTTCATAATTTATTTATGTTTGTACACAAAAAAAAAACATTTAAAAAAATACAAGTACAGTACATGACTATATATTATATCGTCTCGATATAGAAGTACGTTAAATTAATAACAGGATACAGAGTTGCTAAGTGAAAATGGGACATCCCAGTAGTCCTGGATTAGAATAGGGCTACGGTATCCCCTGCCTGTCATACGAGGCGACTAAAGGGGGCTTCCGGGGTTGCGGGCGGCTAGAGTGTGAGCTCGAACCGTTCAGTCAGGTGACCCCGGGAAGGACATAAAGAGTAGACATAGCGGTGGGCCCAGTTATCCATCGTGGAGGAGCCCGATGGGGCAATGAGCTTAGAGAACCCCGGTTGCGTTCCTTTGCAGATCCCGGAGTCATCTTTGAAGCGCCGAGGACGGTGCTATAAATCCCACATAACCCTGTACCTTTTGAACGTTTCAGCAACAAAAAAAAGTAAAAATGGGAAATGTAGATTATGGTGATCCCTGAAATTAACTAAGGATACTCATGGGCGGCAGTGGCCTTTTAACATCAGATGTCTGAATGTTCCTTTGCTGTTTCAATCGGAAGTACCACCGCTACACCTATTTCAAGCGTGAAGCAGTTCTTGTGTTTCAGTGGAAGGGTGTGGTTGCTGGCACGCTTTTATTTGAGGCGACCATCGTAATCCTCGGGCGCAGCAACGCATATTTGATTGACTTCAGATAGAACCCATGTTCTATATGAAGTTGCTTACAGATATCCATGGGCGGCAGTCACCACTTGCCATCAGGTGGACTGCCCGCTCATTTGCTTCTTGAATCATATAAAAAGAATGTTTATTTGCTTCGATCGGATAAAAATACATATAAAATATGGGAAACAACCTGTAATAAATTTCTATATGTGTTCTTACCTTTACGAGGAAGTTGCGACAATACGGCGTCCATTGTCGGTGACCACGACATAATTATTTATGGCCGCCTTCATGATGGTAATTACTTCGTTAGGCAATTTTTGATTACAGATATTTTTCACCGGCAGCACCTAGCTATTTAAATCAATATTTATGATAACAATTTTGCATTGCTTCAAGCGACTCTGATATTGGAAATCTGATAGTTAGATTGCGTTATTTAGCTGACGATTACTCTTTGTTGCGGAAATATTGTCTAATACGTTTTATTAGTTTATTCAATAAAAATATCTTGTCAAAAAATCTCCCGCCAGGCTAGGTGATCATGCCTGGGGAGCGGCCGCGCTCCGACGGTCTTTGTTTGGAACTTGTATATATGCAGGATTCTGAGAAATGTCGATAGCGTGTTTCAGAAATACTAGTGGCGCCATGTCTTGAAGAGTTGCGAGAAGAAGTCACCATAGCGCCATCGCGTGGTAAGTTGTGGGGAGTCGCCACAGAGCCTCTTGATGAGTTGAGGGAGGTTGCCACAAATCTGAAAACATATGCTTTTGTTATGCACTGAAAGTTTTAAAAATATAAGTTACGTTAGTAGTTATTGTAGGAAAATAGGAAACGTACATTTTTGAGAAATAGGTGGTGGCTAAATATACTCTATATAGAGTCAGTAAGGTTGACACTCCTTATAAATCGAACGATTAATTCAATCAAACGACACAGATTGAATTTAGCGCTTAGTTAAAATTAATTTGTAAAAAAAATACCAAGAATGATTTCTATGACATGATATTATGAATCACGGGCGATTTAAGACGCCACATAAGTTCCATTATCTACCAGACTTTAATCTAACCTCAAGATGCCAAATTAAAGATGAAAACGACATCAAATTAACTTCTAAATTGCTTCTAAATATTATTGATAAGATGAACGGTACAGAATTAGCGATAATGATACAAACATTCCCACATTTTTTAATTATGATAATTTTCGCTCATATTACAACAATAGGCGATTGCCAAAACATATATTATTACGCGGGGACGACCTGTGTGGCGCAGCGGTTACCATACCGGTCTGACACGGAATAAGTTCCGGGTTTGATTCCTGGCCAGACTGGTATCTGAATGATGAGTTTAGATTCATGTTCTGGGTCTGGGTGTTTGTGTATTCGTCTTGTGTGTCCATGTTACCCACGACACAGGACAAAATCCTAGTGTAGGGGTTTTGAGTGTAGAAAGTGTGCGTGTATTGGAATATCCAGTAAAATAGTTCCTTTCATCATACCTTCTAGCCTCCTCATTCTACATACTCCTTTTACTATAAATGAAGTAATGTTGAGAAATTTCAATCGGTAAACATATAACATTCATAAATTGTGCTGGCATTTATGTACAAATTTACAAATAATACAATACTACAAAGCTACCAGAAAACGTGTACCTATAGAAGGCTTGTAGTACTAGTAGGCTAGTAATGTATACAAATATTCGCATTCGCATTCGTATTCGTGAGAATTGTGCGAATGTTTTGCAAATATTTAATTGCAGTGTTTAGCAAAAAATATCCCTAATACAAATTTAAGTCGAACAGCAGTTTGTCGACCAGAAAACAAAATTGTTCATATCTACAATCCAAGACCAAAAACTTAAAAAATAATCGCATTTGCGAATGTAGCCTATTCTGGTCCCTGAGCTCGTCCCTGTAGTTAAAAAAACTATTAGTAGTATAAGTAGTAGTAGTAGTATTGTTAGTAGTTGTAGTAGTTAATAGTTCCGAGATCAGTATAGGGCTATGGTATCCCCTGCCTGTCGTAAAAGGCAACTAAACGGAGCTTCCGGGGTTGCGGGCGGCTAGAGTAGGAGCTAGAACAGTTCAGGCAGGCGATCCTGAAATGGACGGTGGTATGTGGTCGCGTACCGTAGTAAGGAGACGGAGCAGTGGGCCCAGCTGCCCATCTTGGAGGAGCCCGATTGGGCAACGCGCTCAAAGAATTCCGGTAGCGTTCCTTTGGAGATCCCGAAGTCCTCTTTGTAGCGCCGAAGACGGCCACCGGGAGGGTTTTAGTGCGGTACAAATCCCACATCGTCGGGTACTTTTTGAAGGACAAGAAAAAAGTAAAGAATATTCGCATTCGCGATTCAGATAATATCATTCGTGACATCACTAGCTTACCATTCGCGATATAAACCAGCTACTATTCTAGAAACACCGATTATCTGCACCGACATCGATAGCAGTAATATGCCTTTGTATTTAATGACCTATTCTTACGAATAGGAGCAGTTATGACAATAAAATATGTTACCGTGCTGTTAACTTATCTGCAACTGTTTTCCTACTTCGATCATTTTATGTCAAGGTATTGAGTAATCCATTTAAACTGTAGCGGTTGTTTATATACACACAGTCAAGGAGCTGAGAGGTTTAGTATATATGTGTGTGGTAAGGGGGTTATATTTTCCGAAGCGTTTTAACATTATTTTGAGAAAATGTAAGTAGCAAGCAAGTATGCAACCCACCTGATGGTAACTACTGCCGCCCATGGACATCTGTGAGTTCACACACCTCCGAAAACTTTTTTTAAACAGCTCTCGGATGTGTAGGTTGCCCCACGATGTTTTCCTTTACCGAAAAGCAGTGATAATTAATTACTAATACGCACATAATTTAGAAAAAAACAGTGGTGCGTGCCCTGGTTTGAACCTCGGACCTCCCGATCGAAAGGGCAAGTTTCAACCATTAGGCTATCACTGCTCTCAATATACTATAATATTATATTGCCTTAAAATTTCCCTCGTCATCTGACTGAATTATCAAATGACCATGCAGTCCACCTGATGATAAGACATTAGAGTCGCGCACGGACATCTTAAGCAACTTCATATAGAACAGGGGTTTCATCTGAAGCCAATCACAGATGCGTTGCCACCACAGTAGACTAGTTCCGGCAGTGTAGTTCGACCGGGGAAGTACCACCGCCACACCTATTTCTAGCGTGAAGCATTTCTTGCGTATTTTTTGATGGAAGGGTGTGGTTGCCGGCACGCTTTCACATGAGGATGGTCGCCTCATAGTCCTCGGGAGTATCAACACATCTGTGATTAGCTTCAGATGGAATCCATGTTCTGTATGAAGTTAATTACAGACGTCCATGGGCGGCATTGGCCACTTACCATCAGGTGGACTGCATGCTCGTTTGCTACTTCAATAAGATAATAAAAGACTAAAATAATCGCCTTTTATAAAAGTGAGGCTTCTATCATACCCTTCTACCGAAACGCAAAAAATCCTTCACGTTAGAAGTAAGTGTGGCTATGGTATCTCCCGGTTGAACTACACTGGTTCTACCACCTGGTACTTTCTGTTAGAGTTTTATGGGCATAATTTATTAATCACTTAATTTTATTTGCATATATTTATTAATCGACTTGTTTTCTTAATTAATAATAATACATTAAACATAATATATAAATCTGTGGTGTTCGAATGATATTTTCTTATGAGACTATACGTATTTTAAAGTGAATTACGTACAAGAAATGGTTATGACTGTAAACCAGATGTTAGATTACCAATTATATTCTGTAATAAAATATAACTTAGTACAACTTAAGCTGAGAGGATTAATTACTGTCGCCCATAGATGATTGTTATCAAGTTCAAATGTTTTTTTTATTTGATTGAAGTAGTAAACATGCAGTACACCTGATGGTAGATGGCTACTGCCGCCGGGAAAGTGCCATCGCTACACCTGTTCCTAGCCAAGCAGTTCTTGAGTTGTCGAAACGTGGTCGAATGGTATAGTTACCGGTTCGATTTTATTTGAGGCGATCTTAGTCCTCAAGAGCAGCAATTTCCTGCGATTGACTTTAAGTAGAACTCCTAGATTTATATGAAGTTGCTTATTAATGTTTGTGTGCTCGTTTGCTAGTTTAATTTCCCAATAAAATACTCGAAATGGCCTACGTATGTGATTTATCCCTTGACTTGTAATTAAATAAGCCAGAAAACTTTGCAAAAAGGCAATGAAAATTATTATTTTATTTAATAAAATAATTTAGTCGTCGTCGATTTATTATTGTCCCACTGCTGGGCACCCATTATTGTCCCACTGCTGGGCACGGGTCTTCTCTTAGAATGAGAGAGTTTAGCCATAGTCCACCGCGCTGGCCAGGTGCAAATAATTTAGTATGTACATCTTATTAAATAATACTTTAATCATATCAATACATTAAACACGCCTTTGTTTTCATCTTAATCAAATCCAAAGGATAAACAATAAAGATGTCATATTTTTTTTCTCATCTAATTGTGTTATTTGTTTATTAATTCAGTACAAGTACTTTCCCACCTTTAATATTTCATGCCTATTACACCTATATTTATATTTAAATAGATTTACCTAAATCAATAGTATCACAACACCGCCGAGCAATAATTTTCGTATAATTTCCGTCCAATCTAAAACCACGCTTTTATCATTCCAATAATAGTAGTAGAATGTAGTGAGAGCCGGGTACATACGCAGCCACTTATGTGCTAATCGGGTCCTGTAGTCCGTAAGTTAATACATACATAATAAGTGTGATTAGGTAAGACTGCCCTGAGCAACGGTAGCTGAGATGTGCCAATCCTTTCCTTGTTCCTGCTTGGTTTATATGGTGGTGACTTTTAATTAGAAATGTTGGCGACTGATTAAACTTTCTATCGTGTAATGGTGAACGTCAAATGTTAAGATCGTTTTACAAATTAAGGAGAGTAAATCATAAATTAAAAAGTACTGTATATTTTTTATGTATTTGAATTTATCCTTGGTTAATAGGTATTGTGAAGCCCTCTTCTTCGGTAGCGTAAAAAAAGTAATGGTAGTCATTCGCTTCAGTCTTCTTGCTGTCTAGATTTAGTTCTTACTACCACCCGATCATATAACAAAAAATAAATTTAAGAATACTAAAATATTAAAGAATTAAAAGTAATATTTATCTTAACGGAAAGCATAGAAACGGAGAGAATGTGGTGGTATCCGAATCATTACAAAATAATGCTCTGGATTAGCAACGCGTATGTGGCAAGTAAGACTCAGATTTTATCTGGGACTGCTTCTAACTGTCCATGAGTAGCATTGACCTCTTATTTGATGCATTACATGCATAATATGTGATACATTGCACGCTCCTTTCTACTTCTGAATTATACATAAAATAGTAAGATAAAAGTTAATCTTATTTAAATCCAAAGCCTATGACATGCTTTATATCACATTTGATAGCCTAGATAAATTTATTTAATAAAAACTCTTTAAATAATCTGTATCTTATTTTATTAACAAAATAATATTGTAACTGTTTAATAATATAAGCGGCTTATATAAAAAATATTTTTAGATTACTCTTATTTAGAAATCTAAACAGCGCCATGTGAACCCACTCAAACGACTGCGCGTACGCAATATACTATTAAAAGGAGTCAACGCACTCGGTAGGTATGTGGCGTGTAATATCAACAACGGCTTCTGTTCAGTGGCGACCGCGGCTGTATGATCACGTCTAATGCTGGGCTATTGGACATTATGCAGGGTTGGACTACTGGGCCGTTGGATATTACATAGGGTTGGTCTGCGTAGCAAGTTAGACTCAATGTTTGCTAGCTTCGTTTCTTTAAAAAGCTAGTATTTCGACACAGATAGATACAGACGACTGTGAATTTTTTAGGCTCTGCTGGGTTGGGTTACCGTTTGGACCTAAATTGAATGCCCGATTCCGACCTTCAAAAAGCATGTTTAATTGTGTAATATGTAATATGAGGAATTATAACTTAGCACGCAAGAGTAGCAACGCATCTGCGTACGATATTAGACTTGAGACAACTAGATGGTAATCATCATCGGTTATTTCTTATTTAGTTAACAGATGGTAAAACCAGTGAACCAGAGTAGTTCCGACCAGGGAAGAATGACCGCACCTCTTATGTCCACTGCGAAGCATTTCTTGTGTTTCGATGGAAGAGTATGGTTGCCGCCATATTTTTATATGAGGCGATCATCATAGTCCTCGGCAGTAGCAACGCATCTGTGATTGACTTCAGATACAACCCATGTTCTATTTGAAGTTGCTTAAAGATGTCCCTGAGCGGCAATAATCACTAAACATCACAAAAAAATGATAATGGCGATTTCGTTTAAATACTCCAATTATTTCTCCATATTTATGTAATTATATAAAAAAATGGATATTAATAAGAAAAAAGACAAACCCGTGAGTTTCTTGCCGGATCTTCTCAGTTGAGGTCGTATTCCGATCCGTGGGTAGTGTAAGAAAAAAAAAATTAACTGACAATTTGTAAGTGCCCCCGTAGGCCTATACAAAATAAAGACATTTCATTTCATTTCATTACATTTCATGTGTTCACTTAACATCAGATAAACAAGAACGGGAGCAATTTCATCAGTGTACTTTCATCTGAAATCAAGGGTGGCCTGTCTTTAGCCAAGGGCCTATAATATCTATTAGTTGCTACTTAAAATTATAATGAGACTTACCCGTTAAATAATTTTGACTATCATTTAGTTCAGTTAATGCTGTGTTACCGTAGCCTTGAGCGGTTAAGCATCAGGTGGTTCTTCTAAACCTTATTAAAAATCTGTTATGTTAACCGGAACCAGTTCTTGAGGTTAATTCTACTAACATGTACTGAATTCGTAAGATTTCTGGTACGAAAAATATACTCAGAATGAAGAAATTGCGAAGATTAGAGTCTAATAAAGGCCGCAAATATGAGTTTTATCGCTGATAGTTAAATTTAAAAATGGTAAGAAAAAAATACGATTTATTTATTGTTCTTATTTACAACCACCGACAAATAATATGACAGAGGCGGCTCGGTCCCTGCTTAAAAACCCAATTCATTAATTCGCTTCCAATGATTTTTGTTTGCAGTACGATTAACACATCAGACAACCATATCAGTCCTTAGAATTAGCGACGAATCTGTGATGTACTTCAGATAGAACTTCTGTTCTACAAAGAGATGGTTACAAATATCCATGGGCGGTAGTGACTCATTCTCATTCTGAGAGAAGACCCGTACCCAGCAGTGGGACAATAATGGGTTATACCCAATAGTCTATTGTAAGTTCCAGGCAGCGGCTAATTAAAAAAAATGTATGCGTGTACTAGCGTAAGCGTAGCGTAAGAAGTGAAACTTCTTTATGACGTTATTTTTCAAAAAATAATTTACTATATGCAACTTTACAGAAATTGGTTAAACAAAGTTAAATTAGATAAAGTTTAATAAAAGGCTTTTATTAAACTTTATCTAATAATCTAATCTATAATAATCTATCTAATATCACGCGTGGTAGGGATAAGAAAAAGATGGCCCGTAACGGAAAAAAAAAGATGGCGCGTAACAGAAAAAGATGGCGCGTAACGAAAAAAAAAAGATGGCGCGTAACAGAAAAAGATGGCGCGTAACGAAAAAATGTTACACTAAATTTTTTTCCAACCCCGATAAAGAAGTTTCACTTCAAAAAGTAGAATTGACCCTAAGGGCCTTAGCCAAACGAACAGGTGTAGGAATACGACAGATTCAAGATCATTATCAATTGGGCAGTTGGGCTTTAATATATAACCGTGTTTATTTATTTAAACTCGTTTTCAAAATGGCACACCATTTTTATTTACGACAATTCGTAAGAAGTTTTAAAATAGGTATTTTTGTTTTTAAGTTAATTATAATAGAGTTGAATTTGGTTCGCATTTGAATTATTAATGGTAACGCCCCTTATTCTATGTATGGCTAGATGTAGATATATAATATATAAATATGTACATAATTATATGTAATAAATGTAGATATACATACAAATACAAACCTATAAATCTATTTTAGCATCGTATAGTTGAAACAATTCACTGCATTGAAAGCTTTTTCATTAAAAACAGTCACCATCGCCTATGGACATTTGCAACACCAGAGTAGTTGCCAATCTATCGCCAGCTTTAATGGATATTTTTTTGACTAGCCCATGGCAAAGCAAATTGGGAATACCGCTGGAAGTATTTCACCTAAAAGAATAAATTTATAAAATATGTATGACATTATTTACAACAATCTAATACCTTTAAACGAGCAATTCTTGTATATATATATATATATATATATATATATATATATATATATATATATATATATATATATATATATATATATATATATATATATATATATATATATATATATATATATATCAACGATCTCGGAAACGGCTCCAACGATTATCTTGAAATTTCGTATTTAGAGGGTTTAGGGGGCGATAAATCGATCTAGCAAAGTTTCATTTTCAGAAAATGTCGTTTTGTCCGTGTTTTCATTGCATAAAGATCAAAGAGACCGAATACGAAGAGAAATTTCGTCACCAATTACGAAGTTAGAATAGCTCGGTTGGGAAATCGGACCGCAGGAAGTCGGGGTTCAAATCTTGGTCCGATTGTTTTTTTTTTTATTTTTTCTCTTTTTTTCGAGTTTTATTTTGTTAGTTTTATTTTTTATTTTTAGTTCTATTTTCTATTTTTTAGCTTTACACTTTTTTCTTTTTAGTTCTTTTTTGATATTTTTGTTTTATTATTATATTTTATTTTATATTAGTAAATTGTGATTTTCACCTTCACGGCTGCTGTTGCCGGTATTTATAGATACCCCGTCCTGTAACCCACAAGAAAAAAGGTATTTATGTCCCCGCTACTAATTAAGTATTATATAGAGTAAATAAACTATAAAACTATAGGATGTCATCATCATCATCATCATCAGCCTTTATCATTCCACTGCTGGACATAGGCCTCCCCCATACTGTGCCACAATGCTCGGTCATCAGCTACTCTCATCCAACCACTGCCTTCAACCCTCTTAACCCTCTATAGGATGTAATATATAATAATATACACGCTAACTTTAATCTACCTTTTCTTCTTACATTTCTCCGGCGGCGCATTGCAATTAAATTCTCCTGTTTTTGTTGGATGTGGAATGATTGAATCTGTTGTGCTTGTAAATAATTGTTCTGATTTATTTTGTACGTTTGTTTCTTGCCCTGTATGTGTTAGTTGCTCTGTGTTCTAGGTATCTTTTTGTGTGTTGTTTACAAAGACAGTATCTCCCGTTTTTTTTTTAAGTGGGTAATCCTCATGGATACCCAGCCACCCGGGGTGGCAGCTGGGCTATGCCGGACTCATACCGGCTAAACCCCGACTGTTTTTTTTCCCCGCACCGTACGGCGGGAACACGGGTAAGCTTTCGCAGTCATCCGCGAACCCGCCGGTGCTCGGCCGCTCCTGCAGCCCCTCCCCGCGTTTAGCATAAAGCTACCCTCCAACAGCAACGCGCCAGAAAACACAAAGGCGTGCCTTACCTTCAAAGCCCCCATCCGCAGGGCGAAGGTCCAACCCCGAGACCGCCACCCAGGGGCCGTGGGCATGGCAAGCCGACACTCGCAAGGCATCCCTACAGGCATCGACCCCCCACACCCAGCGACAGATCCGTTCTTTGGTTCCGCCGCAAACCACCAAACGGCTGCAGAGGGCAGGGAGGACGGCAACGACACGCCACATCTCCTCTTCCTCTGCGGCTCCACCGCCAACACATCTGACGTTGCGCCCCCGCTCGGTCGCGGGAGACAGGGTGTACGGCAACGACACACCGAGACACCTCTCCTCCCGCGACCCCTCCTGGCTGCAGAGGCCAGAAAACACCGACCTCCACAGCCCCCTCGGATGCATCCAGAGCGACGACAAGGTGGAGATCCCTTCGAGGGGGAAGACAGTATCTCCTAGCACTTTACTGATTATGGTTGATGAATGTATGTATGTACAGTTGCACCAATAATTATTGGGATGATTGCCGTTTGCGTTTTCCACGAACGGCTAATTTCATTTTTGAGAACGTGGTATTTACTTAATTTTCGATTTCTTTATGTCCTATATTATAATCGGATGGTACAGATACGTCTATTAAGTAGGTTCGGTTATTAGTTTTGTCTATATATATAAAATCTGGTCTATTGTGTGTAATAGTGACATTGGTTTGAACTGGCATCTCGCAAAGAACTTTAGCAGTCTCATTCTCTTTCACTTGGGGCTGTGTGATCATTTCCTTCCACCAAAGGCTAGATACTTCTATTTTATGCTTTCTAGCTAAACACCAGTAGACGTACTGCACAAGATTATTGTGACGCTTTACATAATATTGTCCTGCTAATTTCTTAGATTGCAACATAGACGGGACATATTGGTTCTTTCAATATGGCCCGTCTATGTTGGCGTGTCATTATACATTGATCCTGTATGGCGAATACTGACGATTCTGTAGTTGGAGATATTTGCTGCTTTTTAATCCATTTAAACGAGAGTTCTGTATTATTTTATTACTATATTTTTTATTATTATATTATTATTATTTTATTGTTGTTATTATTTTTTATTATTATAATGTCGATAAGATCAAAATATATTATTCATATGATCATCAGTAAGAAATTTGCATAAAAAAATATAATTCCAAAAAAATATGATCTACTCTTAGTAAACAAAAACACCGAGCAAAGCTCGGTCATCCAGGTACTAATAACATATTAGGTATTACACATATGTCCCTGTAGGTCCGGGATTAGAATAGGGCTATGGCATCTCCTGCCTGTCGTAAGAGGCGACTAAAAGGGGCTTCCGGTCTTGCGGGTGGCTAAGGACGGACACCGGGGAGGTTTTAATGCGGTAAAAATCCAACATAACCTTGCGTCGCTCCCACTGTGTGGGGTACCTTTTGAAGGTTTTCCCCTTGAAAACAAAAAAAGGTATTACACATATAATTTACATATATTTTTATTTATCGAGTTGAAAGCACATTGTTTGAATAATTAATAACTCAAAATACTTACTCAAAAACGATAACGATATAATATAGATTATATTAATTTTCACTCTTTCGACTTTGAAAATCATTTTTATTGACAAGACGATTGTATTCCATATAGAATGCATATAAATAGGTTCTTTTTGAAACGATTAAAATGCTTTGATACTTTATAATAAAATAAGAAAGAGCGAGAGTCCCTTTTATTACGTTAAAGTTATTAGTCGTATCAATTTATACCTCATCGAATTTGGTATTCTAAAATTATATTACATTCGTGTGAATGTATGAACAATTGACCTTCGAATAAACATCAGTTGAGAGAGATCTAACAATATAAAGATTTAAATTTTATGTCGTAGTGCGATAATAAAATAATGCATTTCATAAAGCGCGTGGGTTTTGAACTTTCGAGATTGAAACTTTTGAACGCACTTTGATTTCAACTACAGGGTTTTGCTTTATTCATGTATACTGTAATTTTCAAACCTTATTATAGGGTAATTTGAGTAGAACATAGTATATAAAAAACGTATGTATCAAAAGCTTTTCATTTTTTATATTTAATAGTTTCCAAAGAGCAAAATCATAATATAGTATAAAACAAAGTCGCTTCGCGCTGTCTGTCCCTACGTATGCTTAGATCTTACAAACTATGCTACGAATTTTAATGCAATTTTTTCCGATAGATAGAGTGATTCAACACGAAGGTTTTTATGCATAATATAATAAAAGTAGAATCAAACGTATATTGTTACTGTTATTTTTCTTCAAAGTAAAATTAGTTGATTATATTATTGCTTTAGGTTAGGTGCCATAGTAATTAATATTTAGGATTCCTTTTCAACTGGAAGTGACCAACTTCATATAGAATAAAGGTTCCACCCTAAATCAATCACAGGTGTGCTACCAGTACTTAGGTCTAAAATAGTCACTTCATATGAAACGCAAGAGCTTCTTCACTCTTGAAATAAATGAAAGGCGTAAGCGTCTCCAGTATAGCAAATTTTTTACAAAGTATCTTTATAGAAAGTCAGTAAATCATGAAATATCCAGAAACTACAAAAGTGTCTGATTTCCCAACTGGGTAACAACACAAACAAACATAAAACGTAAGTATCAACACTCCAAGCCACCTGCTTTAAAGCGCTTTCTTTCTCAAGACCATTCTTACTTAATTATCATTTGCATAATGACATCTTGTATTAAACTCTGTACGTGGGAATCTCCATAGTGTTCAGATATTCCCTGGAATCAAATTACCATACATTAAGTATCCCAACGTAAGGTTTACGTGATAATTTTTATTTTATCTCAAGTTTTGTAATGTGGAGATGCTTGTGAGTTATACAGTTTCGATATTATATTTTTGGTTTTTAAAAAGTTTAATGCATACATATTTGTACAAGTATCTACTATTTATCTACTTTATCGTCAGTGTTATCAAGTAGTAAGAGGATTGTTTGATTTGTATATATTTTTGATAACCGTATTTGTGTCGTACACTCGGGGATTGGGGATAATTTTAATGTTTTTTTTTTTAATTATAAAGAGATGTTTTATTACATTTGTTACAATCTTTTAAGATACCATGCGATAAAAGAAAACGCAACATTATGTCTATTATTAAGATTTAAAATGCAATGAAAATGGAAGTAAACTTACTTGTGATATGTAATAAGTAATAATAAACTATATGTATAATAATAAATTATATATACCTATACTTTACAGGTAGAACCAGTGTAGTTTGACAGGGAAAGTACCACTGCCACAATTATTAGCGTGAAGCATTTCTTGCGTTTCGATGCAAGGGTGTGGTTGCCGGCACATTTTTATATGAGGCGACCATCATAGTCCTCGCGAGTGCGTTGCTACTGTGATTGACATCAGATGGAACTCATGTTTTGTATTTAGTGGATTACAGATGAATGGGCGGCAGTGACCACTTACCATCGGGTGGGCTGCATGCTCGTTTGCTACTTCAGTCAGATAAAACGGATGTCAATCATTTGTTTTCATTAGGTACATTATAGCCCGAACGGCACTTTGATCAACATTTGAATGTTCTAGGTGACCTGTTTTTCAAAAGGTACGTTGTAGGAGCAACGTGAGGTCATGTGGGATTTTAACCTCACTGAAACCACCACCGGTGGCCGTCCTCAGCGCTGCGTGGAGGACTCCAGAATCTCCAACGGAACACAACCGGAGCCCTCCCAGCGCGATGCCCCTTTCAGGCTCTTCCCCGGTGTGCATTTGCGCTCACCGTGTCTCCTGGTGTTTACGACAGTATTCGACCACACATACCTACTGCCGTTCTTCCCGGGGCTACTGGTTGGGCGCTTCGAGTTCCCACTTCAGCCTCCCGCAACCGCATAAGCCTCCTTTTAGTCGCCTTTTCGACAGGCAAGGGCTACCGTAGCAATATTCTACTCCCCGGCTACAGGGGATAGAGCCGGGGGACGCTATCTACGCCTGCAGCTCCTTCGCCTAGTGGGATCTGCTCGTTCCCGAGCTCTTTCGGCGCCCTCCTTCGCGAACATGACGTAGTCGCAGGAGGGAGCGTTCTACGCGTCGCGATCGCTGCGACAACGGTCGCAGGGGATAGGGCCATCCAGATCTTGTTGAGCAGGACCCGCCACTCTGACTCCCACGATGGGCAGTGCTCGACCTCGTGCTGCGGGAAGTCCTGGTCGTGTCCGCAGTGGTGACACTGCGAACCTCTCTTGGCCTATGTGGTTCAGATACTCACCGAAGCAGCCATGTCTGGTGAGTATCTGAGTCAGACGGTAGATGTTGCGACCTCCGCTTCTCATCTAGGCCTGGTAGCTGGGGAGGATGGCGCTGACGACTCGCTGACGTGCGTTCTGCAACCATCGAAGACTGTCGCGCCAGCGCGTCAACGTTTGCCATCTGGCATTTCGACGAAGCATTGCGACCATCTCTTTCGAGGGTTCAGCTCTCCAGCGGAGGACGCGGATCTTGTTAAAGATGTCTGCGTTTATCTCCGCCAGAATGTCCACGGGCGGAAATCGCGCCAGGACATTTGCCGCCTCATAGGATATAGTTTTTTTTCAACACTCATATATACATACACACATGTACGCGACACGCACTTACATCTAAATAATCACGCGCACACACCTATCATATGTTATGTAATTAGATTATTCATAAAAACATTTATATAATTACTATTCATTGTCTGTGTGTTAGCGGGGTACCCAGTAACACAGATCTATAACCTAGTACAGGGGCCCTTGTCACTAGAATTAAGAACCGTTTTTGACATGAATAAAGTTTTTTTTTTTTTAAATTAGTTACCCGGATGCCCTAGTTCTAGGCGACCTGGGTTCGATTATCAAGCAACCAGCAACTTAAATAATGGCTTAATAACTAGATACATATGTCACTAATATAATAAAGGAAAAGCTATAAAGTAGTCCAGTATAATAACCAACCGACAATAATGACATAGAAACGTATACAACCCAAAGACATCTCTGTCGTTTTAAAAGACATTAATCTTTGCTATCTATAGGAATCCATTTCGCGGCATACACATGCAAATGGCGTACTGGTCTCTAAATCGACTCCATTCGGTCATCCATTCACTCACGATCATCAATCACTGTACGATTGAACGATTGAACAAGTCGTCTCATTTGGTGCTTTATCTCTTTTCCTAAAACGTTCCCTATGGAATACCTATTCAAGCTTTTTTAAATAACCTAAAATGTTTACAATAAGTAGGAAATGATTAATTTTGCTATTAACTGTTCCTTCGTTCTGTAACGTGAAATAAATTTTGGGACAGTAAAATAAAAAAAAATGTATCCAAAACATACGTAATCTTTGTTAATGTTAACTATCTTATCTAATCCTCAATTACCTTACTATCCTTACTTACTGGAATGATTCTAGACCTTTAGAAAAAGTTGTTCAGTATACAAAGGAGAATGGCGAGTTTGGCCTTAGTTGCGTATATAGTCAAAGACAGTGTGAAAAAAAACCTTATATTAAGTTAATATTTATACCGTAATTGAATATTTTTTACATCCCGCAGTAGTGCATAAAATGAAAGAATACATTTTATTTTTTGTTCTAGAACTTGCATGTGAAAGGGAACGCAGTCAGGTATACGTTTCGTTGTAAATCAACAGTTTTTGAAGTGAAACTTCTTTATCGGGGGTTTATCGGGGGTTTTTTTGAAAAATAACGTCAAAAAGAAGTTTCACTTCTTACGAGTGTACGCTAGTACACGCACATATTTTTAAATCTTTAATACATTTTCTCTGTGGAATGAAACGCATGTTTACGAAAATTACGAAATGTCAGCGTCAACTGTCAGTTACCAATTACTGTCATTGTTCACTTTTTTTTTATTTCTACATCTAACCTCAAACAAGATTAGAACTTAAAAAATTGAAACTTTTTTTTTGTTTTAATCTTTTTATATATATATATTTTTATTTTTTATGTTAGCTAATTACCAGACGAAGTCAACGGAGTAATAATTACAAAGAACAAAACAATTATGTATAATTAATTTGACTTGCAAAGTATAACATGCCTTAAGTTATATAAAAAAAACCTTAAGTTTTAAAGAAAATATTATCTTTTTAATGAATTTACAATATGATAATCTACATAATTACACACGTCATAACAGTATACGTTTAAAAAAATATTAGAGCCAAGCATGTATTGAAATTCGCCATTCTCCTTTAAGTGCTTATTCCTTCTACAGAAGGAGGAACATAATATACTAAAATATCAATAGATACACCATCTCTTACTCTTTCAACCTAACAGAAACAAAAAATAAATATTAGGTATCTTGTTAACATTATTTACACATTTTTTTAAAAGATTGAAGTAGCAAACGAGCAATCGGCCTGGACATAGATATCTGTCAGCAAATTCATATAAAACATGGTTTCTCTCTGAAGTCAATCATAGATGCGTTGTCACCTCCGAGGACTAAGATGGTCACCTCACTTTTAAAGTGTGCAAGCAAGCTTTGCTTCACATATTATTTTAACTTATTTTGTTTTAAACGTGTACATATAAATTTTAATATTTTTATCCTACTAATAATAAAAATAACAATTACTTGAATAAAAATTTGCGATCCAAACCTATATTATACGGGCCTATATAGGCTTTGCTTCCTACAAATCCCATTGCTACATCAATTCTATAAAATTCACACAAAGCGAACATTTTATCAAGGATAATCTATTGAAAGCAACAATTTGTTGCAAACGTTCAATTTAGGGTTCCGCTGTATCAGAAGCGGCTACTCAATAATGGTTCACTGGCTGTTACACGTTAACTTATATAGGATATTCCTTGTTTATTTTCTACTTTTCACTCGACTACGTTAGAAATAGGGTAATTTTTTTCGAGTGTATGGATAAATATATGTATACTAGATGACCCGGCGAACTTCGTTGCGCTTAGAAGTTAAAAATCCAAAAATATGAGTGTTCCTCTACTATATTATGAATTTAATATACATAACAACCTCTTGAATCACTCTATCTATTAAAAAACTGCATTAAGATCCGTAGCGTCGTTTTAAAGATCTAAGCATACATAGGGACTGACAGCGCGAAGCGACTTTGTTTTAAATTATGTAGTGATGAACTTATGTATGTATTTGGGGATTGGATTTGGCTGGCCGCCTAAATATACGTTGTACTACTCTTGATGATTATATTATATACCTATTTCTAGCGTGTAGCATTTCTTGCGTTTCGATAGAAGGTTGTGGTTGCTGGCACACTTTCACATGAGGCGACCATCATAGTCCTGAGGAGCAGCATTGCCTCTGTGATTGACTTTAGATGGAACCCATGTTCTGTATGAAGTTGATTACAGATCTGCATGGGCGGCAATGGCCACTTACCATCAGGTGGACTGCATGTGCGTTTGCTACTTCAGTCGGATAAAAAACATGTCTTCTGCACCACATCCTTGAAACCAGAATAAATGAGTATTTACAATAGAGAGCGCTTATAAGAGACACTTAGGAGTCCAACTTCTTTTGGGTCCAACTTCTGAAAAAACGATATCGGGGATAGAAGAGGCCGTAATCAGCTTGAAGCAATTCCACTCAAGTCTCATTCGCTTTAATAAAACAGTACCTAGAAAATCCCAAAGGCCCATCCACACAACTTTAACAATCGAAGCGTAATTCGGTCGCGTACGGCTTCCGACTCCACCGTGCAATCTACAATAGCGTAGACAATGGCCGTCGGTCTGTGCGTCACGTGCGTCCTGCAATCTGCAGATTATACGAATATTACGCAGATTACATCGTGTGTGGCTTTATTTACATTGCACATCTACACAGATAAATAAATATATCTATCTGTTGCATACGGAAAACTTTGTCGGTTGACTTTCTCAAAATACCCCCTATTGCTTTTAAATGCGGTTTAGGTAATTAATGCATCAAAATTACTTGAAAATTATTACATTCTATTTGAATTTGAAAATATGTATTGGACAAGTTTAGTTTTTAATTTAAATTACGGTCGAATTTCGACCGATGCGAAGGGTGACTAGTACAAATGAAACGAAATCTAAGTTTTGTTCACAACAATCGACAGCAAATTGAAATACATCCTCAAACACATTCAGAGCAATAATAAGAGAAAGCGTAAACGAACGCTAGAAAACCTGTCAATAATTACTGGACACATACCCCACTCCGGTTGTAATCACTGGCCATACCTACCCGCAGTTTGCTAACTCCACCGCGCTCCGGCGACACTTGTCCATTGACGATCTAATTGCTGTCAGATATTTATATAGAGCTGTACAATATTCATCAACGGGCCTTTTTGCCATTTCTTTTTTTGGAGACACGCTTAGTGTCAAAAGTTGTAAGTCCATATTTTTTGTACTCCACCCATTGTAACCGTGTTTTGGGGAAAATATTTTTTTAATGTTAAAAAAACATATTTAAGATTTAATTCTTCATTATTATAACTGTGAAGAGTATTTATTTCTTGGATGCTAAAATGTGATTCGAAGGACCAAAATATAAATATAAGCCAGTAACAAACATTTAAATTCATCATTTCCATATTTTTCTCATCAAGAATTGAATGGAAAGCCTTCATTCGTCAAGTTATATATCTACCTACCAATAAAGTGAATTCTATTTTTCCCTTATAACAATATAAAAAAGAGAATTCAAAGACTTCCTCAATAATGAGAGAATTCATACACATTCAAAGAAATAATAGGAGAAAGCGTAAACACGAACGCTAGAAAACCTGTCAATAATTACTGGACACATACCCACTCCGGTTGTAATCACTGACCATACCTACCCGCAGTTTGCTAACTCCACCGCGCTCCGGCGACACTTGTCCATTGACGATCTAATTGCTGTCGGATATTTATATAGAGCTGTTATATCTAAGTAGTGCTAAGATTAAAAAAGGCGACGGTTTGAAGATGTGTTTTTTCAGACATTCATACACTTCGGCTTAACAACAAACAGACATAGGTACGTGTGTTTTTGTGTATTTCAGGCATAGCATAGTGGTTTTATCTAAGTTTTATTTATACTTACTATAATGCAGGCTGTACGCTCATTTAGATTGGAGGGGGGGGGGGGTACAACTCATTATTGTCCCACTGCTAGGCACGGGTCTTCTCTCAGAATGAGAGAAAGGCCAAGTGCGAATTGGGGACTTCACACACCTCGGAAACCTTTTTTTTTCAAAGAACTCTCGGGTGTTCCAGCAGTGATAATTAATTTCTAATACACACATCTAATACACACATCACATAAATTAGTGGTGCGTTCCTGAGTTTGAACTTCGGACCTCCCGATTGAGAGGGCAAGTTTCAACCACTACGCTATCACTGCTCTATGCTCATTTATTCTTCAACAAATAAATAATCTACGTCGAAAATTTTTCACAGAAAAATATGTACGTATATGTATAAAAAAATATGCTTCATTTCTTCACATCTGCACCTCGTACCACGATATTTTTAATTTATTGCTTAATAAAGCAAAAAAACTAAGAAAAAAATATTAAAATCACGATCAATAATATCAAATTTCATCTACAAAAAACTTTTTAACAAAAAATATCTACCGACTTCCATGTCACAAAAAAGTAAAAAATAATTTAAATATATTTTGGTCTAGAACATACTCAGTACTTAGTACATAGTCCTGAAGTCGGTGCTCGACATATTTCGCTGGACGACGGTAACTACGTCCTATATGAGCACCGACTTCAGAACTATGTACTAAGTACTGAGTATGTTCTAGACCAAAATATATTTAAATTATTTTTTACTTTTTTGTGACATGGAAGTCGGTAGATATTTTTTGTTAAAAAGTTTTTATTTTACACTTTTTAGTGACTATATTTTTATGTTTGTATTTAAATAAAGCCTCTAAGTTTGCTTTGTGCATCTACATATTCACAAAAATTAAACATAAAACACTTTTACAATTCATACAAACAGGGCGCCCCCTCTGGAAGTACCCCTCCATCATCAGGGTTGAGGAGTTGAAGGTCAAATTTTTCATCTTATATTGTTGCTTAGTAATCTTATAACATATACGTTAGTACCAGGTGGCTAACTTCTATGGCTCAGGCTTGCAGTACCCTGCATCATCAGGGTTAGGAGTTGAAGGTCAAAATTTTAATTTTGTGCCTCTGTTTGGTATTATTTTTACATACCCGTAAGCACCAAATTGCCAACTCCTATGGTTTAGAATTGAAGTACCCCTTCATCATCAGGGTCGAGGAGTTGAAGGTCAAAATTTTAATTTTGTGCCTCTGCTTAGTATTATTTTTACATAACCGTAAGCACCAAATTGCCAACTCCTATGGTTTAGGATTGAAGTACCCCTTCATCATCAGGGTTGAGGAGTTGAAGGTCAAATTTTTGATTTTATATTTTTGCTTAGTATTTTCTTTACATAACCGTAAGCACCAAATTGCCAACTTCTATGGTTTAGGATTGAAGTACCCCTCCATCATCAGGGTTGAGGAGTTGAAGGTCAAATTTTTCATCTTATGTTTTTGCTCAGTAATCTTATAACATATACGTAAGCACCAAATGGCTTATTCCTATGGTTTTGGCTTTAAGTACCCCTGCATCATCAGGGTTGAGGAGTTGAAGGTCAAATTTTTGTCCCATGAATTTGCTTAACAATTTCATTATATATTCGCAAACATCAAACGACCAACTTTTATAGTTCAGGCTAGCAGTACCCCTGCATCATCAGGATTGAAGAGTTGAAGGTCAAATTTTTCATAGTAAATACCTACATAGTAATTTTATTCTATATTTTACTCAATTGGACTTCTCCAGCTAAGGTTCGGCCGACTATCACTAATTTTATTATTTTGCTCCAAAAAGTTGAAGATCCTATGATTAGAACCTTATCAAACTCTTATCAGACTACCCCTGGAGTACATCCTTTCTAATAAAAAAAGAATCATCAAAATCGGTTGGCGGGATATTGAGTTATTCATACATTTATCGCGTACATTGAAAATGCAAATTTAAGACTTATGCGTTTTTCTTATGGATGCCCTAGTCAAAAAAATACTAAAAAAAATGGGACCCTATGACACGCACTACCTTTTAAATAAAAAAAAAATCATCTAAATCGGTTCACCCAGTCCGGAGAAATGAGGTAACAAATATAAAAAAAAAAAAAAAAAAAAAAAAACAGACGAATTGATAACCTCCTCCTTTTTGGAAGTCGGTTAAAAATTAGTATCTTCCATAATTCGAAGAATTAATGCTAATTATGTTAGCGTTTTAGTACACTAATGCATATAAAATATACCCATTTATTAAGCAGATGAGTTATTACATACATGATGATAATTATTAATTAAAACACATTAATTTTGATTTATTGCTTTGTTTATATGATAATGATCAAAATTTTATACCTAAAATAGCTTTAAATTATAAATAACATGTCAGAACTATTTATTTTTATCCTGCGTAATATAGTTTTCGGAAATATCTTTGTTTGATTGCTATTTGTACGAATCAAGCAAAATAAGGTTTTGTCCTTTAAAATTAGCGTAGGTAGCTCTATTTAAGGAGTTCCACATACTACTTTTATTAGAAACAATTATATATACAATTACGTACACAGTATAAAATAATAACAGAGATCTCTTGTTGAAGTGAAACTTCTTTATCGGGGTTGGAAAAAAATTTAGTGTAACATTTTTTCGTTACGCGCCATCTTTTTCTGTTACGCGCCATCTTTTTTTTCCGTTACGCGCCATCTTTTTCTTATCCCTACCACGCGTGATATTAGATAGATTATTATAGATTAGATTATTAGTTAAAGTGTAATAAAAGCCTTTTATTAAACTTTATCTAATCTAATACCTTTAAACGAGCAATTCTTGTATATATATATGTAAATATATATATATCAACGATCTCGGAAACGGCTCCAACGATTTTCTTGAAATTTCGTATTTAGGGGGTTTAGGGGGCGATAAATTGATCTAGCAAAGTTTCATTTTCAGAAAATGTCGTTTTGTCCGTGTTTTCATTGCATAAAGATCGAAGAGACCGAATACGAAGAGAAATTTTGTCACTATTTACGAAGTTAGAATAGCTCGGTTGGGAAATCGGACCGCAGGAAGTCGGGGTTCAAATCTCGGTCCAATTGTTTTTTTTTTTCCTTTTTTCTCTTTTTTTCGAGTTTTATTTTGTTAGTTTTTTTTTTATTTTTAGTTCTATTTTCTATTTTTTAGCTCTACATTTTTTTCTTTTTAGTTCTTTTTTCGTATTCGTATTTTTGTTTTATTATTATATTTTATTTTATATTAGTAAATTGTGACCTGAAACAGCACCTTCACGGCTGCTGTTGCCGGTATTTATAGATACCCCGTCCTGTAACCCACAAGAAAAAAGGTATCTATGTCCCCGCTACTAATTAAGTATTATATTAGAGTAAATAAACTATAAAGCTATAGGATGTAATATATAATAATATACAAGCTAACTTTAATCTACCTCTTCTTCTTACATTTCTCCGGCGGCGCATTGCAATTAAATTCTCCTGTATTTGTTGGATGTGGAATGATTGAATCTGTTGTGCTTGTAAATAATTGTTCTGATTTATTCTGTATGTTTGTTTCTTGCCCTGTATGTGTTAGTTGCTCTGTGTTCTGGGACTTCTGGGTATCTTTTTGTGTGTTGTTTACAAAGACAGTATCTCCCTTCTTTTTAAGTGGGTAATCCTCATGGATACCCAGCCTCCCGGGGTGGCAGCTGGGTTATACCGGCTAAACCCCGACTGTGTTTTCTCCTCGCACCGTACGGCGGGAACTCGGGTAAGCTTTCGCAGTCATCCGCGAACCCGCCGGTGCTCGGCAGCCCCTCCCCGCGTGGAGCATAAAGCTCCCCTCCAACAGCAAGGCGCGCCAGAAAACACAAAGGCGCGCCTTATCTCCAAAGCCCCCATCCGCAGGACGACGGTCCAACCCCGAGACCGCCACCCAGGGGCCAACCTCCCACACCCAGCGGCAGATCCGTTCTTTGGTTCCGCTGCAAACCACTAAACGGCCGCAGAGGACAGGGACGACGGCAACGACACACCACATCTCCTCTTCCTTTGCGGCCCCACCGCCAACGCATCTGACGGTGCGCCCCCGCTCGGTCGCGGGAGACAGAGTGTACGGCAACGACACACCGAGACACCTCTCCTCCCGCGACCCCTCCTGGCTGCAGAGGCCAGAAAACACCGACCTCCACAGCCCCCTCGGATGCATCCAGAGCGACGACAAGGTGGAGATCCCTTTCGAGGGGGAAGACAGTATCTCCTAGCACTTTACTGATTATGGTTGATGAATGTATGTATGTACAGTTGCACCAATAATTATTGGGATGATTGCCGTTTGCGTTTTCCACGAACGGCTAATTTCATTTTGAGAACTTGGTATTTACTTAATTTTTAGATTTCTTTAGGTCCTATATTATAATCGGATGGTACAGATACGTTTATTAAGTAGGTTCGGTTATTAGTTTTGTCTATATATATTAAATCTGGTCTATTGTGTGTAATAATGACATTGGTTTGAACTGGCATCTCGCAAAGAATTTTAGCAGTCTCATTCTCTTTTACTTGGGGCTGTGTGATCATTTCCTTCCACCAAAGGCTAGATACTTCTATTTTATGCTTTCTAGCTAAACACCAGTAGACGTACTGCACAAGATTATTGTGCCGCTTTACATAATAATAATAATACATAATAATAATAATAATAATGTTTGCTTTATAATTTCCTGCTAAATCTTTTACTTCAGAGGCTGTGCGCTTATGGAATTCCTTACCGATTGTCATCCGTTGCGCACAGTCACTTGATTCTTTTAAAAAGCAAGTAAAGGACTTCTATCTTTCCCTATAATCTGCTTCTTATTTTATTAATATTCGCGTTTCTTTATTTTATTGTATCTCCCCTGTCCCTGCACTTCTTCTTTTATTTCTCTAACGTCTAGCTGCTGATATATTTATGTTTCTATTATGTCGATATGTATTCTTCTGTACACCCCTACCCTCTCTTGCATTTTAAATGTTTCCTTTAGCCACAAAGGTTGTCTGGAAGAGATCACTATCTAAGTGATAAGACCGCCTTTTGTACATAACATTATGTATCTTTTGTTTTTGTTACATATAAATTGGTGTACAATAAAGAAATTTTGTATTTGTATTTCTTAGATTGCAACATAGACGGGACATATTGGTTCTTTCAATATGTCCCGTCTATGTTGCCGTGTCATTATACATTGATGCTGTATGGCGAATTCTGACGATTCTGTAGTTGGAGATATTTGCTGCTTTTTAATCCATTTAAACGAGAGTTCTGTATTATTTTATTACTATATTTTATTATTATTATATTATTATTATAATGTCGTTAAGATCAAAATATATTATTCATATGATCATCATAAGAAATTTGCATAGTTATAAAAAATATAATTCCAAAAAAACATGATGTACTCTTAGTAAACAAAAACACCGAGCAAAGCTCGGTCATCCAGGTACTTTAACTTTATTTAACCAATTTCTGTAAAGTTGCATAAAGTAAATTATTTTTTGAAAAATAACGTCATAAAGAAGTTTCACTTCTTACGAGTGTACGCTAGTACACGCACACATTTTTTCAGTACATTTTTTATTTATTTATTAGGATGAAGTAATAAACGAGTATTCCGTCCACTTGATGGTAAGCGATCACTTGATATATGTAAGCAAAATTATACAGAACGAGGTTTTTATTTGAGGTCAATAACTGATTCATTGCTACTCCCGAGGACTATGATTGTTGCCTCGTATAAAAGTAAACCAACAACTACACCCTTCCACCAATACGCAGGAACCGATTCACACTAGAAATAGGAGTGGCATTAACACCTTATCGGTTAAACCACATACATTTTACCACTTAAGAAAACGCTTCACGTTGGAAATAATAAGTGTGGCTTTGTATCTCCCCTGACAAAGATATTTTGGCAAAGGGAGATCTCCTGCCAGGCTAGGTGATCAGGCCTGGGGAGCGGCCGTGCTCCGACAGTCGTTGTTCGGAACTTGTATATGCGCGGGGTATTGAGAATACTTTGTTAGCGTGTTTCAGAATATTAGCAGCGCCGTCTCTCGATGAGTTGCCGGAAGTTGAATACATTTTATCACCTTTGAAAATCGATTAGGTGGTATTATCAACTCAATATAGTTACCTGCACTCAAGTAGCGGTTATTGTGCCGCAGAACAACTGACAAACAACCTGTGCAAGGTGCAACCTCAGGTGCAAGGGAATATGACCCTTAGGTACTGAGCTAATGGATAAACTGGGGAACAAAAACGCTTGCATTGAATAGCATTCCTCGTAAGGATTTTGTCCTGTGTGGCTAAATTGATTTGTTGTTCCAGTTCTGTTTAACTTTGTTGCAATTCTTGTAGTTCACATCACACTTCTGAGAACATTTTTATTCGACTGCGTCAGAATAAGGATAATAATGATATTGAAGGTGGTAGAACCAGTGTAGTTCACCCGGGGAAGTACCACCGCCACACCTATTTCTAGCGTGAAGCATTTCTTGCGTTTCGATGGAAGGGTGTGGTTGCCGGCACACTTTTATATGAGGCGATTATCATAGTCGGGAGTAGCAATGCATCTGTGATTGACTTCAGATAGAAACCCATGTCCCGTATAAAGTTGCTTACAGATGTCCATGAGCGGCAGTGACCACTAACCATCAGGAGGACTGCATGCTCGTTTGCTACTTCAGTCAAAAAAATCTTAAAGTGTAAGTATGTATCTTTGGCAAACGTGTAGCGTCTAAAAATGACACAAATGACTTGATGGATCGAAATAAATCACTAAATATAGGTATATATATATTACAACACTTAAATCTAAGTACATGGTTTGACAATAAATTCACAAAGTGTTAAAAACTTAAAACCCACTGCTTAAAAACAATCAAATTAAGCAGTATTTTTTTAATTAACATAGTAACTGAAGTAGCTTGTTTATAGTTTTGTACTGAAAACTAGGTGTTCTACCGGCATTTAGGTTAGGTCAGTGACTCTTTAATACTTATATTTTTAACATTTCACATGGAGCCCCAAACCTGAATTCAGTTGCTTGCAGATCTTCACGGAAACTAGGTACCCGCCTGCAGACGTTGGCATCACCAAAGATTGGCCAATTCTTCGCCGACTTTAGAAGAGAACTCTTTTGACAACTTTTTGAAGTGAAACTTCTTTAGGCGCATGAGGGTAAAATTTTTACAGATGAAACGTCACGCCGGTATGCAACGGAAGTGTCGGAAAAGAGAGAGAGAGTGATCGAGACCGATTGAGAGAGAGTAAGACAGGGCGAACGTAGCATGAGCAACTAGCCGTGGAGTGAGAGTAGGGAGCAAGCGAGTGAGAAAGATTGAGAGAAAAAGTGAGACAGAGCGAACGTCGTATCACGCCTTTTTCCCTTCCTCTTAATCTTGGAAATTTAAAGTTTTAGATTTGTATAAATATAAACAAGATTTATAAATTAGTTCGCCAAAGAAGTTTCACTTCTGACATGTGTACTTTGTACGCACGCATGTTTTTATTTTAAATGTTTGTCATTTCTATTGAACAGCATTGTACAAAACACGGTTATTGTATAAGGATAGCTACAACCCGTAGGTCTAGTCCGTAAATACATTAAAAAACAAGACATTTCATTTATTTAAACTATACCAATATATTTAATTATGCACCTGATTGTTTAATTTAAAATCTAAATCGGCTCCTAAACATACTAATTCCAACTAATTTAAAGTCATACGTAAATAACACACTACTGCAAGTAATGAACTTTCTACCGTTTCGGTATAATTAAATTCGTTACTTTATCCATATGCCACGGTTATTCTATTAATTCTGTTACATGTTAATGAAAGTAATGATTTCTAATGACTGTATCAACTGTGAGTTGTTATGAAATTAACACCGTGAAAAGCTACCTGCTGGTCGTAAGGAATTTGTCAGATATGAAAGAAGTAGAGATAAAAGATACGAGGTAAACTTTCAATACTTTGTACATTTTAATATTTAACGGGTACTCACGATATGCGGTTTTTGAATCCTTTTCGAATTATTTTTGCCGATATTTCGACCCAGTTGCATGGATCGTGGTCACGGCGGAACTGCGGTGGCGGGGAGAAACCGTTGATAAGCACTAGTGATAGATTAACCTATCTACCCGTTAAATATTAAAATGTGTCAATTCCGCGATAATATTAGTCTAAAATCATATATTTCCATACTTTGTCTATATTTTTCGATTTTCGTACTAAAAGGGTAAAGCTATTACTATGACTGAAGATTCCGCTGTTCGTCTGTCCGTCTAGCTATCTGTTCGTCTATCCGTTTGTCCGTTTGTTGTTTGTTCAAGCTATATCTGAACTGTGATAGCTAGACAATTTTGCAAATGAATTATTACTGTTGCCGCCATACCAAAAAATACTACTTGATCGCTATAAACTCGTTGACGATGGAGCGAGGCCCTTGAATTAAAAGAATTATGCAAATTCACTAAATTAAATTACCAATAACGTATTTGCTTAGCAGGAGTTGAAATTGAGAAACTATTTAAAATCAGATAAATATGCAAGTCAAGAGCAATTAAAAGACATTTTTATAAATCTATCTTTATAAGATGTCGATATATTTAAATATTTTATAACTGGAAGATGCGTTCAACTTTGGCATCTATATAAATTATTACTTATTCCCCTGATTTAATCTGCGTTAAAACCTGTGGGTTACACCCATTATTGTCGCACTGCTGAGCACGGGTCTTCTCTCAGAATGAGAGAGTTTTAGACCATAGTCCACCGCGCTGGCCAAGTGCGAATTGGTGAAATTCACACACCTCCGAGAACTTTTTCACGAATTACCAAATTTCATGAAAATCGCTCCAGAAGTTTAGACGTGAAGAAGTAACACACACTCACAAACTTTCACCTTTATAATATTAGTATGATAAGTATAAGTATGATAAAAGCAACCTATATAGGTTCTCTTCTTTAATGAAGTCTATGTCCCTCTCGTTATACGTATGAGTATGTTCAGTAATCATCGATGTATAACTCCGGTCTTCGTTGTAACACATAAAATAAAGTAAATTGATTGTAATGTGGTATTTGAATAGGTTCTCCACACAATTTGGTGTAAAACTAATGAAGCCTTAGTAGTAAGGTAACTTGATATCATCTACTGACTCTAGGGTTAATGGTTTAAATGTTTGAAGCTTATCGGGTGATTTGTTTATTTATTTTTTCTAGTCACTAAATGAATAAACAACTTTGAAATTATATGACTTATGCATGTACTATACACAGGTCATTCGTCCCTGTAGCTCCGGGGTCAGAATAGGGCTACGGTATCCTCTGCCTGTCGTAAGAGGCGACTAAAAGGGGCTTCCGGGGTTTGCCGACAGCTAGAGTGGGAGCTCGAACCGTTCAGTCAGGCAATCCCGGGAAGGACGGCGGTATTTGTGCTCGCATACCGTCGTAAACACTAGACGGAGCGGTGGGCCCAGCCGCCCACCTGGGAGGAGCCCGATGGGGCAGCGCGCTCGGAGGATTCCGGTTGAAGTCGTTTCGAGATCCCGGAGTCCTCCTTTTCAGCGCCGAGGACGGCCACCGGGGGGGTTTTAGTGCGGTAAAAATCCCACATAACCCTGCGTCGTGTCTTGTCGTCAACCCATTACTGTCCCACTGCTGGGCACGAGTCTTCTCTCAGAATGAGAGAGTTATAGGCAATAGTCCACCGCGCTAGACAAGTGCGAATTCGAGGACTTCACACACCTTCTTTTTTTATAGCACTCGGGTGTATAGGTTTCCTCACGATGTTTTCCTTCTCCAAAAAGCAGTGATAATTAATTTCTAATACGCACTTCTCTGAGTTGATCTTACTTCATATTAATATTATAAACGCAAAAGTTTGTGATGATGTATTAACTTATTACATCATCACAACATGTATGTATGTAACATAATTCTGATCTCTTGTCCGGTAGCTATACACACGTCTCTGTAGTTCCGGGATCAGAATAGGGCTACGGTATCCTCTGCCGGTCGTAAGACAGGGAGAGGATACCGTAGACTAAAAGGAGCTTCCGGGGTTGCAGGCGGCTAGAGTGGGAGCTTGAACCTTCCAGCCAGGCGAGCCTGGATATCCCAGGGTCCTCTTTGTAGCTCCGAGGACTGCCACCGGGGGGGTTTTAGTGCGGTAAAAATTCCACATAGCCCTGTGTCGCTCCCACGGCATCGGGTATCTTTTGAAGGTTTCCCCCTCGAGAACAAAAAAGCTATACACACAAGTACAGTGCATATTGACAGTTCTCATATGCATTCAAATGTATTATGGCACCCATTGTGTTATTTCAATGTCAAATCAAACTAATAATCATAACGCATCTAATACTTGGAGCCTTTGACAAGGGATGTATGGAAGCTAAATAAGTCTGTACAAAATTATATTTGCGGTTTACAAAAATTTCTTACGCTTAAAACCACCTCTTTTTATATTAAGCTAAGGTTGATAACAGTAAAAAAGGTTCGATTTAGATGCAGGTTTAAGGTGGTACCACCCGTAGCTGTACCCTTTGTCCGTTTTTGATTGAATACGAAATGCATAATCGTAAACGTAGATCGATTTTTGCTACGAAGAATCGATAAATTTGCAAGTATTTGATGTTGATTCGTTTAAACTTTTGATAAAGGGTTCTTTATCAGCATTATATATATTTTTTTTCATTTACTAGCTGTCTCTGCTTCATTTCATTTCATACATAGGGACAGACAGCGTATAAACTTGGTATTAACGTTTAATTCAACTAGGTTGCATTTTTAAACAGTATTTTAAGGTATCTGTGAAATCTGTTAAAGAGCGGTGCAATCGTTACTGGTCGGAATATAATAAAATTATAATGAAATAGTTTCAGACAGCTTTTGTATAGAAATCGTGAAGAAATAAATATATCCTATAAAATGGCCAATGAATGGCTTAAGAATTTTTACGCACTGGGTATGTCTTCTATGATATTTTAATGAGAAAAAGTGACCATAAGTGACCATTTACAAATATCGGTTAAATTTATGACGCCGGGTTCAAATCCTGATCAGTGTTTAGATATATTCTGACTCTAAATGTCTCATACAATATCTCTTGGTATCATTAATTCAACAGCAACATTATGTTTTTTTTATACAAATACAATGATCCTTCTTATGTTATGATGTCGGTTTTGAATAATACCACTCTGTCTCTTTGTGCAATCTTCTTGTAGCATCAACACTCACTATAGCCAACAATGTATGCCATGCGCGGTGACTATTGGCTATACCTCCCAGTAACTGAGAACTATGACTTTTTTTGCAGTCAACCTGATGGTAAGTGGTCACTGCCGCCCATGGACATCTGTAAACAACTTCATACAGAACATGGGTTCCATCAGAAGTCAATCACAGGTGCGTTGCTGCTCCCGAGGACTATTGTGGTCGCCTCATTTAAAAGTGTGCCGGTACCCACACCCTTCCATCGAAACGCAAGAAATGCTTCACGCTAGAAATAGGTGTGGCGGTGGTACTTCCCCGGTCGCACTGCACTGGTTCTACCTGATAGACTTGCAGTGAACCTTAAAAAAAATGATGGATGAGTCACCATCCTCAAGCAAATATTCGATGCAACAAAGCAACGAAACAATAAGGTTAATTTACAATAAAACCTTAATAAAATGTATCGCACGAATTCCGGTTCAAATGTTACAAATTATGCGAGGGATGCCTTCACGGGAGATAATGTATTCGATTCTGGGCAGACGATCGCATCGTTCACGCGGACCGCGGATGCTGGGGTACCATTGGTTCTAGATTTTAAATATTGGTCATTTGAGTGAGGATTTTGTGAGTAATGGTAAGAGCTTTAAGTAAAGGAGATGTTTGTTGCAACAACTTCAAATGCAGAGTGCGTGAAAGCCATATTTGCAATTTAAAATTTGAAGTCCAAAATATTCGTACAGTCTCCTTATTTTTTCAGAATGAAAAGAGTTTATGTCGATATCCATTATACTGATAGCAAATGCTCTTAACAGGGCGATTTCTGATAGCGACTTCTCCTCAATTAGCTGTCGGAGACCTTATATTGTTGTTGGTCCTTTTTTTTCGACGATAAACGAATGCTGAATCTTTTCGCAATGACTTTAATCCGATTTCTTTAGTCAAAAACCATACATATTGTAAGCAATAGTTAAACTGAGATTTAAGTAATTATAGACTAAAACTAGTAACTAAACCTTTATGTTACATCATGTAACTCCGGGGCCCATCGCGTACATAACATTGTTATTATCGAGCCATATCATAGGGAACTGACCCTTACTTTCACTCATCATCCTCACAAAATACCTCAAAAATAGATATCTAAGACCCTGTTTTTAATATTAGTTTAAGTTTTTTTTTTTTTATTTGAATGAAGTAGCAAACGAGCATGCAGTCCACCTGATGGTAAGTGGTCACTGCCGCCCATGGAAATCTGTAATCAACTTCATACAGAACATGGGTTCCATCTGAAGTCAATCACAGACGCGTCGCTACTCCCGAGGACTATGATGGTCGCCTCATGTGAAAGTGTGCCAGCAACCACACCCTTCTTTCGAAACGCAAGAACTGCTTCACGCTAGAAATAGGTGTGGCGGTGGTACTACCCCGGTCGAACTACACTGGTTCTACCATCTTTAAAAGTATAACAAATATCATATCCATTCGTAAACCAGTAGTAACCCATCCGATGCAAACTTGATACTCGGGGCATTCGAGATTATATCGACACACGACAAGGAATATTTTGTATATTGAACGGATCGTGTCACCCGAGAGCCGATAACATACCCATTTCGGTACCCACTCACATTTTTATCATTTTTCTTTAATTGGTGCAGAATCTGCCTGTTGTCTTCGTGTAATTATGCTTTATAATTAAGCGGTATAACTGGTTTATTTTTTTGGGTTCCGTACGAACGAAAATCAACTATTTTCCCTTCTTTTTTCTTTTTCTTTTTTTTTGTGTTCTCGAAGGGGGAAACCTTCAAAAGGTACCCGACGCCGTGGGAGCGACGCAGGGTTATGTGGGATTTTTACCGCACTAAAACCCCCCCGGTGGCCGTCCTCGGCGTTAAAAAGGAGGACTCCGGGATCTCGAAACGATTTCAACCGGAATCCTCCGAGCGCGTTGCCCCATCGGGATCTACCCAGATGGGCTGGGCCCACCGCTCCGTCTAGTCTTTACGACGATATGCGACCACACATACCGCCGTCCTTCCCGGGATTGCCTGACCGAACGGTTCGAGCTTCCACTCTAACCGTCTGCAACCCCGGAAAACTATTATACCTACCTACCTTACACGTTACGTTATACTTTGAAAGTTAACTTTTGTTACCCATGTAAAAACAAGATGGCAAATAAAAAAATAAAAAAAAGATATACAAAGAAAAAAGACAAACCCACTGAGTTTCTTGTTGGATCTTCTCAGTTGAGGTCGTGTTCCGATCCGGTGGTAGTGTAAAAAAAAATATATAAATGTAACTGACAATTTGTAAGCGCCCCCGAAGGCCTATGCAAAATAAAGACATTAAAGACAAAGGAATATAATAACAGTACCTATATACAGAAACTGGTTAAAATTTTCTTAGAAATTATATGAATACAACAATAAGCGATTACTTACTAACCTTTTGTAGGCACATTGATTCGAGGGAAATTTTCGTGGCTCTCTATATCTGCCTTACATGTTTTTTATCTGATTGTAGCAGCAAACGAGCATACAGTCCTACTGATGGTAAGTGGTCACTCCCGCCCATGGACATCTGTAATCAACTTTAAATAGAACATAGGTTCTATCTGAAGTCAATCACAGATGCGTGGCTACTCCCGAAGACTATGATGGCCGCGTCATATAAAAGTGTGCCGGCAACCACACCCTTCCAACGACATGCAAGAACTGCTTCACGCTAGAAATAGGTATGGCGGTTGTACTTCGCCGGTTGATCTGCACTGGTTCTACCACCGTGAGAATTAACCACCTTCAAGTTAATACGCGCTTTTGAAGGATATGCTCTTTTATCTCCTGCCTTTACTGGCTTTGAGATTAAATAAGGCATGTCAATTCAGCCCTCAAGGGCAGCAAAGCATATGTGACCACCTTAATGAAAAACATAGCCTAACCTTATCTGGGGTGGTTCATAAATCAAATAGGCCACGGCAGTTGCCTAACCTAACATCAGGTGGACTGTTTAATTTTTTTTTTTAGGCACCCTTTTAGGATGATGCGGGATAGTGCAAGCCATTTATTTGTTTATTTTACATAATCTTACTATTTATTTGCATACAATTAACAATACGGTTCAAATAAAAAAAACTATTTACAAAATGTACATATATACAAAAAAGAAAAACAAAAACATATAAACAAAAACACTACCATAAAAAATTATCACCATCGCAGTCCCTGGGCAAGGTTCCCAAGATGCTGGCAGCATTTCCTCTTTGAATGGCAATACCAATTCGTTGAGCAAAATGCGTGCCAGCTCTCGGGTCACCAGTAACGTCGACCAAACGACTGGACAGTAATTTAAAAAACTGCCAAGCGTCTGGACCCCATGGTCCCAGAGTTTCAACACCAAACGCCACAAATATGTAGTTATTGCATAAACTTACATATTTACGACGTTTGTTGTTTTCAGCCGCAGCTGCCGCCGCCCCCGCGCCAGACGATGTTTCCTGAAGGTGAGAAGGAGCCAGTGTGTCTACACAAGTAGCGTCCCACACTAGCATCCTACCTCCCCTCCAGGGAATCAAAGACATCCCGTTAAGACTGTTTAATTGACTTGAATTATCAACTAGCGACCCACCCGTACTTTTGACCCGTACTTGAAAATAAATGAAATCCTATCTGTGAAAAGCAAATACAAATTAATACAAAATTATTTTTTGTATGGTTTTTACAGAAAGCCTTAAATAAAGTAAGCGGTGGTAAATAGCAGACATACTTTTTTTTAATAGTTGTCAAGCCTTTAATATCTCATTGCGACACAGGTAATAAGATTAATTATATAAATATATACAATAAGTTTTATTATTCTACAAATATACTACATAATCTACAAATTTAAAATGTCCGGCGGTCAAGCGCGAATTGGTAGACATTTTATACTATATATTTTTTATACTATGTAAAAAAATAAAGATGCGTATACAGAACCACTTTTTATTGACCAACATGTTAACATTTATATGACAGACTTCAAGTACAGTTGTATAAAGTCCTCTTCGAAATGTCTGGAGGAACAAAACGATTAATATAATTATAAAGTACATTCTTTGCTTAAAATTAAACACCTTCCTCTTATCTTATAAATCATATGGAACTCATAAGCATCTTGTTGCAAATTAAGTGAATTGAAAATAATATTTGTATTAAATAAGAAGTAATTATAATAAGTTAAAACATTATAATAAAAACAATGTTGGTAAGTATACGATTTTATTGTTTATTTATTATATCATTAGGAATACGGTTAAGGTCCTTATATTTTTCATGGTTTGTATGAATGCTCCATACATATTTTTGATTTTTAAAAGCATTATCAAGCATCCTATTTTCGTCCCTTTAGTTCCGAGTTTAGAATAGGGCTACGGTGTCTCCTGCCTGTCGTAAAACGCGAGTAAATGAGGCTTCCGGAGTATCGAGCAGCGACAGTGAGAGCTCGAACCGTTCGGTCAAGTGACCCCGCGAAAGACGGTGATATGTGTGGTCGCATAACGTCGTAAGGACCAGACGGAACGGTGGGCCCAGGTGCCCATTTGTGAGGAACCCTATGGGGCAACGCGCTCAGAGGACTCCAGTTGCGTTCCTTTGGAGTCCTCTTTGTAGCGCCGAGGACGGTCAGCGGGGGATTTTAGTGCGGTAAAAATCCCACATAACCCTGCGACGCTTCTTTGAACCTTTGAACGTGTCGTACATTTTGAAGGTTTTCCCGTCGAGAAAAAAAAGCATCCTAGATTGAATAATGTGGTACCTATAAAAAGAGACAATTTTTGACTTAGTTCTCAAGGGCAACAAAATATATTTTATCAATCGCTGGTGTATATTTGTAGTGCAATGTTTTTACTCTTTACTTTATTGCACTTTATTACTCGTTTTATTACTCGAGCAGCATACTTCTCTTTTTTTTATAAAACAGAAGTTGCAAACGAGCACGCACCTCATGGAAAGTACTAACTGCCATCCATGGACATCTATGAGAAGACTGTAAAGAAATGGGTTTTGTTGAATATCAATAACAGACACTAAAACGGTCGCTATATATGAAAGTGAATCGACACCTGCGACCGAAGGTGGTAGAACCAGCGTAGTTCAACCGGGGAAGTACCACCGCCACACTTATTTCTAGCGTTAAGCATTTCTTGCTTTTCGATGGAAGGGTGCGGTTGCCGGCATACTTTTATATGAGGCGACCATCATAGTCCTCCGGAGTAGCAACGCATCTGTGATTGACTTCAAGTAGAACCCATGTTCTGTTTGATTACAGATGTCCATGAACGGCAGTGACTACTTACCATCAGCTGAACTGCATGCTCATTAGCTACTTCAGTCAGATAAAAAAAAACCTGCACACTTCCACTGAACTGCAAAAATTGAGTCATGCCACAAATTTATCTGATAGAAATACAGAAGATTATCGAAGCGATCGAATCTGGAACTTTTCTCTGGCGTCACGAAGACAACGTCAAAAATTATACCAGTATTCTCAATTTTCAAATAACAGTAAAATTTTCGAAAGACCTGCCTACCGTTTCACGAATTCCACGGGAGGTCACATTAAAACAATTAACCCTGCGTACAGCAAATAGAGGACCGCGCGGGCCGGCCGACTAATGAGTTGTTAGAGCCGCGCCGGAAAACCGCATGTGAAGCTGTAGGCATGTGCTTGAACTGTGACCTGATATCGATGAATTTGATTCGTCGACAATCCATGGTCTGCCTACAATAATAATCTGTACCCCTTGTGGGATGATACATAGGCGTAATAGTATTCACTCATTAGTGTCATCTTGTACCCCTTATTATACATGTATAAGATAGAAATTAAATAAGCATGACTGTACTAAGATATATCGCAATCCAACGCTATAATCGATATTTTCCTCAGAAAAAACATTATATCGAGTGGTAAATATATTCCAAAACATACATCATTTTGTAACCAGAGGTGTGTTTCTGAAATTGGAACCTTTGACTTCTTCGTTGAAAGGTTAAATTTAAATCACTAAGCTATCACTGCAGTAATAAAATTTGTGGAGACTGTGTTTAAAATTGTATTTTTTTCTCAAGTGCGACTATACCAACCGATAATACCAACTACTGTAATTTTTAGAATTATTTGACTCTGTTTGTAACATTCCATCCGCTAACGGCATTAATCAGTGTTTAACGTAAAGCGTTATTGTCGTATAATAAAAAAAGAGAAAAACGAGAAAATCGATATAATAAAATATGTATAAAAATATCTATGTTAAACATATGATATCGATATTTTGTACATCACTACTCGTGGCCAATGCAGGCAGTGGAGTGGCGAGCGGTCCGATGCGTAGTGCCACACAGTGCCGTAATTGGTCCTCGGTGCCACCCGCTGATTTTTATCTCCAATTATTGAGTTTTCACGCCAATTAAACATTATCTCGCTTCCGCCGGAAGGCTTGCAGATTCATTGTTAGATTACCATAGTACCGTATGGGTTATTAGAGCAATTAGTTTGAGCTTGTGAGATTTGCAATGGAGAATCGAGTTTATAACGATATATCGACTTTCTTGCAATACAAACTAGTATGTTCTATAAATACTACCGATCTATTTTGAAGCAGTGAGATTTACCTGCGTCTAGGGGATATGGATAAATTGTCCTTGGTTAAGACGATATCCCATCATTTATTTTAGATTGTTTTATAGGTGGTAGAACTTTTTGTGTTTCGACTCTTAAGGCACTACTGTCACATCTATTTCTGTGTAATGAAACAGTTTTACGTGGGGCCAATTTTTGATTTGAAAAGATTTTTTGTTTTTATAATTTTAAATTAGTTTATTGATGGTATTATGTTAATTAAGCATGACACTGTCAATCAGGAATGTCAGTGTCACAAGGTGTCACAGATGACAGTTGATTCTCTTTTTTGTGCTTAGAATTAGAATAGTAAAAGGTATTTTTTAAATAAGCCGCTATGTCGTGTCGTAACCAGTTGGATACTGCGGAAGATCAGCGCTGGCTGTCTTCGGATGCCAACATAACGCTGGGCAGTGTCCATTTCGTGCTGTTTTGCACCCTCTTTTCTGTTTTTTTTTGTTAATATTATACTCATGTGTAATAACCAGTGTGTGTATGTAAGCAGATCATCTATCTATCTATCTATCTAAAAGTTAGGAAGGAAGAGTTCATAGTAGGAGTACGTTCGAGGCAGTCTAACTTAGTCTTGTTGAGAAGCAGATGTATTATCTGTGGTCAACCTCTAGTAAGATTCCAATCCTATTTGGGTTTGATTATCAAATATCCATTAGCGGCATTTCCTTGGCCCTTTTGCTGAAAACAGGTACTACCTATTTGTAAGTTTTTAAGTAGATTCCACCACAAAGTTCAAACACGAATTAATGATCCTTTATCATTCTGAAGCTAGTACGTATTTAGATGCCACATTGTTAGGTATTTTCGCCCCCCCCCCCCCCCCAATCGGCTATCAACACTGTTGAACGAATGTTCAAAGATAATACCTAAGAGCGACTTAATATCCCTCGCTGCATCAATTTCGATCACACCGCTCAATAAACAACAATGAAGTAAATTTCATTAAGGTTGCACATTGTCTTCACAGTTTATAATAAACAAGGGCATTATCTGCAATAATAACTCGGGGACGAACCGAACAATGCGACGAGTGGGCGGCAAGATGGTGATGAGAAGAATTTTATAGAGTGGTTTTACCACCGCTGTAGTCTCAGTAATAGTTCCCAGTAATAGGTTCAATTTTGGATATAAGATTTTGAAAAAATAGGTGTAGAGGCGAAAATAAACATAAGAACATAATTTATAATGCTGGACAAATGTAATTAAGTAGACTTCATGGTTCTAAAACATTGATAGTATCTGGGTTATATAGGTATTTTTGCAACATATTCCGTTTTCGGCAACTTGTTTAAATAATCAGGTAACGACTTAATGAACCCGTAAAATATAGTATTTTAGTAACACTTTTTTTATCTACCAATAATATTTTTTATTATGCCATGATATTACAGCATTTTTTTACAATCAAGTGCTCTGATTCTGCGAATCCGCAGGTGATGCTGACTTATCCCACCAAAAAAAAAAAAAATAAACACCATACTCTGTCTTTTTTTTTTATATTAAGACCTATAACGATAAGGCTGACGGGCCACCTGATGGAAAGCAGTCACCGTCGCCTATGGACATTTGCAACACCAGAGGAGTCGCCAATGCATCGCCGGCTTAAACTACTGTCTACCTTACTATTACAACAATCGTTTCAAATTAAATCTATGGGTAATAACAACTCCATAAAATCCATGGAAAGTTCTTCGAGCAACACCACTCTGATTTAATTGTGGGTAGCATTAATTGGCCATTGTCCAGCAATATTGGCCTGGCCTCGCTGCCCTGCGTTAACTATGGGCTATTGTGTTGGATACTTTTGATAAGGGAATAATAGTTTGTACACCGAGTTGATAGATTCGTTGCCTGTCAGATGGATTATTGATCAGCCCTGATATTCGTTTAATAAGGCAAATACAATTTGACATGTTTGTCTCGTTTATGTGTTAACATTTTTGAAGTGAAACTTCTTTATCGGGGTTGGAAAAAAATTTAGTGTAATATTTTTTCCGTTACGCGCCATCTTTTTTTTCCGTTACGCGCCATCTTTTTCTTATCCCTACCACGCTTGATATTAGATAGATTATTATAGATTAGATTATTAGATAAAGTTTAATAAAAGCCTTTTATTAAACTTTATCTAATTTAACTTTACCTAACCAATTTCTGTAAAGTTGCATATAGTAAATTATTTTTTGAAAAATAACGTCATAAAGAAGTTTCACTTCTTACGAGTGTACGCTAGTACACGCACACATTTTTATTTTCTTGGTTTACTGTTATGAATATCTTGAGAATTCTGTAGCGTGATTTATAGTTGTGGTCGAATTTTGTCTTCAAGCCGTACACTAGTTCATTTATTGTTAATAACTCACCAGTAATTCTAAAGAATATAATTGCAGAAGTACGATGTTAACAATTATTTTCGTATTTTCTCAAAAAAAAACGTAGTTAAAATGGAAACATGTATTTTTTTTTAAATAGTACGGAACCATCGTCATAATTATTCTATTGGTAGTCTCTCGAAATGAAAATAATAAAGTTCATTCTTCCCATGTAATTGGGTGAGAAATAAATCTAAAAGACTATTACTTTTATATAATGTGCGTTTAATAGAACGACCTTGGCTTTTGGACCCTGGTAAAAAGGCGTTTTTACCATATTTAAATTTTAGCAAACGAGCATACAGCCGAACCGATGGTAAGCGGTTAGTAAAGTTCTTTTGTATATCTAACACCATACGGAACAGGGATTTTACCTTACAAATTCTTTATCACTCCTAAGAAGTAATTAAATAAAATGAACAGCTCCTATATATGTCAGCTCATGACGTCAACCACCGAAACGTAGAATTCCTTAACGCTAGAAACAGATGTAGCAGGAGATATAGGTGGAGGTTTCATATGAACCTGAACTCCAAAGAGAACGGTCAAAAATTCACAGTTATAAACGATCTCTTCATACAAGACTTATATAAGGAAACTATTATGTTTATTATACAAAAAAACCCGATACTTCATTCGATTATATCCATATACTATAGTAGTTAAACCATTAAACCAATTTCTAATCACCAACCGTTATCCAACTATAATATAAACAACGATTTCCCTTGCGATAACGTGTTAAAGTATCTTAGAGTTCCAGAAAGCAACAAAGACCTACCTGAAAACCAGACCAGAATGTTCTTTGAAACATACCATAATCATAATAATTAAATGTCGCAATAAGCAGCTCCCTTATCAGCCGGACGTATGGATGGGGCTACTGACCAGAGGACATCATTTTGTGATACAAGACCTTCGCAGCCTCCCACATTTCCAAATACACCACAACCATTGACTCATCAATACTGTAACCAATCAAGCTTAAGTATCAAAACGAGTAATGGATGGTGTATAATTCGAAGTTCTCATACTTGTCAAGATGCAGTGGTAAAGCAATGTGTCAGACTAAGAACCAGTTAGGCAAATTATCTGCGAAGAATCAGTGACTCCACCTGCCCGTTCGGTCGCCATTTATTTATTTATGCATGCAAGTTTCTTTGTGTGTGTGATTAGTCCGTGCATTGTTTTATTGTAATTACCGGATGCATGTGTGCGTTTTTGTTTACGCACATCGGAGATGTCGGCTGTAATATTTCTTGCGTATCAGATCGGATGTAATGATCCTTTGTGCTTAAGATTTAAGGGCTGAAAATCGGACAGCTATTCCTGACAATGACTGAGTGTTTTTTGTTTTTGAGCTCGGAAATAGTGTTGTTTGTTAATGATCTTTTCATAATATTTTTGCACGTTTTGTAATAGTAATTAGTTCGTCTTGCTATATTTACTTTGAGGTTGCACATTAACACCGGAAAGTAATCTGACTATAGTAATATGAATATATCAAATATACAGTGTGTCGTTAACTGCATCTATATATCTTAAACAAAACTATCTAAATTACACGCTTTATACCCTTTCTACACTCATAGCCCCACACTAGGATTTTCTCCTGTGTCGTGGGTACCATGGACACACTTAAGACGAATAGACAAACACCAGACCCAGAACATAAATTTAAACTCATCATTCAGATGCCTGTCGGGCCGGGAATCGAACCTGGGACCCATTGCGCGTTACACCGGTATGATAACCGCTTCGCCAAGTGGGTCGTCAAATCATTCACAACTTTTAAATTAAATATTAACTAGTTACTCATTTTTTAAATATTGTATTTTAAATTAAAAACTAAGCTAAACATAAGGAATTGCGAGACAAAAATCGTACCGTAGAGTCCCCGCCATTAGTTTTTTTTGTCTGACTGAAGTAGCAAACAAGCATGCAGTCTGCCTGATGGTAAGTGGTCACTGCCGCCCACGGTCATCTGTAATCAAATTCATACAGAACATGGATTCCATGTGAAGTCAATCACAGACTAATCAGGACTATGATGGTCGCCTCATGTGAAAGTGTGCCGGCAACCAGACTCTTCCGGCGAAACGCAAGAAATGCTTCACGCTAGAAATAGGTGTGGCGGTGATACTTCCCCGATCGAACTACACTGGTTCTACCACCTTCAAAATCGCTTATACATCCATTTTCTCCATTCCTTTAATATTTATTTTTATTTTTATTTTTTAATCTTCAATTTACGCAAATATTTTGTATCCGTAACTAAACCGTTACAAATTTTCCAATAATTTATATGAAGTAGATATCTGTGTTTAAAATGAAATTGTTATTTTAAGCAGCTATCCATACAAAATACAAGACTATCAATAACACTCATTAGTCAGTAATTATCCGGAACACTATTTAAGCCAGTCAAGTGCGATTTGTACAGAACCCTTTGAAAAATAACCATTTTGAAAAAGATTTTCTACTTAAGTTCTATCTGATGGCAAGTGGTCAATGCTGCCTGTAAAATCCTTTTTTTTAAAACACGCTTTCTACCCGCATAGCCACACTAGGATTTTCTCCTGTGTCGTGGGTACCATGGACACACACAAGACGAATACACAAACACCCAGAAACAGAACGTGAATCTAAACTCATCATTCAAATACCTGTCTGACCGGGAATCGAACCCGGGACACATCGCGCGTCAGACCGTTATGGTATCCGCTCCGCCACGCGGGTCGTCAATAAAGTACGTTATATAGAACAAGGGTCTACTAAATTCATTTGTGTCACTATTCTTATAAAGTAAAATAGTCGCTTCACATACAAATTAGTGAATAGTGGACACATGCATGCTTATCTATCTTTATCAGTCCCATTGCTGATACAGGCGTTATCTAATGGTATTAATTGGCCCACTACAATGTCTGAATGTAGATTTCTACGATGAACGCTATTATGTATAAGTAATTACAAAAAGTACCCATAAGGAACCCTAACGAATTCGTTCTCCAAAGCAAGCATACAATAAATTTAAGGCTAGCTACAGACTCGCAACTGGGAGATTTTTCAATCAGCAACGCAGCGTGAGGCCTAATTAAAAGGATAATGATCTGAATTCTCCGTGTTACAGATAATAATATGCATAAAACATGTTTGTTTCTACGTTTTGTTATGCGTAACTTAAGATAACAATTTAGGTAAAGACAGCGGAGGATTAATAGCTTAATATTTGATTTGATTCGTTTCAATTTCTATTTATTTCTAACAGCAGATGGTGCGACCATCTTATGACCACCGGTGTGGTAGTTAATAATTAGAAAATGTTTCTTGAAATATCATTAATACATTCAGTGTATAATGTCTAACCAATAGTTTAGTTTACTTAAAATGCAAAAGGGGAAATTTAATGCATGATAGCATGCCAAGAAATATAAAAGAAGTTGTAAAAAGCAAAAACAACAAAAAAAAAACAGCAAAAATCTAACTTTTTAAATTATAAAACTTAGGTCCATAGGAGCCTTAAAAAGGAAAATCAACACCTAATGGAGATAAATATGTAGCGAATAAAACCTTGTATCAATATCAGTATCAACTGATAATATTACATTGGAAAGGCCAAACCAACAGGGTAGTAGAGTACTCGAATGGAGACGACATCTCCTCGTCCCCAACAAAGCGAACTAATGACTTCGAAAAATTGACGTGTAACTGCTGGTTTAGACGGCTTAGACGGGTTGGAGTGGCCCAGGTCAGAGGAGGCCTCTATCCAGCAGTGGACCGTCAAGAAGTGATGGTTAGATGACCGATGTCGGATTTTTTTTAACATTGACTAGTTGACCCGGCGAACTTCGTTCCGCCTAAAACTCAAAAATCTAAAATGATTAGTGTTTCTTTACTATATTATACGTGTATTATACATACAAACATGCCTCTTGTATCACTCTATATATTAAAAAAACTTCATTAAAATCCGTAGCTTAATTTTAAAGATCTAAGCATGCATAGGACAGACAGCGAGAAAGACTTTGTTTTATACTATGTAGTGAAGCATTAAAAGAGCACGTAGTCCATTGTTATCCGTAGTGATCTCAAGTGTACCGACCATGGACATGTAAATTACTTCATACAGAATAAGGATTCTTTCTGAAGCCAAGCACAGATACATGGCCACCCCCGATAACTAAAATATTTAATTACTCGTGATATTAGCACCAAAATGAAAAATAATACTTATTTACCTTGAAAAACTCAGAAAGTCTATTAATAATTTTCTCACAGCTCTTCAACGTAGGCGCCACATTGCCACACAGATAGTATCAATAAATATATTAAAATGGTTACTACACCATAAAATCTTTATGTCTGTCTTTTGGTATCGTTTGTACCGCGTCTTTCTAATAATCAACTATGTTTATAATGGGTGATTTGTATCTTTTTATGAGGGTTATGATAACTATGATAGGCTTTTCGGTAGCTACGTAGCCCACCCATTTTTAATGTGATTTAAAGGAAAAAAAAATTATCTAGCCCTTATCCAATACCAAGGATTGGAAATATGTTAAACACAGTTGCTGGTTCAGTTATGCGTATATGAGACGACCATATCTTTACTTAATGCTTACGCCAGTGTATATCAAATACTAAATTGAGATAGAACCCATGTTCTATATAAAGGCACAGACATTCAAACGCGACGGTGATATATCGCATTTTTTCATCTGGTCGAAGTAGCAAAAGAGCGTTCAGTCCACCTGATGGTAAGTATCCACTGCCGCCCATGGACATCTGTAAGCAACTTCACGTTGCGTATGGTTTCTAGTTAGTTCCGAGATGGTCGTTTCATATAAAAGTGTGCCGGCAACCTCCTTCTATCAAAACGCAAGAAGCGTGGCGGTGATACCTCCCCGGTCGAACTACATTAGTCCTGCCACCTGGGAAAATTAGGGTACAACCCATTATTGTCTCACTGCTGGGCACGGGGCTTCTCTCAGAATAAGAGAGTTTAGGCCACAGCCCACTGCTCTGGCCAAGTGCGAATTGGTGGACTACACACACCTCTGAGAACTTTTTTTAAAGAACTCTCGGGTGTGTAGGTTTCATCACGATTTCCTTCACCGAAAAGCAGTGACAATTATTTCTAATACGCACATAAATCAGTGGTGCGTGCCTGGGTTTAAACCTCGGACCTCCCGATCGAGACGGCAAGTTTCAACCATTAGGCTACTGCTCTAAAACTGCTGCTCCTCGCAAAATTATACACCTTAAATGCAACTTCATTGCACTTTTATGGACACTTAAAAACCGAACTTAAAATTAGTAAAGCGAGCAAAAAATAGGTATAGTTTATCAAAATCAATTGCAGCCGCCAGTAACAGTGATTAACTATGCGTTTTAATTGAGATATCCGCTCGTATCCGATATGCATTGGCTGATTACTTTATAAAAGATAGATATAGTATCAGAAAAGATCAGTTCATAGAAGATAATGTAGCGTCAGTAACTCAGGGATACTTTATCATATTTTAAGTAAAAAATAAAAGGAATATTAATATATGATTTGAGAAACTCTACATGTAACTATCATTTTAAAAAAATAGAGTAGATCTGAATGTAGTAGAACCAGTGTAGTTCGACCAGGGAAGTACCACCGCCACACCTGTTTCTAGCGTGAAGCATTTCTTGCGTTTCCATAGAAGGGTGTGGTTGCCGGCACACTTTTATATGAGGTGACCATCATAGTCCTCGGGAGTTGATTACAGATGTCCATGGGCGGCAGTGACCACTTACAATCAGGTGAAATGAATGCTCGTTTGCTGCTTCAGTCATATACATATATGATCTAGCTTAAACTAGGAAAATATGGATCCCTAGTTAAGTATTAGAAAGTAGCTTCCAGTAATTACTATATTGACACATTCCAGTACACGGCACGGTGAGTACGCAACAGGCTAACAAATATCAGATAACCTTACAACTAGGCTATCTTATTTTGCTATCGGTACTTGTCACTTGCTTCTTGTAATAAAGCATCTTATATTATCAATAATTACGTTGCTGACCGTACTTTTGGCTTGAAGCTCTTGCTTGAGGGTATAATGACAATTCCTAAAAATTAAAAGAGGTAGAAGACTTTGTAGTTCACTTTGCAGGCATCACCGTTACACCAATTCTTCTTAATAATAGTATTAAATGCTTTAGTGTTCTGCTCAGAAAGGTGTAAGAGGGATAGTGCAGTGTTAAACAGTTGCTGTACAGGTACTGAAGGTGTTAGCGTATTAAGATAATTACAATTCACGGTGCTCTGTTATTTATTATTATGTTTTGATTTATATAATTTCAGCTAATTAAAATTTGTCAATTGACTAAAATAATTGCTGTCACTAGTCGCCACCTGGTGGCGCTAGAGCGCGGATCCGAGGTAACTTTAAAGTCTTCAGGGGAAGCAGCGCATCTATGTCAAACTTCAGGTAAGGCATCTTATCTGGAGGTTACTAACTCTATGTTAGTGGCCGCCTACTTGATGGACTGCATCCTGCATTTGCTCCTACAATATTATAGAAAAAAAATATGTTAGGATTCTTTTTAGTGGGGGGTTCTTGTATTTAAAAACAAAATAGCGACGTTTTTCTGATATAAACAGTCGTCATCGTCAACCCATTACTGTCCCAATGCTGGGTACGGGTCTTCTCTCAGAATGAATTTTAGGCCATCGTCCACCGCGCTTTCCAACTGCGAATTGGTGGCGTGATGGTACTTGTAATATAATACATAGTGAAATATACTTTGTGTGTAGTGGAAAACACCTTATTTACTTAATTTGTCTACATACTCGTACTTCAAAACAAACACAGCAGCGCTAATACTGTTCTCAGGCAAAAACAGAGACGACGATGCTACAGAGTCACCACGAAAGATTCTGCTATGTTTAATGCATAAATAACTATTTATTCAGAGTTTCACTGATGTAGAAATAATAAATATATATAAATTTTAATTCAAAACCATGATTCATCTGAGAATGGCGGACGTCAAAAAGAAACACGCTATCTTAAAGATAGAGATAAAGTACTGAGACAATGTAGATAAACTCTACACCGGAGAAAACTGACTAGAAAATTAATCTTAGGTAAAGTTTAAGCAGGTAACAGACTTTTATACTGTCTGAGCTGTAAAGTTTATAAATAACTAAAGAAGAGCGTTTTATAAAACACTAGCGGAACGGACGCGACTTTGCGCATACTATAATTTGACGACCCAGTGGCGCAGCGGTTACCATACCGGTCTGACACGCAGTGGGTCCTGGGTTCGATTCCCGGCCAGACAAGTACCTGAATGATGAGTTTAGATTCTTGTCCTGGGTCTGGGTGTTTGTATATTCGTCTTTGTGTGTGTTCATGGCACCCACGACACAGGAAAAAATCCTACTGTGGGGCTATGAGTGTAGAAAGCGTATAATGTAATCTGACTATTATACATGTGAGCACCACTTTGGACATGTCCCTCCCCCCATCTGTAATGGGGATTTGGTCAATAGTCATAGTCAGCAGTGGGTTGATGCTATTCCGATAGTAATCCCAACAAATTATGCGACGCCTGCTTTTGCGTTTTTCGCGGCGGTATCCAAGTCTTTCGTAGATAGTAATATGTTCTCTTATATTGAAGAACATTTTTTTTGTTCTATATATATATGCAATGAAAAAAAAATTAGCAAAATTGTTGATAGGTACTTTGAATGACATTACTCAATTTTTAGCAAAGACGTTATATATTCTAGTAATAAAATAATCTATGTTGCTCAGGGATAATGTAGCATTCTAATGGTGAAAGAATTTTTAAAATCGGTTCAGTAGTTTTTAAGTTAATTCATGACAAACATACAAAAATACAAAGTTTTCTTCTTTATAATATTAGTATAGATATGTTTATGACACTCTACATTTTTTTCCTCTATGGTTCTGTTTATTTTGCTTTTACCTACATTCATTTTTGTTTATCTTAACCCTAGATAGCTAACCTTATACTGTACTCTGTTTAAGCTAACCGTCCGTCGAAGCGACGGGTATTCAAATAATATTTTAATTTGGCACAAGTTATTAAAAAAGTTGACCTCTTTTTTATGGTTTCGTTTATAAATGTTATTCTAAATAAGAATCATTTTGTAAATTGACTTTCTTTATTATATATTTATATTAAAATAACTTTTTCTAAACTCCTTAAAAAATTTGGAATATTTTTAATGATCTGCTTTGACAAGCAAAATCAACGATAAATTAAAATAAAACAATTTTTTTTTGGCTTCATATAGTACATAGAAACATTACAAATAACTAAAACATAAAACAAATTATTTTTCTTCAGCGCAAGTAACACAAAAATCAAACTTTATGTTCACCGCATATGGGACCGATGCAGTTGGAACACGTGCTTTTGGTCATACGCTTTTTCTCTTAGTGGCACTTCCGAAACGCTTTTTTTACGACTTTCTCCACTAGATGTTGCTGGCTCTTCTCTGGTGTTATGACCTTGTACAGGAGGAGATGATTTGCGATTTTGATTGGTAGATAATGACATAATTTTGACAGATTTTTCGACATTACTCCATTTTACAATATCTTCAAAAATGTCGATGGTTAAAAACTTAAAAAAAAGATGCTTCTCCCATTTATCCCCTACAGGAACGGGTAGGTCCCTTCGGAGTATGCACAATGTTTTTTTCCAATGTGACCCAACCGTGCCGATTCCTATCTCGTACCTTCCTTTGAGGAAGTAATATGATGCTACAATGCGTGGTTTGTGAAGGTGCAGTATTCGAGATAATAGGTGAATCAGGATCCACGTCTGAAGGAAAGTCTGGTAGTGCGCTTACATAGCATCCCCACGGAATCTGTACATTATCTTCCACTATAAAATCTTGTCTCGCTAGCAAAACTATAATCAAGGGCAGCGTCACTAAGTTCTTGTTGAAGAAGATCAATTATTTCATCTTCTCGTAAAGAACTTAAAGAAAACATGACGTAAATCAAAAAAAAAACGCAAATTACTTTGAAAATAACCAGTGCAATCGAATTCAATTACTGACGGTAAAGCTAACCACCCGTCGAAACGACGGGCAAAGGTCAGGTACCTCAAAAACTATGACACTTAGCTGTTCGCTGCATGTGCCACTGCAACGGGCTCCCTGGCGGCTGAATTGGTTAGCCAAGACAGCATGTTCGGATACGCCGTTAAAAAATGCGAGCGATATTTCTTTGCACTGCCCGTCGAATCGACGGAGGTTAGCTATCTAGGGTTAATCATTATGAAAGGCATTAAGCATCAGACAAGTTGGTAATCGAACTACCCTTTTATGCCATCCCGAAATCAATTCTTCATGAATATAAATTTCCTATTTAATTCCTTTTAGAGTTTTCCTATTTTCCTACTCGTTATTACCTACACTCATAACCAATAAGTCCGGATATGCTGTGAAATCAGTATTAGGTTATTCCAGCGACCAACAAAGCGACCTCTACAAAGCGTGTAATACCTATGTAAAGGTATTTACGAGTGGCGAATAATCCGCAAACAGGTACAAGGAACACTGGGAACGCGAGATAAAGAGAATATCAACACTATTATAGCCCGTCGCACGCACGTCGATCGCACGTTGCTATTATGTGGATGTGACTAAGAATTAACTAGAAAGAGACCAAAATTTAGCTATCTTTAAAGATGGAAGCCGGTTAAATAACTGTTCGTTATTAATGTTCAAAAATATGCCATTATGCATTTATGTAACAACATATTACAAGTAACGATTACAATATTGTGTTATAATATAAAAAATTAAAATAATCACAAATATAATTATTTTTACGTTTAACAATGTAATAATCTCATCTTTTTCCATTTTCCTGATTGATCGGGAAGGTATATACAGATATTGATTGCGAGATAAGGTTCTACGTTCGAGTTCTCGTGAAAAATAACACTAAGAACAGAATCCTGTATCACGAGAGATACATTCAGGATAGCTTTTCAAAATAAGATCTCTGGCCAAATCTTATTCCACAATTCCATTTGCGAGATATTTTTTGGACTAAAGACACCATGAAAATAACAAATTGGAAAAAAGTCTTCTATATTTTCCAAAATGAATATATTGGCTACACATTTTGGAAAATTTATTAATGTTATATCATGAAATTAAATGAAAACAATAAAAATAATATTTTTTTTGTAAGTTACTCTTATTCTTCAATGTCGTAATAATGAAAATCACTAACGATCACTAGTCAAAAGGTTTTGAAATAAAAATACTTTAAAGTTAGAAAAAGTGACATTGCTTCGTGACGAACGGCATGAGAACTGCGGTGGACAGCGACTTATCGTGGTAATATTTTCGGTAAGTACACTTTCCGTCTGTACCGTAGGATACCCGGAGGCAGCGCTACCACCTTTGGTCTTCTTATCTGTGCTGGACTGTTAACCATTCTGTACACTAAAAATAGTGCACGAGGCAACCTCACTTTGAACAATACGTGTCGTATTTATAAAAAATACGTGCAGCACTCGGGGACTGCCACGGTAAAGCTATTGCATAGCATTTTTTATCAACTTATGCAATTATAATTATTTATTTTTTCAGCAGGTTTTTCTTTCGTTACGGAATTTCTTGATTCGGTCGCAGCGCTCGAAGCCCGCTATAAAAGCTATGCAATAGCTTATAAAATGTTTTTTCAAGTCTTATCCATGTTACTCCCCAAGTTGCACTGCCCCGTATCTTTTGTAGCTGAGCATCCAACGGCTGTCATACAGCGCTCGGAATTAACGCAGGAGTAAAGTTGCAACGCCTTTACCGCACCGCTTTGGGAACCACTGGCTTCGTGTATAAATGTTATAATTATACGTCTCACCGTACTGTAAGTGTACTTTTCATTTTTGTTAGCGTAGTAATGTGACTTCTAAGCGAGTTTGTTGGTAAGTAAAGATGAGTAAATTTTATAGACTCTTGATGTGAGTCTATGGCTTCCAGCCTTTTGCTTAGTCCTATTTCTAGCGTGAAGCATTTCTTGCGTTTCGATGGAAGGGTGTGGTTGCCGACATACTTTTGTATGAGGCGACCATCACAGTCCTCGGGACTAACATCGCATCTGTGATTGACATTAGATAGAACCCATGAAGTAGCTTACGACATCTGTGAGGTCTGTCATGGGCAGCAGTGACCACTTACCATCATGTGGACTGCATCCTAGTTTCCTACTTCAGATAAAAAAAACCTATCTAGTGTTACATGGAAATACTCTAAAATATATTATTGTAATTAATTTTCTTATAATCTAACTAGTCTCTCGAAAAAAATCATACCCAAAAAGCATATAATGTCATATTTAGTCTTACGTAATAAATTAAATTCTATCAATATATTGGCATGTTTTTACACGCCGTAAAAAAAATGATTATGTATTGATTAAATTAATACAAATTTATCTAAAAAAGTCCGTTTATATTTTTATTCTACTACTCTTCCGTTAACCCGTAAACCAACTCCTATATTTCCCAAACCAAATTAAAACCGAAGAATAACAAATAACAACACGTAGTCATAATGTGCACAAGCTCTAACATTATCTAGGTCTATTTCTGTCTCACAAAGTCCCCTACCGATTTAGGAATTTCAACATTAATACCTTGCGTGTCACCACTCATTAAATAAATCTGACACAAATTAAACTATAATCCAATTAAGCAAAGCGTACTTATTCCCAAAAACTGGTCCCTTGAAGCTTAAATGAGCTTACAGGTACAATAATCACAGCGATATCATTAATACAGAGTCGGGCTTCAATTAAAGTAAAGGGCTCATTAAAGACACATTCAATACGTAAACGCTTAATTAATTAGTCAATTAAAAGAGCCCAGCCTCCCTTATTTTACCTAGTCGAGTTCCGTGCTTCGAATCAAATGGCTGTAATAAATCAGACGACAATCGTTTGGCAAAGAAGCCGGAGAATAGCTGGGTTTCTTATTGAATTAGCGATTACCTACTGAGACTGATATCTGAGTAACGGGGCTTGGGGTTTATGTCTATCGTTTGCGGTAAGCGAGGAGAGAGAATGAAGTACCAAAAGACTTGAATATTATCTGTTCAATTTAGAGAAACTAACAATCCTTTTACATAAGTAAAAAATATTCATCATTATCCATCCACCAATTCGCACTTGGCCAGCGCGGTGGATTGTGGCCTAAAACTCTCTTGTTCCGAGCGAAGACCCGGGCCCAGCAGTGGGACAATAATGGGTTGACGATATTGATGATGGTTGATGAGTTTAGATTCCTGTACTAGGTCTGGGCGAGTGTGTATTCGTCTTGTGTGCGTCCATGTTACATACGACACAGGAGAAAATCCTAGTGTGGGGCTATGAGTATAGAAAGCGTAGGTGTGTAAAAAAATCCAGGTAGAATGTCGTTTATAAAGTTAATCAAAAATGCTCACTGCTATAAAAACGAACGTTTGAAAAGCATCTTAGATGCATGTTAGTACTGACATCTTATCGCTTACTCGCATTTTATGTGACAGGAGCCTTCAATTGCTAAAGTATTTGATGCGATATCTAAACGGTTGCAACAAGGTGACGCTGGGAACGAATGGGAATTTGGAGTGTACATCGGCCTGAATGAAAGCATCCACATAACTTCACCAGCACTGGAACGGAATGCAATGATTATATTTCTAGGACAGAAATGAATGGACTGAGAAGCATCTTGAGACATCACACTATCACCTGGTTTTATTAATATTGTACATAGTTTCGTGTCGTGTCCACCAATTCGTATAGAGCAGTGATAGCCTAATGGTTGAATTTGGCCTCTCAATCGGGAGGTCGGAGGTTCAAACCCAGGCACGCACCACTGATTTATGTGCGTTTTAGAAATTAATTATCACTGCTTTTCGGTGTAGGAAAACATCGTGAGGAAACCTACACACCCGAGAGTTCTTTAAAAAAAGTTCTCGGAGGTGTGTGAATCCACCAATTCGCACTTGGTCAGCGCAGTGGACTACGGCCTAAACTCTCTCATTCTGAGAGAAGACCCGTGCCCAGCGAAGGGACAATCATGTGTTGACGAGATAAATAGCTTCGTAAACCTTTTTTAAGTTATAAGTGAACATGCTGTCCATCTGATATTTAGTGGTCACTGTTCATGAGCATCTTTTACAAATTACAACTGAAAAGAACAAGGGTTCTACCTCAAGCCAATTATGGATGAGCTCGTGAGGACAATACTCGTGAGGACAATAGTGGCCTCACATTTAAATCAGTCGGCATCCATATTCTCCCAACAAAAAGCATAAACTGCTTGCTAGATATAAGTTTGACAATGTCCCTCACACGCCTTTCTTATATTACTACTTTGCAATTAAAGATGTTTAGTTACTTTTGGGCTAATTGGCCTTCACCTCAACTGACGTGGCGAGCGTGAAGCTCAACAGGGACAAAAGCAGAGCGATTTTCCACATTGCCGGATACGTTCCAATTTTGCTAGAACTAGGGACGGTTGCACAAGACTGAACGCGAAGTTCCACTCTATGCTTCAAAAAATCTTATTTCTTTAGCTTCAAATATTGTTTGTTTTCACTGAGATTCTTAAAGCTATATAGATTTTCCAAGGGTATTGTGCAATAGTAAGGTTCGATTCAATGAGCATACGCAATAAACCCACAATAGGCCACAATGGCCGCCCGTCAGGCACTTGTCGCGTAGATTTATAGCTCGTCACTTAAACAATAAATAGTGATTTTCGCGTTCCATCGAGCAAATGTACCGACGTACAACGTAACTGTGCAATGACGAATCGTATTTAAATGTAACGAATTTTTCGCGTAGAGTATCGGTCATCCTACCACCTAATATGTTTTAATTTCAATTGATGTCTACGGGATGAATATCTAAATGATGAATTAATATTTATGTTCCGGGTGTGAGTATTTCAATGTCTTTGTATGTATTTATAACAACCACGATACAAAAGCCCACGTCTAAAGCTTCGAAACTATATAAGTATACATTATTTGTTTACTTTATTGTGAAACCAGAATGCTAAAAATTACTACACACATGGTAACTGTTATGCAGTTCGTTTGGAAATGATCAATTATTGTTTTATTTGCAACACTATTAAAATCATTTATACGCAACATAGGTAGAGTCTTACAATTTCATGGCAATTCGAAGGTTCGATTCAATGAGCATACGCAATAAACCCACAATAGGCCACAATGGCCGCCCGTCAGGCACTTGTCGCGTAGATTTATAGCTCGTCACTTAAACAATAAATAGTGATTTTCGCGTTCCATCGAGCAAATGTACCGACGTACAACGTAACTGTGCTAGGCGAATTGTAATTTCATGTAAGAATTTTCTGTGTAGAGCAGCAGTATAGTTCGGTATCACTTTTGACTCGAACGAAGTCGGGTTTTCGTTTAATTTCGTTTGAATATGTTTGTATGTATTTATGAAAACTATGACACGAAAAGTCCTAATCTGAAGCCGTGATACTCGATAGAATTAAGCATTAACTTGCTTTAATTACTTATTTCTTCTTTTATGAAACAAAAAAGCTAAAAATAACTAGACATATGGTAACTGCAATGTAGCTTGTTTGGAAATTATCAATTATTGTTTCAATCGCAATACTATTAGAATCATTTATACGCAACATAGGTAGAGCCTTACAATTTCATGGCAATTCTAAGGTTCGATTCAATGAGCATACGCAATAAACCCACAATAGGCCACAATGGCCGCCCGTCAGGCACTTGTCGCGTAGATTTATAGCTCGTCACTTAAACAATAAATAGTGATTTTCGCGTTCCGTCGAGCAAATGTACCGATAAAGAACGTAACTCCGCGACGTAAAGAAAATGTAATTTTTATATTTAAATACTAGCAGTAAGTTTTCGTACCGAAAATATTTTAATAATTAATATACATAGTAAGTATGATACCTACATCTAGGATGACTTTAATGCAAGTAAGGTTATGTATGTCAGTAATCATAAATATAATCGATTTCCACTGTAAAAGTTAAATATTAAGTATCTTTTTATACATCTTTTTCGTCTAAATATTTCTATGGAGTTTTGCAAAGCAGATCATAATTAGCATCTATGGATTGAATATTTTTAGCTCAAAAATTATAGGCAATAATTTTCTATATTCGTTAAATTATTGTAAGAATATTTATAGCTAAAAACCAATAGACAATATAATCCCAAACGCAACAAGTTACATCCTATCCCGTTGTCCCACAAAGCACGTCCACCATTGTACTGCATATAAGGCTCACTGAAGCCACTTGATATTTTTATACGACGCTAGACTGCATTGTAGAAGCAACTGGCATACCTGTTTCAAGTCAGGACGGCATGTCCCTTATTATTGGTACATAAGATTGGAGTTTACCTTGTTTTAGCATCACTGGTTAACTGTTATTGGGAAGCAACGGTTTCTCGTACGCTTTTCGATTGAGACTGCGTACAACAGATTAGTTGGCTTGTATTCTCATATATACATAAAGTAAATGTTTGTTTGGTTTTGAATAAATAGAGAGTAACACGGTTATTGCTTGTTTATTATTAGGGAAGGTAATGAAATCGGAGTCGTTTTAAGGAGCCTCCAGATAAAAAAAAAAACTGGTTTAACAGTGTTCTTCGACCGGGGAGGTACCACCACACTAATTTCTAGCGTAAAGCAGTTCTTACGTTTCTATGGAAGGGTGTGGTTGCCGGCACTCTTTTATATGAGGCGACCACTATAGTCTTCGGGAGTGGCAACGCATCTATGATTGACTTCAGGTAGAACCCATATTCTATATGAAATTGCGGATGTCCACTGCCGTATTTGATGCTATCAGATAGAATGCACGCTCGTTTGCTACTTTAATTTAATAAAAAAAAATGGTACAATCATTTGCGGGTACTTATAAAACTTCCAATATGTTAGTAGTAAAATAAATATCGTCGTAAAATTAGTAAATAGTTGCGACTATTTTAGAATTTTACTGCCTTGGTAATAACAGTAAAATTAGAAATTACGTACTTGTTAATTCAATTTAGACTACAAGTATTTAGCTACCGACTTACTTATAAGGTCCTTTGGCAAAGTTTTATATTTGACTTCAAAGTTTATCTAATCAAAATAAATTGCTGAACCATTAACTGAAGATACCATTATTTTAACAATACTGCCTTTATAGTCTAGGAGTTTGTTACTTTTTCGTTATACTAATAAAAATAGAAAAATGTACATAAATGCCTAAATTATAATGTAAATTGGTGATAAAAAATGTAAAACTGTTATTTTGACAAATACAAAATATGGGCGAAAGTTGTCCTGACGGTTTTTAGAGTTTGTCGAAATCAACACCTGAAGGAAGTAAAAAATCTAATCATTATTTTAAAGTGTGTCAAACCTGTGTTTCAAAGTTTTAGACCTTTTAAAAGTTCGACTCCAGAACAACACTGCCCCACCTATTTCTGTATTTTGCTAATTCCTAATAAATTCAATATTTTGCGCCGCTCTGTTCTGGTCTGGAGGATGATGTAAGATAGTCCTCAGACTCTGGTGTTATCTGGGGTTGTTAACGGATGGCCTTGAGCGGCAGTGGCCACTAAACAACACAACAACGTTTTTATCAGCATCTACAAACACAATAACACGTGTTTTTGTTTGTTTTACTTATCCTAGTGTTATAAAACGGTCTTGTCTATTATTTAAAAGAATAGGAATATAATGACCGCAATTATTTAAATATATAATTAATTATGATGGTTTATGACTATAATAATTAACAATGTAACTTGTGACTTGTGTGTATTATTAATAACAACTAATGCGTTTGATGTTATTGTAAGGATAATTGTTATATTATAAATCTTGATTTATTGTCAAGGTTAATTAGAAATAGCCATAAATGGCTACCAGTAATGAAATATATACAATAAATATCATTAAATACCAGTACCGACAATATAGTTATTATTTAAATTTTATGTATCGTTTATATTTATAATGATCTCTTAATTTGTCTTTTTAACTTCATATAATGCGGACAAAATCGCTGCTTTGCGATGAGACGCCCTTTTATATTATTGAAACAAAAAACGTATATTATTATATTATATTATTATGTTATATTAATCGTTTACAGTATTTTTTCTGAGTAATTAATAACTAACTGGCATAAAGCATCAAACGCAAATATATTCTGTGTAACGTGATTTAAAAAAATATATATTCAAATGACGATAAAATGTCTCCTTTAATTAGCCATACTTTCTAAATTTACTAGAATAAATTTTTCAATAAATTAAATCTACAAAAATATCGAACTAATATTTATTTCGATTAATTTAAATACACATAGTAATTGTAAGTTATGTAGATATTTGACCAAATAATAATTTAATTTATTTCTATTTACTTAATGAAATATAAAATCATATCACTCATATCGGGAGAAACGTTAATTCCGATTTCATACCTATATTATATACTTACAATTGTAAATGTATTTACAAGTAATAATAAACCAACTCAAAGCATTATATCCTCTCAATAACAATAAAACAAACTTCTTTTAAATGTCAAATTACAATATTCTAAATTCGTATATAAAATTATAGAATCAAAATAGTTTTCCATAACAGTAAAAAGTATATACAAAATGAGGTCGCTACAAGCTTCTAGACTATACATAAAACTAAAAATAAGTATCACTAAGGTACCAAAGACCATTCTAGCCTTAATCGTGCTCTATGAAAGCTATATCCGTTCGGGAAACAAATAAAATGAGCTTTTATACCGCCCTCTGTCGGCTACAATCGTCTTCATTTTATTACAATTGTATATTATCCTGCTTCGTAATTATCTTTGTAATATTCAGGCTTCGATTACGTTGAAACGTTTATAGAAGGCGCTTTTTAGGGTTCCGTACAAAAAAGACAAAAACAGAACGTCGTTACTAAGACTCCGCTGTCCGTGTGTCCGTCTCTCCGTCTGTCACTAGGCTGTATCTCATGAACTAGGTACGCTCATGGTAGCTAGACGGCAGAATTTTGCACAGATGATGTATTTCTGTTGCCGCTATGAAAACAAATACTAAATACAAATAAATAAACAAATACAAAATACAAATAAAATAACCCATCTGACAAAAGTGCATTTTTCGTTATTTTTTTGTAGATAATAGTAAGGAACACTTCATGTGCGTGTCCGACTCGCGCTTGACCGATTTTTTGTTATGGGTGTCGTAAATAACGGATTATAGGTCGATTGTCTGGCATTCCGAGTTGTTTACTAATGAGGTTTGTCTTTTTAACTCAAAAAAATGTAGTAAACATATTCGTAGTACCTATATGAATAAAAATGGGTGGTCATAGCAAGAAGTGAATTGAAAATTATTTATTCAATTTAATTTCTAATATTTGCGATGCTTGTAAACCAATACATATTGAAGAATATGGTATAAAGAAGGTAGGAACGTTACAAGTTTCTCTTCAGTAGTAACCACATCGGTTGACGAAATTAGATAGGACAGTATGCTCAGAATTTTTATTATAATAGGTTCAGTAGTTTCTGGTTAATACTCGACCAAATACACAGACTTCAATGTGCAAGGGAATCTGATAGTAAGGGGCCACTACCAGGGGCTACTACCAATTATATTCATCCCCAAATAAATTCTTGCGTGAGGTTGACAACAGATGCATTGATACTCGTCCCTTTAGTTCCCTGGTAGTTCCCACGGTATCCCCTGCCTGTCGTAAGAGGCGACTAAAAGGGGCTTCCGATATTGCGAGAGGCCAGAGTGGGAGCTTAAATCGTCCAGCCAAGTGATGCCGGGAAGGACAGCGGTATGTGTGGTCGCATACTGTCGTAAAGACTAGACGGAGCGGTGGGCCCAGCCGCCCATCTAGGAGGAGCTTGATGGGGCATACGCGCTCAGAAGATTCCCGTTGCGTTCCTTTGGAGATCCCGGAGTCGTCTTTATAGCGCCGAGGACCGCCACCGGGGGGTTTTAGTGCGGTAAAAATCCCACATAACCCTGCGTCGTACCCACGGCGTCGGGTACCTTTTGAGGGTTTCCCCTGGAGAACAAAAAAAATATTGATGCATGCATCTCTCTTACCAAACCCCTCAAAAACACAGCATCGGGTTACACTACTTTATTAGACAGAAATAGGTGTTTTACTAATGCGTCAAATCGAACCATAAACGATTGAAATAGTTCATAATAAGTTTCTAACACCTTCAAATTTGTAATAAAGTAAAAATAGAGGTCATACAATAGAGTCATAATAATATCGTAATGACCGCCATTGCAATATGCAATTTCACTTTTTACTCTTCAGCAGTTAAAAACAAAGAATGCGCAATCTCAATCTATTCAATATCGCTTCGAATTACATTACGTACAATGGCCAAGAAACAACATAATTATCCGGCCATTATTCCCGAACAATTAACGTCTATCAAGCGACCGCCTCGGGCGTGTTCGGGCGCGGTCGGGTATTCTCGGTAATTGTTGCGCGGGCGCAGCGCCCGAAGCTATCTTCGCTACTGTCCACGGGAGTAGACAGATACAGAGTTACAGCTTTCTCAATTTTGAATTACTTAAATAGATTTTACTAATAATTGTGTCTAACTAATATATTTTGCAAAAAAAAGAACAATTAGACTTTTGTAATAAGATGTGACTGAATTATTATGTATTAAGTGGACTTTTAGAATCTTCTTATACTCGTATATATTGCTCATAGCTATTTTGCCGCGGTGTTTTTTGCTATTGCCGTTTTATCAAGATCTTATTAAGTCTATTACACGTACATAAACGGTATGACCAGTGGCTATTTTATCCTACGCGCAATATAGGTACTTTTATGACCACTTTTATCAGAAACACTAAGTGCACCTATAAATGCTCATCATTTTACGAACACGCAATGATAAAATATATGTTAGGGAACACGTAAGTTGTTCTAAGTGAGCACTAAACAGTAGAAATGCTTTTATGACCAACTTCAGGAAGGATTCTTAGACTGCCTAAAGCTGGTTTTGTAGATGTCCATGGAGGACAGTGGCCTCTCAGCATCAGTTGCATTGTGTGCTAGTTTGTTATATAAAAAAACTAGCTAACCAGGCGAACTTCGTTCCGCATAATGTCAAAAATGTATAATTATCTGTGTTTTCGACAGTTGTTTTCAGTGTGAAAAACCTTCGTCTGTAATCACTCTAACTAGTGAAAAATCGGCGGTAAAATCCGTAGCAAAGTTTTTAAGATCTCAATATATATAGGGACAGACAGCGGGAAGCAACATTGTTTTAAACTATGTACTGATAAGTAAAATAATGTAGCAGTCTCACGTTACTTCTACTTTTCATAGGTACGTGTTTTATATATGTGTTATTTAAAATTACCTTAGATACTTGCTTATTATAAATGTATCACCACTAATTTTAAGAATAAAGGAAGCAATGGTTAATGAGTATTTTTTGAATTATTGAAGCAGCAAACGAGCATGCAGTCCACTTGACTTTAAGTGGTAACTGCCGTCCACGAAAATCTGTAATAAACTCCCTATATAACATGATTTCAATCAACTAATTCTATTAATGTAAGTCTACGAAGCAAGCGAGCTAGCAAGTAAGTCTAAGAGCAATGATAGCCCAGTGGTTAAACCTCCCCTCTCAATTGGGAGGTCCGAGGTTCAAACCCAGGCCAACCACTGATTTATGTGCGTATTAGAAATTAATTATCACTGCTTTTCGGTGAAGGAAAACATCGTGAGAAAACCTACGCACGCGAGAGTTCTTTAAAAAAAAAAGATATCGGAGGTGTGTTAAGTCCATCAATTCGCATTTGGCCAGCACGGTGGACTATGGCCTAAAATTCTCTCATTCCGAGAGAAGACCTGTGCCCAGCAGTGGGACAATAATGGGTTATACCCAAGTCTACAAAATGTCTATCAATTTTAGCTGATGGTGGCCAAACTCTATGAGAAGAGCAGACCCCCACAACAAATCAATTGTATGTACCACAACCTCTGCAAAGGTACGTAATTATAGAACGGATGTAGAACCCGGAGCTCCATGCTACTGTCACTAGCGTCACTACTGTGGAAAACAATTTGTTCGCTAAACAGATAAATGGTTTTCTAATTATTTTATTTAAACAGTGGCTTTGATGCTTCCTGTTGCTAATTTTTTTATATTTTATGTTACTTAGAAAGATTTATATACATAAACAATACACCGATGTCATATGCAAATATAGCCAAATATTTAGCATGACTCTTGACGCGAAGCTGCGCTGGAGCTGCGCTGCTCACGTCAAAAAAAACGGGACGAGTTGGAGCTCAAATACAGAGCTATGCATTGGCTGCTGGGGAATGATTCCTCCCTGTCTTTCGTCAACCCATTATTGTCCAACTGCTGGACACGGGTCTTCTCTCAGAATGAGAGAGTTTTAGGCCATAGTCCGCCAGGCTGGCCAAGTGCGAATTGGTGGACGTCTCTGTCTATATATGATAAAGTATTATTATATAAACAAGTCCTAATGCCCGTATGGACATATGATATTCAACACTGGGGTAGTACCGAAAAAGTAATGTAAATCATTCAAAAATTTCAAAACAAAGTAGTGAGGGGTATTGCTATAAATACCTTGGTATGAAGATCTATCGGGACCTTCAAGTAGACATTGTCAAAAAAGAAATTTATAGATATGCAGAAAATCGTCAAAAGAGGCCTAATCATTACGTTAATATCGAGGCCATCCCATCCCACGACACGACGGACCTGGTGAGAAGACTCAAACAGTAAATCATAGAACCCAAGAACAATGTGTCCGACCCTTCATGTTTGAACAAAAAAGTGCAGTGTTAATCGACATCTTCGTCAATAAACAATTATTTAGCAGTTTAACACTAGAAGCGCGGATGTTTTAGGTAAAAAAAATGTGTATTGCATTTACGTGGTTGAAATCCCGTGCACATAATATATTATAATCATATTTCGTGAAAAGGCACGATCAAATTTGGGACGCCCGCACTTCTAGTGTTAAGTTAGATTAGTAATACTCTGTCGCGGGGCGTGCGTGCCGTGCGCCCCACGTGCGTTGTCGTGAGTGCGCAGGCGCGTCCGTCGGCTAAAGCGAGTCCTCACCGACGGCTCTTACCGCGACGGAGGGGTGCGGGCGTGATGTTGTTACGGACGGACTTTCGCTCGTCCGGCGCCGGAAGCCCGCTCGTGTGTGTACTTCGCGTCGGGGAGTTGCGCCGTTCTCTTGCCGCGTCGATGTAGAGGGTGCGGGGGGTAGGTGCGGGGGGAGACGTTTTTAAAAGAAACAAGAATGACGTTATCTGTTTAAGCCGTAGTGGACCAGCCAAAGCCTAGCCCTAATCCCCCTTGCCTAGCCCTAATATTCTTCGCTCTTCTTTCGCGGAGAATCTTCTTTCTTCCTGCTGCAGAAGGTCCTTCCGTCCTGCAGAGTTTCCAGTCTTCAATCTTCAGTCTTGAGTCTTCAGAGTCTTCTTTCTTCTTCAGAGTCTTCTTTCTTCTTTTTCTTCTTCGTATTGCTTCTCTCTGGAGGCCATGTTCGCAGCTAAAAACCCGCCTGGTCCGCTGCCCTTCGGCATTACCTTAAAGAGAGCCGCACGGCTCTAAGCCCCTATTGCCCAATATTTCGATCTAATTTTCACTTTGGCTGACCCATGTCCGGCTAAATCTTTATTGTTTCCCAAAGTCTTACATTCATGTGTCATACATCAATAGATTCGTCTTAAAAAGATCTACAAAGTCATACAATTCTTATTCTTACATCTAAAGAGACAAAAAAGTTATTCATAAAAAACATCGTAAAAACATAGCAATTTTGTCTTATCCTACACTTATTTTCCTTAATAAATCCTAAGTTCTAAACCTTATCCTTATCTATTGTACATAAAAATGTAGAGGAATTCTTAACCTATCGATCTACACTAATTATAACAATACAACTTAATTAGAACTATCAAAAATTATAACAAACATATGATTTACATAATACTTCCATACAATTTTCTTAAACCTATTCTCTATCTCTATTTACATCTTGCATCTCTTTCATATCGTGTTATAATCATAGCTTACGTCTATTGTGATCCTATCGTAATGAATACTTCAAAAACATTTCTCTTAACTAAATTCGTAACATAATTCGTAAAAGGTTATTCATAATACAATCTTATTCTTATCGTACATAAGGGAACTTAATCTAATTAGATGAGTCGCCGACATCCTCCCCCTCGTGCGTAGCACCAACTCCTGACCCGGCGACTCCGTGCTGCTGGCCCGATGCGATGACTGCCTCCCCGCAGTCTGGCTCGCTGTCCGCCGACCCGCTGCTCGGCTCGACGGCTGCTCGCTCCTCGTCGCGTTGCGCCGGAACCAGTAGCACCACCTTGGAGCTGGGACGTTTCAGGACGCCCCCTGCCGTGCGCACCTCCAGTACTCTGGTGCGCCCGTCGGGTCCAGGATAGGTTCGGACCACCTCACCCCTTGGCCAGACACCTCGAGGCAGCGTGGCGTCCACTATGAGGACCGTATCCCCACACTGCAGGTCTCTCTTGGCAGCTCTTGCGTCGACTCTTCTCGGGATCAGAGTAGGAAGGTACTCTTTCACCCATCTGCTCCAGAAGTGGTCGGCTAGTCGCTGCGCCGTCTTCCATGTCCGCTGGCCGGTGAGATCTTCGTCGGTGAATGTCCCCAATCTTGTGCCGCAGGATCTCCCAATGAGGAAATGATTGGGAGTAAGGCCCCCTTCTTCCATGTCTTCGTCGGCTTCGATGAGAGGTCTCGAGTTCACCAGGTGCTCTGCTTCCAGTAGGTGAGCGTGCAGGACTTTTTCCTTGGGATGCCTTCTCTGGAGGATTGCCGCCAGGGTCCTTGTTAGGGACCAGACGAGGCGATCCCACGTGCCCCCCCTGCTGGGGGCCCCAGGTGGTATAAGTTCCCACCTGATGCCCATCTTGTCTGCCGCGGTGATGACGTCTTCCTTGTCGAGTTTGGCGAAGGCTTCTTTGCTTGAGCGGCGATTCTCCCCCTCGTGAGGTGTCCAGCGGGAACCTCCCCAGCTGCTGGAACTCTTGCGTGCCACGGCGCTCCCTGCACCATTGACACCGATGAACCGTCGACTTGACCGCAGACCGTAGTCCCAGGATCCAGTAGCGTCGCCTCAACTCGTTGACCACCGTTGCGTGGTTACCATGACCCAACTTCTCATGGTAGTACGTGATGAGCAGCCCGGTGATGTGATGCTGGCTATCCAGCACCACAGGTCCCTTCTCTTGCCGCGTGTGTACTGCTGCGTCGATTCTTCTTCGGAGTCGTAGTAGTCCATCTTCCATGACGACGTCCAGTTCCTTAAGCCGGCTTTCCTTCTTCAACGGCTTCCCTTCCCTGACGCAGAGTACTTCTTCTTGGAAGCTCTCTTCTTGGCTTCTTCTTAACAGGATATCTTCGGCTTCCTGTATCTTGTCGTGTTCGAGGGGAGTATATCTTCTCTCTTGATTCTTCTTCATCTGCAGTAACCTTGCTGTTGCCCCCACCAGTTGCGTCCATCTTGAAAACTTGGCTGGGTCTGGATCCGGATGCTGATCGACGGGCTGCGCCCCCACAGTCGACCCCCCTTTCTCCATTCCCGTGGGCTTCCTCTTGACGATGCGCGGTTTCTGCCAATCTTCCTCGTTCCTTCTTCTGTCGGGAAGATTCCCCTTCCGTGCGATGTCCTTGCCGAATTCTTCTTCTTTAGAAGACAAGTGCGCGCTGGTCTCGAAGTTCACGGGTCTTGACGTTGCTCCGTTGGACCCGTGTAGCACCCACCCCAGATAGGTCAATGATGCTACGGGTTGACTTCGCTTCCCCTTGCGCGTGGCTCTGGACACGATGAGCTCCCAGTTGTCTTGCCCAATCAGTAGCTTGGGTGCTTCCTCTTCGTAGCATAACTGGTCAGCCATCGACTTGAGGTGAGCATACTGCTCAATCATCTTCTTATCCAATCTCTGAGGCGTCAGGTTGATATCATCGATCGTGCGTGCCCCAGAGATGGTCCTCTTCTTGTCCTGGTGCAGTCCCTTGACCTTCATGTTGAGCTTCATCGAGTCTCCCTTGGTGATGGTCTTCCCTCCTACAGTCTCCAGGGTGAGCGCCTCCACAGGTCCTTTGAGGCCGAGTCGTCTCGCAACCGCTGCATCGAGAAGCGTGACAGTTGACCCCTCATCCAGCAACGCTAGCACCTTGGCAGCCCCCCTTGGCCCGTACAGCTCGACTGGAACCATCTTCAGATACGCCCTTCTTGTCCTTGCCGCATTCACCGGGAGCATCACGTTGTTTGCAACTTCCTTCTTCTCTTCGCGCTTCGGGCTGGGCCCCCGTTCTTCATGAAGCACGAAGTGATGCCGCCTGTTGCATGCCTTGCAGGGAGGACGCCGACATGTCTCCTTCTGGTGCCGCCCTTGCAGACACCTGAAACACATCCGTGACTTCTCAGCGACGTCCCACCTCTCCCTTACCGGCAGCCGTAAGAACTTGCGACACTCATAGAGGTGATGCTCGTCCCGGCAGTGTGGACAGGAGGTCTTCCTTTCTTCCTCGACTCGATCGGACGTGGTGTGTTCGGATTGACGCCAGGGAGGCTGCCTTTGATGCACCGTCTCCTGCGTCGCGTAGGGTCCACACCGGTCCGCTTCCCTGTTGAGAAACTTCATCATTAGCACCAGGTCTGGATCTTCCTCTTCCTTGTCGGCGGCATAGTCGTACCACCGATAGCGCAGCACCGCCGGCATCTTGTCCACGATGGTCTTCACCATCTCCGGCGAGTGTAGGTACTGCGGTCTTCGAAGCCCCCGAATTGTCGCGACAGTGTTGTTCACCCGGCTGGCAAACACGCAGACGTCGCGCGCACCTTCCGTGATGCGTGGCAGGTTCTTCACCTTCTCCAACTCCATCAGGATCAGGGCTTCAGGTCTTCCGAATCTTCGACGAAGAGCTTCCAATATCTCCTCTGGTGGGCACTCCGAATACAGGAGACTCTTCACCGCCTCCCGTGCCGCACCCTTGATGGACCGCCGCAGCCGCGCCATGTTGAGAGCATCTGTAAACATAGGCGCAGTATCTTCATATACAGTCCTGAAGGCGATCCACTCTTCGCTCCTCCCGTCGAAGTCCGGCAACTCGTGCACGTAGCTCGGCGCACTCCTTGGCGCCGCGCTGATTGCCTTGATGATGGCCTCCGCTAAATCCTTGGTCCCGTTCGTTGAAGGTTCCTCTTGATCCTCTGGCTTGACGGCGGCAATTGGAGGTTGGATGGCGCGCCCCTCCTTGGACGTGCCTGGCTGGTGCCCCTCCTTGGGCACCTCCCCCCGACGCACCTCTTCGGACATCCGACCGACCGTCGACTGCACCCATGTCTGGACATTGGTGTCCCATGCGGGATTCTCTTCTTCAACTTCGGACTCTTCATCTTCCACCTGGGCCAACTCCCATTGGGCCCGGGCGAGTTCCGCTGCTGCCTTCGCTTCGTCTAGTTGTCGGCGCGCCAATTCCAGCTTGGCTTCCCGTTCCCGACGTCCCGTGGACACGACGGAGCGAGTCTTCTTCTTTGCTGCAGGTGCTGCCGTTGCAGCAGCTGGAGCAGCAGGAGCAGCAACTTCCGTCTCTGTAGTGACTCTTGACTCGTACGTAGTTAGCGTTCCCTCTGTAGTTGTGCCCGAGGTTCCCGACGTTCCCGAAGAGTCAGTTGTCCCTTGTGCCTCTTCTTCAGCACGGGGCGCAGTCGACTGGTTCGGCGGCGAGGTACCCCTCTGGCTCCTGGTGACAGGCATGACGACGTCAGTAACCCGATGTCTCGACGAAATACACGTAGATCCGGCTCGAAGGACCAGCAGATGTCGCGGGGCGTGCGTGCCGTGCGCCCCACGTGCGTTGTCGTGAGTGCGCAGGCGCGTCCGTCGGCTAAAGCGAGTCCTCACCGACGGCTCTTACCGCGACGGAGGGGTGCGGGCGTGATGTTGTTACGGACGGACTTTCGCTCGTCCGGCGCCGGAAGCCCGCTCGTGTGTGTACTTCGCGTCGGGGAGTTGCGCCGTTCTCTTGCCGCGTCGATGTAGAGGGTGCGGGGGGTAGGTGCGGGGGGAGACGTTTTTAAAAGAAACAAGAATGACGTTATCTGTTTAAGCCGTAGTGGACCAGCCAAAGCCTAGCCCTAATCCCCCTTGCCTAGCCCTAATATTCTTCGCTCTTCTTTCGCGGAGAATCTTCTTTCTTCCTGCTGCAGAAGGTCCTTCCGTCCTGCAGAGTTTCCAGTCTTCAATCTTCAGTCTTGAGTCTTCAGAGTCTTCTTTCTTCTTCAGAGTCTTCTTTCTTCTTTTTCTTCTTCGTATTGCTTCTCTCTGGAGGCCATGTTCGCAGCTAAAAACCCGCCTGGTCCGCTGCCCTTCGGCATTACCTTAAAGAGAGCCGCACGGCTCTAAGCCCCTATTGCCCAATATTTCGATCTAATTTTCACTTTGGCTGACCCATGTCCGGCTAAATCTTTATTGTTTCCCAAAGTCTTACATTCATGTGTCATACATCAATAGATTCGTCTTAAAAAGATCTACAAAGTCATACAATTCTTATTCTTACATCTAAAGAGACAAAAAAGTTATTCATAAAAAACATCGTAAAAACATAGCAATTTTGTCTTATCCTACACTTATTTTCCTTAATAAATCCTAAGTTCTAAACCTTATCCTTATCTATTGTACATAAAAATGTAGAGGAATTCTTAACCTATCGATCTACACTAATTATAACAATACAACTTAATTAGAACTATCAAAAATTATAACAAACATATGATTTACATAATACTTCCATACAATTTTCTTAAACCTATTCTCTATCTCTATTTACATCTTGCATCTCTTTCATATCGTGTTATAATCATAGCTTACGTCTATTGTGATCCTATCGTAATGAATACTTCAAAAACATTTCTCTTAACTAAATTCGTAACATAATTCGTAAAAGGTTATTCATAATACAATCTTATTCTTATCGTACATAAGGGAACTTAATCTAATTAGATGAGTCGCCGACATACTCATTAGCCTTAAATAAGGCTAGATTGTGATTAATATGAAGTACCCTATTACTCATTCGGTACTTTATATAAGTATAACATAAAAAAAAAACTTAGAAAGATTTGATGTTTATAAAAAAAAATAATAAAGAACCTAATCTGGGTGAAATGTTTTTTGAGGGGATGGTTTAGGAATCAAAAGGAATCTAAACTATTCCTTGTTCTTCTGTTCTGAGCGTCAGGCTCACTATGAAGAGCCAATGAAACTATAATGTCCAATATGGTCAACACAAACTACATAATTAAAAAAAGTTTTTTTTGATTCGGTGTAAGACTGAAACAAGGCTTGTCCGTTAAATACTGCACCTACTAAATAACTTTTTATTCTAGTATAATTAATTAATACACAGCTATTAACGTATCACGACAACTTAGAAGTAAAAAAACGAAGTAACATATAATTTTGTTTAAAAGCTTTTGTGAGTTGTTGAGGTGATTGTCCATTTTTGTTTTGACTTGAACAACACCATTCATGGCTATATTTAGTTGTAATCTGTATTTACATTTACATTATACATGATTGGGTGTTACCTTGTCTATCTACAATTTCTTTCTTTAAAAACACGCTTTCTACGCTCATATCCCCCACACTAGGAATTTCTCCGGAGTCGTGGGTACCATGGACACACACAAGACAAATACACTAACACCCAGACACCAGAAGATGAATCTAAATTCATCATTCAGATATCTGTCTGGCCGGGAATCGAACCCGGGACCCATTGCGCGTCAGACCGGTATGGTAACCGCTCCGCCACGCAGGTCGTCAAATTGTACATATTTTATACCCATAGAAACCACGACACTATGGTGTCTCTTTACATCAACTTATGTAAGGTTGTAAATATAGAAAAGGTATATATCCTTTATATTCTCACTCAGGAAATCTAAAGTTTTCACCCTCAAGCAACCGCCCACTTATATACATCGTGGACATATAATTTATTCATAGAAGACCGTGTTCTCATTACATCAACAAGAAATGTCGCCACGCTACGGGCTACATTATTTTTACTAGTAAAGCATGGTTCAATTGATTGTTAAAGGTTTTTATTACTCTGGGTTTTATGGTATTTGACGGTTAATAACCGTCAGAAAAAAGGATGTTAGATTTATTGGAAAATATATTATATTCAATACACCTAAAACGCCTCGTCGAAAACAATATACCACGTCGAAATAATATCTAGTAAATTTTGGTATATTTACATAAATTTTGTGATTGAAAGCCTGTGTCTATTTTTAGTACTTAACTCAAACACAAAACAATTTTGATTTTTATTAAGTACGGATTTATAATGTTCAAATTATTCGAACACACTTTTTATTTACTCTTTGGTTACTTTATGGCATAATACTTAATATTATTAATTATATTATACTTAATATTTAAACTTAGTCTCACGCTAGCATTTCTTGCGTTTCGATAGAAGGGTGTGGTTGCCGGCACACTTTCACACGAGGCGACCATCATAGTCCTCAGGAGTAGCAACGCATCTGTGATTGACTTCAGATGGAACCCATGTTCTGTATGAAGTTGATTACAGATGTCAATGGGCGGCAGTGACCATTTACCATCAGGTGGACTGCATGCTCGTTTGCTACTTCAGTCAAATAAAAAAAAAATGTGTAACAGTATATATTCTTACTGTGTTTCCGGAATGAGTATAAACAGTAGCGATACATAATTTTGCTATTGCTAATGTTTACAGATACAATAATTTGTAATGTGATTATTTTTTTATTTTATTTTTGGTAATATAACTTAATAATGGAACCAGAAGGTGTGTGAAGTCCACCAATTTGCACTTGCCAGCGCGGTGGATTATGGCCTAAACTCTCTCATTCTGAGAGAAGACCCGTGCCCAGCAATAGAACAATAATGGGTTAACGAGAATAGAACCAAACCATACCAATCCAAAAAATCAATCAACCAAAAATTCTAATCGACTGTCAAAAACATTTTCTACACCCACAAAACACGATGTAAGACTTTTGCGCGTAGATACAAATATTTGAATCAACCTGGCCGACACAATTTTATTTTACCCGCAGTACCTACTTAAGTGCGCTCTGGTAAGCAACTCAAATTATAACATTCGACTCCAAAAAAACGATCCCAATTCCTGTTCTCGGAACAAAATTTTAATTAAACACGGAACACAGCTTGTTTCCTTTTATCTGAAAGAACAATGCTACAATTACAATCGGCTCATGCCTTACGGGACCGGCGAAAACCTGACCCAAATTGCCCTTTTTTTGCCCGATAATGGACGAAGTTGCCCCGAAGTGGCCCCGTTTGGGGTCAATTTGATTTATTTACGGTTTGATACAGTTCCGCTTTCTTTTGACTCGGACTGACGAGTTTGGGACGTTTGTGGGTCAGTTTTTGGATGTTGGTACGTTTTAATCAGTTCAAAGTAGATACGCTGTTCTCTTGATTATAATTATTTACTGACCACGGATATCAATGGCTCAAATGGCATAAAGATCGCACAAGATTGTTTTTTTTTTATCTGACTGAAGTAGCAAACGAGCATGCAGTCCACCTGATGGTAAGTGGTCACTGCCACTCATGGACATCTGTAATTAGCTTCATAAAGAACATGGGTTCTATCTGAAGTCAATCACAGATACGTTGCTGCTACCGTGAACTATGATGGTCGTCTCATATAAAAATGTGCCAGCAACCATACCTATCCATCGAAATGCTTCACACTAGAAATAGGTGTGGCGGTGGTACTTCCCCGGTTGAACTACACTGGTTCTACCACCTTCCCATAATGCGCGTAATTCCCATAATGATGAGTTAATGACTCGTTGGATTAAGCTTGTCTCATATTCATATACTTATATGATATATTATGCAATATCAACATCTCATAAAGTAGATATATTATATCTCTATAATAGACCCAGAAGCTTGATCCAATTGCTACAAGAAATTCGCTTAGAGCTACAAGATTTTTTTAAAAGTTCAGTGCAATTTGTAACATTTTTTTTCGAAATAACGTTCGAGGTATAAAATGATAACACAACATCCATAGATCCTAAAAACCCGTGATATTTCAATTAAAGGAATACTCGTTGAAAATATTTATGATTCATAATAAAATATATAAAAGCGTTTAAAACATTTTTAAATGGTCAGTAACTGTTCTTTGTCTAGGTGTTTCCGCTCTAGTATGTGTGTGTGCTCGCAGCACCCATAACATTGCATTTTTTTCTAATCGAGAACGAAAAACACAATTTCGCAATTCAATCAAAAAATTGTGAGTACCTAATACGTTTTTGAGTTCCCCAAAATGCCACCACAACAATCCCGTCATGACATCGTTGAGATGCAAACAAATATTGTCAATATCCGACCTAGCCCTTTAGGGCAATCTTGTGGCGGATATGGGTGTGATTGGCTAAGAATAACGCCTTGCATCCTTTGTATAGGAATCTTAGATATATGTGAGGTTTAGTCGACATTAGACAGATTCTACTTTGGACATCATAGTCAAGATTCGATTAACAACACACATTAATAAATACTAGTCACCCGTGAAATAGTCGAAATTTGACAGTACTTAATTTAAATTAAAAAACTAAACTTCATATTGTCCAAAGTAGCAATATTTCAATATTGTCGTCAACCCATTATCGTCCCACTGCTGGGCACGGGTCTTCTCTCGGAATGAGAGAGTTTAGGCCATAGTCCACCGCGCTGGCTAAGTTCGAATTGGTGGACTTCACACACCTCCGAGAACTATTTTTTTTAAGAACTCTCGGGTTTGCAGGTTTCCTCACGATGTTTTCCTTCACCGAAAAGTAGTGATATTTAATTTCTAATACGCACTTTAATCACGCACCTGGGTTTGAACCTTGGACCTCCCGATTGAGAAGGCAAATTTCAACCATTAGGCTATCACTGCTCTTTTTTTCAATATTAGTAATGTATTATTTATATTTAAATAAATTGTAATTTATTTAAATATATTTTATAATTTTCAAGTTATTTTATACGCACCCGTTAAAGGTAAACAGACGTTTATTAACTAAGTTGCATTTAAAAACAGGTATTTTGATAATGACATCTGACATTTTGACGTTATGTGTTTTCATAGTAAGACATTGAATGTTCTATTTCATTTATTATATATGTGTTTGTGTCAAATGCAAGGTAGTGAGCGTAATGTGTTTTAATTAATTTAATGTATGTTTTATGCATTATTTGTAAAAATATTGCTCAATCCTTCTCTACATCAACTATAACCGTGCGTAATTTCATACTCTTCCGCCTGCGGCAAGTATCTTAAAAACAAATCACAAGTTTTTGCTTCACGTATTAATATATAGATATAGTGTTTACTACAAAACAGTTTTATACAATTCTCTATTTTTTTAAATCTGTCCTATGTAGAATTTGTCCATACTAGACTATAATGTCCATAGTAGAATTTGTCCAATGTCGATTAAAACCATATCTGACATGAGAATTACGTTACAAGTTTTACATATTTAAGAAGAAATTGTTTAGCGGTTTAGCGCACGGATGTTAATTATTTATACAGTTAAAGTAGAATTTATTAAATTTTCTTCTTGGATTTTCTTTGTTTTTTTGCCTAGGTATATTGATCATTAATTCTCTATATTAATAGGAGGGATATGTGATCTAGGTTCTACCTAATTATATTCAATATTTTGGTACATTAACTATGCCGTTATTATCCTTATTTTCAAATTTAAACCCAAATACAAATTTTTATTTCTTTATTTTTCAAGTCAAAATTGGATATATATATTTATTTTTATTTATTTATTTTAATTCAGACAAGGTCCATATAATAATAATAATAATAAATATTGTTATATAATATTAACTGTCCTAATAATAAAAATAATCAGACAATGCATTGTAAATGAAATATAAGTACGAGTAATATAAAGATCAGCATTTTATATTACTTATCTTTGAAATAAAATCCAAATCCAATGCAAAAGATAGCTAATAGATAGATAAATAATCGATAGATAGATAGAAAGCAGTACTTAAATCAGCATAACACCAAATGTTCAGTTAATCTTATTCAACAGCAGAATACAGTCACACGATATTACTCAAAGTTACAGTTAAGGCGAATCCAGTTACGTTGGTAATATTTCGAATCAATCGCCTCATGCATCAGCGAAAACCGGCGTAAAACAGGTTAACAATAACAGAGCAAAGCCTGATAGGTTCTAAGTGCACATTACGGCCTGGGGACCGGATAAATCATCGTAAATAGTTGGGCATAGACTTTGTAGAGAATAGAAGTGCGTAAAGTTTTTAGACACTTTTTTGGATAACCTTATAAGTTACAAAAGTGCCTCGTCCTAATAGTTCCGAGATCAAAATAGGTCTACAATATGACGACCCGCGTGGCGGAGCGGTTACTCTACCGGTCTGACGCGCAATGGGTCCCGGGTTCGATTCCCGGCCAGACAGGGATCTAATGATGAGTTTAGATTTATGTTCTGGGTCTGGGTGTTTGTGTGTTCGTCTTTTGTGTGTCCAGGATACCCACGACACAGGATAAAATCCTAGTGTGGGACGTATGAATAGAAAGCGTGTTTTGTTTTAGAAAAAAACAAAATAATGTGCCTTGCAGCTGCATCTGAATTAGAGTTATACACTTCACACAACAACTGATAAATATATTGCAAAGATTCCACAGCTACACCTTTTTTATCTGATTGAAGTAGCAAACGAGCATGCAGTCCACCTGGTTGTAAGTGGTCACTGCTCCCCATGGACCAGTAAGCAACTTTATAAAAAAAAATGGGTTCCACCTAAAGTCAATCACAAGTGAATCACAGAAGTCCTCCTATCCGTCCGCCATCGCCCTTCCATCGAAACGCAAAAACTACTTTACGCTACAAATTAGTGAGATGGTACCTACCCGATCGAACTACACTGGTTCTACCTGCTTGTTTCATACGTTTTAGAAAATAAACACATCAAAATTCGCAGATAGACAAAAAATAAAATGTGTGTATACTTATACACGCGGTAGAAGTTATACTTCTTTAATGTAACAAGTAAAATCTTTTTTAAAAAAATTGAGTTTCTTGTGTATGTTATTGTTACATTTATATGTGTTTATAGTGTGTAATAAATAGTATTATATTCTATTATTTCGCATTATTTTAAGTTCGTAGAAAAAACGACTCTAGCATTAGAAAAAACTAGAATGTTGACTATAACTTAATGGTGTAAATTTTTTGGGTCGGTGTATGCGCGCATCGTAAAACTAAAATGTCGATTATGGCTAACTTCAGCGTGTCGGTTTTTCGTGACAGCGCGCGCATAGTAAAAATTGATCCTCTCATAATTTTTCCCCTAACACACTAAAAGAAGTATAACTTCAATAAACACATTAAAATTCGCGTACAGATAAACCAATAAAATGTTATTAAACTTCTAAATAACAATATTTACATAGCGATATAACCATTAGACGATTCAATCACGCAATTTACCAGTCAATTGACACGTGGCCAAAGTAAAAGTGGGACAAGTCCATTTCAACCAAACTTGATTGTATGAGATGAATGAAATTCTATAATAATCATAGCAAATAAACATACCTGTTATCTCTTACTTATATCCTTATGTGGATACAACTTCTTAGTTGGTTTGTTTTGCAAAATAAGAATCCAAATCAAAACATAATTATTTCGAATAGAACTAGTCTTCGAACTAATTAACTATTTTTAAGGTCTAAATATAGCAAATTATGCATTAACTTGATACTTATCTGTGACCAAATTGAAGTAATACTTACCATGAGTTATTGAAGAACTAGTAAATTTTTATATGTATTTCTAGTATATAATTCATTAGTCAATAATAGCTTTATAAATAAATTATTCATAATTATTATAAATCTAAATAAATTGGAAGTTGAGTTTTATGGCTAACTTTCTTTATTTGTAGCTGTGAAGGTATAATTATCTAATCCGTAGATCCGTTTATAAGTCTATTTAAAGACGAAATATAACGTATAATACATAGCTTTTGGTAAACTAAGTACGTCATTAAAATATAAAAAGAATTCAGGTTTTACAGGTCTTTGAAACAGTCTAGTTCGACCGGGGATGTACCACCGCCACACCTATTTCAAGCGTGAAGCAGTTCTTGCGTTTCGATGGAAGCGTGCCGGCAAACTTTCACATAAGGCGACCATCATAGCTCTCGGGACTAGCAACACATCCCCCAACTTCAGATAGAACCCATGTTCTATATGAAGTTGCTTACAGATGTCAGTAGCAGTAACCACTTACCATCAGGTGGACATGCTCGTTTGCTACTTCAATCAGATAAAAAAGGAAAAAAGGGCCTTAAAATATAAAAGGAATAAGGAAAATCGCAGGAAAAGCTAGTAAGTTGTCCATGTACATAATTTATAGCCCCCTTCGTCTCTTGCCGTATCGATTCAACTAGTTCTAATTATTTCAGTTTCCATAAATGTACGCAAATGTACGTACATAAGTAAGTTAATTTATTGTCAGCATTTTAACTTTTAGTGACATATATGCGAGTTTAATTTAGTGCGTTGCTACGGAATTTAATCTTATCTGTAATTGTAAGTGTAACTGATGTAGAATGTTTAAATTTTAAGTGTTAGTATTGATACCTGTTTTATTTTTATGTATTACCTATTTTTTATATTTGTGAAAGAAAATTAATGCTGAATTATCAATGCCGGGCACGGCTATTCTTTTAAAATGCAAGAGTTTTTGGCCACAGCCCGCCGCGCTGGCCAAGAACGAATTGGTAGACTTCACACATTTTTGTGTACCTACCTTTTATTAAATAATTCGCAGCTATGTAGATTTCCTCACGATGATTTCCGTAGCCGCAAACATTATAATTACAAATATGCACATGCAAAAAATTTGGTAAATCTTTGTAACCCATTGAACTAGGTAGTAGAACTAGTGTAGTTCGACCGGGGAAGTACCACCACACTTATTATTTATTTATGCAGTATTTTTTTCTTTGATACTATATACTTTCTCACAAACACTGCTTATATATTCGTCCGATTTCTGAGCAGCACGTCCCGATCCGTGTGAGCTTCTGCCGTACCATATACATACACGTTAAGCAAACGCTAGGCCGCGCTACATGGTAGACGGAGTGGGGGATGTTAGGTTTTTTCGTTACGGAATTTCAAGATTCGGTAGCCGCGCTCAAAGCCCGCGATGAAAGCTGTGTAATAGCTTCAAAGTATGGTTTTTGAACGCCAGACTCTCGATTGAGAAGCCGAGTTTCAACCACTAGGCTATCACTGCTCTTAAGCCTTACATAGTTATACATATTCCTTTAATCAATTGTGAAACATAACACAAAATAACATAAGTTCACGTCGCAAAACATTACGCAGCGTAATGTACATGTATGAACTGGTGTAACATGATTAGGGATTGCAATCAGGAAAACCGGATCCGGTAATCCGGCGGATCCGGCACAAATTTACACAAACTGGAATCGGTACACATTCACCACCGGATCCGGACCTCTACCGGATCCGGTGATTGTATATTTTGACAAAGATTTCACATTACAAAAATAATTACCGTTAGAAATCGATCCTTTTTTAAGACTGTTTTAACCGTTCTATTAATCCGCGAGGATCCGACCGGATCCGGCCGGATTGAGAAAAAAACGGCCGGATCCGGCCGGATTGAAAATGAGGCCGGATTGCAATCCCTAAACATGATTAATATTCAAAACGTGTTCCGTGGAGCGCCATCTAGCGTTATTAAAACGAGTTTGTAATCTCGATATAATGGCAAATAATAAGAGAGTAATATTATATTATGGGAGTGCGGTAGGTGGTTGTAATTAGTAACTTATTATTAATGGGGTTCCATAACGCGAGAGGATAAACTAAATATTTATCAAGGTAGTAAGTTCATCTGTCTGTATATCTGTAAGTCTGTCACTGTCTTTCATCTGTTCCAACAGATGAAAGACGGTGACTAATGTTTGGGGGTACAGCCCATTATTGTCTCACTGCTGGGCACAGGTCTTCTCTTAGAATGAGAGAGTTTAGGCCATAGTCTACCGCGCTGGCTGAATGCGAATTGGTGGACTTCACACACCTACGAGAACATTTTTTTAAAGAACTCTCGGGTGTATAGGTTTCCTCACGATGTTTTCTTTCACCGAAAAGCAATGAAATTAATTTCTAATACGCAAAACAGTGGTGCCTGCCTGGGTTTGAACCTCGGACCTCCCGATTGAGAGGGCAAGTTTCAAAGATTAGGCTATCAAAGCTCTCAATAATGTTTACTGTGACTGTTTTTTATAAGTATTCAATAGAAGTATTTAATACAGTACTAAACGCACATGCAAATCATCAGGTAAGTGGTTACTGCTGACCATGGACGTTTGAATTTCAAACAATCACAGATGCATTAACTCAGTCTTTGAGGGTAGCTACCTTCAAATATTGAGATATTTGCCTCATATGAAAGTGAGTGGGCGAAGTTATAAATCAGTGTGACGGAAGTACCTTAAATCACAAAAAATGTTGAAATCTCGCTGGAGTGTATAAATATTGATTCGTGTAACACAAAAATAGTCACAATCAATCATAATAAAACTACAATGTATTTCAATACCTACTTATATTGCAAGAAACTTATTTAATAACAACAATATTTGCATTCGTTCACTGAACCGAAATATTAGATTAGAATCTTTATGATATTAATATTCCAATAAGCCATCTCCCCACTCTCGCTCAGCCGATTGTGCAAGCGCCAATATCGGCAATTTCCGCGCGTTGCCACAATCAACCGTCTATCAAAGAATTTCCGTCGCACGATCCGCGAGAAACTCGCTATTCAGTATCGATTAGTCGTTAGCTGGATTTGAATTACGCGAGTGTGTGGGTTCGCCTTTATGACATTTTTATTAGAATACAGAGTGTAGTAGAATAGTCTGAAATATTTTAAATAATATTAATAGATATCTACCATTATGATAGTAAAAAATAGTTAATGCGAGTATAATGAAAGTTGAAGTGATGGAGTTGAGGAGAGAATATGTGTGTATTTGAAAATCTTTCACACAAAATACCGGTCAGATTTCACACAAATTTGCACACATATATGACCAAGATTACCACATAGGATACTCAACACCGTGGTAGACGTTTCCAAAAAGTTCGAAGCCACAGGATAACCCAGTTATATATAAATAAAGACTTATGTTTAAACATAATAGTAAGCCAGCAAAACTTTCATTTCGACGGGTTCCTAGAACAGAATCTTATATGTCGGCGCGACACCGCGTAGTTATGAAAAACACGTCACCGAAAATAATTATTTTAGTTAGTTTAAAGATTGAAAATTGTTTGTTTATTAAATTAGCAATATTAAGTGATTTTAAGGATTGTAATTTAGTTTACCCGCCATAAATTTGTTATTGTCACCTCACCAAACATTGTTATAAAAAGGCGAGCGCCTGCCGGTAGAAAGAGATTCTTGTTTAACCGTCGAAGCGATCGCACCTCCTAAACTGTGAATAAATCGAAGAAGTTTACTCCCGGGTTTTACTTGAATACTTCAAAAATGGACAGTAATGGAGAATCCTGGCCTTCCTGACGTCACGCACCCATATATATGAAAAAATACCAATTTACAGTATGAAGCTTTGTTGATTATAATATTGACCCGGCGAACTTCGTCCCGCTTAAAAGTCAAAAATCTAAAATCACCGGTGTTTCTCCAGTATATTATGCTTGTATTATATACAAAAACCTTCCTCTTGAATCACTCTATCTATTAAACAAAACTGTATTACAATTTGTAGCGTAGTTTTAAAGATCTAAGCATACATAGGGACAGACAGCGGGAAGCTTTGTTTTATACTATGTAGTGATTTAGATATAACATCGGAAAATCAGAAAACCTTACATAACCACGGAAAATACTAAACACGTGTAATTTGTATACTATGCCTTATAAGGCACGTTACGCACTATGCATCTATGTAAATTATGTACGGATACATTACAGCACCGTATACGGCAAAGTTGTCCATAGTTAACCATAGCAGTCTAGTCATTAAAGCATTTCTCCATGTTATCTTCGTTAAGGATAGTTCCCACGGTTTAGGAAGTAGCTACCTGTTACATTAGTGGTAGTTAAGGACTTTGTATGCACCAAATGTAGAAGCGTTCGTGGTCTGTCCGGAAGTACTGCCACACCCATTTCTGCCTTATAGGTGTTAGTTGCTACTGTTTTAATTTGAAGGGTGTGGTATAGATACTTAGACTAGGTGTTACAACTTACTACCCAACACTAGCATCGCATTTATGATTGAAGCCAGGGACGACTCTGATATTATTATTTTTATATAAAATATCAGAGTCGTCCCTGGCATTTAGTTCGACCGGGGAAGTACCACCGCCACACCTATTTCTAGCGTGAAGCATTTCTTGCGTTTCGATAGAAGGGTGTGGTTGCCGGCACAGTTTCACATAAGGCGACCATCATAGTCCTCGGGGTAGCAACGCATCTGTAATTGACTTCAGATAGATCCATGTTCTGTATGAATTTGATTACAGATGTCCATGGGCGGCAGTGACCACTTACCATCAGGTGGACTGCATGCTTGTTTGCTACTTCGTCAAATAAAATATATATATATATATATATATAAAAATGAAGTTAACCAGTGTAGTTAGACCGGGGAAGTACCGCCATACATAATTCTACCGTGAACCTTTTCTTTGGTTTCGATGGAAGTGTTTGGTTGCAGGCACACTTTCACATGAGGCGACCATCATAGTCCTCCGGAGTAGCAACGCATCTGTAATTGACTTCAGATAGATCCATGTTCTGTATGTAGTTGATTACAGATGTCCATGGGCGGCAGTGACCACTTACCATCAGGTGGACTGCATGCTCGTTTGTTACTTCAGTCAGATAAAAAAGGGGCAAACGTACTCGTAGTCGAGCTACCACTCCTATAACTGCACATTGATTGATACATGAAATCAATTACAGATGCGTTGCCACTTGTTTTTAAGACAGTACCTGCATCATATGGTACGCTTGCCAGGGCTATTATATATTTCGACGACACCCGACTCACACTTGGACATTTATAACTCGTTAGTTTTCTTTAAATAAACATACATACCAGACAGCGTAAGAAAATTTAAAAACACATACGCTTCTCGTAAATTTTTATGTAAATTACTTACAAAACGCTCGCGAACATCCGGTACCCTTAAATCTTCCTCATTAAGCGCTAAAAGAACACCTTGGGTTATTTGCTCAAGCACACATAAATAAGCATAACAAAGTCGATAACAAGTCGAAATTACGACAGCCCTGTTGTCAGCCTACACCTTAAATCAATAATTTTAGCACCAAGAAGGAATAGAGAAGCCTGAATTTAAATATTGTTACGTGGTGTCAATTTAACATAATTTTTTGTGAGTTTTGAGGAAGTCAGTCGTATTACCTACCTATTTAATCTGTGAAAAAACATTAGTCTATTAGTTATGTTTTTCCACAGATTAAATTGTAACGTTGAAAAGCACATATTATTAAAGATTACGCTTTATAACATGGCTGATGATTTAAAAGGGGTTTTGAAATATCATACCCTATAGAAGCTATATTTAGGAAATCATAAAGGTATAACATAAAGATACTTTTAACAATTTAAAGCCATATTACAATCGATTACGAATTAAGTAAAAAATATTAGGTATCAATTAATTTAGAGAAATTACTTTTTTTTTATCTGATTGAAGTAGCAAACGAGCATACAGTCCACCTGATGGTAAGTGGTCCCAACCGCCCATGGACATCTGTAATCAACTTCATACAGAACGTGGGTTCCATCTGAAGTCCATCTGTGGTCAACCACATATAGGTTGTTACTCCCGAGGACTATGATGGTCGCCTCTTGTGAAAGTGTGCCGGCAACCACACCTTTCCATTGAAACACAAGAACTGCTTCACGCTAGAAATAGGTGTGGCGGTGGTACTTCCCCGGTGAACTACACTGGTACCTTAATACTTTGTTATTATATTGATACCGCATATAACGTTTTCATAAGCGACAAACACATTTTCTACAAAAAACACTTTGAGCGTCGGTATTGCAATTTTCGTTTTTTGAGAAACGTGTTTTAAATGCAATTTAACCATATTATCTTTTTTATAATTTTCATATACAACGAATTTACAGTTCGTTAAGGAATTCGTAAGTTAGCTGTCTATACATTCGATACTCTGTGGTACCGCATCGTATGCAAAACCAACGAGAGATTACGACAATACGCCTCGCAAATCCGTCCGTCCGTTACTTATCGACGCTTCGTTTGTTCCGAATTATTCCAATCATCACAATACAGTGCAAATGAAACCTAACTATTTATTTATCTGTATTTTTCTTTTCCATATTATTAAAGTAAAGGTATTCACAGAGCTATATAAAACGGGACTCTTCAAGAAAGGTGTAAAAAGAGCAAATGACACCTATTTATTTATCTGTATATTTTTCATGTTTCCATATTTTTAAAGTTAAGGTATTCCCGGAGCGATATAACACGGGGCTCTTCAGGCAAGGTGAAAAAAGAGCTTTCTTTCAAAGCCCTCCGGCTTGAAGATGTATTTGCAACTCCTGGTGGTGTTGTAAATGTCCATAGGCGAAGGCGATTACTTACCATCAGGAAAGTCTGTCTTATCTTTAGGTATAACTATAAAAAAAAGTTCCAACAAGCGTTGGGTAACAGTGTGGGAGATGCATCATATTAATGACATCCTAACTCAGTTCTTAAAAGAAGTAACGCATCTATGACGATCTTGGCGTAAGACTATTGTTATCTGGCTTCAGATGCATTGCTATTTCTAAGAACTAAGTTGAGTCGCTTCGGATAAGTATGTGTTCCTAAACGCACTTTTCAGAGCAGAACACAGCAACACTTAACAATTTCGTTATTAGGCATATCAATTCAGCGAAGGAGGAGGCGCCGAGAACGCAGATAGCGTCCGTCCAGCGAGGTGTCCCTGTAGTTCCGGGACCAGAATAGGTCTATGGTATCCCCTGCCTGTCATAAGAGGCGACTAAAAGGGGCGTCCGGGGTTGCGCACGGGTAGAGTGGGAGCTCGAACCGTCCGTCCAAGCGACCTCGGGAAGGGCGGCGACATGTGTGGTCGCATGCCGCCGTAAAGACCAGAAGGTGCGGTGAGCGTTTACGCCCATCAAGGAAAAGCCTAAAAAGGGGAACGCGCTCGGAGATCCGGTTGTGTTCCGTTGGGGATCCCGAAATCCTCCACGTAGCGCTGAGGACGACTAACGGAGGGGTTTTAGTGCGGTAAGAATCCCACATAACCAGCGTCGCTGCCACGACGTCGGGTACCTTCTGAAGTGAACCTTCAGACCTCAAAAAAAAGGCATATCAGTTCAACTAAATCAAACCATATGCATTTAGATTTAGCGGTATTTTCGGATCCCATAGTCCAATACCTAGACGGGGATATTGTTTGTGTTACGATACCTTTACCCGTTGCCAAGCATTGCAAAGCGATGTGCGATGCAACTTTAGCCACGAAACTGTCACTCAACTTGTAATCTAAGCGTAACCATAGAACGTGATATTTCTATGCATCTCAACTTCCTTTGGTACTGAACGTAGGGTTGGCACTTTCGATGCAGAGATGTGCTCTTCGTTATTATATTTTTTTTTATCTGATTGATGTAGCAAATGAGCTTGCAGTTTACCTGATAGTAAGTGGCCACTGTCACCCATGGACATCTTTAAGCATTTTTACATAAAATATGCGACCCCAGAGTAGAGTGGACTTACCAGGGGACATGCCACGCACTGTATAATTTACCCATTTGTTAATAAAGGATTTTTTGATTTTGATTTGATTTGATGCGTTCTATCTGAAGTCAATGACAAATGCGTTGCTACTCCCGAGGACTGTAAAAGTGTACCGGCTACCAAACTATTGTGTTATCTATGTATATACCTACAATCTTATAAAGCAAACGAGCAATCTGATGGTAAGTGCCCACTGATGTCCATTGTACATTTTTTTTATGTCAATATGGCAATATTCACTGGCATACAGCATTCTAAAAATCACTAAAACTTCGGACATTTTTGTGACTCTTCATTTTTTTTACATTTCCAAAAGCAAAAAAAAGTCCTCTTCCCTTTTTTATTTGAATTTCACTTGTAGCAACCCTGAGCTCACGCCGCTATCATCACTTGCAGTTGATTGTAGTCGAAATGTTATTTGTTGAACGAAACGATCACACAATCACAGCCTCCCGTGGCACAAGTTATTAAACATAACGTTCTAAGCGCGAGTTTTACAGATAATTTAGTTGAACAAATTGTTGTAGAGCGACGCAAGTTATGGGCTATTAGCGATAAAGTTATAATTCAAAACGTTGCTTAAGTTCTAACACCGCGTAACTCAAAAAATGCCCATTTTGAGTTAATGAAATAATGGTATCTCAAAATAATATAGGAACATAATAATATTTTTAACGCAATAAATTATTTGGTAGTTGTAATATTAAAAATATTAAAAATAATTATTTCAGACAGTTTATATGCTCTCCTGAAAAGTTGCTAATTCTGAGATCCGCGATGTTAGAACTTAAGCGACGAAAAGTATTTGTTACTAAAAACCAGTACATACGAAATTACTATCCTAGTTTATGGCATGCGACATTTTATTTGATTAAAAGCAGAGTCCCTACTAGTGAAATAATAATCTGCTTACATATAATACACATACAGCGTTGAGTGATATACTTATCAAAATCTGAACAGTAGAATATTTATGCTGGTACAAGTCACGGACAGCTTTACCTTCAGAATAAAGGTGAATGACAATATAAGTTAATCTCATAATTATTGTTAACATGTTATAAGGAATAGAAGTAGTACACACAATAACATAACTTAAGAACATTCCTTAAAATAAAAACTATATTACTATCTATCATTATTATTAACCAAATGTTTTAAATAAACCCTAGTACAACACTATTCTTAAAAAAAAATTGTTTAAGGTGATTTAGAAATAACATATAACAAACGTGCGGCCATTCCCTCAAAAATGAGTCTTTGTAAGATATCCTTCTACTTATGAATCTTACTAACACTGCCTTGCTAACAAATGTAAACCTTTCTTTTCTAGGGACAGCCTAATCGCCTGTAGACTACAATATGTGAACGCTGTCAGCCTATACCATGTAACACACAATAGAGAAGGATGCGCAGGCGCATCCCAGCGGGGCGCATCCGCCAACGGACACGCGGTTAACCTTTAGATTGAGACGTGAACCGCCGGATAATGGATACGTACGCTAGATACATTTCGTGTACAGATATTGATAATTACATAATGCAAATGCATGCACGTTGATGTATTAGAAATGACTCCGAATTTTAAACCTCTACTAATATTTTTAATAACTTCCAAGACGTATCAATATACTCTAATATTGTTTACGATCGTTGGTGTTGCTTTAAATAATATACGTTATGTAATAAAACACTTTATGGTCCGACTTTAGATGTATCACATCTACTTCTGTTGTTACCTACTAAAACAGTGTTGACGATACCTAATCTGGTTTAAAGCATTCATGGCGCGACTCTAGATGTATCACATCTGCTTCTGATGTTACCTACTAAACAGTGTTGAGCGATACTAAATCTGGTTTACAGCAGTCATGGCGCGACTCTAGATGTATCACATCTGCTTCTGTTGTTACCTACTAAACAGTGTTGACGATACTAAATATGGTTTAAAGCGTTCATGGCGCGACTCTAGATGTATCACACTGCTTCTGTTGTTACCTACTAAAACAGTGTTGAACTAAACAAATGTCTATATGTATCACATTTGCTCCTGTTGTTATCAACAAAAATAGTGTTGAGCAGTACTAAAATCAGGTTTAAAGGGTTAGGTAAAGGAGACACTCTTAAGAGAGGCGTTTCAACTTAGTCCTCGTTTTAGATAGGTGTTGATCATATCTGAATTTATTAATTGTCTATATCAAAACGGACTCTCTATTTTATCATTGACTAAGATTACACAATTTCAAAGAACTTTTAAAATCTATACATTCTTACACACAACTGACATTAATTAAAAACGCATTATATGAGTATAAAGAAATAAAAAAGCAAAATCCTTTCTTAATAAATCTTTCTTCCCCATATCCCTTACAGAAATATATTAATGTTAATTGCCTTAAAATCTGCGCACTTCGTATTATTAATAGCGAGTTTTGACAAGATTTCTGTCGGCATACCCCATCAAAAAAAAGTTGATCTGAAAAGCTTGACCTAAATAATTAGACCTGCCTGACATATAAATCATGTTTCGAAAAATATTTTATGAGCCAACACAATTGGGTGGCCATTAGCCACGCCACCCAGTGATAGAGTGAAGCTAATTCCTACATAAAACATTTCTTATTCATTATTCTATCAACTTTCGATAAAATTGGTTCATTTTTATAAGTAACGGGTACTCATTATAAGCAGATTTCATTTCTTGATTTCGACTCAGTTGTACTGATTGTGCTCTTTAAGACACTGCGATCGCGATAGAAATAATTTACAAGCATTGGTCTGGTTTGATACACACTACAGACTCATTGCTAGGCACGGGTCTTCACTAAAAAGAGCTTTATGCGTTAATATGTGATTTATACATACAAAATTTCGTATCATGTATCCTATATTTGATACATCATTGAATCTACTCAATTCATTGATTTTAACATAATGATATGTAAGGGCTTTTAAGATTTTATTGAAAATCCTTCAAAATTTCCCCTAATTCGTGCAATGGTCATGATGTAAATTTGTATCTTTCGCAAAACCAACCAGTAGTGGTATAAAGATTTTAGAATATGAAATTATTGACTTTGTTAAAAATAAAAAAAATTGTATCTCCCTAGCTTTGTGACAAAAATAAACTTGTATAAATAAGTAAATGTAATAAAATATGTACCAAAATATTAGCTTTAATATCGCTCATCATGCAGTGTACGTAATCACTAAATGTTGTTAATTTAAGACGTTACGTACTTATACATAAAACTCTTTTATATAAACGTTCATGATTTGGGCCAATCATTATATGATACATTTTATAGAGTTTAAAATATTGGCGACAAATTTTACGGGGCGGGTTGCGCATGCGGTGTATATGTTATACACTCCGTAAATTTATAAAAAGAATCCCCTTATGTATCTTAAAAGCTATGTTGCAGTAAGGTAAGGCTTAGCCTTTGTAACAAATATGAAACAGGATAAAAATATTATTAAGAAATAAAACTACTAATAAAGTTCAATCTTCGTCCGTGTAGTTCCAGGATTAGAATAGGGTTATGGTATCCCTTTCTGGCGACAAAAAGGAGGGTTCCGAGGTTGTCGGCGGCAAAAGTGGGAGCTCGGTCCGTCTAGCCAGACGAATCTCGCAAGAACCGCGGTATGTGGTGTCGCAAATTCCAAATACCGGACGGTGCGTTGGGCCCAGGTGGGTTGAGCCTGATAGGGCAACGCGGACTCCGGACTCCGGACTGAGGTTGCGTTCCTTCGGAGTTCCTGGAGGCCTCTTCGCAACGCGAAACCGACCACCCGGCGTCATCATTGGGTACGTATTGAAGGTTTCACCCTTGAGAAAATTAAAGTGGTAGTATAGTTCGACATTAGAGGCACCACTGCCACAGTTCAACTTTAGAGGCACCACTATTTCTGCCTATTCTGCCTAAGAATTGCGGTGTCAAACGGTGCAAGTGCAATTTCAGGTTTGAGTAAATTGTCCAAGACATTTAAATGAATCCATCAAATGTAGCAACGCGTCTGTGTCTACTTCAGGTATGACGTGCAATATCAACGTGTCCACGTTCCCGCCTTACGGTGCGAGGAGAAAACAAAGTGTGGGTTTAGCCGGTAAGAGTCCGGCATAACCCAGCTGCTACCCCGGCGGCTGGCCATAAGGATTACCCAAAAAAAAAGGTATGACTCATTATATCTGAGGTTGATAAGATACCTATTTATCAATAGTGGCGGTCACTTACCATCAGATAGACTTCGCAAATATGTAGTTGCTTAACGCAACAGATATGTGATCAGTCGCTCACTTGTGGGGCATTCTCCACAACAGGGCGACTTGATTAGACCACAATTTTCTTCCTATAATAATAATAATAAATCTTTATTGATTAATTCCATACAAAAAATATAACATATACATGTAGGTCATACAAATTAGTAAAAGTAATGTCAAACGAAATATTTATATTATATTTTTTTTTTTATGAACTAGTAATAAATATTAATTAAATTATTTAAAATTAATTTCAATTTATTCCTTTATTTATTTATTATTGTATGGACCCCCTTAGGGTAAAAACCTCCTCCAAGTAGTTCCACTTTGCTCTATCACTAGCCGTAGTCATCCAGTCTCTTCCTATAACCAGGACGTAATATAAAATAGATGTCCACGCACCGATCACAATTTCGATAAGATAAAAGCGACAACACTTATCCATAACAAGACACTTAAATTCCTCTAACAGCAAAAGGAATATGGGAATTCCATAGCAAACTGTATTCCTCGCCTTGACAAATCACTCCGAGACGACGTCACGAACACATAATGCCCGCATACGTGAGATTCGGTTACGGGGGTACACTTGAGGACACGAAAAGTATACTGTGTATACTTTTTTAGTTGAGACTGTATATTTTGAGTTTTTTTTTTGTGTATGAGTTAAACATTAATGGGTTGATTTGGCGTAAGGTATTTTGTTCAAAACGTTATGATAACATTGTATACCTGATAGAATTTTTAAATCCCAGGGGTAAGTGAAGCCGGAAATATAAACGAAAAATCGTTGCTGTATACTATTTTTAACTACTACGTACACGAAGACACGGAGAAATACTAGTGTTCTTTCAGTGATATTTAAAATATTATAAAATAAGTCCATAAGTTCAAAAAAAAAGTATTTTCCATTAACGGCAGTTTCACTTTGACTCTACTTTGAGGAAAGGTAGAGATACTTTTATGAGGTACTTTATATTGGGTTTCAGTAGTAGTAACGCAGCTATTTGATATTCCATACCATCATAAAAATAAAAACCACCAATAACTGGTTGTTCATATTTTTATTATAACTAATTATTATGCATTAAGTAAATCAAATAGTTAACTAAAATTTAAAATTATAATAAATAGAATAAATGAGCCAAATCACTGCCCAAAAATAGGACTAAAAAATAAATACGTTATCCAATGCCTTGTGAAATTGCCCAAAACATTGGCGGAGTTTCCTTGTTTCACCTATAGCGAAGCTCATTTTTGGCCAAAATAACTGTCACCCCTAAAGTCACGAGTATTAAATAAAAAAATACTAGTGTAGTATACTTTTTAGCGTCCAGGTGTAGCAATAGCTTTTCTGCGAGAAACAGTCGCATGGCCCATTATGTGTACGCCGCTGACAATAATACTGTACTCACATACACCATAATTTTCTATGAGGATTTGTCTCTGCTTGGCGTTGGATGATGATATGCAACACTGATTTTTTAAACTAATAAATAATGATAGGTATACTTTTTTGGCACTTAAGTTTAGCACAACTCAGTTCTATTGAAGTAAATTTTAATACTGGCTGTACGTTTGCCTGCCTATTTATAATTAATATTTACTGTTGCAGTTCAATATTATTCGTAGTAATGTCAAGTTGAAAATAAATTATTCCGATATATTTTCATCAGAAATCTTGTTTATTTCTTGTAATTCGAGAAACAGTCGCATGACCCATTAAGTGTACGCCGCTGACAATAATACTGTACTCACATACACCATAATTTTCTATGAGGATTTGTCTCTGCTTGGCGTTGGATGATGATATGAAACACTGAATTTTTAAACTAATAAATAATGATAGGTATACTTTTTGGCACTTAAGTTTAGCACAACTCAGTTCTGCGAGAAACAGTCGCATGACCCATTATGTGTAAGCCGTTGACAATAATACTGTACTCACATACACCACAATTTTCTATGAGGATTTGTCTCTTGCGTTGGATGGTGATATGTAAAAGTTATTATTAAAATAGTATATTTTGCTCACATATTTCCTACTATTGTGTTTTTTTATTAATAATTTTATATATTTTACTTTTTTTAACGTTAGATAGCGCCCGTATTTTTAATTAACGCTAACAGTTATCAAAAAATAGCTGCAATATATTTTTTTACCCTAAATATGTTATTTTGAACCCTGGCCTTTCAAATTACGATGAAAAAATATGTTTTATTTTTTCAAAAAGAATATGACTTGATTTCTAGTATCTGTAGAACCTCCTCTTCAGTTAAAGACGTAATGTTAATGTATATGATACATTATGTTGTTAGTGTACATAATAAATAAAAAATAACAAACAAAATAAAATATACAAATATACAAACATAAAAAATAAGATAACAAAATTATTATTACTTGACACTATTGCATACCGCATGCCACATTCGCAGATCTAGTTACGAAAATGATTGTTTCGATGATCGTTGTCGTTTCGTTCCACTGTCTGTCTCCCTCGCACAATGAGATCTATGAAAATGTCCCTTGCTGGGGTGACCATGTATGAAGGTAATTTTTTTAAATATTTATTAAAAAATATTTATTAAAAATCTTTTATTTCATCCTGTTGGGTATTTTTTTTTTTGTTCTCGAGGGCGAAACCTTCAAAAGGTACTCGACGCCGTGGCAGCGACACAGGGTTATGTGGGATTTTTACCGCACTAAAACCCCCCCTGGTGGCCGTCATCGGCGCTAAAAAGGAGGACTCCGGGATCTCGAAACGACTTCAACCGGAATCCTCCGGGCGCGTTGCCCCATCGGGCTCCTCCCAGATGGGCGGCTGGGCCCACCGCTTCGTCTAATCTTTACGACGGTATGCGACCACACATATCGCCGTCCTTCCCGGGATTGCCTGACCGAACGGTTCGAGCTCCCACTCTAGCCGTCTGCAAACTACATCCTGTCGGGTATAGTACTGTGTTGTTGTAAAGAGTATGTTATTTTTTTATATAAGACGGCATAGGATGGAGCAATGACGATACTAGTTTGACAATAAGAGGGTTCCGGCTTCGGTAACGGTGCAGACAGAAAAGTTAATCAAGAATTTCTATTTCCATTTTGGTTCAACACACAATGAACATGAAAATCAAGACCCAGAACACGCACACACAAACACGCTTTCTACACTCATAGCCCCACAGTAGGATTTTCTCATGTGTCATGGGTACCATGGAAACACACAAGACGAATACACAAACACCCAGATCCAGAACAGGAATCTACACTCATCCTTCAGATACCTGTCTAGCCGGGAATCGAACCCGGGACTAATCTAAATCCAACATTCGGGTATTATAGAACCTGGATCCCGCTGAATGTCACATCGGTATAGTAACTAAAAACTTAAAATTGTAGGCCACCTCATCATTGCAGGGACATCTTATGCCCTCCGGATTCCCCATATGCTACGGCCAAATCATCATTAGGACATTGGGCAGTGTTCGGGCCTCAAGGGGTATCTTCTGGGCAATTTCTAGGGAGTTCGAATACCTTCCGGAACCTTAAAATATTTCCACAATATTAATGTGAAATGGCTTATTCGGTACTTAATTGTAGATCTAATTCCAAACAAATATATTTTATTTGACTGAATTAGCAAACGAGCACGGACTTCTGAAAGCAACTTCATATAAAACAAGGGATCTACCTGAAGTCAATCACTGATGCGTTGCCACTCCCAAGGACTATGATGGTCGCCTCAAGTGAAAGTGTGCCGATAACCGCACCCTTCCATCGAAACGTAAGAAATGCTTACCTGGTATGTCTCGTAGAATGTCTTCGTTTCAAACAGAAACATGGTCGACCATCACACATGATTATCCCAATGACGCCAATCATCTCGAACTCACGTCGAACGTGTCTCGATTTAACTTTGTGACGTGGTAATTTCACTCAGTTGTTCTTTTACGACACTGTAAATTGGGTATTAGACAAAATAGAGTACAATTTGTACTTGGATTTGCGCCATTTTGAATAGATTGAATAGAATAGTCTCATTAGAAATATCACTGCTTTTGCAAAATGATGGATTTTTGTCAATTTAAGTTAAAGATACGTATAGGTTTTGTCCAAAACTGCCTGCAAATTTAAACTGGTAATTTAACTATGCTTTGGAATATTTTGTAAACGCTCTTTTGATATAGTTTTATTAATTTAAATTCATTTTACAATATAAAACCAAAAAGCAATGTTTCATATATTTTAAAATCTTTTATTTATTTTTATTAGTATTTTTGTTGTCTAATTATTAGTTTAAGCAGGGATATCTCTGCTTGAACTAATTGTAACTAACTTGTAAACAACGAAGAACACAAGACGTAACGTATCACAGGAAGTGCTAACTGAACACTATTAGGGTTTAGGCATATTATATATATGATAGGGCAAATACTTTCATTAAGCATTCCAACTTCCTCAGAGGTTACAACGAGATAAGGTAAGAAGAGCAGTGATAGCCTAATGGTTGAAACTTGCCCTCTCAATCGGGAGGTTCGAGGCTCAAACCCAGGCACGCACCACTGATTTATGTGCGAATTAGAACTTAATTATCACTGCTTTTCGGTGAAGGAAAACATTGTGAGGAATCCTACAAGAGAGTTCTTTAAAAAAAAAAGTTCTCAGAGGTGTGAAGTCCATCAATTCACACTTGGCCAGCGCGGTGGACTATGGCCTATATCTCTCTCATTCCGAGAGAAGACCCGTGCCCAGCAGTGGGACAAAAATGGGTTGACGATACTTTATGATGTCTTAGTTCTCCATCCTATTAAGACCAATCCTTTTCTGGAAACGTAATAAACTTTACTTAAGTCCCAGGTGGATAGCGAGTTCATTAGCCACTTCCATTTAAAAACGTACCAAGGAATTTATCTTAAACTATTTTTCCGTTTTGCATCAATGCAACATTGTACACATATGTATCCACTTATTGCATTCTGTTAGAACCTGCGGCACTCGATCTTAGTCTATTTGACAGGATGGCAAGTCACAGATAAAGACCTGTTTCTGATCGGATGCGATACTGAATATTCATATACCGGTGCTATAATTGATGACCTCACGACAATGGGACAAATGTCGGTGTGGACTATAAAAATAATTTATCATCCCCTAGACCAGGGATAGTGAACCAATGGCTTCTGAGCTATGATGGCAAGCGACACAGCAAATTGGGCACGCCATGTTTTAGTCGACGCTTGTGAGTTGTTTGTTCAGACATTAATGATTCGCTTAGAAAGCGTTTGACAGATCACTTTGATTCTGCATGCATCATATTAAAAGTAACCCAAATATTAGCTTTTTTTATTCAGAATAAGTTCGATATGATTAGACGCCATAAACTGTTAACCGTTGGATTGGTTGGAAACCGTTGGATTCAGAGGGCACAGGACCGGTTGGAATGGCGTTATTTAGGGGAGCCCTAAGTTCAGCAATGGCGTCCCTGTAGTTCTGGCATCAGAATAGGGCTACGGCATCCCCTGCCCGTCGTAAGAGGCGACTAAAAGGGGCTTCCGGGGTTGCAGGCGGCTAGAGTGGGAGCTCGAACCGTTTGGTCAGGCGATCCCGAGAAGGACGGCGGTATATATGGTCGCATACCGTCGTAAAGACTAGACGGGGCGGTGGGCCCAGCCGCCCATCTGGGAGGAGCCCGATGCGGCAACGCGCTCAGAGGATTCCGGTTGCGGTCGGACCGAGTTCCCGGAGTCCTCTTTATAGCGCCGAAGATGGCCACTGGGGGGGTTTTAGTGCGGTAAAAATCCCACATAACCCTGCGTCGCTCCCACGGCGTCGAGTACCTTTTGAACGTTTCCCCCTCGAGAACAAAAAAAAAAAAAGTTCAGCAATTGACATCAAAAGGCTGATGGATGGATGATGGATGGATGATAGACGGCACTATCTACGGCCTCATTATTTTAGAAAATATAGCGAGATAATACATAAAGGTTCGCCACCCCTGTCCTAGACTGAAATTTTCGCGACTATGTCGCTTGCTTGACTAGTCCTCAGAATCACAGAGCATTCACTTCATGCATCAATATTGAGTACTATAAGCGTTAGTGTTGATTGAGTTTTAAAAACAAATATATATGCTTGTTTTTTTTATCTGATTGAAGTAGCAAACAAACAGTCCACCTGATAGTAAGCGATCACTGCCACTCAAGGACGTCTTTAAGCAACTTCATATGGAACATAGGTTCTGCTCAAAGTCAATTACAGATGCACTTGTACTTCCGAGGACTAAGATGGTCACCTCATGTAAAAGCATGCCGGCAACCACACTGTGCCATCGAAACGCATCTTAACGCTAGAAATAGGAGTGGCACTGGTACCTCACCGGTCGATCTACACTGGTTTTACCACCGGGCCAAATTTGGACCTTATAAGGCTATGGTTGTTGTACATTTTACTGAAATTAAACGCTAACGCTTGTAGCGCCTACCGAAGATTTTTGGACCGAACCAAAAAAAGGTCGTCAAGTCGTAAAAAGTCTTTGACTGTCCTTCAGTGGCGTAACTACAGGGTGGCAAGTCGGCAAAATGCCACGGGCCCCCAGTCGGAAGGGGCCCCGGTCAGAGGAGAATCCCAACTCCCAACATTTATTATTTATTAGACTAGTTTAGTAAAAAAACTTTTGTCTTTGATTATTTTTGGTACCTGCTCACTTACACACACAAGTAAAAAATATATTAAAATTCAAAGCATTTGTAAAAAAAAAAGTTACAACAAGTTTTTTTTATAATGGGGGGAGGAGCCCATTCTATGAATTTGCCACGGGCCTCTAACGGTATAGTTACGCCACTGCTGTCCTTGTCTCTACGTTTTGACGGACTAAGTACGCCATTGACGGGGCCGATTAATCTGCTTACATGGATAGCTGCAATTAAGACCACATTTTAGATCTTCAGTTTCGAAAACGGATAAATTTTTGTTGACTCCCACTTACGAAATGTTGACCCCCATTTCTTTGTCACGACAACGTAAAGACCCGTTTAGTCTCCCGTGGATCTTTAAGGGTCCACGTGGACTATTATGGGAATTAAGGTCTGGAGCCTTGATTCCTTTGGCCATTTATTTAAAGCGTAAGAACTTCGGAGGACGCTTTAACTAATCGGCAATAGTTGTGCTCACTGAACTATTAAAGACTATTGAGGGATGGCAATTGGTCCAATCCTTTCTCGACAATTAAGTATCATAGCTCCAAAAGTTCCAAAAAATACGAGTTTGAGACGAGAAGAAACCACCGCAACACCTAATTGTAACGTGCCACAGTTCTTGCAGTTGGATGAGGCGACCATCTTCATAGACCATCTTCAACATCATTTTCATAGAGAACTCAATATCTTTTTTTTGTTCTCGAGAAGGAAACTTTCAAAAGGTACCCGACACCGTGGGAGCGACGCAGGGTTATGTGGGATTTATACCTCACTAAAACCTCCCCGGTGGCCGTCCTCAACGCTACAAAGAGTTTATGTGTCCTCTTGTTGGCAGATAGCGTTAACAAATAGAAAGATCTATCATTGAGGAGTTTATTGGGACGGTAAAACAAAGAATAGATAGCTATTTCAATCTCTAGTACACTACAACCAGATATAGATTGAATATTGGGAATGGCCGTTGGTCCTCGGATGATTAACTTCAGATAGAACCTCTGTCTTGATCTGTTTAAAAAGAATTCCGCCTGCCGGCCAACCCATATTAATGATGCCAGTTTGCCGCTTCATTTACATAAAAATCCCTTAATTCTCTACTTTATTCTAGATATTCCAGTATTTAAACATAAATTAACTGTTAATTAAAAGGACTAATTGACTTGCCATCTAAAGGAAGTAATTCATCTAAGGTGTTACAAATAAGTACATACAACACTGTTTAAAAAATATCTACATAGCATTTGGTACAAGACACATTTGTAGAAAATATATGTACTAGGTATTATCCGTGTAGATCCGGGATCAGAATACGGCTACGGTATCCTATGCTGTCGTAAGAGGCGACTAAAAGGGACCTTCGGGATCGCGGGCGACTAGAGTGGGAGCTCGTATCCTTCGGCCAGGTGATCCCGAGCAGGATATGTGGCAGGTATATGTGGTCGCATACCGTCGTAAAGACCAGGACGAATACACAAACACCCAGACCCAGAACATGAACCTAAACTCATCAATCAGATACTTGTCTGGCCGGAAAACGAACTCGGGACCCATTGTGGGTCAGACCGGTATGGTAACCGTTCCGCCACGCGGGTCGTCAAAAAGATAAAAAAAAAATTAAACAAAAAATGCAACCGACATCCATGTCACAAAAAAGTAAAAAATAATTATGATGGTTTACAGCATACACAGGACTTAGCACATAGTCCCGAAGTCGGCGCTCACCATATTTCGCTGGATCGAGACGAAACTACATGTGTTCTACATATGTATATGAGCGCCGACTTCGGACTAAGCTATAACATACAATACTTTTATAATTCATAGTAACTGAGATAAAAAAGTCTCCACGGAGTAGTGGTGGATCGAGCGGGTCAATCCTCAAGCACGAAGAATCCGATCAAAGAAGGTCCTAACCCATCCCCCTTCCCCCGTATAAACATTTAAGGATGGTGATATTTCAGTAATACGTGGACCTCTGTCGAGTTCGGTCTTCGCTTGAAGTCTGCTTAAGCTATTGTCACAGCTTCCAGGAAGTGTTTTTAAGTTTCCTCCAAATAAAAAGGGTAGATCCGTCATTGCCAATACAAATAAAATTATTTGGCGGTTACGCAAAGGTTAACGTATCACCTTACGCAAAAGTTAATCCTCTGCGTAAGATAATGAAACAGGCAGAACCTTACGCGATTTGATTTAACTGTAGGTATGGGCACTTCCTGCATAGGCACCACCGAATCTATTTCTGTCTTTTATTTGCTGTTTTCCTGTTTGAAGAGTGCTCTATAGCAGATAAAAGTTTTTCCTAAACGTCAAATAAAATAATAAAAAATACATTAATGTAAATTTCTTACACATTGTAAGTAAAGAAACATGCAACATTTGCATGTACTGATAAATACAAGAATGCTAACAGTTGTAAAAATGTTAATAGGTTTGTTAACGACAGACTGACAGACTTCAGATACCATTGCGTTAAGTCCCGTGGGAATACTCTTCTACGGAATACTATAATGCATGAGAACCCTGGAATTTAAATGATAATTTAGGTGTAATCGACAGAATCCATAAACCACCATCAATATACCTTTTCTATGGTAAGTAGCTATTTGACATACACATGCATAAAACATAAACCAGATGTTTTTTAAACATTGGATAATGTCTTAGTTTGAAGCTATTTGAATTTATAATAATCTGAATTATGAAAGTTGTATTTGCATAAAAAAAATATAGTTTAAATTACTCCATTCCATATAAGAGTTATTTGTTTATACTTATTCAGGTAAAACTTCGACAAACTTTAATTTATAATTATCTAAAAACAATTCTAAATATATTAATATCAGCGCCCTCTAACGACAAAGTGATATAATAGTAGAACTCTTAATAAACTAACGACGAATCTAACAATTTAGTTCAAAATAAATAATCTAGATGGTACTGTATACAATATTTTGGTTCAAAATACTTGCACTAGATGTCGCTTTACAGAGACTTTATGCACTCCGCAGCAAAATAAATGTAAATTTCACCCATAGATGGCAGTGTATAGCAATAAACGTATTTCTACTCACCACTAGATGTCACTACTTGTAACTTTTAATTAACGAATATCCAATCATACCAGTGGTAATTTTTCAACTATACTTTTTATTGATAACTATACAGCTCGTCAAAACTTAAAAGACTAAAGAGAAGAAGGTACTGAATTGTTGTATTAGTATTTGAGTAGGTATTAAATTTATTAATATGGATTAGTTGTTTGAGTATTATAATGTTGGAGTATTTCTATTATGTAGTTTATAACGAAGTCCATTCTCAGCATAGACAGTGTGTTTAGTGATCCTAACATTTACACAAAGATATATGCTCATGCAAGAGCATTCAAGGATCAGGTCATGTCAACTTAGCCCGAAGACATTCCGATTAAATCATATGCCTCCCAATCAAAGACGATGGCAAATGGAGCTATATATATAGCAATGTAGAACTTGAAGGTATGTTTAGGTATATACCTATGTGTAAAGGTATTCTGCTGTTGGTCCTGATGGTAAGTCACTGCCGCTCATGGACAACTGTAATCAACTTCATACAGAACATGGGTTCCATCTAAAGTCAATCACAGATGCGTTGCTACTCCCGAGGACTATGATGGTCGCCTCATGTGAAAGTGTTCCGGCAACCACACCCTTCCATCGAAACGCAAGAAATGTTTCACGCTAGAAATAGGTGTGCCGGTGGTACTTCCGCGGTATAACTACACTGGTTCTACCAAGTTTCAAACTTGATTTGTAAGGTGAACAAAATTGGGAGGTAACTGTTGGATGAGCTAGTGGCATAATTTAATAGACAGTTTTTACGAAGGACTCGATACGCCTTCGGAATTGAGTCCTTACATTGGATTCCTTGACCGGAGGTATTCAGGCCGAAAGGACCGTTAAAAACCAAGTATGAAAAAGTAAGAGAAGGTTAACATCCTCCCTGTAGTTCCGGCATCAGAATAGGGCTACGGCATCATCTACCTGTCGTAAGAGGCGACTAAGAGGGGCTTCCGGGGTTGCAGGCGGCTAGAGTGGGCTAGAGATTCACTTGGCTGAAAAGCACAATGGCTGGAAAATAAAGGTTTCGTCCTATAATTAATCGTAATCCCGCGTTATCTGTATCTGTGTAACAAAATGTAAGTGAATCAAATCAACAACGTTAATCAGTCTTTAGGCAGGCTTGTAGCTTGAGCAGCGTTTACAGATAACGCGGGATTACGATTAATTATAGGACGAAACCTTTATTTTCCAGCCATTGTGCTTTTCAGCCAAGTGAATCTCTAGCCCACTCTAGCCGCCTGCAACCCCGGAAGCCCCTCTTAGTCGCCTCTTACGACAGGTAGATGATGCCGTAGCCCTATTCTGATGCCGGAACTACAGGGAGGATGTTAACCTTCTCTTACTTTTTCATACTTGGTTTTTAACGGTCCTTTCGGCCTGAATACCTCCGGTCAAGGAATCCAATGTAAGGACTCAATTCCGAAGGCGTATCGAGTCCTTCGTAAAAACTGTCTATTAAATTATGCCACTAGCTCATCCAACAGTTACCTCCCAATTTTGTTCACCTTACAAATCAAGTTTGAAACTTGGTAGAACCAGTGTAGTTATACCGCGGAAGTACCACCGGCACACCTATTTCTAGCGTGAAACATTTCTTGCGTTTCGATGGAAGGGTGTGGTTGCCGGAACACTTTCACATGAGGCGACCATCATAGTCCTCGGGAGTAGCAACGCATCTGTGATTGACTTTAGATGGAACCCATGTTCTGTATGAAGTTGATTACAGTTGTCCATGAGCGGCAGTGACTTACCATCAGGACTGCATGCTCGTTTGCTAATTCAGATAAAAAAGTATTATCTACAGTCTGTTATTCTACCTTTATCTGCATTACATACAACCGGGTAAGGTTACCACATACATACACTACATAGTTACAAAACAATCTAATTACACACACATCCACAACTTTATTTAGACTACATTCATTGCGAGCGCAAGTTTAATTTTCTCAGCGAAAAATCTAAGTCGTGAGTGCACTCGACTATTTGAGTGGCTCAACGAAATGAGCAGACCACTTAGACGTTGTAATAACCACTCGACAATATTCAGAGAAAGATATTTCATTCGCTTCCTTTTACTTACGATTTTTATTCAGATGTAAGGGATATACAATGTTCCTAATTAGATGAACGAAAGTTGTAGTTTGTCTGTTGAACGTTTCGTGAATAGACCGGCTTATATTTGAAGGAACTCTTCGTTATCACCGACTGAAGATACACTTTCTACGATCATAGCCCCACACTAGGATTTTCTCCTGTGTCGTGGATACCATGGACACATAAGACGAATACACAAATACCCAGACTCAGAACATGAATCTAAACTCATAATTCAGATGCCTGTCTGGAACCCATTGCGCGTCAGACCGGTATGGTGACCGCTCCGCCAAGTGGGTCGTCGGCAACCACGAACCATACCTATTTCTGCTGAACAGCAGTGTCAACCACTCAGTTCTGTTTGCAAAGGTGTGGTAAGGTAAAATCTTTCATTCTGAGCGAAGACCCATGCCCAGCAGTAGGACAATAATGGGTTGATGAGAGTGGTAAGGTAGATAAATGTATCCGCAAAACGTGAGACATTTAAAAGGTTCTTTATTATGTTCTTACATAAAAACAAAAAACATCTCAAAATTTTGTTTTTATGTTCCGCTCTAATAACGAATTTACTAACTGTAACCAAATCATTAATCTCGCAGAAAGACAGTTTAAAAACTTACTATAAAACGAGTAATTAGTGAACATACAAACCTTTGTAGCTTGAAAGTAGATACAAGTAGCTGCAGCTCTACATTATTTGTTAGCTTTAACTACTCATATAAAACTTAAAAAGTTGATTAAGGGTATTTTTCGTCGCCTCTTCTTCATCACAAAACACGTTGCAAAATGGTAAATTATTAACATTTAATTTGGTATGTGGTTATCTCAATAAATAAATAATTTCAAGATACTTTGACTTACATACAAGATACTTTGACTTACATATATTTATGTATGTATGTCAGTCAAAGTATCTTGAAATGACTTTGATTAAAAAATATACTTTTGTATGTTTAGGTATTAGCATTTTAAAAGGATCAATAATATTAGGACAAGGTGATGCAATATTTATGTAAGAAAAAGAAAGAAGTATTTAAAGTAAGACATAACAATATCACTATCCAGCTTTATATAAAAAAATCTCATCAATCATTAAAACATCAATTTAGTTGTAGTGCGTGACAGCGTCCTTTTATATTATTTAGGGTCCTCCTTAAACGTTAAAAGACCCCCGCAGTTATAAGGACGACGCAAAAAGGCAATTTCCTACACCGTTGTGTATTTCGTATTATGATTTAGAGATGACGTGTTCTATTATATCGTTGCATATCGCCATTGTTATCGGCACGTGGACGGAAATATGCCCTTTGGCGGGCTTTGATATGTTGAAGTTGGACGATAGATGGCGTTACGTGTAGCGAATAGGATTCTGTACCTATTGAAAATATACAAGTTCGGTTATCTTGTCGAATCTGTCTACCAAATTTACTTTTAAGAGTTATAAAAAATGCTTTATTCTTATATCAATGCGGGAATGTAGAATTGTCGTATCATGAAAATATATATTTATGTTATGTATATAAAATCAAGTTCGCTAATATAAGAATGGTTCCATACATTTGACATTATATTTTACTTTTAAATATTTTTTTATGAAGTTAAATCGTATTAAATCATCAAAATTAAGATTTATAATATTTTTAATAGTTTTTTTTGGCTATGGTGTAAAGTTGCATTTTTCGAGATCAAGAAGCTGTCTTGTTGTAAGATTGCTTTCTGACGTCGATATGTATACCGACCTACCTAAATGTAAGTATAGATAAGGTATCAAGTCATGGTATCTTATTTTCACGTATTTTCTTTATATTTATTTGCGGATTTTAATTTCGGCTTCGTGCTGTGACAATCCGTAACTTAAAAATAGTCTAGGTAGAGTCAACTGAGCGATCGACTCTGGTGTTACCTATGCCACACTTCTTTGGCAAATAACAGCGTCTGTATCCTGGTTTTAAGGGAGAGGTAAGGGATTTACATTTGTCTAAGGTGTTACAACTTACGATTAATCCGGAGGGGTAACACATCTATGGACGACCTAAGATAAAACGGACCTTATCTAGGTTCGATTAACTGTCCATAGACAGTTAATTTATTGTGAGGTGGACTGCATGCTCGTTTGCTACTTTAAACTTAAATTAAAATCCAAACTCACTATTTCCCAGATAAAAATATAATCAGAAAGTTGCCATAAACTAATAACAGATGTCGCTAGTAGCCGCAATAAAGTCCAGTGTTTGTGGAAATGATAATAATGGCACACCACCCTTAAAAGTAACTATTTCTGTCACATGTCATAAGGCAGAAATAGTTGAGCATTGATGATAATACTGTAGTTAATTAATGAATCAAGATTCATCCTGTTCATGCGTAAACGGTAATCAAAAACTTAAAACGTACAACGCTCTATACCCTGATAGCCCCACAGTTGAATTTTCTCCTGTGTCTTGAGTGTCATGAACACATACAAAGACAAATGCACAAACACCCAGACCCAGAACAAAAATCTAAACTCAACATTCAGATACCTGTCTGGCCGGGAATCGAACCCGGGACCCGCATATCAGACCGGTATGGTAACCACATCGCCACGCAGGTCGTCAACAAATCAAACTCGAAACCTTGCATGTTGCATATCTTGGTAATCCTCTACGCTGGTCGTAACTAAAATTGTTGTCCAATTTGACCATTTTATAATAATGGTCGTTATATTAAATAATACCTTCTAAATCATTATTAACTTTTTATTCCACAATGGCTACGATTACACATATGTAAAACCCACAATTTAACAATTGATGAATACGTACAATCGAATGAAAGCAATCACTGGAGTGATTTTGAGCTTTAAAATTCACCAAAAAGTGTAACAAAGACCTCATTTTGACCACAATTTAAAATTTGTTCATTGGGTTTCCATTCACTATTGAGACCCAGCCAATCTACTAATGACATTGCGTTAACCACAAAAAATATAACGATACCTACCAATCCCTTATTTGAGAATGTGACAATAAAACGCGAATTACGTTCGTCCAGTTTTTTACCAAAGGAGCACGCGTGGCAGCCACGCGGCACTAAATATTAAAACTAGTGTTAGAAGTGACACGCGGCCTTTCCCACCAATAAATAGAAGCAAGCCTGCACCGTCGAAACCAAACCAATCCAAAACCGAGTGTAACCCGCGTGAAAAGAATGCATTTCCCTGTAACGCGGGCGTTATTATCGACACGTCTTTTTGTAGCGAAATTACAGCCCTATTTTTGAAGCCCAAAGTTGAGTTTTGCGTCTGTGGTTCTGAGTGAAATTAGGGTTGTTCTCAATAGACTAAACCGCCCCCGACGGTTATCGAATAATGCGTCGGCGCGTGTTGGCGCATTTTTTACCGTTTTTTTATTTTGGCGTGCGAAAGCAGCGCCGTCTGGTGGTGAAGTCGGTCTGGGAAATGCAGGGCAGGCCTATTTGAATGTGAAGGGATTGTGTACCAAATTTACACAAGCATGAAATTATTGGTCATATTGTTTTTTTTTTTAGATTTTGTAGTGTCACTATTTTTACAAAAAAATATATTTGTATATTTTATTTTTTACTATATCTTTAAAATATAATCATATGTAAAAATTTAAAAACCTATCAAAAATATTTTTGTTTCCTTCAAAATTTTAAAGTTTGTTTTTGTATTAAGCCTTTCAAATAATAGGTACTCGTACTTGAAGAGCATATCAAGTTACAAGAAAGTCACTCAGAATTAAATCAAAATTAATCCTTACAATCAAAATCAGCTATAAATATCAATTCTATAAAATATCATTAAAAACAAACACAGGGCTATAACTAATCCCTCTCAAGGGCGTCACCCCTAAATATCATTTCATATTTTGATTATGATATCAATGTCACCCATTCTCATTTATTTTTTATCCCTTTGTCAGTTAATACACATATTAACCCATTAAAAGTCGCGTGCCGACATTATATTATATTTCACACGTATAATACCATCGTTTTAGTTGTTATAAATGCGTTTTTTGTGTGAGAAACATCATATATTTGGACAAATGACCGCGTGATAATGCACACATTTTTATACAATGGCCCGTAACGATAAAAAAACGGTTATTGTTATTGATTGCTGTTAAAATAAATTAAGTTAAATTTTGCTTCAGACATACCTATATGTATAACACTTTTAAATTATATACAACGTTGTACAATCTGTTTCTTTAATTAAAATAAATAAAATTTACTTGCTTTGCCGATGAGCGAAAACTTTGTGTGAAAACCTAAACTTCAGAAAAAACCTCCCAAAGATTTATGAATTTGCCAAATACCATTTGTCCAGCAAGGAGAAATATGGCCTAAATGCACAAATAAATATAAATAAGTAAATAATTAATAAATATATAAAATAGAACAAACCACGCAAATAAGTGGAACATTGGTATGTCTTTGACGACTATCATCATACTTCATACTAATATTATAAAGGCGAAAGTTTGTGAGTGTGTATGTTTATTACTTCTTCGCGTCTAAACGGCTGGAGCGATTTTCATAAAATTTGGTAGAGAGTTGGCTGACATTTTGGATTAACATATAGGTTACTTTTTACTGTGAAAAAAAATCTTATTCCCACGGGACAATCGATATATGGATTTTATTGACGCGGGCAAGGCTGCGGGGTTCGGCTAGCAAAGTTAATTAGTTATTATACTATAAGTTATTCCTCAGCTCAAGCCTTTACAATTACTTGCAAGATACTCCACCCATACAAAGCCACCAAGTAAAGCTTACAAAAAGCAATCACGACCAGCCTGCCTGTGCCACGCATGCATTGTCAGTGGCACGCCACGCGTCCGACGCACGCACCGCATTAGGCACCAGTCACAAGCGACGTCTCCATCGCGGATTTGCAACAGTTCTGCGTAATGAGACGTGACATTGCTTTTCGTAAATTGGAACGGTTACATACATTTGGCGACCCGCGTGGCGGAGCGGTTACCATACCGGTCTGACTCGAAATGGGTCCCGGGTTCGAGTCCCGGCCAGACAGATATCTGAATTGAGTTTAGATTCATGTTCTGGGTCTGGGTGTTTGTGCATTCGTCTTGTGTGTGTCCATGGTACCCACGGCACCGTGTGGCTCTGAGTGTAGAAAACGTATTTTTTTATACATACATCCTAAACTATACTATGCTATACAAGCTTCATAGTACGTATATAATTAGATCCATTAATAAAATAACAATTAAATATTATAGAAATTGCTATTAAGACAGATAAATAATAATAGATTTGAATATAATTATCTTTTTAGATTTTGTGTTTGAAATTGCATAAAACCAAAACTCCTTAATCTTTTTTTTTAGGTGGCAGTACTAGTGTAGTAGTAGTACTAGTAGAGAAACGACATTTACTACCACCCAGCACAACTATTAGTTGTGCTGGGTGGTAGTTTTTTTTTTATTTTTTAATTGCACTAGAAACAAATACGCAATTCATCTGATGGTAAGTGGTCTGTCACTACCGCCTATGAACATCTGTAATCAACTTCATAAAGAACAGGAATCTGAAGTCAACTACACATAAATTACTACTCCCGAGGACTTAGATGGTCTTATAAGTGAGCTTAATGATGCTTACATGAGACGGTCCGACTTATTCCTCAGAAAAATGCACATGTGTCTTTTTTCATGACTAAAGTAGCAAACGAGCATGCAGTCCACCTGATGGTAAGTGGTGACTACCGCCCATGGATATCAGTAAGCACATTGGTCCTATCTGAAGTTAATCACAGATGCGTCGCTACTCCGAGGACTATGATAGCCGCCTTATATAAAAGTGTGCCGGCAACCACACCCTTCCATCGAAACGCAAGAAATGCTTCACGCTAGAAATAGGTGTGGCGATGGTAGTTCCGCGGTCGAACTACACTGGTTCTACCACCTACAAAACCCACCTACATGGATCTGAACTCAGGACTTCAAGGTCAGATGTGGCTTAGCGGTTACCAAACCGTTCTGACGCGCACGCGCAATGGGTCCCGGGTTCGATTCCCGGCCAGACAGGTATCTGAATGATGAGTTTAGATTCATGTTCTGGGTCTGGGTGTTTGTGTATTCGTCTTGTTTGTGTCCATGGTACCCACGACACAGGAGAGAATCCTAGTGTGGGGCTATGATCGCAGAAAGCGTGTTTTAAAAAAAAAAAGATGTCCATAATAAGCTTTAACATCACAACTTGCACACTTTCCTATATCTATCAAAAAGACCAAGCATAGATACCGGGTCTTAAACACGTCAGCAAAATAGAGTATGGGTCTTAAAAATCAATTGTAGTGAGCAGACGGTCGCAGATTACGCCGCCATGCATCACGCATGGCTGGAGAGGCAAATTGTTCGCTAACCTGATTACAACTGCTAGTTCCACATTGTCTTTACCCCCGAACACCCTCCACCCCGTGGGGTTTGAATATAGATTGATAAAGTGCAGAGCATGCAATACAAATGTTATAAAGCTATCGCCAGAAGCGTTTTTGAGTTTATGAAATCGGTCTATGGAAATGTTATAAAAAAGATTTTATCTAATTTATTGAACTAGGAACCATCAAAAAGTGACAAACGGCAGGAATTACGAAAGGATGCGGCTTGCGTCATACTTTTTTAAACACAGTATTACATAACAATAATAAAAAAATGTGTGCGTGTACTAGCGTACACTCGTAAGACGTGAAACTTCTTTATGACGTTATTTTTCAAAAAATAATTTACTATATGCAACTTTACAGAAATTGGTTAAATAAAGTTAAACTAGATAAAGTTTAATAAAAGGCTTTTATTAAACTTTATCTAATAATCTAATCTATAATAATCTATCTAATATCACGCGTGGTAGGGATAAGAAAAAGATGGCGCGTAACGAAAAAATGTTACACTAAATTTTTTTCCAACCCCGATAACCCCATTTCACTTCAAAAATATTATAAATTATGAGTATGACATTTAAACATACGTTATATATAAGACAATACTTATCTGATTAAGAATTTGAATTATTGCCAACATAAATAGAATAATTTATTTATAAGTTTAGTTTTTATTTAGTGTAGTTTGTGTTATTTAATTTTTATTTACTTTCTCTGTTGTATTTAAATAAACTCCTAATAAATAGTGTTGTAATTGTAAAAAAAAAACAAGAATAGTCTCAACAATTAACAATGTAAATAAAGAAGACATAAGTTTAGATAATTTTAGGTTCAAACGGACGTTAATATTGTTTATACATGCAAATTGGTAAATAAAAATAACTACGAAGTTAAATGTCTACAAAATACGTTCAGCCTTATCTTACAAACGCTATTATTATTTTCAATAAAATTATATCGCCACGGGGTTGCTACTGGCTAGATAATTCAATTCGACTGCGGTTGCCGAATGGGGATGAAAATCTTCTTTTTATTAAACAAATAGGATTTATTGCATTTGTACATTCATTCTTGTACATCTCATGTAATCCCGAGAGACAAATGGGGATAGAGGAACTACTGGGTGTATTTGTCAGGTTAGAGTTTTTGAGTTTATTTCCGAGCAGATATTAAAATGATGAATTTTATATTAATATACCAAGAAATGGTATATGAAATATTTTTTGGCATTATTTTTTTTTTTTGCTTTTTTTAATTTGTATGGTAGTTGTTTGGCATAGACGAGATAAGTTTAATTAATAAACATATCAGCAATTTTTATATAAGAATTAAGGTCGACTATTAGGCGTTTTTTTATTCTTTATTATTTTGATTAAACATTGTTTATATTTATGTAACTCGTTTATAAACAATTACATGAAATTTAAGCAATCGAACATGCAATTCATTTAACTAGTCATCCGTTGTCAATTACGGTCGAAATTCAACCGTAATTTAAATTAAAAAACTAAACTTCATATTGTCCAAAGTAATTTATTTATTAATGCAGTATTTTTTTCTTTGATATCTTTAAAACAAACAATTATATGTACATTCTATACAAAATAAATTATTTAAAATAAAAAAAAAAAAAACACATTTCTTTAAATCTAAAAAAATAATACAAATTATAAATAAAACAAAGAGTCCATACCGCTGCCTTTTGGGAGAGTCCCAAGAATGCTTGCGGCATTTCCGCGTTGTATGGCCAAACTGATACGTTGGCCAAAATACGTACCAGCCAAAAGTAATTTTCAAGTTATTTTGAACGCACTCGTCAAAGGTAAAAAGAGGTTTAATTGGTTTAGCTGCATTTAAAAGCAATAGCGGGTATTTTGCCAAAGGCATTTTGACGTATTTTCATAGTAAGACATTGAATGTTCTATTTCGTTTATTATGTATGTGTTTGTGTCAAATGCAAGGTAGTGTGTATAATGTGTTTTTTAGTAATCTGAGTTTGGTTATATATATCCATAAAGTCTAAATTTGAATTATAAATACTCATAGATCGAAACTTCTAGAACCCTCTGTGTTTCTACCTTTTTTAAGAATGAAGTGGACAATTATTATAATTTTCTATCACTCTCTTTTCGGTTGGTCAAATTCAAAAGTCTTAGGATCCGTTAGCTTATGTATCTTGAGTCTTCTAGCACAAAGCAAGAACGCTTTCTACACTCATAGCCCCACCGTAGGATTTTCTCCTGTGTCGTGGATGCCATGGACAAACACAAAGACGAATACATAAACACGCAGGCCCAGAGCAAGAATCTAAACTTATCATTCACATACCTGTCTGGCTGGGAATCGATCCCGGGACCCACTGTGTGTCAGTATGGTATCCGCTGCGCTACGAGGTTCATCTAGAATGTACTATTAATGTCTACTAAACTACTAATCCGCCGCGTCGGTCCAAATTAGCCCGTAATTTAAACTAAAAAACTAAACTTCATATTGTCCAAAGTAGTACGAATATGTTTCAAATTCAAATAAAATGTAATAATTTTCAAGTAATTTTGAACGCGCCCGTTAAATGTAACCGTTCAAAATTTCATACTAATCCGTCCGCGGCATATTACTTAAAAATGCGTCACAAGTTTTTGCTTCATGTATTAATACAATAATTAATCAGTCAAATAATGAAATGCGCAATTAATCTACAATATAATTAAAAAGTACATCTCCAAAAATCATATCTAATATTGTTGAAGATAACTACATTCGCCCGGGGGACAATCAAACGGACAAACGAGATCAAAATAAAAATCAAATTAGGTGGGTTATTGCATAAGGACCCCCTTTCACCCTTATTGCGTTAGAGGGGTCCTCGCTAATTATAATCGCCATGTCGAAATATCGTGTCAACTCTCCTTCAGCTTAGTTTATTATTTACTGTTGTGAACAGGGATATCCTGTGGTTTTAAATTGTATTACTGTCGATATATTTAGATATCCATAGACTTTTGTGACCATTGAGTACTGTATGCAAATTCATACAGAACAATGTATCTGGCTCAATACAATAAAAGATGCGTTCCAATTCATGAGGACTAAAATGGTTGCTTCATTTAAAAGTGAGCAAAATATTATTTCACAGAAAATCAAAAACTGTTTCACGTTAGGAATACATTGTGGTGGTACCTACCTGGTAAAACCATATATGTTCTATTACTTTAATTACTAAAATAATAGAAAACCCAATTAGTAATTAAAATTTGGTAAAACTATATAGGTATACCTTAATTATTAAAATTATGAAAAACTAAACAGTAATTAAAATTAGTTGGACCCTTTTAAGAACATAGATATGTAGTCATGTTTTAATGTAACAAAACCGTTATTTTTAACAGAAACGTTATAATTAATAAACAAAAAACCCTCAACCCACGCTACACCGAGAGAACAAATTAAAATTCAAAAAGCAAATCTCAAAAACTCTGAACAACATATCTTTGTTATTTTAAAACAAGGAACCTTTGTCACGAGTGACTCTGCTTCAAACGAATATTCAACGGAAATGACATATGAGACAAAATCACACGATTTTAAACCTTATTGTTAAAGAAATATGTGTCAAAATGGCTCAATTTCTGTTATGTGCGTTCCAAACGCTCTTGTAGAGACAAAGTCATGGAAATATGGACATTAATTTAATAAACAAATGTACAAAAGGGTCGCACGAATTTGACCAACTCGCTTACTTGGTATCGCATAATTGAAACACTATGTATGTAGAGAAAGGAAAATATTGGGCAAATAATAGCAAATATTATATGTAAGTGTCCAGTACAGTAGACTTGTACAGCGTATATAAATGAGTTAGGGAGTCCGGAGTGGACATTGGCAAAAAAATAAATAAAAAAATCGGTTGTCTGTAAAGTCGATTTACTCACGATAGTTGAACGTGACAAACGTCATAAGAAAGTACTGATGGAATGGTATCATTTTTCCAAAGAAAATTTTAATTTTATTTGTTTGATAGATGTTTTGTATGGATATAGAGAAGGAGGTAAATGGAAATCACAATGAAATTGATCAAGTTACATTTATTTGTACGTATTTATGCGTAATTATGCGCAATTATGTAAAATTTTTAACATTATTGTATTTATGCGTATTGGCTGATTGTGGCTCTTTGTCGCGCGTTCCGCGCTCTCGCTTGCACTTCAAGCCTTAAATGGAACGCCTCAGAGCGAGGTAACGCCGCATGAGTTATGTTTTTTGGTGCTCGCAGCCGGCTCCATCGAATTATAAGACGTTGTCACGTCAAAAAAAATCAAACTTGACGACTTTTTGCGTTGCCAACTACGGAGTCTATTTTTTCCGGACTCCCCCATTCTGCTCCATAATAATGTGAGCAAAGACTAGGTGATCTTTTCTTAGATGCACCCATGCTTGTACAAAATATCAGTGCTACTTATTTCAAAAAAGTAGCAGTAGTTAGAGAAAGGACTTTATTATGAGAATACTGGACCCTATGTTTGAATGCTCCCGGGATTTTGATCTCGTGGTTATTTATAAGATTACTGTATAACAAAATAACATAATATGTATTGAAATGTACCTACTAAAATATACAGCTAAGTCACAATATTATAAAATTTACCATAAATATTAGGTATAGATATTGCTGAATATATTTGGGTAAAATATAAGGTTTTTTTTATATCTGACTGAAGTAGCAAACGAGCATGCAGTCCACTTGATGGACATCTGTAATCAACTTCATACAGAACATGGGTTCTATCTGAAGTGTGCCATAGGTACTAAATTACTGGTACTCATGAACACCTGTAGCAAATTATACCTTTACAGGACACAGGGGTTTTCCCGGAAACCGATCATGAGGCCATTCCAGAGGACTAAGATGCTTGTATCATATTCAGATATGTCATTCACACCCTTAATTTTTCAGTCTTTTATAATAATTAAGCAAACGAGCATGCAATCCACCTAATGGTAAGTGGTCACTGCCGCATATAGAACAGAGGTTCTATCTAAAGTCAGATGCGTTGTTACTCCCGAGGACTAGGATGGTCGCCTCATATAAAAGTGTGCCAGATTTTCGCATGTGACAAATAAATTTATCAAAATGATTATGTTTATTTTAACAAATAGTGTAATACAGCTAGGTGGTTATGTTTTCTTTTACCTACCTTCTGCCTTTTGTATTATAGAAAAATCCCTATAATAAATACGCGATAAAATTATATAGAAATACCTGAGTCAGTTACTATGAATTTATCGTTGTGTTAAAATTATCAAAAAAAGATATATACAGATATAAAATATAATATAAAGACAGCTACTGAAATATTGATTATTCACACAAAAGATCTACAAAATCTTCATAGAGCTTTTCAAAGCTCGCCATTTTGACCAATTAGTCACGCGTTCGTGAAAGAATGTCAAAATGGCGATCCAAAACACAGAGTTCCGGGTTCGAACCCCGGCAAGACAGACTGATTCTAAATGATTTTAATATCAGTTCTAAATCGAATAGCTTATGTATTCTTCTGTGTGTTTTTATGATACCTACGTTGTAGAAAAATTCTATTGTGGGTCTACGAGTTTACAAGAGTTATTCACCTAGCAACCAATTTAAAATAAAAAATATATAGTTGACTTTTTTAGTTCAAAACGATTCAACACACATATTCATCAATACCAAATATCTAAGACAATCTTGTTTAACTTTTTTCTAATCGAGATAGCACAAAATCGAAATTCAAATCGGGTAATCCAATCAGCCTGTCGACGAGACAATCTGGAGTTGGATTTCCCTCCAAAAAACCCTTTTGTTCAAACAACGTGCCACGAGCAAATGTCACAACCCTTCTTGACAACCTCGTTGGGAATTCACTCAGGCTCTGATCCACGCACATTGTCGAAAACGCCGTTAAAAACGCGTTGTGAAAACGACGTAAAAAACGCCCTTGCATTATATTAAAAAACCGAACTGACATTGCCAAAAACGCGACGTTTAAAACGCCTGATGAAAACATCGAGAAAAAACACAGTTGTATTTTATTAGAAACCGGACTTTAAAAAATAAGTTACTGTCTTTAATGTGAAGCGCAAATGTTCATCTGAATCTATTGAGGGAGGATTACATTTTTTGGAAGAAAATATTTTTATTTACATTTTTTTATTTATATCAAGGGTTGAGATCACTCTAGGATTTCCAAAACATTTTAATGCCAATAAGAAAGAAATAGAAGAGAGAAGAGAAGGCCGATTTGTGTAGCGCAGGCATTGTGGAGCTAGAAATACGCAAAGTAACAAATCGATTTTACAAAAAAATATTGCCATTACATTTTGAAAACACAAAAATGAATAACTTGCTCCATTTTCATGTAGATATTTCTGGATGGTTAAAGACAGAAGACAGACGGGCCAGAGTTTTCCACGTTTGTTTCTAAGAGTACCTAATTCAAATATTTTATTCTAAATATTTGAATTGCTCTTAGGAATTAATATTGGAATCTTAATATTGCAATTTTTTACTTGCAAAGTCCTATATTTTTTTCTTAATATTTTAATTAAAAATGCAGAGTTTATATACCTGTGCATTAGTTAATAAAAACATTCAACGTAAAAATAATTTCTATTGAAATAAGTAAGATAAAAACGCTGCGTTGTAGCAACACAGTGCGTGTATGAATAAAATTTGCATAGCGCCTCCCAAGAAACTGGCGAAGGCTTAAAATTTAGTAAATTTACTAAATCTAGGCATCAACTGATTCGATGTTGGCTCCAGACGGCGCAACATCATAGATTAACGAATAAAACACGCAGACGTGCCACTTTCCATTTCAATATTCTTATTGTATACATATTAACTGATTTTTTGGTCAACACGCGTTCTAGCCTTTTTTCAGCTATTGCAATGGACAACATAGAGAAATATGTATAACAAAGCTTTACATTAGTAGAGAGACCTAACGTAATGTGAAATGATAAAAAGGAGGCCCTAGATTTCTTTATGACCTAACATTTTTATTAATGAATTATGTCACTGCACAAGTTAATGAGCAATAGTTTTAATTTATGTTAAAAATGAGGTTCTATAAGACGTACCTATGATCTAAAACCTTTATTAAGGCTTTTTTCCTACTCATGTACCATTGCTGAGAACGAAACCCTTTGAGCAACTGCAGAAAGCCAAAAACGTTTGTTGCATATAAGGTTTAAGTTTAAAAGGCAACAATTTGATGTACACCACGTGTTCACATATATGAATACATCAACATCAACCCATAATTGTCCTGTTGCTGGAATCATCTCTTAGAATGAGAGAGACTAAGGCTATACTTTGAGAAATTTAATTAGAACTCACAGGTGTGTAGGTTTTCTCACGATCACCTACAGATTACCTACAGACCTGTGACTTGTGTCTACTTCACTGTAGAGCAGTGTAAGTTAGTTTCTAATAAGCAAATTACGATCAAAATATTTGATAGAAGTATGACAACAAAATATGCAGATGACAACAAGATAGGCATTAACGTACGATAATGTAAAAATAACACTCGCTTAGTCTTTGCAAAGTTTTGCATTTTACCTGAATATTTGTTCTGTTCAGAGAGTAGACAAATTGATTCGCGAATTCGATTTGCCGGAGCTTCGCGAAAGCTCTCTAAATATATATGTTTACTCGATGGTTTCTAAGATGTATTAGTATATTTGTGATATAAGTTTGTATTTGATCATGATACGATGAAACTGTCATTTGCATTTTGATACGAATTCGATACAATGATTATAGAAAAATACTCCTGTTTTTACTCGATTGCATCAGAAGGAGAATGGTTTTGAGGCTTATATATGTTTGTATGTACATACATACATAATATACATTTATTTGGCGCGCGCTACAGCCCAATCAGTTTGACGGATATGGCATATTATTCGAAACCATTCAGTTGATTTTTTATGATCATAACAATATTGGTATCAAATGAAGCCTAATAGACACTTTAACATTTTTGTAGTTATTAACGTAGGACAAATAGCATTGTTAATTTTTCTGGACTTGCGAATAAATTTTACTAACACCATCTATTGACAACGTCTAGAACTACTAAATATCAATTAACAAAACATCGATATTCTCATGTGAATGAGAGAGCGCGGTAAAAAGTAGCTTACCTCACTCTCCGCCCTCCCTAACTATCTCCCAGCATATAAACTATATCATATAATAACTATGTAGCGACGTGTAAGAGGGACAAACTAACACACATTCGATGGAAGGGTGTGCTTGCCACACTTTTATATGAGGCGTCCATTGTAGTCCTCGGGAGTAGCAACGCATCTGTGAATGATTTAAGATGGAACCCATGTTCTATTTGAAGTTGCTTACAGATGTCCACAGGCGGCAGTGACCACTGACCATTAGGTCCTGCTCATTTTTTACTTCAGACAGATAAAAAAAATATATGTAACGAATAGATAACCTCCTTTGGAAGTCGGTTAAAACATACATAGGTAAAAATATACGTGACTAGTCGATATCTTCTTTCCTTTGAGAAGTCGGTAAAAAAATAAGTAAAGATTAATTATATGAACTGGTATCCTTAGCCTGCATGTCCCTTGTCTGTTAGTTTTGTATGCGTTACAAAGCTGTAATTGAAATCGATTTTTTTTATTTATTGAAGGAAAATTTACAGCTAGACATACATATATATATAACAGATTAAAGCAAGTGAAGGCCATTTATAATATGTTACCATAAAATTTGTTTTGTGCAATGTTTCCTGTTTAGCAGGACAGGCAGTGAGAGTGTGACAATAAGAGCAGTGATAGTCTTGAAACTTGACCTCTCAATCGGAAGGTCCGAGGTTTAAACCCAGGCACGCACCACAGATTTTTCTAAATTATGTGCGTATTAGAAATTAATTTACTGAAATTAAATTACTGCTTTTCGGTGAAGGAAAACACCGTGAGGAAATCTACACACGCGAGAGTTCTTAAAAAAATCTCGGATGTGTCTGAAGTCCACCAATTCGCACTTGGCAGCGTAATTTAATCAAGTGTCATACATATGTGAATTACTTGTAATATTCATCAACTATCATTATTTAAAAAATATCACACATGTACCGACCCACAGAATACACTGCAGTTTAACAAAGGCAGTCGCCCTATTCCGTAAAATTAAAAAGGAATTCCGCATCCGAATCGTCGCGGATTCCGCACGAGCAGCTATCCAAAATGGAAACTTAACAGCCGCGGTAAATAACCACAAATCACCGCTTCCTATCCCCGGGCGAGATTTAAATTCACGCGCGAATTTAGCCATCGGGTGTCTGTGTGTTTCCATTGTTCGAAAAGGTATTTGTTGGAAATAAGCTACTAACAATTAAAAAAAATATATTAAGCAATGTGTTGATACAAAAAGCAGAGAATGTCTTAGTGAAAATAGGAAACAATGTATTTTTTAATCTTAATTTCCTGTTAGCACCAGCGGCCTTCATAATTTAACTATACTTATTATTGAAGTTAAATATAATCTAAAAAATGAAAAATAATGGTTTTGGGTTTCATTGTACCATTATTTTAGTTAACGCTGTGCTGATTTTATTTATCGGTTTTATTTTCCCACTAGGGAGACATCTATAAATTTGTGTTTGAAATTAAGACTACCTTCACTAATGCTATGCAGGCCCCGTTACATCCTGGCTCCGCCTGATCTGTCCCTGTAGTTCCGGGATCAGAATAGGGCTACGGTATCCTCTGTCTATCGTAAGAGGTGACTAAAAGGGGCTTCCCAGGTTGTGGGCGGTAAGATGGTAGCTCGGACCGCCCAGCCATGTGACCCCGGGAAGGACAATGGCATATGTGGCCGCATGCCGTCGTAAACACCGAGAGGCACGGTGAGCAACAATTGGTCACCGGGGAAGGGACGAAAGGGGCATTGCGCTCGGAGGACTCCGGTTGTGTTCCGTTGAAAATCTCGGAGTCCTCCACGTAGCGCTGAGGACGGCCACCTTTTAGTGAGGTAAAAAAATCCACATAACCCAGCGATGCTCCCACGACGGCGGGTATTTTTTGAAGGTTTCCCCCTCGATAACAAAAAAAAAGTCTCCGCCTCATCTAAATACATGTGTTTGTATATAACATCTACGATACACATAATACTGTGTAAAATGTGGCTTGCTTGTTAAAGTTGTTCCGAAGTTAAAATATGGCTTACCTACCTAAAGTTCCTCACTAAAGCTATAATGTTTTTAAGTAAGTCATAATAATAACTACAGTATATACACATATCGCATATAACAATGGAAACGCGCAATCTACACTCATCAAATTCAACATACGACTGTAACGCGTAATACGCAACACTGAATCAAAAAGACAGAGGGCCTGAGCGATGACGTATTATTATTTTTAAATTCATACACGGTACGAATCCCACGACAACAGTATTTGCGAACGCAAAAATAAATATCATTGGAAAATGATCGTTATTGATTTGTAATAAAGGTTGTGTTAATTAGGTATGATAGCATAAAGTGTGGTAATGTCTAATGACGTCATTGTTCCACTTGTTGGCGGCGCGGTCGGTGCATGTCGAATTGGTGGTTTTTACAATTTGAATTAGGAATCGAATTTCTTTAGTCGTAACGAATTCGAGTGTAGAACGCATTGTTGTGGTATTCTGAATGGACATTAAAATAATAATGGACTCGCCGCTAACGACACAATTTTGGATTAAATAGAGGGATTATGATTACATCTCTTTTCTTGTAATAGAAATGAATAATTAACGAGAATACACCACCTGACGTTTAGTGGACGCTTATGGATATATCAAACTAGTACAAAACAGATGTTCTAATTAAATTTCGAGAAATGATACCTACTACTCCTAAAAATTATGACGTGCTAAAAAAACCAGGCTTGTCTTAACACACTTCGAAGAGGAATACACGAGTAGAAATATTACTAAAAGGCAGAAATAGATGCGGTTTTGGCATTAGGATAATCGTTGTTGCATAAAACGAAGAATATACAATCGAAGAATTTTTATTATTTCTAGATGACAGTTGACTGTAATCTAAAAGCAAGAAGGTAGAAAAAATAAAAAAAGAAAGTTAAAATGTCCTCTCAATAGCTGTCCGTAAATTCTATATAAATAACCTTCTCCTTAATTAGAAGGCCGAAGATTTAGACGGCTCAGGACCGGTCGAAGTGGCGCAGACTAGAGGAGGCCTATGTCCAGCAGTGGACTTCAAAGGCTGATGGATGGATGGATGGATGGATAATAAGAAGGTTTTTTTTATATTATATTCTTCTACGTAAGCCAGCTTGAAAACAAACAAAACTGAATAGAAGTATTGAGCCTTGCAAGGTTAAATGTTCTATGTTTATTGTCCATCTAAATCATACTTTATCTTCCAATTGCATTGGAATAATAATTATAATGCGAATAATTGTAATAGGTACAACATTTAAGTACAACATTGTTGAGGCAAAAAATTTTGGGGTACGATTCCGGAAGACCCATTTCTTTCAAAAAACCGTAAGTAGGTACGTTAAGCACTGTTAAATTTGGTTAGAAAGGTATTAAATTGAAACTCAAAAAACATTCTATCTTAATCCTGGCGCCTAGGATATGTAGCTAGTCCCTTTCCCTGCGTCGCTCCCACGGCGTCGGGTTATGTGGGATTTTTACCGCACTAAAACCCCCCCGGTGGCCGTCCTCGGCTCTGAAAAGGAGGACTCCGGATCTCGAAACGACTTCAATCGGAATCCTCCGAGCGCGCTGCCCCATCGGACTCCTCCCAGATGGGCGGCTGGGCCCACCGCTCCGTCTAGTCTTTACGACGGTATGCGACCACACATACCGCCGTCCTTCCCGGGATTGCCTGACCGAACGGTTCGAGCTCCCACTCTAGCCGTCTGCAACCCTGGAAGCCCCTTTTAGTCGCCTCTTACGACAGGCAGGGGATACCGTAGCCCTATTCTGACCCCGAGGCTACAGGGACTAGCTACATATCCTAGGCGCCAGGATTAAGATAGAATAATGTCTACAGGCGGCAGAAATCATTTACCATCAGATAATCTGCCCCTTTACTACTTCTATAAAAACAAGCTTAATATCAATGCACTAAACACAATGATTAATAGTACCTCTATTAATCACAGAGTTATTCTGGATGATCCATGTCATATCCACATTAAATCGATCTTGAATATATAATACAGATGTAGTGCGAGCGGTGAAACCTAACTCCATCTATTGCTATTTAAATCTTATAAATAAAGACATATAAAACCAACCCACAGTTTAACACCCATAACTAAACAATCATTAATCGCGGTCATTAACCGCAGCATTATTCTGGATCGCATTAAATCGCATTCGGAAATATCTGCGACATTAGTTCGATCGGATGTGGTAAGCGGAAGCTACAGCCATCTATAGTGCGTGGCATCCGTCGTTTGAAGCAGCAGGCGGCCTTAGACAGTATTTGGCTTTGTGTTAAATGTTATGAATAGGTGGGTTTATTAACTAGGTGAATACTATTCGTACTGAATGAAAATGATTGTCTAAGATTTTTAAACTCATGAATATAACAATACTAGGAATCCCAGTGTATGAGTGGATGAGTTTGAAAACAATAATGGGTTGAACCCCAAAATTAGAAAGACAAGCTACAAAGCTTGTCTTGCTAATATTGGGGTACAACCCATTATTGTCCCACTGGATGGGTCTTCTCTCAGTATGAGAGAGTTTTAGGCCATAGCCCACCGCGCTGGCCAAGTGCGGATGTGTGGACTTCACAAAACTCCGAGAACTTTTTTTTAAAGAAATCTCGGGTGTGTAGGTCTTTTCACGACGTTTTTCTTCACCGAAAAACAGTGATAACTAATCTCTAATACGTACATAAATCATCACAGATTTAGCCTAGGTTTGAACCTCGGACCTCCCGATTGAAAGGGCAAGTTTCAACCGTTAGGCTAATCTGCCACTCTCTGTCAATTGTATAGATATCTGATACAATCATGCCTTTGGGGTTCGTCCCCAAGAGCTCTTTCACTGTAATTTCTCCATTATTATGTGCTTATCCAGGATATTATCAGGTTAGGTCAGGTTTCCTAGGTGGTAGAATCAGTGAAGATCGATCGGGAAAGTACTACCGCCACACCTATTTATACCTGAAATTAAATCTTGAAAATGAAAGCCTTGAATTTTTTTGACAAACATTATTTGTACAAACACTTCATCAAATTGGTACAATAATACCACGGGATGAAAAGTCTTCCTTAGTGCCGAATTAGCCACATAGCAAGAGTAGCGAATGCTACGGGCCCCGCGACTAGAGTGGCCCGGCGGCCCACCTGCTATCTTTTTATCCTAAAAAATTTAAACTGAAAGAAGATATAGAAAGTGTCATCTCTAAATTTTCCCAGATTAATACCAGAAAAGTTTCCTAATAACAGTTTTGTTTTATTTATTACCCTTACTTTAGGCAAACCATGGGCCTCCATTTTTATCTGACTGAAGTAGCAAACGAGCATGCAGTCCACCTTATAGTAAGTGGTCACTTGACCACTTGTCACTGCCACCCATAGACATCTGTAATCAACTTCATACAGAACATGGGTTCCATCTGAAGTCGATCACAGATGCGTTTCTACTCCCGAGGACTATGATGGTCGCCTAATATAAAGTCCTCCTGACAGAATTTGCTACAGGCCCCGCGCTGGCTTAATCTGGCACTGGGCTTCCTAACGTGCATTCAACGTAACATTTGTACAAAACAGATGATACTATGGTATTAACTATTAACATAATGAGATAACATGTACAAACAGACGAGCTGTAGTTCATTAAGCAACAGTTTAAGATGTTAAATAAACATTCAAAATATTATTGAATAACCGGACGGTGTTATGCGAGAGTGATGGTTATTTTTGGTAGTCATTTTATTATAGAAATATGAACGTATATTATGAATGTTTCAATAAATGTAATAAGTAAATAAGATTGTTGGGATGTACGTAATCTTCTATGACGTAAAATATCTTTATAATTGTTTTCCAAACGTCAGTTAAAGATTGTACTTTAACTGACGTTTGGAAACCAAACGCCACAAAAAGGTAAATTTAACGCTAGCTTATTTTATGTCTAATTTTAGAAACTTAAATTTTGTCTACAAGCTAAAAGTAAAATGTTTTAATAATTTCAAGGATAATGTTTGTTTTTTTTTATTTTATTATACGGCACAATACTTTAGAATAATACAATGCGGTCAGTATACCTATGTTTTCTATATTTATTTATTTATTTACAATTTTAGATAATTAAATTCTATAAAAAAACATTACCCTTCTCACTCAGTCTGGGAAATACACGCAATAGATATTCATTTTTCTTTATACTTAAACCTAACGATATAGTAGACGGGCTACCTCATGGAAAGCAGTCACCATCGCCTAAGGATATTTGCAACACCAGAGGAGTCGCCAATGCATCGCCGGCTTTGAAGGAGAGCTCTTTTCAGACCTTTTTTGAAGAGCCCCATGTCATAACGCCCCGGAAATACCTCAGGAGGAAGCTCGTTAATATTAAAGTAAGGTTACTTACTGCTTTCAACTGTAAATTCTACAATTGTGCCTTAAAGTATTATATCTGATACTTCTACTATATTTGTGATGATATCTATTGAATAACACCAACCAAGCGTCCCTCGTAGATTAAGAACGCTAATCAGAGAGGGTGCAAACTACCCCAAGCGACCCCACACTCGTTGCAACGGGGGCGAAGTGTTAAAAACACAATAAGATGTTATTTTCAACACAGATACTACCCAAAAACTGGTTACATAACAAAAATATACCCTATTTGTTAGTTGTAAAGGGTTTTGGTGGACTTTTGAGTAGCATGGGGTAACTTTGTCCCATGCCACTATAATTCGTAACGCCTTTAAAGTGTCATATCATTCATAGGAATACAAAATACATATTTTCAATTGCATCATTATTTGATACGAGGGTGTTTTGTTCAATGGGTTTTAGCGCTGTAATAAATATTGTATGCTGTAAGTGATAGTGTGGCTGAAGTGTCGTTCCATTTATCATTTATTGACTCATTTTTCGAAGGTAACCCTTCGTGGTTCGACTGAGGCACGACCTACCTTTTTCTCCTTTATAAAAGTAATGTTGAGTGCGTCTTTGTTTTGGATTGAAGAATGTCGTAAGGGAGATATTTTTTTTAATTAGCATTACTTGTAGGTGTACTAGTAACAAACGTCATCTGATAGAAAGTGGAAGATTGGAAGGCCAGCGCTGCCCATAAACCAGTAATTCTTTGTAAACTTAAAAAAAATACCAGACATTGATCTCAAATGAGTTTTTTTTTTGTAAGATTGAAGTAGCCAACGAGCATGCAGTCCACCAGATAGTGTTCTACTAAGATGGTCGCATCATATAAAAGTGTGCCGGCAACCACACCCTTCCATCGAAACGCAAGAACTTCCTCACGCTAGAAATTGGTGTGGTACTTCCCTACACCTATTAAACTACTGTTGCTACTTTTAAGAGCTAAGTTGAAATGCTTTGAATGGATATTTCTTCTTACCACATCCGTTTACCAGAAGTTAACAGCGCTTAAACACAATTTTATGCGGTCGGTATTATAGGGACGATACATTCGGAGTCGAGCCTAAAAGTGGCCTACCTTCGTAAAATAATTGCAAGTCTGTTGTTTGAAACAGGGTCGGATTGATATCAGATCAATGACTTTTGATAGCTATTGATACAGCTACTTACTTTAGAGGCCATCTTAATCGTCAGTCTTCGTTCAATTTTTTGCAATTTATAGGTAGCAAACGAGCATTTCAAGGTGGTAGAACCAGTGTAGTTTGACTGGGGAAGTACCAACGCCACACCTATTTCTAGCGTGAAGCATTTCTTGCGTTTCGATGGAAGGGCGTGGTTGCCGGCACACTTTCACATGAGGAGACCATCATCCTCGGGAGTAGCACCGCATCTGTAATTGACTTCAGATAAAACCTGTGTTCTATATGAAGTTGCTTACCACTTATGACCACTTACCATCAGGTGGACTGCATGCTCGTTTGCTACTTCAGTTAAATAAAAAAAGAACATGGAGTACACCTGATGATCTAGTGACTATTTACCTGATATTCATCGTCGGACCATGGTCATTCATTATAGCCAAGCTATGAGACATACCTGAGGTCGACCACAGATGCGGTGATATACTTGTAGACTAAGTTTTTTTTCATCTGACTGAAGTAGCAAACGAGCATACAGTACCACCTGACCACATGATGGTAAGTGGCCACTGCCGCCCATGGACATCTGTAATCAACTACATAAATACATGGGTTCCATCTGAAGTCAATCAGAGATGCGTTGCTACTCCTGAGGACTATGTTGGTGGCCTCATGTGAAAGTGTGCCGGCAACCACATCCTTCTATCGAAACGCTAGAAATGCTTCACGCTAGAAATAGGTGTGGCGGTGGTACTTCCCCGGTCGAACTACACTGGTTCTACCACCTTGAAAACTTTATAATACCTGATAGAAGTGACTCTTCCTTATCACACTTGCAACCAAAACACACTAGCGCCTTTTTATTACGCAGAAATATTCAAAGTTGTAATACATAAAAGTTATAGAGCATTGAAAAAATTTCAGTGTGTTGTAAATTGCGATTGTGATTCAAATTTCGTGTCGAAATGTCGGGATGCGTCTGTAAATTTAAATGACAATGCCTACCCTCTCTTACGAGGGTGGGACTTGCTGGGGCATGGCGCTTTAAAGTTATATTGCACCAATATTTTCAAAATATTGTATTTCTTTTTTGTAGACTATTATAGAGGTTATTAATAAAAATGGGGTTTAGTACACATACATATTATCACATACATATTAAATGTTGTTTGACTAGACATTATAAAAAAAGGCAGTAAACATGCTTTACGGAAATGGTTTCTATTATTTATAATCATCAATTATCAAGTTTCTATACTTAATATACACGACGACCCGCATGGCGGAGCGGTTACCATACCGGTCTGACGCGCAATGGGTCCCGGGTTCGATTCCCGGGCAGACAGGTATCTGAATGATGAGTTTAGATTCATGTTCTGGGTCTAGGTGTTTGTGTATTCGTCTTGTGTGTGTCCATGGTACCCACGACACAGGAGAAAATCCTAGTGTGCCCCACACTAGGATTTTCTCTATGAGTGTAGAAAGCATGCGTGTGTTATTAAAGACATACAAAGAAATCTTGATTCTAGTTGATCCTGACTTCTCATGTTCATCAATTAGCTTTTTGATGTTCACTGCACGACACATACCTTTTTTTATGGAGATTTTTTTATATTTGTACCTAACGATAAGACAGACAGGCCACCTGATGGAAAGTGGTTACCGTCGCCTATGGACATTTGCAACAACAGAGGAGTCGCCTATACACGCCGGCTTTGAAGGAGAGCTCTTTTTGCGCCTTTTTTGAAGAACCCCATGTCATAGTGCACCGGGAATACCTCAGAAGGAAGCTCATTCCACATCTTGCAATTAGTATGCTCCTGACATGCGTGTTAGTAATAGTCGTAAGTGTTACACAGGTAGAAACTGCTGTCTATCTCTCATATTTCGTCGTCTATCGCCTCCTACGAAATCCACAGGAAGAAGCCACTCTTTTCGTACCATCCCCTGAGGTATTTCTGGAGCGTTATGTTATGGGGCTCTTCAAAAACGTACGAAAAGAGCTCTCCTTCGAAGCCGGCGATGCATTGGCAACTCCTCTGATGATGCAAATGTCCATAGGCGACGGTGACTACTTTCCATCAGGTAGCCCGCTGCCTTATCACTAGGTTTATTATATGACGTGTTCCCATGGATGCTGTTCAAGGTCCATACGGTACACGCATTTATCGCCTTATCCCCATCTAAATCGCAATATACGTGAAATAGATGACGTCCGTCCATTAGCAGACTTCACTTCCGTGGAGACACGTGGCGGTTTTAAAATATGTTAACTATTGCATGACATGAAATGGGGAGAATATTGCATGGGGATTCTACAGTAAAGCATAGCATAGTTTATATTTAAAAACACCGTAACTTTTTTTAATTTTAATGTAAACAGTCTGAAAAATACAGTAACGTATTGGCTAAATGACAATATTATTAAAAAAAATTTGCGTCAATATTATTTCTGATACTTTTTTACCAGTACAGATAAATATTGTGAACTGAACTTCATTAACTTGAATGGATACTTTGCTGCAGTGTAGTAATTTTAAAAAATCTTGCAAGTTTGAGTAAAAGTTTCATTTAACTTTAAAAATGTATAAAATCCAATGATTTGCTCAAGCCTACAACATTGTTAGACTTTCACCCATTATTATCTCTTTGCTTGGCACGGGTCACCTCTCAGAGTGAGCGTCGTAATCCATCGCGCTGGGCAAGTGCAAATTGTTTTTTTTTCTCAAGGGGGAAACCTTCAAAAGGTACCCAACGCCGTGGGAGCGACCCAGGGTTATGTGGGATTCTTACCACACTAAAACTCCCCCCGGTGGCCGTCCTCGGCGCTATAAAGAGGACTCCGGGATCTCGAAACGACCTCAACCGGAATCCTCTGAACGCATTGCCCCATCGGGCTTTTTTACGTTGTCAAACTGAAGTTTGATTTCAAGTTAGATAGATTTGGCAACCTCTTTTTGCGAAGCATTGCAATATTCGCAAAACATTCGCACCAATTCTTGTGAATGCGAATGCGATTGCAAAAATCTAAAAAAATGCGAATATTCCGTATGCGAATATTCATTACATCACTAGTACCTATATACAATTTTATTCGTTATTGCTTATGTTTATGCATAACACATACCAATGATGTTTAATACTAACGATCATTTTTCTAACAGCATGCGTTAGAAAAATCATTAAAAATTGTATTTAAGTACTTAGTATGAATAGAAACGGTGTTAAAAGATTTTTTTACAATACCACCGCTGAGTGGAAACAGAGATTGAAATCCGCAACAGGATTGGATTGAAACCCATCGGAGCGAGACACGCCATTATGGCGAACATTGTTATTGAAATGGCGCTGAAGGCATTCAATGGGAGCTACATTGTTACGTTTTTATCACTTTTGTACTACAAAAGATCTTTTTTATTACAAAACTGCATAATTTTTGCACTTAGATTATACATAACGTGCAGAATGCATAAATATACTACAAACTAAAAAATAAAAATATTTAATAAAATGATTGTAAAATGCATTTAGGAACTTAGTATGAATAGATTCAGTGTCAAGAAAAAAAGGTTATTTTACCTGCAATACCACCGATCAGTAGATACTGAGCGGGATTTAAATCCGCACCAGGATTGGATTGAAGCCCATCGTAAGTACCTAAATACATTTTACAATGATTTTATCATTGTAAAATGTATTTAGGCACTTAGTATGAATAGATTTAGTGTCAAGAAAAAAAAGTTAATTTTTCCTGCAATAACACCGATCAGTGGATACTGAGCGAGATTTAAATCCGCACCAGGATTGGATTGAAGCCCATCGGAGCGAGACACGCCATTATGGCGAACATTGTTATTGAAATGGCGCTGAAGGCATTCAATGGGAGCTACATTGTTACGTTTTTATCACTTTTGTACTACAAAAGATCTTTTTTATTACAAAACTACATAATTTTTGCACTTAGATTATACATAACGTGCAGAATGCATAAATATACTACAAACTAAAAATAAAAATATTTAATAAAATGATTGTAAAATGCATTTAGGTACTTAGTATGAATAGATTCATTCAAAGTGAACATTGTTACGTTATCAATTTTTGTATATTAAAAGATTATTTTTTATGTTAAAAGATATAAATTATTACATACCTAAACGAAATGATCCTATACACTTTATTAAAAACTAAAAAGCGTGAAAAATTTTACAACTAGAACAACAGTTAGAATAACACCATTTTAAAGAAATATATTATTTTGTATTAATTCCGCAAAACCCCTTAGTTACTATTCCAGCTACAAAGAGAATCATGAATTTAATTCAAAAAACAAAAATGTGTTTTAATCTCATCGGAATACCTTTTGAATCTGTTGTTAGGAAAAATCTTCATTCTTTTCATTTTCTATAATACTTACTGAGTGAAAAGTACGGCGGGATTGAAAGTCAACGGAGCGAGAGCCGCGCGGCGAGCATTGTGTTGAACTCGCCATAATGGCGAACATTGTTATTGAAATGGCGGAGTTATGAGGGCATTCAGTGACGGAAATGAGTTACCGTATTGTTACATTAAGGTTTTGTTGTCTTTTGAATAAACACAGCCTTTAGTCCTACTGTAATACTTGCGTAAAATCCTGCGAACTAGTTTAAACTGATAGAAATAAGGCACATTATATTTATTCCATGTATAACTACTAGAACCCATGACTGCGCTCGCGTGAACTATAATCCGCCCAGTAGATTTTCAAGATCCACTGCTGGACATCCACACCTCCCAGTTTTGTCAACAGACATAAGTATATTGTGTTACATGAATTATAAAAATATTGTTTATGTATAGTATTATAATATGATATATTTGTTAGTTTCTCTTTTGTATAGTATCATAGTTTTATCAATTGTTATTGTATTCGTTTCTATGGGCCTTTGTAGTCTGATATAAATAAATAAATAAAAAAAAATGTACGCTACAGCCAAATACTAAGTTTCATATATTTCATCAAAATTGGCATCATACTAACCTGCTAACCCATTTTTTCATAATAGTTTAATATCATAATAGTTTTTTATAACAGTTTTAGTTAAGTGTAAGTTTATTTCACCACGTATGTTTACATAAATAAAATGATAAAGTTTTCCTTTGTATCAATCTAGAAAAAGAAACAGAATAGTTCGAAGTTTACAATGAAGTAATCGTAATGAATGTTACGTAATAACTTTTCCTAAAATTTTACAGGAAATATGTTATAGACTAGCTAGCTAGACTCATCTACGGAACCTTTGAATACGCAAAACGAATAGGCAAATGTGTAGAGCGAAGAAAGGTAGTTTTTTCTGGAACCAAATTCTTTTGTTACGAACGGAACCTTTAGTAGTTGATTACGACTTTCACTCGTCGGGTTTTTTTGGGTTCTGTACCCAAATAATCATAAAGAAATTACTATTACTAAGACTTCCCTGTCCATCAGGCTGGTAAACATACACACTTTCTACACTCCAAGCCCTACAGTAGGATTTCCTGTGTCATCGGTGGTATGGACATACAAAAACGAATACACAAATACCCAGACCCAGAACAGAAATCTAAATTCATCGTTCAGATACCTGTCTGGCCGAGAGTCGAACCCAGAACCCACTGCGTGTCAGGCCGGCATGGTGATCGCCACGCGGGTCATCAACGTATGTGGTTGTATGGATTGAATCGTAAAACTTGATTTTCGTACAGAATATAGATAGTATAATTGCTAAAATGACAGATGTATTTATTTAAATAAAACTGTCTACTTCGTTCGGGCTCTCCTCTAAAACTTCTGTATAGATTTAGATTTTATTTTGTAACTTTAACAAAATAAATAAAAGTACATACCTGCTATGTTCATTTAATAAAAGTTATTAATACTTAAGCGCTTACGAGTTGAATCTAATTGGTTTTCAATATTGATTATTTGTTAACAAGTTTTGGCAATCCATTGCATTATCTATACTATCTATACTAATATTATAAAGCTGAAGAGTTTGTTTGTTTGTTTGAACGCGCTAATCTCAGGAACTACTGGTTCGAATTGAAAAGTTTTTTCTATGTTGAATGATTTAAAATTAAGCCTCTTCCTCTGATTCTCCCTTATATACACGTATTTTATGCAGTGTCTCAGAAATGATTTTTAGAAACTTCAGTCCGAACGATTTAAAATAGCGGCTGAGACTATGTATAGAAATTAATCCGCTTTTAAGCTAAATAAGGAAATTTATATTTGGGCATTTCATTAGAAAGAAAAAAATAATTTTGCTAAGGAATGTTATTACGACAAAGTTTCTATCTGCTAGTGCCCACTTAATGAGTCATTATACAGAAAAATCCTCATAAGTTAACTTTTATTTCAAATGAATACTTATTCTAAAGATAAAACTCATTTTTTAAAATAAATTGTATTTATTGTCATAATTGATTTAAATACAGGTATTTATCCCGTGGTCCAAAACAACGATAATCAGATCATTTCTAAATGTTTTTTTCTGATTGCATGAAAGATAGCAAATATACACACGCACGCCTTCTACACTCATAGCCCCACACTAGGATTTTATCCTGTGTCGTGGGTACCATGGACACACTCAAGACGAATACACAAACACCCAGACCCAGAACATGAATCTAAAATCATTCCGATACTTGGACGGGAATCGAACCCGGAACCCATTGCGCGTCAGACCGGTATGGTAACCGCTCTGCCACGCGGGTCGTCAAAGTTCAAAGTTTCTTCATTTAAAAAGCTTTTAAATGAATCAAATCGATTAATTAACAACAGAGAAATAAGTACCTTATTATTTTATATTTAAGTTATTTTATCAATATTATAAATGTCAAAGTTTAAAGAATGTGTGTGTTTGTAGGTCTTTTACGCAAAAACTACACGTAATAAGCCATGTGTGTGCCAATTTTCACCGAAATCCGAGCGGTAGTCCCGGAGAATGTATGATAATATTAATATGAGGATTAATTGAACAACTTAATAGTTATTGAAATTAGTTCCATTTGGTTTCAAGTAGTTAGTTTCTAGTTTAGTCTGTAGGTACTTAATTAGCTTCAGGTATTTACCTCGTATTTGGATACGACGTAATGTATATATCCTGTACCTATAGGTACAGGACATACAAGTAAAGCGGGTTGATTATTATTATTAATATTCTATGCGGCGACATTTCCGCCACTTTAATAATATTAATAATAATAATAATATTTATTTATATAATACTTATTTAATATTAATTTCATACTTATCACGTGTTAAATATTGTATCATTGTTGTATTCGGTAAGTTTTTTTATATGAGAATGAGGTGACAAACGTAAGCAGTCCATCATGCGTTGCTTCTAGAAGACTAAGATGGTCGCCCCGACCGAAATTTAAGCTGAAACGGACACGACAGAAATTCACACTTGACCTTTCCGCTTTACGAATAGGTGTGGCAGTGCCTCCCAAGTCGAGCTATACTCAACACTTTGAACCATAACCTACCTTACCTTTTTCTAGGTAAGGCAGGTTCACTTTTTCGAGGTTCTTAGTGCTTATAGGTTTTATACTTACACCGTTCTATATGAGAAATGTCTAGAGTGGCAGTGATCACTTAACATCACGAAAGCTGTATCGCACCTAATTTCCTGCATCTCTTACTAAAAACACTTTCCGCACTTTAATTTCATTTTTTTACGTTTCATTCCTTGATTCATCTAAAACTCCGTATAACTAGATATACTTAAAAGTTAACTTATTTATGTTTAAATAAGTAAACTTAAGCGGTAATTTTCGAAAATTTCTGTATAGCAATCTTAACGACGCTGCTAAGAATTTTCGGCACACTTTTGTTCAAATGTAAAGCGCACTACACCCAAAGCATGTTAATTAAAAAACTTGGTTAGGCATCCTACAAACGAGGCTACGATCTTTTCAGTGCAAACTCTCAAGTTTCCGCATAAACCTCCCATCTGCCATTAACCTAAAATCCTCCTCTTTTCTTAAAAATCCCTGCCACCCGCCAAATCCGAGCAAAACTTTTAGAATTTCCGTCCTTACACGGAATACCATCTGCATAGCAATCTTGGAAATGCATTTCCAAGTAGGCGTGGTTTAAATCAGCCAATGTGCAGTCAGGCGTTTTATAGTGCACCCATTTTCGGATGACCTACCCTGCTTCTTGGTTTCAACGTGAAATGGAATTTAGAGGAGACATTCAACGAATTTCCACGGGTCTCGTTGGCCTGGTTAGGTCGGAAGCTCCGCCTATCGGCACGCTTGGTTGGTCTCACCCTGTGTCAGAATGAGAGGAAAATACAAATTAGAATGAAATAAATGCCGCATTTCTTAAAGATAGTTGGCAGAGACGAACACTGTCGGTACATAAGGAGAATTCTAACAATGTGTTGGTATGTAGATGAGATGGTTATTTATGACTGAGTGGATCGCTCTTTACACAAATTAGTGTCACGCTAGAGATATATGTGAAAAGTTACACTGTTACGAGGAAAATTATTCCTAAACGTGGCACTTTAAAAATAGGAGCCAAGATATAGAACCTTCGATAACATTTCTCAGTATCTCATGAAACGATAACTTCAAATGTCCATAATCAAGGCTATATCTATAACATAACTATTACAATATTTTCATACATGTAATAGGTATATATGGGCCAAATTATCTTTACTTTTACTAAATATCCTACGTAATAAATGTTTTCATATATTATCGTCATCCATTTTAATCCTAAAATATGACTGATATTCTGTGAAAATCTTTTCCTCCGTAAATATCAACAAGTATTCATCCATCCATCAGCCCTTTGAGGTCCACTGCTGGACATAGGCCTCCCCTAAATGACGCCACTCCAACCGGTCCTGTGCCTTCTGAATCCAACGGTTTATTATTAATCAACAAGTATTAGATACCAATTCTTTGAAATAGATATTCATATGAAAATCTTATTATTGGTGACAAACATGTCACTCAAAGTAAAATTTTCTTTTTCAATAATGTCTCCGAGTGTTTTTTTTTATGATTCGACGTCAAAAGCGGCACACTTATTTCTTCCACATAACATAAGTGGTAAGTGCTGCTATGTTTTGTTCTGAGATATACAGATCCGAAGCGTTCCAACTTAGTTTGTTGTGTTGCAGACTAAGTAACTTTGGATAACCTCAAGTAAGACTTTTCCTATCGGAAGTTATTAGAAATGTAGGTAATCTAGCTACTTTTTTTTATTTGAATGAAGTAGCAAGCGAGCATGCAGTCCATCTGATGGTAAGTGGTCACTGCCGCACATGGACATCTGTAATCAACTTCATACTGAACATGGGTTCCATCTGAAGTCAATTAAAGATGCGTTGCCACTCCCGAGGACTATGATGGTCGCCTCATGTGAAAATGTGCCGGCAACCACACCCTTCTATCGAAACGCAAGAAATTCTTCATGCTAGAAATAGGTGTGGCGGTGGTACTTCCCCGGTCGAACTACATTGGTTCTACCACCTGTTAGACTAAGTATCTTTGGATAACCTCAAGTAAGACTTCTCTTATCGGGAGTTATTACAGATGTACTGTAGCTCCTTACCAACAGGTGGATTGCATGCCCGTTTGGTATTCCCATATTTAAAAAAAATCTTATATCAGTTGAAACACTTTCGAACATAGAAACTCATATTTACCGTAGTTATTTTTATATATTGAGTATTAATTAATAAACATTAATTATCTGTCACTTAATTTAATGATGTGAAAATTTCCACAAAGACATATACAGGCAACGCTTAATAAAAAGCCAGAAATAGGTCGTTTTTCATAGAACGTTGGTACATAACGAAGATCTTATCTTCGTGTGAAATAGGCTGAAAATCATTTTCTAAAAGGACTTGAAAAGAAGGAAAAAGAGGATGAAGGTTTTTTTAATATAAAACCTTAGCAATTAAATAATTGATAATTTATTAGCTCATTAAAAGTACAATTTTCTACATGTACATAACATGTTCGGCAGACCTTGCCTTTGATTCATACGCGGCCTCAAGAATGATCGGTGGGCAGATACCTGACCACCGATCTACCGAGACGATTATAATTATGGTACCTATATAATATACCATACTATCATTTTTCAGCCCTCTTTCTCCCATATCTGGACGATGGATTTCTTCTGAAATGACAGATGTCTTCACCACACAATGGTAAAATACGAATTAAAACACATCATGTACCATTGAGATGACGACCCGCGTGGCGGAGCGGTTACCATACTGGTCTGACGCGCAATGGGTCCCGGGTTCGATCCCCGGCCAGGCAGGTATCTGAATGATGAATTTAGATACCTGTTCTGGGTCTGGGTGTATTCGTCTTGTGTGTATCCATGTTACCCATGACACAGGAAAAAAACCTACAGTAGGGTTATGAGTAGAAAGCGTGTGAGATTATATTTGACGACCCCCTGGTGGAGTGCTCACCTTACCGGTCTACTATCCAATGGGTTCTGGGTTCCAGGCGTTCAAATTTTTGGATGATGATTAAATTTCTGTTCTATGTCTGGATGTTTGTGTTTTCATCTCTGTGTGTGTTCATGGCACACGTGCCACGTGGAAAACTCCTAGTGTGGGGCTATGAGTATAGACAGCATTAAGACATTCTTTTTTAGGACTCTAGGGCTATAAGGTAAAATTTAATACACATGTAATATCAGGAAATATAAACAATATATAGATTTTTCTAATCTTCACAGGTCACTGGTGTAAATAGCGAATTTCAAGCTAGTAGCTACGAGTAGGTTAATCTTTTTATATACATTGTATATTTCACACTTATAATATAAAGGTACATTGTATAGTTAATCCATAAAATAAAAACCGTACGTTTCTGAAACAGCACATAACTTAAGGAAATGTTCGAAGAAATACATCTTACGTTCTTTATAACGATCGTAAAAGGGGAAGTTGGGGTGAGTTGAACGGCGTGATTTGCATGCATGTGGGGTGGATACGGGCTGAATGAAATTCTAAACTATTTTAAGGAAAGAATTTTGGGTAGACCGTTATCGTATTGAAGTTGATTTTTGAATTTTCGTCCCATTTCTTGCTTTTCACTCGTAGCAGTGCAAAATCCGGTTTGTGTAGTTTGTTGATGCTGAAAAATATTTATTGGTAAATTATTGTCACTGTATGGTACTGTGTCACTGTTTTCAGGCACATCGGTAGAACCTAAGTGTTTTTTTTTATTAGTAATATAACAACTCCACGGACTGTTCGTCCGTGCCTTTTTTGTTTCTCATGTTATTACTTGTAAAAATATTAACTTCTCAGCTCCACTAATTTCTTCGCCGTCATCATCGCTGATGCACTGGTCGTGGCGACAAGCCGTGTTAAGTGTGCCTGGGATTTTGGTGGTGGGGTACGTAAGTGACGTACCCCACCACCAAAATCTCAGACGGAATGGGTTGACGACACATTTTAGTTTATAGGAACATGTAAAATATAACAAAAATATTTTTACACAAAATTATTGAAAATAATATGTATTCGTAAATATCCGTAATTAACCTTCACTACTAACCCTACTTACTGCCTATTAAGGAATGGGAACGCCTCACTATAAATGCCTACGCTAAATTATAAGTACAATACCCTTTTAACCAGAACAAAGAAGCGCAATTACTATAAAAAGTGGATTGCTGGAGAGTTTTATAGAAAATAATTACTTAGAAATTGTAATTACAAGTTATCCAAGGAAATAATTATAATAATGGATATGAAGTCATTGGTTATTTTTCTGTATAGGCAAAATCAACACCTTTTTTCCTTTCAACAGTATTAATGCCACTGTGTCTTGTTTTGAGATATAATAAGTAGGGCAGACTTTTTTGAAGGTGGTAGAACCAGTGAAGGTCGACCGGGGAAACGCCACACCTATTTCTAGTGTGAAGGATTTCTTGCGTTTTGATGGACCTGGTGGTTGCCAGCACACTTTTATATGAGATCCTCGGGAGTAGCAACACAACTGTGATTGACTTCAGATAGAACCTATGTTCTGTATGAAGTTGATTACAGATGTCCATGAGCGGCAGTGACCACTTACCATCAGGTGGACTGCATGCTCGTTTGCTACTTCAGTCAGATAAAAACAGACTATTCAAGGTGGAAAATAACAATCTGATACGACTTATTTTAATATAACTCCTATTTGAATTTCATTGTACGTATCTATGAGTAACAGTGGTCACTTATTATCAGGACTACATCCCAATAAAGCGATTCAATTAAAAATAATGCGTATGGTTTTTCATCATCTCATCATCTTATCATAATCTCATCATCATCATCATCTTCATTACATTATTTCCATATAAACAAACTATTAAAACTGTTGTTCCTCAGTGTCCTCAATTCAAATCTATGAGTAACAGTGGTCACATATTATCAGGGACAACATACCGATAAAGCGATTCAATTTAAAAAAATGCGTATTGTTTTTCATCATCTCATGATCTTATCATCATCTCATCATCATCATCTTTATTACATTATTTCCATTTAAACAATCGATTAAAACTGTTGTTCCTCAGTGTCCTCAATTCAAATCTCAGAATTTGTTTCTGCATAAGTTATACATAATATGATGCGTTATTCTAGATAATACTTAAGAATATAATTATGATTTTAGACTAGTATTATCGCGGAATTGATACATTATAATACTTAATGAAATATCGGCAAAAAGAATTCTATAAGAATTAATAAACTGCATATAGTGAGTACCCGTTAAGTATTATAATACTTAAGAAGTCAATGTGACCACATCTTTCTTATTATAATACTTTGCGGGCCAATGTTTCTTAGTTTTTATGACTCAAGTGAAATACGGTTATGGCCACAGTTGCCAACTCTCCCCTTGCTAGGGACGGACGTATGATATACCCTCTTAAATTGTAATATTTCGACTGTAGAACTGGGGAGCAAGGCAGTCTAATTCGTTGAAGTTCTATTGTCAAAAGTTCCAATTTGTTTTAAGATGATTTTATGTTCCACTAGTTAACCCGGCGAACTTCGTTCTGCCTTAAAGTCAAAAATCTAAAAATATCAGTGTTTCTCCACTATATCATATATGTATTATACATAAAAAACTTCATATTGAATCACTCTATCTATTAAAAAACTGAATTAAAATCTATAGCGTAATTTTAAAGACCCTAAGCATACGTAGTCAAGCATAAATTGAATCATAACTTCACAACCGCTTAAGGTTAAAGTTTTTCTATGTCAACGCTATTTATTAACTATATGCTTGGTGTGATAGCCTAATGGTTGAAACTTGCCCTCTCTATCGGGAGGTCCGAGATTCAAACCTAGGCACGCACCACTGATTTTTCTAAATTAAGTGCGTAATAGAAATTACTTATCACTGCTTTTCGGTGAAAAAAAACATCGTGACGAAACCTACACACCCGAGAGAAAAAAAAGTTCTCGGGGGTGTGTGAAGTCTACCAATCTTGGCCAGCGCGGTGGATTATGGCCTAAAACTCTCTCATCCTGAGAGAAGACCCGTGCCCAGCAGTGGGACAATAATAGGTTGGCACTGTAATTGCTTACAGGTACCAAGGTTAACAGTAATTGCACAACTTTGTCTTAATTACTTATAACCAAGTCTGATACTACCTACTTTACATGACTTACATCCATTAATTCCTTCAGGCTTCAACGATTGCACGATAGTTAAAAGAAATTGACTGTAGTAACGCTGGGTTTACAAATAGTAATAGAATATAAAAAGATCTTCAGAAAAGGTCAAAATTAGCCTGAACGGAAGAAGTCGCGGGTAAGACTAGTATTTTTTTATTTAATAATATAAATACAGTAACAAATGTTTCTTATTTTTACTTCTGTCAAACTGTTGGCCAGTTCTCGTGGTCTATTTTAATATAACATTTACAAAGTTTTATGCCTAAATTATTGATTAATAATAACAATATTTCCTATTATATATAATTTTATTTAAAGAGTGGTACAAGTTTGTGAAGCTGCTAATAACATGGAATTTGTTATTATGTAATTATTTTTATATACATGTATTTTTTATTTATGTTAATGCATTTATTAAATACTTATTATACAAAATTCTGTTATTTGATATTATTATTATTTTTATTGTTATTGATAAGTACGTGCATAAGTTTGTTATTGATATTTGTCTGTTGTGTGAATGACATCTATTTTATTATTTATATCATTTATATAAAATTACCTAATATTAACAGAATATAGCTATGTTTGCGAGGTATTACTCAGGATTAGATTATTAATAGCTGTTACAGGATCTATCCCAGCTGTCCGTCAGCGCACAAATCCAATCAGGAGAGGCCCGTACGATGTTTGTGTGTTGCTGCAATATGCCGAGTGCAGTGATGCAAACGGTAGGGTTGTCACCTGCAACGGTAAATATTAGTTGTAGCCTCAATATATGATTACTAAAATCGTTGTAGAAGAATTACTAAAATGAGTACTATAATTTGATAGCAGGTTATTTTACGATTTAAATACGCACTAAGAAATGTTTTATTGATATTTTACTCCTGAGGGATAACTTTTTAAAACACTCCTTGGAAATAGAATAAAAAAATTTCGCCTTAGGGGTAGAATAGAAAAATCTTCTAGCATAATAGCGGTTAAAATTATAATCTTCACAAATTCGCGTCAGTCTATATTATCTATTTAATTACCTTATATTATCAGAATATAGCTATGTTTGCAAGGTATTACCCGGGATTAGATTATTAACAGCTGTTACAGGATCTATCCCAGCTGTCCGTCAGCGCACAAATCCAATCAGGAGAGGCCCGTACGATGTTTGTGTGTTGCTGCAATATGCCGAGTGCAGTGATGCAAACGGTAGGGCTGCCACCTGCAACGGTAAATATTAGTTGTAGCCTCAATATATGATTAATAAAATCGTTGTATAAGAATTACTAAAACGACAACCATAAGTTGATTACATGTTATTTTACGATTTAAATACGCACTAAGAAATGTTTTCTTGAGATTATACTCCTAGGGGATAACTCTTTATAACACCTCTTGGAAATGGAATAACAAATTTCCCCTTAGGGGTAGAATATAAAAATCTTCTAGCATAATAGCGGTTAAAATTATAATCTTCACAAATTCGCGTCAGTAACTAGTCTATCTTATCTATTTAATTACCTTATATTATCAGAATATAGATATGTTTGCAAGGTATTACCCGGGATTAGATTATTAATAGCTGTTACAGGATCTATCCCAGCTGTCCGTCAGCGCACAAATCCAATCAGGAGAGGCCCGTACGATGTTTGTGTGTTGCTGCAATATGCCGAGTGCAGCGATGCAAACGGTAGGGTTGTCACCTGCAACGGTAAATATTGATTGTAGCCTCAATATATGATTATTAAAATCGTTGTATAAAAATTCATATGAATGTATAAAAACTAGGTTATTCCTGCGGCTTCGTATGCTTCAGACGGACCAGTGGTTTTTGTTTATTTAAATTAAAAAGACTAAACTTTATATTGTCAAAAGTAGCACGAATATTTCACAAATTCAAATAAATTGTAATAATTTTCAAGTTATTTTGAACGCACCCGCTAAAGGTAAAAAGAAGTTTAATTAGCTAAGCTGCATTTAAAAGCGAATGTGGGTATTTTGACAAAGTTTATCATGAAGGTATGTATTTGCCAAATGTAAGGTAGTGGGTGTAATGTGTTTTTTGTTGATTTTATGTATGTTTTATGCACTATTTGAAGAATATTAGCATTCCGTAATCCTTCTCTATATCAACTATAACCGTGCGTAATTTCACACATATCTTAAAAACAAATCGCAAGTTTTTGCTTCACGTATTAATACACACATATAGATAAAGTTAATAAAATCTGTTTTAAAAGAAGCAAAAACTAGCTTAACTCGAGCGCTTTTTATGTAAAGAAAGCTTTTTATCATTATGTAAATCAAAATATTCCATATAAAACACATGTTACTCTGTAATAATCAACCCTAAACTGCGAGCAGGCACCGTGCCGAAGTCATTAGCAGTAATGGCTGATCCGCTGCGCACCGAGCTTAGTGCGGTTGTCCGTATATACGTACCGCTGTATGTACGGGTATTGACGTATATTTATATTAGCAATCAATCTTTGTGGTGTAAAACTGAACGTAGGATTAAACTAGTCACCTCAGATCATAAGATTTAAATGAGAATTAAGGTTTACTTTAAAAATTCTGATTACGCACAGTAAATCCCAAATGTGTTGCTTAGAGTCAAATAATTCCTGATTTTGCCGAATTTAAACCGATATACGAGTACAAAGGTATATAGAACTTAATAACTTAAGAGGTACATTCTATATTAAGTATAAATTAAACTGATATAGTTGTGAATTCTCTAGAGCCAAACTAAGAAGATATCTACTTCTATACAGATTTCTTATAAGACTGTTTTAATCAATTATATGTAAAGTAAAAAAAAATGACAGAATAATTTCACTATAAATTATTTGTCGCTTATTTCTCTGTGTTTTGAACTTTCAATACACTTCTTCAAGTAGCTTATTTATGATTATAATCACAAACTTCTAATCCAGGCCTAGATATCACTGCCATAAAATAAGGCTTCAACAATAACGGTGACTATTACCTAACACCTCTACCGTAAACAAAGCAACGCCCCCAACATTTTTAAACGCTAATGTCAACGTCCTGACAAAGGCGTGATAGGCCTAACAGGCGTGAAGTTCCAAGCCCAGTGATCATGGCGTGTAATGTGGCCAGCGGACGGGAAACCTGCAGGAAGTCAGCACCCATCGATTTGGTTTGTTTTCACGAGCGCGCGAGGGTTAATTCTGGTGCCTTGTACTGGAGTTTGAAACACTTGTTTTTTTTTTAATTTAGATTTAATTTATTTAAACGTCATGAACAATAAATTAAATTAAAAACAAATATGAATTTCAACTAACCGAAATACACTCTATCATTTGAAGAAGCACAGTTACCTATAAAATAAATTAGTACATAATTACATAAAACGTTTTCTACACTCATAACGCAAATAGGATTTTTTCCTCTATCGTGGGTGCCATGGAGACACACAAAGACGAATACACAAATACCCAGACCCAGAACAAGAATATAAACTCATAATTCAGATTCTGACTGGGAATCTAATCCGGAACCACTGCGTTTCAGACTGGTATGGTAACCGCACCGCCACGCGGGTAGTCATAAAAGAATGCAAGACTATAATATAAATGTAAAAGTATAATAATATGTATAAAATCAAGCTTAAATAATATCTGTATAAACTTATCGTATATATTTTAAATAAAGAATTGCATCATTGCATCTAATTATAAAAGAAATTGTAATGTTTTTTTATGAAAATAAAGTTAAAGACATAAAATATTGTTTAAAATGATTATATATTTCTATAAATACATGAAAAAAATTGTACACATTATAAAATGTACACATATGAAAAACAAAAAAAAGCAACAAAATTATTTTAAAAATATGTTAATTAACTCATTCATATGTTAGTCAACTCTTAATTAGTTATGCAGTATAGTCCAAGTTTTTTGTCTAGTGATCTCATAGAATTCATATTCTACTACTACTACTAGTGTAGCTACTAGTGTAACTACTAGTGTAGTTCGTAGCAAGACAGGTAAATTGCATCGTAGCTCTACGCCTTAAGCAGAGTTAAATCTACTTATCATCGATACTTGGTAATTATATCTAATATATATAAAATTCTCGTGTCACAGTTTTGTTGCCATATTCCTCCGAAACGGCTTGACCGATTTTTACCAAATTTTATATGCTTATTCAGTAGGTCTGAGAATCGGCCAACATCTATTTTTCATACCCCTTAAGGGTTGTCAAACCTTTAAAATTAATTTTTATTTTTTATACGGCAAAACAACGTTTGTCGAGACGGCTAGTTTTTTCTATAGATTTAGCCTACCTGAGTTCGAATGAGTGCGTTGCTATCCCTAATGACTAATTTAGCACGCCCCAGCTTAGAGCTTAACACGTTCTCGGATACTATGACGTCACTGACTGATCACTTTGTGTCACTACAAAATTTCATACGTTTTCTTAAACTCATGACAGTAAAAAGTATTTTTTTTTATCTGATTGAAGCAGCAAACGAGCATGCAGTCCACCTGATGGTAAGTGCTCAGTGCTGCCCATGAACACCTGTAAGCAACTTCAAATAGAACATGGGTTCTATCTGAAGTCAATCACAGACGCGTTGCTACTCCCGAGAACTAGGATGGTCGCCTCATATAAAAGTGTGCTGGCAAACACACCTTTCCGTCGAAACTCAAGAAATGCTTCACGTTAGAAATAAATGTGGCGGTGTTACTTCCCCGGTCGAACTACACTGGTTCTATCACCTGTAGAACCAGTGAAGTTCTGTTCAGTTCAGAAGTAGTCCAGTTTAGTTAGTGTAAACATTTTCATGTGCCGTGACACTATAACATGCCCTTGCTTGTGTTAGTATAGAAAAAGGAACGCGTTGAGGCGTAGTGTATATATACGAATGAAAAGTTAACAAGCGATGTCGAAGGCGTACTGTTGTAATATTTTTTGCAAGATGTACGTCGACAGGCATTCTGTCCGTGAACGTGTTAATGGATAAGAGCCTATAATCATGTTATTAGGCAGAAATGCGTGAGGCGTTTCTACAATTAAGTATATTACTTCTAATGTGAGTGAACTGACTTTTAAAATACGACCGTTTATTCTTCATCATATCATCATACTTTTTCATACTATAATATTATAAAGGCGAAAGTTTGTGAGTGTGTATGTTTGTTAGTTTTTCACGTCTAAACGGCTAGAGCGATTTTTATAAAATTTGGTAGGGAGTTAGCTGACACTCTGGATTAACATAATTATAAGCTACATTTTACTGCGGGAAAATATCTTATTCTCACGAGACAATCGATACATCGATTTTTTAACGCGGGTGAAGCTGTGGATCTCAGCTAGTTAGTGAATAATAAACTATTTTATAAGTACACTACATCCAATTGAAATAACTTTAACATTCTAACATCGAAAAGTCAAATCAAATGTAATTAACCGGGCACATTCATGCTCGCAGTTATAATGGGGATGCACACTGGCGGAAAACGCACTGTTATTAATAAAGCAACCAACTCCAATCTTTGTCATAGCCTGGGACCGCCGGTGCGTATGCGACTTGCCAGCCCGATGCATATGTGAATCTCTCTAATGGAACATAGACGTAACTCCATAATAAATACAAAGTAATTTCAACCGTAAAGTCATTACACACAGTTGAAATTTCAGTACTATGTAAGTTGATATAGGTAGGGCGTACAAAGCATGTTTTGCTCCTGTGCTTGACAATAATGCATGGTTGAGCTAATGTTTGCTTTGTATCAAGCTACACTAGCTATGTTGACCGCGGTACGCTCGAGGCGTGAATGTATAATTTGAAACGCAGAGAATAGCCAATTAGGGAGATTCATGCATTTTGTATGGGATTAAGATTGGTAATTTCGTGGGCAGCGTGTTTTAGTTGACTAATTTGAATAATATATTAAGTTTTACAGATATCTGGAGTGTTTAAGGAAAATTCTTTAAACTAATTTTAAGTTTTTAACTAGGTAGAGCAGTGATAGCCTTATGGTTGAAATTTGCCCTCTCAATCGGGAGGTCCGAGGTTTAAACCCAAGCACGCACCACTAATTTATATGCGTATTAGAAATTAATTATCACTGCTTTTCGGTGTAGGAAAACATCGTGAGGAAACCTACACACTTGAGAGTTCTTTAAAAAAAGTGTTCTCGGAGGTGTGTGAATTCCACCAATTCACATTTGGCCAGCGCGGTGGACAATGGCCTAATATCTCTCTCATTCTGAATGATAACCCGTGCCCAGCAGTGGGACAATAATGGGTTGACGAGGAACTAGGTAATATATGTTCGACTGGGGAACGATTTTTATGCGTGAAGCTTTTTCTGAATTTTAAAGAAAGTGTGCCGGCAACCACACCATTCCATCGAAACACAAGAAATGCTTCATGCTAGAAAAAGGTGTGGCGGTGGTACTTCCCCGGGCGAACTACACTGGTTCTACCACCTTCAAGCTATCATCTAAGCTTCCAAGAATGACAATGTCTTTGTGGTCGGCTTCAGATAGAACCTCTTTTCTGTATGGTTATTCATGGACGCCTATAATTACTATGATTACCTTGTATTCGATGGACTGCATGCTCGTTTACGACATCAATCCTATAAAAAATAACAACACGCGTGGCTAAGCGGCCACCAAACAAATCTGACACGCAGTGGGTTCTGGGTTCGATTCCCGGCCAGACAGGTATCTGAGTGATCAATTTAGATTTCTGTTCTGGGTCTGGGTGTTTATAAGAACCTAAGGAAGATAATATTTTCTAATCAAAAGCTGACACACACAATGCTTTCAGTTATAAACAGGGCTCTCTTTTACTGAACTGTAAGGCAAGATACTGGAGCTAACTTTCATTACCATGTAAAAAAAAACATGATTGTAATAATATCAAAATAATGAATATAAATGAGAAAAAAAGACAAACCCGCTGAGTTTCTTGCCGGATCTTCTCAGTTGAGGTCGTATTCCGATCCGGTGGTAGTGTAAGAAAAAAAATGTAACTGACAGTTTCTAAGTGCCCCCGCAGGCCTATACAAAATAAAGACATTTCATTTCAAACATATGCATTCCATTATTTTAATTAAAATATACTTTCACTGTTTAACTATGACAACACAACGTTCTTTGTTTCCTCTATATTCAAAATGAAATGTGCACAACTACAGCTTACATAAGTTGTAATTTTATGGTTAAGTCATCTATATTTTAATACGTGAAGCAAAAACTTGTGATCCGTTTTTAAGATACTTGCCACAGACGTCGGAGTATTAAATTACGCAAGGTTATAGTTGATGTAGAGAACGATTATGCAATGCTAATATTTTTTTCAAATAATGCGTAAAATATTCATAAAATCAACTAAAAACACATTGCACACACTATCTTGCATTTGACCTAAACACATACATAATAAACGAAATAGAACATTCAATGTCTTACTACGAAAACACATAACGTCAAAAATGACAGATGTATTTGTCAAAATACCCCCCATTGCTTTTAAATGCAGCTTAGTAATGTAAACTTATTTTTTACTTAATCTGGTGTGTTCAAAATAATTTGAAAATTATTACAGTATATTTGAATTTGAGAAATATTTGTGTTACTTTGGACAATAAGAAGTTTAGTTTTTTAATTTAAATTACGGTCGTTTTGATGACAAATAATCGTGAAATAACCTAAATAGACTCAACTAAGTATTTAAATATACAGATTATTATTAAACCTATATACAAATTCTTAAATGAGTATGGCTTATTATTTTTTTGATGATGAAAAATGAGAATGAATTTATTTGTAATTTTATAGACATACCTATTATAGAACATTTTTTTTATTAACAATATTTTAAATATGGTAGAACCAGTGTAATTCGACCGGGGAAGTACCACCGCCACACCTAATCCTAGCGTGAAGCAGTTTTTGCGTTTCGATGGAAGGGTGTGGGTGCCGGCACATTTTTTATGAGGCGACAATCATAGTCCTCGGAAGTAGCAGCGCATCTGTGATTGACTTCTGATAGAACCCATGCTTTGCATGATTCTATTTGCAGTTGCTTACAGATGTCCATGGTTGGCAGTGACCACTTCCCATCAAGTGGACTGTATGCTCGTTTGCTACTTCGATCAAATAAAAAAATACAATAGCAAAGAATAGGCATGTCGTCAACCCATTACTGTCCCACTGCTGGGTACGGGTCTTTTCTCAGAATGAGAGAGTTTAGGCCATAGTCCACCGCGCTGGCCAAGTGCGGATTGGTGGACTTCACACACCTCCGAGAACTATTTTTTTTTAAAGAACTCTCGGGTGTGTAGGTTTCCTCACGATTGATACACACTCAGTGATAATTAATGTATAATACGCACATAAATCAGTGGTGCGTGCCTGGGTTTGAACCTCGGACCTCCCGATCGAGAGGGCAAGTTTTAACCATTAGGCTGCTCTCATAAGAATAGGCATAAACCTAAATTACTCGAGTGAAACATAGTTTAAGCTAGAATATAATAATGTTCTGAGAAAACCAGTAGAAAACATGAATTTATTCGTACTAAATTTGGAATTTCGAAGTCTGAATATGGCGAAATTTCGAGCGAGTCTTAGTACAGAAAGCCATCCCATTACCACCAGAAGCTTACCCCTTCCCCCAGACGTCTGTAAAAGCCTGCACACGTATGGTCAACACAATGGGTCCTCTTGTGAACGCACAACACCATAAAATACGTGTCCTGTGGTCAACAGATTGGATGTAGACTCAAAAACGATAGACATGGCATAGCAAATTTAAATATTTTTGCTGTATGCATGATACGAATTGTATATTACATTACATTTTTATCCATTATATGTAACTAGCCGTACCCGCGGTTTCACCCGCGTAAAAAAGATACCTAATATGTGGATGATCTAGGAAATTTAAAGTTTTCATTCACATTGACCTACTCTTCCCATTTTGCTCCTGTGGCTTTTAAAAACATATAACAATTTTTATTGCACTTCATCGTATACGACGGCGCATGCGGCATATACTTCGGGTGGATCAATAATATTTTGCTCTAAAATATATCTAACCAATATATATAATTGTATAGCCTAAAGCCTTCCTCAATAAACGGTCTATTCAACACAAAAATATTTTTTCAATTCGAAACAGTAGTTCCTGAGATTAGCGCGTTCAAACAAACAAACTCTTCAGATTTATAATATTAGTATAGATAATCATTAACTGACATGCTACTAAAACACAAAATTCGCTATTACAAGGCGATATTTATTTCCCAGGTGTTAAAACAATATTATAAGCTGACATAAGAACTGAAATAAAAATATAATAACGTTTACCAAGAGTCATTGATAGAAATATCTATATATACACTGACATTTATATGGCAATGCTAAAAATAAATTCCAATTAGAGATAGGAATTTTGAGTGAGACACCTCGCACAGCAAAGCCTGCACTTCAATAGACGGATAACATTACAAAAGACTTTTTAATCTCTTAATTACCTTTAACAATTCCTATAAAAAGAGTGTTTGGTGATTACCTAAACCTAATGCTCTACAGAGGGTATTCTATACGACACATACAAGAATGCACCGCCAACTAACGAACCTTGTAATACACAGTGTTTTATTTTGTAGGATGTATTATTTTTATCTGACTGAAGTAGCAAACGATCATGTAGTCCACCTGATGGTAAGTGGTTACTGCCGCCCATGGAAATCTGTAATCAACTACATACAGAACATGGTTTCATCTGAAGTCAATCACAGATGCGTTGCCACTCCCGAGGACTCTGATGGTCGCCTCATGTGAAAGTGCTGGCAACCCCACCCGTCTATCGAAACGCAAGAAATGCTTCACGCTAGAAATAGGTTTGGCGGTGGTACTTCCCCGGTCGAACTACACTGGTACCACCTTTTAGTAGCATTTTCATTACTGAGCAAAATTCGAGCTAACTCCCTAGAATTCTACCAACTTTAAACATAACACATGTACCATCCAAACATTCCTAGCTCTATCCAAAAGCAGCAGTGATTCATTGGGCAGCCGGCGCACGTCGGTGGCGCAGACGTTGCCTTGAATGAGCCGCATGGAATAGTGAATATATGTTTTATATTCTACGGTATATACGATGCCTTATGCAAGTTTCGGCTGTAGGGCGTGCAATTTACCCACTGAATTGGATGTGAGTTTTCTACTGCCGTTTTCCTGGAGTTTTCGAGTATCCTAATATGTTGATTGGTTAATTATGTGAGTAGTTTTTCGTTACAGGTTGGTGTAAATTAAAAAGCATGAGGTACGGTGGTGAGGAAATCAGGTGTTTTGACTTAAGTTTGAAGGGAATCTGAGGTTAGTGTTTACTTATTATTTTTGAGGAATAAGTATTGAGTTTTGCGTAGAGCTCACCAAGTTATGTGAATATTAATAATCACCTTGGTAAGAGTGACTATTTTGAGATGAAAAGGAAACAAGGAATCGGACACTAGTAGGATGATAATAATCTATATTGTATCAACCTACTAGATATTATTAAATACGTACGATCTGCACAATTATTTATTAATACAGCGAAAATCATCTAATATTGGAAAAAATATTTAAAGATGAAGGATATTATCATTCAAAAAATCACAAACATCAAGCCTCGCACATAATGAATCTAGACAATATATGTACTAGACGCTAATCACTCATTAGATTTCCATAAACAAAGCTCAAACTGACCTACACCAACACAACCTAGTATTTTACACCCTTCAACATTTTCATGTACAGAGCCCAGGGATCGGCAACCTGCACCTCGCGAGACGCAGCTGTTTGGGTTTGAACATGCGACTTTTCAGTTCCGCAAATCTATATATTAATAAGTGAAACAACTTGATTGGAGATCCGTTTTTAAGAAAATTACCGCTAACAGAGTACTATGAAATTTGGCTCGGTGAATGTTTATACAGAGAAGGACTCCAAGATATTAATATAGCTTTTAATAATACATAAAACATACATAAAATTAATTAAAAACACATTTCATACACTTCCATACATTTGACTCAAACACAAATATAATAAAAGAAATAAAACGTTCAATGTCTAACTATTTATAGACATAATGTCAAAAATCTCAGACTTCTTCAGATTATCTATTTAAAAAAATACATTTAAAACCGTTGAATTATCATGCATAACAATCGCTACCAATAATTTTGCTTAGTCAGTTGTTCGATGTTGTATTAGTACAATCGTACAAGTTATTGTAACAATGAGTAATAAATTACGTTTATAAATAAAATTACGCAAATAATACGAGGTACTATTTATTGTTGGCAAAAAATTGTGGCTCTTTAAAAGTTTGAAATTTTGTATTTCTTTTTTGACTCGTCCGACTCAATTTACCAGGTGGTAGAACCAGTGTAGTTCCACCAGAGAAAACCCCCGCCACACCTATTTCTAGCGTAAAGCAGTTTTTACTTTTCGGTGGAAAGTTGTGGTTGCCGATTCACTTTTATATAAGGTGACCATCTCAGTCTTCGGAAGTAGCAACACATCTGTGACTCACTGCAGATAGAGGCCATGTTCTGTATAAAGTTACTCCATTAGCGGCAGTGGCCACTTACCATCCGGACTGCATGCTCGTTTGCTATCTCAATGTAATAAAACAATGTTGCCGACCCCTGACATGGCCATTGAAATCTCTGAGCAATATTGAGTTTTCTTATAGAGTTATATACATTTTATCTTAATTTAGCAAAGAAAATAATCTCAATGCATTAAAAGGCTACTGCAAAATTTCAATTTTAAATAAGTAGTTCTTTGTGCCATATTTATATAAGTTTGATTTTCTGTAATTCTCCGCGTACAAAAACATATAAATAAATAAAATAAAAGAATGTTGCCTACCCCTGACATAGCCATTACAGCTACGTACGGGCAGCCATGATTTTCACGCTTCCTGACTCAAGCGTGGGGTAAATTTTTATGCACAAGATTTTTATTCGCGCAACACTGGAACATTTTTAAAAGCAGGTTATATGTACATGTTGGGGGAAAATTGTTTTGCGAAATTCGAATTTTCGCTAGTGGTTTCGTTAATAGTTGGTCAAGATTTAATTTTTAAAACTCGCTGGATTTTATGAGTGTGCGTAGGTTTTCCTGTTAATAATTGCTAAGTTCTGTTAGTTCTGGCTTTATAGTAGCTTAAAAATTAAAGAGTCCTATCGGATATTTTTAAATTGCGGATAAGGCCTCTGACAAGGATTAGAAACAAACATTTTTATGGTCCCTTAAAGTATTTTTTAAGCACTGAATCAAGCATGAAATTAAACCACAAGCGATCGCCTTTTCGATACGTAAGAAGTGATTAGTATATTGCTTTACTCGTAAATGGCTCGAATTCAATTCTGATTATAGCAGACATATTTTTTTTCGTCTATTTACACCTGCGTAATTCACGGGATTACACGACTTATTTTTAACATTAGCCTTGTTAAAATAGTTACTTCTTACATCATGTCCCGCGTGGCGGTGCGATTACCATACCGGACTGGCGTGCAGCGAGTCCTGGGTTCGATTCCGGCCAGATAGGTATCTGAATGATGCCTTTAGATTCTTGTTCTGGGTCTGATTGTTTGAGTATTTGTCTTTATGTGTGTCCATGGCACCCATGACACAGGAGAAAATCCTACTTTGCTATGAGTGTTGACAGCGTTGTTCTTAAAACACAATCCACCGGATTTCGTGACACACTCTTAACATATACGAAATTTTGGCCTATACATCCATCCCTACAAAATTCGTAGGGTATGTATAAAATATGAAATCCCCCAGAACATTATCCGCTAGTAATTCATCTGACAGGCCTCAACATTATGTTAATGCGACGCACGTGAGTTTCTGGCGGACGGCCAAATAATTTCAGTTTTCATGCCTCAATCGATACCGACGCATTTGTGTACGATTTAAACCGTTTTTTGCAATTACTTTTTCTTACTTAGTTATCTATATATTAATACGTGAAGCAAAAACTTGTGATTAGTTTTTAAATACTTGCCACAGGTGGATGAGTATGAAATTACGCTCGGTTTTTGATGTAGAGAAGGATTGCGCAATGCTAATATTTTTTTCAAATAATGCATAAAACATACATAAAAACAACTAAAACACATTACACTCATTACCCTACATTTGACACAAACATAATACACGAAATAGAACATTCAATGTCTTACTATGGAAACAAATAACGTCAAAAATATCAGATATCAGATGTCTTTGTCAAAATACCCGCCATTGATTTTAAATTCAGCTTAGTTAATAAACCTCTTTTTACCTTTAACCCACCTGGGTTCAAAATAACTTGAAAATTATTACAATTTATTTAAATTAGAGAAATATTGGTCGTACTTTGGAGAATATGAAGTTTAGTTTTTTAATTTAAATTACGGTCGAATTTCGTCGGTTGCGACGGGTGACTAGTTTATAGAATTGGTTGAGTAAATCTTAATAGTTTTATTTATAATATTGTGTTGCTCTGAAACGTTTGGATATGATAAAAACGGATATGAAAAAAATACACACGGATCCACAGCTGTGCAATGGACTCCTTTAATGATAAGAAGAGTTCGGACCGTCGTCCGTCTCAAAACATGTCTGCAGCAAAGTTCACGAAAGTGAAATATTCTTACACTTCGTGCAAGAACCACAAAATTAAGGCGTTTTTTTTGGATTCTGCAAAATTAATGACACTAATTTATTCATATTCATATTCATTTATTTGCTTTAAATGTGGTACAATTAGGTTGGCACATGTTGTAACAATTTTCTCACATTTAGCTTTAATAAAGCATGAAAAATATTGATTCGTTCATTCCATAGTCAATTAATTTGATATAATATCTAAATAAGCTAATAAAGGTAGGTAGCAATTTATAATTTGCTTAAGTACAAGCGTTATGTATATCACTTATTAAAACTTAAATCAAAATCCAGAAACTGTTAATACGTTATATATCATTACCTAATATACATATGTATATAAGTAAATCCTTAATGTAATGAACATAGTTTCACCGCATTACGGTACACGTGTTTCTTACTTAAAGGAAACATTTTGGCTCACGATCACAACGTTATTAATTGCAGTTAAATGAAAGGTTAACTTACACGTAAAATTAACGCTTTGAAATGTACTTCCTTAAAATCAATTTAATAGTGAATCCCTTTGTTCTTTGATGTTTAAATTAATGAAAAAAATAAATACTAAGTTTTATGTTAGCACCCAAATTGGCGGACTTTCATACAAACTTTACTCCCCTATGGAGCAAATTTTCAATAATCCTTTCTTAGTGTTCACCTTCAGTACCTATATGGCAACACATGGTAGCTGTACATTAATATGTCAGTAGTTAAGTCTGTTTCCTTTTTATATACGAGTACAGATGTAATGTTTACTGGGCGGTAAAAGGATTTTTTCCTATGTCGTGAGTACCATGGACACACACAAACGAAAACACACCCATACCCAGAACATGTATCTAAACTCATCATTCAAATACCTGTATGGCCGGGAATCGAACCCGGGACCCATTGCGCGTCAGACCGGTATAGTAACTGCTCCGCCACGCGGATCGTCATACATGTACATGTTTTAACCTCACTCGTAATTAAGGTTTAAACCACGTTTATGTTGTGTAACTCGTCCTCAAAACAGTGAAACTAGCAAATATTGGCAAGCGGAGGGCAAATTATGAGCGAGACATCTTTGATCACACTTGCAAGTCAAATTGGCGGTCGCGGTTTACGCGAACAATCCGACATCTTGAACTAAAATCTTGTCGATATTAGTTGTATGTTCTCGAAATATTTTGTGTTATATAATGGTTAAATAGTTAGCATGAAAAAGTAATAACATGTTGTTCCTAATTTTTCTCTTTACATTGACAAATTATCTTTTGTTTTTAAAGGCTTTGTGCTGAAAGTAGGTATAGCATCGCCCGAAGGACGATTTTACGTAGTCGTAGTAGACGTAGTCAACTTCGCAACAGACTACTTTGCATACGATGGCGGAAATTATAAATATAACTATGTTATTCTATCACCACGTACGTACAGACGTACCACTATTTATTATGTGTTATTCTATCGTCAAGCAATTCTACACTTCATTCAAGAAATTATTGTAAATTGAAAGAGAATATAGAATATTATGATATTCATTGTCGAATAGAATCAAACATAAATTAGAATCATTAAATAAATTGTATCCCTTATATACCTACTCGAATACTAAAAGATAGATCGCAAAATTGTATAAATAAATTGTTATTTTTTGAAATAGTAGAAAAGAATAAAATACAATTCTATGATACAAACATTATGTAATGCATGAGTCAAAACTGGGTATCCTTAATTGAATTTTAACCCTAGAAAAAATTATATTTTTCTAGGGTTAAAGGGCTAGTTTGTTAGTATGGAATTATTTCCATACTAACAAACTAATATTTATATGACGAATATTTCAAACTACCTAATATTTCAAATATCATTCAATATTAATAATATTCCAAACTACAATTTTTCAATAGATAATTCGCTCTCATATTCACACTCCACCACACATTTCCTCATTTGCGAAATACGTTCAGAGCACACGATCGTGCATTTGACGCGCTAACGACGTGCTTTGACTCACGCATCGATGACTACAAAATGGCTGACGTTTGACTATTCCGGGAATAGACAGCTTTCAGATGCTAGATGATTGTTACGCTAAGATAGATTTCATATGATTTTCAGGGTATCGTAGGGTGCATTCTAAAGATATATATCATATGATTTTCTTGAAGGCATAACGTGTTATTAGGTGAAGACATTTTTAAAATCAGGTATCCAAAGGTTATGTAATAAATTATAATGACCTTTTTTAACTTTTTGCGGCGGTCCAAATTAATATCGTGTGTTGAAGAAATAATCTACGTCCTCATTATTCTTAAATACTGAAAAAAAATCAGTTTACTAACTAGCATAACTAAATTTTAATTTCCCAACGAAAGAGCCAATAACGCAAATCAACGATACATACATACGTACATTATCTAACGCACGAGCCAAAAATGAGTATCGCTCTGATTTCATACGTTCCGACAATCATAACATATTAGTAATATGCTACTTAAGTGATAAGGCCGCCTATTGTACCTTAAAATATATATATATGTCATATTTGTTATATGAATTTTTATGGTGTACAATAAAGAGTTTTTGTATTGTATTGTATTGTAATATTCCAAACTACAATTTTTCAATAGATAATTCGCTCCCATATTCACACTCCACCACACATTTCCTCATTTGCGAAATACGTTCAGAGCACACGATCGTGCATTTGACGCGCTAACGACGTGCTTTGACTCACGCACCGATGACTACAAAATGGCTGACGTTTGACTATTCCGGGAAAAGACAGCTTTCAGATGCTAGATGATTGCTACGCTTAGATAGATTTCATATGATTTTCTTGAAGGCATAACGTGTTATTAGGTGAAGACATTTTTAAAATCAGGTATCCAAAAGTTATGTAATAAATTATAATGACCTTTTTAAACTTTTTGCGGCGGTCCAAATTAATATCGTGTGTTGAAGAAATAATCTATGTCCGCATTATTCTTAAATACTGAAAAAAAAAACAGTTTACTAACTAGCATAACTAAATTTTAATTTCCCAACGAAAGTGCCAATAACGCAAATCAACGATACATACATACGTACATTATCTAACGCACGAGCCAAAAATGAGTATCGCTCTGATTTCATACGTTCCAACAATCATACCATATTAATAATATTCCAAACTACAATTTTTCAATAGATAATTCGCTCCCATATTCACACTCCACCACACATTTCCTCATTTGCGAAATACGTTCAGAGCACACGATCGTGCATTTGACGCGCTAACGACGTGCTTTGACTCACGCACCGATGACTACAAAATGGCTGACGTTTGACTATTCCGGGAATAGACAGCTTTCAGATGCTAGATGATTGCTACGCTAAGATAAATTTCATATGATTTTCTATAAGGCATGGGGTGTATTTTACTAGCTAAAGTAAATATTACCACCCTACCTTAATTTTATTTTCATATCTATTAACTCCGAACTCTAAGGTTGTCTGAAAGAAATCGCTGCTTGGCGATAAGACCGCTTTTTGTATTTTAATATTGTAATCTCATTGTATTATTACATTTTTGTTTGGGTACAATAAAGTATATTATTATTATTATTGAAATCAGGCATCCAAATGTAATGTGATAAATTATGATGATTATTATTCTTGTAGCGGCGTTTCAAATTAATATCATTAATTGAAGAAATAATATTTATCCTCTATATCCTTGCATACTGTAAAAATAGACCTCTAAATTGCAAAATTGCATTCCATCCATCCATCAGTCATTTGATGTCCACTGCTGGACATAGGCCTCCCCTGAATGGCGCCACTCCAACCGGTCCTTTGCCCTCTGAATCCAACGGTTTCCCGCTGTCTTCTTCAGGTCATCGGTCCACCTAGTAGGGGGGCGACCTGTACTCCTTTTGCCTAAACATGGTCACCACTCGAGGAACTTTCTTCCCCATCGGTCATCGGTCCTACGAGTGATGTGGCTGACCCATTGCCACTTCAGCCTGCTAATTTTGAGAGCTATGTCGGTAACCTTCGTTCGTCTACGGATTTCATCGTTGCGAATCATGTCTCGTAGCGAAATTCCGAGCATAGCCCTCTCCATAGCACGCTGAGCGACTCTGAGCCTTCGAATGAGGCCTTTAGTGAAGGACCACATTTCGGCGCCATAGGTCATCACTGGCAACACACATTGCTCGAACAATTCAGAAATTGCATTACTTAATCTTAATAATCTAACGAAAGTTTTAATGAACTGAAAAGCTATTTTTCGGGACTATTCCGGGAATAGTCAGCTTTCAGATGCTAGATGATTGTTACGCTAAGATGGATTTAATGATTCTTAGGGAGACAAGTTTTTACTTTGGAGGTGGAAGCTTTTGAACTTTGACTTTGGAGGCTTTTTATCAGCTTTTTGTCCATCTGACGTGAAATTAGTTTATATTAATGGTATTTAATATTTATTGGGTAGTCACGCTAATTCATCGAGGAGCATTGTAACGTAAGAAATAAATGACCCAAGTTTTGTTGTGTGTTGACATGTTCTGTTGTTGTCTTTTTAAGTAAATTCTCAAATATAACTTGAAACCTTTCAAAATTATTGTTATTAGATACCGGGTATTATTTGAATATAACTATTATATAAATTAGCAATGAAGTCTTTTGGGAAAACTAATTCTTAGAAAGTAATAAGAAAATAACATGTCTCGCATTCTAAGGTGTCACTTGATATTGCTTAATTTAACCTAAACTTTGGGTGGTAGTTTTTTCAAGAGATATGATAGTTTACAATAGGTTTCAAGTTCAATTATTTTTATAGTAGTCAGTTGATCGTGCCCCATGACGCAGTCTATTTGTTATCTTTTATATCTATATATAGCTTTTATACCTATATAATTAAAAAAGAAAATAATACTAATATTTAAAATCTTATGTAAATAAACATTCTAAAAAAGATGATACCGTACTCTCACTCTGAAATAAATCGCTTTAACTTTTACTTTTTGGCTTTAGCATTTAAATTAAGTCAATCCATGGGTATGAATGTTTATCCATCCATCCATCCATCAGCCTTTGAAAGTCCACTGCTGGACATAGGCATCTCCTAGTCTGCGCCACTTCGACCGGTCCTGAGCCATCTGAATCCAGCGGTTACCCGCCATCCTCTTCAGGTCATCAGTCCACCTGGTCGAGGGGCGGCCTGCACTCCTTTTGCCCAGACGTGGTCTCCATTCGAGGACTCTACCCCATCGGTTTGTTTATACATGATGTTTATACTTCAGTATTAATATGTCTACGAACCCCAGAAAGGCTTGCGAAGAGCTGTAGATTACCATCGAAAACATGACGACACATTTACAACTATCTTTAAGGATCCAAACCAAAGACCATACTCATGTAGTGATTTAAACTAGACTGAAATCGAGATCAACGAACGATGGGCGGGGCAGGCAAATCGCCGGCTGCAGTCAACGACAAGACATTTGCCAGCAATGATTTATGGAGCTCTGTTATCGACACGCAGCACCCTTCTCTTGGTAAACCGAACAGAGTTGTGGAGACGAACTATTTTAAATATATTTTTATTCAAAATTGTTCAATATTTATTTATTAAAACACCATTACATCTATCATTACAGGTTGCCTTAATGCGACAGAGTGGCCTTACAACTAACGTAAACAATTAGTAATAATTAGTAATATAACATAAATATAAGGATAAATTATTATTATTTGTTATTTAAATCACTATGAATGCAGACAGATGGTAAGACTTACGTCAAAGTTCAGAACACAATCATTATTAAACGAATATTAATACATTTTAATAAAAGCTTATTATATGACATATTACTTGAAATTACAGTCAGATGCAACATTTTTTATTTATTTGTATTATATTTACATGATCCGGGTGACGCGGCGTTCGTCATATCAAAGTAACCCAAAATTGGTTCGATTTAATTTAATTTACTGTTCTGGCTTTGAGTGTATATGAATTTATGATTTTGTGTGTCATCATACCCACGAAACACAAGAAAAAACTGGTGTATGGTTACGAGGGTAGACAGCGTTTTTATATACAAAGTATGTATTAAGTATATTTATAACCACCCTTAAAACTTTATTGAAGAAACATGTAATAATGTTTCATAATCTAATACCTATCTATTTCTACTCAAGGTCTAATACCTAGTATATTAATTTTGATCATTGAACATTTTTATAACTAACACCTCTCCACGCCTCTTATGTGCGAGGCCTAAATCGCGAGTCCGGCAGTGCGTAAGGGCAGCCCGCCCCCGATTTTTTGTAAGATTTTCCGCGCGACTGCGCCCGCGCCGCTCTGCGACTGATTAATCGACTATTGATTGGAGCCGACGGATAGGGCACTGGAAACTACACTAGTTTTACATATATATTGTGTTGGTAAGCGTGATAGGGGAAATGGGAAATTTTGTAATTTTTTTTTTGATATAAAGTTTTAAAAATAGCACACGTATTGTTGAGATTTTAAGCAAAACGAGAAATTTTATTCCTTTTATTTGAAACTGTGGATTTGTTTGAAAATTTTAAATGATAGGTGAATATAATGATAAATGGTTTTTTTACTTAAACATTTCGAAATAATACATTGTTTTAGCATAGAAAATTTCTTAAAAGGAATCCCATACTACGAAACTCCTACTATTTCTGTAACCTAACAAATGAATATAAAACCCAATCGAGAGTAAACACTCTAAGTAATAAAACCTGCGTGTCTTTACATCAAATATCCATCCATCCATCAGCCATTGAAAGTCCACTGCTGGACATAGACCTCTCCTATTCTGCGCCACTTCGATCGGTCCTGAGCCATCTGAATCCAGCGATTACTCGCCGTATTCTTCTGGTCATCAGTCCACATCAAATAAATTTGCAGGAAATACGGATAATAATAATATGAAATTATAATAGAAAAGTGTGTCTTTTTATTTTTTTTACCTGTATGTGTGATCGAAATAGCATCAAACCAAAACTACTAAATTCAATTTAATAGATTTAACTAAATTTTATACTTAATACTTACATTTTATTTATATTTCCTTAAAATCTTTCTCATTTGTCTATTGTTATTACAATTTAAAAATATGTTATCCATACTAATATTATAAAGAGGAAAACTTAGTATGTTTGTACGTTTGTTATGAATTAACTTAAAAACTATTTAACTGATTTTAAAAATTCTTTCACCATTGGAATGCCACATTATTCCTGAATATGATAGGCTATTTTTATTACTAGAATACATAAGGAGTCCTTGCTAAAACTTCAGTTACTTAGTCTGCGCGAACGAAGTCACGAGGAATCTGATCGTCTCTTATTTATATAAGATAATATATATAACTAGCTGTCCCGACAAACGTTGTTTTATAAATAAAAAAAAATGTTAAGGGTGGACAACCCTTAAGGGGTATGAAAAATAGATGTTGGCCGATTCTCAGACCTACTGAATAAGCATTTGGTAAAAATCGGTCAAGTCGTTTCGGAGGAGTATGGCAACAAAAACTGTGACACGAGAATTTTATATATTAGATTATATATATAAGTTATATAAGATAATTAATAATATATATAATTTATATACACGAGTAAAATCTTGAAGCATATCTGTCAAACGTAAATTATATTGGATTGCTTCTAAGGTCAGTCATCTATAAGTTTATATGCTAAGAATTCAGCTTGAAATAAACATAGCTCCGTTCACAGTTAACACATAAATCAGACACAGTACCTAAAGGGAATTAAAACCCACCTCCAATTCCAAAACTAGGTTCTTACGATATCTTCCAATCTCACCGCCCGATTCCTTTCGGCTGACGGCCCCAAATAATTTAATATGTTACAGAGTGACGTCACGCGTGTAGGTATGTCTGTCTGCGCCACGCGAGCACCGTAAATCGTCACGCCCTGTTGGTTCGTTTAATTAATTCTCAAATAACAGAATTCGCAACATATTTTGTAGCAGACCTATGATATTGAAAATCTGGGCGGATTCAATATATCAAAATTATTTCACGCGTCAGGTTGTCTGGCGATCCTGTGTCAATTAGCAGATGGTTAATGAAAATGTAAATTTCTTTTTCTGGACTTTTTAATATTTTAATTGAATATTACAGCCCTTAGTTTTTCCAGATCTCAAGCGATTGATTAAGTTATACTATGGGCTTGGTCGGAAATTGGATGGGTGACCTCTAGAGGCAAGAATTTATGTACGCTTCCGTAGGAGTAGCAGCATAGTTTAGTACGCTTCGGGTTTTCCTCGGGTGTGACGAGAGAAGGAAAGAGCTTCCCTCTCTGAAATCCTGAAGACATCTGTAATCAAGTCCATACAGAACATGGGTTCCATCTGAAGTCAATCACAGATGCGTTGCTACTCCCGAGGACTACGATGATCACCTCATGTGAAAGTGTGCCGGCAACCACACCCTTCTATCGAAACGCAAGAACTGCTTCACGCTAGAAATAGGTGTGGCGGTGGTACTTCCCCGGTCGAACTACACCGGTTCTACCACGTTTGTGATAATATATAATGTAAGGGAGTTTACGGATACCATTAGCCCTTATAAGATTAATATGTGAGTAAAAGGGTGAGGATACCTATTTAGATATAAAGGACTTCTACGTAGAGCCGACTGTTAATATTGTCAACCCATTATTGTCCGAGAGAAGACACGTGCTCAACAGTAGGACAAAAATGTGTTGACGACGACGTGATCATCAACTCATTGTCCCACTGCTGGGCACGGGTCTTCTCTCGGAATGAGAGAGTTTTACGTCATAGCCCACCGCGCTGGCCAAGTGCAAATTGGTGGACTTCACACACCTCCGAGAACGTTTTTTTTTTAAACTCTCGGGTGTGTAGGTTTCATCACGATGTTTTCCTTTACCGAAAAGCAGTGATAATTAATTTCTAATACGCACATAAATCAGTGGTGCGTGCTGGAGTTTGAACCTCGGACCTCTCGATTGAGTTTCAACCATTAGGCTATCACTGCACTACTACGGCGATTGTTCAGCTGTAATTAAAAACCTCGTTTTATATGGAGTTGGTTACAGAAAACTATGGTCATTGGTGGCGCTAACCATTATGTAGTCTATATTAATTTGTAACTTCAGTCCTATCAAACCATAGATGACTGCAAGTCACCTTTGTAAGGGATTGTCTATAATTCCAATATTATACAGCCAAAATTTCTGCATTAACATACGGAGGTTTATCAAATTAAGGGCCTGGCTAAGAGGTCTCGGCGCCCTTATCCCTCAATTTACAAGGTATTCGGTTAAAAGGGAACATCAATTTGCGCTGAGGACCTCGCCCAAATTGTCTTATATTGGACATTTCGAGCTCCGATCCAATTATGTGTGTTTGTGCCTTTATTAGGCCATTTGCGGTAAATTATCTGGATAGGTTTTTTAGTAAAACTTAATTTGGAAGAATAAACAAAATTGGGATGTCTGTCTATAATAGTTATACCAATGATATGAATAGAAATAGCCTCCGTTTAATTCAAAATCAACAATGTTATTAAATCTCCCCATGTATGATCCCACAGCCTAGCTGTCTTTGGTATCAAGATTTTAGAATATGAACGGTTAAAACCACATTCAGAATATCATGAAGAACTATATGATAATTCAGAAGTTTCATCGTTTTATAATAAACAGTCAAAGATATGATTAATTTCTTAAATTTAATTCATTCAAAACGTTTAAAAATTGAAATACGATTATATACAGTAGCGTATGGACTACTTATTTTAAGAAGTGTTTTAACAAGAACTCCTAACAACAAATAAATTATCATCACGGTGTTTTTCAACCTAACATCACATATCTAGATTCAAGCTTTTCCTGTACCTGAGTAGGTTTGAAGCGATAACATATATCAACATATATGCCCAAAAGAAAAGTAATAATATATATAATAAGTTATTAAAGAACATAACGTTAAAACTAATTAAAGTCAAACATTTTATCCACTCTTTATATCTGTAAAGTATTAGACTCCAAAGCGAAATTGCTACGAACGATGTAGGGCAAATGTAAAGCGAAAGCCCTATTTTCAAATGAGAAAGATATCTTCCATTTTATAGTTATTTTTTACACTCATTACTATGGCGCTTTTCCGTTTTTTTGCCTCTTTCCGGTGAAAGATATAAAAAATGAAGATGAACGGCGAGGTGCAGAGTAAATACGGGGTCAGATAGAGATTGGTAATATTATACCAATATCGATTATAGGAAATCATTTACCTTATATAATGCTATGCGCCCTATGAATAGCGTGAACAAAATGAAGGAAATCGTTAAAAATATAAAGCTGGCGTGAAAGAGTAAAAAATATGATAAAATAAAAAGTCATTTTAGAAATTATCTTAAATTATTAGTAATAAATAATATATTATTAATTATTTGTAAGCCGTTTAATCGAAAACTACATTGAATAAAAATACATTAAAAAAATATATATTTGACATACAATTCTAGACCTGACTTAACACAGCCAATTACCATGGTGAACTACGCTAGCACATGGCGTATTTTAAACGCGCAGATGACGCGCTGGTAACGCACGTCTACGCGCGTCGAGATTTGAACGCAGCCTTGTAACCTGAGCACACGGGGAGATCGTAAAACGTGTGTTTACTGCGCGTATACGCCTAGATATAGCAATACAGATTTACATTTATAAATGTGTTGAATGTCATCGCATCAAACGAGATCCGAACGCGATTCACACGCGCGTTTCTATCGCGTTTTACGCGCGTTCGAATCTGTAAAAACGCAAAAATCAGCATCGTCTACGCGTTTAAAGTACGCTATGTGCTGGGGGCCTAATCGAAGCGGGTGGAGCGTGAATGGTGAAGCAAGCAGTCGTCATCGTCACAAAATTCGCACTTGGTCAGGGCGGTGGTATATGGCCTAAAACTCTCTCATTCCGAGAGAAGACACGTGTTCAACAGTAGGACAAAAATGTGTTGACGACGACGTGATCATCAACTCATTGTCCCACTGCTGGGCACGCGTCTTCTCTCAGAATGAAAAAGTTTTAGGCCATAGTCTACCGCGCTGGTCACGTGCGAATTGATAGATTTCACACACCTTTGAGAACATTTTTTTAAGAACTCTCAAGTGCAAAGGTTTCCTCACAACGGCTTCCTGCTCCGTAAAGCAGTGATAATTAGCTTCTCAAACGCTTATAATACGTCAATTTGAACTTCGGGGTAAATATTTTTATGGGACATACGGAATAGTAAAATCGAACTGTAACGTTGTTAAAAGTATAATTGTAACGTTGTTAAAAGTATAATGTCACCAATTAAGTTATGAGTTCAAAATGCTTTATAACTTTCTAACTTCATCAGAATGACTGCAGTTTTACTCATGGGAGTTTGATAATTTTAGTTAAACATTAGAAAATAGCAATAACAGAAAAGGTTGACTTTTGAAAAACAGACAATAGCAGAGCAGTGACAGTCGGTCGCTTTTCAGTTGAGACTTTAAAATCACTATAAAAATCATAAATCGCTATCACCCTTACAACAGACACATACCACTGTTGTATACGTACATAGTCTTAAAATTCCGTAAGTCAAGCAATACCTTGTCGATACAATCCAGCCACATCACTACGACCGGCCGCAGACCGCATGGGCCGATGGACACGAAAAGTCGCTCTCGCAAATATATTAGAATATACATTACCCCGTGACTCCGGCGAAATGAATAGACCTGCCTGGCGTCCATTGCCGTATATCTATTTGATCTACTTTTATTTGTACCTTCATGGCCATGCAAATTGAATACGTAAGCCACCTTTGTCTTGGAGGATTTATTTTGCAAACGGATTTTTGGGGCACGCGGTATTTGTTCGGCTTGTACAAAATGTGTAGTTTCTATTTTATCGTGATATAGTTAAACTATTTTTTGCCTTTGATATCACTAGGAGCTGTAAATGTAAAAATATTGCTCTCTATATTAGAAAAAAAGTTTTTAGATTTTTAGGGTCAAGTAACCAAAATGAAAAAGGCAAATGTGTTACTAAGCCTCAGTCCATCTGACATAAAGCTCTATCTTTTAAATCATAGCAGGTTTGTTGGGGACGGCAAATCTGTTTGTTTATTTTATATAGCTACTATTTTTATTCAGCAAAGTATTTACATTTGGTGAACCATTTTTCGTGGTCGTCCATGTTGTAGAGATACAGGTGTTAAAAACTGTCTTGATTCACCCTAACAGTGTAGACGAATTCAACGTCGGCCTCGAGCGGTAAGAACCCACACACTTTAAATAATTTAAATATCCCACAGTATATAAAACACAGTGATGGCTGACCCATGTCCCATAGCGAGGGGTCAGCGAGGGGTCCGACGCTCAATAGGTTCCAGGTTCGACCCCGGCCAGACAGGTTTCTGAACGATGAATTTAGATTCCTGTTCTGGGTCTGGGTGTTTTAGTATAAAGCGGACATGGACCACCTAACTCTAAAACGATATGTGTGTATCCACGGCACACAGGACACTGGTAAAAATCCTGATAGGAAGCGTTATCACTCAATCCCGTGCACTCCTATAATTTTTGAATTACTTTCAAGCATTTGGTCTGATTTTGAGTAGGCGCAGCCATTTATGAACTAATGCCAATGATTGTTTGGACTCTACATTAATTTAAAGATCACCTTGCTTGCTATGTTACGTAAATAGATTTAAAATCTTGTATCTACATAAATACTTGAAAAAATCAACACCCCTCATCGTAAGCTTAGTATGAGTTTATTATCTTTCCTCAAAACAATAATTGTTTACGTTTTTGTCCATCATTTTAAAATTATTTGTAAGTTATGGCTAAAAACGCGTGCTATGCATGTTTTAATATATCAGCTTAAACAAAAACAATTGTTTTGAGAAAACGTAATATAATTCTTATTGTTTTTATAGACTTTTTTATAATTGACAAGTAAAATGCAAACCTTTTTGTGACATTCAAACGTTGCAATAGACTTTTAAATGCGTTTTAAGCACCGAAACACTTTTTACCAACAAATTTTGCACTATACATATTTTTATTTCTATTTTTTTTAAAACAACTGTCAAACCCGTCAAGGAAACCAATCCGAACTGATGCTGCCCTTCTTCAACCGTCCTTTATATAGGCGAGTTGGTGTCAGTCGGGCTGAAACTTGCAGTGAAGCTGAAACTAGCAGTCGAGCTGAAATCTTTGCGTCACTGCGCCAGAGTTGTGCCTACGATTATTTTGTTTACGTTATGTACGAAAAGTTTACCAAGATTTACTTATGAACATTTTATATAGAAGTAAATAAGGAGTGCTTTTCATCCGTTGAAATAAAAGTAAGGACGCAATAACGAATGAACTACCTACTATTTTATTTCATTGTATGTCATATGTATTATGTACGTTATATTTTTAAGATTCTTCGTTTATATAGTGGCAAACAAAAATAACAAATGCATAAATTGCTACTGATCTTATATATATATATATATATATATATATATATATAAGATCAGTAGCAATATATATATATATATATATGCGTGGCGGAGCGGTTACCATACCTGTCTGATGCGCAATGGGTCCCGGGTTCAATTCCCGGTGAGACAGGTAACTAAATGATAAGTTTAGATTCATGTTCTAGGTCAGGGTATTTGTGTATTCGTCTTGTGTGTGTCCATGGTACCCACGACACAGGACAAAATCCTAGTGCGGGGCTATGAGTGTAGAAAACGTAAAGCGTATGCCGTATCCGTACATATATTCGAATTTAATTGTAAGTAGGAAGTGATAGCATTAAGATCTAGAAACGCCACAGAAGAAAATTTATCGAAAGTGGTAGCCCCCCCGATAAATTTTCTCCTGTGGCATGGATGCCCTTGCCACAAACATACAACCAGACCCAAGAAAGCAAATCTGCATTCATCATTCAGATATGTCTTGCCAGGGATCAAACTTGAAACCTACTGCGCATCAGATCGCTACGACAAACCATTTAAATATTTTAGATATAAAAGCAAATGTATCGTTTTTTAAAAGGCAGTAAAGTATCCTTTCCTAGTGTTTATTGTTTTGTTTTGTTTAGCAAATTTTCTTCCGCCTTTCTAATATTAGAGTAACTTCGCGAAACTTTGTTAATTTAATTTCAAGAAGCCTACTTCCGGTTTCCGGTTCCGCCTGACGTAAGCCCATCATAACTTCAACGTTGCATGGTGGAATTGTTTTATGGGTTTTTGTGAGAAAACTTGTTTAAGTGTTCATGTACTATACCAGTACGGAATGTAAGTATCATAGATTTTTTTTTTTAAATGAAATGTCTTTATTTTGCATAGGCCTACGGAGGCACTTACAACTTATCAGTTACATATATATTTTTAATAACTTGCCAAACAGGGCTCTCTTTTACTGAACTGTAAGGCAAGATACTGGAGCTAACTTTCAATACCATGTAAAAATAAAACATATGATTGTAATTATATTAAAAAAATGGATAAAAATAAGAAAAAAGACAAACCAGCTGAGTTCCTTGCCGGATCGTCTCTTTTTTTTTTCTTAATGTGATTCAAAGTGTCAAAAATTTGGCTTAAATTTTTTTTTTTCGTTGTATACACTGTGATATGTATTGATAATAGAGCGAAATTATGTTCTACAATGTCCACCAATCCGCACTTGGCCAGCGCGGTGGACTATGGCCTAAAACTCTCTCATTCTGAGAGAAGACCCGTGCCCAGCAGTGGGACAATAATGGGTTGTACCCACATGTTCTACAATATAAGAGAACGTATCAATATCTACGAAAGACACAAGTCTTTCGCTTTCACCGCCGCCGCAAAATGATCAGTGTACCCTTACGCAAAGCAGTCGTCGAAAAATTTTTCAAGACTACTATCGGAATAGCATCAACCCACTACTGACTATGACTATTGACCAAATCCCCGTTACGGATGGGGGGCGGGACATGTCCAAAGTGGTGATCAAATGTATAATGGTTGGATAGATTACATTATAGTCTGCGCGAATGAAGTCGCGTCGGTTCTGCTAGCCTTTCATATAGTCTGAAATTTTATAATATGCTTAACGACTAAGTTTGATCTTAATAAATGATTTAAACTTATTAATTGACAGATTTCTGATTTCAGTTGGAAGTTTATTGTATATTACTAGCTTATTTCCGCGTCGTTTCCCGCGTTGGTTATGACTACCTCGGCATTAAGTATATCTTAATCTAGGTCTTAACATTGTGGCAAATTACAGCGAAATCCGACCAGTAGTTCTTGCGTCCGATGTAAGAAACAAACTTACATTCCTCTTTTTTATATTAATAATATAATAAGTGATCCATGCTCAACAATAAAATGAAACTGCTATTTTATTTACAACCCAAATGTAGATTTTTTAACATTATTATTTATTAAATGTCAACTTGATGTTGGACCATATTCTTTTAGAATATGGAGAGATAGTTTGGAACCCCATCACATCCGATAATGGATTATATTTTTGACACAAATTTGCACAAATGATCAGAATGCAACCTGTATTTTTTACCTTTTTGCCATAACCTTTTTTTATTTGATTGAAGTACAGGCGAGCAATTTGATTGAAATAGCAAACAAGCATGCAGTCCACCTGATGGTAAGTGGTCACTGCCGCCCATGGGCATCTGTAAGCAACTTCATATAGAACATGGGTTCTATCTGAACGCAATGACAGACGCGTTAGAACTCCCGAGTACTATGATGGTCGCCTTATATAAAAGTGTACCAGTAGCTTCTTTTTTTTTGTTTTCGAGGGGGAACCTTCCAAAGGTACCCGACGCCGTGGGAGCGAACGCAGGGTTATGTGGAATTTTTACCGCACTAACCTCCCCCGCCCCCCCCCCGGTGGCCGTCCTTGGCGCTGAAAAGGAGGACTCCGGGATCTCGAAACGACTTCAACCGGAATCCTCCGAGCGCGCTGCCCCATCGGGCTCCTCCCAGATGGGCGGCTGGGCCCACCGCTCCGTCTAGTCTTTACGACGGTATGCGACCACACATACCGCCGTCCTTCCCGGGATTGCCTGACCGAACGGTTCGAGCTCCCACTCTAGCCGTCTGCAACCGTGGAAGCCCCTTTTAGTCGCCGCCTTTTAGGCAGGGGATACCATAGCCCTATTCTGACCCCGAGGCTACAGGGACGTACCAGTAGCTACTAGATATTTCAGTAATCGCAACTATGATTACAAGTATTACAAGTCTCAAACCATACGAAAATTTCCCAAATGCACATAAACATAATTTAAATAGCCGTATATAAATCGCTTATATCCCCATCCTCAGTTACGAAGTTGTCAAGCCAACCAAGTCAAAACAGCTGGCAGGGTGTAACCACCCATGTAATCTCTCCTCGCTTGTGCAGCGCCAAAAGGACTTAAGTTATGCCTAAACTACTTCCTAATACTTATAGTTAGGTTTGCAAACTTGCGTTGATGTTAAGTTTGTCGTTTTCAAAGTCTTAGGTAATTAGATGAAGATTTTGAAGCGCAGTGCCATGCAACTTGTATATAACATAAAATTTGAAGTTAAATTCAGTTGAGTAACTATTAGTTGTATAGTATACTCCCAACCACGATTCCATAGACACTTCACCATGTAAGCCTTGTGTTATAAATATGGTTAGTTTTTTTTTTATCTGATTGAAGCAACAAACGAGCATGCAGTCCACCTGATAGTAAGTGGTCACTGCCGCCCATGACATCTGTAAGAAAAAAATAGAACATGTGTTCTATCTGAAGTCAATCACAGATGCGTTGCTACTCCCGAGGACTATGGTTGTCTCATATAAAAGGTTAGTGTTATTTTATGTATGACAGTTTTATCCGATCTTAATTTTTACTATCGATCCGAATAGAGTGGGGTTCCACCTATATGTCTCTCTCATACGCATTAAGTAATGTGTTAGAATCTAAACTAATTAAGTAAAGTGGTAGAATTAGTGTAGTTGTATCGGGGAAATACCATCGCAACTCTTATTTCTAGCGTGAAGCAAGTCTTGCGTTTCGATGAAATGGTGTGATCACCACCCATTTATATGAGGCGACCATCTTAGTCCTCGGGAGGATCAATCCATGTAGCATCATAAAGGTCATATAAAAAGTTTCCACCAATAATTTCTATTATTCATTTACACTTCAGTTCCGCTTCTAGGTCTTAAAACAAAGGTGTTTCAAATACCTCTTTCATTTGCTTATCTATCTAACCTCTAAGCCACGCCTCCGAGAATGCGCAGAGTGGAGACGCAGTGACTAAAGATTTATCGACATTTTGTTTTGTTTTATTACTTAAGTGTTGATACACACACGTACGTATATAATCAAAATATTTTGAAATTTATCTATCCGCTTTTTGGAGCCCACTTCTGGACAAAGGCTTCCCTAATTAAACCTATAATCTTTGAAATAAAGACGCCGTTGTCCATCTCAATGGCGACGCCATACATTTGTGTGTTATCTTACATAAAATTGTTATTACAGCTGATGAAAACAATTATGCAATTCTAAAAAAGGGGTTTATAGAAAGTTCTTTACAAATTTCAACGTCACATACTACAACATCGTGCGGTTGTCGGTTCACTTTCAAGCGACCATCTTAGCCCTCCGGAGACGCAACGCATCTATGATTGACTTAAAAAAAAACCTTTGTTGTGTATGAAGTTGCTTCCTGATTAACTGACTTTCTCATAGGCAGCAGTCAACATACCTATCTACTTTCAGATAGACTAAATTTCTTTTACTACATTAATTTCATTAAAAAATAATAAGAAATTCTTAGAGAAAAAGACTAAGTCAATGTGAAAACAAAAGATTTGATAGAAATATTTATTTCCAAATACAATAAGTAAACGTCAAAAGCAGAACACAATTTTAGATGTCATTCTATTCTAATTTTGAATTTGACTGATGTGCCTTTAACGATTTTTCTGGTGGTTGCTTATCGTCGCAGATTAAATTTTCACCTTCAGCTAACTGAAAAAATCCATTACTTCCGCCAGATGTCACTGAAATCAAATGTCGCTGGAATAAAAGTGGGATGGAGAGAATAGTTTAATGTCGAAGACAGATTTAAGTGTTGTTCTATTTTTCAATATGTAATTTGGTTTGAAATTGTAACATTTTTTGTAGTTTTGTTGTATGTATGTTATACTACACGATTATAATAACTTATATGAAACATGTAGACTGAAGGCATGTAGAATGGAATTAATTATTTAGAACAACAAATAAAAAAAAAAATCTGTTGACAAATATCCAAAAGGCTGATGGATATACGATCACATTTTTCTATCACTATGATTAAAATATATTGCATACTTCGGACTTTGTAGTGTACTTATTAGGAAAAAAATGTCTTAACAAATTTTATAACAAAATATTTTTACCTTTATTTTACATTTCAAAATAACAAAACCTAATGCCCTTTCCATGTCTTTTATTGTTCTATAGGCGTATCACTGAAACACAAAGTTTTTTTAATCCATCCATACAGACAGACAGACATTAATCAACGTCGATCACGAGCAGGCATCGGCAAAAAAACGATTATCAGGGAACATCGATGTAAGGGTCCTTAGAACCCGATTGTTTTTATAGATTTGATGAGGTTGGGATTTGGTTTTAGTGTTGGGATTGATTAATATATTTGCATGTAAATTGCTGTATCATGATATATTTTAGCATATATCTTTAAAACAGTCGTTAATTCGTCATATTACTTATGTATGCTTATGATATATACATAGTCAGATGGGGGAGTTATGAAACGCTTTCTACACTCATAGCCCAACAGTAGGATTTCCTCCTGTGTCGTGGGTGCCATGGTGTGTCCATGGCACCCATAAAGACGAATACACAAACACCCAGACCCAGAACAAGAATCTAAACTCATCATTAAGATACTTGTCTTGCCGGGAATCGAACCTGGGAACCACTGCGTGTCACACCGGTATGGTAACCGCTGCAATAGCGGGGCAAATATAAGGTATTTTAGTAGGTTTATGTCCCTTAAAATACTAGTGCTGCAATTTCTGATATTTGCTCGGCATTTTGTCGAAGTACGCCCTGAGAAATTTGATTGATAGTTTGATGGATAATGAGAGAATAAAACGTTATTCGTCTAGTGATGTCAGTATTGCTTGATATGCAAATTAATTACCTAACTTTCAATCGTAGGTCATCTTGGAAATAAATGTAAGTTTTTTAAAGTATTTAGGTTAGTGTCATAAAATTGAGTGAAATTTATTAATTTAAGTTCATATTTTTGCTCAATAAGTACAAGATATTGTTTTCAAAGACTCATGGATCTAAAGTCTACCGCAAACGGCACAAAGATGTAACCCTCCCCAAGAGCTGCATATTTGCGCCGCTTAGTAGATTCGGCCGTTTCTGCCGCACCACATGCTATATAGAGAAAAAAGATTAAGCTAAGTTTCTCGCCGAATCTTCTCAGTTGAGGTTGTGTCTCGATCTGTTCGTAAAAAAAAATATTGCAAGGGACTATTATTAAGCACCGCCGTCTCCCTATACAGAACAAAGACATTTTATTTTATAGCAGGTTGCCCATGTTATTGAATTAGACTTCATCATTGGTCACATGACTACATAATCATAAAAAATTAAAAAATAAATTCTTGATATATGTTTTCAACTGAGAATATTTATGTATCTTAACCAGTAACAAATACGTATATATTGTCTAATATGTTGTGTCTATCTATTAGCCTTTGAAAGTCCACTGCTGGACATAGACCTCCCGTAATCTGCGCCACTTCGATCGGTCCTGAGCCATCTGAATCCAGCGATTACCCGCCGTCTTCTTCAGGTCATCAGTCCAAGTTGCCAGGGGGCGGCCTCTGGCCCCCTCCAACATGTTGTGTAACAATTCTTAAATTGACGTTAAGTTAATACTTTAATAGGAAAATCTGAAACAACAACTACACACGGTTTCTTGATTTCTTCTCATTAACTTCCACTAAACCTTTCAGAATTTGCAAAACAAACCCGTAATAATATAACGAAATTAACATTTCATTTCGTATCGCGGGGCACGTTATAACGAATATGAAATTTCCAATCTAAAATTCTAATTACCAAGCGGTGGTAGAATAAAACGGAAGCTGGAGTTAAATCAACAAAATAAGAGACAACAAACTTTGCATATTCCGCTATTAATAATTAGGAATCCTTTATAGCGAGACAAATGCGATTTATTCCGATTTTCGAAGTGAGAAACTTTGGGTTGTGGAGGGCTGTGGTATTGGCACGATGAGATGCGGGTTCGATTCCGATTAAAATGGGAATAAGTGATGAAAATTAATACATAATATTTTTAAACATTAGACAAGCTATGAATAATAAAGTTTATTTTTTTAAAGATTGCCTTGTAAACTACAAAATATGATATCTGTAATAAGTTATCGGGATTTGATTTGAGCGGGGAAGTGAATACAACATATTTATTAACAGATCATATTTCAAAGCCAACGTACCTTATCATAATGTAAATAATATTTAAAATTAAATCATATAAACATTGTTCCTAAAAAATATTCCAATGTACATTAAACATCTTCATACCAGCAGTACAGCCATCCATTAGAACAAGAACATCTCCATAAAAGCAAAAATAAACTTTCCAATATTCTTACAAAAATAATACAAAACCACAAGAGCAATTTTCCACGAGTGAAGCTACACAGCTACGGCGTAGACGCTACGGCGTAGCGACTTACGTATTCGGAATTTCTCGGTCGAGAACACAAGCCCCGCGACTTCTCGACGTTGCACGCTCCGGTGCGTACGCGCAGTGTATAGATCGCATTATAAGATTTGCTAAAGGATTCTCTGAGAAATTCTCTAACGACATTAAATTTGGAGAATTATTTCACAAAGGCTTTAGTTTGGTGTTAAGACTCCATTGTCTGGTAATGGTTTGAGGTGACTTAATTTTTATTCTGATCTCGAATGAATTTGAATTTCGTGGTCAAGCATGGTCGAAAAATTGCACTTATTTAGGGTAGTTTATTTAAAAGTACCCTATAGGTTTTTCTTATCATTTAAAATTCTTAATTTCACAATTAATAATATAGTCAAATAACTCGTCTCATAATTAAAGCATAATAATTTGACGACCCGCGTGGCGGAGCGGTTACCATACAGGTCTGACGCGCAATGGGTCCTGGGTTCGATTCCCGGTCAGACAGGTATCTGAATGATAGGTTTAGATACATGTTCTGGATCTGGGTGTTTGTGTATTCGTCTTGTGTCTGTCCATAGTACCCACGACATTGGAGAATATCCTAGCAAGGACCTATGAGTGTCAAAGTTTTTTTTAAAATATACACGTTAATGCAATAAGTTTCCCAAAATATTTACTATAATTTTTAGTGTCAAAAAACAATACAGTGTAACTAAGCTTATGTTAAATATGTATGTACATTTACAGAGTATATTTTATTTTTTAATACTAAAAAGTCTACGGTTATAAAAAGGCACCTATCGTCTATAAATTGAAGCGCTTGTATTGTTCTGAAACAGTGAAGTATTTCCGTAGTTCCAGAACATTCTTCGACAGTCCATGAAACTATCTGGCAGCGAGTGCGATGCGACGAGCGTGTTAAAGAGTTAAGAACTGTACCAGACTGACATGCGCTTGCCACTTTGCGCGTGCTAAGAATATTTTATTAGAGGTAACATGGAGCTGTTATTACCGTTTTCAGATATTTTTATTGTTTTACAGTATGTCATCAAATTTAAAATAAATAGTCCGTAATAAAATGTACGGTGAAATCCGTAGACGAACAAAGCTTACCGACATAGCTCTCAAAATCAGCAAGCTGAAGTGGCAGTGGGCCGGCCACATCGCTCTAAGGACCGATAATTGATGGGGAAGAAAGGTCCTCGAATGGCGACCACATTTAGGCAAAAGAAGTACAGGTCGCCCCCCTACCAGGTGGACCGATGACCTGAAGAAGACAGCGGGATACCGTTGGATTCAGAGGGCACAGGACCGGTTGGAGTGGCGCCATTTAAGGGAGGCCTATGTCCAGCAGTGAACATCAAAGGGGTGATTGACGGATGGGTGGAATAAAATGTATGTCAAAAGAGCAGTGATAGCCTAATGGTTGGAACTTGCCCTCTCGATCGGGAGGTCCGAGGTTCAAACCCAGGCACGCACCTTTGATTATGTGCGTATTAGACATTAATTATCACTGCTTTTCGGTGAAGAAAAACATCGTGAGGACACCTACACGCCCGAGAATTCTATAAAAAAAGTTCTCGTAGGTGTGTGAAGTCCACAAATTCGTACTTCGTTAAAAAAATATGTAATGAAGTAATAACATCTCTATAGAAATCTTAAATCAAATCTCATGTGTGGGGAAGGCCGTGAGCAAACGTGACGACTTCCGACCTCGAGGGGACTATCATACGGTACCATTTCATTTATTTTATGTACAAAAAGTATGAAAAGGAACCAGCCTGCATCTACTTTTCCAAGTTTACTTTGTTTTGTAGGTGTGTGAGTGTGGTGCGTGTCTATTTTGTGGTTTTGTGGAGAATGAAGGAAAGACACAAGTCATACACACCAATTACGATTTCATACTGATTTATTGAATATTTTATTCAACGCTAATTAAGTGTTACACGTGCCTAATAGTCATATTTCATTGACGAACATAATGGTTAGTTGCTAAGGCGGGTAAAGTGCAATGACCGCTGTGGCCACCACAGTTTAAAAAATGTACGTAGTAAAGATATTTTTTGATACATAAAGAAGAGTGTTACAAGCTTCCTATCAGGTTGACTGATCTGATAGTGTGTATAAATGTTTGTTAAAAATATTGTCGACGACCCGCGGGGCGATGCGATTACCATACCGGTCTAAGGCGCAATGGGTCCTGGGTTCGATTCATTCCCGGGTATCTGAATGATGAGTTTAGATTCATGTTCTGGGTCTGGATGTTTGTATATTCGTCTTGTGTGTGTCCATGGTACCCACGATACAGGAGAAAATCTACTACTTTCTATACTCATAGGAGTATAGAAAGCATATTTAAATCAAAACCAAAATGTACCCAATAATTAAAGTAATGAAAAAAATGTACGAGTTTGTATATTGACTCACAAAATTGGAAACGTTAATTTAATGGCATATTAATTCAAATCGTAGTAGCAGTAGTATCAGTATACCTTATCCGATATAAACATCTAAATATTTCTTTTATTTAGAGCTGTAAGGAAAAAGGAAACAGGCCACCTGATGGAAAGAATTCACTATAACCTATGCCATTGTCATTCCAGAGGAGTTGTCACGTCCCTGGGGTTCCGGGATCAGAATAGGGCTACGGTATCCTCTGCCTGTCGTAAGAGGCGACTAAAGGGAGCTTCCGGGGTTGCGGGTGGCTAGAATGGGAGCTTGAACCGTCCAGCCAGGCGATCCCGGATAGGACGGCGGTATGTGTGGTCGCATACCGTCGTAAAGACTGGGCGGAGCGGTGGCCCTAGCCGTCCATCTGGGAGGACCCCGATGGGGCAACGCGTTCAATGGATTCCGTTTGCGTTCCTTTGGAGTGCATGAACTCTTTCTACTTCATGTAAAAAATCAGATCAATAAACGTTCATATTATTTGCTAAATTAGCATGGATTATATCTCTGATTATATAATCAGAGATATAATCCATGCTAATATTATAAACGTGAAAGTGTGTTTGTTTGTTCCTCTTTCACGTCGCCACATAGCTATTATATGATATGGTTGTTATGCTGGGAGATAGTTAGGAGGGCGGAGAGTAACGTAGGCTACTTTTTTACCGCGCTCTCATTCCTATGAGAATATCGATGTTTTATTATTTGATACATATTTAGTAATTCCAGACGTTGTTAATAGATGGCGTAAGTAAAATTCATTTGCAAGTTCTGAATCACGCTATCAAATACTAACGTTAATTCCTTTTGACAGTACGGTGAAGCTGAGGGTAAGAGCTAGTAAAGTAATATAATAAGAAATATCATTATATTGAAACATGGATATATCCGTAGGTTTCCTGAAAAAATAGATAGCAGCCACCATACCGTGACGACAATTCAGAGGCAATCAACCATCCACGTGAAAATCGGAACCTCATTTCTTCTTAAACAAGCTTCGTCGGTCACATTGCGTAAACTGTGGACTTGGGTCATCGTCAACTTAATATTTTCAAGGTGGTAGAACCAGTGTAGTGCCACCGCGAAACCTATTTCTAGCGTGTAACATTTCTTGCGTTTCGATACAAGGGTTTGGTTACACATTTTCACATGAGGCGACCATCATAGTCCTCGAGAGTAGCAACGCATCTGTGATTGACTTCAGATGGAACGTATGTTCTGTATGTAGTTGATTACAGATGTCCATGGGCGGGGGTAGTTAACAACCCGTTGGTATATTACTGTACAACTGCTTCTCTCAGAATAAAGTAGTCTTAGGCCATGATCTACCGCACTGGCCAAGTGCGAATTGATAAACTTCACACACCTTTGGGAACTTTTTTGACGTGACGTTTATAATTCGATAGAGCCGGCTGCAACCACCATAAACATGACTCATGCGGCGTTACCTCGCTCTGAGGAGTTCTATTTAAGGCTTGAAGTGCCAACGAGAGCGCGTATCGAGAACCAATGAGGGACAATCGGCCAATGTGCATAAATACAATTACATAATTGTATTTTCATACAAATAAATGTAACTTGATCAATTCCATTGTGATTTCCACTTACCTCCTTCTCTATATCCATACAAAACATCTATCAAACAAATAAAATTTAAATTTTCTTTTGAAAAATGCAATAATTCCATTAGTATTTTCTTAAGACGTTGTCACGTTCAACTGTCGTCAATAAACCGACTTTATAGACAACCGATTTTTTTAAAGAACTCTCAGGTGTTCTTTAAAAAAATCTTCAGGAGTTCTTTAAAAGGAGGTTAGTCTCCTCACCTAAATGTCCTTTACCTTAAAGCTATAAGAGACAGGCAAACATTTTCATTTCATTAGGAACAGGGACTTGTACCTAAAAGGAAAATATCACAGTAAGATGAATATGATGTTCTACAATTCCACATATATCTACGTGTGCAAATGTGAGGCATGCGAACTAAAGTTTACAAATTTCAAGACTTAAAACATGTCATTTATGTTACTTGGTTTTTAAAGATTGATAAAAATGTTCTCAAGTTCATAGTACGCTTTGTTCCCAAAACAATTTCCTCGTCGGGATCGCGGTATATTCGATATAATTTAATCCGCGCACAATACTCCTATTGGGAAGCAGGCTGCGTGAACAACGGACTATGTCTACGTTTTTTTTTATTAAAAAGAAATATGAACAAGTAGTAAGGGACAATAATCTATACCTTTAATAGAAATGAAAGTTTCGCATAAATTTGCATCGTTAATTTGCATAAAACCTTTGTGTTAAGGAATTGAGTATAAGTAAAGATTTTTAAATCTTTTTATATTTTTTTGGCTCCTTTTTCTGTGTATTAAAATCACTTCAATGCGTAACTACTGAAAAGTTAACTAATAGTGACTATTAGAGCAGTGATAGCCTAATGGTTGAAATTTGCCCTCTCAATCGGGAGATCCAAGGTTAGGCATGCACCACTAATTTTTGTACGTATTAGAAATTAATTATCACTGCTTTTTGGTGAAGGAAAACATCGTGAGAAAACCTACACACCCGAGAGTTCTTTAAAAAAAGTTCTCAGAGATGTGTGAAGTCCACCGACTCGCACTTGTCCAGCGCGGTGGACTTTGGCCGAAACTGTGAAACACTGCTCACCGTTTACGCTAGATATATGTAGAACACCAAAACGTACAAATTTCAATATCAGTGGTACACCCTGATATCCCTTGACACAAAAGGATTTGGAAAAGTATTGAGACAGTTGCCTCGATCCGCTACCCGTTCGCTTGATCGATGCAGTGGGAGCCGAGATCACCGCAGTTTGTATTCAGTGAACGCGCTAAGCTTTGCCAAGAACAAGAAAATGTAAGAATGGATAAGTTTAGTTCCTTGAATTCAATTTTTTATAATGAAAGTAACAAACTAGCATGCAAAGTTCACCAATTCGCACTTAGCCAGCGCGGTGGACTATAGCCTATAACTCTCTCAATCTCAGAGAAGACCCGTGCCCAGCAGTGGGACAAGAATGCGTTGATGACGATGCAAAATCCAGGTGCAAAAAAAGCGAATGATTGGAACATACGGCTCCCAAATATCATAGCAAGCTTTAAAATAAATTCAGACAGATCAAAATTGTCCTATCTCATTAGATATCAGTAATTTTAATGTGAGTAGAAATATATAACAAATCTATTTATGCCTCCTCTTTAAAGTTCACGGCTGTATAAAGGCATGAACAATTTTTTTCAATGAAATCGCAGTACATGCAGTTGTTCCACTGAAAGATGCCGCCCATTCCTCAAATTGCTGCTTAGTTGCATTCTGCAACATCAATTGAAAGAGACGAGGTGGTACTATTCAAGACCGATACATCACGGCACAAAGATTAGGTACTATAATTCTTTTAATTTTAAAACGAGCCTTCGTAATTTATAAATCACTAGTTGACCCGGCGAACTACGTTCCGCCCAAAAGTCAAAAATCTAAAATTATCAGTGTTCCTCTACTATATTATGCATGTAATACACAAAAAAAACTTCCTCTTGAATCACTCTATGTATTAACAAAACTCCATTAAAATCCGTAGCGTAGTTTTAAAGATCTAAGCACACATAAGGACAGACAGGACGAAGAAACTTAGTTTTATACTATGTAGTGATAATTCATAATATATTTATTGTCGAACAATACATTTATAATAAATTTAGGTAGGTACAAAAAATATGATCTCTATACCCTGTCTCACTGGGCGTACAATAAGTATTATGAAATGGGGTATTAAGAAGCTAAATTTTGGTCAAAGCAAAAATCACATATCCAAATTTTAGCATTTCTTGTTTCCCACAAAAGAATGGATCACGTGCGACTGTCACGGGGCTTTGGACACGTTGTGAGCCTCCAATATTATATAATAACATAACCAAAGAACATATATCATGCAGAGATATCATAATATGACTCCAGTGGTATTATTAGACCAGTGTAGTTCGACCGGGAAGGTACCACCGCCACACCTATTTCAGGCGTGAAGCATTCCTTGCGTTTCGATGAAAGGGTGTGTGTGGTTGCCGGCTCTTCGTCAACCCATTACTATCCCACTGCTGGGCACGGGTCTTCTCTCGGAATGAGAGAGCTTAGGCCATAGTCCACCGCGCTGGCCAAGTGCGAATTGGTGGACGTTAAGCGAACACGTTAAGCGAACGCTCGGCCGCGCTACATGGTAGGCGGAGTGGGGGGGTGTCAGGTTAATTTCGTTACGAAATTTCTTGATTCGGTCACCGCGCTCAAAACCCGCGATTAAAGCTATGCAATCGCTTAAAAATCTCAATAAAAAGGGTTGTTAAAATTCATTCGCTAAGTGTTCTGCCGAGAATGAAAGACTTTGTCTCCTAAGTTTATTTATTCTATGGTCATACTCATATGTAAACGTACTATGCCTACTGTCATGTGGCTCCGTCTATTGTGGAGTCACAATGGCAGAGCAGATTATTCTATTAAATCCAACCTTACTTGCGATTTCTTAGAAAATTGAGAGTATTATTTGGAGATCCAATTTGCTGATATTATACTTAGCTTAGGATGTTTAGCTTTTTGAACCGTATCTCAGTATAATACGAAAGGGTATATGTAATTATTTTAATATAAATTCTGGAAGATTTTATTGTTATGACATTCAAGTACCAGTACTCAATACTCAATACTTTATTGCATGCGTACATATTGAATATTATAATTTGGTGGTCAATATTATTTACAGTCACACATAGTATAAACCCTGTTAGGGTATAGCAATTTAGTAAAACCACACCGATCTTTTTATATATAGTTGATTAATTTATTTTTCGAAATACTCCTTTAAATCGTAGAAGCACCATATGCGGTTCAGCTTTTATCCGCAGATTTGTTAGACTCTGCCCTAACTTCAATACTTCAAACCAGTACATAGTTGCTCTTCACACTGCTGTAAAAAGGACAAGTGTGGGGGATGCCTCTGCAGTCGAACTAAGACGAATTCTATCATAATTTAAAAAAAAAGAAATTAGAAAATTATAAAAGTACGACTCTTTTAGCCTTGTCATTTTTTTTTATGTATGACTTACGAAAAATGTGAACTGCTATTATTTAATTCTTTTTTTTTTTAAAGGTTTATTCAATTTATTTTATTAATACCTTGAAACACATCTATTTACACTATATACAAAACAAAATATTAAAAATAAATAAAACATATTTTTTTAAGAAAGTAAATAAAGTAAAAGAAAATAAAAAGAAATTAATAAACAAATTAATTAATTCTTAAACTAATTTCAAATCAGAGAGAGATACCTGACTTTCTTAAATTTATACATCACAAGTTTTTATTTACTCAAAGTTAATTGTAATTTTATTATATTGTTAATGTATTTGGATTTATTTTAACATTTGTTGTCTCCTCTAGCTTTGCAACGCCTTAACAGTGTATCACATAGGTATTTCTTGTAAAGTTATGTGTGTATTGTGCAATAAATCAATAAATGAATAAGTGTAGACATTTGCATAAACTCGTGGACTGATACCTACCTATATAAAGATGTTCACAATAGATATATTTATTCTTTATATAGGTTATACAATTTGGAAGGCATAAAGTGGTATAGTCAAAGAGTACCTCCCGCCCGACGCAATAAACTTAATTACTCTAATACCTCAATACGTGACGTGAGTGTAGGGTGTGTATGACTTTGTACAACTCTACGACAGGGGAAGCTAACTTTGCGCTCACGGGAAGAGCCCGAAAGGGGCATCGCGCTCGGAGGCCTCCGGTTGTGTTACCTTGGAAATCCCGGAGTCCTCCACGCAGCGCTGAGGACGGCCACCGGCGGGGTTTTAGTGAGGTTAAAATCCCACATAACCCGACATTGCTCCCACAGCGGGTACCTTTTGTTGGTTTCCCCCTCGATAACAAAAAAATAGATAGCAAACTTGATCTAAAAGCTAAGAGCGACTGTTTACCGACAAGTGTCTTTGGGATCTAATAATGACATAAATGAGACAGTTTATTTAATTTAGTTTTTTTTTAATATATGAGGCGAACATCTCAATCCCCCGAGGAATAAGATAGTCAGCTTAGGAGAAAGTCAACGTACGTGTTTGTAATTGACTTCTAATAGGCCGTACTGGTCACCTACCATACAGGGGACTGAATACTGCTTTGCTGTTCATATATAATACCTACCGCTCATCACCAATGTGCTTTTGAACAGTGTGGTAAAGTACTAGAACATTTTTTGGAAACTTATTTCTGCTGCGAAACTTTTGCCGGAAGAGAACAGGTTTCTGTGCTGTAAAATGATCTTTATTGAATCATAAAAAATAACCGTTATATAATATTCTCTATATAATATTCTCTATATAAATATGATTTAAACACGATTTAAACACTCATAGTCCCACAGTAGGATTTTCTCCTGTGTCGTGGGAAACATGGACACACACACGACGAATACACTAACACTCAGACCCAGAACAGGAATCTAAACTTATCATTCAGATACCTGTCTGGCCGGGAATCGAACCCGGGACCCATTGCGCGTCAGACCGCTATAGTAACCGCTGCGCCACGCGGGTCGTCAATATGTCTTTTCTCTCTTTAATACTTTTAGGTCCTATTGGACAACTATTGGACACGAATCTTCTCTTAGAAGATGATAGTTTTAGGCTGCTCTGGCCAAATGCGTTTTGGTCGACTTCACAAACCTGTGAGAATATCGAAGTACCTATCGGTAGAAAGAAATTCCAAAATCGCATACCATGAGTACCCGTTACATAATAAAATGTTCAAGCCATTAATTTACAAGCGAGTAATAGAAACATTTCTACTTCTCACAGTTCTCACACAGTTCTTTGAAAAAAGAAGTTCACGGAGGTGTGTGAAGTCCACCAATCGCACTCGGCCAGCGCAGTGGATTACGGCCTAAAACTCTCTTCTGAGAGAAGACCCGTGCCCAGCAGTGGGACAATAATGCTTTGACGAATAAAAACATGTCCCAAAATCTCGTGCCTGACGTGTAGTGATAGCATTGTAGTAATTACGTGCTAATTACGCACTTCACGCGAGCGAACGTAACGCACTCGCCGAGCACGTTATATGAGTTGAATTCCTTTAAAGCTATGTAATTATATGTATGTACTTTGTCTGTTACATAATATATTGTTAGGCACTTGTTTTAATGAATGCCTTAGTCGTATTATATGCCTTTTATTCAAGTTTTTATCGTTAATTGCGACCAAGAAGATAGTCCCATTCAATAAAGACGGTTTAAGGAAATAATCGACATTTATCCAAAAAATCTATTCTTCGCTTCCTGCTCTTCATTTTACAGATTTTTAACAATGTTAAGTGTCATAGCCTGCGGTCGGAAGTTGGATGGGTAGCCGTTAGTAGCAACTACATGCATCCGTGCGTCAAAACCGTCCAAACCAAGGTATTTTGACGCACATAAGATATAACGCGTTAAATAGCACTCATAAAACATTATCCAGGAACATTTTTTATTTCTTATAACCTTGAAAATTTTCGCCATAGTATGGCCACTAACCCGTTCTCTTCTTGAGCATTTTACATTAAAGCTGATTAAAGTCTCCCCATTTCACTACCAAAGTGCCAAAAAGACATTTTATCATCACTACATAATAAAACAAAGTCGCTTCTTGCTGTCTGTCCGTATGCTTAGATCTTTAAAATTAGGCGACGGATTTTAATATAGTTTTTTTAATAGCTAGAGTAATTCAAGAGAAAGGGTTTTATGTATAATACATGCTAGATTTAATGGACAAACAGTGATAATTTTAGATTTTTCTAACGTGATGTCGTACTTTTAGGCGGAATGAAGTTCACGGGGCAGCTAGATTAAAATATTTAGATTAAAAATTGAAATATAAATATAAGTTTATTCGATGCACCGTTTCTCAAACATCGGTATGCGATTACCGTCTGATCGGGGTTGATAACACGCGCGAAGGAGTTGATGAGAAATTTATAGAACGGAAGCATATATTAAATTTGTCCCACAGCACATACAGGTATATTTTAAATATTAGTAGTATAAACGAGAAGATATATATTGAAATAAGTAACAATGTTAAATTACTTTTAAAACAAAGAAGCCCACCTTTTAAATAGGATTGATTGCCTTCAGTTTCAGGTGATTGTTTTTTTTTCAGTAGTCCGGGTTTTGTAGTTTATTTTATAATAATCAATTTAATTAAACGTTTTTTGAATTTTACGCCGATATATTAACACAAAAGTGTTATAAATGGTTGTAGAACCAGTGTAGTTTGACCGGGAAGTACCAAAGCCACACCTATTTCTAGTATGAAGCATTTTTGCGTTTCGATAGAAGGGTGTGGTTACCGGCACACTTTTATATGAGGCGACCATCATAGTTCTCAGGAGTAGTAACAAGTTGATTACAGATGTCCATGAGCGGCAGTGACCACTTACCATCAGGTGGACTGCATGCTAATTGCTATTTCAGTCAGATAAAAAAAAATAAGGTATATATGTTTGTATTGGTCTATTTACTAGCTTTTATTTGATAATCATATTGTCATTACTATTACGAAAATTCTCCCTTTCCCATTTTTCTTTGATCACATGCCCCATATTAAAAAATACATTGCCTATGTCTCTGACAACTAAGTCTATTCAATCTACTACACTACAATCTACAATCTAATATACTAAGTCGATTCAAATATATCTTCGTAGCTATTTCTATATTCTACTTTATGCTAACCTTACAATATTCCCGTGCAACAAATTTCTCATTTCGTCAGCCACGCGTATCAAACGATCAAACACTTTAATTGCACACTACGTGGGTTGAGGTACGCTGCATGCATTATGTAGCAGTGTTTTGCTATTTTGATTGAAAGCAAAGTAGAATGTATATGTTTCGACCAAAAAGGCATCACCACTACACCTACCTTACACCCTACACCTACTTTGCGTTAAGCGGTTCTTACGTTTCTGTTGAAGGGTGTGGTTGCGGGTTTACTTACATATGAAGCGATCATCTCAATCTTCGGGAGCAGGTATAAATCTGTGATTGACTTCAGATAGCACCCTTGTTTTATATAAACTTGCTTAAAGATATCCATAGTGACCACCTGCTATCAGGCTGCTGAGTCGTATAAAAAATCACTTTAAGCAACGCTGCTGAGTCGTATAAAAAATCACTTTAAGCAACGCTGCTGAGTCGTATAAAAATCACTTTAAGCGATGTTGCTGAGTCGTATAAAAATCACTTTAAGCGACGCTTCTGAGTCGTATAAAGATCACTTTAAGCGACGCTGCTGAGTCGTATAAAAACCACTTTAAGCGACGCTGCTGAGTCGAATAAAATTCACTTTAAGCGACGCTGCTGAATGGTATAAAAATCACTTTAAGCGACGCTGCTGAACGGTATAAAAATCACTTTAAGCGACGCTTGCAAGTATCAGAAATGAGCGTAAAAACAATATATAAAGCCATAAAATTTCGTTTCAAATTATAGATAAATTCAAGTGCTGTGAGCAAGCGTACAGAGTGGACGTGTATAACTATTTGCAACAAAAATATTTTTTAAGGAAAAAGGACAATCGATCTTAAAACTATAAAGATAAACTAAGTTTTGGTTTCCTAGTGCAAAGTGTTCTTAAGACATTACTAAAATAAGCTACCGATCAACTGATGCGACACGGAACGAAGTTGTGACTCATTTGCAGAAACGGGCGAGTTCAACCAACAACAATCTAATCAACGGTTAACACTTGCTTAGAAAAAATAAACATCGTAAACATGAGTGTCCGACGAAGTCCGCCTGGAACCCCAAGTGGAGGAGGAGATCTTCAAGCACTACCTGAATCACGTGCGGAAACTGGTATGCAACAAGTTACACTTCGCAAGAGGAAAAAACCAGATGATGTAAGCAACTTAATCAATGACCTTGCTGATTTTCGCGAAGAAATGCTATCAATTTTCCAGGATTTCACAAAGGCACAAAATCAAAATTTAGCAAAAATCTCTAGCGATATAGCTTCTATTAAAAATCAAATTCATAGCATAGAACAAAAAACAAACAATATACTTCTTGAACAAAATAAATTAAAGACCGATATTTTGGAACTAAACAAAAGATATAACAGTGTAGAAAATAAAATTGAATCCTTAGAGAATTACATAAAAGACACAAAGGCGGAATCTGTTAATAAATCTGATCTAGTATCTCATTGTGAAGATATTTTAACTGAAATGCGAGAACGTAATCTCAGGGAAAAAAACATTATTATTACCGGTATACAAGAATTAAAATCCCCAATTGCAGAGGAAAGACTCAAACATGACATAAATGAAGTACAGAAGATCATAAGAAGTGCAAAAGTAGAAAACGCTTGTCCTATGCATTGCATACGTCTAGGCAAATATAGACAAAATTACTCAAGACCCATCAAAGCTATTTTTACAAATTGTGATCAAGCAAAGAACATTCTAAAGAATCGACAACACATTGAGGGAAATTTTAAAATTTACTCAGATAGTACTCCTCAACAGCAAAAATATTTAAAAATCATGAAGGAAGAACTAGAGGTACGCAAAGGCAAAGGCGAAAGCAATGTTATTATAAAATTTATAAAAGGAGTTCCTAAAATAGTTGAACAGAGGGCAAAAAACTAACAAATCTGGTAGACAGAAATAAAGTAAATATTTCTGAATCCATAAGCCATCAAATTGTGGACAACTATGCCAACCTCACCACACACAAAAAAGCTTTAAAATTCCTTTATCTAAATGCGAGGAGCCTTGTGAAACCGGGCAAATTAGATGAACTCAAATGTATACTGCAAGCTCTATACAATATTCATGTTATAGCAATCACCGAAACGTGGATAAAATCGGAGTCTGAAGCCATTTCTGTTAATATACCAAATTATACTCATTACTTTAATTACCGAACAATAAGTAGAGGAGGAGGGGTATCCATATTTATTCACAACGATCTAAAACATTATTTGGTTGAAAATGAGTGCAAGGACGACAATCACTACTTATGGGTGCATGTTGAAAAGTTTTGCGTCGACATCGGTGTCATCTATAAACCAGAACGAACAAACAGTAAAGAATTTATAGAAATATTTTCAGATCAGTTGAGAAAAAGAAAAAGAGCAATAATTCTTGGAGATTTCAACTATAATCTTTTGGAAAGGAAAAAAGATATTATAGAATATAAAAATGCGCTACAATGCAATGGTTACACTCTATTAAATAAACTAAGTAAACAATTTTGCACACGTGAGACTGCCGAAACAACTACCATTCTAGATCATATCAGCTCAAATATTCATGGTCATCCATTCCACCTAGCTATTATTGAAAGTGCGATGTCCGACCACAAACAAATTTACTTAGAAATGCTAAAATGTCCATCAATTATAGCCCAAAAAGTTATATACGAAAAAGTAAACTATGACTCATTACTTATGTCACTAAAATCTTCCAATATCATGTGTAACCAATTTTTAGAGCAAACCTTAAATTATGAATATGACAAAATGGAAAAAATACTAATAGATACTATAAATGCTAACAAAATGTCGAAAATTAAAATACAAAATCCACCTAAGAAGGACTGGATAAATAAAGAAATCATTAAAGCTATAGAAGAAAGAAACATAAAATGGATAGAAACTAAGAAAGAACCAAACAATGAAGAAATCAAGAAGGAGTTTTTATTACATAGAAACAAGACGTTTAATTTAATACAGACAGCGAAAAACAATTACTATTGTAAAGCATTTAGAGAGTGTAGAGGTAAATCATTGAAAATGTGGAAAATAATTAATGAATTATTTAATAATAAAATAAGAGATAAATTTTTCCCATCAAAATTAAAAATTGAGTCAGAAATTATAACAGACGAACAAAAAATTTGTGAAAGTTTCAATCACTTTTTTTCTACTATAGGGTCTATTTTAGCAGATAACATACCAAAAACATACCATAATGTAGATATAATTTGTGAAGATAATCATAACTGCACCATATTGTCATATTTCAAACATACAGACAGAAACGAAATAATAAAAATAATTGACAACCTTAAATCAAACACAAGCGCTGGTATTGACGGTATAAATACTAAAACAATTAAATGTATCAAAACCCTAATATCCGAACCACTCAGTAAATGTATAAATAAGTGTCTAGATATAGGTGTCTTCCCTGACTCTTTGAAGATCGTGAAAGTAAGCCCTATCTTTAAGTCCGGCGACAAACTAGATCCGTCTAACTACCGACCTATCTCAGTCCTCCCGGTTATCTCTAAAATATTTGAGAAAATTATTCATAATAGACTTGTAGAACATCTGGAATCCAACAATTTTTTGTCTAAAGGCCAATATGGTTTTAGATCTAAATCCAATACCTTAACAGCCACAATAGATTTAATCACTGATTTGAAAGTTAATATAGACAAAAAACGAATATCACTGGGTATCTTCATAGATCTCAAAAAGGCGTTTGATACCGTGAGTCACAAATTGTTACTTGATAAACTTAACAGACATGCCAAAGTTAGGGGAAAAGCCCTAGATTTATTTAAATCTTACTTAACAAACCGGTATCAAATTGTAAAGTTAGGTCAATATAAAAGTAGCCCTAAACTTGTAACCTACGGCGTACCCCAGGGATCCCTCTTAGGACCAACCCTATTCCTGATCTATATCAATAACATGTATAAAATAGGTTTACATGGGCATCTAACCCTTTATGCTGATGACACCTGCATATTTTACTTTGGAACATCATTAAACGATTTAATAAAACAAGCCCAAAATGATCTCAATGTTCTGCAAAATTGGCTTCTGAATAACTTACTAACTATAAACGAGTCAAAAACTAAGTACATGATTTTTGCTGCAAAAAATAAAAAACTTTGCAACTATCCTCCCTTGACTATCAATAATGTAAATCTTCAAAGATCGAAAGAAGAAAAATATCTTGGTCTAATTTTGGATGATAAATTGTCATGGAAGCCGCACATTCAAAAACTGTGTTCTAAGTTAAATTCCCTCTCAGGTGCACTGAAATCTGTTACCCGAGTTTTTTCAATAAAAGTGCGTTATATAATTTATAACTCACTCGTGAAATCGCATTTAGATTACCTCATAGAAATTTGGGGCACAGCTGCTAAAACTCATTTAAACGCTCTGCAAATTGCGCAAAATAGGTTAATAAAAGTTTTATACAATTATAATTATTTAACAAGAACATCTAAAATATACAATGATACGAAATTATTAAATGTAAAACAAATCTATATATATAATACATGTATACTGATAAGAAAAATATTAACTCAAGACATACATTGCCGTATCAGTTTTACAAAAAAAGTACAAGTACAGAAAATAAAAACAAGACATGCAAATAATATAATATTACGTGCTCCTAGAACCAAATACGGTAAAAGTTCTATTTTATACGAAGGAGCGCAGCTATACAATAAATTACCGAAAGATGTAAAAGAGGCTAAGTCTATGATTATATTTAAAAAGACGCTTAAACAATATTTACTGAATCTTCAAAATGACTTTAATTAACCTAAAAATATGAATATTATTACCTCAATAAATATAATTGCTACGTTCATCATTATTGACTAAATAAAATAAATAAATTATAAAATAAACAAAACAAATATGAAATGTAAATTTATGTATACTTAATTTATTTTACAATGTTTTAATATAGAATAATAATAATGAAATACTATGAATTGATACAATACAGCAAAATATTTGTATTTCAATTAAATTTTACTAAAACAATAAATATAAAAATTTCTACTATCACACTTATTTATTTATAACATTTTGCCATATTTAAACATCTAAACAATAAAACTCAATAAAATTTCTGCATTCATTTATTTAATATAAATAAATCTCTCATAGTTATTTCAATCTCAATAGTTAATTTTAATCTATGATCCACAATAACAATTAATCAGTACTTGGTGTAACCGGGCCTTGCTGTTATTTGTTCTGACTCGACCGTTTCTTTTTGCATGCAAAATTTTTCGCCTACCCACTCTAGTGCTCACAAAATAATATCATTGTTAAAAGCTAATTTCTCAGTAAGCGATTCGTAATCTTTTTGGGAAATAAAGAATCTTAAACCATAAACCATAAATTCGCCGATTTTAGGTTAAATGAATGTTTCGTACTTCTTAGCATAGCCTTCTTTTAAATTATTTGTGGTTCGATTCCTGTAGCACCAACGCTACACCTATTTCTGTCTTATGACTGCAGTTCTCTTCTTCTTCTGGTCATAAAGGTGTGTTTAACGGATGCATACTATCCAATTCATTCCATCTTAGCTGCCAAACAAGCATTTTTTTTTATACTTTAACCTAACGATAAGGCAGACGGGCTGCCTGATGGAAAGTAGTCACCGTCGCCTATGGACATTCGCAACACCAGAGGAGTTGCCAATACATCGCCGGCTTTTGAAGGAGAGCTCTTTTCGCACCTTTCTTGAAGAACCCCAGGTCATAGCGCTCCGGGAATACCTCAGGAGGAAGCTCATTCCACAACTTGCACGTCCGTGGCGAAAACGAGCGTGCAAACCGAACCGTGGAGGACCGCCACGAGTCCAGTTGGTGTGGATGGAACTTCATCCTTCGGCGAGTGGTGCGATGAAGAAAAGGATCAATCAAGCATCAATTTATCTCGACTTCATTACAGATGTCCATGGCCGACACTCTTTATGTCACTTACCATGAGTTAGATATCGCGCTCGTATGCTATTTCCATATTATAGAAAGGTACTGAAAATAGTATTTCTATACAAGATTTATAGGCCACTATTAATAGTATATAAAACGTTCGATTTAACTATGTAAGCTCAGGTAATACCCCTGAGAAGTGGTGCGGTAAATTTCCCATCAGGCGCGATCGATGCAGTCGATCTACGCGGTAATTGCGCTGCACCCTCTACCCTAGTTACCCTGCATCTAATACTTCATTTCCCTTTAAGTTATGCAAGAGCTAACGTGTATTTCACTGGGCTATTTCCGCGGTTTCGCCCGCGTCGTTCAACTATGTAATGAGTGTCATGTATGTTAGTATAAGTCATTAAGTATGTGTTTGCCAAATTTCAGCCAAATCAGTGAATCCGTTCAGCCAAAATTAAGGTGGTAGAACCAGTGTAGTCCGGGGAAGTACTAACGCCACACCTATTTCTAGCGTGAAGCACTTCTTGCGTTTCGATAGAAAGGTGTGGTTGTCGGCACACTTTTATATGAGGCGACCATCATAGTCCTCGGGAGTAGCAACGCATCTGTGATTGACTTCAGATAGAACCCATGTTCTGTATGAAGTTGATTACATGTCATGTAATTCCATGAGCGCCAGTGACCGCTTACCGTCAGATGGACTGCATGCTCGTCAGATAAAAAGAAAAACATTTTTTACTCGAAAGAGTAATAAACACGAAAGTACATCCTTAAAAACCTTCATTTTCGTAATATAAATAAACTTAAAACACTTTCTACACTCATATCATAGCTCACAGACGTATCTTAGGTGGCAGTGACTATTTATAATCTAGTCAACATCATACTTTTTTGCTACTTCATAAAAAATGTCATAAAAAACGAAGGATAAGATCCCTCTAGAAGATTATAATTAATTTATACGCGAGATTAACGCCTTTTAACTGTGCTGTTTTTCTGAGACGGTAGATTTTAGAAAGTATATTTTTCCCCTGTTCTTGTTACATGCATATAAAGTGTGCCAATTTTTCTTAGCTAACTAATGACCGTTACCCGGGTGCAGGGTTTAGCTAAAGGCAAGTCTCCGGACGTGATGCTGCGACCTCGCCTCATTAGCTCGCGTACTGCTGGTCATTCTAAGGCTGTGTTTATAAGAAGTTATAAGAGACAGTTAATTAAAACAAAAAACACGACCCTTTAAGAACGATTTAATAAATTCTGTTTCAGTAGATTGTTTTTAAACCGACGGGCCACTAGATCAAAATCCTATATGAATAATTACCAATTTAAACTATGAAGCTTAGAAGTTTTGTGGACATACAAATATTGATTACTTACGCCAAGAAAAACGATGTAAGGAAAATAATCTATTACAATCAACACAGCTTCGTACTGTAAATTGGTAATTTTTCATATACGATTTTGTTCTAGAGGCACGTCGAAATATAAATATGTTCTTATGATAATTACGTCGTAATACTAGCATAAAATTATGTCGAAAAACATTAGCCTCCTTTAAACGTGGTAAAAAAATCAAATATCGGAAGAATCGATGAGGAAAATAATAGTTCTGAGACGAAAATTATATGCCTAATAAGTTCTCAAAGATATGAGAAGTCTACCAAATTTCCTTTAGCCAGGGATTTATACTACCGCCAAAAACTCTATCATTTATACAGAAGTCCCGGACCTAGCCGTAGGATATTAATAAATTGACGAAAATGTTACAAATGTTAGATTTTTTGAGGAGAAATTTATAAACATTATTAAGTTTTCAACCAAATTGAAATCTCTTTTGACTTTCATTATAACATTTGGCACAAAATTTTATAACCAAAATTAACACACAGAGTACTCTCTTTACCGTTGTAAACTTGACTCCAGCTGCAAGAGTTGTGTGAAAAAAGTAGTCAAAAATATATTGTGGCAAAATGCCAACATGTTAAAGAGTGCCTTAAAACGTTCAATAGCAATTATGTTTGATGCGAATTTTACAAGACCATACTTTTAAAGCAAGATATAAGTTATTTGCTACCTTTGGATACATATAACTTACTTCAGCAGTACCACCGCCACACCTATTTCTAGCGTGTAGCATTTCTAGCGTTTCGATGGAAGGGTTTGGTTGCCGGCACACTTTCACAAGAGGCGACCATCATAGTCTTCGGGAGTAGCAACGCTTCTGTGATTGACTTCAGATGGAACCCATGTTCTGTATGAAGTTGATTACAGATGTCCATGGACGGCAGTGACCACTTACCATCAGGTGGACTGCATGCTCGTTTGCTACTTCAGTCAGGTAAAAAAAACTTTCCAACCTAATACTCACTATAATCAAAAATAAATTGCGATAATGTATCATTATGATAACGCAGCTTTATTTTATCGACTATCGCATATATTTTATACGCGACTAAGCATTTTATTATTTTTAGTGCAACCTTTAGGTTTATTTTATCTAAGTTTATCTTAAATGAGAACACGCCTTACCGTACAACCCTCTTTTAATTTTTATTAAGTTGTCCTACTACTATCTTACCTATCTTTTTACAGTGATATAAATAGATTTCACACACTTCAGCTAGCCGTTCACTCTATACTTAAAAATAATAAAAAAATATGCTAAGATCGGTAAATTAATTGATACAAGATTTTAGCCGCGGCTTATCACGATGAACATACATATATAATTATATACTCTACTAGTTGATCTGGCGAACTTAGTGCCACCTAAAAGTGAATATTAAGTATTAATTCAGGTCATAAACTTCATAAATCACAGATAAATTAGACAAGTAAGTTTTACGTAAAAGAGTAACAGACACAGTCATCCTCAAAATTTTAGCCTTTATAGGTAATATTAGTGTTTTAGTATGAAAATAAGTTTCCTTTGATATGTATACTCTTTTCTTTATTTGAAGACAGACAAGAGAAACCAAAAAAAAAAATGTGTAAATAACACAACCTTGTATATTAATTAACAATAAAAAACTAAATGAGCAGTGATAGCCTAATGGTTGAAACTTGCCCTCTCGATCGGGAGGTCCGAGGTTCAAACCAAACGCAACTGATTTTTCTAAATCTATGTGCGTATTAGAAATTAATTATCACTGCTTTTCACTGAAGGAAAACATAATGAGGAAACCTACACACCCGAGAGTTCTTAAAAAAAGATCTTGAAGGAAGTCCAGCAATTCGCACTTGGCCAGCGCGGTGGACTATGGCCTTTTTTAAAACTCTCTCATTCTGAGAGAAGACCCGTGCGCAGCAGTGGGACAAAAACGGATTGACGAGAGAAAAAAAACTAAATAGTCCATAGTATTGTTAACGCTATTTGCCTCAACTATACAAAGAATAGAAAACAAAATTAACGTACATTTTAATTTAGTAAAAAAAATCCACTTAGCAGCGTAAAATCAGCACGTAAAAACTCCCGAATAATTTATTCAAAAGGTTCGAATTTATCCAATAATAAATCGTGCCATGGTGCCAGTGGCTGTAAAAACCGGCTATTTAGTCCCGGGCCATTAGCTTAGCCGAAAAAAGGTTTCTTTAAACTCCATTTATTAATCGCGCTCCCGTGCGCTCGATTAGGTTACAGGATTCGGGATAGATGGAACACCGCTCCTGTTTTTAGAACGTTTATACTAAACATGGACTAGCTAAAATCGTCGTTCGATTCCGGATCATACCACGCCTTTTTTGCCTAATAGAGTAGTTTTAAGCGCTTTTATGTGTGTCTTTGAAGGATGTGGCATAAGTTATTGGGTAGGTATTCCAACTTAGTTGAAATGAAATGAAATGTCTCTATTTTGCAAAGGCTTACGGAGGCACTTACAAATCGTCAGCAAGAAACAAGAACTATGTAAAAACGTGATTGTTAATATATTAAAAAAATAGATATAAATAATAAAAAAGATAAAAACCCGCCGAGTATCTTGCCGGATCTTCTCAGTTGAGGTCGTGTTCCGATCCCGTGGTAGAATAAAAAAAAATGTAAATGACAATTTGAAAGTGCCTCCGTAGGCCTATACAAAAAAAAAAACAAAAAATACAACCGACTTCCTTGCCATAAAAAAGTAAAAAATAATTTAAATACATGTTGGTTTAGAGCATACACAGTAGGCATAGGTAGTAGGTGTACATAGTCCCGAAGTAGGCGCTTACCATATTTCGCTGGATCACGACGAAACTACATGTACAAGGAAGTCGGTTGTATTTTTTTTAATTCTTTTTTCCACGTTTTTTAGTGACGTTAAATTCATTTAAACGAGACCGTGTAATACATTCGCCCATAGATATCTGTAAACAACTTCACATAGGACAAATGTTCTAGCTGAAGTCAATCACAGATGCGTTGCTACTCCCGACAAACTATGATGGTCGCCTCATATAAAAGTGTGCCAGCAACAACACCCTTCCATCGAAATGCAAGGAATGGTTCCCGTTAAAAATAGGATTGGTGGTGGTGCCTCCCCGATCGAACTACTCTGGTTCTACCGCCTTTAAAATATTATCTATGGTATCTGCTTTCAAATTAAATGTACTAAATGTGTACCTGAATAACAATTACCAGTGTGAGATATTGTACCGAGTATAATTATATTATATCAATATCAATTTCCTTCCAGCACCAGATTATTAGCTTTTCTGCTTTAGTTATGGTATGGAGAGCATTTCAAATTTGACACGGTCTTTTAGGATTCTGTATACATATTTACTCCGTACCTGCCTTTAAATACTACTTCGTTCTCAGGTTAGGTACTACTTAGTACACTCGTCGTGTCTCGACTTGGGAAGAACCACCGTCGCACCAATTGCTAGTGAAGCGTGTTACATTTACGACCATCTCATACTTCAGGAGCAATACACCGTTATAAGGATTTAGTTACACATGTCCATTGTGGTAGTGACTTCCAACCACCAGGTGGACTGCATCTTCGTTTGAAAACAAAAACATGTGTGGTCGGCGTCACAAATAAGTACCTATTAACCTGTATATGAGGCGACCATCTTAGTAGCGAGAGTAGCGGCGCATCTGTGATTGACATCAGAACGACATGTTCTGTATGAAGTCACTTACAGATGTCCATGGGTAGTGACCACTTACGATCAAGTGGACTGCATGCTCGTTTGCTACTTCAATCTTATACACATTTAGTACATTTAATTTGAAAAGTAGGTACCTACAGATGATATTTTAAATTCTGTAAAACCAGTGTAGTTCGACCGGGGAGGTACCATCGTTACACCTATTTCTAACGTGAAGCATTTCTTGCGTTTCGATGGAAGGGTGTGGTTGCCGGCACACTTTTATATGAGGCGACAATCCTAGTCCTCGGGACCGGCAACACATCAGTGATTGATTTCAGAGAGAATCTATGTTCTATGTGAAGTTGCTTCTGTAAGCAACTTCACATAGAACCACCCATAGACATCTGTATGTCTATGGGTGACGGTGACCACTTACAATCAAGTGGACTGCATGCTCGTTTGCTACTTCAATCTTATAAAAAAAAGAACCTCCTTCGACTTGAAATGACTACCGTAGCCTTTTTGTGTTTTTGTTTATTTTCTGGAGGAAACCTTCAAAAGGTTAGTGAGTGTGGAAATAGTGAAGCGTGATTTTTTCACAAAATGGAATTCTTTCATGTTTACGTCTGATGAAGTTAATCTTCATCTAAATCATAAAAACTGTGCGCTCTCTTTACAAAATGGCCGACGCGGTAAAAGGGTTTCGACTCCACAAACTTACATTACCTTTCCACTAACAAGAGAGGTTAGTGGAAAGTTAGTGGACAGCTAAGAAATTAAAGTCCTACTAACAAACGCAACCCCATATGCATATTTTCAATTGACTACTTTATTAAGTTACAAGAGATATGTTGAGATGTAGGAATAATGTTTTTTTAGAAACTTTTGAAGTTATTTGATTACGGGTGCATGCAAGAATAAATAAGAATTTAAATTTCACATTTTATTGAATTCTGATTGTAATATTATAATAGATAGGTATTTACAACACACAAGATTCGCTACAATGTTACCATATAGATAAATCTAATATAATTAAATAAACGATAGGCACACAACCAATAATTTTTCATATACATATCTCATTAGGTACGTAGAAGCGAATTTTATTATTAAATATAATTATGAAGCATGCGAGTTTGGGAAGTGTAGGTACATAATTGCTCAAGGAAAAAATGTGTAATAAATTTATTATGTAAAAACATCATAATATAAATATATAAAAGTATAATCATAAATCTAATTATGGATACTTCGTTCCACCGGCAGTGACCCTTTACTAAATAAATATTTTTATTAACATTAATAATAACAATATTAACCTTTTGCCACAGTAGTCATATTAGACCAGTAGGGAAACTGCCTATAAGCGCTCGAAAACGGCACTGAATCACCGCGACAACCCCATAATGGCCTTGTCGATGCGATGATTGTGTGAGTGTGTCGTTTTCGAGCGCCTATATCGACGGTCCCTACGTATATTAGGACAAGTCAAAAATGGCATTTTTTTTTATTGCATATATGGCTTTAAATTGTCCATACGCTCATACCTATATTCGATTTTTTCTTAAATATTATGTATTTAACCAAGTATACAAATCGTATAAGAGAACAAGTATTATCATTACAAGGAATAAGTGTCGTATATGCAGATATCTGTACTTATCAAATATACACATATCTATAAATACCATCATAAAGTCCCTAATTTTAATAAAATATTACAGAAAAAAAAAATTCATAATTATTTATAGAATTATTTCTAGGGCGGTTTGAACATAAAAAACGCTCTCCTGAAAACCTCGATTTTGACTTGTCCTTATGTACGTAGGGACCGTCGATATGCAGTTTCCCTACTGGTCTAATATGTCTACTGTGATTTTGCGGTCTATAGTTACTTACTACTTTATTCTACGCAGCATAATTCTACTATCTTTGGTATACATCGGAATTTTCATTACAAAATATTTCTAGAAAAGTTATAATACTACCTATGTATAACTGAGCCATACGATATTTACGGTATATTTTATAAAATTATTAATTGAAAAAACTGTAATGCAATAACTTTCTGTCTAATTGTATAAAACCTGTATTGATGAATCGTTTCTAATAAGATTAACTTTGACTTATCTTAATAATTATTGCGTTAAAAGTGATAACAACAGCTATAATATAATAATATAAATATGCTCTATTAAATGTTCTGTGTGAGTGCGTGATCCGTTGCTTAAAACCACATGAACAATTCTAAAAATATTTCTCGTCATCAACCCATCATTGTTCAAATATTTGATCAAATTTTGTCTCGAAATGAGAGTATTTAGGCCATTTTCCACCACGTTGGCCAAATGTGAGTAATTTTACACTGCTTTGTAATCATTGTGATGAATTTTCAAGTGACTCACAATGTTTACCTTCACACCATTAAATAACAATTAATTTCTAATTCGCATATTAAACTGAAGTGTTTTAACGTAAAACCCTTCACCTTGGTTCTGGTTACCGAAATTCAAACCACGACGTTATTAATAACTGAAAATATCGATACTGATATTATTAATCTGTAGTTCACGTATTTCCTGCACTACCTTTTAATGTTACGATAAAAATACTTAACAGTGATACAAGAAAATTGGTGTTATTAAAATGAGCTAATTAATCCTTTAAGTGGTTGAAAAAATTCAAAAAATGGGGTTGTATATTGGCGTGGAATACCTTGTATTATTGCGATTTGGCACATCTTATAATTTATACTATTAGTACTATAATATAATGATAAATATTATTATAATCTACATCAATATATTCAACATCGATAGATACATCCTATAAATTTATTACAGAGACAACTTCAACTCGCTTCAACAATACAATATTACATATAAAAGCTTGCTAAATATATTTTATAACATATAAATAAATAAGCCATAAGGTTCAATTTAAGGACACCGTTTTTGTAATAAAAAGCAAAATTTTTCGGATAACTTTACTTTTTATATCCATATCACATAAATTACAAGAAATTTCAAATTAATCAGACTTTAAATCTTCAGACAAAAATAAGGCCGAAAACAGTATATTTCTCCACAATTTAGTAAAAAAATATTACATTAATAATAATAAAATGCCAAAGCGTATTGAGCAAAAAGTTGCAATAATTGAAGAAAACGTCAAAATTTATCAAAAAACTTTTTTGTCATTTGAGACAATTTTTTATCATACGCAGACAATATTTTTATAATTATAACATTATTTATTACTAGTAAAATTAACATCGGAAGATCGTTTTTCAGTGACACTTGATCGCGATACATTTATTCGTAAAAAGTTTTACAGTAAATTTGCGCCTGCGCATAACTTACATTGACATTGTTAAAACGAATTTGAGTGACATTTTAACCTTTTTACAAATAAATGTACCGTGTTCAAGCGCCATATTGATTATTAACATACTATGACGTCACATCGGTTGATATGTTTTATGTACTATATGTTTAACAAAGTCGCATTTGAGTCCTCATAAGACGTTGTCAACAACCCATGGTATTTAATCTATACAATACTTGACTATTCTTATATATACAATAACGTAGACACGACAATTAAACGTGGTAACATATAATATCATATTATTAATTATTATATCTATAATCGAGATTATAATTTTATAATATTTAGGCCTTAATATCAATAGTGAATTCAAGTGCGTAAAGGAAGCAAAGTATTTATTAAAATTTACTCTATACATAAATGTCATATCATATTATTATTTAATAATATATTTAGGTCACATTGTAAGAAACTTTATTGTTAATTTGGACCAAAATATAGAAATAGCTGCATCGCTTACAATTGAAGTCACACAATATGTATCATTATTAATTATATAATCGAGTTACATAATAAAAGAACGAAATATACAGTCACTAAAACCTATTATAAATATAACAGCCCCTAAATTTTACTATTCAATAGTAAAATCGTTTATTCAACTATTTATAATACAAATACTATTAAAATCAGGTTCACAAAAGCAGTGTCGAATATTAAAAAGATTATCTAACACCAAAATATAACTTAAAATTAAAATAAAATCTAAACATTGGTACACACTCCACAATTATCATTAACGATTCGAGTTATTAATTCTAATCAAAACATCGATTTTCACAATCTACTGTTCACTACGAGTATAATTATAATTTTATATAATTTTTAATATATTTTATCGAGTTCTCGGTAATATATCAATGCCAATGGTAGACATTGGAAGACGATCCAGGAATTTTGACATTTCAAGTCGGCTATAGGCCCATTTTTGGAAGTCTCAATATTTTTTTTATATTGATAATTATCATTATTACGTCTATTCCACATTAAAATGATTATAATAAATCTTAAAGAAATATGTAATGAACGACATGCAATATTTATTTTTATTCTCCAATGGATAATATGCTAATATCAGAACATTTTGATTCAGAAAGATATGAACGTTAACACTTAAAGTATGAGATAAATTATAAGTTTAGCGAACTCTAATACCTTATTCACAATTCTTCGGTAGAGGCTATGGGTGCTTTCAGTAAGGGTGTTCGTGGGCTGCGGGAGCCTTCAGAAGTCCTTGTCGTCGCTTGGAAGTCCTCGTTCGACAAGGAAGCCGGTATGGGAGCTATTTTGAGTTGATGCCCGTTTAACTTTATCTCTGTTATGGAATGCGATCTCCCGTGGTTCACGTTCGGTTTCTCCTTGTTCGTCGTGGTCATTGGGTCGTGTGTGGGTGTTTTTGCGAGGGTCTGCGTCACTTTGGCGCGGTTCGATTGTTCTCTTAACGCCATCTGATACGCAACTTCGAATGCTTCGCCGAGTGTTAGGATGACTTCTGTCGCTTGATCCTGAAAAGAAATAAGCAATCATAAATCATACTTTAATTAATCATACTAATATACTAATACTAATTCTAATACTAATCCCTACTAATATTATAAATGTGAAAGTAACTCTGTCTGTCTGTCTGTCTGTCTGTCTGTCTGCTACTTATTCACGCCTAAACAACTGAACCGATCTTTATGAAATTGGGCACACAGATAGTGTTTACCTCGAGAAAGGACATAGGCTGCTTTTTATCGAAAAAAATGGGTTGAAAGCGTTAAAATCGAGCATAAATGTTTGTTTGGAAGTTCGTTTTTGACAAAGTCCCATATTGACAAGTCCGTCAAGGGGTACGATAGACTTACTTGAAACCTTATCTAAATAATAAAACATAAAAAAACATTGATTTCGAGTCGACAACATATATCCGTAAAATTCGGATTGTCGCGTATTTTGTTAAATTCAAATGTAAATATGTGTGACATGACAGTAGTGTGACATGACAGTAGCCATAATGGCCGCCCGGATGACATTCTAAATTAATTCAAAACTAATACGTATAAATTTGTAACTATCAATTATCATAAAAATAGATGTAATTCAAATTGATTTTAATTTAATTTATGAATTTATGAAATATTTCAATAATAAAAAAGCATCCGTTGACGCGCTGCGGCCGCGCAGCTTGCGACCTAATGTAAAATCGCTCTTAGAGTACAGGGATTCCCAATTGATAACAGATAGCGCGTCGTACTATTAAAGTAAAATAGTTATTCGAATCCAATAATTCAAAGGCGATAAAATGTTATAACATTGTTTCAAAATAAAATTATCGACTCCATTTGTCACTCCATGTTCATGTTACATAAATAGTTTCTTAACTATTATTGCATAAATAAAGTTATGTTATTGACCACACCCGTACATTTTTTGCGAACATAAATATTAAGGACAAAATACAATTGATAGTCTTTTAAGCAAAATACTAACATTAATAAGTCGATCAGTATCTAAATAAGATATAACAATTATATCATGAATTATTATTATAAAGAAGCTTTTGCAACTTTTGTGATAAATAATTGCATTTATGAATATTGAAGCATGGTTGATGAACACTTGGCTCTAATAACAAACGAGCAAGGTCAACATTATTGTTCTTTTTATATTTATGATATGTTCATTATAAATAATGTTATAGAAAACATGCATTTAAATAACAACATATTTTAAAATAATTTTAGAATAACAAAGTGTGTCAAAATAAGCCAAAATAGATGATGTTCGTAACTCATAAGTATGTGAATTTCGCATCTGTTATTAAAATCGTGATAGCCGTGTGGTGCCAAGTCGGGCGGATTAGAAACGCGAGGTCTGGGGTTCGAATCCAGTTGTCTTATGTACATTATTATTATTATTATAATCTGTAGTTTTCATGAATACAAATTTTAGTATTATTTTTTTAATAACTAGCTCATTTTTAAATATTATTTAGTATCGGAAATGCAAAGCTTTCGCCCGCCTGGGAATCAATGTGTCACAAAGTTTCTATGAAATTAATAGAGGTTTAACCTTTGTCAGGTAAAAGTACAAAATAATTTGGATTTACCTTGCCGACAAATTCAAATTTTAATGTAATGAACCACAAACAAGGCCTAATAAAGATAAACTATAAACATACCTGAGCGCCGCTTAAATGTTAGTAGAACCAAAATTAGTTTACGTATCATTGATACTGTCATTAGATTTTTAGTTTTAGTTAGATGCACTAGGAGGCACGGGTATAACGTTTTTAATAAATTTACTATTAGCGAAAAATATAAAATCTGATAGAAAAATAGCTATTGCCGTGGCGTCGTCCAGCGTTGCGGCCACACTTTTAAAAAGCGGTCATAATGCCTGCCTATTCGCCTTTGAGCATCCACTCAAGATTTGTAGCAACAATTTCTCTAACATTTTTAATATTTCAAATCAAAGGAATACTGGAAATTCAATGCGGGATTGTTATTTGACTATTTAGGATGAAGATTCTGTAGATACAGCCATCGAGATCGAAGACATTATCCAACAAAATTTTTGGATTCCTTCAACCCGCCTCCCGGTACTCCTCCACACAAACTTTTTTTTTTATAAAAATACGCTTACTACACTAAATAAAATAGAAAATTTCAACAATTTCAATTTCTACAATAGGCCCCACATTAGGACTTTTTCCTGTGTCGTGGGTACCATGGACACACAAGACGTATATAGAAACACCCAGACCCAGAACATGAATCTATTCAGATTCCTGTCTGGCCGGGAATCGAACCGGGTGTGGTAGCTGCTCCGCAACGCGGGTCGTCAAAGTTGTCAAATTAATGTTAAAAGTAGGTTCACCTATATGTAATCTTACTCAGAAATTTAACCAAATTACTTAAAATAGTATTTTTCAATTCATAAAAGTTAAAATCCATCTTTATAATAGATGCGCTTTGGTTTAAATGTGGAGGCGTTGTTTGAAAAGATGTATTCCGATAGTGTTAATGTGACCACTAAGACTGTAAATTGGTTCAAAAAAGGGGTTTACAATATTCTGATGGGTCTTATTTTCATAACATTTTCCATAACAATATGCACCTACCCACAAATACACACTTAAAATTCGTTTTTTCACTCTGTGTTTGTCCGGGTAATCCTTGACCGGCTAAACTGATTTTCACGGGTTTTTTACTATAGAAAATGTTATGGAACAACATGTAGACTACTTTTATCGTAGAATTCCCACTGAGTGGAGATATGCGCGGGAAAAACTTTGCGATACATTGATTTGCTCGCGGGCGTAGCCGCGGGTACAGCTAGTTATATTATAAAGGCGAAAGTTTGTGTGTATGTTTGTTACTTCTTCACGTCTAAACGGCTGGAGCGATTTTCGTAAAATTTGGTAGGGAGTTAGCTGACACTCTGGATTAACATACAGGTTACTTTTTACTGTGGGAAAATATCTTAGTCCCACGGGACAAATTAAACAACTTTTTTTTTAACGCGGATCAATACAAAGATTTTTTTTAACGCGGGCGAAGCTGAGGGGTTCAGCTAGTTAAACAATAAACGACTAGTTTATTTATTTTATAACATAAAAATACATGTCGCTATAACATGTAAAAAAAATTAAGAAGCCCCTGTAAATAATGAGAATCAAAACACTTATTTCTATGTAATTAATTTAACGTAAGTATTTAGTATAAGTTTTAGTACATTTTGTAGCCAGACTATTTCGGTCTTACATCGCAATCAAATATTACTTAAAACATTGAAAGGACATAAATTTTGATAACAAAATAATTGCATATTTTATCAAATTGTTGGGATGTACTAACACGTCCTATCAACAATAGGTGTTGATTGACAACTTGGCAATTATTGTTAATGAAAAATAAACATCATATTTTAAATACGCTTTTTAAAATAAAGATAGCGTTATTAATAATATTTTATAGTTACTAGCTAGCCATTGCTCGTGTGTGTATCGTATTATTTAGTGTGCGCAGTAGAAACCCTTAGGGGTTATACTTACTACTATACCCCGTAGTTATTTAAACCCCCTAGGGGTGAGGAACACAAAATTCTTTCTAAGTCATAAAGTGAAAATCATACTAATATTATAAAGGCGGAAATTTGTGAATGTGTATGTTTGTTACTTCTTTACATCTAAACGGCTGGATTTTCATAAAATTTAGTAGGGAGTTACCTGACACTTTGGATTAACATATAGCCTACTTTTTACTATTGGAAATATCTTATTCCCACGAGACAATCGATACATCGATTTTTCTAACGCGGGCAAAGCTGCAAGGTTCCGCTGGTATTATATAATGTAGTAGTTCTATTTAGTGGCGTATTTACTAAGTAACATTTATAATTATCTAAGACCTTAATTTGTGCGAGGGCAATTATTTTTCGTAAGTTAAAATTAACTCCTTTAAAACTGTATTTTCTGTTCAAGTTATTGATGCGAAGAGGAGAAACCTTTTTAATATTGTAAATGCGTTTTGTATGTATGTATGTTTGTTACTCGTGTGGCGACTTCACGCTACTCATCAAGAGATGGCGCTACTAGTATTCTGAAACACGCTATCGAAGCATTTTCAATACCCCGCATATATACAAGTTCCGAAAAACGACTGTCGGAGCACGGCCGCTCCCCAGGCATGATCACCTAGCCTGGCGGGAGATCTCCCTTTGCCAAAGTGGTGACCCCTGACAAGAACACGTCCCTTCACGATGGTGGCGACGTCACACCCTGGATGGACCGCAGCATCTCAACATCAGATTAGCAGCTCATCAGGTGCATCGCAGCACATTCGGAAACGCTTCCTGTGCCTGGTCCAGCTGCTCTCCGCGACATAACGGACGGCTTGAGCAGCCATTGCTCGCCTCCCCACTTCGCTCCACCCTCACTTCCCGACTCACCGTGGATAGAGGGCATCCCAAGGCCTCACTTCGCTCTCACATCTCGACTCACCGCAGATCGAGGGCGAACTACGGGTACTTGCACGCGAAGACTTGCGGACCTATCGACCTCCGGTCTGAGCAGGGGGTGATGTGGCGACCTCCCGCTACTCATCAAGAGATGGCGCTACTAGTATTCTGAAACACGCTATCGAAGCATTCTCAGAATCCTGCATATATACAAGTTCCGAACATCAACTGTCGGAGCACGGCCGCTCCCCAGGCATGATCACCTAGCCTGGCGGGAGATCTCCCTTTGCCAAACTCGCACGCAAAAACCGGTCGAATTTAAAAATTGTGCACACACATAGCTTACGAAATAAATTAGCGTCGTCGACAACCCATTATTATCCCACTGCTGGGCATCCGTCTTCTCTCAGAATGAGAGAGTTATAGGTCATTGTCCACCGGGCTGGCCAAGTGCGAATTTGTGGACATTAACTAGAACATACTGTCATACTGTGATAGATGGACTATGGCGAGGCGAGGCCGCGGCAAAATGCTAGTACCTAATTAAAATATGGCTTCTACAAATATTAGGTTGTCTGGAGATCGCTATTTTAGTGATAAGACCGCCTATTGTACAATTAATATTATTTATGTATTGTGTGTGTGTTGTATGTATGTCTATATATGTATGTATTTTATAAATATATTATATATTTTTTTTTATTCGTTTATCTTTAAAATTAACACCTGCCTCAAATTTTCCAGCCATCCCCAGGTTGACTGGTAAAGAATGCCATCAGGCATTAAGTTTGCCTTTTTGTTCCTTTTATTTTTATAGAGGTGCACTAAACAAATAAATAAATAAAAAAAACAAACATAAAAGTTTATGGTTTTTATGTTTTTGTGTACAATAAAGATTTAATTGTATTGTATTGTATTATATTGTATTGTATTGTATCGTATTATATTGTATCGTATTGTATCGTATTCTATTGTATTGTACTATATGTCGTACTCACCATAGTAGCTACTCTGAACACATGACAGTAGTGGCTTCTAGTAGCGTGGTCCTTCGTGATGTAAGCGAAATGTGTGAGATCGTCTGCATCCTGACACGCGCAATGGATGTTCCTGATTTCATGCTCGCATACCAGTTCCTAGGAAAAAAGACATAAATGCAATATTTCCATACGAATATACAGTTTTTAAAGTGTTTCTCGTATTTTTTTTATTACATTGCAGTAGGAAACAAGTTATCCACCTGATGGTAAGTGGTATTACCACCGATGGACATATGTAAGTAACTTCAACAGAACTAGAATGCTATCTGAAGGCAATCGCAGATGCGTTATTCAGATATTGCAGATATTCTCAACGTATATTTTTATGAAATAAATCATTGCCACAATTCTATTTAAAACATCAACAATAATGAAAGTTAAGTTTAATATCTACAAAGAAAAAATAATATGTGACAAAAGTTACATTATTTACTTTTGTTAATAGAAAATTAATTCATTAAGACACGTAAACAAACTAGAAAAAGTCTCTTAAAAACTCTCATAAAATATGGTATATTCATTTTAGAATAGAAATTATTTTTATAATATTAATAATCATTAGAATAACAACGACTGTAAAAATAAACAACCCAAAAATATTTATAACAACTTTTCGCTATTAAAAACAAAAAACGTTCTTTTCGCCAAAAATTCAATTCTCTTTGGATGAAACATGACAAAAAAAAACACTAATTATCCCAGGTAACTAACCGTGAAGAGTTCTGACATAAATTTTTCATAAAAAAAACAATCCTTTTTGTAAGAAACACAAAGGCAAGATTGGCGAATGATCAAATCAAGTGTGAACGATGATCCGTAATTAAAAATCAAGCGAGCAACGTCGGGCTTTGTCTAAGGTTGTAGGGCCCATATTAGGGACCTTTACCCTCCGTCCGCTTGGATGCTTTTCAAAGAATAAACAGTCTTTTATGGTGAAATTCTTGCAGTAAATAACAATTTTCGCTAGGGTAGTAGTAATCTTCTGTAGAATTTCGGGTAATACCACAATTTGGTGTGGAGATCATTAGTTTTGTTATATTTAAACCTGTTAATGAATTGGTTTGTACTAATACTTTTAAATGAGTTGTATTTTGTTGGCACCAATGTCACATTAATGGAAAAATAATTGGGAGTGCACATGTCTAATCAGTTTAAGGTCTGCGGATCAATTCCCGTCGAAGTCATTTAATTAAATAGTATTGACATTGTGATAAAGATACAGGTTCGATTCTCCGCGAGACTATTATTCAAAATTTTTGGGCAATACGTATAACATTTTTTAAGTCTATCTAATTTTAGTTTAGTTTGCTAATATCGATTTGGAGTGATTTGCAAAAAAAGGTATCCAAATCTACTTTCTCCGACCCCATACACCAAAAACTGAAAGAAAAAAAACGCGAGGCACTTAGGGACTGCCGCGGTAAAGCTATTGCATAGCATCTTTTATCAACTTATGCAATTATAATTATTTATTTATGCAGTATTTTTTTCTTTGATATTAATTCAAGTTTTTTCTTTGATACTAGGTATATACTTTCTCACAAACAGCTGCTTACATATTCTTCCGATTTCCTAGAAGCTCGTCGCGATCCATGCGAGTTTCGTACTGTCGTACCACATACATACATGTTAATACTCGGCCGCGCTACATGGTAAGCGGAGTGCGGGGTGTTAGGTTTTTTCGTTACGGAATTTCTTGATTCGGTCGCTATGCAATAGCTTAACAATACGAATTCGCACTAATGTTCAAATATTAAGATTCGCTACATCACTAGTGTGTTTAAAGATGTTTTAGTTATTATATACCTACCCTCGTAATAGTATTTAGGAACTTGACACCTCTATAGCTGATGGACAGGATGATGTCAGGAGAATCCCTGGGCTCTTTGGTGGATTTCTTTAGCTTCTGTATCGACTTCTTCGTGGATTCAGTTCCTCTTAGCTCCTTGACCACAGTTGAACCTAAATACTGTTGAATAAAACATGATGGGTTATGAAAGAAATTACAACGGATTGAAATAGTAACAGTAGATTTATTGAAACAGTAATTATAACAACAACAATGATAATGACAATTTGACAGAACAGAGTGAAAAAAGAAAGTAAATTAAATAGGTCAATCCTACATATAACAAGTGGCGCCAACAAGCGGCAGAACACAGAACTAAATAACTTACAAAATTGTTTGGTTTATCTACCTATAGTTTCAACAAAACAAAAGTCAGACATTGTCATTGTTATTATGCTAAAGACCTTCGTGTAATATTTATTTTTATTCATATCCATGTATATTGGAATAATATTTGTTTAAACAAATATATACAGAGCGGACATATGTAGAAGATTCTGGGATTTAATTTTGGCCAATATGACAACTAAACGGCAAATTTCAAGGTGGTAGAACCAGTATAGTTCGACCGGGGAAGTACCACCACCAATTTCAAGCGTGAAGCATTTCTTGCGTTTCGATGAAAGGGTGTGCTTGCCGGCACACTTTCACATGAGGCGACCATCATAGTCCTCGGGGGTAGCAACGTATCTGTGATTGACTTCACATGGGAACCCATGTTCTGTATGAAGTTGATTACACATGTCCATGGGCGGGAGTGCCCACTTACCATCAGTTGGACTGCATGCTCGTTTGCTACTTCAGTCAGATAAAAAAAAATAGATTTCTGTTTTTTTTTTATAAAATTAAAAGTAGTAAACAAGCAGGTAGTCCACCTAATGCAAAGGTTTGGAGATGCCAGGGGTTGCATTCCTGAGGTCACCGAACAGTCACCATAGCAAAATAACTTCAAAAACTGCTTAACACGACTAAACAGGCGCAGTAGTGTTACCAAAAAAACAAAACCTGGTAACGCCATACAATGGAAAAAAGAACTTTCATTTAATAAACAATACTTTATTTCTAACCAAGAGTAGTGATAGCCTAATGGTTATAACTTGCCTTGTCGATCGGGAGGTCCGAGGTTCAAACCAAGGCACCACGCACCACTGATTTTTCTAAATTATGGGCGTATTAGAAATTTATGAACACTGCTTTTCGATGAACATCGTGAGGAAACCTAGAGTTATTTAAAAAAAAGTTCTCGGAGGTGTGTGAACTCTACCAATTCGCACTTGGCCAGCGCGGTGGACTATGGCCTTAAACTCTCTCTAGAGAAGACCCGTGCCCAGCAGTGGAACATTAATGGATTTACACCACTTTATTTCTTCCTTCGGGATCATCAAGAATTTTGGTAGTCTTCCTAAAAAATATCAAAAAGTATTAGCTACTTACATTAGCTACATAAGTCACAGCTCCAGTCACCAACACGAACGGCTGGTGTTTCCACTGGGTCTTCAATGCCCCTGGTACTCCAACCAAGAGTTCAGATGGTGCTCTGATCTCCAAGTCCGAAGGTCGAGGGGGCTGGGGTGCTGGCCTGTTCTTCTTACTACGCTTCAAGGTTTCCCCACCAGGTGGAGCGAGGGTCGGTACTACTGGAGGGGGGACCGGCTTTAGGTTCTCCGAAGGTGGTAACTTTTCTTTGATTTCTTCTTTCAGTTGTTGGATGTTGCTCTTCTAGAAGAAAAGAGAGTAGTTAATTGTTTGTGACTTTTTCTTGTGTTACATTGTGTCCGTTTGTGGAATTATTCACAACCAAATCGCTACTGTCCAATCTATCCAATTTCTCTAATCTAAGACGGTTCGGTTTCTAATTTGGACCACAGTCCATAACATTGTTATTTAATTCGCTAAGTTGATGATTTTACAATAGTTCTAATTTAGAGATTTATAAATTTTTCGATGCCGATTAACTTTATCATAATCAGGACAGTTCCGTTACAAATATCACCAAAACATTGGAATCCGTAAATTTAACTTCGTTTTTGATTAGCTTTCATTACGTCCATATTTCTGCTTTATATTTATTAACTTCACCTCCACCAATTAGTACATCTCGAATAACTACAACAAAACGCTACCAATAATTGAACCCATCCTAAACAAAATTGGAGCGAACACCTCCACTACAAATAAAAATAAAAATAGCAAAAATACAAAACATTTTTATCATTCCAAAACACTTTTACACTCACCCCGCGATCAGCGGGGTGTGAATGCGAATAACTAATAAAATGAACAAGTGACAAAAAAACGCCTACGACACTCTTAACACTTCACAGGTGTAAAACAAAAGTAATGATGCAACGCGAAAATGAAAACGAGCCGAATAGGCAAGCGTGAAATTTTAATTAAGACCCTAAGGCGAAACGCACAAAAGAAATATAATTGACAGTATGAGCCATCTAATTTGAGAGTGTCACTTCGAAAGTACATAGTTATTAATAGAAGGCGCGATTCGCGATCGCGTTAACGTAGAGTTGCGACTAATCAGTCGGATGATAATTTTTTGGCGACTAACCGCGTAATTTGAAAGTGATATCTATAAAAATTTCGGAATACACAAATTTTTATCTGCAGTAATATATAGGGACGTAGGGCCTATTTGACATCACTTAGACGAATTTTATACTTTTACATCTAGCGATTACGCCGGTCTTTTTCAGATTATGAATGTACCCAATTGAAGGGAATACTACTGTGCCTATCATACATGTATGATGTAACATACATATGATAGGCACAATGTTATGCATTATCTTGAAATTGTATTTATCCAATACAATTTGTCGCAAAAAAAATTGAATGAAAACGTACAATATATGAAAAATGTAAGTGATAACAATATGTAATAGGACGGTCTCTTTTGAAGAAAACTATTGGCATGAAAAATTAAGAAATCACAATAATTAAAATATAAGAATTAGTACAACGACAGACAATCGTTAGATTGGACAACGACAGATAGACTATTTTGCAAACATTTTCGACAATAGCAAGCTTAGTCGCAAAGTCGCAAGAAAGTGGCAAGTTTATCCGATCCTTGTTTAAAAAAGGCTATAGAATAGTGTGGATTCAACTTTAATGAATAGAATAATGTTTCGTTGCAATGGCCACGAATGGGGAACCTAGGTACCACGCCTACTCATTCCCCACCTGGGTAGCAAATGTTTCGGATTGGGCGGATAAGAGTAACTATCTAATTATTATGTAATTAACACGCACTTTTTATTAAGGTATTAATTAAAATAGGAATTTTATTCATCATCATCTATGTAATTGTAAGGTATAGGTAAATGTAATAATTACTAACTTTGTCCGTTCATTAATTTTACGCAGAAGCCCTACAATCTAAGAAGTAGAATTATTAAATATTTTATTTTTAAATCATAATATAGCATATTTTTTGTACCTTAAATATACAAAAAGATAGTAAATAATATACCTATTTTAATTTAAGCAGTTATTCACGCTAGCGATTTGAAAATACCTATATTAATCTAGATATGTATGACTTTATATCATATACGATTTTTAAATCGCAAATTCGGACTACTTTTTTACAAAAATAATGACCACAATACGGTAATATAAAATTGTACCACTTATCTTTTAACTTAAATTACCACAAATATTTTTTATTTGACTCGGTAGCTCAACATATACAAAGTGAATACTTACGTAAATAGATGTATTTATTTCCGTTTACGTGTATAAATTTAAAACCATTTATTTCAATTACACCAAATTAAAAATGATGTACATCTCTGTGCAAAAATAGATATGAAACTATTAATTTTCGAAATCGGATCATACTCACATGAACTTAAATTGAAATGAAAAACAATGACATTTTAAAAGTCCAAAAGCCATAACCTACATAAACAAAATGACCTAGGCCTTTGAAATCTGCTAAGCATAGGTCTCCCCTATTTTGGGTTTTGCCAATAATCACCCCGCCTGTCATACGAGTAGCCATGTGCCTATATATTTATGGTATATGACCGCAATCGGTGTTGATGTTACTTAAAAAGACGGTGCTGCCCATCTCCTGGATTTTAAATCTTAGTAGCCTCCTGCTATAAATACAGGAAAATAGAAAGTGATATTTAAGACTCACCACAAGATACTTCACAAAACAAAATTACTACCTACAGCCATTAGTAACCTAGGCGCACGAGATAGCTCTATTTTACGGCTAGTTTTTCTGTTTAATTCACGCAACGGACACATCTACAAACACAATGAGACACACATACATTCATACAAACCTCTATAAAACCCGTATTTCTTACCTACACTAGCCATGTTAGGGCACATGAAGCCGCAGCGAGTGCCTCACTCGCGTATGAATGGAAACCCCTGAATAGACGTCGAATTGAGCACTAATTACCTATACGGAGTTAGCGACGTGTGAAATTAAAAAGGCCTCGACTATGTAGTCTGCACATAGACTAGATTTGTCGAGTGCATCAAGTGCTCAGAGAAATACACGCTGATTTTACCGCTGAGCATTGAAATTTCATACAAAAGTACATATGTAAGCATGTACTATGTATCGTTGAGATTAACATCATCAGGAAAGTTCACGCCATAGTCGGAATATTTAATTCCTGAACTTAAGGTATAGAATCTTTCAAACTTTTCGGAGGCACCGCTGTCACGGCTGTTTTAGGTGGCTAACTAACTAACATGTGGACAACTTCAGGCAAGACTTCAATTTTATCTTATTCTATCTATCTTCATCATCTATCTATCTCTATCCTATGAAACATATTCCTTCGCTCCTTGTATATTAATAAATTAACATATGGACACATTCAGCATTTTTCCTGGTGAACATTGAAATTTTCACCTGTGTCGTAGGTATTCAGACCTGACCTTTCAGACCAGACAGACATACGCGTATAACACTGCTATTATTAAGCAAAAACAGATGTTGTAGTGCTTCTGGAGTCGAACCACACTGAGTTCCACCAACTTGGGGTACAACCCATTATTGTCCCACCGCAGGGCACGGATTTTCTCTCAGAATGAGAGAGTTTCAGGCCATAGTCCACCGCGTTTTTTTTGAAGAATTCTCGGGTGTGTAAGTTTCCTCACGATGTTTTCCTTCACCGAAAAGCAGTGATAATTAATTTCTAATACGCACATAAATCAGTGGTGCGTGCCTGGGTGTGAACCTCGGACCTCCCGATTGAGAGGGCAAGTTTCAACCATTAGGCTATCACTACTCTCCACCATCTTACTGACAAATATTTGCAAAATATCATTTATTAAAGACAAATACATCTTCCATAAGCACTTTACTTCTACCTTATAGTGACAAGTCAGTTAATCAGAATTAACGAACACGTATTTCAAACACCCTCGACCCTTGATTACATCTCATTACAAAACCGGCATCAAGTGTCCATTATGAAGCAATTAACCACCTGCTTTTCCAGCTCACTTCACCATCACCTGGGGCGTATCATGGCAACGCCCCACATGATTAAACTAGATGAGCAATATCGCCCATTTTAATCCCGTCATTTGCGGGGAACGAGCTTAATCAACTTTTAAAGTGACGTGCAATAAGAAGATAGCTTCCGCTCGGTCGAGCGAATGTAATCTTGCTTAAGTGTGTAGTTTTAATAGGCAATCTTGCACTATTTATGCGCGAGTTGCTTGGCCGATGCAAGGATAATTGTATGGGATTTTTAAATAATAAGCGTTCTTCGATTTATGTGATGCGGCCAAGAAAATAGTACTATTAATGTTATGATGTGAAGATGGTAAAACTTCGTGCTTGGATTGTGCTGACACCATGCTAATTTCTTCATAACAACATTGCCAATTATATTTTTTGTATTATAGGAACGATTCAGTAAAAGAGACATTTACAAACAGTACTTTAACGTTGAGCAGTGATAGCCTAATGGTTGAAACTTGCCCTCTCAGTCGGGAGGACCGAGGTTCAAACCCAGGCACCCACCTATGATTTATGTGCGTACTAGAAATTAATTATCACTGCTTTTCGGTGAAGGAAAACATCGTGAGGAAACCTAAACACCCGTGAGTTGTTTAAAAAAAAGTTCTCGGAGATATGTGAAGTCCACCAATTCGCACTTGGTCAGCGCGGTGGACTATGGCTTATAATGCTCTCATTCCGAGAGAAGATCCGTGCCCAGCAGTGGGACAATAATGAGTTGACGACGACTCCAACGTTGACCTTGTCAAGGTCAACGTTGGAGTCGTAGATGGCAAAGAAATTGTAGTCAATGTAAAATAGAAGTTTAACCATTGTCATCGACCCATTATTGTTCCCTGCTGGTCGTCTGAGTAAGAGGTATTTTAGGTTATAACCCACGGTGCACTGGCCAAGTATACGAATTTGTAGGTTTCACGTAGCACTGTTTTTTAAAATAACTCTCAATCCGAATAAACTTGAGAGTTATTTCTCACTTTTTTCATCTTAAGTCAGTGATAATTAAATTAAATTTGCACATGTTTAGAAATATAGCAGGTGCGTGCTAGGGATTCAATGTTCGGACGTCCTGATTGAGAGGGCCAGGTTTACCCATTAGGCTATCACTGATCGATCTGTCTTAGGGTTTATTACAGATGCAGGAGTGATCACGTTATCATAAAAAGTATATGGGTTAATTGGACAGCGTGGTCAACTGTGGTTCACAGTCGTTGGAGTTAGTATACTAAACACGTATCACTTCCCGTTATATTATCAGTTTGTTCATATATTCTCTGACATTAAATTAAGTGGCGATAAATAATACGGCACATTAGTTCGGAAATTTTGTTTCTGACTACGTATTTTCAAAAAGGACAAACCTTATATTAGTTGCAGTTTGATTATTTAACAAAAACTAAAACTACATGCATTATGTGCTTTATTTTATTTTATTTATTGCACCTCTATAATGTAAAAAATTACATTAAGGCGAACTTAATGCCTGGTGGCATTCTCTACTAAAAAATATATTATAAAATTGCAAAAGTGATCGTAAATTAAACAATAAGTGCCACAACCGCTACCTCTTGTGAGACCAAGACAGCTGTCTGCGTTACTTCGTTGAAATTAATAAATACTTTGAAATAATAGCGCTTAATTAATTAATTATAATTTATTTATTAATATTTTTCGAATGAGTTTAATGATCATGGTTATAATACTTTACGTAAGACAATTCAAAAAGCGAGCTTAGGGCTACACGTCAATACATTTTAATACTTAACGGGTGCACACGATATGCGGTTTTTTAATCATTTTCGAATTATTTTTGCCGATATTTCGATCCAGGTGACCACGATCCATGCAACTGAGTCGAAATATCGGCAAAAAGAATTCAAAAACCGCATATCGTTAGTACCCGTTAAGTATTAAAATGTGTCAATTCCGCGATAATATGTCTTAAATCATATATTACATTTATTATTAAAATACAATCAATATTCATTGAATGTCGTTCAAGTCGCATATCACATACGTCTTTAAATCCGTTATGGTGAAGGGACGTCCTCTTTAAAATTAATTCAATGCTCCATGCACAATAAAAGAAATACGAGTTTGTGCGTCAATCGATTATTTATTTATTTATTTATTTATTCAGACTTACCTCTATCATTACAGGTAGCACCCAATACGATAGCGTAGACAATTATTATTTTTTTTAAAAGGTTAACATTATTTTCTATTATTACCTATTAAATATAACTATATATTATTGTAAGATAAAATATTAAAAACAACTTTTGCGAATTCACTCAAGCTACATAAATTGATATCTAGTTTTTCACCTGATTGAGTGTACAGAGAGCTTGGGTGAAAGGTGCCTTAGCTAAAAGGTTGGTCCTGGCTGTCGGTACGACCAGCAGCGGAGGGCGCCGACGTCTCCATATGTACCCATCTGGGACACAGAGTTCAAGACGACACAAAACACTCGGATTATGAGCTATACCACGCAGTAATTTGACTAAGTAAGTGATAAGTGCATACTCTCGACGTAACCCCAATTCGTTATACCCCACCATTCCTAATACAAATAATGTGGGATACATCAACGGATAACACGGGTAGACGCCGTATAGTTTTTGATAGAGGTATAATAGCATATTATAATAGCATACTAAAAGGAAGACAACATATTTTTTATTGTTTTACGTAGGTATACGTCACGTCATATAGAATGTTGTATAATATTATGAAACCGTAGAAGTAACAGTCAACAAATGTTTATTTTCGGTTTTAAATATTGTAATTATAAATAACTAGTTGTCTCGACGAAGTTCGTTACGCCTAAAAGTCAAAAATCTAAAATTATCAGTGTTTCTCCACTATATTATGCATGTATTATTCATAAAAACCGTCCTCTTGAATCACTCTATCAATAAAAAAAAAACTGCATTAAAATTGGTGGCGTAATTTTAAAGATCTAAGCATACATAGGGACAGACAGCGGGAAGCGACTTTATTTTATACTATGTAGTGATGATAAACGGAAATTATTAGTAATGACAAAAATAATAAACATCGGGGATGTTTAGTAAAATTCTTATGAATTGGTTACTACTATTACATACTAGGATAATGGACCCACCAAAGTCTTTTCAGTTCTTTTTGACCGAGGATCGAACCCCAAAACCTGACATATAGATACAGACTTCAACACAAACTGTAACACAAAAATGTAACAAGACCCTTATTATTATTTTAATATGTTAAAAATGTGAATAGTAAAATATATCACGCAAATATTTTACGAAATGCAATACGTTTTTTATAGTTAACGAGTACGTTTTCATATGAACGGATGAAAGAACCTTTAAACAGGTTTATAGAAGCGTTTTAAATAAGGGCTTTCCGCATCTGCGAATAAAATAACCATTAGACATATTATATATTTATTTATTGGAGTAAAATATTCTCTATTAAAGAAAAACGTACTACACTTCTTTCTGTAACCAGATGACCCGAAGAAACTTTGTTCCACCCAAAAGTCGAAAATCGAAAATTATCAGTGTATCTCCACTATGTTATACATGTATCCTACTAATATTATAAATGCGAAAGTTTGTGAGGATGTATGTGTATTTGTTATTCTTTCACGCAAAAACTACTCAACGGATTAGGTTGAAACTTTACAGTAGTATAGGTTATACATCAGAATAACACATGGGCTATAATTTGTAAAGATTTTTTTTTATAAGGTTATAATATAACGAAAAATATCAGGTTAGTCGGAAAAAAAGTTGTGCTCTGAGAGCTATCTTCGCGTACGCTGCTTAAACCGTTGGAGATATCCAAATATAATGTACCGTGGGATTGTTTGGCTCATATAGATCTAAATAAAAGTCCGCGACAGCATATGTCTATATTTTATGTATAACCCACAATAACTCTTTTTATACTTTGAAAATTTTAAAAATATCAAGTTGATGTTTCCATGGGTTTTATACAAACTAAATATTAATCCTTATCAAAATAAATGATTTTAAAAAATCAAGCATCTATTAAAGATTGAATCTTCCTTTTACACCATGTAAATTGGATAAGTAGTTTAGAAGATATTACGAGTATAACATATTGCATAGTCAATTGATTGACCGGCAGTACGCGCCGTGCGCCGCCGCCGTATAAAACGAAGTTGTATGATATTAATATTTGAATGGTTATAAAACACGGAGCAAAATGTGAAAGGTCAATGACGTCTCTGTAGTTCCGGGAATAAGGCTACGGTATCCCCTGTCTGTGGTAAGATAAGAGGCAACTAAAAGGGAGCTTTCGGGGTTGCGAGCGGCTAGACGGAGAGCTCCAAACACCCAGTCAGCAACTTCGGGAAAGATGTCAGCATGTGTGGTCGCATGCTATCGTGAGAGCCAGGATGGACGGAGCTTGAACCGTCCAGCCAGGCGATCCCGGGAAGGACGGTGGCATACGTGTGGTCGCATATCGTGGTAAAGACCAGATGGAGTGGTGGGCCCAGCCGCTCACTTGGGAGGAGCCCGATGGGGCAATGCACTCAGAGGACTCCAGTTGCGTTCCTTTGAAGATCCCGGAGTCCTGGTGCTATAGGAATCCCAGATAACCCTGCGTCGCTCCCACTTCGTACCTTTTGAAGGTTTCTCAATCGACAAAAAAGAAAAAAAGTCAATGAGAATGAAACAGCGGAAAGGTTAAATATGTTATTCAATCGTCATCGACCTTTTAATGTAACACAACTCGGCACATAAGTATGTCAGATTAGCAGTAGTTTAGGTCGTAGTTGACCACGCTAGCCAACTGCGCGTTGGTAACCGTCACGGGTTTTGAGACCCTTTCTTAAAACTTTTAATTTCAGAGTAAGCATTAATATTGTGAGGCGCCGACCCCCCACACTGTCGTTCGCGCGGAGACACGGTGGTGACGAGAACACCGCTGGACCGCGCGGCCAGTCGGTGTACGTTTGTGAGGCATCAACGGATTTATTAGACCCCAATACAACATGAGATCCGCTTCACCGCCTACCATGGCAGTGAGCGGTACCGTATGTTAATCGCCTTAGGAAGTAGGGCAAGGGTTCAATATGAAGTAAATCACAGATGCGTTGCTACTCCCGAGGACTATGATGATCACCTTAAATAAAAGTGAGCCGGCAGGCACACCCTTCAAATGAAACACAAGAACTGCTTCACGATAGAAATAGGTGCGGCGGTGATGCCTCCCTGGTTAAATCATTGCTCTACCACCTTACAAACTTTATGTGGCAGACTAAATTCCACGCGGGCGAAGCCGCGGGCAAAGGCTAGTTATACATAAAACCTTCCTTTTGAATTACTCTATCTATTAAAAAAACTGCATTGAAAACTGTAACATAGTTTTAAAGATCTAAGCATACATAGAGACAGACAGCGAGAAGAGACTTTGTTTTATACTATGTAGTGATAAAGTTCTTGCGATTCAGTGGCAGGAAGTGGTTGCCGGTTTCTGTTATAAGTGAGGAGTAACGATGCGGCTGCAATGGACTTCAGTTAGAGCCGTTATATATGAAGATTACAGATATCTATGGGCGGCAGCAACCACTTAATATAAGGTGGGCTGCATGTTAGTACAGGGGAAGTACCATCGCCACACCTATTTCTAGCGTGAAGCATTTCTTGCGTTTCAATAGAAGGGTGTGGTTGCCGGCACACTTTCACATGTGGCGACCATCATAGTCCTCGGGAATAGCAACGCATCTGTGATTGACAGGTTGAACCCATGTTCTGTATGAAGTTGATTATAGATGTCCATGAGCGGCAGTGACCACTTACCATCAGGTGGACTGCATGCTCGTTTGCTACTTCAGTCAGATAAAAAATATGTATCAGTTTAAAATGTTCCGAGAGCGAATTAGTAGACCAGAAGAATTTGTAGTAGTTTTGTAATTCTAATAAAATGAAATAAGTTTAGAAACTGTTCATCTAAATCAATGGTTCTTAACCGGTGGTCCGCGAACCACAAGTGGTCCCTAATAGCATTCGAAGCATTCGAAACATTGTAAAAAAGAAGTCAACAAAAGAAATAAAAAAGTGTAATAACAAAAAAGGTCGTCAAAAGTATACAGATTTCAGTATGATGACCAAAAAAAAGTATATGGTCGACAGATTTCAATTTGATGTGATTCCATTAGCCTTGGTGGTCCATGAGTAGACATCTAAATTGACCTTAAAAGTTGCGATGTATTGCATGCAGTCGACGCTTACAATTGTACTGCCACTTATGTAATTACTTTCATTATTAACATCTTTACCATGTAACAGTGATCAGTATGTTAGTCTCTCATCAACTTATTATTGACCCACTGCTGGGTACGGGTCTTCTCTAAGATTGAGAGAGTTTAGGCCATAGTCCACCGCGCTGGCCAAGTGCGAGTTGGTGGACGAGTATGTTAGTGACCTATATTAAATAAATAAATCTGTCTACTCATGGACCACCAGGGCCAAGTATATATTTTTGTCAAATAGTCCTTCGTCACTAAAAGGTTAAGAACCACTGATCTAAATCGTTATGAAAGTATAGCAACGCCCCCCGTCGTCGCTCGTCGCATCGGATATCCTCTTTACAGGCTGATTGAATAGATTGCGCAATTTATCGCCCCGATAATATCAACCGATTTGAATTAACGACGGGTCACTGGTATAAACTTTGAATTTTTTGAAATTCTTTTTGAATTTTAGATACGTAGAGTTTTTAAACTTTAGTGAGTAGAGAGTAGAGTTTCAAGAAGTTTTAGAGAAGAAGAAGAAGTGAAGATGAAGAAGAGAAGAAGAAGAAGAGAAGAAGAAGAAGAAGGTTAAAGAGTTATTTTCTTTTCTTTTATTGGGTAGAGTAAAGTGCAAAGTTATTGGTAGTTTACATTTATTTTTATTTCATTTTAATACAAAAAATCGTAATGAAAAATATTTTTTGCTTATTTCGCTAGTAAAGGCTGTTTTTTTTATTATTGAATAAAATACGCAGAATCTAAATAATTGTACAATCAAAATTTTATTTATTCAGTACCAGATTATTCTAAGGTCTACGTTATTCAAAGAATTTTACGACATTTTAACTTCAATTTTCAACTTAAAACAAAACAAAGTATTAAAGCCTAGTATCACTAACCAAATATCAAAACAAGATAATCCTCATAAATATAATACGTGAAGCAAAAACTTGTGATTCGTTTTTAGGATACTTGCCACAGACGAAGGAGTATGAAGTTACGCACGGTTATAGTTGATGTAGAGAAGGATTGCGCAATGCTTATATATTTTTCAAATAATGCATAAAACATACACAAAATCAACTAAAAACACATTACATACACTACCTTGCACTTGACACAAACACATACATAATAAACGAGAAAGAACTTTCAATGTCTTACTAACACTTAACGTCAAAAATGTCAAATCTTTGTCAAAATACCCGCTATTGCTTTTAAATGCAGCTCAGCTAATGTAACCTCTTTTTACCGTTTTAAAATAACTTGAAAATTATTACAATGTATTTGAATTTGAGAAATATTCGTGCTACTTTAGACAATATGAAGTTTAGTTTTTGAATTAAATTACGGTCTAATTTTGACCGTTACGACGGGTGAATAGTCCTCATAAATTGACGCAACTCTACCATAGAGTATGAAAACCTACTTCATATTCAGAGAGAGACGATGCCACACCGGTGGTTACGTGATCAACTGTCACATGAATTGAATGTCAATCATTTAATGATAGTAATGATTTCTCCGATTGTAATTATGTAAGTCTATTGACAATGGGTTGTCTATCCTTTGAGTATTATCAGCGGCATCTATAATTATAGTTAATAGATCTGTATATAAAAAGGCATATATAGAGCAGTGACAGCCTAATGGATAAAACTAGCCCAATCGGTCGGGACGTCCGAGGTTCAAACCCAGGCACGCACTGATTTATGTGCGTATTAGAAGGATTCGAACCCGAAACCCTTTGTTTCTCAGACTAGTGACGAATTTCACCAGTGTAGTTTGACCGGGGAGGTACTACTGCCACCAATGCCGTCTTTACTCGTGGACTTCATGCGGTTTACTTCAATCGGATAAAAAAATGCTGTTCTTTTGTCAACGGCATGTTTATTACAATTTGTATCACACGGTAGTTTAATATTCATGGTGTGGCCATGGCGGTTAGGTGATAACCGCAGACTATGCATGGAATATATATGTGAAATTATAATAGATTTGGCAGACATTTCAAGGACTATCATTGTGATTGGAGAGCCTAATGGCATAAATTCATATTCAAATTTATGTGCAAAAATAGCTATTGTACGAGTTGGTCTTAATTTTCCGATAGATGGCGTGATGAGTTCCTTTCTTACGAAATGTGATAATTTTATTGGTGGTATAAATGTGATATCGAATTTGATATTAATATTAGATTTTTTAAATTTCTATTTCTAACGTGAAGCATTCCTTGCGTTTCGATGGAAGGGTGGTTGCCGGCACACTTTTATATAAGACAACCATCCTAGTCCTCGGGAGTACTAACGCATCTGTAATTGACTTCAGATAAAACCTATGTTCTATATATTGCTTACAAATGTCCATGGGCGGCAGTGACCACTTACCATCAAGTGGACTGCATGCTCGTTTGCTACTTCATTATTTAAAAAAAACTCTGATTAGTTTTTTTTTCTAAATCGCGTATAAATACAATACAAACATACATTGCAATATAACGTTTTAGGTAATGTATAGAAATCTATAGAAATGATGAGCTAAAACTAGAAAAGTGACTGTTTCGAGGAAAGATAAAAACTCATACTAAACCCTTAGATAACTGGACAATAATGGGACATTTTTTTCTGAGCGCATTACCCCTTCGGGCTCCTCCCAGATGGGCGGCTGGGCCCACCGCTCCGTCTAGTCTTTACGACGGTATGCGACCATACATACCACCGTCCTTCCTGGGTCGCCTGACCAAACGGTTCGAGCTCCCACTCTAGCCGCCCGCAACCCCGAAAGCCCTTTTTAGTCGCCTCTTACGACAGGCAGGGGATGCCGTAGCCCTATTGTAATCCCGGAGCTAAAGGGACGACTAAAACCATACCTGCCAGGCAGTCATTCGCAAAATATGTACCAAATGTCTACTGGATGAGTGTTCCAAGCCAGTTTAACGACGCGAAATCTCATTAATATTCATAACGTTTACCTGAATACGTAAATCTTAGAAGTTTTACATAACTTTACTGATACTAAATGTACTTATTTGTTGGATTAACTAGTGACTAAATCTTTGCACTACAGATAAATTAAAAATGAAGAAAATAAAAACACTTAAAAAGACCATAAAGGTTAATTTGACATTTTAAATTCAGTATCGAGTGTACATGTACTCGTATATATTTATTTATTTGTCTTTTGATTTATCAGTCTAAATTTAAGTACCTTAATGTGAATTTTGAGATGCGCTAATTGTAACAAATTTACCGAGTAAAAAAACCTGATTATTTTTATTCTGGAAGAAGCAAAACTAATTAGTCTCGTATAACTACCTTATTTAAAATTTCATAAAATCACGAAACATAATTTCCTTCTGTAGATGATGATTTGATTGAACCTTTATTTTTTGTTATCGAGGGGGAAACCTTCAAAAGGTACACGACGCCGTGAAAGCAACGCTGGGTTATGTGGGATTTTTACCTTACTAAAACCCCCCCGGTGGCCGTCCTCAGCGCTGCGAGGAGAACTCTGGGATCTCCAACGGAACACAACCAGAGTCCTCCGAGCGCGATGCCCCTTTCGGGCTCTTCCCCAGTGAACATTTGAGGTCACCGTGTCTCCTGGTGTTTAGGACGGCATGCGACTACACATGCCATCGACCTCCAACTCTAGCCGCCCGCAACCCCGGAAGCCCCTTTTAGTGATCTCTTACCACAGGCAGGAGATACCGTAGCCCTATTCTGGTCCCGGAACTACAGGGACAGATTTGATTGAACCTACGAAAAGATGTAAAAGAAAGAAACTTCTGCGATGGTTATAAATAGGTTATTCTCTAATGACTTCAATTAACAAAAAAAAACACTCACCAATGTATTGAGATCAGCATTGATATCCTCCATATTATTCGCAGGCCCATTTTGTTCCCCAGACACCGAACACAGAATCCTCTTCCTATGCCCAGACTTATTTATTTCTAGAACAGCCGTCAGTTCAACTTCCCAAATCCGTCTCACTCTATCCATATCTACATACAAATGTTTTCTAAACGTATCACTATATTGTTCTAAGTTAATATTTCTTAACCAATCGTCCACAGACTCGTTTTGATTTTTACTTATATTATTATTGTTATAGTTATTGCTTATTTCTGTTATTTTTAGAGGTAATTGTTTCGATGAGTCTAGAATCTTCTGTCTGTCGTTCTCTTCTATGCCCATTTCTCGAAGATCAGTCTCGTCTAAAATACCGTTCTGAAATAAAAATGCGACATTAATTTTGACGTAAAGAAGAAGATAGATAAATAATTTATAATAAATTTAATATAATAGCCAATTTCTGTTCGTTATTGTATTATTTTTATTTTTATTTATATTACAATATTTTTTAGAACTTCAAGATTGAATGAGCTTTAATTTATAGCTTTATTATTTCATACGGATTGATTATTAAATTATTAATAAATTAAATATTAAAAATTAATATATATTATATATAATTATTAAATTAAATATTTCCCATTTTCGTTATTCTTTATCTCTTTACAAGCATCAAAACTAAACGCAGTTTTAATAAAGGAATTACTTTAAAGAATTTCGTTAATATTGTTCACAATTTTATTTTATTAATTATAATGTCTTTGAAAATTTAACACAAAATTTTACAGTTTATTTTAATACTCACAATAAAATCGATATCATCATAGCCGCTTTCCAAGAAGAGAGGTTCATAGTCATGTAGACCCAGGCCTGACAGCCAGAGGCCTAGCGTGGAGGCCACGGAGGGACTGAGGCTAGACTCGGAGCAGCTCAGGCCTAACCTCGAGGTGAACTCTTGCTCCAACTCAGACACGAAGACCGATTCACGGACTAACTTGCTCCCGAAGGACGCCATTATTTCGGAGATTTTTGCCCATTCCTCCTAAACAAGGGAAAATATTTGTTTAATGATATTATATAAGATAATGCAGACGTTATCTTAAATCGATTAAAAGGTTATGATATAAAAAACACTACCTACATAAGTAGGTTAAGTTAATATTAATCGTTTATAAAACGTAGGTTCTTTAAACGTTACCTAATTACATATTCAATTGCTTAAAATTAGTTATAATTTTTTTTACACAAATTTTAGGCCTTTTTATTCGATTCAAGTAGCAAACCTGATGGTAAAACCCCATTGACACCCGTAAGCAACTTCAGATAGAATAGGTATGGGTTCTATCTATCTGATGTCAGTTACAGATGCATTACTACTTCCGAGGACTAAGATGGTCGCCTCATATAAAAAATGCCGGCAGCCATACCCTTTCACCGAAACGCAAGAAATACTTCACGCTAGAAATGAGTGTGGCGGTGGTACCTGCCCGGTCGAACTACACTGGTTCTATCACCTAAATGATGCGTTACTATGCTTAAGGAATAAGATGGTCTCCTCATAAAAAACTGAAACCGCAACCCCAGATGAATACCGAAGTAAATTCATTCAAAAAAGACATTAAATTCCTACATTAAGTAAAATTTTAAATAAAGAGTTTTTTAATAAACTTATTGTTTTTTAAACTGATCAAGTCGTTTTTTAATACACTTTAACACCTTATTCATTAATAATTATATATTTCTTTCTGATCACATATTCCCATTATATTACCAAAAAGTGTAGTAGTTACTATTTATATATTAAAGTTTTCCTTGTTATTGTATATTGTTGTATAATATTGATATGTATTACGCATTAGTGGATTTCAATATTAAATAAATAACAAACATAATAAGGCTCTTTAAAACGAATATCTGCAAAAAAATAATCAGCACGCCTGACGCGAATTAAAACGCACCTGTAGATTTAATCTGATATGCAGATAAAAGTTATTTGCCGTAAAGGATTATTAAGAATAAGTACTGCAGGTGTTGCACAGTAATGCATCTGCTTGCGAACGACCACCTGCCTAAAGATATGCTGATTTTATCAAAGGACGTATACGACCCACGTCTTTAGGCCTTTTGGTGCCATCATTACTCTCTCTCTCTACCCATTATTGGCCCACTGCTGGGCACGGGTGTACTCTCAAAATGAGAGAGTTTAGGCACATAGTCCACTGCGCTGGCCAAGTGCGAATTGGTGGATTTCACACACCTCCGAGTTTTTTTTTAAGAACTCTCGGGTGTATAGGTTTCCTCACGATGTTTTCCTTCGCCGAAAAGTAGTGATAATTAATTTCTAATACACACGTAAATCAGTTTGAACCTCGAACCTCCCGATCGAGAGGGCAAGTTTCAACCATTAGGCTATCACTGCCATCATCAATACATAGTATAAAACAAAGTCACTTTCCGCTGTCTGTCCCTATGTACGCTTAGATCTTTAATACTACGCTACGGATTTTAATGCAGTTTTTTTAAATAGATATAATGATTCAAAACGAAGGTTTTTATTTATAATGTATGCATAATATAGTGGAGGAACTAGTTCATAATAATTGTAAAATGAGACATTTTTATCAAGGAATTGATCAACATGGAGTTAATATTTTTTTATATTATAATGTAATAAACTCTCGTCAATATATTATTGTCCCACTGCTGGGCACGGGTCATCTCTCAAAATGAGAGACTTTTAGACCATAATTCACCGCGCAGGCCAATTGCGAATTGGTAAACTTCACGCACCTCCGAGATTTTTTTTTTAAAGAACTCTCGGGTGTGTAGGTTTCGTCGCGATGTTTTCATTCACCGAAAAGAAGTGATAATTAATTTCTAATACGCACATAATTTTAAGAAAAATCAGTGGTACGTGCCTGGGGTTGAACCTCAGACCTCCCGATCGAGGGTAAGTTTCAACCATTAAGCTAACACTGCTCTGTAATAAACTAGGTGTGCCAAATTTTAGCTAAATAGACCGGTTACGCGAAAGAGTAATATACACATACATATATATCTTCACAAATCCTAGCATTAGTTTACCTTTCATAAGAAATAAGCTATATTAATAAAATAAGCGTTATATTTTTGGGTTATGAAGTTAATGATTAATATAAAAGCACGCAGTCTACTTGGTATATGGTTACTACTACCTAGAGACATTTCCAATCAACTTAAATTAAAATTTAAGCCCTAGTCGTAGTCGACAATAGACATTTTTTTAATTCATAACCTGGGAGTCCTAACAAGAGCAAGATAGTTTGTACGTTAAACTTATCACAAAACGTTTAACCCAAGTCTACTCACAAACAATTTTCACAAAACTTGCCCTTACAAAATGATTCAAAATTGGACACTTTTGTCACATATTCCGAGACAAAACTTTAACACTTTTTAACCGACTTCAAAAAGGAGCAGGTTCTCAATTCAGTCGGTACATATCTTTTTACAACTTCACTTCACTAGTATGTCGCTTACACTGTTCTATTTAACTATATAAAGGAGAGTACCCACTTATTCTGAAGCATTGTACCCGTATGGTGGCAAACCTTGAGCTCAGTAAACCGCAGGTGCGTTGCCGTCGCGTGACATGTTAATTTCCATCACTTCCTGTCTTTGTCACAGTATCGTTTTGTAAGGTCGTTTACACATAAACACTGCGACTCTCAAAACTTTTTTGTACTATTACTCACAGGGAGGAAATAACAGTGTATTATTTTTAATTATAAAGTAAATGTTTACTTGATTTTATTTTATTGACGACCCGCGTGGCGGAGCAGTAACCATACCGGTCTGACGCGCAATGGGTCCCGGGTTCGATTCCCGGCCAGACAGATATCTGACTGATGAGTTCAGATTCATTACCTGGGTCTGGATGTGTATTCGTCTTGTGTGTGTGGCATGGTACCCACGACACAGGAGAAAATCCTAATGTGGGGCTATGAGTGTGCGTGCTTGCGTGTTTTATAATAGTACAAATATTATTAATATTATATTAATGTGAAAGATTGTGAGGATGTGTAATTGTTACTCTTTTACATAAAACTATAGATCGTATTTCGTTCAAATTTGGCACACACATAGTTTAAAACCTGCATTCATTTTATGTGTTGGTTAACTATAACGTCTTTATATGTAATGAATATATTGTGTTTTTTTTCCTAATAGATGTATATTATTTATAATATTTTTATTAAATATTTTTTTAAATATTATTTCAACTATGTATGTATATTATATTCATAGAAGCCTTGTATGTTTTCTGCTTAGCCCAATGGTTGACTGATAGAGAATGCTTCTGGCATTAAGTCCGCCTTTTGTACCATATTTAAGGTACAATAAAGTTTAAATAAATAAATAAATTAAAACATGGGATACACATCAGGCAGGTGGATGCGGATGGATGTGGATGTGGATTCGCGGTGGACTATGGCCTAGTGGTGGCCTAGCAGTGGGACAATAATGAGTTGACGAGAGAGATATATACACATTACTCATGTTAAAAATGATCAAAGCGGGCGGTGCCTCAACACAAGTATAAGTATGTACATTTACAATAAATGTAATGGACGCAGTCTTGCTGACTCAGAACAGTGACTCGATTAGCTATGTTTTTAGTTGGTCCGATAATCCCCGTAGTTTTAAGCGGGATGTGAGTATCAGCCGCTAAGACTTCTATTTGGTTATGAAATCCAAGTGTGTTAGTGTGTGTTAATGAAATAGAAATTAATAAGAGAGCATGTATTTTTTATCTGACTGAATTAGCAAACGAGCATGCAGTCCACCTGATGGTAAGTGGTCACTGCCGCCCATGGACATCTGTAATCAACTACATACAGAACATGGGTTCCATTTGAAGTCAATCACAGATGCGTTGCTACTCCCGAGGACTACGACGGTCGTGGATGGAGGAGTATGATCGTCTCATGTGAAAGTGTGTCGGCAACCACACCCTTCTATCGAAACGCAACAGATGCTTCGCGCTAGAAATAGGTGTGGCGGTGGTACTTTCCCGGTCAACCCTGCACTGGTTCTACCACCTTGAATGGATGTACCACGCTGTATGGATACAGATTACAGACATATTAGTGTTTTTGATGTACAACGGTTACTGCCAACTATAACAATTTGCAACGTCGTGAAGAATCCTGTATATTATACTTGTTTTTCAAAAATAACTTTATGGTTAGTTTTTTGTAATGTATTCTTATGATTACAGTTATATCTTAAGATTATATTGTAAGCTCATACAATGAATGCACTAAATGGTGAGTTTACAAACACCCAGACCAAGTACAGAAATTCAAAATCATTCAGATTTCTGTCTGGACGGGATATGAACCCAAAACTCTATACCAGAATATATTCATGATTTTTAACCTTTATTATTTATTATAAGAAAATCTCTTTCAGCTGTTACATATAAATAAAAATAAAATATTTTTGTCCTGAAGCGACACCACCAATGTGAATATAGCCTTATATACCGTTATGGTCCTTTGAACATAAATTCACGTCACCTCATCGCGACAATAGGGCAGTAATTTTTGTAGTGTTTTTTCTAAGTAACATATGATCGTAATTCAAATTGTGCGGTTTGGAGTGTCGTCCTTTGTCCTGGCATATGGTCAAAAATTAGAAGTACAAGGGCAGAAGACTCACAGTCTTAAAAGACTTAAAGTCTGAAGGACTAAAATTAATAACGTAATAATATATATACAGTCACGAGCGTCAAAATTATGTAGATGAACGTCAAATCACATAATTTTGACGTTACTGCATTATGCTGCCTTTCAATGTCAGTTATTTTTGCCGCGTTCGTGTAGTTAGTTATTATTGAACTCCTTCTTGGGTCTTTTGCTAATCTGTTCGTAGTCCCATCTTATTGCTCGTGACTGTACATCTATCTATTTTTTATTTTTTCAGTGTGCCCAATAAGTAAGAAATAAATTCAGCAGATTTCAGCATATATTGTATATTAAATATAAGTCGCAATGAGCATTCAGTGGCCACTTATCAAGTGGACTGTACGTTTCTTTACTGTTTCTCGTGTGCTGTTTCTTTTATCTTATTCGTATTATCAATGCCAAAGTTTTGTGAGTATATCACGCAAGCGAGTTAAATTTCGCTGAAATACGCATGGTTAATGACCATATAAATACATAGAATACACATTAATGTAGACGTGATCTTCCGAATCAGCGAGAATAACCTACTATATAAATAGTATTATAGGTTCTAAATAATATAATAGGATCTGCTGTTATAATAATAAATTGTACAGAACCGTCAGCTGAAATGATTTTTACTAATGAAATCTTTTACCAACGTCGGGAACTACTAAATATGTATCAACTTACAAAACATCGATATTCTCATGGGAATGACAGGGCGTGGTAAAAAGTAGCCTACGTCAGTCTCCCCCTTCCTAACTATCTCCCAGCATATAAACCATATCATATAATAGTAATGTGACGACGTGAAAGAGGAACAAACAAACACACTTTCACATTTATAATATTAGTATGGATAGTATTATGGGGAGTGAAGAACATTCCAAATTACCTGCTCATCAAACGGACTAAGAATCGACAGTGACTTGTCCCCGCTGTGCGTCGAGCTGGTCGTGTTGCTGCGCCGGCGCACCTCCTCCTCCCCATTGAGGTTCCTATCGTTCTGACCATTGCTGCTCAGGGTCGACACCGGGGGCTCTGTGGGCGATGCGTCGTACACCGACTTCAGCTTCCTCAGCGTCTTCGGGCGTTCCGCTGGCATCGGCCGCAGACCGATCCCGTCGAGCGTGGTCGTTGAGCCTTTGAAGAGGCCTGGGGACAAGGAAGGATTTGTTAATTACGATATTGTTCCTCGGCTTCTGCACAAGGGTTCTAAATTCGATACCCATACACGAACTTTCTAGGATTCTGTCAAGAAGATGTCAAAATTATAGATTTAAGTCTGATTTATCCAACAATGCCACATGGCAGCAAAAATGTCCCGTAGCGACAATTGTAATCTTTAAATAGTCAATTCAATCGGTATGCGCCATATGATAAGAAATCTGATAACTCTGATAAGAAAAAATATCTTATTTCCTTATAATATAAAGAAAAACATAAACACTAACACGATATTACTTTGTCCATATAATTAAATTGAAAATGTGTGATGATGTATGTGTGTCTTTTACTCTTTCACGCAAAAACTACCGGTCTAATTTTGAAAAAAAATTAAACAATCATAGTTTATGACCTAGATTAAGACATAGAATGTTTATTACCGTACTAGATCTTGATAAAATCGCCCAAGCCGCGGTAAGAACATAGTATAATCTAAATCTTTTGTGTCATTTTATTAGTGAAGTGTGCAAATAACTCCATTTGCGTATTTTTATGAATACCTAAAAGCGATCTATGTGCCTATATGCAATTTGTTAAACGTTATCACAATACAATATTTAAAGCTAATTTTCCGTTCCAATTCCTTGAAAACCACCGAATGAAAAGTGAAAACCGGTTTAGTCATCAGTTTACGTGCCAAGGTTCCTTTTAGTACTTTAGATAATAAACTTAAGTTTGTAGAGCAAGGACCCTTTATAATAAGATACTTAGATATACGAGTCTATATAATATATTTAGTAAGTGTGAGCAGTGGCGGATTTACCAGCAGGCTGCGTAGGCTGGAGCCTAGGGCGGCAAATTTTAAGGGGCGGCAAATTTAGTTCATAATTTTTTTATTTCGGTTTACAAATTAAAAAAATATATATTATACACACATAATACGAATTTCGAAAATTGGAGAGAAATTAAAATATTTAACAAAAATCGAAATATTCTTATATCCAGTGCTAATTAATAAATATTTCAACATCTCTGCATGAACAATTCCTAAACGCTTTACTAATTATACATTACTGATTATGAACTTTTAGAATATCGCAATAGCGATTCGATATTATAATCGAAATTGAGTAATTTTTACATATATTCACTGATAACTGCTATAATTTTTTCTCCGTGTACCTAATAATTATGAGATCTGCTTACCCAATTCAATCTTGATATAATATCGATGGTCTAACCATGATTGCTGCAGCAAGTTTGCAACTTGTCAAATTCAATTTCAGAAAGTAATTTCTTTATGCGTAAAAAATACTGACTAAAATTGACTAATTTTTATTAAATAAAAAACTAGTTCAATATCTTATGGAGATCATATTAATCGAATAACTGATAGTTGAACGACTGTGACTTGACAATAAAAAAAATCCTTCCACAAAATATGAAGTGAGACAATTTGCTCATTAGAAAGTTGATACATTTTATCAGTTAATTATTTTATTTGTAGTAAGAAAAAGTTATGAAAATCCAAATTAGCAGGCCTTAAGCGCTCATGTCGTACACGAATTATCTAAATTAAATGTTTACATCAGTAGATTTGATAACTTTTTTGCAAAGCCAACTTTTTCAGAAAATGTCAATGGGAATGAATTAATTATAATGAGATAAAACAATACTCAGCTGCAATTTTTTATTCAACGGCTTCTCTCGAATTAAATAAGTATATTAAAAAAAAATGAAGTGAAAAAATGATTTTTTCGAAAGTTATCGTGTTTACTGTGAACACGATCATCCAAAATCCATACGATATGGCATTAAAATTACTTCCTTTTAAATAAAAAATAATTAAACATAACCGAAAAAATATTTTTTATAAGCTCAGCGATTATTTTTCTTTCTGATAAGTTGCTTTTTAAATAATATTCATGTACATCATATTTGTTAGGTACGGTTCAATGTGAGAAAATATCGGATTTAGATTTTTACGCAAGAATAGAGCATACCTACTACGCGCTTCGCACTTAAGGCATGCAATTGCGTAGTAGTATTTGTATTGTAACGCCAGAACAAACGACATGACGATTCGGTAATTTCGATATTTTTTCCTTAAAATAATGTTTTTTAATAATTCTTTGCTATAAAAATAACCAAGGATCTAACACGGTACCATAGTTCTCAATAATAATAACTATATGGGAAAAGTTGATGTAACGAGGATGATGGAGCACAAATTATAAAGTTGAAATTTCATTGATAGAAAATTGATATGATTGTGGACTAAGATATCAAAATTTAGAGGCGGCAAAAATTGAATAGCCTATGGGCGGCAAATCTATAAATCCGCCACTGAGTGTGAGAAATGTATGCAAAGTATGTATTAAATCGAAGGTGATAGAACCAGTATAGTTCGACAAGAAAGTACCACCGCCACATTCTTTTTCTAGCGTGAAGCATTTCTTGCGTTTCGATGGAAGGGTGTGGTTGCCGGCACACTTTTATATGAGGCGACTATCATATTCCTCGCGAGTGGCAACGCATCTGTGATTGACTTCAGATAGAACCAAAGATTTGTATGAAATTGATTACAGATGTCCATGAGCGGCAGTGACCACTTACCATCAGTTGGACTGCATGCTCGTTTGCTACTTCAGTTAGATAAAAAAAAACCGTGTTCTGCTTAAAAGCAGCCGACAACACCGGTGCACAGTGCATCAACTGAGGGAATTCCCTGGACAAGGAGGGGTTCCATAAGGCAAGCAGACCTTAGGCCATACAGCCGCCCGCACGGCTTAGAATAATTAAAAAAGTATGCTTATAAATAAAATATAATTAGGTAAATTTGTATATATTATAACAAGTAAGAGCGATTCTGAACTGCATGCTATGGGTTCCATTCACGATGTTTTTATTATAGAATAATAAAAAAATACAGCTCCGCCATCTTGGATATTCCGCTATATATTGTAGACTGACGTCACTATTGTAATGTATTGTCATTCAAATCAAACATGTATGCAAATGTTAGATAAATCTGTTAAGGTTAACTGGTTTAAAATTCAGTTACAAAAGTATACTCTCACATAAATACATATATTATCAATGCAAGTTAAATAAACCTGTAATGAAAAAAATGCTTTGTGACAGGCGCCCGGGACGTCAAAGGTTGGTTTTTACTGAAATTCTCTTTCTCAGTCTCATGAGCCATAGAGGCAGATTTAAGGAAATCTAAATACTAATATAAGGGCTCGAGATGTTCTGTGTGCCTTCTTTACGCTAATTTCTTGAGGAACACCACTGAGAAGACCTCTCGATATGTGGCTGACGTTAGTATCAGCGTCGGCCAACATTGTTGAGCTGTAAAAGTAATGCTAACGCTTTTGCGTGACCCAGTTCTAAACGTCCAGTAGTGCCGCGGAGTTAGTCCCGTTATTCACTAAAGTAGAGAGGAGACGAGAAGAGATGTGCTGCAAAGCTGCAGATTATTTTCACCAAAACGAGAGGAGAAGTGAAGCGGAAAGCAGATGTGAGCTTTGTGTAGCAGAGATGTGATGTGAGCTGTGAGAGATCGAAACCAGTAAACTTCTGTCTACGGCAGCGGCGAGCAGAGTGCTCGCTTGCCGCACAAAATTCTATAGAAAAATGAGACAATCTTCTCTCCGCTTGATCCATTTCCACCCAAGCTAATGGGAGAAGAGGTGTGGAAGTAACAAAATGGGATTGGTTTATTCAAACACACCTTCTCTCGTCTTCTCTTCTCTCCGCTTTAGTGGATATCGGACCTTAGTCAGTAAGCGTACGACATACCTCTTCTGCACCCCCGGGTAGAAGGGGATTCACGAGGATTTCTTCACGTATGAAGAGAAACCAAAACTACAGATTAATCATTATAACGAATACGTTTGCATCCAACATGTCACCTCGAATTTTACTCACAATTACACATCACAGTCGCATACCAAACAATTCAGTCCAATCTAAATCGTTTATCACGCGACTAATTCAGATGATATTTTACAATACCATAGTATTAACATACCATTGTTGTGTATTCCAATAAGACTTACAAATACTCATTAAAATAAAGGAAGACAAATATTCAGTCTACCTAATGGTAAGTGGCAACTGCCGTCTATGGACATTTATAATCTGCTTCAGAAAGAAATTGGTATCCTAGATTGGTTTACTAGTGAGGTAAAAACTAAGATCGAACGGGTTGAATAAGGAGTCACCGAGCTAATTTCAACCTTGGGTACAATCCATTATTGTCCCACTGCTGGGCACGGGTCTTCTCTCAGAATGAGAGAGTTTTAGGCGATAGTCTGCCGCGTTTTTTTTAAAGAACTCTCGGGTGTGTAGGTTTCCTTACGATATTTTCAAAGAAAATCAGTGATACTTAATTTTTAATACGCACATAAATCAGTGGTGCGTGCCTGGGTTTGAACCTCGGACCTCCCGATCACTTACATTTCCACTTGACCTATGTATAAATTATCCTAATCTTCTTCTATTATAACCTCTCTTGTAAATCTAATGTAAGAATTATTCATCTTTACAAAACGTTAAGAATCGAATTAATGATCGAAAATTATAATATGAAAAAAGATACGAAAATCATACCCATTTCGATGTTTGATAAGATGAAAGTCTGATACATTCTCCACAAATAGCGTTAATTGTTTTTGATATGTATGCTTCGAAACCACCCAACTTGAAGGTGCAGATTGAAGGTGCAAGCCCTATCCTGTTCAGTGCTAGGCTATAATTAGACAGGAATGTAGACATTTAGGCGCCTACCTTTGTTTTATTCAACAAGTCTAGACTTGCCAATTGTCATCATTCATTTATGCATCGATGTGTCGAAAGCTGTAAATAGAATCCGGCATTTTGTGAAATTACTAAGTTCACTATGTGCACTTAAGTAGGTGATATGTTTAAGAGACTTTTTTAAAACTAATCTTGAGTTAAATTGAGTAGGTATATATATAATTTCAAAGAGAGTTCTCGTGCGTATACATACCATTTTTATTCATAAAAATTATATCCATTAGTGGTACGTACTATTACGTTTAAAGACATTTATTTCTCAAAAGATTTTACATAAAATCACTTACAGAGAAATTACAATATGAATATTAAAACAAACAATATTGATTAGCTAGCGTAGTGCAGTTGTGGGTAGATATTGTTATTAAACTAAACTAGGTACAGAAAAAAATTCAAAGACAAATGTTGTTGTTTAAGGCGCATGACACAGTGAAAGTTATTATTGAATTATTATATAGCGTTTTATAGTATTTTTTTTTTTGATAACATATATTTTTATTTTATTATCATTTATAGCTTATTTTTTTTTTTTTTTTAACATCCAATTTATTATTGTTAATTAATTTAAATTATTTATGAAAACTCATTTATGATATAGTTTTTTAATAACTTTTTAAAAATTGGAAGCGATCTCGCATCTTTTATATTTGTAGGCAATTTATTGTAATATTGCGCTCCTTCATACAAAATACTTTTTTTCCCATAGTTAGTTCTAAAAGGTTGTAAAGATATATTATTGGCGTGTCTAGTAATTATTTTTTGGAATTCAAAGTTTTTTGTAAATGTTATTTGTGTTTGAACATCTTTAGTCAAAATTTTTCTAACTAGTATACAGATATTATATTTATGTATTTGAGATAAATTCATTAATTGGGTTTCTTTATATATTTTTGCCGTTGATGTTAAATAGTGATATCGAAATAAGATTTTTATGAGTTTGTTTTGTGTAGATTGTAAATTTATCAAATTACTTTTGGCTGCTGCTCCCCACACTTCAACTAAATATTCAAGATGAGTTTTAACTAATGAATTATATATAGTGTAACGAACATGTCTCGGGAGGCATTGTGTTATACCTTTAAGAGCACCTGTTAGAGATGACAATTTTTTTCGAACTTTTTGAATATGTTGTTTCCAGGTTAACTGATTATCTAGAACTAAGCCTAAGTATTTTTCTGAGGTAACTTTCTTTATTTCTTCATCATTAATCAAAAGGGGACTGTGATTGTAAATTTTTTTGTTCTTAGCAGCAAAAATGATGTAATTAGTTTTGGAGGAATTTATTGTAAGTAAATTACATTGCAACCAGTTCTGCAATATTACTAAATCGTGTTGAGCTTCTCTCACTACAGTTTCTATAGAGTGTCCATAATAAAATAAACTAGTATCATCAGCGTAAAGTGAAATATCTCCTTTTAGTCCGATCTCATGTATGTTATTTATGTATATTAAAAATAGTAATGGCCCTAAGATGGAACCTTGTGGCACACCATAAGTTAACAGGCGACGTTCACTTTCATAGTTGTCAATTTTCACTATTTGGTACCTATTTGTCAAGTACGATTCCATAATTTGATGTGCTTTGCCCGTTATACCAATGGTCCTTAGTTTATGTAAAAGCAATTTGTGACTAACAGTGTCAAAGGCTTTCTTAATATCGATGAACAATCCTAGTGCTATTTGTCGTTTGTCAATACTGAGTCTTATATTAGTGATAAGATCGATAACCGCAGATAATGTATTACTTTTAGGTCGAAAACCATATTGTTTTTCGTATAGGAAATTGTTTGTTTTGAGAAATTTATTCAAGCGGTCATGTAGAATTTTTTCAAATATTTTTGATAATACTGGTAGGACCGATATTGGTCGATAGTTGCTAGGGTCTTTTTTGTTTCCAGACTTATGAATAGGACTGACTTTTGCTATTTTCAGAGTATCAGGAAATTTTCCTTCATTGAGACATTTATTTACGCATTTTGCTAAACTCTCAGCTATAACATTTTTAACACATTTTATAACTTTGGTTGTGATCCCGTCTATACCCGAGCTTGTATTTGAATCTAAATTATTTATTATTTTTATGATTTCCTGTGCATTTGTTGGTTCCAGGTCTGTTAAAGTATTTTTATTATTTTTAAACGTGTTACATGATGTTATGTTTGAAAAGGTATGAAATTTTGTAGGTATTTTATCAGCAAGCTCGCTTCCTATGGTAGCAAAGTAAGAATTAAAACAGTTGCAGATTTCTTTTATATTTGTAAGCAAACCGGATGATGATAAGAGTTTTAATTGTTTGTGATTAGTTTGCGTTTTATTATTAGTGAGTTTATTTATAAATTGCCACATTTTTAAAGGGTTCTTCTGATACTTCTTAAAGCTATTGTAATAGTATTTATTCTTAGCTGATTGGATTTTAGAGTGTGTAATGCTTCTTTGCTTGGTGAATTCAATCCTTAGTTCTTTATTCTCTGGCGTGTGTTTTAATTTATACCAAAGCTGATTTCTCTTATTTATTGCGTTAATCAAGCTACTTTCTATCCATTCTTTACATGGAGGATTTTGTATCTTTGTTTTTACTATTTGACTATTTCTAATTGCGCATAATAGTGAAGCTTCTAATTCATCATATTTCTCGATATGCGATGTTTTAATATTATTTTCAATAGCCTTATATAGTTCAGTATAGTTCATTGATACATATTGGATTCTTTTAGGGCGTTCGGTGCAGGATCTGTTGATCTCCAGATACAGTTGTTTATGGTCAGTGAGAACGGATTCAATAATAGATAATTTAAACGTATTATCATTTAAGTTCGAACAAACATGATCCAGTATAGCTTTTGAAGACGCTGTTTCACGTGTACAATACTCACTGCTGATTTTGTTTAATATCGCAATCCCATTCTCCTTGAGAATTGCTTTGTAGTCCTTAACAGATCTGTCGTTGTTATTAATTAGGTTTAGATTAAAATCACCAAATATGATAGTACGTTTCCGTTTTTGTAAATGTTGGCTATAATCATCGAGGAAATTAGAGGCATTAGCAGCGGGCTGTTTGTAAATAACCCCTACGTCAAGGGAAAGTGCAGCTATATGTACCCATAGGAAATGGTTTCCATCTTTATACTGTTCTTCTAATAAATTATGTTTGATACTGTTGTGTACGTAAAGAGACACTCCGCCACCTCGTGAATTTATTCTGTGGTTAAAATAGTGTGTATAGTTAGGTAATCTGAGACGCTGTCCTTCCTCCTCATTTTTTATCCAAGTCTCTGTCAGGGCTATGATATGAACAATTGTTTGGAATGATTCTATCACACATCTTATCTCATCTAATTTCCCAGTTTTTACTAAACTTCTAATATTTGCATACAGGAATTTAAGTGTTTTATTATTTATTTTTAAATCTGCGTAACTATTGTGTATTTCATGTGTAACAAAATTGTCATCCTTGTTATCATGCTTCGAATTCTTCTCTATATTTAGTTTTTTGGTTCCCATTTAATAATTTTAGGGTTTCCTTTTACGTATTTTATTTTTAAGTCTTTTTCTCCTTTTCCTAAACGTTTGTTCAATTCTTCTTTAAGATTCTCAATTATCTGTCGTTGATTTGGCGTCTGGTCATAGTAGATTTTGAATTTATTAGATGTGTGTGTTATTTTCTTTTTTAGAATTGTTTTAGCTACTTCTTGAGACGAGAAACAAACTTTAAGAGGTCTCGTTTTGTTATTATTAAATACACTTACCGCTAAATACGCTCGCTACCGTGAGTGTAACGAGCCATTTTTTGTAACTTCACAGAAGCTAACTTGTCTTATTAGAAAGGTTAAGATTAGAAGTTTTTAAATCAATAACTTATTTCTTTTAAGACTTTCAACTTTTAAGTCTTATTTTTAAATGAATAACCTCATCATAAGAAGCTCATCAATAACAACCGAAAAAAAAATGCTTGATCTATGATTGAATTTGATCTTGATGGGATTACCCCACTTAATGCCCACAAAGTACAAATATAATAAGAATAATAAGAAAGGTATTTTAAACCATCATAATCCTCGGGAGTAGCAACGCATCTGTGATTGACTTTATTTGATTACAGATATCCATGGGCGGAAGTGGCCACTTACCATCAGGTGGACTGCATGTTCGTTTGCTACTTCAATCAGATAAAAAAATAAAAAAAAAATTAAGCAAGCAGTAAAACCCGTTGAAACACACTCTGCCTGATATTATACTAGGACGACGACATAACGCCGTAAGTTACTGCGATCTACAATTTGTATCGATAAACAAAGTTTATCATGTTTGTCGAAGTATGCTACTTCTGCGCCCTAATTGAAATCGAGTATGTTATTTTTTGCCAAATATACTTGTTTATACCAAATTGTTAGCAAGACGGTCATCTATAGATAGATATGGATGAGATGATAATTTATCTACATCTTTTTTTAATCGAGATCGAGAAACGGAGATATGTTAAAGGACCTTCGTTAAACATCTGGATCAATTTGTTTTAATAAAAAGGTGATTATTGATTTTGGTATGTTTTAAGCTATTACATAGCATTTATCGCAGGATTTGAGCGCGGCGACTGAATCAAAAAATTCCATAACGAAAAAACCTAACACCTCCCACTCCGCCTACCATGTAGCACAGTCGAGCGTTATGGTGCCTATGATATATGGTACGACAGGACCAAGCTAGTACAGATTGAAACGAGCTGCTTGGAAAACGGATTTAAAATGAAAATGCTATGCAATATCTATTTTTTTTGTATAAATTCATCTCTTTATGATCGTGGCACCCCTAACCTAACAATTAGGTTACAAATAAAACTAATGAACGTAATTTATTTTAAATTGATATAAGATTGATATGACATTATTTATATGCCCTATATTAGTAAATACAATAAGGAAACTTTCACTACATGCAGCATGTTATCATGCATGGAGTAAACAATGCGTTTGTAAGTGTAACGATGGGGAAACAATAGGCCATTGTGGTCTGCATGTCCACTGCAACGGTGCACGGTGTTGGAAAACGAAGGTTTCCACGATAACATCCCACATTGTATAAATAAACTACTTCTTGGTATAATCGTACCACCATTACTTTTATTGTATTATGAAGCTATTTACGAATTCATCCGTATTTAAAAAATGTATCGTGACCTAAACATATGTCCATTATTCCTGAAAGATGACATACTAGAAGATTTTTCTATACCTAATATATAATTGTATTGTGTACCAGCATATGTGTGCGTGAATATGGTACAACCCATTGTAATTAGACACCGGAATCACCGGCACCGCCTCACCTATTTCTACCTAACTCACCCGTTGCAACGGTCGAAATTCGACCGTAATTTAAATTAAAAAACAAAACTTCATATTGCAAAATGCAAGGTAGTGAGTGTTATGTATTTTTAGATGATTTTATGTATGTTGTATGCATTATTTGAAAAAAATATTAGCATTGCGAAATCCTTCTCTACATCAACTATAACCGTGCGTAATTACATACTTCTCCGTCCGCGGCAAGTATGTTAAAAACGAATCGCAAGTTTTTCTTCACGTATTAATATATAGATAACAATGTTGAGAATGTCTGAGACTGACTAGACCACCGTCTAGTTAAGTTAAGGTGAACCACCTCGAATCAGTATGTCCCCACATACTGATTCGAGACAGTCCAATTTAGACACTTCCGGAATTTTAACGAACGACATCCACAAAAAGAGAGTGCCAAGGTGGAAGAGCCAGTGTAGTTCGACCGGGGAAGTACCACCGCTACACCTATTTCTAGCGTGAAGCATTTCTTGCTTTTCGATAGAAGGGTGCGGTTGCCGGCATACTTTCACATGAGGCGACCATCATAGTCCTCGGGAGTAGCGACGCATCTGTGATTGACTTCAGATGGAACCCATGTTCTGTATATAGTTGGTTACAGATGTCAATGGGCGGCAGATACCTACCATCACGTGGTCTGCATGCTCGTTTGCTACTACAGTCAGAAAAAAAAGAGTATGGCATTCAAAATCAACACCACGAGGGACTTTCTTAAAGCATATCGAAACATTACATTACAACCAAATAACTATTACATTCGGATAGTCACGACGCTACAAGATGATAGCAATAACCGATGAACGGATTCATCTTCCAATTGAGCAATTTAATCACGAGCGCACGACATGGCGGAAATCGTCCACTTTCCTAGAATTGATTGCTATGTATACATTCATAAATATATAGGTATAGTCTTATGTAACAAAAAAAATAAGCTTTGAAAGATAGTAAAATGTATATGGTTTCATCGTAGTATCATCGGTATTTTTAGCGCGCCGAATAGTGGTTTCACCGAATAATCGAATACCGAATACTGTACGGTTTAACTTTTACCGGATATTCGGATATCCGGATACCGAATTATTCGTTTTACCATTTCTTACTAAGGAACAACTGCGAAAGAGTGTTCAGAAATAAATTAAAATGTTGATTTGAGGTTTAAAATTAAATGTTGATATGAGTTTTAAAAAAAAATGCGAAATTTCAAAAAATGTTAATTTGAAGTTTAGTGGCTTTAATTTATTAGCTTTATTCTATATTTCTTTGCCTAATAACATAAACCTTACGGAAAAAGTTTAGTCATTTTGTTCTAAACCGTGACGTGTAACCAAGAAAATACATAGAAAAAGTAGAACCGAATATATTCCGCACCAAAATAGAATAATTCGGCCGAATACAAATAGTGAAAAAGTTGCCGAATACACCGAATACCGCATAAGAACCGAATATTCAGCGCATCTCTAATTTTTAGCATGAGGAAATGCTTGGTGGAAGTACCTATGTGGTTGCCGGCTCGATTTCATATGAAACTATCATCTTAGTCTTTGGGAGTAGCAACGCGTCTATGATTGACTTTAGATAGAACTCTCGTTCTATATGAAGTTGCCTACAAATGTCCATGGGCGGCAGTGACCACCTACGATCAGGTGGACCGAATGCTCGAATCATATAAAAAAATAATGTGTCGCGGGCCATTAAAGACAGGCGTTCCAATGGTTTGCCATCCCTGACATAAAGAATCGAACGAATAAAATATAGGAATCACCTCTTGAAAATGTTTAAAATACCGCTAGTTTAAATATTTTCAAGAGAAAATCCCTTAAACCAGTGATGGACTATGAATAGTAATAGACAAAGAAAGATTATAAGAATTTACCGCTTTAAATAAATATTACAAGGAAAAATATTGACGCACAAACATATGAATAATAATAAATAATTTAGACATGTTTACTACGAGTTAAATGTCATGTCACCGTCGAATTGACCTTGTATGTTATCAAAATATACTGGGTTATTTATTACAATATTATAAAACAATATAACATAATATATAATACTTTTCTTTTCTTTACTTAACGAAACTATGTGAGGATATACGAGTATGTGTTTTTTACTTTCATCTAAAAACTACTGATCGTATTTTGCTGAAATTAGAAATAGTTAAAAACCTAGACTAATACAAGGTATATTGATTACCATGGTAAACGTGTTTTAAGGGGGCGAAGTATCTAAAATAACCTATCTATGTATCGTCAACCCATCATTGTCCCACTGCTGGGTACGGGTCTTCTCTCGGAATAAGAGAGTTTTAGGCCATAGACGCCATAGTCCACCGCCCTGGCCAAGTGCGAATTGGTGAACTTCACACACCTCCGAGAACATTTTTTTAAAGAACTCTTGGGTATGTAGGTTTCCTCACGCTGTTTTCCTTCACCGAAAAGCAGTGATAATTAATTTCTAATACGCACATAAATCAGTGATGCGTGCCTGGGTTTGAACCTGGGACCTCCCGATTGAGAGGGCAAGTTTCAACCACTAGGCTATCACTGCGCTAATGTAATATCCTATCTAAGACATATATTATTCATGTGTCTGTAAAATGTGTTTATTCAACAAAGACTTATAACATCGGACCGCTACTTTAAACACGAACCGTCTCTAGTTACACATACATGAATTGCATCGTCTGCCTTTCGGTTACAAGTGTCTACTATGTTCTAAAAGGCTATACAGCTATCTGTTGATACGTACAGGTAGAGTTATGTTATGTTTTGATGACCATAATATGCTGAATTATGTTTTTTTTTATATGACTGAAGTCAAACGAGCTTGCATCCACCTGATGGTAAGTGGTCACTGTCGCCCATGGACATCTGTAATCAAATTCATACAGAACATTGGTTCCATCTGAAGTCAATCACAGATGCGTTGCTGCTCCCGAGGACCGAGTTACATAGTATAGTACGTTCGTGTACTTATTAAAGCAATTTCATGTGCAGAAGTGGAATATTTTCTTTCTTTTTTTTATTTTTGTAACAGTCCGGTGACTGATCACTGCTGCAGCACATACTCGATTTTCGACTTGGGAGATGGAAATACTGACCTCATCCATCTTACCTAGTTAAAAAAATCATATTTTAAATATAAGAGTCCTTTCTCCTCCACAAATAGTCTTTTTTCTACCCATTTATTGACGGATAATAAACTAATTTAATAATCTTAAAAAATTCAACAATCACTTATTAAACTAACATTATAACAAAAACATATAACAATTAATCGAAAGTATATAATTTTAAAGCGCAACTTAAACAAGTGCGGCTAATGTAAACACAGACGATACACGACTGCGCTAGGGGGCGCGCGGGAACAGAAGCGAGGTGCGGGGTACGTAACCGCTTTTCTTTCATGCGCCTATTTTTGTAGTCATGTAATACACACATAAATTATGACCTACAGGCGATACACGACTGCGCGTTACTAGGGGACGCGCGGGGACAGAAGCGAGGTGCGGGGTACGTAACCGCTGTTCTTTCATGCGCCTATTATTGTGATTATGTAATACACACAGAAATTATGACCTACATTAACACATAGAATACTCAGTACCGTGGTAGACGTGATTAAAGTGGGTCAAGCCCCGGGAATAGCCTAGTATCACTACGTAGCATAAAACAAAAGTCACTTCAATCAAAAGTCGCTTCTCACTGTCTGTCCCTATGTATGCTTAGATGAATAAAACTACGCCACGGATTTTAATGCAGTTTTTTTTAATAGATAGAGTGATTCAAGAGGAAGGTTTTTATGTAAAATAAATGTACAATATAGTAGAAAAACACTGATAATTTTAGATTTTTGACTTTTAGGCGGAACGAAGTTCGCCGGGTCAACTAGTTACAAATAAAGTAATTATTATATAAGCTACCTAATTTAGTAACAAATAAACAGTTGTAGATTTTACAAATACCAATGACTAATATTGCAAATAAACGGTGATGTAGTGCAAGATGACTAAAGATATATTTCAATGTCAAGGAAATGACTTTGCTAACGAACTTACGAACATAATCTACCAATGATTGCCAAAAGATTGTATCTATATTGATTATTCGAGTAATCGAGTAAAGTGTTAGGTATTGTTCTGATTCAAAATATAAGACAACTAATATCTATAGCCAGTATTTTTCCTTTATACCTTTGTCTCGTCAACCCATTATTGTCCCACTGCTGGGCACGGGTCTTCTCTCAGAATGAGAGAGTTTAGGCCATAGTCCATCGCGCTGGCCAAGTGCGAATTGGTGGACTTCACACACCTCCGAGAACCATTTTTTTTAAAGAACTCTCGGGTGTGTAGGTTTCCTCACGATGTTTTCTCACCGAAAAGCAGTGATAATTAATTTCTAATACGCACATGAATCAGTGATGGTGGTGGACCTCCCGATCGAGAGGGCAAGTTACAACCATTAGGCTATCACTGCTCTATTATACCTTTGTATTATACCATTTTTATTAGAGCTGATTATATTTTTTAATCTGATGGAAGTAGCAAACGAGCATGTGGTTTACCTGATGATAAGTGGTCACTGTCGCCTATGGACATATGTAAGCAACTTGATATAGAACAAGGGTTCTGTCTGAATTACAGATGCGTTGCTACTCCCACGGACTGAGATGATCGCTTCATACAAAACTAAGCCAGCTATGTTGTGAACTATAAAAATTATTGATTAGTTACCATCAGATGGACTTTGTGTTCGTTTGCTACTACTAATTTCAAATATTTTTTAAATGAATCCGGAACTATAATGTTCTAGGTTAAGGCGGACCACACATTGTCTACTATCGATTTAGTTACTATGCGCAAAAGAATGTCTTACTATGGACAACACAACGTCAAAAAATAGTAGCAAATGCATCTTACAGACGCGGAATCAAACGATTGACGACAGATATTTCGACAAAAATCCGACAAGTAGTACATGTTTGTAAGTCCTTAATGCCCGAATGGTTGCAGCTTTATTTACTCATTAATTTGAACGACAGGATTGTAGATTAAAGAATACCTCAAACGACAGAAGCTAATGTGCGACCAGCCTTAAGATAATTAAAAATCTTCACGTCATAGAAGTAAATTATGTTACTTCAAACTTAGAAGGAAAGAAACTAGCAAACTTATTATATTAAAAATAACTCACAGTTTCCCATTAGTGTGGCAATCATGAACCTCGAAACCTCCAAAGGCCGTCATTTCTACATTAGTCACTTGTATTTCGAGAAAGATTATCACATCACAAACACACTGGCTATAATTCACTGCGCCTGCGCACATAAATCGACGAATCCGATGAGAAACACTGCACAGACTATTCTGTTTATAGACTTAATATTATGTTGTATGACAATGGTTGACGCAATACCGTTCGATTTCACGTCCGTGATCCGACTGTGGCGAATTGCAAGTGAAGCTATTGATAAGACGAGTCGAAACGTCACTTATCGTCCACTTTATTAATCTGCACCAATTTATTTACGGAGACAATTGGATGGCGTTCCACTGGGAACCGGGAAACGGGATGGCGACCACCCATAAAAAAATAAAAAGATGCGTCTAGGGATAACACTTTATGTAATACTAGCTGAACCTCGCAGCTTTGCCCGCTTTAACAAAAATCGATGTATCGATTGTTCTGTGGGAGTAAGATAATTTCCCATTAAAAAGTAGGCTATATGTTAATCCAGAGTGTCAGCTAACTCCCTACCAAATTTTATGAAAATTGCTCCAGCCGTTTAGACGTAAAGAGGTAACAAACATACACACTCACAAGCTTTCGCCTTTATAATATTAGTACGATACCTACCTAGATGACTAAGTAAGACTAGAATTCTTAATAAGAAACAATTAGCACTATTTCTTCTAACACATTATATAATTCAGAATACAGGAATCGATATTATAACGAATTCGACCGCAAAATCGATTCCTTTACAAATATCGATTCGATATATCGATTTTATTGATGTAAGACGTGCAAATATATACGATTAATAATGAAAACATTGTACAGATTTATAACTATTAAGCCCTCGTCACATCGACCGCGATAAGGTCAGTTAACGTCTCAACTTCACTCCAAATAACATATTTAAATGGTTTTATTTTACGTAACTCTTTTCTTTTACTTATTTGTTCAGGTCACTAACAACGTATTTAAACGATTTTATTTAACTTGACCAATTTTTATTTATTTCTTTGGGTCAATTTATTTACTTTTTTTTACCGACGCTTTCACTCTCCCGCGGTCGCACAAGAGCCGATGACGTTATTAAGTTGAATTTAAACTGACAGGTCTAAAATTAAGCGACAGTCCTGCACGAAGGACGGAAGGGCACTGGAGTACTGAGGGTTTAGGTCCGGATGAAAGAACGCTTTGTGCTTGACAGCTTGTTTAGATATACTAAGTAGGTCGAGAGATAAGGCGAAAAAGAAATAAAAATATTCATAAACGCTTTTTGAACTCCTCTAAACATTTTAACTTGGTCGTCAGCGTTAGCAATACAATTTCGGATAAATACTATTTTATGTAGTACGCCTTACATAGTAACAGTATTAACTATAGTTTATGAGAGGTAAAGGCAAGAGTGCAGTCTAGCTGAAGCATTTCAAATCCAAATGGATACAAGGCGGTACGTATTTGATGTGCTTATACATAGGCTCACCTTAATATTGAAGTCCTGAAAACTAAGTTAAAACGCTTGGACTGGGCCGTATTAGTTAAAAGTGTCATACATATATATGAGCTCTTCTGACTTATTAAAGTTTCTCTTGTGTCTCTCTTGTTGTTTGAAGAGATCAAAATCTGTGCGCAAAAACAATGTGGCATCACAATAAACAAGTTTCCACCATCACCATTTTGAGATCTACTGCCGGACGGGGGAAAGTATATGACTCTGTGGGTGTGAACATATGAGGAAACAGCTTTTTTTATCTGACTGAAGTAGCAAACGAGCATGCAGTCCACCTGATGGTAAGTGGTCACTGCCGCCCATGGACATCTGTAATCAACTTCATGCAGAACATGGGTTCTACCTTAAGTCAATCACAGCTGCGTTGCTACTACCGAGGACTATGATGGTCGCCTCATATAAAAGTGTGCCGGCAACCACACCCTTCCATCGAAACGCAAGGAATTCTTCACGTTAGAAATAGGTGTGGCGGTGGTACTTCCCCGGTCGAACTACATTGGTTCTACCACCTTCAGAACCTGCTATCCTGAATTGTATCCCTCAATTGCCCCTTATTTTATACGGTAAGAGAGAGAATGGTGTTATTTAAGATAAACATCACACAGCCGATAAATAAGTAGAGTCGTTACAAAATAAACCGTTTCCATAATATCGTAACTTACAAATTAACGGAAATAAAGACGTGTAACTCAGCCCTGAGGTAACAGACTTGTTTAACACATTAGCATAAACGAAGGCTCGCCAAGATATTGTGGTTATTAATCAAATGCAAGTTATGTGATTTCCATATTTCGTTTCTCACGCTAATCCAATTTTAATGGTTCTGTTAATGTGTTTAATGGCGTTTTAAAATTTCACTAATCAATGTGTCATCATATTTTTCACTTCTAATAAAATAGGTTCTTTTAAAACCTGATATATTTTAACGGTGAAAATTTATAAATAAATAGATAAGCTATTTATTATCATAAGTATTTTTTGTTTTAAGTCGACTAGTAGAGCATAGTGTGTATTATAATCTATTATAGGTGATAACCTGTAAATCAGAGGACTATGAATGCTCTTCTGGGTCTACATAGTCTAGGTCTCTGGTCTACTTTGAATGTGTTTGTTTGCGTATCTATATTAAGCGCATCTTAGTGAAGGGCCTTAAGGTGAACTTTATATTTCCCTTTCAGCACAAAATGATATTAATACTCAAATATTAAACTTAACTATAAGACATCCGATACCGCGCATTCCTTTGTATATAAATACTTTAGAGAAACATGTGTCTTCGATTATCTTAAGCGCAGGATAGACGGAAGCGACGTGTGGCGCGAACGAGTATGGATATTACAAGCTTATGTTCTTCTATTTACTACTACACTAGGTGATGCCTGTAATAAAATAAATAGGTTCTACAATGAGGTTACTCAATAGTAAATGTTTGTCGTTTTTTTTTTATTTATCTGCCTAACGATTATAAAAATAAATGGTCAATTTCTTTGGCTGATGTATTGAGGAATTGAAGGACTAACACTTCTTCCGCGACAAACGCCGCTTCTGCCCGACCTGAACCTTATGATTGAAGACGGTTGTCTACTAAGATTAACATAACGAGCGAACAAAGCGTAAATAAGTAATTTCAATCCAGGTGCAATAGCATTACTTACTTGGTCAAAGATTAATAGTAAGTTACATTTATAGGGTATTATCATACTAATATTATAAAGCGAAAGTTTGTGAGTGTGTTTGTTTATTACTTTTTTAAGTCTTAGCAGCTGGAGCGATTTTCATAAAATTGGTAGGGAGTTAGCTCACACGCTGAACTGTTATATAGGCTACTTTTCATTGTGGGAAAATATCTTATTCCCACGGGGCAATCGATACATCGATTTTTTTAACGCGAGTGAAGCTGCGGGGTTCAGCTAGTTTTAACTAAGTGACAAATAATAAGCTTTATTTTTTTTTCCAATATCCAAAAGTAAGAAAACAATATTGCTAAGATATAATAATTTTTATCTTACATCTCTATTAGTTTTCAGTGGAACTGTGGCATAATTAGTTATGATGGCATGTGGCCTCCTGTAGCAAAGGCAATAAAATTCAAATCTCAGATAAGGTGGTCTTCTTAGAATGCAATAATAATGCATGTAATTGCATTTATCACTGTTATTAGAAACCACCGTGATTATTTACTTATGATAATTGATATATAAATTACTGATGATATGAAATGTCGAAGTGCTGATCTAGAGCCTATAAATCATAGTTGTCTGTATCTATGCAATATGAAGAATAATTGAACATATTTTTTATGTTTTAATTATTAGAATTTATTATCAGTCAGATATTTAACTTTCTTCGTCTGGACAACAGTTAAATAATAATAGCATATATATTTAGTATGCGCATACCTAGGTATATTTGACGCGTGTAACTGTGTGAAAATGTGAGGTTTCGAAAGTTTTGTGGCTTATTTGCTTATTTGCTATTGCGAGTCTGAAGAAATGGACTATAGGTATATATATTTTTTGCGCCTTTTGTACGTACTCGTATATGTGTCTAGCGGGGACGCTGTGTCCTAAGTTTAATGTAATGTTACCAACCAACAAGTAGCTTGCCTAGGGACACTACTGTTAAACTTATGACTACATTAGTTATAAACATTAATAAGAATCTATATAATGATTGTATTTAAATCGATCGTGCCATGTTATAATAAATATCATAAATCAATAGAAGTTACAATATAAATAGATATAAATCATATAAATAATATTATAACAATGCATATATTTAATTTTTATGTAATGTAATAGATTAATAGTAATATTTTTGTCTCTGCGGCGGTTTCCTTAACGCCTGCCATATTTAGTATAAAAGGGAGGGTATAACAGCAATATGGTTCATTCTAATAATTCACAAGTGTAAGACGTTACTCTGTCCGAATCTAATCTGAAATTGTATAAGTGTAAAATCGTGAAAATATACCAGTGTTGTACATAATGTGTCGTTTACTTTGGCCATCCAATCCTACTTCTGGAACAGTAATGAATTTGTTTGCTGTCTCTGTATGTACCAACCTATGTTTAATATTTTATTTTGTGTTGTGTATTAAGCTGTGAAAGAAATGTTTTATCTATATATCTATATCCAAGCACAATTTATGAAAGTAAACATTAACCTTTCGTAAGAAACGCTACCCGACAAAAAACTTCATTCCAGATAAGCATAAAACAAACCAATAGTAACCCTATACAGTTTTTTTAAACCGTCACATTGAGTTGCAAGATAAAATTAATATCCTTCACTGCGTTAAGGGAATAACAATTCTGATACTCAGTCTTAGGGCTGATTTTGAGGGTTGGTTGTTAGTAAATTAAGCTATTAGGTGAAACCGTATAGCACCAATGTGGTTTTGAAAGTTCTTTAACTAAATTCTGGTACACATGTGGAGTTTTTGGATATAAATAACATTTTTCACACGTACGTTTCACTACTTATCGATATGAAATTTTGTGGGTGTGTGAATAGGAATAGAATTAAAAACTGAATTTATTAGAATATACATGACAAATATGTAGCTAAAACATATTTTTCTTTCGGTTTTGTTAACATCAGTTTTCTGAAAAACAACGAAACCACTTGTGTAATTAATGTCATATCCACGCGCTTATATATCATTCATAAGAATATCTTGTTATGTTTTTTTATTACTTTATTTAACTATGTATATTATTTCACCATGCAACTCTCCTATAGCTAAGAGGACACCGCTGACCGATCTATTTACGACCAGATTTCTACTTGCGATTGACGACAGATTGTCGATTCGTCTGAGTCATAAGTTAGAATATACCATATAAGTAATACATTTTCCTTACCACACCCTTCCCTTTAAACCAAAACACTTATGTATTTCACCCCGTCATACGACGAAAATAGGCGCAACGGCGATGCGCAATCAAACCATGATACGCTCGACAAGAAATACCCAATTAAGGCTTTTAAAGACAATGGTGCCAACCCATTATTGTCCCACAGCTGGGCACGCGTCTTCTCTCAGCATGAGAGAGTTTTAGGCCATAGTCCACCGCGCTGACCAAGTGTGAATTGGTGGACAAATGGAACAATGATAACCAAAAAATATCTTTCCAAAAAGAAAAGGTTGTTGTCTTTTAGATTTTGGGAAAATATTATTGAATTTTCTTGTCATGTGATAGACTGACTTAACTACGTACTTTTACTACGTACGTAATAGTCGTAGGTTCTTGCACCTAGATTAGAAGGAGGGTACGTGATCCCCTACCCTCCTCTCTAGATCTATCAGTCAGTCTGACTTTGTATTTATTCCATATGTCATCCTGCACATATCATCCTGAAAACATATTTGTCATCAGGATGACATGTGCAGCAGCGTAGCGTTTGATAACCTATGTTTTTATCAATTCTGTGTAATCTAGGTTTCTTGTTTTCCCTTATAGTGACGTAACTTTAGTTCCACATACATTGGTGACAAATTTTCATATTAAGAAATACAGGAACAGTCACTATACGAAAACAGTATTTAAAAGTCTTATTTTCCTTGTAAGTACAAATACACAGATTTTTCTAAATCACCAGTGAGCGAAAAGTAAAATATATAACCAAAATAAATTCATAGCGGAAAAGTAGAAATATAGTTTCCGAGTTAAATGTGTGATAAGAGATATGATAGTTATGTACCCCCAATATCTCATGTGAATAAATGACGACCCGCGTGGCAGAGCGGTTACCATACCGGTCTGACAGTTTGATCCCCGGCCAGACAGGTATCCGAATGATGAGTTTAGATTCATGTTCTGCGTCTGGGTGTTTGTGTATTCGTCTTGTGTGTGTCCATAGTAACCACGACACAGGAGAAAATCCTAGAGTAGGGCTATGAGTATAGAAAGCGCGTATTGTTAAAAAAGAAACAGCTTACAGATTATCTTCCATTAAAGTAGCTAGCTTCCCAAAAGGCGACATACTTATTGCAAACGTTCACACATGGTCCTCCGGGTTAAAGGGAACACCGCATCTCTAATGGACCTCAAATCGGATTATAATCTCATCTAGCGTTAATTATTGATTGTCACTTTCCATCAGATGAACTGTTAGATTGCTTCTATCGCAATGTAAACAAATCTCATCATCGTATCATCATCATGTCCACCAATTCGCACTTGGCCAGCGCGGTAGACTATGGCATAAACACTCTGAGAGATGACCCGTGCCCAGCAGTGGGACAATAATTGGTTGTACCCCCATCATCGTATACTTATCTAGTCTGATGTACTCTTTCAAAATATATATTGATAAAATTATCTCTTGCATTCCTCTTAGTGATAAGACAAACGTTATCTATACCTTATTTTTTATGTGTGAACTTGACACATTTACATGATGTTAGTCGTTTAGATATCAAAATAATTAAACGGAACGCTACCATCAATTCTGCAAATTACGATTGTATTTACCGAGTAATTGCGAGTACCGAGTATGTGCGTTAAACCTATTATCTCGTCCCTGTAGTTCCAGGATCAGAATAGGGCTACGGCATACCCTGCCTGTCGTAAGAGGCGACTAAAAGGGTCTTCCGGGGTTGCAGGCGGCTAGAGTGGGAGCTCTAACCGTTCGGTCAGACAATCCTGGGAAGGACGACGGTATATGTGGTCGCATATCGTCGTAAAGACTAGACGGAGCGGTGGGCCCAGCCGCCCATCTGGGAGGAGCCCGATGGGGCAACGCGCTCGGACGATTCTAGTTGAAGTCGTTTCGAGATCCCGGAGTCCCCCTTTTTAGCGCCGAGGCCGGCCACCGGGGGGGTTTTAGTGCTTATATTTGTCGCTGCTTGGATTGAGTAATAACACAATACAAAAACGCATTTTTTTTTTATAATTAAAAATCTTCTTAAAAATTAAAATCTTATAAATGCGAATGTTTCTGATGCTGCATTGTTTCTTATTCTTTCACACAAAAAATAACCCGTTCCAATTATAGCAATTAAAAGATAACAACAGTGTAGTTTTCTATTATAGATAAGCACCAAATTGTCTATTATAGATCAGTTTTGTATAAAACTATACCTTTAAGTTAAAATTGATTAATGTTAAGATTATTAAAACAGGGATAAGCACATCTATATATTATTACGTGAAGCAAAAACTTGCGAAGCATTTTTAAATAATATGGCGTGGACGGATTAGTATGTTATTTTGCACGGATATAGTGGACGTAGAGAAGGAGTACAGAATGTTAATATTTTTTTCAAATAATGCATATAACATACATAAAATCAACTAAAAACACATTACACACACTACCGTGCATTTGTCACAAACACAAATAATAAACGAAATAAAACATTCGATGTCTTACTATGAAAACACATAACGTCAGAAATGTCAGTGTCGCTATTGCTTTTATAGGCGACTTAGCTACTTATATCTCATTTTATATTTGCAATGGGTGCGTTCAAAATTACTTGATTTGAATTTGAGAAATATTCGTTCTACTTTGGACATTATGAAATTTAGTTTTTTAATTTAAATTACGGTCGAATTTCGACCGACGTGACGGGTGAATGGTATCTATAAATTTGTAACAATATTTATCGATAACATCCTCTAAAAATCAAATATTCAATAATAAAATTCTCTCAGCATGAGAGAGTTTTAGGCCATAGTCCACCGCGCTGACCAAGTGTGAATTGGTGGACAAATGGAACAATGATAACCAAAAAATATCTTTCCAAAAAGAAAAGGTTGTTGTCTTTTAGATTTTGGGAAAATATTATTGAATTTTCTTGTCATGTGATAGACTGACTTAACTACGTACTTTTACTACGTACGTAATAGTCGTAGGTTCTTGCACCTAGATTAGAAGGAGGGTACGTGATCCCCTACCCTCCTCTCTAGATCTATCAGTCAGTCTGACTTTGTATTTATTCCATATGTCATCCTGCACATATCATCCTGAAAACATATTTGTCATCAGGATGACATGTGCAGCAGCGTAGCGTTTGATAACCTATGTTTTTATCAATTCTGTGTAATCTAGGTTTCTTGTTTTCCCTTATAGTGACGTAACTTTAGTTCCACATACATTGGTGACAAATTTTCATATTAAGAAATACAGGAACAGTCACTATACGAAAACAGTATTTAAAAGTCTTATTTTCCTTGTAAGTACAAATACACAGATTTTTCTAAATCACCAGTGAGCGAAAAGTAAAATATATAACCAAAATAAATTCATAGCGGAAAAGTAGAAATATAGTTTCCGAGTTAAATGTGTGATAAGAGATATGATAGTTATGTACCCCCAATATCTCATGTGAATAAATGACGACCCGCGTGGCAGAGCGGTTACCATACCGGTCTGACAGTTTGATCCCCGGCCAGACAGGTATCCGAATGATGAGTTTAGATTCATGTTCTGCGTCTGGGTGTTTGTGTATTCGTCTTGTGTGTGTCCATAGTAACCACGACACAGGAGAAAATCCTAGAGTAGGGCTATGAGTATAGAAAGCGCGTATTGTTAAAAAAGAAACAGCTTACAGATTATCTTCCATTAAAGTAGCTAGCTTCCCAAAAGGCGACATACTTATTGCAAACGTTCACACATGGTCCTCCGGGTTAAAGGGAACACCGCATCTCTAATGGACCTCAAATCGGATTATAATCTCATCTAGCGTTAATTATTGATTGTCACTTTCCATCAGATGAACTGTTAGATTGCTTCTATCGCAATGTAAACAAATCTCATCATCGTATCATCATCATGTCCACCAATTCGCACTTGGCCAGCGCGGTAGACTATGGCATAAACACTCTGAGAGATGACCCGTGCCCAGCAGTGGGACAATAATTGGTTGTACCCCCATCATCGTATACTTATCTAGTCTGATGTACTCTTTCAAAATATATATTGATAAAATTATCTCTTGCATTCCTCTTAGTGATAAGACAAACGTTATCTATACCTTATTTTTTATGTGTGAACTTGACACATTTACATGATGTTAGTCGTTTAGATATCAAAATAATTAAACGGAACGCTACCATCAATTCTGCAAATTACGATTGTATTTACCGAGTAATTGCGAGTACCGAGTATGTGCGTTAAACCTATTATCTCGTCCCTGTAGTTCCAGGATCAGAATAGGGCTACGGCATACCCTGCCTGTCGTAAGAGGCGACTAAAAGGGTCTTCCGGGGTTGCAGGCGGCTAGAGTGGGAGCTCTAACCGTTCGGTCAGACAATCCTGGGAAGGACGACGGTATATGTGGTCGCATATCGTCGTAAAGACTAGACGGAGCGGTGGGCCCAGCCGCCCATCTGGGAGGAGCCCGATGGGGCAACGCGCTCGGACGATTCTAGTTGAAGTCGTTTCGAGATCCCGGAGTCCCCCTTTTTAGCGCCGAGGCCGGCCACCGGGGGGGTTTTAGTGCTTATATTTGTCGCTGCTTGGATTGAGTAATAACACAATACAAAAACGCATTTTTTTTTTATAATTAAAAATCTTCTTAAAAATTAAAATCTTATAAATGCGAATGTTTCTGATGCTGCATTGTTTCTTATTCTTTCACACAAAAAATAACCCGTTCCAATTATAGCAATTAAAAGATAACAACAGTGTAGTTTTCTATTATAGATAAGCACCAAATTGTCTATTATAGATCAGTTTTGTATAAAACTATACCTTTAAGTTAAAATTGATTAATGTTAAGATTATTAAAACAGGGATAAGCACATCTATATATTATTACGTGAAGCAAAAACTTGCGAAGCATTTTTAAATAATATGGCGTGGACGGATTAGTATGTTATTTTGCACGGATATAGTGGACGTAGAGAAGGAGTACAGAATGTTAATATTTTTTTCAAATAATGCATATAACATACATAAAATCAACTAAAAACACATTACACACACTACCGTGCATTTGTCACAAACACAAATAATAAACGAAATAAAACATTCGATGTCTTACTATGAAAACACATAACGTCAGAAATGTCAGTGTCGCTATTGCTTTTATAGGCGACTTAGCTACTTATATCTCATTTTATATTTGCAATGGGTGCGTTCAAAATTACTTGATTTGAATTTGAGAAATATTCGTTCTACTTTGGACATTATGAAATTTAGTTTTTTAATTTAAATTACGGTCGAATTTCGACCGACGTGACGGGTGAATGGTATCTATAAATTTGTAACAATATTTATCGATAACATCCTCTAAAAATCAAATATCAAAATCACACAACCTTATCAAATAACATACCCATATATTTTTCCATCTGATTACGTTACGTAAAATTGTCTGCACAATCCAACGTAAATGAGTCATACATACGTCGAACACATGAGTCATATGTGGCTCATACACGGTAAACTGCGAAATATTTGATAACTAACATTTTTGTGAAACAGCCTTGTACTATGTTGATTGTTCGGAAGTATGTGATTAATTTAATACTAATATCTGGTGTTTGGTGTTTAGTGTGGACGCTTTGTTTGTTTTCTTTGTTAGTTTTGGCGGGAAAACAATTGGGTGAGAGTTAATCAAATAAATTGCGAATGAATGATTTATTATTTATTTCTGTATTGGTGACTGTTTTCATATAAGTAATTTTTTTTATATGACTGAAGTAGCAAACGAGCATGCAGTCCAGCTGATGATAAGTGGTCACTGCCGCCCATGGACATCTGTAATCAACTACATATAGAACATGGGTTGGAACATCTAAAGTCAATCACAGACGCGTTGCTACTCCCGAGGACTATGATGGTCGCCTCATATAAAAGTGTGCCGGCAACCACACCCTTCAATCGAAACGCAAGAATTGCTTCACGTTGGAAATAGGTGTGACGGTGGTACTTCCCCGTCGAACTACGCTGGTTATACCACCACCAAACCTATTAGCTTTCGTTTAAATCTACTAATCATAAAAGTCCTACTTAGAAAATATATAAAAATGTGACATTGTAATTTTTTTATCTCAAAACAGAACAACCAAAAATAAAAATTGCAAAAGTATAAACACATATAACATAAACAGATAAACAAACAGTCTCGTTAGTCCAGTTTAAGGGCTGTACAATAAATATATTATTATGTTTTGTTTATACAGTAAATATAAACGCTTCGAGCTAAATTATGGCCGCCATAAAGGGTGGACAAAGAAGGTTCGATGACTTCGCGGTATCAAATCCATTGAAGCACGATACGATTATCACATACGGAAAATACAAGGATCTTCACTTTACCAATATCAGCAATGGATTTAGCATATAATTAAACAGTTTGTTTTTTAATACAACCACCAGTCCACCGAAGGCCACTGCTGGATATAGGCCACCCTTAATCAGCTAAAGTGTCCACCAATTCGCACTTGGCCAGTGCGGTGGACAATTGCCTTAAACTCTCTCATTCTGAGAGAAGACCCATGCCCAGCAGAGTGACAGTAATGTGTTGTACCCTAGCGTAGTGGACTATGTCCTAAAACTCTCTCATTCTGAGAGATCACCCGTGCCCAGCAGAGGGACAATGGGTTGGCACCAATCAGCTAAAGTAGCTTTTGTTTACAGTCAACGAGCATGCAAAACGTGTTGGTGATCACAGTGGATATTGATGTTGAATAGATAGAAAATACTGCTTATATCCTGGATTTTCTCTCTAAGATAACTGCTACGATATCCACACGGTCCTATTGAAAACTGACACCACACTGCGGTTTTTATTATAAAAGAAGTAGACTAGATGAGTCGTATAACTAGTCTCTACTAGTTTATAACTATATTCTTGTCCACGATAGTTAACTTCACTAGTCTTATACAACGTTAGTTAATTTCTAATAACCTCAGAACATAAAAAAATCAGACGTACCTCGGATTTGAATCTTATACAGTGCAATCCGAATCCGCAAGGTCGATTTCTATACGACATTCATAAAAAGAAGGCAAAATATGTAAATACTAAGTATCTTAGCCAAATATAAATTTGAACCACTTTGTACCAATATCGTGCCGTATTGACCAATGGAGACGCATCAGCATCGTTGCAATGACCCCACCGAACCACCTGCTAACCTTGCACTAGCTTCGCAGACTTGTGCAATCGCTGCAATTTATAGTGTTGCCTTATACAAAAGCATTTTCCCCTAAAACATTTTCAAAATTCCCTAAATTCGACGTTTTAACGCTTTAGTACTTTTTGTCTGAAGTAGCAAACGAGCATGCAGTCCACCTGATGTTAAGTGGTCACTGCCGCCCATGGACATCTGCAATCAACTTCATATAGAACATTAATTCTATCTGAAGTCAATCACAGATGCGTTGTTACTTCCGAAGACGCTGTGGACACCGGCGGCGGTCATTTGGAGTTCTCGGAGTCTTCTTTGCAGCATCGAGGTCGACCACCGGGAGGGTTTTAGTGCGGTAAGAATCCCACATAACCCGCGTCGCTCCCACGACGTCGGGTACTTTTTGAAAGTTTCCCTCTCGAAAACAAAAAAAAAGGATGGTCGCCTTATATAAAACTGAGCATTTCGTATAATACTAGGTTTTTCTAGCAGCTGTGGCATCTTGCTTATATTTCACATGAATACATAAATATTGGTTGTATTTCGCACTGAAAAGACTAGCTTCGCTGCACCCTTGTGCAATAGCTGCAAATTATAGTGTTGCCTTATACAAAAACATTTAACACATTTAACATCTTTATCATCAACATCAAGAACATCAATAAATGATATTTATTGAAGTTTTTATCACTTTATATTATACTAGGTATTTCCAGTGGCTTTGGTAACTTACTTATGTTTCACAGAATAAAAAGTATTCTATGTATTAATCTAGAACCTAGATCACAAACTATTTGTGTGTCAGATTTCATCTAAATCCGATTAGTATTTTTTGTGTGAAAGAATAACATACATCCATCCTGACAAACTTTCGCCTTTATAATATTAACAAAATAGTAATTAGTAACAATTTATTCTATTGTATCTACTTTTGTATCTATTATTTATTGAATTTAATTTGGAATGAAGGTGGCAAATTGTGGTAATTGTCCGTTCAAATTAAAAAAAAATTAAATGAACATTGCTATAATATTATTAACTAATCACCCGTCGCAACGGTCGAAATTCGACCGTAATTGAAATTAATAAACTAAACTTCATTGTGTCCAAAATGGCACCAATATTTCTCTAATTTAAATAAATTGTAATAATTTTCAAGTTATTTTGGGGTGTCTTCAAAATAACTTGAAAATTATTACAATTTAAAGGTAAAAAGAGGTTTATTAACTAAGCTGCATTTAAAAGCAGAAGCGGGTATTTTGACAAAGACATCGTAAGACAATGAATGTTCTATTTCGTTTATTTGTATGTGTTTGTGTCAAATTCAAAGTAGTGGGTGTAATGTATTTTTGCTTGATTTTATGTATGTTTTATGCACTATTTGAAAAATATATTAGTATTGCGCAATCCTTCTCTACATCAACTATAACTGTGCGTAATTTCATACTCCTCCACACGCGGCAAGTATCTTAAAAAGAATCACAGGTTTTTGCTTCACGTGTTAATATATAGAGATGTAACATACTTGTAATAGTCGTAGCTTATGACCTAAAAAGTTGAAAGCAAAATCGAACGGAAGCAAAAATTTACACCAGCTTCTTAGCGCTTTCCAAACTGTATAGCGTTCTTTGAATAGTTGCATCTGGAAACTGAGACATTTAGGTCATGTTTTGTTCTAAAAATCTGGCTAATATGTTGATATGAATACTAGCCGAGGCCCGCGATTTAACTAGCCTTTAAAGCAAGAACAACTAAGACTTCCATACTTACTTTTTTGAAACGATGGTTTAAAACCGACTATAGCATAATCCATATGGATAAAGCTTTCTACCCACATAGTTCGACGCTATATTTTCCCTGTATCGTGGATACCATGGATACACACATAGAAATACAAAAACACCCAGACCCAGAACAGAAATTTGAATCGCGATTCAGGTATCTGTCTAACCGAGGATCGAACCCAGTTTACTGTCAGACCGTCATTTCATATCAGATATTGTAGATTGATGTTAACTATGCAAGTCTGTAGATTGTACTGACCGTTTATCGTTGAAGTGCGCGAAGCCGCGAGCTAAACTAGCTGCACTTAACGCTTTTTGCCTCAAAATCGATTTCCCCATATAATCATAAAATCGATTACTGAAATGCGGAATCCATTCGAATCGAACGCCAATTTCGAAATCGTTCTCGAAAACCGAAAATCGGCTAATAACTGAGGGACAGTTGTTCTTACAAAAGAAATGAAAGCGAGATTGCGGGTACTTTCAATAAAAAAACGATTTATTGAAAATTTTAAAAAGCGATCCTTATCCGTTTGCACAATGTCTTTTGTTCGTTGTAACGGAGACCGTTTCTGTTCAAAGTGGTATTTTTATTTTATTTAGACACAGTTTTTTCTTACTTTTACACAAGAGACCTAAATGCATTGCGACAAATAAAAAATACAAGGAGTGTTTGTTATAATTGTTATAGCAGTATTTATTGTTACGATTACCTACCTCTATCCGTAAATGAGAGGATTGTCTATAGAGGAATGTCAAAATCATTTTTTTTTTCTTTTTCTTTTTAATACACGCTTTCTACACTCATGGCCCCACACTAGGATTTTCTCCTGTGTCGTGAGTACCATGGACACACGAAAAGACGAATACACAAACACCCAGACCCAGAACAGGAATCTAAACTCATCATTCAGATACCTGTCTGGTCGGGAATCGAACCCGGAACCCGTTGCGCGTCAGACCGGTATGGTAACCGCTCGGCCACGCGGGTCGTCAAAAATCAATTTCATAACATTGAAAAGAAGTACTATTGAATTTCCTAGTTGAATTACTTAATTATGAAAAAACAATGGTAATAATTGGAGTCGACGACTTATCGTGCCCTCTGCACGACAACCGCACGACGTGTCTTCCGATCCAAAGGCACTTACGGTCACCCATCCAACTAGCAACCGCGCGACGTTGTTAAACTTTGCAGACTTTTGCTTTGCAAAGCTTTGAAAACATCAATAACCAAACAATTTTCCACACTTATACCCATATTGCCGTCTTAAACTTTATGAGCGCGAAGAAAGCTTGTTCAAACGCCATTAGGCAAATCCAAGCATTGGGTGTTTGTGTAATTCTTTACGGTTATTACTGTTAATTCTCCACAAAGAAGAGTCGTGCTTGGCGCCGAAAATGTTGTAAAGTAATTCTTAGAAAAATACGAAACGTTAAGATGAAAGTGTCGTCTGATGTTATTATACTCTTTGTTAATCTTTATTACGGTAGTAATTTAGTATTAGATTTGTATTGGTAATGTATATGTCTGCGCGACACCGCGTATTTATGGAAAACACGTCGCCGAAAATAATTATTTTAGTTAGTTTAACGATCGAAAATTGTTTGTTTATTAAATTAGCAATATTTAGTGATTTTAAGAATTATAATTTAGTTTACCCTCCATAAATTTGTTATTGTCACCTCACCAAACATTGTTATAAAAAGGCTAGCGCCTGTCGGTAGAAAAAGATTCTTGTTTAACCGTCGAAGCGATCGGACCTCCTCAAGTGTGAATAAATTGAAGAAGTTTACACCTGTGTTTTACTTGAAATCTTCAAGAATGGACAGTAATGAAGACTCCTCGACCATCCTGATATCATGCCACGCGTCACACCTCATTCCTTATATAAATTCAATGCTAAGTAGCTTTATGTAACAGTGACAGATTTAAACTAACAGTTTTGAGTTTTCGTTTAAATAGCTTTGTTATTTATTTAACACGAGATGTAATTTCTATCTTATCTATGCTCTATGAAAATAAACCTTTTTGTATTCTTAAATTACAGTTTCTAACTAAAACCACAGTACAAATATGGAACAGTATGGAAACTGAGCCTTGCTTATGAAATAATAACCTACACTCTATTGAAGCGATAGGGTTGTCTTTATATATTTTTTTCGTAAAATGGTGTTACAAATAAGTACTTAATTTAGCATCTATTGTCATGTAGACATCAATCCATCGAATGGTAATAGCTATTAAGTTTACAAATAATATAAGTAGGTAATTTCACCGTTTCGCATTTTAATCCCAGCATGATGATAACTCGCTACTGAAGCACTACGAAAACCCCTTAGCGGCCTCGTCAATGCGTATGTTTTTGTGAGTGTGCCGTTTTCGAACGCTTGTAGGCAGTTTCCATACTGTTCCCAATATTTCTACTATGCTTAAACCCTCAAGACATTAAATCTAGTTCGACGGAAATCGTGAAAACACTTTCCACCTCAAAATTTCACTGTATATTTGCCCCGTATCTTGAATTGAGTTAATTTAATGTTTTCCATTATTTGCGCTTTATTTGCTTCCCTTTCCAACAGTTTTGTATTTAGTATTCTCAATAAATAAAATTGCACTGGTCTAATACATATTATTTAAAAGTAAATGCTTGATTAAACAAATTATTTTAAGTAAAATGTAGCATAGAAAATCTATTGAGAGCAAAAACTGCGTTATTTTAATTTGCTTTATTACTCAAGCTATTTGCTAGTAACTTGCAGTTGTAGCACAACTTTATCATGTAGCACTTTTACTACAGACACTTCAAACCGCAAACAAATATCCAATTGGTCCAAAAAAGTAAAAATAACTTGTCTTCTATCAACATATCTCCAATTTACCCTTTCATACTAAAACTATAACACATATTACTTTAAGCGTCTATCTATCACGAGAAATGTTGACATAAGCGGCGAGAAAACATAAATATTTATATGTATTTATCCACACTCGTTGATATATTATTTTGACCTACTTACACAGATAACGTGTTAATGATTGTATAGAAATGCGCTGGCCACAAAAACTGCGATTACAACAAGCGATTATGGCTATAAATTTTGTTACATAGATATGACCAACTTAACATAAAATTTAAGCGATTTTTTTGCTATATTTTAATTATGACTTACATTTGTGAAGTTTTTTTTAATATGACAATTAAATAGCACTATAGAAAACTAGAGTCAGATTCTCTTCAGAGATAAAAACAAATAGTCCTGTACATCCTATTGCATCTTACAATTATCTATCATCAAAACAATATGATGAGACAACTACACAACTTATTTTTTCTTTATTAGTGTATTGAAATAAAAGCTTGTATTAAAAAGTATTTTTTTAATTTAATTTTATTGCAATTTACGAAGCTATGAACACAATCCGACTTAATTTTAAAAAAATGTATCATACAGCAACAGAACCGGTTATTATTTCAATTTTTTATTTTTGACTATTAAAGTCAAAAATCTCATCCTATTTCAATATATCGCACACCTAGATCTAAAGGGAGCTAACTCAAAAATCTGTGTATTTGAGTTATGGTCACCATTTAATTTCCTGAACGGATACCTATCTAGCAATAGAACAGATTTAAAAATAAGTGCAAAGGCACCTAGCCTAGCTTTGCACTTATTTTTAAATCTGTTCTATTGCTAGATAGGTATCCGTTCAGGAAATTAAATGGTGACCATAACTCAAATACACAGATTTTTGAGTTAGCTCCCTTTAGATCTAGGTGTGCGATATTAAAAAAACCGCGACTTTCTTGGCCATAACTCAAAATAAAATTACCATCTGAGTTGCACGCCGATTTCTAAACTCGATGACCTTCCCAAACGCTATAGCAATTGATAGAATTACTACCTTTGGGTAAAACTCAAGGCCAAAGTTATGGGATAAAAGATTATTATGGGTGAGATTGAGGTAAATTATACTCTTTGTGGCTCGCTGTACGACTCGCATTTAAAGAATGTATAATGATTTGAAAATATTTTAAAATTTGATAGAAAATCAACTTCAATAAAATACAGATTAAATATCACGTCGAGTGAAGGACTATTAATATTTGCAGTCTTTTAAATAGAATTCAGTAATTTTGGTTTTATGGGATTGACCGAGCGGTTACCATACCGGTCTGACGCGCAATGAGTTCCGGGTTCAAATCTCGGCTAGACAGGTATCTGAATGATGAGTTTAGATTCCTATTCTGGGTCTGGGTGTTTGTGTATTTGTCTTTGTGTGTGTTCATGGTACCCACGACACAGAAGAAATCCTAGTTTTTTTTTTCATTATCTGACTGAAGTAGCAAACGAACATGCAGTCCACCTGATGGCCGCTGCCGCCTATGGACACCTGTAATCAACTTCATACAGAACATGGGTTCCATCTGAAGTCAATCACAGATGCGTTGCTACTCCCGAGGACTAAAATGGTCGTCGCATATGAAAGTGTGCCGGTAACCACATTCTTCTATCGAAACGCAAGAAATGCTTCACGCTAGAAATTGGTGTGGCGGTGGTCCTTCCCCGGTCGAACTGCACTGGTTCTACCACCTTGAAAATCATGTTCCATTAGTGTGAGGCTATTTGTGTAAAAAGCGTGTGTAGAGGTAAAGTAATTACCTCACAGTTTAGATTCGTTATTATCACTAAGAAGTAATTTAGAACGTCTGATGTTAACATATATTATTTAAAATAACATTCAAACTATCAAATATCACTGTTTAGTACAACTGTTAAAACTCTTTTGGTCTGTTCAATTTAATAACATGTTGAGGAATCTCGCCGGATAACATTTTATCATTTTCAGTTCTTTGGTAATATGTCTCCTGATACAAAAATTAAAATAATAGCCCACATTGTCTTTGTATGCGGTCTTGGTACACAGGTCACATGTAAAATTATTATATAAGGTATAGAGTGCAGAACTGCAGAATGTTATTTATTTAATTAATTGCTAATATTCATATAACTCAGAGATATATTCCTGGGAAACACTTGGACCTACAAGGAGATAAATCAGTTTAGTACTATCAGCCTAATTAATTGTAAAGTAAATTTTAATAACATATGTAACAATACCTTTAACATAATAATGTCAAAAATATCCAATTAATCGTACTACTAAATAACGGTAACTTGAAACAGCAAAACGTTATGTCGGAGAAGTTAGTTATTCGCTTGAACTTAGACCTTTCTGAATTGGGTTTACGGGTACTTACATAGGCACCGACCTCTGACTAAAAAGGATAGATAGAGCCTCGACGTACATTGAATGAAACACGCGGTAAGAATGTCTAATGTACATATATACATACTTTTTAATACATATTTTTTGTAAATATTGCATATTTTTAAAATATGGACTTAGTCTGAAATAAATGAATATTACTATTATTATTATCATAAATGTTATGAAATTAATAATTATGCTTGCACCACTTTTTATCTGACTGAATTGTAGTCCACCTGATGGTAAGTGGTAACTGCCACCGAGACATATCTGTAACCAACTTCACATAGAACATGGGTGCTATCTGAAATCAATCACAGATGAGTTGCTACATGGTCGCGTTATTAAACTGTGCCGGCAACCACACCCTTCTATCGAAAGGCAAGAAATGCTTCACACTAGAAATAGGTGTGGCGGTGGTACCTCCCCGGTCGAACTGCACTGGTTCTACCACCTTTTTTTTTTTTGTTTTCGAGGGGGAAACCTTCTAAAGGTACCTGACGCCGTGGGAGCGACGCAGGGTTATGTGGGATTTTTACCGCACTAAAACCCCCCCGGTGGCCGTCCTCGGCGCTGAAAAGGAGGACTCCGGGATCTCGAAACGACTTCAACCGGAATCCTCCGAGCGCGCTGCCCCATCGGGCTCCTCCCAGATGGGCGGCTGGGCCCACCGCTCCGTCTACTCTTTACGACGGTATGCGACCACACATACCGCCGTCCTTCCCGGGATTGCCTGACCGAACGGTTCGAGCTCCCACTCTAGCCGCCTGCAACCCCGGAAGCCCCTTTTAGTCGCCTCTTACGACAGGCAGGGGATACCGTAGCCCTATTTTAACCCCGAGGCTACAGGGACAGGTTCTACCACCTGGTGAGACATGATATAACTTCTTGACCATGCTCATAGATATCGCTTTGGTATACTATAAAAGGATAAAGTCCTATAAACGTGTACTGTACGATTATAATATGCTAAATAAGCATTAAATATCATACAGTACCTTATTGATTTATATGACTTATCTATATTTTTCTATCTGAAGTAAAGTCTGGCTAGATGTCACGAATACATGCTAAATACAATATTCTGTATCGTTGTAATTCCTCAGTGTTTCGACAGATGTTTGTTCTACGCTACTTGAGAATGACTAAGATATGGAAGTTTCACGGTGAAGACACGAATGTTAAAGTAGATGTAGGCCTTTATTGATTTATCTCATTTCATTATTTAAGGTGTACGAAGGTGAATGAAGGTATTATTTGTGATATTATTTTTAAATATTATTTATTTATAGTACCCATTGTAATATTTCAAATTCCTAATTTGTATAGAATAATTTTGTTATTATTTTATATGTATTAATTTGTTATATTATTCACTTGTATTCGTGAATTACTTTCTATGAGCCTTTGTAGCCTGATGAGTTCTAGGAAAGATTTTAATGGGTTCTAATAGGACTAAATAAAAAAAACTAAAGAAAAAAACGTAATGCGACACAAGAGACTTCAAATCAGCATTGGGGACAAACATACTAACAAACAAATGACCACTAAAACCATGTTAAATATTTAATTTATGTTTTAATATATTTCTTTGTAGAAATACCTGTTTTTCCCTTTTCAATTAAATATATCTAAAAACTCGGATTAATACGTACCTATATGTCAGTTCAAATAATTTTAGACTATTATAAGTGTGCAATATATGTAAGTATGCTAAGTATAAGTTATTATTATGTTATTATGAAGTTTATTACAGATGTCCATGAGCGGCAGTGACCACTTACCATCAGATGGACTGCATGCTCGTTTCCTACTTCAGTCAGATAAAAAAGTAATGTCTAATACTCAAATAAATTATTCTATAACTATACCATAAAAATACAAAGGACCATACCAAATGGCTATACCATTCAATATTGAACACAGAACAGGATGCATCGGAAGTGCAGGTAAGTACCCTTCTTCCGGTATGTTTAATGTTACCGGATATATCCGGCCTTTTATTTGATTTTTCGTATTATTGATATGTTTTGAACCGGCCAAGATAAAAGAAAGATTTTTTACATAATGAAGTATATAATATTTCGATAATATTAAAACAAAACGATATACCCGTGTCGTCATTACCTTCGTTGTGATAGCGACGATCAGCGTGGCGGAATTATCGGTGTAGTACCGATCTGACATAGTGTAGGTAACTTTTTTTTATAAGATTGAACATGCAGTCATGCAGTCCACTGGATGGTATGTGGTTACTGCCGCCCATGGACATCTGTAAGCAACTTCATATAGAACATGGGCTCTATCTGAAGTCAAATCAAATCAAATCAAATGTTTATTTGTATAAGCATAGTTACATATTAAGGTGAAATATTACAGTTTTTATACGTATATCCAATATGCTTTGCCAGTAATAGCGTACAAAAGTCTAGTCATTAAATTAAGTCAAGCACAGATGCGTCACTACTCCCGAGGGCTAAGATGGTCGCCTCATATAAAAGTGTGCCGGCAACCACACCCTTCTATCGAAATGCAAAAACTGCTTCACGCTGTAAATACGTGTTCGATTCCCGGTCAAACAGGTATCCAAATGAAAAATAGAATTAAATTGCAAGTCGATGGCAACCGCGATAAAAGTCAAAATCTTAATGAGTGTAAAGTCGTTGTTCCTTTAATTGACATATAGTTTTCCTTATCCTTCCTTAATGATTTCATTTCATTGAAATATTTCGTAAAATATTAATACTTGTGTGTGTCCATTAGTCGAAATACATATAAAATTCATAATCTTATAAAGTCAAATCTATTATAATTTCGATAACATATATGTACAAAAATCCATGTAAACATTCCAATATATCTCTAATCGGATAATATCCGATATGAAAAGGCCTTGAACCGTTACGATACGAAAGATACGATGTGTCGTGTGAAAATATTATATAAATAAAAATATTTATATAAATAGTAAATAGATATATTGATAGCTTATGGTATTTCCGTATTATTACATATACATTGGTGCCTTAAGGAGGAAATTACACAAAGAATACGCAAACACCAAGAGCCAGAACAAGAATCTAAGCTCATAATTTAAATACCTGTCTGACCGGGAATCAAACCCGGTACCCACTACGCGTTAATCCGCTATGGTAATCGCAACGCCACGCGAGAAATTAAACTGTAACCAACTCTAGATAGAACAGGGATTGAAGTCTTGAAGTCGCTAACAGAAGCTTTGCCACTCCTACGGACTAAGATAGTCGCCTCATATCCAAATCATCTGGCATTGAAAGCCTTCCGGTAAAACGCAAAACTACTTTATCCTAGAAATATGTGTGATAATGATTTCAATATTATTATTGTCAAACACGTGTCTCTGCTTAGAACCAGGGAGAGGTCAGGTTAATGCTGACCTCTGAATAATGTGTGGTCGTAGTTAGACTGAAAAAGTCCCACACTTATTTCTAGCGTGAAGCACTTCTTGCGTTGCGATGGAAGAGTGGGGTTATTGGCACACTTTTACATGAGGTAAACATCTTAGTGCTACTCCAGACTTCAGATAAAATCTATGTTTTACATGGAATTGCTTACAGATGTCCATAGGCTGCCAGTTACCATCAGGTGGACTGCATGTTCGTTTAGTACTACAATAAAAAAATGTAAATAACGCTTGCTGCTATCAAGAAAACATAGAAAAGTACTATATTTCTACATTATTTGCAAATGTGGAGCAAACCTGCCGTTATCCGATAACGACTACCGCCCTAAACTAATTCGATACGTAAGACATGATACGTTTTATCGTGACATAAACGTAACGATATTTTCTTGATAAAAATTAACAAATTATAACATACCAAAATTTTAATAAGTCTAGTTCATTTAACTTAACCTACCCATACATGTTGATCTTCGTAATTAGCTCATTATATCGTCAACCTATTATTGTCCCACTGGTGAGCATGGGTGTTCTCTCGGAATGAGAGTTTTAGGCCATAGCCCACCGCGCTGGCCAAGTGCGAATTGGTGAACTTCACACACCTCCGACAACTTTTTTTAAAGAACACTCGGGTGCGTAGGTTTCTTCACAATGTTTTCCTTTACCGAAAAGCAGTGATAATTAATTTCTAATGTGCACATAAAACAATGCATTCATAGAAAAAACATTTTTTTTAGAAACGATTATGTTGCATACAAAGTAATTCGTATGTAATTTTGTCCAGGAAATAATTAAATAACGATTAAGCACGTCAAGTTTTCTACACAATATGCGGTTATAAAAGGTTTATGATTAATAACTTGCATTCACACGTAATTCTTTGATCTCTAAAATATTATAAGTCGTATGTACTTTTGTCCAGACGTGGTCTCCATTCGAGACTAACTGATAAACGTACACCCAAACTCAAATAAAAGAATCCCAAACTTATAAATGAAATTATTGTTTGCTGAGAAATGAACCCAAAACCTATAGCTCTGACTAGTACCTAACCGCACCGCGCTGTTCGTCAAAGCACTTGTTGAGCGTCATTTGAAAGGAGCTTGAGAAAAAAAATGTGCAGCACTCGGGGACTGCCGCAGTAAAGCTATTGCATTTTAAACAACTTATGCAATTATAATTATTTATTTTATGCAGTATTTTTTTTCTTTGATATTAAGAGAGTATTACTATTATTATTATATTAATTCATTTTTTTTTTCTTTGATACTTTGATACTTTCTCACAAACAGCTGTTTACATATTCCGATTTCAGAGCAGCTCGTCTCGATCCGTGCGAGCTTCGTACTGTCGTGTTAGGTTTTTCGTTACGGAAATTCTTGATTCGGTTACCGCGCTCAATGCCGCGCGATAAAATCTATGCAATAGCTTAAAAATCTTCTTAATTTACTTGTCTTTGCTTGTTATCCTTTATTGTTTTCGAAAATGAACATTAACCAAAACTTAGTCCACAAACTTTTGAATTAGACTTGCCACGAATATTTAATCAAATATAACATCCAAGGCCTATACGATGCCTAGAGTAGAGATCTACTGAGACGTTATTCACATAATACAATTCTTTAAAGTTAAGGTACAATGACTCGTGTGATTCTTAACACCGGATGGACGATACGTACAAGTGTTTGTTTCATGTAAATCGTTCTTCTAAACCATTATTTCTTTAACAAAGGCCATAATTATGATTGTTCCAAACTAAAACACAACTTCCGGATATGCTATTGTTAGATAACTTTAATCCCAAAGAATACGAAGTCATGTGGTTACTCATTTCATTCTCTACGTGTCATTGTTAGAGCAACAATAAGTAGAAATGGTATAATACCATATCATAAATATCATCTCCATATCATACTAGAACATACGGAAATAATATTTAATTATATATGTACTTATGTTACCAACAAAATAGTAGTAAAACAAACCAATTTCATTCATATATTATATCGTTTAGATATACTAGATGCAACAAACAGTTACAATAAAATCAAATCGTTAACCGTACAAAAGCGGATTGCCAGATACAAAAAAGCCGTTTACAAATATATATTCGCTTCGTCTCTTTTCGACTTTCATTACTCGCTTACATAAGAATGGGACAAAGCAAATAAAGTTCAATATGTCAAAAGCATACTGATCTTTTAAACTTGAAATTGTGAATTTGAAATAGTAACAAGTTGTGCCATTATCTAATATATAAAATTCTCGTGTCACAGTTTTTGTTGCCATACTCCTCCGAAACGGCTTGACCGATTTTTACCAAATTTTATATGCTTATTCAGTAGGTCTGAGAATCGGCCAACATCTATTTTTCATACCCCTTAAGGGTTGTCCACCCTTAACATTTTTTTTATTTTTTTATATGGCAAAACAACGTTTGTCGGGACAGCTAGTATTGATATAAGAAACAGTTTTCTATATCGTTACAACGGCTAGTATGTTAGGAGTATTAGAATAATCTGCAAATACTGAACATCTCTATGTCCACTAACACTTCTCGAAGAAGCAAAAAAATAGAGCGTAATTCGGTTCACGTAACATCAAAATGTAGATAAATTATTTGACTCCTAAATATGAATCTCTAAAACAAACCTTACAGCCATTAAAAACAGTTCAAAATAGGTTAAACACTAACCAATGCAGGCACAGTTAAAATTTAGTCTTTCCACTGTTACATATACATTATGAGCTTTATAATTGAGTATATAGAGTTTATTTTACTTTAAAAAATAGACGACCGTATTATGCCCATATGAGGAAATACAGCAAAAGAAATAATGCTCTATTTTATACCTATATAGAGTCATTATACTGTAGAGATGTCGTTATAAACTTTTTTGGTGACACAGACAATGGCCATACAATTTAACACGTTGGGTCTTTTATTATGACTAGGGTTGACAGCATTACAAAACATGCGATTTTTAAATGATACAAAATTTAAGAACGCCCCACCGCTATGCGTAACATTTGCTCGTCAAAATTGTGCTACAGCCAGCAAGCCAAACAGACAGCTAGCAAGCCAGACAGACAGCCAGCAAGCCAGACAGACAGCCAGCAAGCCACGGGCCGACTGACGAACAGACACACGTAGTGGTTAAATTATAATACCCTTCTTTTTGTGTCGAGGGTAAAAAAAAAATGTATTTAAAGTAATTTCAGTTCCACATATTCCATTCAAAAGACAGTTATTATTCAACTAGCTTTTATGTCAAAAATCTCTTATATGAAGTTTTTTCCGTCATTTTTTCTCAATAACGACGACGAAATGAAACGTTGCAAAACGTTAATAAGCTATCGATGTTAAAAAAAGTTAAATATGACTAAGTCATACATATTTTTAGGTTATATTTTTAATTTTTGCACATTTAATCGATATTTATTTACAATAAAATTAACTATAATGCGTTTGTGTAACAAAAATGTGTTTAGGTACGTAAAGAAATAACTGTTTCTTAACTATACTACATATATACTGCAGCCTAATTTTTTGACAGGAAATCCAAAATATAGTAGGGAACTATCGATAAAATATTCCGATCCGGTAGTAGTGTAAGAAAAAAAATTGTAACTGTATATTGTAATTTGTAAGTGGAGCACTTACAAGTTTTACAATTTTTTTACTAGGCCTATACGGAATAAAGGCATTTGAATTAGGTATATTTGTTTTAATTAATTTCATTTTATAAAGTCACTACTCACACACAATTCTATATTTGTAATACCGTAATTGTTCTGTAGTTTCTGCATAGTCCTTAATTTTAATTCTGTACTGCGAGATGGGCATAGATAGTGGCGACACAGTTTATACTATTGCCGGTATTTACGACATAATTACTTGTATAACTGTTTTTGGGCGATAATAAATCTTTAAATCTTTAAACCATTCTGTACTTACTGTACTGCCGTACTTATTGCCGTAAGGTTGACAACCCTACTCTTTGATTTGGGCCGTTGGGTGCAAGTACATTTTGACACAAATGGACTTTATAATTTAGAGGTCCGAAATTTGTATAGAGTTTAATTTTTATTCAGGACCATGTATTAACTCGCATAAGCAGTAATATGGTATACATTTTAATTTTTATAAGAAAACCAATAATTTTTATTTTCAGATAATACAGAAGTAAATGAGCATGTAGTTAATCTGATGGTCAATTGCCACTGAAGGTCATGGACATCTGCAGTCAACGCCAAATAAGTTTGAAGTCTTCTCTGAAAATATTCACGGGTAACTTCGAGTAAACATAGTGGAGCCGTCATTATATTATTTATGTTAGTCTGTTTTTAGTAATTTCAACTGTCTATCTCAGTTCATAAGATACATTCTGGTGTCAGACGGACAGCGGACTCTTAGTAATAGGGTTCCGTTTTTACTGTTCCGTATATATTTTTTTGGATTTTTTTTTCGATGGGGAAACCTTCAAAAGGTACCCAACGCCGTGGGAGCGACGCAGGGCTATGTGGGATTTTTACCGCACTAAAACCCCCCTGGTGGCCGTCCTCGGCGCCATGAAGAGGACTCCGGGACCTCCAAAGGACTGCAGCCGGAATCCGCTGAGCGCGTTGCCCCATTTGGCTCCTCTCAGATGGGCGGCTGGGCCCACCGCTCCGTCTAGTCTATGCGACCACACATACCGCCGTCCTTCCCGGGATCGCCTGGCTGGACGGTTCAAGCTCCCACTCTAGCCGTCTGCAACCCCGGAAGCCCCTTTTAGTCGCCTCTTACGACAGGCAGGTGATGCCGTAGCCCTATTCTGATCCCGAAACTACAGGAACGGGTAGGGAACCCTAAGAATATAATAAACAGAACCAAAATTTAAATAAAAAAAACGTACCCATTTGCCCCTCTGTAGCGACGTAATCCGGAATCTTTAAGCCGGTGTCACACTGAGCTCACTGAAAATCACTTGGCATCCTACAACTTCACTTCACTTCAAACTTCACACGCACTCATTCTTCGAAAATGGAACTACCTTAAAAAGAAAATATCATAAGCAACTGTTGACTTTTTTCATTAGGCATGTGATATCGTAAAGCAAAAGTGGTTTGGTTAACGCCCAATAGAAAAGATTTGAGTTCCGTTTTGGAAATTTGCTAAATACCATTGTTATGTCGTTAGAATTGGCTCTAATTGTACATATTTGAATAGATTAATTATTATAGTTTACTTTTCAATAGCGCTAAAGTTATATTTTATACACAAAAAGGTGGATTTGCGTCCTTTATATTTTAAGTAATTCAATTACATTATACAAAGTTGGGTGATGCACTAAAAATAGAAATGTTTACGAAATTAAATTGTCGCTCGATCTTAATCGTAAGGTTTCTTGCCTTGTAAGATACGAAAAGATGTTTTTTTTTCTCATATTACATAAATATAAAATACTTCTAGTGGGTATCAGTTTCTTTAACTTCAGGTGACCATAGATAATCGCTTTACTTCTTTATGATCACTGTCGAAGAAGTACCAAATTTGTCGAATTATGTTATACCATAATCAAAGTAAAGTATTGTTTTATATCAGCATTGTTTATCCAACAATATATAGTTGCACAATAGAAACATGTTTCCTAATTTAAATAATAACTACTTCATGACAAAATTGGACTAAATTAAGATTTTACTTTATCAGAGATAAGATTTTTATTGGCATAATCACGTGCAAAGGCTTTAAAATTTACAGATAACTTATATTTAGCTCTGCATAATAGAAAATATCATTACATCCAATGATATATGGCTGTAACTAAACCAGAAAATTAATGGCATATCAAACACGACACCCACATTATCCTGCTAAGCAAAAACAATAAGAAGCTATCGGCCGGGAGTTCACTGTTCGAGAATAGAACACGTTCTATATTTAAAACGGCCGTTAGCGATGCGCCGCGGGAACTGACGTTCTAAATTTAAAAATAAATTTAAATTTCGAATCCTGTCGTTTTGTCACGTTCAAGGTCGGAGCTTCGTCAGTCAACGATTGAATTAAAAATAAATGAAATAAAAAGGACCAAATGTTTATTTTTTTAGAACCACATCTGTTTCGGGCTTATGACGCCACAAATTCGAATAACGATTTGTTAGCCATAAAATCTAAAACAGTTTTCATTGTATTTGTTCTGTTGCGAGAAATGCTCATTTACTTTAAATTGATGTGGTTGTTCCCGATAAAGGGATAGGGAACGATTATAATGGGTTTGAAAACGAAAGCCATTCCTACACCCATTAGATATATTCCAGATTTTTTTATAATGGACCTCTCATCAATTATAAACATATCTTAATGTCATAAAGGTCTTTTCGAGATAGAAATTCTAGATAGAGATAGTCCTCGGGAGTGGCAACGCTTCTGTGGACGGCCTGACGTAGGTCCATTGTCATATCCGCAGTTTCGCCGTGACCACGATCCATGCAACTGGGTCGAAATATCGGCAAAAAGAATTCGAAAAGAATTCAAAAACCGCATATCGTGAGTACCCGTTAAGTATTAAAATGTGTCAATTGCGGGATAATATTAGTCTAAAATTATAGATTATATTCAAATTATAGTGTAGAAATAGATAAGTAATATTCGTTTTAAGTCATATTACTTTCAAATTCAAAAAGAAAGTCAACCCACTTAAAGGATATTGTAACTGAATATTAACATACTCGCGCGACGAAAGTTAATTATTTCGTCCATATATAGAAGCTGACGAAATGTGACTTAAGTCACTAAACCCTTATATTTCTTACTGTTGACAGACAAACAAATTAGTTTTCTAAATCCTAACTCAATATTTTGGTTCAACTACCAATGAATGAAGATCCTTATATTCACATTTAACTTAAGTGAATAAGGGTCTTCCTTAAATTGGCATCAAAGTAGTTCCCTTTTACGGTATCTGAGATGACTTTATGCTTGTTATTATTCAAGTAAAGTTAAGATCATTTAGTTAATAATGTTTAATTTATAGTTGCATACATATTATTGTAATTACATATAGGTAATATGACTACAAACAAATCCGATATCCACAGTAAGTTGGTAGAAGGCCAATAATAAATATTATTGTTAGCCTATGGTTTATGTTGCCATTTATATTTAAGTCTACCATAATGAATATTTATATTATTATATATTACGCGTACAATGTATCTAAAGCCATAGATATAGAATAGCAGTATAGACAAAAGAGAAAAGTAGTAAATGGAACATTCGAGAAAAAACATTGACGGTTGATAGTTCGAATGTTCACTCGCTAAATAAAAATTATAACGAAATTGTAACTGCGCAATTAGCCGGTGTTTTTAATTATTGTAAAATTTTTTTTTTTTTATTTTTTTTCTATTCATTTCGATTTTATTTACAGTGGTAACTGTTCCTTGAGCTTATATTTTGCAAGAGGGAAAAATATTAAAGTCATTGTATACTTCTGGGGCTATCCTAATATTATATTAAAACAATATTTATAACTATGTACTAATTGACCCGTCGAACTTCGTTCCGCCTAAAAATACAAACAATCTATTATATTCTACATGTATTATACATACAAACCATCCTCTTCAATCACACTATGTCTTAAAAAAACTGCATTAAAATCGGTAGCGTAGTTTTAAAGAACTAAGCATAAATAGGGACAGACAGTGAGAAGCGACTTTGTTTTATACTATGTAGTGATGATAAATAAACCATCAAATATGTTTATCGCATTTATTTTGTATGTAAAAATTCCTATCTTTATTAAAAAATAAACTTTCGCTATGCATTTTCATAGATAGTAAACGGCTCTTTATGATTTCGTATTTTCTCTCGGTTGGTGGAGATAGCAATAAATCACCAACCTGCTGTATGGTCTCCCGGTCTAATTTTGAAATAACCATATGAAACTTGCACTCGTCGCTTTGTTTCTGTGGTAACATTACAGATTCAAATTGAGCGAACCATAATCTTGGCATGTCGGTCCAGAACTCTGGTATCCTGGATGTGACACTAATACTTGCAAGCTCCGATGAAGTAGAGGGTTTCTGGTCTTCATGTTTGGCTTCACTCATCCGTGGCTCGGGCGTGGGTGCAGCGGTATGCGTCGGCGACATGTAGTATGCTCCGGGGACTCCAGGTACGTTTTCATCGCGTAATATTGGCATCTTTAGTTGTTGTTTGAATGCACGTTGATCGTCAATTACAGGCAGTAGTATCTTCTGTGTAGGGCAGCGTTGATGGTGAAACCTTCCTTGAACGATGGTCTTCTAAGATCGGGTTGACGTTGATGATGAAAGTCGAGCTCCCGTTGATGAGGAACGTCGGGCTCCCGTTGATGAGGAACGTCGGGATACCGATGATGAGGAACGTCGGTGGTCACCAATGTAGGCGTGGAACGTCGGTGGTCACCAATGTAGGTGTGTGTGGATGTGGTGCGTGTCTATTTTGTAGTTATGTGGAGTATGAAGGAAAGACACAAGTGATACACACCAATTACGATTTCATACTGTTTTATTGAATATTTTAATCGACGCTAATTAATTGTTACACGTGCCTAATGCTCATATTTCATTGATGTGCATGATGGTTAGTTGCTAAGGCAGGTAAAGTGCAACGACCGTTGTTGCCACCACAAGCCAATACCATTTATTACCAATTACTATCAAGGGTTTAAGATCTAATTTGAAATTAGATTTCATCATCGAATGCTACAAATTTTTAACTCCCTATACTAATTCATCGTAACATTATGTACATTAAAAGTTAATAGAAACATTTCAAACCAAATCACATGCAGATTGCCAGATACACGAACAAAAAAACATATTTATTATAGGTTTCCCTAAACAAACAAAAACACAGTTTAATGGCGGCCATAAAATTTAAATGGACAGTTAGAACGCGTGTAGGACAAATCGGTCCTCTCGTCACAAAAAACGTGACAGATGTCAGATGCAATAAATCTGATGCTAATCTTATTTGTTTGTAGAATTTTGAAAAAATCTGTAGCACTGTTTTTTTTCGTATTTAAATTAAATATGTATGTCTCTTTGTTACTTTGTGAACAAAAAAATAATTAAGGATAGTAAGTACTAATAATACTAGCTTCGATTTAGTTCCAATAATAAAGTTGTATCGTCGTAATATAGGTATACAGTACAGTGAATAAGATGGGCATTCACGTTATGACGGTCGCACGGAATGTCGCACGAACTACGGTCGTATGCGACAAGTTCAATCGTGAATGGCTTGATCCTAAGACTGTACGACCAAGGTCATGTCGTAGGTCCGTTGAAGTATTCAACTTGAACTTTCGTTGCAACAGTCCGTTCGACAGTCCGTGCGACCGTTGTAACGTGAATGCCCACCTTTACTTTTATACTAAACAAGACCTAAATAAATACAAATTCTGGTAACTCAGTTACAGTTGAAAACAATTTGAGTAATGTACAATTCACGGGCTACCACTAGCGGTCACCCATGCAACTACCAACCGCTCAAAACTTACTTAACTTTGTAGAACAGATATAGAAGTCATGGGGCTTCGTTTAATCGCTAGTGCGACATAAAAGCATGTTTATGTCAACCAAGTATTATAAACAATTCTGGATTTCAGGGCTTTCTAAACAGTGGGCGGCTGTCGAACTCTTCAATAGACATGAACTTCCTAGTACAGGGGCTGGCGACGTAGGCTGTTGATTTACACCATGTAATGTACGCACTTTGAGTGAGAAACATTGGAACTACGGTGGAGCCTGGTAAAATATATTTTTCTTACTTTCTAATAAAATATATTTTTATACAGATTACCGTTAAACATAATATTTATAAATATAGTGACAGCCAAATTAATTATTATATAAAATAAATAGTATAGGTGTTGTTAAAAAAACCCCTTCAAAGTTGGCGATGCATTGGCGACTCCTCTGGTGTTGCAAATGTGCATAGGCGACGTTGACTAATTTCTATTATGCGCGGCTGCCTAATCGTTAGATAAAATTATAAAAAATCAATATATTAACAAACGTTTAATAAACGGAAAACTAAAGTTTTTCTATCCTATCAAAACAGATAATTTAAGTAGATGTTTCTGAAATTAAAGTCTATTAACTTGAAATAAAACAGATTTTTACAAATATTTACCAAGCTCCTAGACTACGCTTCACCAAACCAAATATAAAGAGCACTTAAGAATCATCCGTGCTCAAATTATGTTTTTTCGAAAAACTTCTTAACATTACAATAGCTCGGTGGTAAAACATTCAATTCCCTGCTGAGTTATGGTAAATATTGATACAGCTATTTGTATACAAAATAACGTGGGGATGTATAATCTTCTCGTCTTATTAATATTATAAATGAGAAGTTTGTGAGGATGTATGTGTGTTTGTAACTCTCTCACGCAAAAACTATTTTTTTTATCTAACTGAATTAGCAAACGAGGATGCAGTCCACCTGATGTTAAGTGGTCACTGCCGCCCATAGACATTTGTAAGCAACTTCATATAGAACATGGGTTTCTATCTAAAGTCAATCACAGATGCGTTGCTACTCTCGAGGACTATGATGGTCGCCTCATGTGAAAGTGTGCCGGCAACCACACCCTTCCATCGAAACGCAAAAAATGCTTCACGCTAGAAATAGGTGTGGCGGTGGTACTTCCCTGGTGGAACTACACTGGTTCTACCACCTTGAAAATAAATTGCTTTTAGTTGAAATTTTGTCACACAGATAGTTAATGATCTGGATTAACACATAGGATACTCATTAAGGCGATAAAGCTGATATTATAATATTTTTGTTACTTTTTGTTACAACGCAATAATTCAGTAGTTTTTTATGACATTGAATCGGTAAAAAACCTGATGGTAAGTAGTTACTGCCTTAATACCTTTAAACCAGAGCATCACCGCGCTTAATACTGCTGTTAATAAATAGCAGAAATACTACAGATGGGGCTGCAGTCACTGCAAAAGGTACAATCAGATATCTCCTTTATTGATTTCAGTCATGAAGTTAGAAACTGGAATACTCTTTCTATAAAAAGTATTTATTTATTTCATACAAACACAACTACCATTACAGTTGTGCCCAATGCGGCAGTGTGGTCACACAAACATAAAATAAAAAATAAATTAATTTACTTATAGCATAATACATACATAGATGCATTTGTAAATTTATTAAGAGGACAGGTAAATAAATCAATAAAATCTGCTATGATATTTAAAGTAATAATGTTTACCTTTCTATGAGTTCTACCAAAATATAAATTCAAAATGAATACTCAAAATCTTGAAGGAGCTTTAAAACTTAACAAAACAGGGATGTAAGGCACACGTGGACCCGTTACATTACATTTAATTGGAGGCTTAACGGGGCACTCGACACGAGCTTATTAGCATGTCGCGCGCGGACCGTAAGGCATTCGACTTATGTATACGTTCATGGAATACTCTTTACTTGTTATTTACATCTTATTGTTGAATAACATTTAGGTATCCTTCCTGAGATTAATTTTAGGGTATCATTTTCAATATTTATAAATAACTAGTTGACCCGTTACGGCTAAAAGTCAAAAATCCAAAATTATCAGTATTACTCCACTATATTATGCATGTATTATACATACAAACCTTTCTCTTGAATCACTCTATCTATTAAAAAAACTGCATTAAAATCCGTAGCGTAGTTTTAAAGATCTAAGCATACATAGGGACAGACAGCGAACAAGGATTTTGTTTTATACTATGTTGTTATTTGAGGACATAACTCCCAGTGTTATTTTTTAAATTAATTAAAATCAGATCTTTTGTCTGTCTTAATATATATCTGCAAGCCACTCGGAGGCAGAATATCCAAAGAAAAATGTTTGACAACCATCTTTACCTATGTATATGATTTGAAGTCACACACGAGCCTGCATTTATTCACTTGTGGTCGCATTGTGGTCACTGCTATTGACCAATTCTTATAGGCAACAATCCACATAGACCAGGGATACCTGAGGCCAACGACGGACGCTTATTCACTTCTGAGCATCTCATATGTTAATCAGCAGGCCTCGAATCCATCCCATCAAAATTTTGTAATCTCTCACGTAGTTTGTGAAAAAAAGCATTTTTTTACATTAAATTTTCCTCCATTTTCACGTAAAAAGGAAAAAAAATACTTATATTATACAAATCTATCATGATGACATGCAACCCAAATCAAGACCAACTCACACTTAACCAATTTTAATACGTAACCTTTACACGTAGACAATACGTAATTTACCAAAAAGTCACGCCTCTTAAGCTCTTGAATTCGGCAATTTTGTAAACAACATGATACTTTAAGGCTGACCGCTCACTGGCAGTCGCTTCAGTAAGTATGTTTAGCCATACAGTACCCATAGAACTAAGTTATGTTTTTTCGAAAAAAACATTGTTCTTGTATTCGCTCATCATTTCAAAGTAAACAGAAAGTAATGGATTAAAACGAAAACTTAGCGTGTTATGTACCTACATTGCATTACATAAGCGAAAGGAAGAACAATTTTCGATGAACCACTCTCAGATGTGTAGGTTTCCTCACAATGTTTTCCTTCACCAAAAAACAGTGATAATTAATATGTAATACGCACATAAATCAGTGATGCGTGCCTGGGTTTGAACCTCGGATTGAAAGGGCAAGTTTCAACCATTATCTATCATTTCTGGTAAAAATAGACCACAAATCTCTAAAACATTTATCGATTCCTTCACAGGTATTCTTACCATCTCTCGAACGATGGTAGCAAATAAATGGTCAGCCTAAGCCATAATCCGCAGCTATAAGCCACGGCTTAAACGACCATATGTTCAGATATCGGAGGATCAACTTTCTCTACAGGAATCCGATTATCTTACAACGATAAGGCTTTTACGCAAATTACATGGCCAACTGTTTTGTAATTATTACACTGGCTTACAATGTTTTCAAGTGTTTATAGTTTCTATTTTTTCGATAAATATTAAAATAAATAAATACTATAAGAAGTATACTTAATAATACTTATTATAATAACGAAATAAACAATCGGTATAATTCCAATGAAAATCTAGATATTTCTTTAGTTTATTTCGTAAAGATGGATAGATAGACATAGACTGATAGGAAGTCTCTATCAGTTCAAGTTTCTTTGTTAAAAAAGAACCTGTTTTTTGGAATAAAATTCAAATTATTTAGGTATATGTCTGGCTAGGAGGCGGATGTGGAACCTAGTTCTTGTAAACCTATCGTCAACCCTTTACTCTCCCACTGCTGGGCACGGGTCTTCGGAATGAGAGTATTAGGCCATAGTCCACCGCGCTGGCCAAGTGCGAATTGGTAGACTTCACACACCACCAAGAACTTTTTTTTCTTTTTTTTAAGGCCCGAGAGTTTAAAAAAAAGTCCTCACGATGTTTTCCTTTACCGAAAAGCAGTGATAATTAATTTCCTATACCCTCATAAATCGGTGGTAAGCCTATACTAGCCCACTACTCCACCATACAGATCAAGGATATAAATAAAGGAATAATAAGGATATAAATATATATGCAACCTAACAAACCTAACCTAATTAACTATAGAACATCGTATTTACTGGTTTTTAAGCATAAAAAATGTCAATAAAAGTTATTGCTGTACCCAGATCGTTCTTGTCAAATAAATCTTAGAGATCAAGGAGAAAAATCGCGATGAAACTATAAAATGGATCAAATCTGAGCCGTCATACCAAAATACCGGCAACCTCAAAATGTCACAATTAGATTAAGGTCTCTATTTATCTAACAAATATTTTTACAAATCAAAATAAATGTTATTTATCATATAAAAATCATTTTATTTTTGCATGTGTCATTACCGTGCTATTTTAAGATTATCATAAAGTATATATATTTTCATTTTGTACATAGGTAGAGATATAGTTATATGTAACAACTCCACGAGTATCAAAATATCAATATATTTCTCAAGGTGGTAGAACCAGTGTAGTTCGACCAGGGAAGTACCACCGCCACACCAATTTCTAGCGTGAAGCACTTCTTGTGTTCCGATAGAAGGGTGTGGTAGCCGGCACACTTTTATTTGAGGCGACCATCATATACCTCGGGAATAGCAACGCATCTGTGATTGACTTCAGATGGAACCCATGTTCTGTATGAAGTTAATTACAGATGTCCATGGGTGGCAGTGACCACTTACCATCAGGTGGACTGCATGCTCGTTTGCGACTTCAGTCAGATAAAAAAAATGCCGACCCATTACTACCCGAATATGATGTTCAATTTAACTTATAATAGGAAGAATAACAACATTATTTCAAAGCGTTACCAGTCTTACTATATACATATAAACAAAACATCAGTAGGTATATGATTTTAGACAAATATAATCGCGGAATTGATACTTTTTATTACTTATATCGGTAAAATATTGGCAAAAGGATTATATATAATACACCGTATATTTTACCTTTTACATACTAAAAACATCAGCGTTCTCAAAATCTTAGCGTTACCACTGAGCTACAAAACCAAAGCAGGTTAAATGAATATAAATTAGGAGTCTACACGTCACGTAGGAATTACGTCTGTATGTCGTGCAACCATAGTATTTGCATAATAACTGTCCGTGCCGTCTGTTCGTGGTACCTACTGTTTAAGTCGCTCCTTTTTAGGTTACTAATGTATGTCTTCAATCCATTCTCAGTATAAACTCGCCCTAAGGATCAAGATATTAATGCTTGATCCCTTTCCATGTTAGGAAAAAAATGGAGAGTTACAAAATAAAGATAATATGATGATAAGTAGCCACTGCTCCGTATGGGTACATCGGGTCTCCTCTCAGAATGAGAGAGTTTTAGGCCATAGTCCAGCGCGCTGGCCAAGTGCGAATTTGTGGACTGATCCGTATAGAAATTTGTAATTAACCCTAAATGGGATTTTGGAACTTGTTTACCCCTACGGCGCTTATTGAACACTTCATATCTCCCTGAAAACCTAAAAACCGCAGCCCTAAACACTGGTATTGGCATAGGCAGTAAAGATGTGGTATTGATTCACTTCTACATTAGGGACCAACTTTAAGAGATTCGATCTCATTTCTAAAAATACTACCACTATTTCAGCCATAAATACGACTTCAGGTGCATAACTTCAAAAGATGTGTCTCAATTGGCCTAACACTAGTTTCTCAAAAAAAACATACTAAAACACTTATATGAGGTGAACATCTTAGTCCTTGGGAGTAGCAACGCATCTGTAATTGACTTTAGATAGAACTTCATGTTCTGTATGAAGTTGTTTACAGAAGTCCATGGGCGACAGTGACCACTTACCATCAGGTGGACTGCATGCTCGTTTGCTACGTCAATCTTATAAAAAATAAAACTAAAATCTTCTAAGCTTAGACCATCACCCCACTTACACCTGGCGTAAAGCGGCAGTGCGCGCTTGCACTAACTGTAAACACTATTCAACAGTTGAAACAGATCTAGGAATCGCCTGTGTCTAGGTTCCCGGTTATTTATAAGACGGTATTTGAAGCATTCGTTACGGAAATGAGGTTGGCTAAACAGGTTAATTCTCTGGAAGTGTTTGAACGAAGCTATTTATGTGTACAATAATTTATTATATATCTGTTCGTTTGTTTTCCTACTCTGCTTTACTTTTACATGTTTATTCATGTTATTAGATTAAAACGTTAATGTTGTAACAAATGAACGTCTAATAATAAATTTACGGATTAAATAAAGAGAACATTATTCTGTTGTTTGTTGGCAGTATTAACATTGGCATCGTGCTTAGATAATTTATTATAAATACACTTACTTATTCATTACATAAATTTATAATACAGAAATAACAAACGACCATCCAGTCCACTTCATTAACTGATGGAGGGCAACTTCTGCCCATGGTCATTTAGAAATAAAATCATGAGGTCGGTTCAAGATGCGTCGCTACCCTTGAAGAACCCTAGGTTGGAACACTAAGAATTTTTTTTTGGGTGCATAGCAAACAACCCTGCAGTCTAGATAGTAATTGGTCACTACTGTACATGGACATCTGCAAGTAACTCCACAACAAGGGTTCTATCTGAAGTCAATCACACATGCGTTGCTACTCCCAAGTACTAAGGCCGCATATAAGAATGAGCCGACAACCACACTGTTCCACCGAAACCTGGCTGGACAGTTCAAGCTCCCAATCTAGCCGCCCGCAACCCCGGAAGCCCCTTTTAGTCGCCTCTTTCGACAACCAGAATACCGTAGCCCTATACTGATCCCGGAACTACAGGGACGACATTAGGGTTCTACCAACTTTAAAAATCACATTATAAATTTACATTGAACTTGACTTAAGAATTGGTACCGTGTAGGTTGAGACTAATTAAAATTACACTTCAAATAATCAGTTCTAAGAATAAGCCTAACAAATGCAAGGTCATAGGAACCCGTCATCTAGACGTGACACGAGACAGTCTAAATATAGACTGTTACGTGCATTTCTTCCACGGAATGCCTGAGGTGCTTATAGGTCATCATACCTAGCTTTGCTCTAGTGACCCAAATATTTCTATCGTGGATCATCTTCATAGGCAGGAGAAATTATGGTGAGATAAATTATCTTATCATTAATTTTATTTATGGTCAATGAAACATTAAAGTTCTCTCAATCTAGGTATTTTTTATAAGATTGAGGTAGCGAACAAGCATTCAGTTCTCCTGATGGTAAGTGGTCACTGCCGCCCATGGACATCTGTAAGCAACTTCATACAGAATATGGAGTTCTATCTAAAGTCAATCACAGATGCGTTGCTACTCCCGAGGACTAAGATGGTCGATAGAAAAGTGTGCCGGCAACCACACCCTTCCATCGAAACGCAAAAAATGCTTCACGCTAGAATTAGGTGTGGCGGTGGTACTTTCCTGAGCGAACTACACTGGTTCTACCACCTAAAAAAGTGTCAATGTGCGTTTTTCAAATTAATTATTTCTATCTATAGTGGTAAGAGAAACATAGTGGTGAATCTTTCAAGCCTAAATTCTTACAAAAAGTTCAGAAAGGTGTTTGAAATCTACAACTAATTCAAACTTGGTCAGCGCGGTGGACTATAACCAAACCCCATCTCACTCTAAGACAATAATGGGAAGATCACGACGGTAAGATAGTGACGTTAGGGCAACGCGCTCAGAGGATTCCGGTTGCGTTTATTTGGAGATTCCGGAGTCCTCTTTGTAGCACCGAGAACAAAACAAACGAGAGTGACGTTAATATAGTACCTAAACTAGCAAGCAGGTGTTCTTAACCTACAGGAAATGAAATATATACCTATGAATAGACACTGTCTGTTTCGACGTAACTCATTAGCGTGTTATCACGTACGTTTCCAAATAGCTCTGCATGTTTGGTTGAGAAATTTTTATTGGATGTACTCATACTGCGCTTCGATGACGTTAGTTGAATAGTAATGGTTGAAGTTAAGATGGGGTGAAGATAAGAGTTAAATGAAACCGGATATCGGGATAACTTTCTCTTTAATTAAATTGGGGGTATTTTAACGATGGTGTCATAAATAGGTGATAAAATATGCTATTAAAAGTAGATTTTTTAGTGTACATCTCTTTATTAATAAATATTGGATCGAATTATCCTTATTTTCCATCTTAAAACGTGAAAAGGTACAGATCATTAAGGTATAATGTTATTAATCATTCAAAAAATAATATAATTATAAACTTACCTTACCTTATAATATAAACTTTTGTTAAATGATGTCTAGGTTCTATCAATTATACAAATGCAGTCATTCTAAAACATACATATTTGTATGTTTTAGAATGACTGCATTTGTAACGTGTATTTGTGAACATACTTTCCCTGTGTCCTGAGGAGGGCGTAAATGACTGCGACACAGTTTTAATACTCTTGCCGTCGTTTACCATCAATTTATTACTGTAAATTTGTTTCTATATTCAATAAAATTTTGAATCTTTGAAACTTGTATTTGTCTGTTTCATTTTATCGAATAAGCAAACGTGCAGCTTAAAATAAGTATCAGATTCTAGTCTAAACACCCAGACCCTGCTAACATCCAAAATATCATTAGGAAGCTGCACGAATTCCATTCAATTGTTATTAATTGTTGTAATCAAGCAATTGTTGAGTGTATTACATCGCTGAAATTGACCGCAGAAATAGACAAGCTAAAAACCATCTTATAATTTACTGAATAGAGTACAAAATGGTGTAATGGTGATTGTGGTAGAGTCAGCAGGATCAAGTAAACGCTACTTGAACAAAAAGACGAACGACATTCGTTTGTGTTAATGGCGCCTATAAAACTAACTGCCTAGAATGAAACATGACTGATCTAGGTAATTTAGGTAATGCTAGCCTTTAAAGAGGTACGATATAAAGGTATATAAAAAGGTATTTTCAAGGTGGTATAACCAGTGTAGTTCGACCGGGAAGTACCACCGCCACACCTATTTCTAGCGTGAAGCATTTCTTGCGTTTCGATAGAAGGATGTGGTTGCCGGCACACTTTCACATGTGGCGACCATCATAGTCCTCGGGAGTAGCAACGCTACTGTGATTGCCTTCAGATGGAACCCATGTTCCGTATGAAGTTACTTACAGATGTCCATGGGCGGCAGTGGCCACTTACCATCAGGTGGACTGCATGCTCGTTTGCTACTTCAGTCAAATAAAAAAAAGTCCTAAGTCGTTTTGTTCGTAGTAGATCTTGAGGTACAGAATAACTTAAATTACCCAGAAAGTGATTTATTGATTGAATTTACTTACTTTACCGATTCATATAATTATTAGATATATTATATTTTATCACTAATTGCTAAAAATGGCGGACTTACAAAAGTACCAATGACATAAAATTTAAGTGGTCTTTGTAATAGTCATTAAATAATAATTATATTTAATATTAAGTAAGTAAAATTAAGTCATTAGATTTCTTAAAATTTTTCGTTACTTTATATCAACATTTTAGTTATCTTAAGTAGCATCAACATTGCATTATTATAATAACCAGTGTGATGTAAAATTAAATTCTTTTTGATATATCTCATCTCATTATTATGTATTGTAAATACTAAAGTTTGTACTCTTTCATACAAAAACTAAAAATCGGATTTCGCTGACACACATTTTGTTTATGACCTTTTTTTTGTTCTTGAGGGGGAATCTTCCAAAAGGTACCCGACGCCGTGGGAGCGACGCAGGGTTATGTGGGATTTTTACCGCACTAAAACCCCTCCGGTGGCCGTCCTCGGCGCTACAAAGAGGACTCCAGGATCTCCAAAGGAATGCATATTAGTTTATAACCTAGATTAACACATTGGATAATCATTAACGAGGCAGACGTCACTGAAGCGGACAAAGCAGCGGGAATGACCTAGTATTTAATAAACGTTCCTACCTCATACATAATACAACACAACACATTCTTGTATTACAAACATTTACCACAAACACACGAACTACACGAGTAATAGCGTACACACCACAATTCGTCGGAATTGGTCATTTAAGTTAGCACTGTGGTTTCATCATTTAGGTTACATCATTTACTGCTGCGAGGTAATTTAGATCTATCTGGAACCTACTCGTTTCACTGTGAGGTGGTGAACGATTTAGTTAAAACTTTCAGGTATATATGCAATATTAACACAAACATATACAACATACAACATAAATACATTTAACACATTTTTATAGCCTATCCCAATCAAATGAAATAGCTTAGTTTCATTTAATTTAAAAGAGCTCCTCTCTTTTAAATTAAATTAAAGTAAACTGACTTATAAGTTATACATAGAATTTTAAGAAGGAAATTTTACAAATGATTTTGATGATAAGTTATAAGTAGCTTTAAATTATGTGCAAAAATACTACTTACATTTTTAAAATATACCAAAAGAAAAGTAAAGTGGTTGCTACTCCCTAAAGACTACATATTTATTATAAACTTAATTTCACTTTCATATAAAGCGATCATCTTTGACATAACCCATTTTCCATGGGCGGTAATGACAATTTTTCATTAGGTGGACTGCATACAAATTGCCTACTTGAATGTTTAAAAAAAGTGACAAATAGATCACAATTCGACGACCCGCGTGGCTTAGCGGTTACCATACCGGTCTGACACGCAATAGGTCCAGGGTTCGATTCCCGGCCAGACAAGTCTGAATTCGATTAGATGTATGTTCTGGGTATGGCTGTTTATGTATTTGTCTTGTGTGTGTCCATGGTACCCACGACACAGGAGAAAATTCTAGTGTGGGGTTAAGAGCGCAGAAAGCGTGTTTGAACATAGAAAATTTTAGCATACCTACTCGGTGATGAAACAAGATCCTTAAGTTTTATTATTTTTGTATTAGTGCAATGGTTGGTAATGATTCTAGAGTACAATCAGATAGATTGTGACAAATTGCTAAAATTACGCAACTGGGCATATGTGGGACATGGTCCTTGGCAGGCAAATTGTACAATTACGCCCGTCAATTATTTAACTACGCTTTGTTAACTCCTTATCAATTAGTTAGTTTTAACTCTGGCAAATAAAACTTTAAACTTGTATGTACTCGGTATAAATAAGATAATTTCGATAAAATGGCTGAAAAACTTCCGTTATGAGTCAAACCGAAATTTAACGTTAAAAATTTTATTATTACTATGGATTTTTTTAGAAATTTGAACCATTCCTAACTAATAAAGATTAGGTCTAGAAAGAGATGGCTTAACTTTATTTTTCTGCCATTAAGGATATTATCGGGAAGATGAAAGTGGTCACAGCATCACTTATCAATGAAGGCAAGAAGCGATCAACTTGGGAAGTGTGAAGTGAGGTACAGAGGCGTGCTCTATCGCATGTTAGCGTAATCTCATCTCTACGAGAGAAAAATATCTATAATAACTTTTATCTATTATAGTTTTATAACACAGTACAAAATTGTTACCTCTAAAATAAATTATAATTTTTTTTAAGCAATTTCCAAAAAGAAATCTCATGTTTTTCTACCTACGATTGTTTTCAATTTATGTTCATCCCTGTAACTTTATCCCTCTCTAATTCAGTTTACCTTTATAAATTTATGATTTTTTTATCTCACTGAAGCAAACGAGCATGCAGTCCACCTGATTACCATCAGTGGTCACTGCCGCCCATGGGCATCTGTAATCAACTTCATAGAGAACATGGGTTCTCTATGAAGTTGCTACTCTCGAGGACTATGATGGTCGCCTCAAGTAAAAGTGTGCCTTTAACCACACCCTTTCATCGAAACGCATGAAAAGCTTCACGCTAGAAATAGGTATGGCGGTGCTACGTCCTCAGTCGTACTACACTGGTTCTACCATCCGGGTAAAACAAAATCATCAAAACTACATTATATTAAAAAAAGGTAAGCTCACGCTTTCTACACTCATAGCCCCACAATAGGATTTTCACCTGTGTCGTGGGTACCATGGACACACACAATACGAATACACAAACACCCAGACCTAGAACAGGAATCTAAACTCATCATTCAGATGCCTGTCTGGCCGGGAATCGAACCCGGGACCCATTGCGCGTCAGACCGGTATGGTAACCGCTCCGCGGATCCTCAAGACTACAAATTTTGATTTAGACCTTATTTGACTTAATTATTAAGTTCGAGTGTTACCGACAATTACGAATCTATCTCTCTCTAATTCAACAATATAACAACCATATCCGACACAATAACACGCATTAACCCATATAATGTTCCCATGAATCTGGATCAAGCTTGAAGGTCGTGGCTTGGACTGATGATATCACATGATGTGGGGGTTACCACTACACACAGAACTATCAAACTCAACACAATTAATCCAAATACATCATATATTGAAGCATCGTACGCTGTAGGGGAGATCAAGTTACGTTGGTCATTTAGTTGAATCATAATAAAATGGGGGTACATTATTCGCATCGCATTGTTCGACGGAATGAGAGGAATTGTAATTGCTTTTTAAAGATATTTTTAATTTGTACGTCAATCATGTAGAAGGGCAGATGACGGCGCTTTCTCGGAGGTGGTTTAAACATGTGTGATATTGAAAGATGACGTTATGGACCCAATTGCGTAAAGAGTAATTAATTTAAATCGATATATATTTAATTTTAGGCCATGTTTTTTGTACTTGTGGTCTGATATTACACGGTACTTGGTACACGTCTTGGATATTACTCCTTCTATTCTCGTACATGTCGTGCAGAAGATCTGCAGCATCAGCATCTTACTGTGGACATAAAGATCTACTGCGGTCACCAACAAATATGCTAGGAGCTGTGACAATTGTCAAAAAACCCCATTTGAGATGCCACTTTTTCAGCAGTGGATCTCAAGGAGATAAAATATGGACCCAATTTTAAACTCCAGCACTGGAGGTGTCACTAATTTTTGCAACAAATTTTTGTAACTAACTAAACTATCACTATCAAAACAATAGTTTATTTTGAAAAGCAGACAGAAAGATTTCAATATTGTTTTGGGTCAAAAAGACATACTCAGTGGTGCCAGTCTGTCTTGTTACTATAAGTAAGACTACATGCTCATTGGATACTTCAATTACAAAAGTATTTAATCTCAAGATAACAATCATTTATGGTCTATTGATCCTCACTAACAATTTTACACTTTCGTGCAAATCAGCTATTAAATATTGCCTCGCTTCCCAAATATATGTCCCAACATCCTCAAGAAAATGCTCCAAATAACGACCTAAGCACATAATTGAAAAGGTATTTCCTCCTGTGTGTTTAGTCGCATCCGCTGGCGAAATCCGATAAAACTTGCCTCACCGCGGAAAAAAACAAACATTGTGTTCGTGTGTTGAGATACAAAGGTACATATCAATCTTATGTCTCGCCAACCCATTATTGTCCCACTGCTGGGCACGGGTCTTCTCTCAGAATGAGAGAGCGCGCATATTCCACCGCGCTGGCCAAGTGCGAATTGGTGGACTTCACACACCTCTGAGAACTTTTTATTTTTTTTTAAAGAACTCTCGGGTGTGTAGGTTTCCTCACGATGTTTTCCTTCACCGAAAAGCAGTGATAATTAATTTTTAATACGCACATAAATCAGTGGTGCGTGCCTGGGTTTGAACCTCGGACCTCCCGATCGAGAGGGCAAGTTTCAACCATTAGGCTATCACTACTCAATCTTACGTAGATTATTTTAAATTTTGACTTAACACAGACAAGTTTCTCCATTCTTAAAAGGATACAAAAGTTCTCATCAACCAAGGTTCACTGATTTAAATTACTAATAAAAATGCTATTATATAACTTCACTCAATATATTAGTTTCAATATATTTAGAATTTGTTTAAAACTAACATTTATTTTTATAAATTATGATGTAACTGATATATGTAGGAACTAAAACAGTACAATTTATTTAAAACTCTAATAGTCCACCAATTCGCACTGCCCCCATCAATTCGCTCTTGGCGAGCGCGGAGGACTATTGCCTATAACTCTTTCATTCCGAGACCCGTGCCCACGAGTGGGACAATAATGGGTTGACGACGACGTTAATAGCTGAACATTCGCATTAGCCAATGTAAGAAACCTAATACATCAGTAATACCAACTTACAGAATATTAGTGTTAATTAATGAAAACTTGTAAAAAGTATTTTTCATCTCTAATAGTTTACCTCACACAACTATTGCCGTCTACCGTCAAATGGCGACACAATGCAAACAAAACAATGTTGCGCACCAGTTGAGAAACCTCCAAGGTACTTATCAATCTTGACATCATTCCTTATCACTTAAGACAACGACACTACTGTTCTTTCAAAACGGTTACACAAATCTTTGCAAACAGTGAACATTGCAGTTTTAACAATACCGTACTAAATTTACTAAGGTCTTTTTTGAAACAAATAATAACACACACACAGTCTTCCTGACGTCTTCGTGGCGGTGTGGTCACCACACTGGCCTGACACGCGGTGGGTTCCGGGTTCGATTCCCGGCCAGACAAGTATCTGAATGATGGGTTTAGATTATTGTTCTGGGTCTGGGTGTATGTCTATTTGTCATTGTGTCCGTAGCACCCACGACATAGGAGATAATCCTACTATGAGGCTAAGAGGGTAGAAAGCGTTTTTTTAAGTATTCCTAATCGTACGACACTGCTGTAGGGCTGAGGTTCTGCCATAAATGCGTGTCTACACCAAATTTTTAAATTTCATAATTTGGTTTGGATTATGCTATAATAAAACCAAAATGTAACAGATTCTGGTACATTTTTGTAATGCTATCATTTTTACACCGAAACTTTCCAAAGGATAGAGGTAATCTATTCGTCGTGTATATATTTTTTTATAATATTGGACCCATGTATGGTACAGTGTTTTGACATTACAGGTACAGGTACAGTGTTTTGACATTTCATACAAAATAAAAAATAATAAACCCGATTAGGTATACATATATCAGCTTAGAAAATATCACCAGTATTGAAAAAGAACTGGCAGTTTTGGCAAAAAGACAAAAATACCTTTTATAAATAGTATTATAATATAAGATAATAAGTTATTTACTTCCTAAAATGAACATTTGTATATTCATGAATAGTGCCGGAATAACATTAAATGATGAAAGAAAAACAGTAAAAAATCATCTATCACTGTTACGGTTTACGAACAATTTATGGTTGACGACCAAAGCTTGGAACAATTATGGTCACGGTAACAAAAGCTGCAAAAAGCCCGGTAACCCGCAGTGATGGTCGCCATAATTCAAACTAATAAGGCACTTGTCATACCACTCATTAGATAAGTAGTGGGTCGAAGATATTAATCGCTTCTACTTATCTAAAGAACTAGGTACACATTTGAGACTTGTTGATTTCTAGCGTGAAGCATTTCTTGCATTTCGATGGAAGGGTGTGGTTGCCGGCACACTTTTATATGAGGCGACCATCTTAGTCCTCAGGTGCAGCAACGCATCTGTGATTGACTTTAGATAGAAATCATTTTCTGTATGAAGTTAATTACAAATGTTCATGGGTGGCAGTGACCACTTACTATCAGGTGGACTGCACGCTCGTTTGCTACTTTAGTCAAACAAAAAAAAGTGACCACAACCGCCCATGGGCATCTTTAATCAGTCTGATAAGTATTATCTGAGCGAAATATGTTGCTACACCTACCAGGTCTAAGTTGGAAGGCTTTGAAAAATATGTCCTGGGCAAAAAATATTCCTGGGGCAATCATCATAGATTGAGAAGTATTCAGGCATCGAATCTTTTCGATAGGTAGGTAAGTTCCGACACACCAGAACTTCTAATTCATAGCCTTTGAAATCTTAATTGAACCATTTTTTTTTGTATAGGTACGTTTTAGTTGCTAGATAAATGACCGTTTTCCCCTCGTTTCGCTTACTAGTTGTCCAATTAATAAACTTATCCACTGGCCCTTTGAGTGCTACCGAAAAAAAGAAATTTCTGTTGTTTTTTTATCAATTCTCATAGCTATTTTTTCCTTGCGATTCCATCTTTTAGATTACTCGCCCGCAATACGACAACACAGTTTTAAACAATGGCATTGAAACCTACGGAGATATGACAATGAAACAATAACAGATAACGCCACGTGCTCTGCGCGTATGGTGTGAAATATGAAACAATGAGTTGTAGAGTCGGTGGATAAGAACTCTACTTGTGTAGAGCAATCTGGTGCTACTTTGTTATTAATACGCGACCACTTAGGTTTTTAATTGTCGTATTTAAAACATATAGCAATTAAAAGTATTATGTAGGTGTTATAATTATTTGACACCTACTTGCTATTATGTACCAGAATGATAAATCCATATTATTATATGAAAATCTGGCGTGTCGATCCATTGCATACTTGCAAAATAAATAGTTTGGAGGACTGCGAAAAAGTAATATAGGAAAGTTGAAAATTTAATACAGGCATCGTTTCAATTCAAAACTTCTGAATTCAATTTAAAGGAATGCGATAAATATATTTATAGTCCAAATCTTAGGGCAAAATTAAGTTTTAAAAATTTTATTCCATGTACTGTATAATAAGTTAACGTAATTTCAAGTTAAGTTTAATCTTTAAAAAATGGATTAAACTGCAGGGTTCAGCTAATAAGATGTATAACTACGATTGTGCAGAGTTAAAGATATGCAAAGATAACTAACGTTGGACGTGATTGGTATCGGAATCTTATTACCGGGACGCAGTCCATCTTTTTTTGTAATGGCAGTCACCACGTCTGCTCCAAGCAGGATTAGACTTCTACCTGGGGATGACTACGGATGCTCTGCTTTTCCTAAAGACTAAGTTAGTGAGTACAACCCATTATTGTCCCACTGTTGGGCACGAGTCGTCTCCCATTTGTTTTAGTTTTAGCCCATAGTCCACTGATCTGGCTAAGTGCGAATTGGTGCACTTCACACTTGGTGTGTAGGTTTCTTCACGATGTTTTTCTTCATCGAAAAGCCGTGATAATTAATTTCCAATACGCAAATAAATCAGTGGTGCGTGCCTGGGTTTGAACCTCGGTCCTTCCGATCGAGAGAGCAAGTTTCAACCATTAGGCTATCACTGTTCTCCATTTTTTTATTGCAGATGTCATATTTTAAAAATAATACGTTATATATTGCAATTCATCAAATATAACGCCTGGCTAAGTTGGTATGCCCCTAAAAATCGTTTCTTTTTTACCATTCTTAAAACAGAACACATGGGTGCTAATGCTGGCCAAGTCGAAGAAGTACCACCAAACTCATCTCTAGCGTAAAGATGCTCTCGCGTTTCGGATTAAGTAGTATAGTTGTGGTTTACTTTTACATGCGACGACCATCTTAACTCTCAGGAGCAGCAAGGTCTCTGTGACTGATAAAACCCCTGTTCTACATAAAGTTGCTTACAGTGGTCGATGGGCTGTGACTACTTACTACCAAATAGACTATATTCACGTTTGCTACCTCAATCGTACATATAAATCTATATGCCTTGGCCACTAAACTTTTCTTCAACAGGCACACAATAAAAACAAAACTCATACATACATATCTGTTCTCGCCATATTTGTCATTGCAAAATTAAAAATCGGAATTGATTGAAACGATGCCAATAAACCGGTTGTGTAAGCGACTTATTAAGTTGTCAGCTGTTATCGGAAACGGCAACGCAATACCGAGTAACTGCATTGGTCATGCTTGCACGCTATATAAGTTTTACGAAAATATCCTTTAGGTTTTGATTTCCAAAATCATTGGGAAATAATTGCTCGAATCATATAATTAATAATTTGCCAGGTAGTAGAATCAGCGTAGTTCAATCGGAAAAGCACCACCGCCACACCTTTTTTTTCGAGGGGGAAACCTTCAAAAGGTACCCGACGCCGTGGGAGCGACGCAGGGTTATGTGGGATTTTTACCGCACTAAAACACCCCCGGTGGCCGTTCTCGGCGCCATGAAGAGGACTCCGGGACGTCCAAAGGACTGCAGCCGGAATCCTCTGAGCGCGTTGCCCCATCGGGCTCCTCTCAGATGGGCGACTGGGTCCACCGCTCCGTCTAGTCTTTACGACGATATGCGACCACACATACCGCCGTCTTCCCGCTCCCACTCTAGCCGCCCGACCCCCGACACACCTTTTTCCAGCGTGAAGCATTTCTTGCGTTTCGATGGAAGGGTGTGGTTGCCGGCACACTTTTATACGAGGCGACCATCATAGTCCTCGGGAGTAGCAACGCATCTGTGACTGACTTCAGATAGAACCCTTGGTCTATATGAAGTTGCTTACAGATGTCCATGGGCGGCAGTGACCACTTACCATTAGTTGGACTGCATGCTCGTTTGCTACTTCCATCAGATAAAATAAAGTTGATATCCATCACTCATATCTTTAAAAAAATAAAAAAGAATAAATAAATAATAATCAAAGAATCAGTTTGGCCATACAAAGAGGTAACGCCGCCAGCATTCTTGGGACTCTCCCAATAGGCAGTGATATGGACTCTTTGTTTTATTTATAATTTCTTTTTATTTTCTTTTACTTTATTTACTTTTTTTTTAAAATATGTTTTTTTTTTTATATTTTGTTTTGTATATAGTGTAAATAGATTTGTTTCAAATTATTAAATTCATTTAAATTAATCTTTAAAAAAAAAAAGTTCTCGAAGGTGTGTGAAGTCCACCAATTCGCACTTGGCCAGCGCGGTGGACTATGGCCTAAGCTCTCTCATGAGAGAAGACCCGTGCCCAGCAGTGGGACAATAATGGGTTGAGGACGATCCATCATGCATTGGCAAGTCCTTTTTGTTTGCATACAAAGAACTTATACTGTAGAAGGTGTATTGTTCAGCGGCGAAATAACATGACATATATTTCAAGCGTAGAGTAGGTCTTGCGTTTCAGTGGAAGGATGTGGTTAACGGATCACTTTCATGTGAGACGACCATCTTATGCTTTGGAAGTAGGAACGCATATGATTGCAGATAAAAGCACTGTTTTGTTTAAATTGCTTACTGATGTGTATTGCATGCCCGTTACTATTTCAATTTAAAAAAACACATAGGTACAGTAGACATCTTACGTCATTTTTTTTATTTGACTGAAGTAGCAAACAAGCGTGCAGTCCTCCTGGTGGTAAGTGGTCACTGCCGCTCATGGACATCTGTAATTAATATCGTACAGAACGATCGTTCTATCTGAAGTCAATCACAGATGCGTCGAGGACTATGATGGTCGCCTTATATAAAAGTGTGCCGGCAACTACACCCTTCTATCGAAACGCAAGAAATGCTTAACGCTAGAAATAGGTGTGGCGGTTGTACTTCCCCGGTCGAACTACCCTGGTTCTACCACCTTGAAAACATGAACAAATATAACGACAACATTAAACCAAGGAATACAATAAAACGCGTTGAAAAAGAATAGTAACAGAATAATATTTTTAAATATGTTTTTAATCAACACTAAACGTATGAACATCGGTGCTCTTTCATTTACATTGTAGGTCACATGAAAATGCACACCCATTTGCCGTTTAATTTCTACAAAAAATATAACAATAGGCACCCATTGTCTACATTTCATGAGAATGGGATGTCTCGTTTAAACCCAGTTTACGCGACTTTCTTCTGCAGCGGAGCGACAACCACAGTTTCACCCATTGTTCGGAACTAAACAGCGAAACATATGTATCATCTACCGTTGAGATCCAACGGACATTTCTCTCTCCCATTAATGGGGATATTGCCATAGTCCCCACGTCTACCATGCATGTTGGTGACCACAGTGGGTGTAGATTGCACGTGAAGACGCGATCCTCTCTATCTAATCTATGAAGACACGATCCTCTCAATCCTCTGTCTAATATCTCCTAGATTTTGTTTTTCCTATGCCATGTATGGAAAGAAAGGAAGTAATGTTATCCAAGACTAACAGAATACCATCGAAAACGTATAGGTCACTATATGATTACACTATGATTATGAGTATAGGTTACTATTATGTTAACATTCATATGAATGCATACTCTGCATTATTTATTTATTTATTTATTTACATACACTTAAGCTATAAACATTACAGATATAAATCCAATTCGTTTATAGACTTGCAATGTACATTCGTTAATTACATTAATTATATCGTAACTAGCTAACCCGGCGAACTTCGTTTCGCCTAAAAGTCAATAATCTAAAATTATAAGTGTTCCTTCACTATATAACCTTTCTTTTGAATCACTCTATCTATTAAAAAAAACTGCATTAAAATCCGTAGTGTAGTTTAAAAGATCTAAGCATACATAGGGACAGACAGCGAGAAGCGACTTTGTTTTGTACTATGTAGTATATATTTGTGATAAAGATATGCCTTTAGGTTTATTTTAGAGTAACTAAGACTTGAGTCATTCCAATCTGCTCAGTCAATTATAAAATATGCGGGTTTGAGACACGGGCGGACCCGCGGGCGGAGAGTAACTTATGGTTATGACATTAATGTGTAGGAACTACTTAGTTTACTAATTTAACTACACACCAAAGTACTACAAGATATTGTATTGAATTACTAACTTACACTAATACTATTACAAAATTAATATAGGTGTATATCAATCCTGTTAAAAATGATATATGCAAAAGTTTGTGTATTAAAGTTTGTGTATTAAAAATTATATGTGCATAAGTATGTGTGTTTATTACTCTTTCACGAAAAACCTAGCGATCGAGTATCGCTGAAATTCGGCACACACCTACATAGTTTACGACACATCATAGGACTACCCATGATTGTAATTATATTAAAAAATAAGATATAAATAATAAGAAGCCAAACCCGCTGAGTTTCTTGCCGGATCTTCTCAGTCGAGGTTGTATTTCGATCCGGTGGTAGTGTAAGAAAAAAAAATGTAACTGACAAGTGCCCCCGTAGGCCTATACAAAATAAAGACATTTCATTTCATGCTCATTTATCGTGGATGTTGCCGAAAATGGTGGTAGAACAAGTGTCACCGCCACACCTATTTCTAGCGTGCAGCATTTCTTGCGTTTCGATGGGAGGGTGGTTGCCGGCACACTGTTATATGAGGCGACCATCATAGTCCTCGGGAGTACCTAACAACGCATCTGTGATTGACTTCAGACAAAATCCATGTTATATTTGAAGTTGCTTACAGATGTTCATTGGCGGCATGGACCACTTACAGGTAGACTGCATGCTCGTTTGCTACTTCTTAGATAAGAAAGGAGAAGCCGCGTTAATCAACTAGTTTCTGATATAAATGTCAATTCTTATTTAGCTCTAAATTTTACATAAAACCACAGAGGTCAAAGAGCATTAGCTGCTCATAATATCAAGTAACCTATCATATTTCACATATACGTAAAATCCATTTTCTTGAAATTTGAGACATACGTTACCAAAGGATAGTGTAATATTACACCGATATATTACAAGATTCGGTTAAAATGGTTAACGACGTACTCATTATTTCATAACTGAAATTTAAATGTTATGCTTTTTGACAACCCGCGTGGCAGAGCGGTTACCGTACAGGTCTGACGCGCAATGGGTCCCGGGTTCGATTCCCGGCCAGACACATCTGAATGATGAGTTTAGATTCCTGTCCTGGGTCTGGGTGTTTGTGTATTCGTCTTTGTGTGCGTCCATGGTACCCACGACACAGGAGAAAATTTAATGATGAAGAAAATAATTAAAATTAGTTTATTGAACTAGTTCGTTTAAAAAAAAATCATAAACCAATATAAAATAAACATATGCACCAAACCATAACATGTGTACCTACGTACTTAATTTAATTCCTGTTAGATACCATTAGGCATTAAGTTCACCCTTGTAACCCTTAGTATAAGGTGTTTCAAAAGTTTAAATAAATAAATAAATAAATACCCAAATTCAATTTAAACAAAATTACTCTATCAGTATATTTAGAATTAAGAACCAACATTCTGATAACAAATAGCAGATTTTAAAAACACATTCTTACTCGGGACCTGAGACGTCTTAACGAGTCTTGTGGGAGCGATGAAACAGGGCAAATGCTTAGTATTTTTTGCCGGTGAAGTCGGAACTGGGGATCCAAAATTAATCGTTCCCATCCGGCCCGCTCAAGTACCGGAAACTCTTCAAAATTGATAAAAGAGACACCTATGGGACTATGAAGATTAATGAATATTTTAAATGTTTAAAGAAATGAAATAAAGAAGAAATGTTTTACAAGGTGGTAGAACCAGTGTAGTTCGACCGGGGAAGTACCACCGCCACACCTATTTCTAGCGTGAAGCATTTCTTGCGTTTCGATAGAAGGGTGTGGTTGCCGGCACACTTTCACATGAGGCGACCATCATAGTCCTCGGGAGTAGCAACGCATCTGTGATTGACTTCAGATGGAATCCATGTTCTGTATGAAGTTGATTACAGATGTTCATGGGCGGCAGTGACCACTTACCATCGGGTGGACTGCATGCTCGTTTGCCACTTCAGTCAAATAAAAAAAAAAAAAAAAATGTTGCAGTGGAAGAGAGAGTCAAGATGTTTGAAGCTTAAAGAGACATTTGCATACAATTAAAGAAGATTAATATGTACAGTGTATCAAAGATCAAAGTAAGTCTACCATTAGAAGTTAAATTAATGGACAACTAGTTAAAAATCTTTGAAAGATTTCTCAAAGCTAGTTATAGTTCTTTAACATTTTGTCGTCGTCGTCAACCCATTATTGAAGTGAAACTTCTTTATCGGGGTTGGAAAAAAATTTTTACGTTATGTTACGTTACGCGCCATCTTTTTTATTCCGTTACGCGCCATCTTTTTCTTAATCCTACCACGCGTGATATTAGATAGATTATTATAGATTAGATTATTAGACAAAGTTTAATAAAAGCCTTTTATTAAACTTTATCTAATTTAACTTTATTTAACCAATTTCTGTAAAGTTGCATATAGTAAATTATTTTTTGAAAAATAACGTCATAAAGAAGTTTCACTTCTTACGAGTGTACGCTAGTACACGCACACATTTTTTTGTCCCACTGCTGGGCACGGGTCTTCTCACAGAATGAGAGTTATAGGTCATGCTCCACCGCGCTGGCCAAGTGCGAATTGGTGGACATTTCATTCATACTTTATTTTTTAATGTCCACATAGGGTAAACATTAATAATGGAGTGCATTTGGTGCCATAATAGTGATTTATTAACAAGATTTGCATTTTGTGCAAATAACAAAATATTGTTTGCATTTCGAAGATTCTTAAAACATTCGATTAGTGACATTAATGTTTGAGTTTTTATTAGCAAAAAACGTCACTTATTAATTCACTAGAGTCTAGACGATACATGTTATTAGGAGTGGTTTTAAGTTTTTACCTCAATTTGAGTGTTAGTCTAATAGTTGCAACTTGGCTTTTCCATCAAGGATCCGAGGTTCAAATCCCAGTTACATACCATTGGTTTTTGTCATAATTATGATGTGTGTATTAGAATTTAATTAACACTGCTTTACGGTGAAGGAACATATCTTGAGCAAACCTACACATATGACAGTTCTTTAAAAAAGTTCCTAAAGGTGTTGTGAATTTTACTAATTTGCCCTTAGCTCGAGCGATGATGCTGGACGTGGGTCTTCTTAAGAAAAGACAGTCTTAGGTCTCTCTTTTCTAAAGAAGATCCACGCCCAGCAGTGGGACAATTGATTGACGAAAACTCATCACTACATACCTAGTATAAAACAATGTCGCTTCCCGCTATCTGTCCCTATGTAAGCTTAGATCTTTAAAACTACGCTACGGATTTTTATGGAGTTTTTTAATAGATAGAGTAATTGAAAAGGAAGGTTTTTATGTATAATACATGCACAATATAGTGTAAGATCACTGATATATTTTAGATTTTTTGACTTTTAGGCGGAACGAAGTTCGCCGGGTCAACTAGTCTAATATATAAAATTCTCCTGTCACAGTTTTTGTTGCCATACTCCTCCGAAACGGCTTGACCAATTTTTACCAAATTTTATATGCTTATTCAGTAGGTCTGAGAATCGGCCAACATCTATTTTTCATACCCCTTAAGGGTTGTCCACCCTTAACATTTTTTTTTTATTTTTATATGGCAAAACAACGTTTGTCGGGACAGCTAGTATTCTATAATTTTGATATCGGTCCTTTTTATTCCTACTGCGATAATACGTATAAACTAAGAAGTCGCCTTCAGTTAACGTTTTAGCAATTTAACCATAATAAATTCACATACATCATTCGTTTCATAGAACCTTATCTGTGTCATGGGAATAATAAATAACCTGTGACTTAATGGCATGGCGTAGTGACGACTTGAGTGACACTGAGGTCACCATACCGGTCTGTCACGAGTTGCAGGTTCGATGCCCGAATAAGTAGACGTAACAGTATTTAGATATGTTTGAATCTTGGTTTGGTGGTCTTCGTGTATTTTCAGAAAATAATTAGGTAATGCTAATATTGATAATAATATAATAATTTCACATTATTAATAGGGTTTTAAATTGCGTATTTTTAATTTTAACTTATGTTTCTAAAGTACAACGTATATTTTTCAACCGGGGAGGTACCACCCCACACTTATTTCTAGCATGAAGCCATTTCTGCGATTCGGTGGAAGGGTGTGGTAGTTAGCTCACTTTTATATGACGCGATGATATTAATCCTCTGGAGTGAAAGGCATTTTTTTTGTTATCTGACTGACGAGCATGCAGTCCACCTGATGGTAAGTAGCCACAGCCGCCCATGGACATATGTAATCAACTTCAAACAGAACATGGGTTCCTTCTTAAATCAATCACAGATGCGTTGCTACTCCCGAGGACTAAGATGGCCGCCTCTTCTGAATTGTGCCGGCACGTTTCCATCGAAACGCAAGTAACGCTTCACGCTAGAATTAGGTGACGGTGTTACTTCCCCGGTCCAACTACGCTGGTTCTTCCACCTTCAAAATTAACTTCCCATAGAACCCTTGTTTCACCAATTCGCACTTGGCCAGCGCGGTGGACTGTGGCCTTAAACTATCTCATTCTGAGAAAAGACCCGTGCCCAGCAGTGGGACAATAATGGGTTGACGATATAGAACCCTTGTTCTGTATGAAATTGCTTACAGATGTTCATGGGCAGCAATTACCACTTGCCGGCAGGTGGATTACATGCTCATTTGTAACTTCAATGTTCTAAAAAACAATTTCAAAACGATGTGAGGTAGAATAAGGACTAATGTAATCGTAAAGGTATTAAACTATTTGTTAAGCTAACTTTAATACACATAAATGTGATCTCAATTTCAATTTGAAAACCCAGCCTGTCATCTCCAGTCAAGATTTCAAACAACAGTTATATTACGATCGAGATAGAGAACTATCTCAGAGCCGTTCATAATGTTTTGAATAGATAAAATCATGTGTCCGATCGTGACCTTAGGATAGTATGCAACTGTCCGTGCCATTGAGTAATAATAAGCGTAGAGCCAGAGCGCATCCGTGACGGCAAAATACGAATCGTAAGCAAATTTCTTCGTTTGCTACTTCTATACCGTTTTAGACGAAAGGGCTGCATGTCTTTATAGTAAGTAGCCACTGCCAACCAAGGGCACCGAGATAAGACTGGCTACCTGTGCTCGGCTATAGATGCGTTGCAACCAAAGGGCTACGTTGGAAACCCTCGACTAAGTCACCTATACCACGTACCTAAGCTTTATTGGTGTTTAACACTTAGTTATGACATCTAATGTTTTAGTAGTCTTTACAGAAAATTTCGCCAGCATAACGATATTTACTTTTAAAACTTACGACCCCGTAACGGAGCGGTCACCACACCGGCCTGACACACAGTGGGTTCACATTCGTACCCTGGCCAGGCAGATTTATAAATGATGAATTCTCTTTTCTATTGTAAGTCTAAGTGTTTGTGTATTCTTTATTTCTTATCATTTATAAATAGCGAAATACTTAACTGAGATTTCTCTTCACCGCGCATTGTAATATTCTAACCTATGCGTACTATTCATATCCAAATAGGCGCGCTCTATACATTATAATTCCTCTAAGGTCCGCACCAATATCTCGTACCCATGCCTATCTGGGGTTAAGCAAATGTTTGCTGATAAAACAGACTGCTAAGCATAACAGAATAAATCAATAGAAGTGAATCATCCGAGCCTATGAGTTTTAGTAACGTGTATTGAGTGATAAAAACACTTCTACCTAATTTTTATGTTAATATTTTCACCTATTTCTAAAATGTTAAACTCCGACGTATGAAGTAATTCAAGCGGTAAATCTAAAAACATTAATAAGTTGTTTTTTATCTGACTGAAGTAGCAAACGAGCATGCAGTCCACCTGATGGTAACCGTCACTGCCGCTTATGGACATCTGTAATCAACTTCATATAGAACTATCTATCTTCAGTCTATCTCTATTCTTCAGTCTATCTGAAGTCAATCACAGATGCGTTGCCATTCCCGAGGACTATGATGGTCGCCTCATATAAAAGTGTGCTGGCAACTACACCCTTCCATCGAAACCCAAGAAATGCTTCACGCTAGAAATAGGTGTGGCGGTGGTACTTCCCTGGTCGAACTACACTGGTTCTACCACCTTCAAAGTTCCTTATCATATCCTTATTAAGTAAATATTATAATGTCAAAGTGAAAAGAGGCTAAAAAGGCTTTGAAAGCTTGTTCTTTCTATATCTTCTGCTCATTTTTAAACTTATATCATTTGTATTTTAGATGCCGTTGCCGGCCCATAGATACAAATAATTTTATGGGCCTACAAAGTACAAGTTTGATTTTATTCGAAAAATCTGCGAATTGGCGATCGTTAACTTATCTATTAAGATACGTAATGTACTAACTAGTAACCGAAGCACGCACACGCGATCACTATTCTATTAATATTTAAGAAAAATTGATATTTTTTTTAATTTTTGCTCTAACACGATATTTAAACGTAACCTCGCAGGAATGTAGAGTTCACAGTTCATACATACTTTTATGAAGGTGAAGTGCGAATTTGAAGGTTTTTATATTATATACAATAACAAAAACAAAGTCCTTTGTTAAACGCTTTTTGAATTTATGAAACATAATATTTTGAAGTTTTATAAAATTGCTTCTTTCAAAATGGTCAATATTTGCGAAAGAAAACGTCTTCTTCCAATTTAAAACTAAACACTCACTTTCTACACTGACAGCCCAAAGTAGGATTTTCTTCTGGGTCGTAAGTGCCATACCATACATAAACACACAGACCCAGAACAGAAATCTAAATTCATCATTCCGATACCTGTCTTAGCCGGGAATCGAACCCAGAACCCGCTGCGTGTCAGACCAGTGTAGTGTCCCGCCCCGCGGGTCATAAGAGCGCATATGTAAGAGGAAACTGCTTATTTCAATATTTAATAGGGAAATTATATCATTTACTGCGTAGAGTACAGGAAACGGACATACTTGAGACGCACTAGAATAGAGATAACAGCGAAGATGGCAGCTCAACGAGCAATAAACTGGGAATTTATTAGCTGTACACAGTACCAAATGAAGCTGTTAAGAGATTTACGTAGTATCTAAGTATACTTTGATTAAATAAGGAAAATTATTTTATATTCCTGAAAATTATTGTATGTTTTAATACTTAACGGGTACTCACGATATGCGGTTTTTGAATCCTTTTCGAACAAATTAAAAAACCGCATATCGTGAGTACCCGTTAAGTATTAAAATGTGTCAATTCCACGATAATATTAGTCTAAAATTATAGGATGTTGTTATGACAGGTATCACTTAACATCAGGCGGATTGTATGCTCGTTTGGTACTCTAAATTGAAAAATAATACTTTCTGTTTAGATTTCGTATGAATATGTAGCTATCGTCCATCCATCCATCAGCCTTTGAAAGTCCACTGTTGGACATAGGCCTCCCCTAATCTGCGCCACTTCGACCGGTCCTGAGCCATCTGAATCCAGCGGTTACCCGCCGTCTTCTTCAGGTCATCAGTCCACCGGGTCGGGGGGCGGCCGAGTCCTTTTATGTAGCTATATTACATCTAATTATGTCATAAACATTGTTTGACCAAACAAAATATAATGAATTAACTGCTATCATCGAGTTGACCTTAAAGAGCTGATGTAAATAATCCGTTTAAGGTTGAATAAATTTAAACACTGAGGGCAAATATAAAGAGAAAAGCTTCATACCTCAGATCATGGGTGCGTGTAGGGGGGCAAAGGGGGTACGGACCCTTACAGACGAAAATAATCTTAAAACAGTAGAATCTGTTTTTGGTTTTCATTGATGATTTTCAGACGTGCAAGTTGTGGAAAGAGCTTCTGAGGTATTTCCGGAGCGCTATGACATGGGGTTCTTCAAGAAAGGTGCGAAAGGAGCTCTCCTTCAAAGCCGGCGATGCATTGGCGACTCCACTGGTGTTGCGAATGTCCACAGGCGATGGTGACTACTTTCCACCAGGTAGCCCGTCTGCCTTATCGTTAGGTTAAAGTATAAAAAAGAGACTTTCGAATGCCTCCCATCGCATAGAATTAGTAAAATCGACTGTTTCAAAAACAAAAAATCCATATATTTCTATATTCACACCTATTTTTCTCAATTAAGTCAAGAAGAAAAGGTCCAAATATTTCTGTGCTTACACCTATTTCGTAACCTTAATAGCAATGCAGCAATATCTGTTTTATTTTTGTATTTACATAAGATTTTCCTACTTAAGCTTCAGGGTTACATTGACAGACTGTCTTTGTATGAAGTCTATGGACTTAAGAGACTAAATCGTGTGGACTATATGCGCATTTCTCCCATTACATATTACTATGTAAATATAAATATTAATATGTACTTTAAGACATTCCTGTTATTTCCAATGCTATTGGAAACATTTCTTATCGCTATCTGTAATGCGTTCGCTCGTTAAGGTTAAATTTTGTAAGTGTTTCGACTTCTTAAATACGTTTCGAAAATTAATGATGGCCATAAAAACGCTAAGTTAGTCAATTATATGGAAATTGAATGCAATTTAATCAATATCGATATTTTTCACATTTAATATTTTTGTCGTGCAGTGATAGCATACAAAAGTCGATATAATTTTGATAACATAAAAGGCAATATACATTAAAATTTGCGTTTACGTTTCGTTAATTAATGGCTATAAAATGCTAAGATAGTGATTATATTGTAATTGAATGCAATTTAATCAATATCGATATTTTCCAAATTTAATACCTTTGGCATCGATTATTATCACCAAAATTCGATATAATTTCAGAGACATAAAAGATAGTGTGTATTAAAATTTGCATTAACGTCTCGTTAGTTATTGCTAGCCATGAAACGATTAGTTAATCAGTTATCTTATAACGATAAGTTAATCAGTTATGTTGAAATTGAATGAAATTTAATTATTATCGATATTTTTTATATTCAATACAATTGGTCATTAATTAAAAATGATATCATATAAAAATGAATTCTTCTTTAACAACGTCTTAATAGCGTAAAAAACAAATTAGTCGGTCATATTTAAATTGGACTAATATCGTTATTTTTAGTTTTTTATGGAGTGATATGATACAAAATTCCTTAAACAAGTAAAACGCATACGTCATATTAAAATATACGTGTTAGTTTTATATACCTAGTAGTTGCCATTAAAGATAACCTAAAGATTAATTGCAAATTAATCAATTACAAAAAAAATATGTAATTAATTATACAATTAATATATGTGTGAATAAAAAACTCATGAAGTACATTAAAGGGGAATGTATTTAATAAGTTTTTTTTTATATAATGATAGAACATAAAAACCAACGTAACTTAGTAAAAAATAATTATAATCCCCTTGATTTTTACACGTTAATACGAAAATCGTATATAAAGCTTAAGATTTTAATTATAAACAGCACACAGTAAACTTCAGTATTCTGTTAATAAAGATGTTAATGAATGAGTCGTTCTTAGAATTTTTTGTTTGTATTGCTATGGGAATACCTCAAACAATAGAACATTTAATTAAGGATAAGATGCTACCTAATGTATGACTAATCAAGACAGAACTATCTACTTGTGTAACACTATCTGCAACCAATGACAGGACTATATAAAGCGATTGTAAGTAATAAGGAACACCCTATATCACCATGGACTTTTGTCTTCCATCCATCCATCAGCCCTTTGAGGTCCACTGCTGGACATAGGCCTCCCCTAAATGACGCCACTCTAACCGGTCCTGTGCCTTCTGAATTCAACGTTTTCTCGCTGTCTTCTTCAGGTCATCGTCCACCTGGTGAGGGCGCCGAATCGTGGTCCTTCACTGTAGGCCTCATTCGGAGGCTCAGGGTCGCTCAGCGTGCTATGGAGAGGGTTATGCTCGGAATTTCGCTACGATACATGATTCGCAACGATGAAATCCGTAGACGAACAAAGCTTACCGACATAGCTCTCAAAATTAGCAAGCAGAAGTGGCAATGGGCTGGCCACATCGCTCGTAGGACCGATAACCGATGGGGAAGGAAGGTCCTCGAGTGGCGACCACGTTTAGGCAAAAGGAGCACAGGTCGCCCCCTCACCAGGTGGACTTTTCTCTTAACACTCTTCAATTCAGGACAAATCAGAACAACCTCTGCCCTAAAGCAGAAAGTGATAGGTTTTCTGCTAAAGCCGAAATATTTGATGCAACTCCTTCCAGTTTTATGTCAACAATTATTTAATAAACAATAATTTCTTACTTTCTGCGCATATCATCAAATTCTATGTGCGTAATATGTGTGTAAAATATTCTGCTATCACATAAATCAATATATAGATAAACTTATTATGAACATTTCTCAGCACAACACATACACGTTATGTAAACAGACATATTATTTATAAATCATAAAGAGCTGATAATAGCATCACGAATCGCTAAACAGCTGCCAATGTTAAATCAATTAGAAACTTTGGATAGCTACCGATTAGTATTACAATTTTACCAAACATAGTATATAAAAACGCGCTAACCGGCGTTAACCAAACCACTATCTTATTGATAATTCATAGATTAAACTTACTTAGATAAGACGAATCCAGCGTCAGTCCTCAAATCGTAACACAGTGAATAACTAATTGGTCACTAAAAACACTTCTGACGAAATAGAATCACTTATCACAAAAGTTTTAAACGATCTCGATTCACAAGATCCACACACACGCGGTGGATCGATGCGCGAGAGCAACTGACAGAAGAAATCATCGGGCCATGCGCCGGCGCACGTAAACCGACCGAATTGTATCACCTCGCGCACTTCAAGTTGCTTTAGAGAGTAAAGCCTTTTAAAATCAGCTGGGTGCTTGTGTTTATTCACCGTGTAACCGATGTATTTTTAGTAAATACGCAGGGCAGGTAACGTCTTCTATAGGGCCAAGGGCTTCCATAGACACGAAGAGAAATTGTGCTACTCGAATTATTTCATTTTGTCTCTACTGGACGGAGGTATAAAATGAACAGGTTCTCCAAATTATAGCTGTTTTTGTTAATAAATTTTATAGTACATTGTTTTTGTTTATACAAAGGATTCTGATAGCATTCGTGTTTAATTAAAAACAAATTAAAAGAAGTGGTCGTAATATAAATTAATAGCAACCACCTAACACCTAAATTAATAGCTACTTTTGATAAATTTTATTAAGGTTTATTGTAAAAGCTGTTGCCTTTTTTGCCTAATAACAACAAAGTTAAGACCTACTGTGTTCTCGTTTAAAAGGTGTGTTAAGACGAAGTGTTGTGGAGAGACAGGTGGTAGAACCATTTTAGTTCGACCGAAGAAGTACCACCGCCACAAATATTTCTAGCATGAAGCATTTCTTACGTTTCGGTGGAAGGGTGTGATTGCCGGCACAATTTTAAATGAGGCGACCATCATAGTCCTCGGGAGTAGCATCGCATCTGTGATTGAGTTCGGATAGGACACATATTCTATTTGAAGTTGCTTACATATGTCTATGGGCGGCAGTGACCATTTACCATCAGGTGGACTGTAAGCTCGTTTGCTACTTCAATCAGATAAAAAAGAGCCATAATACTCATCGGAGATATTTCAACTTAGACCTTACGAGTAAGAAACCTCAGGTTCGAGTAATACTCATTTTATCTTGCTTGATTACAGAAGTCCATGACTGGCAGATTACTTACCATCAAGTGGACTGCATGTTATTAAGCTACCTCTATACAAAACACAAAAAATGCTAGACATTTTTAGTCATTTATTATAAGCCGTTCAATTAATTAGTAGCAACGGATATTGTGTTACAGAGGCAATTAATCAACTCGTAATGAAATGGCTGATAGTTTATATTCTAATACAAATTGTAAAACACGATCGCCTTGAGAACATTGTATAAGCTGATATTTACAAACGTTAGATATCTTATCTATAAAACAATATGACCTTGTAATTTGAAATTTGTTAGATGTAGAAATCAAAACGATTTCTACTTAAAGGCCAAAAATAAATAATGATGTAGGTACATCGTATACTTTGTCCCTGTCGTTCCGGGATCAGAATAGGGCTACCGTATCCTCTGCCTGTCGTAAGAGACGACTAAAAGGGACTTTCGGGGTTGCGAGCGGTTAGAGTGAGAGCTTGAACCGTTCAGCCAGGCGATCCTGGGAAGGACGGCGGTATGTGTGGCCGCACATCGTCGTAAGGACTAGACGGAGCGTAGGCCCAGCCGTGGGATCTGGGTGATATCTGGATCTGGATATCGCATCTGGGTGGAGCCCGATGGGGCAACGCGGTCAGTGGATTCGGTTGCGTTCGTTTGGACCCGGAGTCCTCTTTTTAGCGCCGAGGCCGGCCACCGGTGAGTTATAGTGCGATAAGTATCCCACATAACCCTGCGTCACTCCCACGGCGTTGGGTACCTTTTGAAGGTTTCCCCCTCGAGACAAAACAAATTGAAAACTGAAAAATGTAGTATGATGAAACCCATTGGAAAAGAAAGATAATATGACAAAAATGAATGCAGTCTGCACATTTATTAATATTTAATTTATATAAAAAGTAACAAATTATCATAACTAGACGCAGGAACTAATTAAACTCTCATTAACATGACCACATTCGGCATAACGCGGTCCACGCGCGTACGTTGACACGGGTTCCGTGTTATTGATCCAGTTCGATCCCGGTCCGAATTAGAACAATTGACGTATTTAGTTCGAACAAATGTTCGGAGTTCGTGCATGTTTCCTATCTTTGTACGCACCAGATGCGCCCGCGACTTTGTCCGAATTTACGAAAAGATTTTTTTAAATAATTTTTCAGATATGCCAGAAATATAATAGTAAATTTCAGATACAGAATATCAATGCAAAAACTATTGCACGCAAAATGTACTGGTCGGATTTTATGGAAATTTGATACACACGTAGGATGCTCATTACTATGGTACACGTGAGCGAAGCGGGCAAAGCCACGTGAAAGCCTAGACTACTGTAACGCTTAATATGTACCTACTTACATTTCATTAATTTGCTGATTGACTTTTATTACTTAGAAACGTCCAAACTAAAAATATTTCAAACAGAAAAAGTTCTACAATGGCCCACTAATCGTAGATGTCATTAGCCCCAATAGCAGTCAAAAAACTAATAAATACAAATCGCGAATTCTTGTCTCAAAGAATTATTTTGAGATAGGATTTCGCAAAAATGACATCAAGATGAAAATCTGAAGATGAATATCGCTGCTTTACATGAATAACCGATTCAAAATTGATTTAAGTTAAATTTTAAGTTAAAATACAATTTTATATTACACTTTCTTTTATAAGAAACTCCTTATTTTCCTTTTTTCTTAGGATTTTTTCGATTATTTCTTAATAACATTCGGTCAATTCTATAATGAAATGTACCCAATTAAACACGTAACCAGTATAATTTCAGCTGAGAATATATAACTTTCAAAATCTAATGTTTTGTCTGTTTATAAAATGTAATATAAAAATAATATAAAATGTAATATTGGCAAAAAATAAAGTAATTTTGTAGTGCGCGTGACTTGTTTTGTTACTTTCATTTACAAAGATCAGCGAGACACCTGCTTTTGAACGTTGCAGGTGCAATTCTCACGCGAAAGATCTTGTAGATTGTCGTATGAGCAGGTAAAATATTATCCGGTAACGTTTTTGTGGTTACTACAACCTTTCATAAACATCTACATAGATCCGATAAAGTAACCCTGCTCGCAACTGATCATAAATATATTTCAACCCTTAGAATGAAGTTGAAATAGGTTATGTGGTATTTTTATAAAAGTAAAGAAATGAGCAATCATGCAATCTTTTGCTAAATGATCACTGCCACCCAAATTGTCTGTAGGCCAAATTAAAGGACTAACAAAAAGTAAAAACCGTATTAATTCCTGTCTCTATTTGACCAAACACACTCGAAGAAACTTAGCTACGATTAAGTTGATGCATTTCGTCATGATTGTCACTTTTATATTATGCAACTACCTGATAGCAATAGCTTACCCGATAATAAGTGGTCTCCGTAGCTCCTTAGACCTATTTTTAAGTAGAAAGACTGTCCCTAAAAGCTAAGTTAGGACGCTTAAATTGTTAGATTTTTTTAATTTTTTTTATGTGACTGAAGTAGCAAACGAGCATGCAGTCCACCTGATGGTAAGTGGTCACTGCCGCCCATGGAAATCTGTAATCAACTTCATACAGAACATGGGTTCTATCTGAAGTCAATCACATATGCGTTGCTACTCCCGAGGACTATGATGGTCGCCTCATGTGAAAGTGTGCTAGCAACCACACCCTTCTATCGAAACCCAAGACATGGTTCACGCTAGAAAAAGATCTATTTTATAAGTAGGAAGATTGTCCCAAAGCTAAGTTAGGACGCTTGAATTGTTAGTTTCGGTAAAAATACTAAGTCTAGATTATTGTCGTTTCTTTTTACCAATTAAAAAGGTATTGAGACGTTCAAATACCAGTAGATATTTTAAGATGACAACAATACAGATACTTTCCAGTAATATTTATGGTGACTGGTGAAAGAATCGTGAATGTCCAATCGTTTCTTAATTAAGGTCTTTTATTACGCGTAAGATTAATTGTTAGAAAGTTGGTCCGTAGTTGAATGGTCCGTATTGATACATTTAATTGAAATACTGTACCTAATATTATTAAATTGTTTTATATAACACTAGTTGATCAAATTTAAAATTTTAAAATCATCTGTGTCACCAATATATTTTACATACCTATATCATACATAAAAACCTTCATTTTGAATCACTCTATCTATTAAAAAAAATGCATTGAAATCCGTAGCAAAGTTTAAAAGATCTAAGCATACATAGGGACCGACAGCGAGGCGCGACTTTGTTTTATGCTATGTAGTGAAGGAGTATGGTAGCATACCGTCATGTATACCTATACCTATTTGGATGTAAAGGACTTCTATGTAGAGCCGACTTAAAATATTGATTAAAGATCTCTATAAAAGTTGTCTAAATTAATGTCGTCGTCAACCCATTACTGTCCCACTGCTGGGCACGGATCTTCTCTCGGAATGAGAGAGTTTTACGTCATAGTCCACCGCGCTGGCCAAGTGCGGATTGATGGACTTCACACACCTCCGAGAACTATTTTTTTTAAAGAATTCTCAGGTATGTAAGTTTCCTCACGATGTTTTCCTCCACCGAAAAGCAGTGATAATTAATTTCTAATACGCACATAAATCAATGGTTTGAACCTCCCGATTGAGAGAGCAAGTTTCAACCATTAGGCTATCACTGCTCTTAATTAATGTCAACCTAAAGTGATCCTATGATGACTACACGTTTATGTCAGAAAGAAAAGACTTAGGGTGATATGACCACCCGCGTGGTAAAACGTTCGCCTTCTCGGTTTGGCTCGCAGTGGGTTCTTGGATCGATCCTCGACCAGACAGCTATCTCAATGATATATTTAGATTTATTTTATTAGTTTGGGTGTTTGTGTATTAATCTTCATGAGTCATGGCACTCATGTCAAAATACTGATGTGGGGCTTTTTCTCAAGCATACTGGTTTTACTTACAACCTTCTTCTTTACTAACTTTATTAGCACAGTAAATTACTCAGCAATGATTAATCTTTGAAACACAGATAATGTCATCAAAAATTGAGGCGTGTGCCTGGGATTTGAATGACGAATTCTCTACGCGTGAGGGCAAAGTTCAAAGCGGTAGGCTTCAACGCATGAAGGTTACTTGAAACCGGCGATAGCTATCCATAAGCTATGATTGTTTATTGACGATCCGCGTGGCGGAGCGGTTACCATACCGGTTTGACGCGTAGTGGGGTTCGATTCCGGGCCAGACAGATATCTGAATGATGAGTTTAGATTCATGTTCTGAATCTGGGTGTTTGTATATTCGTCTTGAAATGAAATGAAATGAAATGAAATGAAATGAAATGAAATGAAATGTCTTTATTTTGTATAGGCCTGCGGGGGCACTTACAAATTGTCAGTTACATTTTTTTTCTTACACTACCACCGGATCGGAATACGACCTCAACTGAGAAGATCCGGCAAGAAACTCAGCGGGTTTGTCTTTTTTTCTTATTTATATTCATTTTTTTAATATTATTACAATCATGTTTTTTTTACATGGTAATGAAAGTTAGCTCCAGTATCTTGCCTTGCAGTTCAGTAAAAGAGAGCCCTGTTTGGTAAGATACGCTACACTTTGACATTTATTAAATATACCTACTATAGTAATGCATATTATTGCTCAGTCCCAAGCTGTTTTGTCTTCTATGTAATCAGAAATTTTATAATACGCTTTACGGCAAAGTTTAATCTTAATCAATGCTTTGAACTTATTCATTGACAAATTTCTGATTTCAACAGGAAGTTTATTATAAAAGCGTATACATTGACCCATAAAAGAATTATTAATTTTGTGAAGACGAGTAACATGTGCAGAGAGATTGTGCTTGTTCCTTGTATTTATGTTATGCGTATCACAATGTTTAGCAAAATTATTAATATTTTTCTTAACATACATCAAATTTTCCATTGTGTGTCCATGGTACCCACGACACATGAGAAAATCCTAGTGTGGGGCCTATGGGTGTAGAGAGCGTGTTTTTTTTTATATCTTTGGACAACGATGATTACGTACACACGTCACATGGAATTTGCGCTTAAATATTAAGTTATAATTGTTTTCGAATATTCAGCTCATTGTCATATTTACCACCACCTTAGTCCTCGGGAGCAGTAATGCCTCTGTGCTTAGCTTAAGACATAACCCCTGTTCGAAAAAAGTTGCTTGCAGATATGGGCGGGAATAACCACTTTTTTATAGTTGTGCCTAACGATAAGGCAGACGGGCCACCTGATGGAAAGCAGGCACCGTCGCCTATGGACATTTGCAACACCAGAGTAGCCAGGTCGCCAATGCATCGCCGGCTTTGAAGGAGAGCTCTTTTTACACCTTTCTTGAAGAGCCCCATGTCATAGCTTATCATCAGGTGGACAATGCACTTGTTTGCTACTTGAACATTACGTAAGTACATAAGAAAAGTACGTACATAAGAAAAACAACTTACAAAACCTTTTAACACGCATTAAACTTCTGAAACTTATTACCAGCACGTCGCTTGACTTAACAATAACCTCAGTGACATATCACGTATATACGAGTGTGAAAAGTTCAAAAAATATTGCAATAAATACATAAACAGATAAATATCTTGCACTTATTCACCGGCTGAGGTCATGAGCCGTTTTCGGATGAGGAAACGAGTGATGTAACGAATGTTCGCATTCGTATTCGTATGTTTTTAGACCAGTGGTTCCCAACCGGTGGTCCGCGGACCACTAATGGTCCCTGGAAGCACTCAAAGTGGTCCGAGAAGCCATCCAAAAAATATTGTAATATAAGAAGTCAAGTATCAGGAATTAGTAAATAATTTACAGAAAGCGCATTAAATATTGTTTGCTTTGAACAACAATGTACGCGTGTTTAATTGAAAAAATAATAACCTCATATTATCTTTTATCCTCATTTATCTTAAATGACACTCTCATACCGATGGTCCATGACTCGACTCGACAGATATTTTGCCAAATGGTCTGTCGTCACTAAAAGGATAAGAACCACTGATTTAGACATTCATAGTCAGGACATTATAAGCGGGTAACCGCTGGATTCAGATGGCTCAGGACCGGTCGAAGTGGCGCAGATTACGGGAGGATTATGTCCAGCAGTGGACTTTTAAAGGCTGATGGATGGATGCAAGACATTAGACATTCGCAAGAATTGTGCAAATGTTTTGCGAATATCGAATAGTAAGGTTTAAAAAAAAATCCAAATTAAAATCGAATTCAAATTTGTTATCCAAAAAAAAGTGAAAAAAAAATCATTCGCATTCGCATTCGCATTCGCGAATGTTCAATTATTAATATTCCTTACATCACTTGAGGAAACAAGCTGTAGAAGTACAATTTTACGGACATGGCATATGGTTCGTTTTAATTATGTTTGGTTGTAGACTATGTAGTCGATTTTTTCGGTCGCGACGGCTACGCGTGGCGCGACAGTGTTTCGTGGTGTAGGTCAGGGATTTCTTTTCTTAACTTTTTAAATCTTTTAGTAACTTAGAAAATATGTTGTACCAAAATTCAGCTTGTTGCAAATTTATGTAGCACCGAATGTCTAATTAACTAGACGATTAAAATTATTAGTGTTCTATTAAATCGTACTATTTATGTATTACACCGTTACAACGTTGTTGTTAACTATTTGTTCCACTACGGATATAGTATAACTATGTCTGTGATTGAAGCAACACTGGAAAGCAATTTAAACGGTCAAACCAAATCCACCGATTTGTGTCATCGTACCGTATAGAGTCGATGCCCCCCTAAAGGTCGCTCTAGATCTTGGTTTAAACGAGACATAATAGAGTAAAAACAAATCTAAATATTCCTGGAATACAAAGTATCGCTGAGTAGTCGCAAGAATCGACCCGTGTGTACCGATCGTCCGATGACGCGCGACGCGACAGACGTGCGTCACGTCATGTCGCGCGACGTGACAGTTCGACTGTCAAATGGGTACGCGAAAACAATGACGCATACGTTAGGCCGTCTGGCGTCTTTGAAAAGCTTATCTAAGCTATAGTTGACGAGTGTTTGGTTAAATTAGGAGACCCGGGATAGCTTCCCGGCGGATATATATTTTTTATGTGTACCTAATGATAAAGCAGACGGACTACCTGATGAAATTTAGTCACCTATAGACATTTGTAACACCAGGAAAGTCGCCAATACACCACTGGCTTTAAAGGAGAACTCTTTTTGTATGTTTCTTGAACATCCAGTCATAGCGCTCCGGGAATACTTTGAGGAAGCTCATTACACTTCGAAATTCATGAAATCATCACAATCTGTTCTTTCGGATATATTTATAGGATTTGACTAGTATATATTTCTTTTGCTGTCTCAAATCACTGCAAACAAATTCTAGAAAATTCGTTAAGGTCAGAATGATTTCCCTACATAAGCTACTTGTTAATATTGTATTAATTGTATTAATTAATAAATATAATACGTATTCAACGTTGAATATGTTTTAATAAAGCAAAATGTACATAAAACATCATCGTAAATAAGAAAATATCTGTGAGTAAAATATTTTTAAGCCACAATGTCTGTTTGTTTGTTACTTGTCTATTTGACTCCAACTTAAAGACAATAAAATATGGGTTCGTTAGCAATACTCAATAAATTAAGAATAAAGTGAGTGTGATAAATCACTTATAAAAAACTCTCGTGACACAATTTATAGTTATGAAGTGTAATTATTATCACGGCATCCATAAATTATTAATTGTAATGGCCTTAGTGGATTGATCATTGCATCAGCCCTTTCTGTCTTAAAGTAATAAACGATTGAGTACAATATCAATCGTACTCAATCGTACAATACAAAGTAATGAAACTAATGCTTTTGTTATGTGATAAATGAAAATATTTTGTATGGTATTTTTATAATAGTTCATCTAAATGAAATGAAATGTCTTTATTTTGTATAGGCCTACGAGGGCACTTACAAATTGTCAGATACACATTTTTTTTTTACATTACCACCGGATCGGATTTACATTACGACCTCAACTGAGAAGATCCGGCAAGAAACTCAGCGATTTTCTCTCTTTGTTATGTTGTATTTTTTTTCAATCATGTTTTTTATATATATATGAACAAATATGAACTCCTTTTTATGGTAAGATCTTTGTATAATCGATAGATATAACAAAAAAGTAAGTTCCGTATATCTCTACATCGCATATGTTTTTAAACGAAAAAGGGGTTCTGGTAATAAGTGAATGTTTCTGTCTGTCTGCTTGCCTGTGTGTTTTAAATAAAAAGTACCCACATATTTAAACGATTGACATAACCGAACCGCAATTGCTTCACACTAGAAATACTTCTAGCAGTGTTACTTTTCAAATTCAACTATACACTACCATCTTTACTATCTGTCCTAAGACAGAAATAACCTTCATAATAATATTTTAAACGAATAATTCGTTAAGTATTAAGTCTGTGCAAGAGACATTAATAGTTTAGAGCCCAGGTAACGTAAAGTTGCAAATAAACCTAACTCTTCCGAACAATAAGAACACATTAAATAGGCGATAAATCTTAACATTAACCTCTAACCTCCATTCTCGAAGTATTGAAATTTCCTAGGCTAGCGTTTATCTTTTGTACCTAAGTTATTTACGGTACAGTAAAATTTGTATGGAGCAAGACCTTTCTCCTTAAAATGGTACAAAGTGAAATTGTTACATTTTGCAAGCCACGACTTTTTGACAAATGAGGACTTACTGACTTGTACGATACTTAGTAGATAAAGTGAATGTGACGAGCGATTATTTTTATGATTTTTGCGATCATTTGTTGAAGTGAAACTTCTTTAGGCGCATGAGGGTAAAATTTTTACAGATGAAACGTCACGCCGGTATGCAACGGAAGTGTCGGAAAAGAGAGAGAGAGAGTGATCGAGACCGATTGAGAGAGAGTAAGACAGGGCGAACGTAGCATGAGCAACTAGCCGTGGAGTGAGAGTAGGGAGCAAGCGAGTGAGAAAGATTGAGAGAAAAAGTGAGACAGAGCGAACGTCATATCACGCCTTTTTCCCTTCCTCTTAATCTTGGAAATTTAAAGTTTTAGATTTGTATAAATATAAACAAAATTTATAAATTAGTTCGCCAAAGAAGTTTCACTTCTGACATGTGTACTTTGTACGCACGCATGTTTTTTTTTAATTATAAATCTAGCAATAATAATCAATTTAATACATTGAAACGTCCGATAAAAATGTTCGGAAATTGCTGATAGCATTTTTGAACGTGGTAAGCGTTGCAGCCCTGAGTTATTTTTTTCTGCTGAGCACGAGTTTCCTTTTATAATGAGAATGTTTAGGCCATAGTTCACCCCGCACGCCAAGTACGAATTAGTAGACTTCCCACACGTTTAAGCTTGAACAAAATTAAAAAAAAACAAATCTGATATTCGCATCACGGACCTTATATTGAGCAGCTGGAATGTTTTTCTATCTGACCGAAGTAGCAAACGAGCATGCAGTCCACCCGATGTTAAGTGGTCACTGCCGCTCATGGACATTTGTCATCAACTTCATACATGGGTTGGAACATTGGTTCTATCTGAAGTCAATCACACACGTCACACGGTTGCCGGCACACTTTCACATGAGGCGATCATCATATTCCTCGGAAGTAGCAACGCATCTGTGATTGACTTCAGATAAAACCTATGTTCTATATGAAGTTGATTACAAATGTCCATGGGCGGCAGTGACCACTTACCATCAGGTGGACTGCATGCTGTTTGCTACTTTATTCATATAAAAAAGTACTAAGATACCGTGGCTAAGGTACCTTTGTCATCACCGTTTGCGGTCACACAAGTTAATCATTCCCGTGGTGAAACGTAATCAAATACGGTAATGTGGCTTCGCGCTTATGAGTTACCGCATACCGTTGTATTCTCTATCACGTTTTGTTTAAGATATAACTTTTCCCCGCGGTTTTACTCGTGCTAAATGTGTGTTATTTGACGGAAAGTTTACACCTCTAGTGATTGGAATATCTACTCTATGGTACGTAAAAGAAAGCTAGAAGGCTTTATTACCTTTATTAAGTTAAAACAATCATTCTTTACGTTTTTGACAACAATGGATCTTGTACAATGTAGGTAGGTAAAGCGTAAACCGCCCTGTAGTTCCGGGATCAGAATAGGGCTACGGCATCCCCTGCCTGTCGTAAGAGGCGACTAAAAGGGGCTTCCGGGGTTGCAGACGGCTAGAGTGGGTGCTCGAACCGTTCGGTCAGGCAATCCCGGGAAGGACGGCGGTATGTGTGGTCGCATACCGTCGTAAAGACTAGACAGAGCGGTGGGCCCAGCCGCCCATCTGGGAGGATCCCAATGGGGCAACGCGCTCGGAGGATTCCGGTTGAAGTCGTTTCGAGATCCCGGAGTCCTCCTTTTCAGCGCCGAGGACGGCCACCGGGGGGTTTTAGTGCGGTAAAAATCCCACATAACCCTGCGTCGCTCCCACGGCGTCGGGTACCTTTTGAAGGTTTCCCCCTCGAAAACAAAAAAAAAAGGTAAAGCGTAAACAAAGATTGTTTTAGAGAAATAAACTCGTACTAACACGCTTCCTCCGCTCTTAGTCCCACACTAGGATTTTCTCCAGATTCCTGTTCTGGGTCTGGGTATTTGTCTATTCGTCTTATGTTTGTCCATGGTACCCACGACACAGGAGAAAATCCTATTATGGGGCTAAGAGTGTAGAAAGCGTGTGGTCTAAGTGTAATGATAAGACAGATTTCAGATAATCAGATGGACTTCTTACTCGTTGACTAATGACAATTAATTAATGGAAAATTAAATAATATAAATTGTTATATTCTTTAATCTTTTTAAATCGATGGGTTTTACTTCTACGAAGTTTTTTTTCAGTCCATTGAAATAAAAGCTTCTTTTTAAAAATATTATTTTATTATTAATCATCTTCCCGCTATTTAAAGCATAATATTACATATGATACATAGATCAAGATCTCTCAATGACCTGTTCTACCTTTATATACTAAAATGGTCCTATTTACGTTTTAAAAACACAGTTACGTAACCGATATAAGGTGACATAATAAAATATAACAGCTGAATAAATTAAGCAAAAACCTTAACCTTTAGTATTGCGTTAAATACATACGACTATAAAGTATCCTTACTTGCACGCCATACATTTCACACTAGCGACTAGGTACCGTTAAATAGTCCATTCATATTAAATAGTCAATGCATTATTGTCCCACTGCTGAGCACGGATCTTCTCTCAGAACGAGAGAGTTATAGGCCATAGGCCACCGCCCTGGCCAAGTGCGAATGTTATAAAAAAAATTTTAAACAAAAAATACAACCGACTTCCATGCCACATAAAAGTAAAAAATACTACGGTTTAAACTTGAAGGACCCCAGCATTATCAGGGTTGAGGAGTTGAAGGTCAAAATTATCATGTCATATCTTTGCTTAGTAATCTCATTACATATAGGTACGTAAGCACCATATGGCCGATGCTTATGGTTTAAACTTGCAGTACCCTGCATCATCAGGGTTGAGGAGTTGAAGGTCAATTTTCTTATCATACGTCTTTGCTTTGTAAATATATTACATATCCATAAGTATCAAATGGCCAACGCCTATGGTTTAAGCCTGAAGTACCCCTGCATCATCAGGGCCGAAGAGTTGAAGGTCAAAATTATCATGTTATATCTTTTCTATGTAATCTCATCGCATGCACGTAAGCAACAGATCCCCAACTTCTATGGCTTGGGCTTACAGTACCCTGCATCATCAGGGTTGAGGAGTTGAAGGTCAACTTTTTATCCTACGTCTTCGCTTTGTAAATATATTACATACCCATAAGCATCAAATGGCCAACGCCTATAGTTTAAGCCTGAAGTACCCCTGCATCATCAGAGTTGAGGAGTTGAAAGTCAAATTTTTCATCTTATATCTTTGCTTAGTAATCTTATCAGATATACGTAGCGATCATGTAGCTAACGCCTATAGTTTAAGCTTGAAGCACCCCAGCATCATCAGGATTGAGGAGTTGAAGGTCCAATTTTCCACCGTATACAACCATTTTTCTAATGTTTTACCTTACATTTTTTTAAATATCATTTTGAATGCGTAAGATTGAAATAGCTAAGTTTTATGGCTTAGGCATTCAATACCCCTGCATCATCAGGATTGAGGAGTTGAAGGTCCAATTTTTCGTCGTATACCTTTGCTTAGCAATGTTATTACAAATCCGTGAGCAACAAATGTCTAACGTTTATGGTTTAAGCCTGCAGTACCTCTGCATCATCAGGGTTGAGGAGTTGAAGGTCAAATTTGTCATCGTACATCTTTGCCTTGCTATCTTATTATATATCCGTAAGCACTAAATGGCCATCACCTACGGCTTAAGCTTACAGCACCCTGCATCATCAGGGTTGAGGAGTTGAAGGTCATTTTTTTTATAATATGTCTTTGCTTAGTATTGTTATAACATACCCATAAGCACCAAATGGTCAACCCCAATGGTTTAGGCTTGAGGCACCCCTGCATCATCAGGACTGAGGAGTTGAAGGTCAAATTTTTCATCACATGTCTCTGCTTAGTAGTCTTGTTGCATATATGTAAGCACCAAATAGCTAATGTTATAGTTTAGGATAGCTGTAATCCTGCATCATCAGGATCGAAGAGTTGAAGGTCAAATTTTTCGTCAGCCTATATAAGCATAGATATATAATACATATTCCAAGTTTCATAAGAATCGATTCGGCAGAAGCCGAGTTATCTCAAATTATCTAAAAAACTTGAGGAGTGGTGGTGGTTTCCACCCCATAACTCAAAGAGTTAAGCATCACAGCACACCCATGTCCAAGAGAAAAAGTTGCGTGACGAAATTTCCTATCAAATGAAAGAAAGAAAATGGAAATCGGTTTATAAACACCCAAGTTATTCAACATTTTAAGAAACCGACATTTTCCAATTTTCCGGGAAAACCGCCGGAAGGTTTTCATTTTCCTCAATATGGGACTGCCTGTGAAACTAGCCGCATACAATGTCGTATGAATCGTGTCGGTAGGTCGACGATTTCTAGCCATTTCGCCCGAACATACATAAAAAAAAAAAAAAAAAAAAAAAAAAAAAAAATATATATACGTGACGAATAGATAACCTCTTTCCTTTGGGAAGTCGGTTAAAAATTTAATAGACTTGACTTCCTACTACGAATAATAGCAAGATACAAGCTCCCTCTGTCGGGTTTAAAAATCTTCTACTATAACGCAGCGTCGCCTACAAAATGTGATTTCTTTGCTATGTTTTTCTTGAATTTCTCTATTCGGGTACCTAAGTACATGCGTTACTAATCATTAATAAAATATACTAAGAACTTATGCACTCAACAACTTTCTATAGGCTCATAGCGATCGCAATAAACGTATAGTGCTTCAACAGGACAAAAAGCAGAAAGACAACACTGATTAACATTTTATTTGTTTTGATTATTCCATGCACATTCAGGATTTTGAAAATATACTTAATATAGGTATAGTCGGCAATCAAAACTCCTCACACATACAACAAAAGCTGAGACAACCATAATACCAAAGTAACGATTACAAATCGCAAGTATGAAGCAGCAAGCGAGACAAGAGAAAATAAAAAAGGACGAAAGTGGCGCGGCGGGCCGGCGCCTGCGCACTCGTGAGCTTTGCGTGAGCGCACTGCAATTGTAATTGTAGATGTTGCTGCCCAGTCGGGAGATCGGACACGTTGTATTATCCCTAAACGCCTGTCACTATGTGTTGTGACTTGGAGATATAAACCTTCAGATATATGTTGCTAAGCTTGGCAATGTAAACCTTATTATTATTTAACGCATACTCGTGATGTGCGATTTTTTGCGTTTTGCGTGATGCTTTCTGTCGATATCTCAAAAATCGCATATCTTATCACAGTCATACATACATAAATACATACAAAATAAAATGTATAAATTCCACGATAATATTAGTCTAAAATAAAATATAAACCTTTTTATTAGAAGATTATTGAGGTACATCGATACTTTTAGATGCAGTAGGTTGGACTGTATCATTAAATAACTGAATATTTAAATAATTGTGTCTTTATAATCAGTCTTTATAATTTGTGACATATTTACATATTTACAAAACAAAAATACACTTGAGTTATTAACATATCACACTGCAATTTTTACAGGCATTTCTACTTAATTTTATTATTTAGTATATAAATCAAAATATTCTATTATTATGAATTAATAATAATTGTACCAAAATTAGATGTGATTACGGTACAACCCGTTATTATTGTCCCACTGCTGGGCACGGGTCTTCTCTCAGAATGAGAGAGTTTTAGGCCATAGTCCACCGCGCTGGCCAAGTGCGAAGTAGCGAAGATATGATAGTAGACCTCAAGTAATCATAAGATTTTTTAACATTAATAACTAAGATGTATATGGAATGTAAGGTTTTACCAATTCCCTGCAACATAGATACGGTATACGATTTAGTTTTACCTGCCTTATTATTTACCTGGGATGCTCAAATTGTTGGCCATATTATCATTGTTAGCAGAGGATTGGTCATGCGATAACGGGTGGGTTATACTTGTTTTTTACAGTCACTTTTTTTTCTTACTTACTCATAAGTACTTAGGATGTTATTATTTGAAGAACGACTAATATTATTACACAAAAATAGATAAACTTGTAGCAAAAATTAAAAGTTTCGTCGTCGTAGTAAGTAGCAGAAGATAACTTTTTGTTCTAGAGACATTGATTTGCGTCAATCCAAACTAGTTGAGGTAGAGGAGCATAGAAACTTAGAAGAAGGAAGAAATGGAACGATTTTTTTTGTCACTACACTAACTTGCTTAAAACTCAAACCAAATAGCACCAACAGGTCGGGCACTAATCCATAGCTCTACACCAGGGTTTCTTTTTACGTACGTACGTGAAACGTTTAGTTTTACGTACCCCTGTTAAAGTTTCCAAGTGACAGCTAAACCCCTTAAATTAAGTGATTAACCACTCCCGCCCCAGTAAATTATAAAACTGCATTTGTTGTCGCAAATGCAGTCAATTTTAGGAATATTTTTGTAGTTTTTTTACGTTAATCTTGTCGCGAACCCCCCATCGAATGGCAAACCTAGGTGTAGAGCAGGGTTTCGCAAAGTGAGGTAAGCGAACGCCTAGGTTTGCGAAACCCTGCTCTACACCAATTGACATTGAAGTATCGGTGGAGAACTTTAATTGCACATAGCAATGGGACATACTCGTGAATAGCGTTGTTGATAAGCCAAATTCTTAGCACAACACTACAACACCTCAGTGCTTCAACTTACTTGCACACATAAATCTTTAGATGCTGAACAAAGTACCTACATACGTAGTTAGTGTTAAAATAATTTACAGCGCCTCAACTCACTTAAAGGCATTTTAAATTTAGGTGTCAAAGTTATTGAAATCAACATAATTGTCATAACAAAATGTATGTTAATAATACTCCGTACTAAGGAAACCCGAGTCGGAAGATCAACAGATGATCTAAGCCCGAGCCGTTATCTGGTCGCGATCCGCACAGAACCGCAACCACGCCACTGCATTAGCTTACCACACTTCTATCCTTGTTTTCTTTAACCTGAACTTATAAATAGTTATGAGCAGTGATAATGGTTGAAACTTGCCCTCTCAATCGGGAGGTCTGAGGTTCAAATCCCAGGCACGCAACACTGATTTTAAAAAAATGTGTGCGTATTAATTGATTACCATGCTTTACGGTAAAGGTAAATACCATGATTAAACTTACACACCCTTTTTTTTTGTTTTCGAGGGGGAAACCTTCCAAAGGTACCCGACGCCGTGGGAGCGACGCAGGGTTATGTGGGATTTTTACCGCACTAAAACCCCCCCGGTGGCCGTCCTCGGCGCTGAAACGGAGGACTCCGGGATCTCGAAACGACTTCAACCGGAATCCTCCGAGCGCGCTGCCCCATCGGGCTCCTCCCAGATGGGCGGCTTGGCCCACCGCTCCGTCTAGTCTTTACGACGGTATGCGACCACACATACCGCCGTCCTTCCCGGGATTGCCTGACCGAACAGTTCGAGCTCCCACTCTAGCCGTCTGCAACCCCGGAAGCCCCTTTTAGTCGCCTCTTACGACAGGCATAGGGGATACCGTAGCCCTATTCTGACCCCGAGGCTACAGGGACAAACTTACACACCCTAGAGATTTTTTTAAATTAAGTTTTCAGATGTGTGTCTACCAATTCGCATTTGGTCAATGAAATGAAATAAAATGGTTTTATTTTTAGCCTCGCAATGGGTTACATGGATGTACCTAATTGATCACTTACCATTCAAATTCAATTTTATGACAAAAATATAGGTACATTCGTAAACTAATCTTTACGACAAGAGAACACTATAGTCCCTATGGTGGTCACTTAAGTTGTCGTCAATCCGTTATTGCGCTGCTGCTAAGCACGGGTCTTACTGGTCCTCTAAGGAAGAAAAGTTCCATGCCATAATACAACACGTTGGCCCAGTGCAAATTGGTAGACCTCACACACTTTGGAGAAATTTTTAAAACTCTCGGTTTTCTTAGGATGTTTCCTTTACCGTAAAGCAGTGATACTTAATTTAAAGCAGATTAGTTATTGGATATTCATAGCATGTTTATAAATATGAGGCACACTTTCACATGAGGCGACCATCATAGTCCTCAGGAGTAGCGACGCATCTGTGATTGACTTCAGATGGAAGCCATGTTTTGTATGAAGTTGATTACAGATGTCCATGGGCGGCAGTGACCACTTACCACCAGGTGGACTGCATGTTCGTTTGCTACTTCAGTCAAATAAAAAAACATATCTATAGTAAGCCAGATTAGATAACATTGACGTGCATTCGCCGACCACAACTGTAGGTACATTCCGTACATTGTACATTCAAACGCGTCATATATTGCGACAAGTTGATAAGAAATCACATAACTTAGAACGACGATGAAGAGACAGACAATTAATTTATGCTTAACTAGGTTATACACGCGGCTTTACCCGCTTAGGTTATTTACCGTGACAAAGATTATCCTATGTTAAATCAAATATCAGCCAAATCCGATCAATAGAGGTTAACGACAAAGATTTAACAAACCCACATTCTCATGAACCTTCGTATCAATGATATAATTTACGGTACGTATGTACGGTTTTCAAGATGGTAGAACCAGCGTAGTTCGACCAGGGAAGTATCACCGTCACACCTATTTCAAACGTGAAGCATTTCTTGCGTTTCGATGAAAGGGTGTGAGACCCCATGTTCTATTTGAAGTTGCTCACCGATATCCATGGGCGACAGTGACCACTTACCATCAGGTAGACTGCATGATTGATTGCTACTTCATTCAGATAAAAAAAGTATTGCTAATGAAATACCTTTTAAATAAAATATTAACTTATTAAGTCCACATATATTATTTAGCAATACATTTTTAAGCAATAGATTCTGAGAACTAAGTCTGAATCCTCCTACCACACCCTTCAAACCAGTGCGCAGCACTAACACCGTTCTCCCGAAATAGGTGTCAAATCGGTGTCTCTTCGGATGCAATAGATATGCCTATAAATATAATCATCAGGTATAACTCCAAAAAGGCGTTACAGTACACAAAAAGTTGAGACGATTTCTTCATTTAAACTTAAGGTCAAAGGGTTTAAAAACTTTCTCTAACGATATCTACACTCCTCATTTCTACGTGTACGTTAAAGGTCACTGATGGTAGAGGCGTGGCGCAATTATAAGTGTACTTGGCAAACGTCTTGGTAAGTTAAGAAATTGTATGGCTAGTTGCATGTTAGATAAAAGATAGGAAACGGTAGGTGCTCACAAACGGGTTCCAATGCTCGAGTGTTGATAATCTGAAAAGCGAACATGTCTGTAGATTTATACGAAACTAGCTCTTAGCCGCGGCTTTGCCCGCACGGTCAAAGGGTATTAACATTAGCATTTGATAGCGTGATTCAAATGCAAATGAATTTTACTAACGCTATCTATTACTAAATATCCAGCAACTAACAAAACATCGATATTCTCATGGGAATGAGAGAGCGCGGTAAAAAGTAGTCTTCGTCACTCTCCGCCCTCCTATCTCCCAGCATATAAACCATATCATATAATTGCTATGTGGCGACGTGAAAGAGGAACAAACAAACACACTTTCACATTTATAATATTAGTATGGATAGTATGCGTTTAAGACATCTTGTAATGCAGCATTTATGCACGGTAGCACCACCGTCGATAATTTTATCAGAAATTTTGGACATTTTCCACCGCGGTCCAGTCACAGATATCTGTTTTAAAGGTTTCCCAAATAAAACAAAATTCTGACTGATGGTTACATTGCCAATAGTGTTCGTGTATTTATGTTCATGACACCCACAAACCAGATAAATCCTAATCTGGAGTCATGAATGTAAAGATCTATAATAATTATAATTATAAATTATAATTTTGGCAGAAAATTTAATTATCTCCGACAAACAGAATCGCAATACAAAGCACAAGAAAAGCAAAAACACATTCTTGTGGTTTCCGCCTTACTTTTGTATTAGGCTGTCATCTTTATCCCTGTAGTTCCGGGATCCGAATAGGGCTACGGTATCCCCTGCCTGTCGTAAAAGGCGACTAAAAGGGCCTTCCGGGGTTGCGGGCGGTAAGAGTGGGAGCTCGAACCGTCCTGCCAAGGGATCCCGTGTAGGACGACGGCATGTGTGGCCACATGCTATCGTAAACACCAGGGAGGCGCACTAAGTACAATGCCCGAAGGGGGCATCGCGCTCGGAGGACACCGGCAGCGGTCCGTTGGAGATCCCGGTGTCCTCCACACAAAGCCGAGGATGGCCACCGGGGGGGGGTTTTAGTGAGGTAAAAATCCCACATAACTCGGCGTTGCTCCCACGGCGTCGGGTACCTTTCGAAGGTTTCCCCCTCGATATCAAAAAAAAAAGGCTGTCATCTTAGTCCTCGGAATTAGCAACGCATCTGTGATTGATTTCATATAGAACCCCCGTTCTGTATGAAGTTGCTTACGATAATCCGTGAGCACCACTTACCATCAGGTTGCCACTTACCGGCACACTTTCACACGAGGCGACCATCATAGTCCTTGGGAGTAGCAAGGCAACGCATTGATTTCAGATGGAACCCAAGTTCTGTATGTGCGGCTATGGGCGGCAGTGACCACTTACCATTAGGTGGACTACATACTCGTTTGCTACTTCAGTCCGATAAAAAAAAGGTTGACTGCTGGCTCATTGCATTGCTCATTGCATTGTTCTGCATAGGCTACTTAATCGGATAAAAAAACTATGGGTTCTCTTTAACAGATAACATAAATGTACCTATAATATCTAAGTATTTATGACTTTAAACCGAAGTTATCATAAATTGGTTAACGTTAGCTCATTACGAGTTTAATGCTAATAACGGTGTATCTGAAAGATTGATTGGTTATTAAAAACGTAATTGCTTAAGCCGTAAGATTAGTGTTAAACAACAATTTTGTATGCGTGTCGGTGTTTTAATGTAATATGTAATTTACTGTAAGCACGGTGTTAGTAGATATGCCGTTTATAATACGGTAAAATGATTACTCTAGTGATTATAGTTCCAGTAATTGGTTTAACCACGCTATCTCGGGAAACATATCTGGGATTGACAATCTCTCGTCAACCCATTATTGTCCCACAGCTGGGCACGGGTCTTCCCTCAGAATGAGAGAGTTTAGGCCATAGTCCACCACGATGGCCAAGTGCGAATTGGTGGACTGACAATCACAGGCACAAATACCCAGACCCAGAATAATACACACATATCTGGGTTTTTAAAGAAATATCCAAATATTTCGCTAATTCAAAACAAAAGGGCCACAACTCGAATAGACCTAATTTTACAGGAGAGCCATTTAAAGTTTTGAAAATCAGTTCTTGTATAATTGCCCTGTAATTTTAAATCAGATAAAAATGTGTTATACACTGTTAGAAAGGTATTTTTATTCTTCTTTTAATGGTAAATTCGGATATGGTTATTTTTTTCTAAAGAAAGAAGTTTTAAAAAATAAGTTGAATATTTTTGATTTGTGGCCCTTTTGTTTTAAAGTAGCGATTTGTGGATTATTAGAATAAAAGTCGTAAATGTAGACTCTTATTCTAATAATCCACGAATACTTGGATATTTCTATAAAACCCCAGATATTTGTGTATCGTGTCTGATTGGATCGAACTCAAACCCGAAGTTTATTATATAGATAATAAACAATAAGTAGATAGAACAGACACAGTACCGATAATCCCAACCGGCAAGGATGAAAGAGAAGTATGAAGAATAAATGCGTGAACATGAATGAAAGAGAAGATTAGGCAAAGACGGCATTATGAGCCGCAGGTAGACTAGAATAATAAAAAAAAACACACAATTTATTATTTAGATATGAACACTTCGCTACGCATATAATATGAGAACAGAAGATTCTTTGTTTTATTAATTTCTTTTCACTACATTAATTCAATTTAATCCCTTCATTTTTTTTAATATCGTAGGTCTACTTATTCTATCTTTAAAAAGCGTATCGTTAAAAAACGTAAAAATATCTTCAGGTTAGTATTATTATTAAAAAATGCTAATTATATTATGAAGCAGTTTAAATTCGAATAAAAGGTTAGTTTCGTGAAGGTTTCATTCGACCAAACCTCTTGTGTAAATAGCACGCTTAATGCATGAAATACTTTAACATAAAAATATCTATCATTTCGGCAGTAAAATACAGCAAAATGCTCTATTTCTAAAAAATATAAAGCATCTATTAGAAAATGCCTTCTAACTTTTTATTTACTGCAAACAACAGTTCTAATAACTATTAGAGCAGAAAAAACCATTCATGCCAATACTACGAATTGAAAATATCTATCGTGTATTTTTTTTAATTTTCCATAAACACAACAAAACTAGCTGTGAGTGAGACCAGAATTATTCGGAGCGGCGCAAACAGAAAACGCTTTGTGAAATGTCAAATTGAAATGCGTCGAACTGGGAGTAATAATTAGAATAGAGACCGTTCATATCATTTTTTGCAAGCACGTATGTTTCGGGAAAGTACCACAGCCACACCTATTCTAAACTTGCTTCAAGCTCGAAGCAGTTCTTGCGATTCGATCAAAAGGTGTGGCCCACTTTCATAACCGAAGACAGTCTTAGTCCTTGGGAGTTGCAACGCAACTGTCAGTGACTTCAAGTGAAACCTTTGTTCTATATGAAGTTGCTTATAGAAGTTCTTTAGCGGCAGCGACCACTTACCATCACGTGTGCTGCATGCTCGTTTACTACCTATAGCGGTAAAGAATCGAATCATTTATTCCAGCGTCCGGATAAAGCCGAACATATTAAGGCTTTTTCAATGCGTGCCCGGAAATATTAAACAGTGTTCGACTTGCCTAGCTTTTATTAGGCTTTTTACTTTTGACAAGATATTTAATTTTAATTTATAATTGTTGCTCCCTGTAAGGCCACAGAGAGATTTAATTGCAAGTTTGCATATTGACTCACTAGACCTGCCCCTGTTCTGACATGAGCATACTGTTCATACCCGAGCAGACTCACTCTATTCTTAATAATAATTCAGAGGCACACAAAAAATGCTTTGTGAAATGTCAAAATAAAAAGCGGCGAACAATTCCTCAAATATTGGTGAATTCGTTGCGGGATATTTATTTGCGTACTGTTTGCAGTGTGGCGATCGCTGGCGCGTACAGTGTTGCCATGTTTGCATGGCAAACACGAATCGGGGGTTTTGGATTCGCGCCTCGCGTGGCGCGTTTTGATCTATGGAAAATATTCCATGCCTTGCTTTGTTTATGTTTGTCGAGAAAATCTACGTTAATCGCATTGAATTAGGCGCTTTATAAAGAAACTTTAAGGTCACGCCCGGATTTAGAGCTCTGGAGGCCTCAGGGCAATAAAGGAGTCCCTCAAAACTTCCAAATAAAATAGTCATTTCTTATCAATCCACTATTTTTTTTTGTGATACCAAGTAGATTATTCGTCAATGTTATCGCCGAAAAATTAAGACATTTTTGACACACCTGTATGTCTATAATTACACGATCGAAGAAAAAACAAAATGGTCACCAAATGTAAATATTGAAGAAATAGTTGTTAAATAGCCGGAATTACATTTATTTCCCACGCGGGAGTCTCCTCCTTACGGGCACCGGGGCAATTGTTCCCGATGCTCTCTCTTTACGCAGCCCTGATGAACATGTCCTCAAAACCACTAACCTGCAAACGGCACATCGCACACGTATTCCTCCACGCAGTTGTCCGTATTGCCGCTGCGGTCGGTGGCACCACTTGCCACCGAAGCCGCCGACGCGACCCGCAGCAGACACATCTCAGTCTCGGTTTGACTGTCGCGCAACGCGGACCTCCGCTTGTATTCCTGTTGGGAAAATATATCACTTGGACCTCTTCCAAATCTATGGACTTTATCAATTGTTTTTAAAACCCCTGAGTAATTAAAAGAGCAATCATTCAAATTAATGATTTAATAATAATTTATAATAGAATTAGGCGCAAAACAAATCCGCGAATTAATGCAACTGTAAATGAACAAAAATTAACCTACAGGTTCTACAGGTATACACATGGCAATGACTATTAAATTCTACAACTTTTTGCTGAATATTTCTAAAATATGGAACTGCGCAGTGCTTCATATGGAAGTGACTACAACTCCTACAAAAATTAAAAACTTATATATAGCGAATTGCTCGTACACATTGATCAGGCGCAAGCATATTTGTTACATTATTTGTACGAGACTTTCAAAACCAGGACACAGCTGGTCAAAAATTGTAGTGAATAAAGTGTATATAAATAATAATAATTATCCAAAATACTTAGAAAAGGCCACTGGAGTTAAAATATTATTTACGTTCAGCATTAATGTCCACTCTCAAGGAGTGAAGTACATACATACAAGACAGAATTTATATTAATACTATATACCAAATATCCACTTTGACCTGTTTTTTTTAAACAAACATGTAGAAGTAGATCTTGCACTAATATAAATGTTTATAATTCTTTGAACAGAAAGTTAAAAACATAGTATTAAATGATTCTATAATTCGGTTGTAGGTACCTACCTCAACTTACCTTATACAAAACTTACCCTCTTAAAGTAAGGACATCACTTTTAATACAAATGGATACTACACTAATCGTAATAAATATATCATCCATTATTGAAGTTTATTTATAAAAAATGTCCTCCATAAAGCATAATGAAAAGTTCCGCAAGATAGTTTGGAAAACGGAAAAGTAGTAATTAAGATTAGTTTTTAGAATTTTTGCGTGTTCCTAAAATTGGATAAAATTTAAAGTAATAAAGTTGTTTAAAAAACTTTATATTAAATAAACAAATAAATATCTTTGAAGGTTGGTCAAATAAATAATAATCAGTTCGTCCCATCGTACATGTGACTAATATGGTTAAAAGTACAGATGCGCCGAATAACCGAGTAGAGTACCGAATATTATTCGGTTTAACTTTTACCGAACCGGGTATTCGGCCAAATTTTTCGGTTTACCATTTCTGATTAAGAAAACACTGCGAAAGTGTGTTCATAAAAAAAATATGTTGATTTGACGTTTAAAAATATGTTTTGATTTAAGAATATGTTTAGAAAAAAATGCGAATTTGATTGAGGTTTCAAAAGTGTGGATTTGAAGTTTTTTTTAATTATTGGCTTAATTCAGCAAACTCTTCATAGGATTTCTTTAACTTATAACATAAATCTTAGGTAAAAAAATGTATCTATGTTCTATACCGTGACGTGTAGCCAAGAAAATAGAAATACTCGACCCGAATAGATTCGGCACCAAAACCGAATCATTCGGCCGAATACGAATAGTGAAAGTGATGCCGAATACGCCGAATACCGAATAACAACCGAATATTCGGCGCATCCCTAGTTTAAAGAACAAAAACAATATAAAGAAAATAGGAAACTTAAAGGTGCACAAAATAAAATAAAACAGATTAAATCTTACGTAAAGTTTATTACCATAAACTAAATTTAAAAATAAGACAAGAAGCTTAAAAATAAAATAGCTAATTATAATAACAAAAACGAAAAACAAAGATTTGTAATACCCTGACCAATACATAATACCTTTTAGGAGATTATTTTATTTCCAGTCTAATTTAATTAAAATGCTAATTTGGTCAGCTATCGACTTACAAACATGTCCAATTTAATCTTAAAATCAAATTATTAAAAATAATCTTATTCAAAATGTCTTATTCTATATTTCATGATACTGTCATGTTGGTATAAGATTGTTATAACCATCGTACATAAAAATTTAACCAAAATTTTAATCAACACAACTATCTAACAACCATGGCTATATATTATTTCTCATCTTTTTATCTTTTACTTCTCACTTATTATATCTTATACTACGCAATAACATGCCTTAAAACATTTATATAATAAATGCTCGTGTATCAATAGGTAAATATAGGCGTACGCGTTTAAAATTACTTTTTATCTTTTACGATCTAATATTTTACTTAGTGTATGTTCATACAACGTAAATTTACGCAACACGTCAATATAATATGTATATTTAGAAATAACAAAAACCTTAACAATGATAATGCGATATGAAATTATAAATAATATTGTGTAGATACATACCGCATTAAAAATACTTGTGATTATTTGAAACACTTAAAAATACATTACTATACTGTAATACGCACAGTAAATATAAAAAATGCGTTTTAATAGTAAAAGATATAGTAAAAAGCTAGTCTAAGGTATAATAACTAATAACTATAGTCTATCCAGTAGCACCTTAAAATTATATCTTGCAAGGGAATAATATATTTACATACTTATAGCTTTTAAACAAGATAACAGCACCATAATACGGAAGACAATCTGCATGCATAGTCGAGAAATAGAAATAATACTCATAAATCGTCGAAAAACAGAAGTAACTCTAACCAAGATTTGTAATTAAATAATATTGTATACTGTACATAATACCTTTATAAAATTGTCATTTTTAGGGTAGACATGTTGCATATGAATGCATGTCCAAAATTGCCAAAAATATTCGAGGACTTTAAACAACCCTATTTCCTGTTCTTACAAAATTTTGTATTACAAATATAGTTAGACTTCAGTCGAATACAATTAAAATTGATTTGATTGTAAATAAAAGTTATCATCAATTACCTGTTCTTTATATTTTAAAATACATAGCTGGTGTGCATATCGACCATATGTATCAGTAAGGTAAAATTTCCTTATTCGCGGTGGTACATATATATACGAAGGAGGTATGCAAAAAATATAGACCCCGTAAATGATCAGCGGTACTCAAAGAATACTGACGCGCAAAAAGAAGGCGTCGAATCTTTTTATATGTACCCACTACGTCCGCGAATAAGGAAATTGATAGCCGTAAATACAAAAAAAATGTTCAAAATCATTTAACCGGTTAATACTGATAATGTAAATAGGGGGGAGACCGTGAAAAAGCACTTTTACTGTATACGTAATTAATTCTACTATTTGTAGTATGTATAATAGTTGTGCATGCATCACAAATATTGGACCAGCACATTGGCACATACGATTAAGAAACTTCTGTCTAGAAATATCTCGACTATACATACAGTTAAGACTAGGGTGATAAATGAAAATGTAATTAACATAATCAACACATAATCAAACAGAATACTTTTCATTTCGTACGGGTAACTAATACATCAACTGTTCACTACGTCACCCTGTGACTTTTTCCTAATTCGTATCTCTTCGACAACTTCCATAATAAGCTGAAATATTTGAAAAAATAAACTGTAGTAACAAAATAAACTGTGATAAACTAAAAATGAAACGCACGTAATATGCACTGTAGTTACGCACGATGCACATGCAAGACATAGCAAATGAATGAAGGTGGTAGAGTGAGTCCCTCTGAGTCTTTGTCCTCATGTCCTCATTCTAAAAATTTGCCACAGCTAAGTAGCTACTACTTAGCTGTGGCAAATTTCAGGTAAAACTATCTTTCCTGGAGTTGGTAATAGGCTTTCATGGGCGGAAGGGGCAACTTAATATCAGATGGACTGCATACTATAATATGCATTGCCAATCCAGTGTAGCGGCCATCGCGAACTGTTTTGTGATTGAAGTTTAATCTATGGGATTATTTTTTTCATTCTGTCACATTTAGACATATGAGATCCATGTCTAAATGCGTATGCGTTTATAGCAAAAATGATATTTTATGAAAGTTAAGAAACGAACTACAAAACACTCCGCCTGATAAATAAGTGTTCAATGTCAATTAATTAGTATTTATAATCAACCACAGTTGGCAAAAATATCTTAAGATAAGCTACCGATTCTTTGCTACCTCTGAAGACTATTACATATCTTTTATTTGCAAAAGAGACATCATTTAGTTACATATTATTTTATTTTATAATTATACCAATATCATATATGAGTGCGGATTAAGCTGTGCCTTTGTTAGAACTATTGAATCTAGTCTAAATTAGTGCATAGGTACGTGTCGTGCATCGTCCAGTCAAATATTGTGCATAACGTGAACTTTGTGAAATTACATGCTCATGCAAAATTTCGGCTCAAAGTATAAGTGCTAAATCCGTTTAGGTCATTCACATTCAATACATTTCATAATGAAGTTAATGAAATAAGATCAACATTATGAAACATCTTTAAGATCGTGTGTACCTTACTCTGTGGTAAAATATGAACTTGGATTTAGCATAATAACTTTTAAGCCGTCTTAATGTGGAGACAAGCATACCGTATTTAGTTTCATAAATATATATTTGCCTTTAATTACTTATTATATTAGCTTCAAAATCTTTACGTTTGATGTAAGCCCACCGTTACAATTATTAATACTATTACAGTCAAGACGATTTGTATTTATAATAAAAATATGCCCGTAACAACAACCATAGTTAAAGAACAATATAAAATTTTACTGTTCTAATCGTTATAAAAAATAAAATGGTCTTAATTAACTGTAAGAGCCAACCAGCGACATATATACATAACATTAAATATAACAATGTTTTGTGTTAGAATGAAGTGCGTGTGAAATATGTTATTTACATACAATTAGCTTCAAAATACTAACATAGTTATAGAAACAACATGTTTTAATAATACTTTAATAAAAATAACAAAACTCATTCCATAATCGACTACAAAATATGACCAAAGAACTACGAAGTGTGAAAAAATAGAATAATTGTGTCACTGTGATACAAATCGTTCGAATCGGTTTAATACAAATATTTTGTATCGGTTTGATACAATTTGTATATTTTTTTTATTTGTAGACACTATTAATGGAGGTGTCTTGTCAAATATATCTTTTGTCATATGTCATAGTCAGTTTCAAACTACAATAAAATAACCCAATACGAGCAATACATTTAAATACTTAATGGGTACTCACGGTATGCGGTTTTTGAATTATTTTCGAATTCTTTCGAAATAGTTTCGCCGTGATCACGATCCATGCAACTGGGTCGAAATATCGGCAAAAAGAAATCGAAAAGGATTCAAAAACCGCATATAGTAGCCGTTAAGTATTAAAATGTGTCAATTCCGCGATAATATTAGTCTAAAACCATATACGAGCAATACATTCAATCAGGCGGACTAACCTGACTTAGAGGCCTGATCCGTTCGTGTATGCTGTTCTCGGCTTGCTTCGCTGAGGGGGGAGGATGGTCCGGCGTGGGGGGCTGTTCGTAATGAGTGGGTGACAAGGGTATGGGAATCCTCGGCCCGTCGTAGTACCGTTCACAGTCACTGGGACTATTCATACTCTGGTCATCGAGAAGGCTCTCCAAGGACGACTTCTCTTGGTGCGAGTACTTTCTGTTCCGATTTTCCGCCATTCTCGTCTCGAAATTCTCGTACTGCGGTCCGAAGTTTCGTTTCAGTTTCCGTCTCGGATTCTGTTCTTTGATCACGACATTCTCGTACATCGCAGTTATCGCGACTGGCTGTGAACGGTTTTTGAGACCTAGACTGGGCCGAGGGTTGGGTACCGGTGGCACTCTGGGGGAGTTGTGATTCTCCTCGTACTCGGAGTAGGAGAGCTTGCCGTCCACGTACTGGTCGACGGAGCGACCGTGTTTGAGGTAGTGTTTAGCACCCTGCAACAATTTGAAACAATACTTGACGATTGACAAGTTAGTGAATATAATGTGCAGCGAGTAAATTTTTATATATCTCGTTATATACGTATTTCTGTAGATATACTAATATACTATCAATTATTGTTTGTACGTACGATTTCTTGGAGAAAATTAACTAATACCGAAGATTAGTTAAAGTGACTGATTAAGAAAGACTAAATATAATTTAAAGAAGAGGTTCTCAAAATATAAATCTACCTCCCTTTAGGAAATATTACTTATAAATTTCCCTAGTATTTTCAAAAGGATATATTTGAACAGATCTATTAAATAGGTCAAAAATAGCATAATATTGGCTTTAGCCATTATTATGTTACAAGAGGCAAGTTTTTGTTAACGGGTAAATTGTATAGGCCTGAAGAAAGACATTTTGTATGATTTTATTCCAATCCTAAGTTTAATTAACAAACATGTTAATTGGATATTAACAAAATATTTACGTATCTTTTGGACTTAATCGAAAAGCACGGCAGTGCTTTGCCAAGTTCATTGTAATAAACCCGCTAGTCCATATGTATTTGTATATTTGATCACAATAACTGCAAAAGTATGCACCCCATATCTTCATAATACCTACCTACAAATTACCAGTCGCGTGTTTCATTACCAACTTACATCGAGTGTGGAACTTAAGTACGAGCTGTAATTAACCACCATTTAAGCCTTTTGTCTCCAACAATAAGAAAGGATGCGTGGGAACTAATTACAGCTTCTAATGAACGAGTAAGAAGTTAAGTGCTGCTTTTTTATTAGCGTTACGTTGCTGGGTGTTCATTACATGAATTAAACTCGTCTTTTTTATTAGACTTAAGTAGTACGCCGTCTACCTGATGGTAAGGGAACGTTGGGTACAATCCAGCACGTGACCTATTTTTAACAAGTTTGACTTCCCTGCCTGCCCTTAGTGGACCCAGTCCCCCCGTAGTTATTCATAAATACAGTTTTCAATCGTTTGCCGTGTGGGGGCTTGCGTAACTGCTTCTATAAATGAAATATTTTAATACAGGTTAAAATAGCGCGAGATTTCCTTTAGGGGATATTGACCAGGTGACCTAAAGCAAATAACCACACTCCAGTGACCAAGCATGGTATTTTGAATACCCCTCCACTTTTGGAATTGGAATGGTTACGTGGTTTGAGCTACAGGTTACAGGTTACAGTTCGGTTAGAGGCCACTAAAATGCCACACAATTTTGTTAAATTTCACGTTACGTCCCTTTTATTCTGACCGTGTAATATGTGCACTTAACTACCCTTGTATTATTCCTCCATACCTGAATATCATCCAAGTCGTCTTGACTCCTCGCGTGCGCTCTCAATTCATAGCTGTACCCAGAGGAGGGGGAGTTGGCGTGAGTGGGGGACACTGAGAGGTTCCGTCTAGGAGGCTTCTTGGGAGGCGTGGGCTGCAACAAGAATGTTAGGTTGTAACTATTTGTATTAACTTTAACTTAGGACTACTGGGAAAATGTTTATGAGCAAGTTGACTGCTATACAGAACAATTTGACTACTTATGGAGAATTTAACATAGACAAAGTCAGCGAATATACTCTCAATCGGTAAGTTTTAGTTTAATTTACTTCTTTGGGCATATCATGTAAAACAGAGTTATTTGCTTGCATTAACTTCGTTTATTAAATTCTAACCGTGGGCTGCGCTTATTTGCACTAGTATGACTTTTCTTCTTGTATTTGCTTATACACACTATAATGGACTTTGCCAGTACTTGAACAAAAAAACACAGAATTTGTTGGAAGGTACATGCGTTACTTCTTATTCCACATGAAGAAGGGAATAGTGCTTTTCTTTGGATAAAGAATTTGATCGATCTTCATTCTATAAATTTTGCATTATGGTTACAAACTGTCACTTTTTTTTAGACCGACGCAGGAAGTTATGAAACGAAGTTATTTCGGATATGACTTCATCATTACCATCAGTCAAAAGGAGCACCGGTCGCCCACCCCCACCAGGTGGACCGATGATCTGAAGAAGACAGCGGGAAACCGTTGGATTCAGGAGGCATAAGACCGGTTGGAGTGGCGTCATTTAGGGGAGGCCTATGTCCAGCAGTGGACATCAAAGGGCTGATGGATGGATGGAATGAAATTGTGCTCTATTGACAATATGCCAATGCCAATTCTTTTAAATTAACACAGGAAAATAAAACGAAGTTCTTTCGGATATGATTTCATCATTACCATCAGTCTACGTTTACCATTACCACTACACAGCCTTTTTTTTTTTTGTTGTCGAGGGGGAAATCTTCAAAAGGTACCCGACCTTCAAAAGAACCCACCGCTCCGTCTAGTCTTTACGACGGTATGCGACCACACGTACCGCCGTCCTTCCCGGGATCACCTGACTGAACGGTTCGAGCTCCCACTCTAGCCGCTCGTAACCCCGGAAGCCCCTTTTAGTCGCCTCTTACGACAGGCAGGGATGCCGTAGCCCTATTCTGGTCCCGGAACTACAGGGTGCACCACTATACAGCCTAGCGATATAAGTGCTATATTTAAGCGAAATCGCTATCGGCGGGGAAGCGGGATAAGTCTCCACAATTGGGTAATTATAAACGGGTAAATACGGCACCCTATTACTAAAACTCCGCTGTCTGTCTGTCCGTCTGTCCATCTGTTCATGTCTGTCATCAGGCTGTATCTCTTGAACCTTTATAGCTGAGCAGTTGAAATTTTAATACATATTTAGGTTCTGCTAGTATTTATAATCGACATTGCCGACACTTACAAAAAGTACAGAATTGGTACGAAGGTGCGTTACATTTAATCCTATACGAAAATTGGAATTGTGCATTTCATTGGATATGGATATGAATTTCATCGAAGGCATGTGAGTTAATAGCTATTCTTTATCCTACTTCCTTTAGGATAAAGAGTAGCTTTGTTTTTTTTTTTTTTTTTCGAGGGGGAAACTTTCAAAAAGTACCCGACGTCGTGGGAGCGACGCGGGTTATGTGGGATTCTTACCGCACTAAAACCCCCCGTTGGCCGACATCGACGCTGCGAAGAGGACTCCGGGAACTCCACTTGACCACCGCCGGTGTCCTCAGCGTGTGCCCCATCGGGCTCTTCTCTGGTGGGCGTAAATTGCTCACCGCACCTTCTGGTTTTTACGGCAACATGCAACCACACATGCCGCCGTCCTTCCCGGGGTCACTTGACCGGACGGTTCGAGCTCCCACTCTTCCCGCCCGCAACCCCGGAAGCCTCTTTTAGTCGCCTTTTACGATAGGCAGAGGGTACCGTAGTCCTATTCTGGTCCCGGAACTACAGGGACAAGGATAAAGAGTACCTAACTAATAAAATTGCATATTCTTTTAGATTGACGCAGAAGCTATGAAGTTCTTTCGGATATGACTTCATCATTACCATCAGTCTTCGTTTACTATTACCACTGCTCAGCCTAGCGATATAAGTGCTATATTTAGACGAGATCGTTATCGGCGGGGAAGCGGGATAAGTGTCCGCAATTGCGTAATTGTGAATTCCTATGGTAGTGAGGAGCTGTGAAATGTGGTCCAAGGTGAATCCGTAGTTAGGTTAAGAGTAATTTTGCTAAAGTACTTTATAGAACGGACCTATTTGTTAACAAGACGGCGCTTTAAAAAAAAAAGGCTACGTTGAATTTACGCCAAATGTTATGGAGTTGAGGGGGTTTCTAACAAAACCGGACTCCCCGTAGCGCGGAGATTCTGTTAGACACTGCTTGAAAGTGCAGTTACGCTCTGCCCAAACCTTCGAGTGGTGACAACGGCATTGGTTCACGCATACCGTTAATCTTGCCAGGGACACTGCTAGAGCTTTTGCAACCGTGCTTTTCTCGAGGATTAGAACTATCGTCTTATAAGAAAGTATGTAACTACATTCCGTCACCGAAAAACCAGAACTGCTCGCTAGAAATATGTCTAACGTAGACACCTCTGTGTCCAATCATATTCGTTCTACCACGTTAAAAATTAGAAAGAAGGAAATCTGGCAAGGCACTTACGCCATTCGTAATATATATTTTTCGCTTAATCTTCTAACTTGAGCCTCACGAGTCCCAAGTGGTCCAAGTAACTCAATATCACGCCGCGGATGAGCGACAAATTGGTAGCAGCCGGTCACTGAATGGACAATTTTCTACATAAAAGCTCGTTAGACGATCAAACGCAAGCACAAATCCCTATTATGCTCTCATTCCTTTTGTTGTTCAATTCCATCCGGTGTTAGTTGTATGTGGGTCAGGTATTATGTATTTACATAACAATATTCAGCGTTTGAGCTGTGATAGCCTAATGGTTGAAACTTGTCTTCACGGCCGATTTTTTCAAAATTAAGTGCGTATTAAAAATATAATATTTTTTTATTACTTTAAGGGATATTCGCATTCTAGAATGGACTATGATGCTCGCCTCATGTGAAAGTGTGCCGCCAACCACACCCTTCTATCGAGGACTTAGATGGTCTAATAAGTAATTGACCTGAATGATGCTTACATGAGGCGGTCCAACTCATTCCTCAGAAATAATGCACATGTGTCTTTTTTTATGACTGAAGTGGCAACCGAGCATGCAGTCCACCTAATGGTAAGTGGTGAGTGCCGCCCAGGGATACCAGTCAGCACATTGGTTCTATCTGAAGTTAATCACAGATGCGTCGCTACTCCGAGGACTGTGATGGCCGCCTTATATATAAGTGTGCCGGCAACCACACCCTTCCATCGAAACGCAAAAACTGCTTCACGCTACAAATAGGTGTAGCGGTTGTACTTCCCCGGTCGACCTACACTGGTTCTACCACCTTGAAGAGATGATACCACGTGATTCAAGAAACTGTCCAAAATGCAAACACAATATTGTTTTCCTACAACATGCAAATTTCATAGGTCGAATGACTATGCTTTCTGTGTTGCTACTCCTAGGCGTCAATACGTCTACACGGGAAGTCGCTCGACAATGTTTCGAACGGTACAATACTCCACCATAATCACTCAATGATTGACGGCCCCAATATGAATACTAAGCAGAAACAGTACTGCATTTCCAATACAAACTTAAACAATGTGCCAAGAATAACTCCCTCATTACATACAACCATTATCCTGTATCCGCTTTCGTTCATCTCGCAAATGTAATTATAATAATCCATACATGAACATATGCTTCGTGTATCGATATTTATAGAATTGAAGGAGTGCACACCACATGTTGACGAGTGAAAATTTTATCACAATTATAAGAAATTTTAAATGAGACAATAACAATGTCTGCAACTCTGTCAGAGTTGGAGACACTACGGAACAAAGTTTGTTAACCTTTTCATCGCATTGGACAGTCCACTAATATTATTTTTGTCTTATCACAAACTAACAATGGGCTAATTTTCGGCATTAAAAAAAGAAGAAATGTGCTCCTACTTCGCACAGGCATTATTATTATTTGACATATAGTTCCAAGAAAAAAGAGAAAGATAATATAGCCTCCTCCCGACCCCTTTATGCTTCTACGATTTTACTTCTTCTACTTCTTCTGAGACCATTTCCAGTTCTGTTGCCGACCGTTGGCTCAGATAGATCTCTGTGGATTTCTTAGTACGATCCCCAATCACCTAAACATCTAAAGGTTCCTGTGAAATGTTACTAGTGTTCTTCATTATTCACAAGTCGTCCAGCATTAGAATTCTGGTCTTATTAGAACATAGTATACTCTGTGATATGCATGATCACAACCGAAATTCCATTAAATACTTATATAGCATATGAACAGAATAACTTTCATGGCACAAAAACAAAAAAAATACGTATAAATGAAATAAATTGTGAATTATTTCATTATGTAAAATAAGTACAAAAGTTTAAATTGAGACAGTTGTTATGAGTTTGAGTGTTTCTACATTCGTCTTGGTGCGTGTGGATTACATCGGTGACCTTCTATGACATTCTAAGGTAGCATCATGAGATAATGAGATATTAAGCGTAGACTATCCTTCAAGGAGCTTTCATTGAAGCTCACTTTGATAAATCTCTGAATTCTATTTAAAGAAGAGAATAAACACACAGAAAAGACAACGTTACGTTAAAAAAGGAGTAGTTAATTAATATCCCATAAAATCACAATTAACACAACGCAGGGTTGTTTCAAAGGCGCAAATTTCCTCGAACACGGCAACATTTTGGAGAACAAAGTACATCAAAGGGCTTGATATAAATTAGATGCGCCTGCGCAGCCGTCACGCTCCTGACAGACGCATTAATACGGCGCCAACACGCTCCAAACGCCATTGATTTGTGTAAATGGGGAATGGTGGAGTATATTGACCGTGACCGATGGAGATTATTGAATTCAAAGAGGGAATAATTTAAACTGATCTATTATATGTAGTTATATTTGTTTTATTAAATAAAAGATTGACAGGACACGAGTACCCGTATGGAGGAATTATGGTAGTATTGATTTACTAGAGCTACAAACGATGATGAGATTAGAAATAAATCTTGAGAAAGATTACATTGCGATAGTTTTATACACAGCATACAAATGTTATAAGATGTTCTTGAATGTTTTGTAACAGTTGAAATTTGTAACGACTTCGTTGATAGCAAGAGTGTAATTACCACTTGAATAGAAATATCATTCTTATATGTAATTGAATAACGGCATTTTGAAATTACGTGTTACGTTATTTTAATACCATATAATACCAAACCTTTCCTCACCTTTCCTCAGAATTCAAAAATGTTTAGAATCAGAATAAAACCTAATCGTTGGATAGTTTCGTAACACGGTTCGGTTTGCACGCTCGTTTTTGCCACGGACGTGCAAGTTGTGGAATGAGCTTCCTCCTGAGGTATTCCCGGAGCGCTATGACATGGGGTTCTTCAAGAAAGGTGCGAAAAGAGCTCTCCTTCAAAGCCGGCGATGCATTCGCGACTCCTCTGGTGTTGCGAATGTCCATAGGCGACGGTGACTACTTTCCATCAGGTAGCCCGTCTGCCTTACCGTTAGGTTAAAGTATAAAAAAAAAAAAAAGTTTAACCAGAACAAGGTTGGACGAATGGAATTCCAAGCATGATGAATAGCACATCGTTAGATATTCAAAATCCACTGACCCATATAATGGTCGAAAACGCCCGCTTCAGTTATCGACAACGTAAACACCAGTAAGTAGATCCAAATTCACACATCTGTTTCGGCCACATGTCGATATGATGCAATAAACTATATCTATGGCAATTGGATATTGAAAAATTGTGTTCTGTTTAAAAAAATATAACAGGAAACATATGATGAAGCATTGCATAGCTTCCTATCGTAAGAATTACACTCCTTGAAGAAAACAAATACCTTGCCTTCACAGGAAAAATCAATTCATTGTTATTTATAATAATTACCCAAAAATAATTTAAAAAATCATTAACAGATATAATTCTAGAACAGCCCTTTGTTAATGAATAATGTTGAATTGTAAAAGTCAAACTTGAAAGCAAGTGTAATGAAGACTTAAAGGACTCGTTTTCTGGAGATACATTTAAGTCTCAAAATATTTGTAAGGTATTGCAAACCGTAACTGCGTCCTATCCTCTTTCTAAAATTACGGGAACACACTGTAAAATTAACCCAACGCGTAAAAAGGACACAATTTTTAGTTAATTTTCATGTAACGTAAATTAACAGCACATTATCCTAGGTTGTGGAAAGTACTCGTACATGGTACGACCGCCACATGTATTTCTAGCGTGAGGCAGTTCTTTTGTTTTGATGAAAGTGTGGTTGCTGGCTTACTTTTATATGGGACGACATCTTTATCCTTGGAACGCATCTGTGATTTACTATATCAAGTAAAAAGCAGAACCCTAGCTCTGTATGAAGTTTCTTACAAATGTCTATTATCGGTGATGACCACTTGCCATTCGGTGAAATTCTACTTTCATTAATATTACAAAAACAAAACGCTTGATTGCGAAAAGTTCTGCGATCAGCAGTGCATATTCAGGACAATATCTATCAACACATCTACGTTTAAGAAACTGTCTGTCCACATTTCACGAAGAATTCCTAGGCCACGTAACATCCCAAAATACATAATTCACGTTTAGCATTGTTTTGGCGTAAACACGTTCCAGAGAGCGCTGGCGTGTCGCCAAACACTTCATGAAGTCCTATTTCCGTGGGTCGGAACAGTTCGACACTATCTGGGACCAATGATCTGTGAGCGGAGCGGTCTATACACCGAAATTGGTATTTAATGTGCTTTTAACGTTGTATTTATTGATTGGAGACTATATCTGGCCGTTAAAACTGATATATATACAGTGCATGGTTTATAGGAACACCAAGATTTTTTAATTCGACAAGAAAAGAGCTCTCCTTCAAATCCAGCGATGCATTGGTACTAAGTACTAAAATCAGGATTTTTTTAGAATCACACACAGTTTGTTCCTGATCCGATGTCCCACTATTTGTGCCGGATTCTATCTTCGGTTAGGCATCTAAATAATGAATTTAGGTGTCTATTCAGGATCTAAGTTTTTCAGTACTTTTAGGAAGTGTTAATTTTTATTTAATATTGCTATAATAACAGGCTAATTTTAATGTTGAAACGTTATTGGAGCCAAAATTTATGTACTTTTACCTATCTTCTAAATTAATAGTAATATGAAATATCTTTAATTTGATCAAACGTACTTCTTACAATACCACCAGATCAGAACACGACCTCAACTGAGAAGATCCGGCAAAGTAATTTGTAACTAAAATCGTAACTTACATCACCTGTGATCAAAAATAATTCTCACGGCTATAAATTATATCCCACTACGACTTCATCTCATTGGTATCTTCTAATAATCTTTGAAATTTATTGGACGTAACATCGAAATTACGACAGTCGAAATTGGGCCACGCCGGGCCCTTGACATGAGTTTTAAATGGAATGCTACTATGTAGAGTTCCGTAACTACGATGTTTCTCGTTAATGGAAAACGATCAAAACCGTATAGCTTTGTCCTTGGTTTGTTTGTTTGACAGTATGTAAGTTTGTTTTCATATATTCTCATAATAAGCCTTAACTTACCAATTAACTTCCCAATTTCAATAGTAATCTTTCAAAGTCTAATAATCACTTTTCGACTTAATAACATGTATTTAATCTTTTTTTAGTAACGTGATATTATAATAAAATATCTATGGTTTTCACAAATTCTTTGATATTTTATTTATGACACAAGAACTCACTTTCAATGCTGAATAATGAACGTTAATCCCGATTACGGAACCATTAATTGAACGTGGTTTACGTACACTTAGCTGTTTTTTTTACATTGTTCAATACGTGCTATTTCAAGAGACACGACTAATGCGAATACGCCAAACTATAATTTTAGCAAACGTAAATATAGATTCATCTTAATACATGAATATAAATATAAATGTTAATCAATTTCACATAATGTATAATAGTTGTATTAAACGAAATAAAATTATAACTTACAGGGGATTAACACACACATTTCTAAAAACTTTTACGAACACATAAACACCAACACCACACACGACATTTTTAACGCACTACACTTTTTTTTTTATAAAACCACTATAATAATAATAATATAGTAACCAAAAACATTTTACTAATACGAACTCTTTAACGCGGGAACTACAACATATTTCACGCCCATCACTTCTTAGCCTATTTGTTATTAACTTATAATTTCACTATTATATCATCAAAAATCGATTATTATGCTTATATTTCGAGGTATAGATAAGAAAAACAATAGAGACGATCAAGCGCACGCATGCCTTGATCGTACGCGACGGAGCGACTGACCGCCTAATTTCTTAGCATACGTAACGTAACCATTTATTTTCTCATCAAATCGGGAACGTTGGCGAAATATTCGAGGAAAACAGCTTAACATATAATTTAACATCACGCAGTCGTTTTAGTTTTAATCCTTTCTTAAAAGAAGTATGTTGTACGTTCATACACACACAAACATGATGACTTTTTATTGTGTATAATGTAATATTTTAAGCTATTGCATAGGTTTTATCGCGGGCTTTCAGCGCGGCGACCAAATCAAGAAATTCCGTAACGGAAAACCTAACAAGGGGGGTGTTAGGTCAAAAACCATGTAGCGTTGTCGAGCGTTCGCTTAAATCGGAATGAAATCGGACGAATATGTAAGCAGCTGTTTGTGAGATAATCATTAATATACAAAATACTGCATAAATAAATAAATAATTGCATTCGTTGAAAAAATGCCATGCAATAGCTTTACCGCCGCAGTCCCCGAGTGCCGCACTTTTTTTTACTAGTAGAGTAGAAAATGAAACATTTTTTTTTACATTTTACCTTATTTTAAACATTACATTCAAACAGATATGCAGTGATTTATGATCTGACAATTAAGGCTCTCCAGTTATAATTTGTTTCATGATAGTGTTGGTTGGGGCTATTTCATATGTCTTCAAATGATCTTCTGATTGTTGATCAAAATCACAACATCGAGCAAGCTTTTAAGTGAAGATGTAGCTGATTCAACAGATTAATATGCGAATGTGTGACATATTTGCCATTGTCGGGTTAGATAAGCCGAAAACAGGACTGTTCCGTCCAAATCAGTACTTATGGTAACCTTAACCATGCGCCAAGACGTTTAAAAACGTAGTCTCGTAATGTACCATATGCTTGTGCGACGAACAATCTATCATCGTGAATTACTCTGTCGTATTAAATGATGTTTTATTATTTAATATTGTATTAATGAACCATTGTATCAGTCGGCCATGTGTTTTAACTTGTGGGGTAAAGTAAACATATCTAACACAAATATTAGATAAATTGAAATAAATAAAATGATAATACGTTATGCAGGGTTGTTTTTGGTTTCTCATGGTAGAGGAAATATTGGCAATAGAGATTCAAATATTTGCTTTAATAAAGCGTCCATTTAATTTTTTATCAATCCACAATTAATAAAATTCTTTATAAAGGAGTGGTAGTATATGGGGGTTAAAAACAGTAATAAGATTTCTCATGGCTGATATTGTAAAATAAGCTGTTATTTTAATAACATGTAAATAAATACACCATGATATCAATTAACATTAACCGGTATCCCAACAAATCAGCTGAAAATACCGATTCATAAGTCATGACATAAAGAAACAAACGCACCACAGTTTTGTTCTAACAACAGTTCCACAGTAAGACAAAAGACTAAAGAAAGGAGAATGGCAATTAAGGCACAGTTGGCAAAAGTGGCGCCAAACCTCTCCGCTAAGGGAGTGTAAAACGCGATACGTCACACCACCCGTTGAAACGCACTTGGCACATTTTGTGGGATTTATAACATTGTCCATTTCTTTGGAAATAACATCAACCTATTAGGAACTGAGCAGTGATAGCCTAATGGTTGAAGCTTGCCCTCTCAATCGGGAGGTCCGAGGTTCAAACCCAGGCACGCACCACTGATTTATGTGCGTATTAAAAATTAATGCTATTCGGTAAAGGAAAACATCGTGAAGAAACCTACACACCCGAGAATTTTAAAAAAAGTTCTTGGAGGTGTGTGAAGTCCACCAACTTAGCCAACGCGTTGGACTATGGTCTAAAACTATCTCATTCTGAGAGAAGAGCCGTGCCGTAGTTCAAATGATTATAATTGAACACCTACTAATAAGTGGTAGCTGTCGCCCATAGACATCTGTAAGCAACTTCAAACAGATCCAGGGGAAGCCAATCACAGATGCGTTGCTACTCCTGAGGACTCTGATAGTATCTTCATATAAAACTGTGTTGTGGATTAAGAAAACCCCTAATTAACATTTGACAACTTCTAGAGCTCTGGAGCTTCTGCACTGATATGGTTTAACGAAATACAGAAGGAATGTGATAGACCTATATTCGATAAAAACGGCAATTCGAAGCCCTAATGCTTAAAAAGCCTTACGAATATACAATTATTATAACCGAGACCAATGGGTTGAATGATTATCGAGGGCGCAAGAAAAGCAATTAGTGGTTACTAATCCAACTCCAAACTGCAAGCTCCAAAGTTATGTAATGTAGAGGACATTACATAACTTTAGAGATCAATTACGAAGGAGTTAAAGAGGAACGTAATAAATATGAGCCCCGTTTAGAATGGATTTTTCAAGAATCGAAAGTACCTCGATATTTTTGAAAAGAACAGAAACAAAGAACGTTACAAAGAACGTGATGCGAATTTATTATAACAACAAGTTATTGCAAAGAAACATAAATAAACACACAAACAGCCGTAAACAATGACGTAAACTGCGGTTGAAGTTCAACTGTTACGAGCCATATGGGACCGTTTAATAACTCCATGATTATTCATTTCTCACGACGTTTAAAATCAATTTATGTCGACGCTAGTTGTGGTCATTTGTAATGCTTTATTTACAGAACTTTTTTATATTAATAACGGTGTTATGATAGGGGGAGAAATACGATTCAATGTAAATATACATGTTTTGAAGGTGGTAAGATCAGTGTAGTTCGACAGGGAAAGTACCACCGCCACACCTATTTCTAGCGTAAAGCATTTCTTACGTTTCGATGGAAGGGTGTGGTTGCCGGCACACTTGAGGCGTGAGGCGACCATCATAGTCCTCGGGAGTAGCAACGCATCTGTGATAGACTTCAGATGGAACCCATGTCCTGTATGAAGTTTATTACAGACGTCCATGGTCCAGTGTCCACTTACTATCAAGTTACCTGCATGCTCATTTGCTACTTCAGTTAGATTAAATAAAACATATAATGGTTTGCCGGAATTTGGCAAAGCACTACCACGCTTTCCTAGTAACCTAACCCCATAATAATTTGTTACTTGACGTAGCTCCAGGAAGTACAAATGTATTTCCTGGAGCTATTTCATCGCCATGTTTTCACGCACTAAGTAATTCACATTAGCGTATAGCTTATCATCAGTCACGTTATATTACGTGACTAGGTTAACTAATACGTTTTTAATAACTCAACGCCTTGGCGTGACAAGCAACAGGTCATGGGTGTGTCTTCAAATTAACTTCGCATCCAATAAATTACATTCGATTGACCTAATTTCACGTTTAATGCGATTTGTGTGTTTTGCTAAGCTTTTATTTAACATTTCCTACTAAAATGAATGGACTTACCTTCATATTAATATATGTCGATAAGTCTTAGTATACCAAAAATATAATTTTTTTATTAAATATATATTCATAAATGATGGAAATAATTGAGGATATAAACAGGTATTTGAACATATGACATCTATGTCGTCATCTCAATCATTGTTTTCCCCCTATGAGTGGAATACATATGAGATAATAGACAAAAATAATATAATTAAACTCATATGCATAATGCCGCAGACAGCCCATAATTGTCCTATTGCTGGGCATAGGTCAGAATGAGTTTTAGACCATAATCCACTGCGCTGGCTAAGTACGAATTGATAGACTTCAAACAATTGCGAAGATTTTTGTAAAGAATTTCAAAGTTTCTTAAGGATGTTTTTCTTTACCGTGAAGTCGTAATAATTAATTGAAATAAACACAAGATTTATGGAAAATCATACGGGTACGTAAGATTTTAATCTTGGACCCACAATTGGGAAGTCGAGTTTCAACTATAGTATTACATGATAAATATCAGGAATCATAGAGTCAGTAGGACCATTTGACCGCTGCGATACCCGTGTCACACTTGCACCTGTTTTTCTGGGTACAACCCATTATTGTCCCACTGCTGAGCACGGGTATTCTCTCAGAATGAGAGTTTTTAGGCTATAGTCCACCGCACTGGCCAAATGCGAATTGTTCGACCTGTTTTTCTACGCTAGTGTTATTCACTGCTTTGTTTCTAACGTGACGTTCTAACCTAATTCTCAGTTGCAACAGATCTATGACCAACTTTAAGTGAACTCCAACCCTACACCTTTAATTTCGGCGATGCCTTTTCGACTCATCTTGTAATAATACATAGGATAGGGCACTACCCTACCCTTTCATTTGAAAGTATATTAAAAACACTTACCGACACTTTGCTGTACTCCAGATGATGAGCCAGATGAAGCGGTGCGCAACTGGACGCAGCGCTGGAGACGCTCAACGCGTCGCCTTCGCTTGTGCCCTCCGCCTCGTCCCATCGCCGACGCCCCGACCCGCTGCAAACACCCCCGACCAACCCCGAACCCCGCTCAAGCGAAGCACCAAGCGACACATCCGCGCCAGCCCCCGGAACACCACTATCGTCCTCGCACTCGGACGAATACGTCTCCGAACCCTCCACGCTAATACCACTCTCGAATTTATTCGAGTTCGGAGCGTCACTATCCTCCACCGATTCCTCTATCACAGTATTCGTTTCCTTCAAATTCTTATTCCCGAATCTGAAGGAATCGCTTTGAACCCAAGGTCTTTTCGACATGCTAACGTCTGATTTTATAGTTTCTGCGTCCGAGGACTCTTCGCCCGAGTGCGACACGTCGTCTGAGTTGTCCTCGGAGGACTCCTCTATACAAGATTGAAATGATAAATCCGACACGATCGTAACGTTCGAATAACACGATTTTAAAGACCATTGACCAGAGTGTTCCGAGGAGCTCGACTTCCGTAGCGCTATATGCGAATCAGAAGCACGAGGTAGGTTAGTGCCTGCCGATGTTGAACTAGTTAGAGAGATTACTTCAGATATATCTTTTATAGAATAAGGTCGTTCGGTAGATGAAAGGGTTGAATGTGGGGACATTGTGACATATGAATCGTTAGAATCAATATTAGTTCGATTGTTACTATCTGTCTCTTTAAGTAAATTGACGACAGCATATGGTTCTTCCAACTTAGATGGGACGGATTTGATTTTGTTCAAACCAATCTTATGTGTTGTCGAAGAAGGGGAAATATCGAGCGTTATATCAGGAGTGGACATGCTTCTTTTTACAACTGAAAATTTCACAACTAAATTATTAGATGACTCCCGTTTGTCAGCGTGCAGTGCACACTTTCCTGAGTCACAGAAACAACGGAAGGAAGAAGAAAACATTTCCATTTCATCTTTTAGTGCATCCATATCAATGTGAACCTTTTCTTCTACTTCCTGGGGATTAATATTAAGTAAATCTTCAGCACTCTTGTGATGTTTTGGGGGCATAGGCTTACAAAAGCATATTGCAGTCTCAAAGTAACTATCTCTCTGATTGTTCGGAACTTTTGAAAATGGAGGTACATCGCTATATAATGTCTCCCTATTGAAAATGTAAATAAATTCCTGTACCGTTGGCGCTTTATAAATACAATGACCTGTTCCTCTAATATGATAGTTTGCCAAAGTATCCTTTACAAATGAGTTATTCCATAAGGGTACATTTTTCGCGTTATATTTTTTATCAACTTCTATATTAGTGAATGTTTTATGTCTAAAAAGCACTTTCTTTTTAACTGGACTGTCTGGAGCCTTCGATGGTAATGTACCTGTCATAGATAGATACATTGATTTATCGTCAGTATCGTTACTACAATCGACATTTTCAATAGCGCTTACGTCAGTCAGATCAGAATCATTTGATTCAGTTCTATGAATGCTAGATTTACTTGTACCTGTGGACATAATAGTTCTTTTACCGAGTCGGAATGATTTAGACTTTTCGGAAAGCAAAATGTCCTCTAAATTTGTTTCATCTATCATTGAATCAGATGACAACGTGGATGATCTACTCACACTTGGCGAAGAATTTGAAGATTTTACCTGCGGTGGTAAAATATTCCTTTTTGGCGGAGTTGGACACCTTTTCTCTCGCTTTATTGAAATATTTTCATATGTCGCAGCCTTGTCGTCTTGATCAACAGATACTTTTATAGGAATGTGTGTTCTTTGTGCAGGGGTTGGACGTCTTGTACTATTATTAATAACTACATTTTCATATATAGAATTGCTAATTTCATTTTGTAATGGTGTTGCATTAGCCCTAGGCGGAGGTTTAGGAATGATTGATCCTTGTTTTAAATCTTGTCTATCTTCAAATTCAGATAAAGAACTATGTGACGTAAACTCGTATGATTCGTAGCACTCGTTCACTAAATTAGCTGAATCATAAGATACATTCGATGTGACTGAAGTCCGATTATTACTCTTACGTGGTTCAAAAATACTTAATTTTGCATCATTATTTACAATGTCTACGGGTTTTAATTCGTTATATTTCTTTATATCACAGTCTAGATCTGTTATCACCATTGACTCTCCAACCGATTCACGAGAATCACTAAGTTCATTATTTTCTGAAATGTTCGGTAGTGATGTTTTGAATCCAGGACAGCTTCTATTACTTCTGTTTACGGTTGAGTCCCTATTAAGCGTTCCTAATCTGTCTAATGATATAGTATCAAACTCATCAGTGCAAACTATTTCGCCAGATTCCTCCTTCTTCGACAACATTTTGAAAAATTTACTATTACCTATAAGTAAGGTATTTGTACTACTTTTATGATCTGTTAATTTTGATTTAACATCGACATTTGACTCTAACCCAGAACTATTAGAAATATTAGGAGCAGAATTAAATTTTGCTTTAAGGCCCAAGCACTTAGAAGCAAGCTTTTTGACAAAACTTTGTGAAGGATTTTTTGTTAGTAAAGATGAGGATGGAGATAAAAAGATTTCACTTTCGTTAGTATTTTTCTGGGTCTCTGGGGCTTTCCTGCAAAACACATAAAGCAACAAAAATAAAATAACTTGCAAATAATTAACACATAAAAAAAATGTTAGTAAAAAGTCTTAATTACTACCGCCACCCTAAGCAAAGTAAGAAATCTAACTCCAATCCGAAAATAGTTGAGATAACTGACATGCCTTTTTTCTGATAATACTTTTTACTTTAGAATCATTTTCTCCTTTTCTCCGTCTTTGTGATTCATTAGAATTAAACACAGTTAATGTCGTATTTTCAACGTCTAATCCATTAGCGAAACTTTCACTCTCCTTGTTATTAATAGAAGTGTAAACAGGTTTTGATTCAACTGGTAATTTTTCACAGCTATAAAATACATCATCGGACTTTGTAAGCACGCTTTTATTAATATCATCTTTAGGATTTTCATGACAAAAACACGGCAATCTCTCGACACTAGTTAGTTTTGTTTTAATAAATGGAAAAACGTGATGATTAGTCACACATTTAGGATCCAGGTCATAGGTGTACTCATACTCTGACATTTCGTTAATACATCCAGGATCTCCTCTAAAATGGCTGCTTTTTGGTCTTTCATGCAAAGTGGGATTTTTCCGTGTAATGATTTTATTTTGTACACAGACGGTACGTACATATTCGTACTCATCAATGAATGTTATTGGCTTATTACTTTTAACGACCATAGAACTGTACGTTCCTGTATTATCTGGAGTTATCTCGTGTGACGGAATTTTCGGCACAGTATAATAAATATTAGAATCACGCCCTACACGTTTAGAATACTCATTTTCTACATCACTTTCAATATCTCTATTGTCATCGTTCCCATGAGTTTCACCATCATTGTCATGTACCGATGGTTTTGGTAAAGGTTTTGGTCTCTTCTTCCAACTAAATCGCGAATCTAGTACATCAATTTCTGGGTGTTTATTTAAACATGAAGGGCTAGTTCTTTGAGCTGGCAAATTTTCATAATGCACAATGTCGTCTACCGCTATGTTTTCAATGGGTTTTTTAAATACACGATCAATATTATCGTTAAATACTTGAAGAAACTTAAACTTTGCCCATGAATTGTGAGATTTGGATGTTGTTGGTTCGTAATACGAATCCGTGGGAGAGTTTTGTATTGACGATGACGTTTCAGGATACTGGTCAGTGTTGCTTAAAGTAGTGTTTCTATTCTTTTCAAACATTAATTTCGCATGACTTACTGAAGATTGGAGTGAATGGCGTACAGTTAATTCAGACATTGCGTTAGCTACATTGTTTTTGTTTTGTATAGATTTTTTATCGCAAGAGGCATCGTCGTTAGCGCTAGGCGGTACTGTGGCTAAAGCATTGGAATCTCTAGAAGACCTGTAAATTTAATTATATTGTATTTTGTTAAATGATCACGTAAAGGAGATTAGAGACAACAATTGCATTACATGCATTTCGAATGCTAACAGAAACATATCTCATAACGCAATCTGTGTTGTTTTGATTCCATTAAAATTATTTACATCACAGTATCTGGTCCTTTGCCCGGCATCAAAGGACGTCGGATACGACAGTCTTTTTCCTGTGTCGTACAAACTTGTACCTGACCGTTTCTAGACAAAATCAAAGGCACGGAAGATTTTAATGAGGCTCTCGCATTGACAGTTTTTGTTTTGCATCTTCCCTGTTAAGCAGAGAGACGTAGATTTTTCTCTTTAGATAAAACGACCTGTATTGTTCCTTTTAAATTATATTTCAAAGAAAAAATGTTTTTACACAATTTGCTTTGAATATTTCTTACAAAAACGAATATAAAGCTTTATATAGTAGATACATTTTTAAATATATTTTTAACTCTAAATTATGTATCCATTAACCTGCCGGAACTAATTGAACGTAATACCTAACTGTACTTAAAATGAGCAACGTTGATTTCGTTCGATTTAGTGTCCAAACAAATACAACGGTTCGTGGCACTTTGAGTGACTTTTAGCATTCTGGACTTCACTTTGTTTTCACCTATATTTTAGATAGTGACATAAAAGCTACAGGTGCTCATTACTGCCAACCTCGATTCGGGGGGCCACAAAAAGACGGTAGGTACGCAAGACAGCAATCAACAGTTCAAAGGTGGTGTCACGCCGTGTGTCATAATTGAGATGTCGCTCTCCAATTAAAACCGAATGTTTAGAGGTTCTTCTAAAGAGCATCTTTGAGTAATTACAGAGCGGGGATTCCTTTACGGCCCCCTGGTACGGACGGTTAGAGAAACCGCGAGTCGTCTAGTTATCCGAGATACGTTTTAATATCTCAAAAGCGCTTCCCACCCACCGTTTAACACGAATTTAAACATTAAGATATTTCAGCGCATGCAATGTTAAATTAAAAAGCGTTAAAGAAAAATAAGAACTGAACGGACTTCCTAACAGTACAGAGCAAAGCGTTAACCCACTTATATATTAGGTTCATATTACTTATTATAAATAATAAATAAGGATATAATTAGCGTAAGTAAATTTAATATAACTAGTGCATTATCGAAAGGTGCATTTTCCTAAAATTTAAATAATTCTTCAATTAATTGAATAATTTTTACACTACACAATATTCAATAAAGAGAAATATTATTTTAAAGTTAGGAAGTAGGTATAAACTCCTAGGTAAATAGATTTCAATTAAATATTGTAATACGTTTAAAAAGCATTTCATTGCAATTGTCATACATAAAGTTACAGTGTTGTGTTTTGTATTGTAGTTCTAAGAAAATAAATGAATAAAATTGAATAAAAATTGTATCTGCCGGGACTCGAGAGGCTGAATGGTTGCCATACAGGTCTTAGAAACAAAGTTATCTGGGTTCGAATCACGGCCAACCAGAGATCTATATATTGATTAGATTTTTAAATCTAAATATATGTTTTGTTTGCTAATAATTAGATAGATATATAACCTATATATTATATAACCTCTTTCTTTCAAGTCGGCTAAAAAGTACCTATATTAAGGTGGATGATGGGAAATCTAAGTACATTTCATGATTATCGCCGTTTAGTTCTATAGTTCGTAAAGTATTAATTAACTTGGACAAGGTTAGCACCTATCTACCTACCTTCTCTTAACGCAACGCTGTGCGGGTAGGCGTAGATTATGTAGTGCGATCGGAATGCACAAAATTGGATCGGCTGACTTAGTAAGGGATTACTCTGTTAAATATGCTGACGCTTACACCGCTTGACGGAGCGTTATTGTTGTTAATACGTTATTCCAAATGTTAATTCCGTAAAGTGTGATAGTGACTAAATCAGTGTCGTAATTATCTCCTTGTCCGCAATTATTACGCCCACAACTGAACGCTACCATGACTGATATAGGATAGGCCACCCTGCCTATACCTATATACATACCTTAGAGCAATACAAAATAAAAATATTTTTTTAGTTTTTTTTTCTGACAATTGCAATGATATGTTGGATATTTAAAAGTGAATTTATTGTAGTTTGAATAGAACTTACACTCCGGGGTAGTTCGGGTAACCAGTGGGGCTCTCTTGCACCGGGAAGGGTGGGACGTCGTCTTCGCTTTCGTAATTATTCCTCTTACTCAGATATTCTGCAAAACACTTCCATTTTAGTACAGGGGATGTGAGAAACAGGTTTTAAAATGAGTGAGTTTTCATGCAGTTGAAAATACTTTTTGTTTTATTGTAAATGTTGAGGGAGCGTAGAATTGTGTAATCTTAATGTTTAAAAGGGAATTCCCGGGTTCGAATCCCAGCTGCGCACCACGGATTTTTTATTCGATTGAAGTAGTAAACGATTATGACAAGCTGATGGCAAGTGATGACCGCTCCCAATTGACATCTGCAAGCAACTTCATATACACATAGAACAGTTAAAGCCTAATGGTTAAAACTTGCTATCGATCGGGAGGTCTGAGGTTCAAACCCAGGCACGCACCACTGATTTTCCTAAAATTATGTGCGTATTAAAAATTAGTTATCAGTGTTTTTCGGTGAATGAAAACACCGTGAGGAAACCTACACACCCGATTTCTTTAAAAAAAAAAGTTCTCGGAGGTGTGTGAAGTCCACCAATTCGCACTTGGCCAGCGCGGGGGACTATGACCTAAACTGTCTCATTCTGAGAAAAAACCCGTGCCCAGCAGTGGGACAATAATGGGTTGACGAGAGACATAGAACAGTGGTCCTATCAAAAGTCAATCACAGATGCGTTACTACCACATAGGACAAAAATGGTTGTCTCATATAAAAGTGACTAGTTAAATGTCATAAAATTTTTCACACGGGAATCCGGGGTGCGAATCCCCGCAGTGCAAACCTATTTTCAATATCAATTACCTTACCTATATGTGCTTTAACGATAAAGGAAATCAACATACTTAAGACTTCTATGGTAACTCTCAAAGTTGCATGAGTGAGAGGAAATGGGTGCCCAACATTGGTACAACACTACGCCACGGTACCCACATACCAGAATATCAACATACTTGAGAATTCTCTGGGAAATCCCAAATATGCATAACTGCCTTTTCTGAGAGAGAGATTTGTGCCCAACAGTGGGACGAAACCATGCAATAGCACCTACCTTTAATAACCCGTCTGACGTTCCTCGTGGCCTCTCTTGGAAAGTCAGCGAGGAGCATCTCCACCGTCTTCCCCTTGCCGTCGATGGTGTGCAGATCAGCGCCCTTCGCGAGCAGTAAGCGTACCACCGAGGCCTTGCCGAAGCAGGCCGCCTCGTGTAGCGGTGTACCCTCCAATGTGAGGATGTTGGGGTCGAAGCCGGCGGCGAGCAAGTTTTCTACCACGTCCCTGTTGAAATGAAATGAAATGAAATGTCTTTATTTTGCATAGGCCTTCGGTGGCGCTTACAAATTGTCAGTAACATTTATATATATTTTTTTAATAAAAATAGTTTTTTCCTCATGATATGTTACCTATTCGAGCTAATGCTAATTTAGACTAACAGGTGATAAAAAAAATACATGAAACGAAAAATATAAGAACGAAAACGGAAGAAAACGCAATGTAAACGAAAACGTCACTCACGTATACCACAGCGTGGGTGATTTATTTTTTTCCTAAACATATATTTTTAGCAAGATTCATTTATTTGGAGCACTCACTGTTCGTCAATATTATAATTCAAGTGATCATTCTGTGAACAATTCACAATAATTTTTCGAGTATATAGGATGACAATAAAATCGCTCCTATACAAATCGTCACATAAAATCCTTTGTCTTACTTGCAATCCTGCATCTCTACATAGTATAAAACAAAGTCGCTTCTCGATGTATGCTTAGATCTTTAAAACTATGCAACGGATTTTAATACAGTTTTTTTATAGATAGAGTGATTCAAAAGAAAGGTTTTTATGTATAATACATATAGTGGAGTAACACTGATAATTTTAGATTATTGACTTGAGGTGGAACGAAGTTCGCCGGGTCAACTAGTAAGTAATAAACAAACATCAAATCATAGATTTGTAATCATTCGTTAATAATATAATATTTCTACATCAAGTCGGCCAAGTGCCTATTAAGTTGGTATTACTCGTATAAAACACAATCATCAAACCAAAAAAAACCACTTGCACTTACAACTGATTGTCATAACTTAAAAAAAAATGTGGCCGTGGTGCGATCAGAATCGAATTAGTGTAGTAATCAATACATTGACATCTGTAATCAACCTTCAAAAGATCCTAAATCTCACCTCACCTTAAGGTGGTAGAACCCGTGTAGTTCGAGCAGGAAAATACCACCGCCACACCTATTTCTAGCGTGAAACATTTCTTGCGTTTGGATGTGGTTGCCGGCACACTTTCACATGAGGCGACCATCATAGTCCTCAGAAGTAGCAACGCGTCTGAGATTGACTTCAGATAGAACCCATGTTCTGTATGTAGTTGACTACAGATGTCCATGGGCGGCAGTGACCACTTACCATTAGGTGGACTGCCCCCCCCCCCTGTATATACACCGTAGCCATACACACCTACCCCGTAGATATATACTACCGAGCCTCGTGCAACATTTCAATTACAATATTCCTTCGTACAACCAAATATTTCCCCGAACAACCGTATTGTATTTTACAGCGATCACATCCGATACTGAGAATGAATATTCATGAACAAATGCAACTAACGAATCCGGTCGACAATGCGTACTATTTTTTCAACACCGAACCCGAATATGCAAAAATATAACACGAAATACTAAACTATTTAGTTTTTGATTTTTGAAATGTTCAATTTCCATTTGCGTTCGGAAACTTCTAGTTTTATAATGGAAGATGCAAACAATTTAGTTGACGTTGAATAGTTACGAATGAGCAAAATTATACTATATACTATTATATTATAAAGTTTGTGAGTGTGTATGTTTGTTACTTCACGTGTAAACGACTGAAGAGATTATCATAAAATTTGGTAGGGAGTTAGCTGATAATCTTTTTTTTTTAAGTGACGTATTTTAATTTCATGACAAATATCCAAATTATGGATAAGTTGGCATGATGATGATATTTTCGCATAATTATAAATCCAAATACAACAGCGTGGCTACTTACGTGGCAAAAATATGGAAGTAGTATGAATAATTTTTGGACGATATATAGTAACTGTCGTAATTAATAATTAAGGCTATCATCTTAATTACTTAATGTTAAAGTAGATGGAAAAAATATAAAAAGGATAGAAAGGTCTATCATATCGTACTCAGAGTCTTCCAAACAACCTTTCCACGTCTCTAACGCGAAGCTTTGAGATAGCGCTCTACTCTCGCCTCGTCAATGTCGAACTTTCTAGACTTCGATTACTCTCATCTCATATATTTTTGCAAAATTTTGCGATATACAGATTGTACTGTCATTGTTTTTATAAATATGATATAAATAGTATATATTTCTTACACCTTTATTTGTTATACCTTTAAGACTGTGAAGTTTACGTGAGTGATCACAATTAGTAACTTAACATTTTTGCATTTGACGGTTATCAGCGAATACATATGTGCAAATACAAACCATTAATCGGCTGTTTACCAGTAGGTGAAAAACCGATAACAGGATTTAACCTATGTTTGTAAGTTTAAACGCGATAAGCAATACACAAAGTTAAGCAATTTTAATGTAAGCATTCAATCATTTTATAGATGTACTAGCTGACCCGACAAACGTTGTTTATCCATATAAAAAAATTAAAAAAATGGTCAACCCTTATCACTAAGGGGTATGAAAAATAGATGTTGGCCGATTCTCAGACCTGCTCAATATGCTCACAAAATTTCATGAGAATCGGTCAAGCCGTTTCGGAGAAGTACGAGAACGAACATTGCGAAACGAGAATTGTATATATTAGATTATAATGATGTAATATAGTTGATGAACCTACGAGTGAAACTAACCTTAGCTTGTACCTATGTACAATACAATACTCTTTATTTGCATAAAAATAAAGGTACATAGCGGTCTTATATATTATTATTTCTTCTTATTCTGTCTTTAAGGCATGCAAATGTCATTTTAATGTAAAATATCAATTTTTAAGCAATTTTCATTATTAAAAAATGACATATTAGTATCTAACAATCATCATTTCCATATGGATACAATTGATTCAACATTGAATCGTAATTTTTTCAAATAAACCCACCGTAATAATTCATCAAAAATCGCGCATCCAAACAATTTCCACCGCCATTATGAATTCGGAGCGTAACGTAAATTCGAGACGCTGCCGATTGGAGCGCAATAACGAACGTGTATGAATATGAAGCGATTGGTATGTGTGCGACTGCCTTTACTAGTACTTTTTTTTATTTGGCTGAAGTGGCAAACGAGCATGCAGTCCACCTGATGGTAAGTGGTCACTGCCGCCCATGGACATCTGTAATCAACTTCATACAGAACATGGGTTCTATCTGAACTCAATAACAGATGCGTTGCTACTCCCGAGGACTATGATGGTTGCCTCATATAAAAGTGTGCCGGCAACCACACCCTTCCATCGAAACGCAAGAAATGCTTCACGCTAGAAATAGGTGTGGTGATGGTACTTCCCCAGTCGAACTACGCTGGTTCTACCACCTTCGGGATTTGCATGTTTCATATTTAGGTATAGCCTAATAGCAGTAGCCTGTAGGAGCAGTGATGTCCTAATTGGTCCTTGGTTCGAATCCCTGGAGCACCATTGAATATTCTAAAATGCGGTTCCATTATCGGACGCAAACCAGTGTGACAGTCGCTTTACGACTAGAATTCATCTATACTTATAAATAAAATTGAAGTGTCTGTTTGTAATATCAAAATAACAGCTTTTTATCAATTGCATATGAAAGTATACATGATACTGATAACAAAACAACAATCAGTAAAATTTTTGTCTGTCTGTCTGTCTGTCTGTCTGTCTGTTTGTTTGGGGTAATCTCCGAAACCGCTGGACCGATTTTATCGGGATTTTCACTATTAGATAGCTAATTTTACAGCGCGTAACTTAGGCTACTTTTATTGCAGAAAAATATTTAGGGTACTTTGGTAAAACATAAAAACCTTCAAAAAATACCTCCGCTTTATGCAGATCAAATGATAACTTAGGTTCAGCCGATATGGTTTACATGAAACTTGGAGTGAACCTTGAGTATCTAAATAACATAATATGATAAAATAATTGACCTTCAACTCCTCAACCCTCATGGAGGAGCCCGATAAGACAACGCACTCGGAGGTTTCCGGTTGAAGATCCCGGAGTCCTCCTTTTAGCGCCGAGGACGGTCACCGGGGGGGGGGGGGGGGGTTTAGTGCGGTAAAAATCCCACATAACCCTGCGTCGCTCCCGCGGCGTCGGGTACCTTTTGAAGGTTTCCCCCTCGAGAACGAAAAAAAAGGTAAATGTCATGTATTTTTTAAACGCGGGCGAAGCTGCGGGTTTCAGCTAGTGCTTTAATATAAATCCATTTCCACTAAATACTCTTTAGGCGACACAACAACGCATTTTGATTAATTAAGAAAAAAACGAAAACAGGCTGTTTTGTTTTTTCTTTTCTTAATTAGTAATGCTAATTTCCATTAAAATATTGCAACGTGCCTGGGTTTAAACCTCGGACCTCCCGATTGAGAGGGCAAGTTTCAACCATTAGGCTATCACTGCTCATGCTCAATCCCTAAGATAGTCAGCGACCAGCGAGCCGGAAAAACTTACCCTCCCAACGAAACGCAAGAACCGCTTCTCTCTACAAATTTACGGTGGTACCTCCCCAGACCATATGCAGTTTACCACATTGCACATATATTTAGTAATAGACTGTATGATGGATGAATGCATGGAAAGAATAAAAAAAACATGCGTGCGTACAAAGTACACATGTCAGAAGTGAAACTTCTTTGGCGAACTAATTTATAAATCTTGTTTATATTTATACAAATCTAAAACTTTAAATTTCCAAGATTAAGAGGAAGTGAAAAAGGCGTGATACGACGTTCGCTCTGCCTCACTTTTTCTCTCAATCTTTCTCACTCGCTTGCTCCCTACTCTCACTCCACGGCTAGTTGCTCATGCTACGTTCGCCCTGTCTTACTCTCTCTCAATCGGTCTCGATCACTCTCTCTCTCTTTTCCGACACTTCCGTTGCATACCGGCGTGACGTTTCATCTGTAAAAATTTTACCCTCATGCGCCTAAAGAAGTTTCACTTCAAAAAGGTCTGTTCTAACTCACTTGTGTCCATTCTTGCTGGCTCTGTGTAGCGGCGTGGAGGAGAAGATGCGTCCTCTGCTGCACGGGAACTTGTACTGCTGGATCAACAGTGGCCTCATCCTCAGAAGATGCTGGACTGTCTCCAATCTAAGAAGAATAATATTTTTATATAACCACTAGTTGACCCGGCGAACTTCGTTCTGCCTTAAATTTAAAAATCTAAATTGATCAGTGTTTCTCTACTATATAATACATAAAAACCTTCCTCTTGAATCACTCTATCTATTAAAAAAACTGCATTAAAATCTGTAGCGTAGTTTTAAAGATCTAAGCATACATAGGGACAGAAAGCTAGAAGCGACTATGTTTTGTACTATGTAGTGATTATACTTGGAAAGCAATCCAAATGTTTGTCAGTCAAGTGGTAATCCACGTAGTCCAGAGTTTTGAATACCAGTTTAACACGTGCGGAGAATTCCAGGTTCGATTCCCGCAGAGACTAGCATTTTAACATTGTAATGTGCATTATTTATGCCAGTGACGCCTCTTTAATGTGGTATTAGGTATTTTTTCAACCAATATAGCTTAATGTTATAAAGGTTGAAAAAATGTGATAATTTCCAATACGCACATATTTTCGAAAATTCATTTGAGGACCCGCGTGGCGGAGCCATACTATATCGGTCTGACAAAAATATTAAACGAATAGAAATACTGCCACTTTCTCATTGTTTTTTTTATACGATACCTTAGTTTTACGTGCTAAAAGTAATAAACGTGCACAGACTCGAGACAATAACGTGACATTAATCAAATATTATATGCTTACATAATTACACAAACCTCGTAAAACGATTGAATCATAAAACAACAGAAAATTTTAATTAAGTGAATCATTTTTAGGATACCCAAAGTATATCGTGAACCGTGATAGAGAGACAGTTGAATTTATAATATTTCTACTACCGCTATAAAAATACAGTAATACCCCGAACTTACGCGATAAGTGGGACTGGCTGATAACCGCTTAAGTCAAATTCACGCAAGTCGGGGTATGAAAAATATAAAACAAAGTAAATTGCAGCTATCATACATAATACACTATCGCACACTATTATTTAGTAGTGTGGTAGGGTAAGACTATGAAATCGATAATGAAGAGATTGTATGACGCAGGTGGCACTCAATAAAAGAGAAATTGGGAGATTTGAAAACCGCGTAACCCCGAGTTTGCGTAAGTCGGGGTAGCGTAAGTGGAGGTATTACTGTACTAAAAACAGCATAAAATAAATATTCAAGGGGGGCTTCCAAACAAACAGCGTCATGCTATTGGAGTTTTTATAGATAATGGTATGGAACTCACGACAGGCTAGTCTACCGCGGACTTAGCCGATTATTTACTGGCCTGATTGGGTTGAAACTTCAAAGCAAAGGTGACTTCAAATACAGATACAAATAATATTTTTATATCTGTAGCTTATAATAAGGTAACAAGGCAGGCGAGTAAAGGGATGGAAAGTAGTCACCATCGCCCATGGACATTTGCAACACCAGAGTCGCCAATGCATAGCCGGCTTTAAAGAAGAGCTCTTTTGCAGCTTTGTTAAATACCCCAATATGAGTACATATGACGTAAGAATTTTATAATAACTCTTAACAGCATTTTAAACTATGATGCATAGATAAACTTGGATGGTATCATGCAAAGGCTTTTGTATTTTAAATCTAGTTTTAACTTTTCGAAACTTGGCGTCTAACAAGCCCAAGTCACTGCCAAATTGCCAGCCCTCACCAAAGTTTTAAGCTTGAAACTTCAGCAAGTCGCCAAGTTATAAACTTATGATACCGCATGACCGTTGCATAGATAAGTTAGGTAATTGTCACATCTCATTAATATTATTAAATCGAAAGTTTATAAGGATGTATGTGTATCTTTCACGTAAAAACTAGCAGTCGGATTTTGCTAAAAATTTGCACACACATAGCTTATAACCCAAATTGACATATATACATAGGCTATATATTCCGGGTTCGATTACCGGCCAGACAGGTATCTGAATGATGAGTTTAGATTCGTGTTCTGGGTCTGGGTGTTTTATAAAACTGAAGTAGCAAATGAGCATACAAAATATCTGGTGGTTAGTGATCACTTGGTGGTTAGTGAGCATGAACAATAATCTATTATACCTATTATGACACTAATATTAGACAGTAATAATATCTATTTAGTATTTAGGATAGATGAATATGTTTCACGATAAACGGTATACATAAAAGGTCGCTGTTGCGGTAAACGACAACGAGATTTAATTTAAATTGGACAAACATTTGTTGCATACATTTTCCTCCTTACATGTGTCAGAACATACATATACCCAATAGTTCTGAAGTTTCATTAAATACTATTTAAAATTCATTTATAAGGATTCTTACTGTGGAAATTGAATATCACAGAAGTTAATAAATATAAATATATAAATATTATGTGGATTATTTATTTATCATAAACAATATGTATTTATCTTTAAATAAGAGGCTTAATTACACTCTACCAGTCAACTCAAGGTAAAAACTGGGAACTAACTTTAGTCGTAAGTAGATCAATTGGATATTCATTTATTTATTTATAGTTAGCTAGAACGGCTATCAAGTCCAATTACACTAACTAAATTTGGATATGATATGAAGCGATTATCTTAGTCCACAGCATCACAGATAACGGCTTTGGTTAAAAATCTTTCTTCACTATGTTGGTTTCAATTGTTCATAGCCATAGAGAATTAAATCGCTCTGTTACTCGAAATCCTTTTTTTTGCAAGTGTCTTCCTATTTTTTATAAAATTGAAGTAGCAAACGAGCATGCAATCCACCTGAAGGTAAGTGGTCACTGCCGCTCATGGACATCTGAAAGCAACTTCACATAGAATGGTCAATCACAGATGCGTTGCAATACCCAAGGACTAAAATAGTCGCCTCATATAAAACGCAAGAACGCATTCCACGGAAACGGTTGAGCTGCCACCTGTCAAAATATTTTAAAGTTTTGAGTAGTATGCGAGTGTAAAGTATGTGACCACAAAAACTGTCAGTTACCTTCCGTACTGAGCTGCGAGGTCCAAAGCAGTCTCCTGGTTGTTGTTCTGGATCGTGACGTCAGCGCCGCGCGCTATCAGCTGAGCGACCACGCACACGTATCCGAACTGTGCCGCTATGAGGAGTGCCGTTTCTTGGTTTACCGTCTGGTGCAAAATGGAAAACGAAAATCAATAGTTTTTCTTGAAAATGTCTTAGAGTAATTTATGATTTTGTTGTGGTGTGGTGTAGGTCTTGAATACCACCACTTCCTATCTTTCCACGAATGTCGTTGGAAGCAAATTAAGGGCAAAATAAATAAGAATAGTGTTTCTGTGCAACATCAATAATACCAACATGCATGGCAGACGCAGTAACAATGGCAATACCCCTATGAAGGAATGTCTTTAACTAATCAAAAATATAATGACATTACGATTACGAAAAATTGTAACTTTAAGGTAGTACTTAATTTTTCGCGAGTCTTCCCTAAAACCCACCACCGCAACGAATACTTCTCCTTTATAACAACTGCTGTGTTGTGGTTTGAAGAATATACGAGACACGGACACGAGATGTTCCAAATCCTCAGGGATAGCAACGAATATGTTGCCGCCAAATAGGGCTTAAATCTTATTTACCCAGTTCTCATTGGCTGCAAGCGCCACTTACCATCATGTAGACTGCTCCTCTCTTTTCAAACGAATAAGACACAAGTGCGAAATTAAATATGTGACAACGCGTCTAATACTGCCAATCGCAGACAGCGATGGGAGGGATATATAGAGCGAATTCACCGCGTAGCAGAAAAGAGCCGCTGCAAGAACCAGGAAGCGTTGGATGGACTGTGTGGAAGATTTAAGACCATGGGCAGGAAAACATGGAATAGGAAAGCTATGAATAGGACAATGTGGAGGAGAATCCGGTGACCAAGACCTGCTAAGGGTTGTAGTGTGATAGAAAGAAGATAGCTCACCTGTTGATCGATGTTTACGGGTGGATTGCTGTGCGCGAGGAGCATACCGACCACGTCCGAGTCGCCCTGCCACGCCGCCAGGTGGAGCGGCGTGGCGCCCTTCTTGTCCACCACGCACGGCGACGCGTTCACTGAGAGCAGCAGTTGCACTATTTCTCTGCGACAGAAGAACTTACAGTCACCATAGGAATGGGTAAACATAATTAGAAAGCCTGTTCTGATTCGGTGGTAGAGTAAGAAAAAATATTTTAAGTTTAAAAAAAATAAGTGTTTTATTTTACGAAAAAATGTAGTTATAAATATAAGTAGGTAACAGGTGTTTGTAGGCTCGTACATAATAATAAGTGATAACGTCGCCGCTATACTAGTACGTAGATGAAGATTATTGAAATGCCCTTATAAAAATTAGACTGAAATGAAATGAAATATTTCATTTCAGTCTTTATTTTGTATAGGCCTACGGGGGCTTTTACAAATTGCCAGTTACACATTTTTTTAATACAGTACCACCGGATCGGAACACGACCTCAACTGAGAAGATACGGCAAGAAAATCAGCTGATTTGTCTTTTCTGTTATTTTATATAAAAAAAAAATGTTATCAATCAATCATGTTTTTTTACATTGTAATAAAAGTTAGCTCCAGCTATAAAATGCATCTACAACACTTTGAAAAAAAAAAATTTATATATTATAAAAAGTAAATGTACCATACGACCACTTCACTGGCTTCTAATTCATAAGCTAATGTCTTGTTGCTGACGCTTTATGACCCATATAGCGGAAATGTAAATATAGATTTTTTTACATACTTGTGACCTCGCACGCAAGCATGATGAAGAGCCGTGTACCCGTTGTCGTCTTGAACATTGACGCCACATCTTCGTAAGCTGGAACAAAAAAAAAACAATAATTTATAGAACAAGTACAAAATTTTTACTTTTATAAAAAAATATATATTTTCGCATTTTATCTAGGCAAATTAGCAAATAAAACAAAAAAAATGTGCAAAAAATTTCGCAGTCGGTAGGATTCGAACCTACGCTCCCAGAGGGAATCTGATTTCTAGTCAGACGCCTTAACCGCTCGGCCACGACTGCTCACACTTAGAACGTTGAAAATATACTTTTCTATAACAACCGTACATTCATATACCTAATTATAACTTATGTCCTAATCACGAAACGGTATCAGTAATATAGCAAAAACAACATAATACCAACGTTTACAAACATGATAAGATATACATAATATTTATGAAAATACAGGACAAATCATGCATTGTAAAAAAAAACATAATATTTTTTTGACACTGAATGATTACTTATTTAAATCAACCCTAACTTATTTATATAAACACTTCTTAGATAGATTTGTTGTGTTTGGTGTACAACACATTAAAAAAAAGGGAGGGTGCCGTTTTCTTAATTTGCATAGGGTCATTCATTATCTATTTCCTAATATTCGGTAAAAACGCCAAGAAAATTAAGAATATTTCTGCAGTCACCAAAATCGAAAAATGTACACGAAAAGCCAATATTCACAAAAACTATCGAATTTAATTTTAGTAGTTATTAAAATAGATCGAAGGATTAGCATACGTCCAGGCACATGGGTTTTTCCCCAACAAAACGGAATAGTCAAAAATATTCAGTTACCATTGGTAAGTGGACTGGACAGGTAATTATTAGTCAGTGACTAATATAAATAAAATTACATTATACAGTGTATAACGAAATCAATATAATGATAACAATAATTGCAATTTTGTTGTATATATTCATTTTCCAAAGTTTATTAGAAGATTCGCGTCCAATCTGGGTTTTACCAAACCCCAACCAAAAAGACGAAGCGAAAGTTGGTCACACCATACGTATTGGCAGTGGTATTTCCCACTATCAGACATAATTATTACTCAAAATGATCATAATAATTGCATGCTTTACAATCTAAAGCTTGCATCAGTTTTAGTCTAAGACTTAGTAATATGTATTTTGACATGAAAATAGTTAATAGTAGTTTTGAAGGGATTTATAATACTAATATATTTTTATAACTGCGTTGCTGAGTTATTCTTTGAGTATTTTCTTAAAATATAGTTAAATTTACAATTTTCAGATTTACGTAAAACTTTTTCTAAAACTGTTGAGTTATAAGCAAATCCTTGCTTATATGTTTTTTTTATTACATTACGACTCACACATGGAATAAATAATCATTATTTTTTTGTTACTATGCTTGTATTAGTAGTATGTGTTAATAAGCAAAATAATGTAAAAAATACCCTATCCTTGTAGAAAGATGACACAAAACTTATCAGCTGAAGTTCTACACTAATCAAATCAAAATTAATTATATTGTTGATTCTAAATGCCCTAATTAATAAAAAGTATCATTAATCCGGCCTTGACACCGTACACACTACGCGGTAGGCCAACGAACTCTGAAACAATGTAACAACGAGAGAAACACCGAACGTCCACCTTTATTGACTTTTGTCAAAGTTGACTACACTCTGCCATAGTATAGTTAGTCTAAAATCCAGTTGTGTCAACAGTTACACCGAATTACATCCGACTATTGTGCAACGATATCTCATACTACTTAACATACTAAACATTCATTATTTCATGTACGTATCTTGAACGAAATAACGGTACAAAGGCACGTATTATATTCTTGTCGGTAGTTCTACTTTAGATGCATAACTCCTGACCGATATTAATAACTGACTCATTCGCTGCTCATATAAACAACACTTAGTATCACGTACAAATGGTTTGAAACAATTATAAAACTGTTTGTGCTATACGTAACTTTTAGTCATAAACATTGAACGGTTATTACCAGGTGGTAGTATTAACTAGTTGGTGAACCATTATAGTTCGACTAGATACATTTTTTTTTTATCTGATTGAAGTAGCAAACGAGCATGCATTCCACCTGTTGGTAAGTGGTCACTGCCGCCCATGGACATCTGTAATCAACTTCATACAGAACATGGATTCCATTTGAAGTCAATCACAGATACGTTGCTACTCCCGAGGACTATGATGGTCGCCTCATGTGAGTGTGCCGGCAACCACACCCTTCCATCGAAACGCAAGAAATGCTTCACGCTAGAAATACATACCACTCTCTTTTTCTCTTGACTGCTCTTACCATTTATATGCTGATGATTTACAAATATACACACAGGTTTGCATTTCAGACATTACCTCTGGAATTAGCAAAATAAACTGTAACCTGCTAAATATAAATTTGTGGTCTCAAAAATTTGGTATAACTGTCAATCCAAATAAATGTCAAGCCATCATCATTGGCAGCTCGCGGCAAATAAATAAATTAGATATGGTTTCTGTTTCACCCATCAGGCTTGGAAATTCTATCATCCCCTTTTCTTCGACAGTTAAAAATTTAGGTATACACTTGGACACAACGTTAAGCTGGACTACTCAAATTAATGAAGTAAGTCGATCTGTGTTTGCAGCTTTACGAACGCTAAACCGTCTCAGAAACTTCTTACCGGTTACTACGATAAGTATTTAGTACGGGCTCTGGTTCTCCCTATCATCGATTATGCTGATGTGTGCTACTCGGACATAGGTGAGGATCATCTCAATAGGTTAGAACGTCTCTTAAATTATTCCATACGTTTCATTTACTGTCTACGTAAATTCGACCACGTTTCTTCCTACCGTCGCCAACTTAAATGGCTCCCCATTCGTGAGCGTAGACAGTCTCGCTTATTAAACTCACTTTTCTCCATTCTTTTCGATCCTCTGTCTCCAGATTACTTGAAAAGTAGATTTCAGTACCTCAGCGACTCCCATGAGCGTCAGCTCCGTTCCTCAGCTTCTCTGGCTCTTGCTTTCCCACTTCACCGGTCTGGGTTTATAACTAATTCTTTCACGTTCCAGTCCATTCGTCTTTGGAACTCTCTCCCTGACCCCGTTAAAAAAATGAACTCCAAGAATTCTTTTAAAAAAGGTGTGCATACTCATCTCTTAAATCAAGTGTCAAAATAGTTTATTTATGTAGATTTTACTTATTATCTTTTCTATATTTTATTTATTATTACTATTATTTTGTGTTTCAATACTTATACTGTCACTTCTAGTTTTGTTCTTCTCTTATTTATTTTTTCTATTTTATCTTTTACTTTATTTTCTTCTTTTTTTTTCTATTTTCTTTCTTTTACTGGTACCGCCTTCGATTTTTCTGCACTTCCCAAAGGTTGGCTGGTAGAGAATGCTTTTTAGCATTAAGCCCGCCTATTGTACTACAATTTTTTATTGGTGCAATAAAGTGTAAATAAATAAATAAAAATACCACCGCCATACTTATTTCTAGAGTGAAGCAGTTGCGTTTCGGTGGAAGCGTGCAGCTGTTTTTGCGTTTCCGATGCAAGGGTGCCGTTTATTGCTCACTGTTAGCGGCGACCATCTTAGTCCTTGGGATTAGCAACGCATCTGTGATTGACTTTAAACAGAACCCCTGTTCTATAAGAAGCCGCTTGTGCTGCAGGGACAATTTACCATCCGAGGTGATTTGCATGGTCGTTTGCGATCTCAATAGGATACAAAAAAACATATATTGATTTTTATAAGAATTTTACTATTCATTTATAAACTGTTTATGTGTTACTTGTTGTTGTTGTGTACTTAAGTTTGAACAAATTAACTAAGCTCTCTACATAGATATGTCTCATTTCAAAGTAAATCTCCTTTAACAGATCCGAGAATAGTATGGAGGTAACATTGTCACCATTAGTTTGCATTACATACTTAGATGCCACGAAAAATGTAGGATTAAAAATTAATTAATAAAATAATGAGTACCTAGTGAAAATGCTGCTGGAAGAAATTTCATCTTGAAATAAGTAGTCCTTTGTACTTAAGTTTATAATGTCTGTTTTTTATGTATTGTTTGTGCACAAAAATTATAAAATAAAAATAACATAAAAATGTTTAGACCAGATATTTGTTTAATTAACTATAATCGATAAAAATGCAGATCTCCGTTCTAAAAAATCGGCGATCTATAAATAACTACGTTTTAGAAAACCGTTTAGGAATAGATGACTTATCGACAGATCTCTATTTTTTAATCGGTATAAAAAGACAATTTAACAAAAATAACATTAGCTGTTATCACTAGAGACAAAGAAATATGATCTAAATTAAATATATACATTAATGCAGAATTTGCTTTATCATATGGATCTTTCAAATAAAATTTAAAAAACCGGTATGTTACATAAAACATGAATATGGATGAGGCTGCAAGGCCAAAGAATTTATAATTAATCAGTTGTTGAGTCACGGAGGTAAATAAAAACAAAAAACTTAAATGTTCCAACTTTAGTAACCGACATTACCATAAATGTAATAATGCAAATGCCACTGATACTATGGGAAATCCCAAAGTGTCAGATTAATCATTCACAATGCTCACTTTTTGAAAAGTTATTCGTAAAAGCTTTTAGAGAATGGATATAAGTAATAGTAAATAAAAGCATATTCCCAATTTCTTTTCATTTCCACAATTTGTCCAAATAACTCAAGTTTCTTGTATTTACTTTTATTTTTTAAGAATGTTGAAGTACCGTCAAAGATGGTAGAACCAGTGTAGATCGACCAGGAAAGTACCACCGCCATACCTATTTCTAACGTGAAGCATTTCTTGCATTTCGATGGAAAGGTGTGGTTGCCGGCACACTTTTACATGTGGCAACCATCATAGACCTCGGGACCTCATCTATGATTGTCTTCAGATGGAACCCATGTTCTGTATGAAGTTGATTACAGGTGTCCATCGGCAGTCATCTTACCATAAGGTGGACTGCATGCTCGTTTGCTACTTTAGTCAGATAAAAAAAAAGATAAAAAGCGAACGAGTTTGCAGTCCACTCGATGTTAAGTAGCCACTGCCGGTCATGGCAGTTTGTAACCTGCTTCATATAGAATAAGAGTTTGATCTGAAGTCAATCACAGATGCTTTGCTAGTCTTGATTAAGATGGTCTCTGACATATAAGTATACCGGCAACCACGCTCTTCAAAACGCAATAATTTCTTCACGGCAGGAATAGCCCTGGTATCTCCCGATTGCAACTTATTGGTTAGAACCAATAAGGTGCATTTAACCATATAGGTACGTCGTCAACCCAATATAGTCCCAATGCTAGGCACAGGTCTTCTCTCGGAATGAGAGAGTTATAGGCCATCGTCCACCGCGCTGGCCAAGTGCGAATTGTTGGACATATACCTACATCCCGAGATAACTTGAGACCTGCGTTGAATGCGTCACCTCAACTTTAGTTCACTTTAATCATTTACATAATCGTTCTTTTTCCCCGACTACGTCAGACGGATGATGTATGTGTGTTATGTACGTTTATGTACATTTTGTGCTGATCAAGGGACCATATTTTATTTATTGCACCTTTATAAAACAAAAGTTACAATAGGGTAAACTTAATGCCTTATGGCATTCTCTGCCAGTCAACCCTGGGTGGCTGGAAATTTTGCGGCAGGTGTATATCTATGACATTAGCCAAATATTTAATTAAATGGTTTAATTTGTTTATATATTATTCACCTGTACAGATACACAAGGAAATAAATATCACATTGGACCACGTCATGCGGGAGTACTTTCGTACTTAGAAAACAAATATTTATACAATGTGACTAAAAGTGTATCTTAAAACGAAATTGATAAGAATGCCAATACTGAAGCAAAGATAGACGTTCCTAGAATATAATCAATAGTAGTTACTCGGAACAAACTTACAATTTACGTCAACACAATAATTTTATATAGTAGAAAAAAAACTATGAAATATACAAAAATATTACATTTTACTTACGTGTCAAAATCAAACACATTCGATATGAATTTTTTGGTCTTTATCCATTTCCTCTTCGCGTAGAACTTAGTATCAGAGGTAAAAGCAAACTTAGGATTGTAACAACAAACTGTCTTCTCAACATTACTCATGTTCATGGCAGATTTTCTTAAAACAATAAGCACAATAATTATCCGGTCACTGTATTATCAAAAACACTAGAGGACATGCCGGAGGGTCGACCATGACTAATGAATATAGAGCTGTGCCATAGCACCACGGTTTCTCAAACCAAACGCGTTCACTTCAGCCGGTTTGTATAACAATAACAGTCCAAAACGACAAGTAACACCAAATGTCACACTGGGTGAATGTAACGAGTGTAATGAATCCAACCGAAGACATGATAAGATAAGATATGTAAAGTGGACCAAGGAAATGGCACTAATATGCGGAGGTAAACAAAGTGACTTAATTATTTCATATAACACTACAATCTACTGCAAAGATTTGTTATCTTACTAATATTATAAACACAAATGCATATGAGGATGTAAGTTTGATGCCCTTATAAGCAAAAAAAATGCTCGAATTTCGCTACGATTTGTCATACAGATAGTTTATGACCTGGAACAACACATATGATACTCAATAACATGGTAAACGAGATCGAAGCAAGCGGAGCCGCGAGAATAAGGAAGTTGATAATAAGGTATTTTACGATAATGCACATTTACCTATTATTTATCCAGATAGCAGTACAACTTTGTGTCGAATGTAAATATATACATGTAAGTGTGTTGCTTGCTGTCTATTTAAATTCAAAATCTATATGGAGTACATTTTTCTCGTATAACTCAATTATAAGCCTTTATTAATTTAGATTTACATAGCATAATTATGTTCAAATTAAATTATTAAATAAAGTACCGCGATGAGTCAGGGTTGCTATGGAGGAAACAATTATCGCCTGGCAGGTATCTGCATGTACGTATATAATAGAGTGTATCCCGTTTAAAATAATATATTGTACTCGCTTTATATGAAATTACTTCAATTTAAGAATCTATTCAGAAAATTTATTTTACGAAAAAAATGTTTTCATAAAAAACATCAAAGGTATAAACGTATAAAGGTGTACGTCACAATTATATTTTTTGAAAATATACGCAAGACTCTGCTGACCATCATTGAAAATGCATACCAGTACTTAGTACCAAATTGATTAGTTAAGTAGCAGAAATGAACATTAATGATAATTCTATTATTCTGTGTGACTAATTACCTAATTTAAATACTTGAGTAAAGTAGGTATTTAGAATAAAACAAAATTGAAATATTTATTCAATAACTTTGCAACTATTGCAAAAGTAATTAAGATGTATTATTTATTCATAACTCATTTAGCTGGTGTGATACAGTTTCTTCAATCCCCAAAAGTGTGAAAATTAAACATAAACATTTAAACGGTCCCAAATAAATCGGACTATTATTAGTGTGACCAAGCCACCAGGCCTGTTAGGCAAATAGCCGGTAATAATTGAACAAACAATCGGTCTGTCCGTAAACAATAAACTCCACAGACCGATGTTACGAGCGATTCAACTGCAAACCTAGAATCAGATCGTATTAAATATAACGTCCACTATGTTATTGTAAGGTGCATGAATGGGAATTCATTGAATATACTATTTTGGATTTCGAGTGAATCAACTAACGAGGTAATATAAAATAGAAATATTTGTTCCATAACTTTGCAATTATTTCAAAAGTAATTAAGATGTAAGGCGTAAAATATATTTACGTTAGTCATTTAACTGGTGTGATACAGTTTTTTCAATCCCCAAAAGAAGAATATGAAGGAGTATGAAGTACGCAGTAGGTACGCACGGTTATAGATGATGTAGAGAAGGATTGCGCAATGCTAATATTTTTTACAAATAATGCATAAATCATACATAATAAAAGAAATAGAACATTCAATGTCTTACTATGAAAACACATAACGCACATATATGGTACCTATATCTAAATAAATAAATAACGTCAAATATAAATCTAATTTCACTGTAATATATTAACAATCTAACTCTAACAATGAAGGAGACTTTCATCGAGATTGTGCTATTACTTGACAAATTAATTTAGAAAGTAATAGAAAAACGAAAATAAAATTGATTAAGTGCGGAACAAATGTTATTAACACAGGTGAATACCAAGAGAAAAGTGAAACATCAATCGTTTCAAATACAAACACAATATAGTCATTAAATACAGCTATATCTTACTTTGACCAAAACATAATTCATGGCACTACATAGTATAAAACAAAGTCGCTTCCCGCTGTCTGCCCCTATGTATGTTTAGATCTTTAATAATATCGAATAGATAGAGTGATTCAAGAGGAAGGTTTTCATGTATGATACATGCATAATATAAAGGACGAACACTGATAATGTCAGATTTTGACTTTTAGGCGGAACGAAGCACGCCGGATCAGCTAGCTGTAAATAAAAAAAACACAAGTACCTGAATCTCCTTTTCAGCCTGTTGAACATGTTATTTTCATTTCCGAAGAAGGGGATGATAAACTTCATGTTATCCACAGTTATCAACCGTTATCACTATGACGAACTTGAACCAAGTTACTTCATATTTTCGCTCGTTTTCGAACACGGCCCGTTGAAAAGCGATTAGGACTTACTATCTCGATCTCCGGTCAAATATTGGTTCTAAAATATTTACAAGAAAGCGAACCGAACGTCCCAACGGCCGGTTGTGACTAACCGAGCGACCGCGGGATGAATCATAGGCAACAGGTTGCCTCAGTTTAAACTTTTTATTGCGGTATTTTTTGCGAGTAACTGTTACTGGGATTTTGAAGGCATGGGTCTAATTAGACAGCAAACTTTCGTGCCAACATTCATTATACTCTAATGTAGCGGCCGCCTGGTGGAAGAAATAATATCAAACCCCTCCTTGGTTATGGGAAAACGTTCACATAACGTATAGCAGTGGAATAAAGAAATACCTTGCAAGTGTTATCTTGAGTATCTCCAAAAAGGTATTCAATTGATTAAGTATTCATTAGCTTAGAGCAAGCAAATTGATTGGCATACTTAACTATCCTAATTTGTGTTAACAAAATGGTCGCTAAGCCATTAACATTTGTCGGTAGAAGGGAAAAATTAGATACTTATTTCTCATAAATAACTTATAACGCAAATTCAACGTAGCCTATATAACATTCAACCATAAAATATAGAAGCAATGCACAATGTTCAATGAGTAAACTTCGAAACGGTTCAATATATCAATTTATTAAAATACATTAGCATGAAACTGGTCAAACGGACCAATGGAGTTCAGATCGATAAACTCAGCGAAACCAGTTCCAGTTAGCTAATAACTAAGAAACTTAACCCGTGAATGTTTAGTCGGAAATTGATTGGAATGTCGGCAACTAAATGGGAATTGTTTAGCTTGCAACGACCGGCGACAGACCCATTATAAAGTAGGACGTGCGTCCAAAATAGCTCAGAATTTCTCACAAAGTTATAAAATAACACCCGATCTCTATCGACATATTGTACACTCACATCAAACACACTAAAATATTTTTTTAACTCATAGTTACAAACTTTTTTTTTTATCTGACTGAAGTAGCAAACGAGCATGCAGTCCACCTGATGGTAAGTGGACACTACCGCTCATGAACATCTGTAATCAACTTCAAACAGATCATGGGTTCCATCTGAAGTCAATCACAGATGCGTTGCTACTCCCGAGGACTATGATGGTCGCCTCATATAGGGTAAGGTTGCGATCATTGAACCGGTTCTTTGATTGGACTGCTTTGGTTTCTCGTAACCGAACAAATTTAAAAACCTACCAAGGAGACGAAACATAACCTATTTGTAGCAGTAGACACCCCTGTTCCCGCCAGTACCGCCGTGTGCTTCGTTGGGAAGGGACGTACGTCGGATTGTCTCACGCGCTCCCGATGTAATATTGCCTGAGACTTTTTTACCATGTAAGTACCGATTTTTACGTGTTGGCAATGTAGTTTTTTTAGTATTTGCCCTTCTTATTTATTTGTTCATCAAATTTTATAAGCAATATACTTTGAAAAGTAACGTTTTATTTTTTATATATTTTTTTGTCTATGAGCAGCAAATTGCCATCATTGGACCAGTGCGAGGATCTTTCATTGAACTGGTCCAATCATGGCAACTTTTAAAAATAAATTTTCATCGGTTATTTTTCTATTTCAGCATGGCAAAACGTGGCGAATATTATGCATGGAATGAAGAAAGTATGAAACTGGCATTACAAGCCTTAATCAAACAAGAAGCTGGTCTAAATGAGGCAAGCAGGATATATGGTGTACCAAAGGCGACACTGAAGCGAAGATTTGACGACAAAAATTCAAAGGCTAAAGGAGAAAAGCAAATAATTGGTTCGACTGGTGATCTTACTCCTGATTTGGAAAATAAATTAGTTGATCATATTTTGGAATTAGAAGGTTGTTTGTATGGAATTACACCAAAAGATGTTAGAAGTTTAGCTTTCAAAATTGCTGAAAAGAATGGTTTAAAGCACAGATTTAACAAAGATAAAGAAACGGCTGGAAAAAAATGGTACTACGGTTTTTTAAAGCGACATCCCGAATTAAGTTTAAGACAACCTAGGGCAACTTCTTTTAATAGAGCTACAGCGTTTAACAAGCCAACAGTGAAAGATTTTTTTGAGAAGTTAGAGAATATTATGAACGAAAATAACATAAACGACCCGAGATACATTTTTAATGTTGATGAGACAGGGCTCACGACAGTTCAAAGAAAGCCGAGAAAAATCTTGGCGCAGAAAGGCAAACATCAAGTAGGTTCCGTAACTAGTGGCGAACGTGGTACCACTACAACAGCCGTATGTTGCGCTAGTGCAGCTGGATATTTTATCCCCCCGCTTATAATTTTTAAACGAAAAAGAGCCAAAGATGAACTACAAGATGGAGCGCCACCTGGCACAATTTTTGCATTCAACCCAGAGAGTGGCTATATAAACAAGGAAATATTTTTCGTCTGGATGCAACATTTCGTAGAAAGTGTGAAACCAACGCCCGCAAAGAAAGTTCTTTTAGTACTTGATGGGCATACGAGCCATACCAAAAATTTAGATGCCATTAATTATGCTAAAGATCACAATGTTGTCCTATTATCACTTCCTGCTCACACTTCAAATAAATTGCAGCCACTGGACACCTCTTTTTTCAAGCCTTTGAGCTGCTATTTTATAGATGTGACCGAAAGATGGCTGCGCTCTCATCCTGGGCGATGTGTCACAGCATTTCAAATCTCAATGCTATTTGGAAAAGCATATGCCCGAGCAGCGTCCGTAGGAACTGCAGCAAATGGATTTAAGAAAAGTGGTATTTGGCCACTAAATAAAGATATATTTCAAGACTATGAATTTATAACACTAGCAGAAGATGAAAACCCTCTGATTGAAAATAACGAAAATATTGATATTGATCCTTTATCTTTGACGACAAGCACTCAACCAGCTACTCTTAATATCCAACCAGCTATTCCCAACATTCAACTCTCTTCTCAAATGATGCATAGTCATAACCACCCCGGTGCAAGCAGTAGTTCCGAACATCAAATTGAATTCGTAACGCAGCCTCTTGTCTGTTCAAACTCTAGTGATCTGAAATCAACAGGCACCGCTCATTTAGAATCAATTTCAAGTAAAGAGCCCGTTCAAAGCAATAACGCTGATTTCCAAATTGCTAGTATTTCTCCTGGAGTGAAAAAGGTTATTGAAGAATTGCGACAAAGAAGCCGTAAACCACAACGTGCATTGGAGTTAACGTCATCTCCATACAAAAGGGAATTAGAGAAAGCAAAAGCTAAGACAAAAAAAGCAAAACCTGAAAGAGTGAAGAAATCTGTAAACGTAAAAAAGGTTAATGAAGATGAAGTTAAAAAGTGGTTTTGTAAGATTTGTCTGCTGTGCTCTATAGAAGATATGATACAGTGCTTAGCGTGTAAAGGTTGGGTGCATGAAGAGTGTGCCTGTGTGAAAAAAGGGATAAAGAGATATTTTTGTCCAACATGTCGCTGATTGATCTCACAAATAGGTAATAAATATATATTCATAACATGGTTGGTAGTGGCAATGCCTTGTTCTATAATCTATGCTTATATCAAGAAGATTGTTTTGTTTTATTTGTTGATTTTATTTGTTTGAGATTAAATTAAAAGGAATAGGGATATATCTTTGTTGATTAATAATAAAAATGTACATAGAACATGTTCTATACTCTATATTTATATCAGAAAAAAGCTTTTTTTGTTTTATTTGTTAATTTTATTTGTTTGACTTTAAAATTAGTGTTAAGTTTAAAAGGGATAATGTCGCTGATGGATCTCATAAATAATAAATATAAATGGAACATGTTTTATACTCTATACTTATTTTATTTGTTTGAGTCTAAAATTAGTTTAAGTTTCATAATAATATATGTTTTTAACATTGCCTCTATATAAAAAGGTGTTAAGTAAATAAAGCATAAGACTGATGATTATTTATTCCGTATTTGATTTGCTTTAATCCCCATGGGTGCATTAAATGGACCACTACAGAAAATTTCCTAAGTCCAATGATAGCAACTGACTGGTCCAATCAAGGAAACACTGGTCCATATAAAGCAACCAAGGCAAAACCTGTTTTTTCTTTTTTATTTATTTAAGCTCTTTTCAAAAATTCTAAAATTGTACAGTAAAGCAATATTCTATAAGATTTACTAAAATAATCAGTCACTATTCCCTTTATCGTAATATTTCTTCTGTTACGACAATCCAAAGTTAAGTAGTCCAATAGTGGCAACCTTACCCTAAAAATGTGCCGGCAACCTCACCCTTCCATCGCAAGAAATGCTTCACGCTGGAAATATGTGTGGCGGTGTTACTACCCCTACCTACCTGGGTATACCCAGGTGGTAGTAAGCTATGACACTGTATGTAAAGTAACCCAAACCTAAAACAGAAATCTAAATACATCATCTAGATCCAAGCTGCAAGCATCGAACCCATGTCTCTATTAGACCGGTATGATCAAACTATGGATCAAGCCAGGTTTAACATACCTTATGATAATAGCCTTCGCCGTAATGCAAGATAAATAATTCTTACCATGCAGGTAATTAAAAAATCTCAGACTGCAATTCATACAATGCATTTTTTAATTTTGAGTGTGAGTTGCATACATAAATTGACTCTTTTTTGACATAAACACTCATTTAGCATTGGATCCTTGTGAATATTAGCGTTTCATTTTTTGTTATTTAAAAACAGCCATGTCAACTTTTTATAATAATTTAAACCGACAATGTTTTCCTGTTTTAACATTATCAGCATATAGCAGCAAAACTGGCATAATGTTGACGGATACGAAATAAGCCAAATAAACCTAGGATGTCATATAGTGTGGTAGATATAACTAATACATGAATATGTAAAGGTCGCACGGACTGTCGAACGGACTGTCGCAAGGACAGTTCAAGTTGAATACTTCAACGGACCTACGACATGACCTTGGTCGTACAGTCCGCCTTAGGACCAAGGCATTCATGATCGAACTTGTCGCATACGACCGTAGTTTGTATGACAGTCCGTGCGACCGTCGTAACGTGAACCCACCTTATGTGATACGGGAGGCTGGGGGGGGGGGGGAGGATTGACAACAACCCGTTGTGCTAATTGACGTAAAGTTCACTGTTGACCGTAAAATGCCTAACAAGTTTACCTCCATTCGTACCGTGTTTATCAGCTACAGTATTGTTCGATCGGGAAAGAAACTTCGCCACAGTTATTTCTAGCATTGAGCAGTGCTTGCATTTCGGTGGAAGGGTGTGTTTACTGGCTCCCTTTTATCTTCGAATGACTCCAGATAGGTCCCCTGTTATACATGAAGTTGCGTATAGATGTCCATGACAGCAGTAACTACTTACTATCAGAAGAACTGCTTGTGTAATTGATTCATCGGATAAAGTGCGTAAACAGAAATATAAGTAGGCTTATTATTTTTAACTGTATATATTTTTCAAAGTTACGTTATGCAAGTCACATTTAAAGGTGATACCACTTCCACACTAATTCTACCTAACAGCAGTGTCAAACGCAGCGATATTTTGTATTGAAAAAAAGGGAGACTTAGGTTATAAGCGCGGTAATAGAAGAAAATAATGACTGTGAATCTGTGTACATTTTAGGGGATTTTAATGCACATCCAAAAGAGCTTTTTTGTGACGAGCTGCTAAATTTTTGTGTGGAAAATAACTGGTGCTGTATAGATATAGAGATGCTGGGACTGGAATCTGGTACGTACACTTTCACCAGTGAGGCCCATGGTAGTAGGAGATGGTTAGATCACTGCATTGTTACAAAATCGGCCCAAGATACAATTCACAGAGTATGGGTGCAGCATGATGTGTATTGGTCTGACCACTCTCCTCTATTTGTTGCGTGCAATTTTGATATTATTCCAGTAAAGCGAGATTTTAATTGCGAGAATTCTATTCATAATAGAGTGTTATGGGGGGAGCGCGGGGTGAATCAGATACGAATATACCATGACTACTGTCATGAGCATCTTAGGCACTTAAACATCCCCGAAAAGCTTAAAAGTTGTTGTGATTCGCCTTGTTGTGATAGTAAGCATGCGTTACTTTTAGAAAAAATGTACCTAGATTTAGTAGACATCATGTCAGAAGCGGCCATGTTATCAAGTAATATAACATATAAGTGTCGTAGAAAGGGGGGGTATATTGCAGGTTGGAATAAATATGTAGCCGAGGCTCACAGGGACGCTAGGCAAAAATTTCAAACTTGGGTATTAGCGGGTAAACCGTTGGGTGGATTGTTTTTTCAAGAAATGTGTGATACACGAAAATCTTTTAAGTCTAAGCTTAAATGGTGCCAGGATAGACAAGAACAAATTAAAATGGACATACTGGCATCCAAATATTCAGCTGGTGACTTTAAAGCATTCTGGAAGCACACTAATAAAATTAACCCGAAGCCTAGTATACCTTTGAGTGTCGGTGGTGAAAGCGATCGGAAAAAAAATTGCAAATAATTTTAAAGATCATTTTAAGATAAATGCTGCGTCATCTTCGTCTGCGTCTCAAGTGATCGATGCTCAGACCGGCGTGCCAATGTCTGTTATGAACATCTCAGCAACAGAGATTGCAACTGTGATTAAGCATATGAAAAGAGGTAAATCACCTGGACATGACGGTCTCAGCATCGAGCACTTCAGGTATGCAGGAATACATGTACCTCGCATATTGGCAATGCTTTTTAAACTGTGCTTGAGCCACTCATACTTGCCAGAGTCTCTAATGAGAACTATCGTGGTGCCTATTGTAAAGAATAAGACAGGTGATGTATCAGGCATATCGAACTATAGGCCCATCTCACTTGCCACCACTACAGCTAAGATACTTGACAGTGTGTTTGACGCTCGTCTGAGTGGATACATAAAGATTCATGATGCCCAGTTTGGTTTCCAGTCAGGATTATCCACTGAGAGTGCCATTTTGAGTCTCAAGCACACTGTCATGTACTATACAGGGAGAAAAACACCAGTATACGCCTGCTTTCTTGATCTGTCCAGGGCGTTTGATCTAGTAAGATACGATCTACTTTGGAAAAAGCTAAGGAATACAAAAATGCCGGCGGACGGTATTTCCTTACTTAAATACTGGTACAATAACCAAACAAATCAAGTGAGATGGGTGAACACCCTGTCTGATTCATATAAACTGAATTGTGGGGTAAGACAGGGTGGTTTAAGCTCCCCTAGACTATTTAACCTGTACATTAACCAGCTGATCGAGGAACTCAGCGGTACCCGTGTCGGATGCTATATTGATGGGGTTTGTGTGAACAACATTAGTTATGCGGACGACATGGTGCTGCTGTCGCCCTCGATCAGCGGTCTCCGAGTACTAGTTCGTATATGCGAGAAATATGCAGAGGAACATGGCCTTAAGTACAACTGCAATAAAAGTGAGGTACTGGTGTTCAAAGCCGGAAAAATTGGGCCGACCACAGTGCCACCAGTTGTGCTTAACGGCAATGCTTTAAAATTAGTACATAAATTTAAGTATTTAGGTCACATGGTCGCTGATGATCTTAAGGATGATTTTGATGTGGAACGAGAGCGACGTGCTCTTGCAATAAGATGTAATATGTTGGCTCGCAGGTTTGCTCGCTGCACCGAGGATGTCAAATTAACGCTTTTTAGAGCATACTGTCAATCGTTCTACTCGAGCAGCCTGTGGGTCAAATATACGCGTCGAGTGTATGATGCTCTTAGGGTACAATACAATAATGCACTCAGAATACTGTTGGGGTTGCCGCGACAATGCAGCGCATCTCAAATGTTCACAACCACGCGGATTGACGGCTTCCATGCCATAATGAGAAAGCGAGCCGCAGCTATGTTTTGCCGGTTGCGTGGTAGCGCCAACGGTATTTTGAAAATGATTGCGGACAGATTTGATTGTCACATACAAAATTACTGGATGGGATTGGTGACGGGTAGGATAACATAAGCATTACATGTTTTTGTGTGTTGTGCTCGTCTCATGTGAGTCATTAGTGATAAGTTACTAACATAGTTGTAAGTAAAATTGTTACTAACACATTAGCATTTAGCATTTAATTTTTATTTTGTAAATTTAAAATATGGACTTTGTCTGAATTAAATAAATTATTATTATTATTATTATTATTAGGTACACGTCCGAGACATTCAGGCATCGACTTCAAACTCTACTAAAACTCCAACCTTATATAGGGCTGATTACAGATTTATTACGTTATCTAGGGCTGATCACATATTTTTAAGGTGCTAGAACCAGTGTAGTTCGACCGGGGAAGGACCACCGCCACGCCTATTTCTAGCGTGAAGCATTTCTTGCGTTTCAATAGAAGGGTGTGGTTGCCGGCACACTTTCACATGAGGCGACCATCATAGTCCTCGGGAGTAGCAGGGCATCTGTAACTAACTACACATGGAACCCATGTTCTGTATGAAGTTGATTACAGATGTCCATGGGCGGTAGTGAGCGTTTACTACCAAGTGGACAGCATGCTCGTTTGCTACTTCAGTCAGATAAAAAAAAAGATTTCCATGGGCAGCAATGATCACTTACCATAAAGTGGTCTTCACGCTGATATGCAACTTCTATATTATATAAAAAAATGGACATTAATTACCACGGTCACTTAGGATGAACTAACGATTACATGCATTTCTTTTAATATCAAATTCATATTTTCCATGAAACAATGAATTATATTTAATCTATCTATAAACACGCTCTAAAACGGGTTTCATCTGTAAAAACTCGAAAACGAAAGGACGAATGCTGACTTGCAAGAATATCATATTTATATCATCAGAAACTCATTGACGTGCAATTTTGTACAATCTTTTACTTTTTTTCGCAGCCCTTGAGCTCGCAACCCACTAGCAATTTATCTTGATGTATTTTATTCCTTTTTACATTTTCTTCTTATTAACCTTCACGTGCATACCTTTGCAATGCACAGCCGAATACTTTCTAGACTTTATTTTTCTTTGTCTGTAGCCACATGGCCCTATGTTATAACCGATTTATTGAAACTAAGTGCGACCTGCAGGTCCTATAACATTAGTAAATTTACATGGGTAACTTTTGTTACCCATGTAAAAACAAGATGGCAAATAAAAAAATAAAATTAAAAAGATATACAAAGAAAAAATACAAACCCACTGAGTTTCTTGCCGGACCTTCTCAGTTGAGGTCGTGTTCCGATCCGGTGGTAGTGTAATAATATATATGTGGTAATGTAACTGACAATTTGTAAGCGCCCCCGAAAGCCTATGCAAAATAAAGACATTTCATTTCATTTCATTTCATAACTGTACATATGTGCATCGCCTTCTAAAACGTTGCCATGTGGTTTCAATTATTACTTCAAACGCTAGGTGTTCTAAGTTTAATTTTGAGGTATGTACCTCAGATTTTCAAAATTCGTATGCCTATTTGAAATTGATTAGCAATGAGGAAAACATTGTAAAGAAACCTATACACTTGAAAGTTGTATCTTTTTCTCTTACTCAGAGAGGATACCCGTGCCTAACAAGTACGGAACAATAATGGTCCGACAATGTTGACGATCGGATTCTATTTATAGCTTATTACTTTAAAAAAGAAGAGTAGGTTAAGTCGTAGTATTTCTTACCCTGAGTTAATTTAATAATTTTAAGAAGGCGGCTACGATATTCATAAAGGAGATAATGTATTAGCCCAACGTAAAATCTGTCGCTTATTATTGTGTGATTGGTGCAACGGGACCTTTTTTCTTATCGAGGAGCTAATCTTCAAAAGGTATCCGACGCCGTGGGAGCAACGCCGGGTTATATGAGATTTTTACCTCACTAAAACACCTCGGTGGCCATCATCTGCGTGGAGGACTCAGGGATCTCCTATGGAACACAACCTAAGTCTTCCGAACGCGATGCCCCATTCGGGCACTTTCCAGACATTTGCACTCACTGCGCTTCCTGGTGTTTACGACGGCATGTGGCACAGCAAGCTTCATAGACACAGCAAGCTGACAATGATTTGATTGACAAGAATCACAGCCTCTTGTATGCGGTTCCAATAATTACGTCAAGGACAACTCTGATAATAGATGAATCATAGTGTTCATTACACTTTCATATGTTAAGAATAAACGTGAACTAAAAAAATAATAAATTACATAGGTAATTAGCAATGGAATAAAACACACGTTGAAACCTCTAAAGGATGTAGTCTATTAGCTACAGACTTACGCCGTAAGGATATGAAAAAATACCAAAAATAAATGTCTTCGAATCTACGAAAAGGACATATAATAAATATTCCAAGAGATGTTAATCTACGGCTACTTTAGTTCCGTTGGTCACGAAGTCTTCGTACAATATGAATCATTGGTCAAAGGGGGATCTATAAATCTTAACATCCTGACAAACGCAGCAAAAAACTAATACGTTCTAGTAAAAGAATGATGCCCTGAGGAAGAGATACTATACATATAACGAATCAGATAAAACACATGGCAATGACGAAATCAGGTCAAGTTATCAATAGGCGACAGTGACTTTTTAACATTGACTAATCTTTCTTAATTCCTTCAATAACCTTCATAACCACGACCCCAAACGAATGAAAAGGTAAATCGTGCAATGTAATGAAGTGTCAAGAATTTAAAACCGCACATATACATTTTTACCAAGTAATATGAATTGAGGCATGCCCATAAAGATCGACTTAAAAGATATCAGTCAAAGCGACACACTCGCGTCGAATACAAATTACTAATTGTTTCAAGTTCCCACTAAACAGACAGCTATCCGTTATTGTTATCAGAATATTATGCTTTGAACGTTCCCAGACACTCCCAGATTCTTATTATCGTAATTATGTTGTACCGGACAATACACTAAGAAGTGCAACATTAGCACAAGTTTATAACGTTTCGTCAAAACAATAATTGTCTACGTTTTCACCCATACATACTCACATCGCTTACGCTTTTATATTCAGACGTAACTTGCAATGTACTAAGCAATGTTGGGCGATTTTGTTTAAAAACACTTTCTACTGCAACTTTTGCATTATAGCATTGTTTCAAGTGCGGAAGTACCATGATATTGGTCAAGGACATTGGAGTAGTAATATGTTTACTGACTTAGTCCTAAGGTACAACACATCAATTGCCGATTCAGGCAGGACTTCAATCCAATATGTGTTTTAGATTCTCACGGCCGATGTGACCACTGTCCGTCCATCAAAATAACTCCATGCTTGTTACCTATTTCAATCTCATAAAAATCAAGAATCAGCATCAGCAGTTTCCTCTTAAATTATTCATGTTAAATCAACATATATTTCGCTCACACTACGTTTCAGTTCTGACTAATCACCTCGATTAAACGTAAACTGAGTACATCTAAAGACCAAATAATTATGCACGCGTAATTTAGTACACGAGGAAAACTTCTACAATAAACGAAGTCTGCATCTTTTAAGGAACTGCTTGTCATATTTTCGGGAATGTGTATTTCTCAGATGTGGCGTGCGTAAAATGTATAACTGTCAAGGTCGTAAGATGGTAAAAGATATATAGCTCGACAGGACAGGAACCACCGCCACATCTATTTCTAACGTGGTTGAAATACAGCCGTATACCAGGTGGTAGAACCAGTGTAGAAAAGAGTATACCGGAGCCATACCATCGCCAGACTTATTACTAGCGTAAAGCAGTCCTTGCGTTTCGGTGGTAGGTTGCAGTTGCCGGCTCACTTTCATTAGAAGCAACCAGCTTAATCCCCGGTGTAGCAATTTCAAATAGAGCCCTTGTTCTGTATGAAGTTGGTTACAGATATCAATGTTCAGCAACGACCACAGATGGACTGCATGATCGATTGCTACTTAAATCTGATAAAATAGACATAAACGTTTATATTACTATTTTGACGCTACAATCCAAAAAAGCTTGTTCAATAAAAAAAATCCAGGCAAGGACAATCCTTACTAAGATCCAAACTAAGATTAGGCTGAAGTTACCCGCATGTCTACACTGCTCCCGTGTTGTAATACGTTTTTAATCAAAAACATCGATTAGGGGAAACCTAAGTCTAGCAACATTGATGAACGAGGCTATAAATACTATGTTGCACTAAGTAAAGTTGTACCGTTTCAAAATCATGTCTAAGTTGGTAGGAAAGAGGCATCCGCAACTAACTTACGGGAAGGCAGTGCTTAACCCATAAACCCTAGATAGAGTTCGTGCCTTATTCACGACGAGCGTTATATGCAGACCGTTATGCAATGCTTTCAGTTACAAATAAGTACGTAAAGAGGAAGGTGATTTTGCTTTAAGTTCAATACCAAAGCGACTAATGTAACCGTTATGAAACCTAAAGAAATAAAATTCTATATTTCTGCAAATTCTTTAAACTGTCCAAACTTTCATTAAAAAAAAAACATTTTTACTTTCCATACGAACTAAGATTTGTAGATTGGTGACCACTTGTGATATGAACATGTTATGTGTAACATGAAGGTCTTCTAACTTCCACTTGTCAAGTTGGTGAATCATGGGTTATGTCTGCGATTATTATTTTAAAACTTGGTACCATAGATTTTCGGTTCACTAACTGAGGTCTTGGACCCAAAACATTTCTGTATCTAGAAACCCGACAGCAGTAATAATGAGAATGGATACACTATCCAAAACTCCGTAACGTTTTAGAATGGACTGAAGTATATCCATCCACACTTAACTGCCGTAGTAAGCTTGCCTCTAATCCGATATGAAACAGATACCGTGCAGAGACTTGCTTTATTAATAGTTAAGTGGACTTTATGTCATATCAGTTTACCTTTTAAGAGGTAAAAAAAATATATATCTGATCGAAATAGCAAACGAACATGCAGACCACCTGATGGTAAGTGGTCACTGCCGTCCATGGACATGTGTAATTAACTTCATACAGAACAGGAGTTCCAACTGAAGTCAATCACAGATGCGTTGCTACTCCCGAGGACTGATGGTCGCCTCATACAAAAGTGTGCCGGCAACCACACCCTTTCATCAAAACGGAAAAACTGCTTCACGTTAGACACAGGTGTGGCGGTGGTACTTCCCCGGTCGAATTACACTGGTTCTACCACCTGATAAATATACTTCAATAGGAAAAATAGATAATTTAAAATCAAGATTAGAAAACTTTTCATAACCAGACTTCCGGAAAGTAATCTCTACAAAATCAATCTTTCCCGCCTTGTAATTCAAGAACTCAAAATCACAAGCCAAAATAACTGAAGTGCAATATGAAGATTTACAGCCACCAATAGACAGCAAACGTTAGAGTCCGAAAATGGGTCACCACGATAAACCCATTAGAGTTTAGACTATCTAGCCAATTGGCGCCAGGCGTTTGCAACTTTGTAATGCAAGATTTCAAACATTTCAAAACTTTAAAGGTCAATGACCTTCAAGTCATTTAAATTATAAACAGTATGGTCACTGCAATGAGTAATTTTATATATCACCTATTCAAATGCACACTTGATACTAAATGACTCACCAACACAGTTAAAATAACCGGAATCATAAACAATTCGTATTTAATTACAAATTATACAAATGCTAAATAATGCGGAGATTTTATTATTTTAAATTCAGTATTTGCTTATAAGACCGACGTTAGAACTTAAGAAGTTCAGGTTAGTCTTAGTCTTAGTGAAAAAAAAATTGCCAGGTGGTAGAACTAATATGTTTGGATCGGTGAAGGAGCATCGCCACCTTACCTTTTCCTAGCGCAAAGCGGTTCTTACATTTCGATGGGTGGGATTAGTTGGCTCCTTTACATATGGCATGGCATCCCTTTCATGGCTTACTGATGTTCATAGACAGTAATGGTCACTTAATCCAAAACTTATTTCTAGCGTGAAGCATTTCTTGTGTTTCGGCAATAGTCACTTAATCCAAAAGCTATTTCAAGCGTGAAGCATTTCTTGTGTTTCGGCAATGGTCACTTAATCCAAAAGCTATTTCAAGCGTGAAGCATTACTTGTGTTTCGGCAATGGTCACTTAATCCAAAACCTATTTCAAGCGTAAAGCATTTCTTGTGTTTCGACAATGGTCGCTTAATCCAAAACCTATTTCCAGCGTGAAGCATTTCTTGTGTTTCGGCAATGGTCACTTAATCCAAAACCTATTTCTAGCGTGAAGCATTTCTTGCGTTTCGATGGTTGTAGTTGCCGGTAGGATTTCAAATGAGGTTTAATACGACCATCTTAGTCATCGGGAGTAGCAACACATCTGTGATTAACTTCAGATAGAACCCATGTTCTATTTGAAGTTGCTTACAGATGTCCATGGGCGGTATATTGATATCACACACTGAATGGAATCATTTCCTTCCCATCAATATATATATATAAGTACAGTATATAATATTACTCTCTCGCCAACATCGAAACACTTATAAGTAAAATTCGTATAAAGCATATTAATAGTAACGTATCGTGCGAGCATATTCTCACAATGTAGCATTTTGTTTGTTTACATACGAGTAACAGAATTTTAAAGGCGCTTCTATAAATAGATTCCTTTAGATTTTAACCTGTAACCTGCCTTTAGCTTTACCGAAATATTCCGTTTTAATTTAAGATTTGCTTTGCTATTGATTTTTTGCGGCAACTAGGTAAAACAATGCATTAATCACCGGAAGACAAAACTAAACTTGTGCATGCATTGTATTTCACGTTTTAAACAAGGTGAGATTATAAGAGCCATGTGAAATTAGCAATTTGTGGAAATATTAAAATTTTTGTTGGAATTTTGATATCTATTATATAAAATTCTCGTGTCACAATGTTTGTTCCCGTACTCCTCCGGAACGGCTTGACCGATTTTCATGAAATTTTGTGAGCATTGGTCTCAGAATCGACCAATATCTATTTTTCATACCCCTTAGTGATAAGGGTTGTCAGCCCTTAACATTCTTTTTTAATTTTTATATGGCAAAACAACGTTTGCCGGGTCAGCTAGTTTCCATATATTATGTACTTATGTTAAAAATATGTAAAATTTATGTTTGTCCATTTCCCGTGCGAATTGGTTACTTTTCAATTCGATAGACAATATATTATTACAACTAATTTCAAGCATATAAATTTGCAAAACTAGAATTCGGTCCCTCGTTCGCACTCCCCGATATTTGGCAGAACAATTCCAACTCGTTTATATATTCCGACGGCTCGAGTCAAGTGCAAGTATGCATATAAAGATGCCGATATAGGTGAATAGGATATGGACAGACAGACAAAAGTTCAACGCACCTTCAGTAACATCGATTGCTTGCTGGCCCGCGGCCAAACACTTTGATTTAATGGTTTAACTTTAATACCCTACTTCCTTAAATAGACAACGGTTAGCCCTACCTCGGTTAAACGTTTTTTGGCAACAAGCTTTTCTTAATGAAATTCAACGCTGCCAATGACATTCGCGACACTAGTTGCTAGTTTGGAGGTGGTCCAAAGATAAAAGGTGGTAAATGGTCATACAATTTGCCTAGCTGGCAAACTGTAGCCATTTAGTCATTAAAGATTAATACCTATAAACAAATGTTTACATAATTTCAAAACTCAAATATATTAACAGTATAAGTCATAACATAGGCTTCTTATGTAGGTAGGTTTAAAAAAACGACAGGAGATAATGGGCGGGTTAGGGAGTCCTAAATCACCCAAAATTGGGACTAGTGTGTCGATCTAGCAAACGGAAATTGATTATCTTATGATAATTGACCACTGCCACAGCAAATTCATACATTCATTTCATTCATTTCATTCATATGGACAGGAATTTTGAGCCAATCATAGATGTGTCTAGTCCTACGAACTAAGATCGTAGCCTCACATGCAAGTAAGGCAGCAACCACACCTTCCACTCAATAACAAGAACTGTTTACATCATACTAATATTATAAAAGCGAAAGTTTGTGAGTGTGTATGTTTGTTACTTCTTCACGTCTAAACGGCTGGAGTGATTTTCATAAAATTTGGTAGGGAGTTAACTGACACCCTGTATTAACATATAGGCTACTTTTTACTATGGAAAATATCTTATTCCCACGGGACAATCGATAGGATAGTTCGACGACTAACTATAGTCGTTTTACCACCTTTCATAATAAGTACAATATTCTTATTGTGAAAATTCTACCCGTATCTTCTTTTTTCTCTTTTTTTATTTGATTGACGTAGGAAATGGGTCACTGCCGCCCAAGGACATATAGGCATATAGACATAAGCAAGTATATATTGAACATGGGTTCTATCTGAAGTAAATCACAGATGAGATGCTACTCCAGAGGACTAAGATGGCCACCACATATAAAACTGTATGTGTCTTGCATTTATACATGGAAACCAATAGCAACGACGTTTCATACTGAAAATGGTACTCTGTAACATAATTTCTGGTAACATTCGTGTTTTAATGATAATTAAATTATTACAATTCAAACCAGAGTGCCAAAACTGGAACTGGTCACGCCAAATTATCAATAGAATAATAAATAGGTACTACTGATTGTACTGTGGTCAGAATATTAATTGTGCAGTGAAATATCGATGCAGTGGGCCTAATGTTCTGGGTTTAGTGTATTGATGTGCACGTATGATGTGTACAGACCGAAAATTATGTTAGATTTTTTTATCTGATTGAAGTAGCATGCAGTGGTAAGTGGTCACTGCCGCCCATGGACATCTGTAAGCAACTTCAAATAGAACATGGGTTCTATCTGAAGTCAATCACAGATGCTACTCCCATAGACTAAGATGGTCGCCTCACATTAAAGTGTGCCGTCCACCAAACCCTTTCATCGCAACGCAAAAAAATGCTTTACGCTTGAAATAGGTGTGGCGGTGGTACTTCCCCAGTCGAACTGCACTGGTTCTACCACCTGCAAAAGATTATTAAAATAATACTCTTTCATACATACAATGACAGGCTGTATTGTCATTTGTCATTGTTGGTCAATAAATGTACAGCTGGCCAATGTCCAGCAGTGGACTTTGAAGGGCTGATGTATGGATAGTTGGTAGCCAGTAATTCTATATAGCTGTAAATATTTTAAAAAATCCAATATCTGAAATTCTAAATTTTTAATGTACTTAATGTGTTATTTAAAACTATAGTTAAAAACCAATATTTAGTTTTGTAGCTCAAAACTTTCACTCAGTGCATTTTACTGAAAGCATACATTTATACTAGGTTACTAAAAGTAGGTCAAGTTAAAGATTACAGAACAATGAGATTTTTCTAACATTCTTTATTAAAAACAGTTATCTTATTTTTACCCATTGTGTGTAGATAATTAGCGAAGCTATAATTAGCAAAAGTAAAATAGAAAATTCTGTTTGTTATTACTTTTTTTATGATTTACAATCTAAATATACCCGTAACTAATGATACAACATATGATTTAATGTACAATAATTAATAAAATGTTTCATCTCCTGAAAGCCACAGCATAACCTCATGGTGTAGTGTGCCAAAGAACCTTACCAGATGTAAGCAGAGAGCTATGCTTATTAAAGGGATATGAAAAAGCATTGGACGCACAAACCTAGGAAGTAATAGCTGCCCATCCTCATCAATATTTAAAGGTGATAAACCCCTTTCTGATTAGACTTTATGAGGCATCATCACACCAATTTGGTTTATTTTAGAAATCCCCATCGACAAATTTGTACCAGTGGGGATTGTTTTTTTTTTATTCTGCCTCATAACAACAGTGTTTGCACTACAATGTTCCAGTTAGAAAGGTCTGGTAACAGAGACAAAATTATCCAAGGCGTTTTAATCCTCAGGGGTAGTTTTCATGTCTTATCTGAGCTTGATTTTAGATATTTGATGTACCTATGTATGTTTATATGAAATATTTCATACATTCTCAGGAAATATTAATTAAATCAATAATATAATGCCATATTGAGTGTAGTTGCTGTATTTGTGGAAAGTGGTTAAATAAATTGCAAGGTAAAAAAATATACAAATAATTTATTACAAGTGTACAAGGTAATCAAGATTATCAGAAAATATCCTATTATAGACAATTACCTACACATAGAAGAATATGTGTTGTATAGAAGGTCATATTCATTAATTGCTTTCAATGTAGCATGACAATTTCCAGTATTAGTTTAATCCTAGGCTTTGATTGACAAGTGACATGCTTACCTGCGCAGGCTTCATATATACATTGTTCAAATTCTTCTGAATTAAAATTTCAGCAGAAGAATATATAACTGTAACTAAACAAGTCTGATTTGTCTATTGGTTTATGTATAGGTTTTTATCATAACTAAATTGGTTTAAATTTTTGTGTAAAGATATTAAAAGTTAAGTATGTTGTACACTTGATTCTAAGCAGTCACAGCACCTGTGATTGCCAAATAGAATATGAATAGGACCTGATGTGCATTTCAGGAGCATTGCCATCCCTAAACATTAAATGGATACTTAAAGTACAGGGATGGATCACCAGTGCTGTACTGTACATATCACAATTAAGCTGTTAGAAAACCTACTAGGTGCCTTCAAAATACTTTACCATGTAAAACATGAACTTTACCATGGTGTAACATAGTATATAGTATTAATATGACCTCTCAACCTATTCTGGAGATTACAACTTCAATTTACGGATATTATACATCTTATTAATATTGTCAATGCGAAAGAATGTAAGGATACACATTTGTTTAGTGCTCTTTCATGCCCAACTGCCATTCAGATTTCATTGAAATTTGGCATACACATAGTTTATGACCTAAATAAACACATGATACTCATTAGCATGATAGATGTGATCAATATGAATGGAGCCAAGGGAATAACCACATAATAAATAACATAAACTACGTATTTTTACAATAGAGGGCAAAATTGTAAGTGTACATTGCTTATAGGCAGCAGTTTGCTTATAATATTTCCTTTCACGCACATGACAGACTCTATTATCAATATGCTTGCATGACTGGCATGACTTTACTCATTTGAGAGAGATACTTACCCACCATTGATAGGTCAATGATGAGTCAACATCATGCTTAAAAAATAACTAATAAAAACTGAACTACAAGATCTTGCCACAAACACAAACCTGTACATTTCTAGTTGAAATCAAACAGATCATCTTGAAATTCAAGAATTTTTAGCAAAGTAGTTTTTCATGAGCTCGCGAAGGTTTCTGGTGTATTTTTTTTTTGTGACGGTGTAACGATGCGCGCTTAGAGCAGCTAGTTATTCAATAATCAATAGCATCCTATTAATATTTAAATACATGTGAATGTTTATGAAGATGTATATGTGTGTTTTTTATGCAAAAACTACCAGTCAGATTATGATAAAATTTGTATTTTTTGACCTAGATCAACACTCAAGACGTGCCTACGTAGGCAAAATCGCAGGAATAACATAGTTTTTAAAATAAAGCCCATTTTAAACAGTATTACTGTTGTATAATACAGTATTGCTTGAGCTCAATTTGTATTGAGGAAAATATCAAGGAAAATATTTATCAACAGGAGTGACTTCACACTGTACATTCAGCTCAAACTGGCACGTAATTGTAAAATCCCATATAAATTCATAAATCAATTTAGGGGAGACAAATATAAACTATATGGTCAGATATAGTGACGCATGAACTTAAAAGTACAAAGTTAGCTCACCACTTCTTTTTATATGATTGACATAGCATACAAGAATGGTATTCATATGATGGTAAGTGGTCATTGCAGCTTGACAATATCTATTACCAACTTTACATAAAACCCTCTGTTCATTTTAAGTCAATGCATATGTGATTACATATGCATTGCTACACCAAGGGCCCGAAATGGTTGCCTCATAAGAAGGTAAAACAGCAACAACACTCTTCCAGCAAAATGCATGAACTGTTTTAAAGTTTGCCAATGGTACCTCCCTGGTTGCACCTTGCTCTTTCTATTATCTATGCAAATTCTTATCTTTCAAAATTACTTTATCTTGCTTTGCAGTCTGGCAGGTCAACCTTACACAAGTAGTATTGTTGTCATTTTTTTTAATTACATTTAATCTCCCTAAAGATAAGATTATTGACTTATTGCATTTCCTAAATAAATAAATGATATACAGTATGCTGACCTTTTACATGGTCATGCATGAACTTATAGAGAGGGTTTAGATGATACTTTTTAAATGTGTTTTTTAGTAATTAGTAACATGGGGAGTTATTTATAATATTGCAAAACCCATCTACTCATAAGTAAATAGGTTTTAGAATGGGTTATATGTATAGGGTCACAGTATGTTTTGTATTTTGTAAAAAAGTATTTTTTAGAAAAGAAAAATAATTGAGATTAGATTTTACATAATATTACTTCTCTTGATTAAAAAAATCAAGACCTTACAGACTAAATAACCAATGTTTTTAAGGATTTTACAATTCATATTCAGACATAACATTTATTCATATATTACAAACTCATCCTTATTACCTACTCCGGCAGTCCGGCTACTGGCTACCAGACATATCCCTGTTCCATAGTTACTGGTAAACATGAAATGAGGCCTAGAAGGAACACTACACCTCCAATTGAATGAATTTTGAACGTCCCTTATACTTAGTACATTGGAAATACCCCAGTAGGGCGGCCAAACCAATTTTACAGTCGTGTAGAAACGAACTTACAACTACAAGGTATCGTCAGAAGCCTACATTTATAAAATGCGTTTATTTGCTAAGGACATCGTAATATTTAACCGACCTTGTCTCAGTTTCTATAATTGACAATTGTCGGTCAGTTCTGGCTAATGATACCTTTAAGCAAAGTGTGAGACAGTCGCATTGATAAAATATTCCACCAAGATAAGAAATCAAGATAATATAACTAATATATAAACATGACTCTATCCTTTGTAATAACTACTTTTTACAACAACAGTACATAAAAATAAATAGTCTTTTATCAGTAAATAACTTAGCAGTCATGTTAGGAACCGAATATAGCAAAGATTTTGGAGTTAAATTTTTAAAAACATGTTAAACACGTACCTTGTGAATGGACCACTCCTTTTCGTTATTTGTGCTAATATCTTCTCCACACTCCGCTCGTCCCCTTTACGCGCCGCGTCCAATAGCTCCTGTCCTCTTCCCATGTCCCATTTAATGGCTAGTACCATACACAAAAACCAACACAAAGTTCAATCATTTCAATTTTTTACACTAGACTTCACTACACACTACAACTTCATTGATCGCGCCGCCATGTTCTACATTTGAACGTGAGTGCGCTCTAGCGGCCGGTGAAGGAATCGATCGAGATTGAACTCTTCGCTGTCGCACTTTACTAAAGTGAATGCACGATGTAAAAATCGTGAAATAACACATATAAATCTTTTAACATATCTAGATAACACTAGTATTTCATTTACCATTGATCAAGCTATATTAAAACGTAACTAAACAGACACATAATTAAAGTATACTTCACAAAAACTCTTTTTAAACGCCTGATGACTTGAAACCAAAAAATGTTATGGTGTCTCTTTCGCTCCAGTAGTTGGGTCATATGCTGCTTTTCATTCATTCATTCTCGTTTGTATTATTCATTCGCCTTAGCAAGTTTAGTGTTAAACAAAAGGTGTTTTCTTTTTGTTATCGATGTTTATGTATTCATCGTTCCAAAGAGATGTTATGTAGTGCGTTTCTGGATTTATAATGCATGCATTGTCAAAAGATTATGCAGTTCGCATCTAGTGCCTATACAAAAAGCCAGTGACTACGGAGTTTAGGATAAAATATCGATTTTACATCTGTCAAATTGAACAGCTGATAATCGACAGTGACAGTTCTAGCTGTATGCAAAAATATCAGTGTAAATATTTATGACTTCGGCGTGCTGTAATATCGTTGATCAGTTTGTATCAAGTGAAAACATGAACGTTGGAAGCGTTTAATTGATTCACGATGTTTTCTTTGAAGATACTTTCGCGAATCAACTATATATTCTTAGTTTTGTCTGTATTTTTCGAGGCAACTCAATGTCAGAGTAAGTACACATAATTTAATTTGCGCACGTTGTAGCATTTAGTTCATTGTTATTCAATCGTCTATAATTTTGCTGTCTAAAAGCAAAACCGCCTCTTTGCCTAAAATTATTTCTGCTCTATAGCACCCTATAATTTATTAGTAACTAAGCAATCGTTTAATCAGACCAATATCATATAATGAAATATATGTGTTTTCGAATTATAAAATGGCAATCGCATTACCTGAGAGGAAGCAGTCACCATCACCTATGGATTTTTAAAACATAGGCCAACAATATTTAACACCTTCAAAATAAACCCTTGCCAAACCGTTCCAACATTACTATGTATGTATAGAAGTTCATACTTAAGGAGCATTTTTAACAAAAAGCTGGTGTTCTACTGCTGGTGCCACTCTGTATATAGTATTGCAATGCCTATTTCTGCATTTTAACAACATCTATGTCGTCAACCCATTGTCCCACTGCTGGGCACAGGTCCTCTCTGAGAATGTGTTTTAGGCCATAGTCCACTTGTTGGACTTCACGCACCTCCAAGAACTTTTTTTTAAACAACTCTTGTGTGTGCATGGTTCCTCACAAAGTTTTCCTTCACCGAAAAGCAGTGATAATTAATTTCTAATATGCACATAAATTAGTGAGAATCGTCAACAAAATTAAGGAAGAGTGGCTATATTCACCACATATACTTTTCAATCCATTGATTTCATCCAATCCACCAACAGTACCGAACAATGTAAAAAAAGCGAGCCTGCAGACACCATTTTACCAAAACGTAAGAACTGATTCATGTGATATCTGGTCAAAGCATATAAATTCTACCACATTGCATGTATATGTATAGTATGTATGTATAGCCTTTAGTTAGGAAGCAGACCACAATTGTTCACTTTAATTTAATATATTACTAGCCAACCCGGCAAACTTCATTCCGCCTAAAAGTAGAAGAACTAAAATTATCAGTGTTCCTCCACAATATTATGTACCTATGTATTATACATAAAAAACCTTTCTCTTGAATTAAAAAACTAAACTAGCTATTAAAAAACTGCATTAAAATCCGTAGTGTAGTTTTTAAGATCTAAGCATACATAGAGACAGACAGCGGGAAGCGACTTTGTTTTATACTATGTAGTAATTATTTTACTAACCAAAGGCCCTCATGTGAAAGTGTTTCCTGTGAAGATATTTTTTAAAAAGGTATTGTTAGCAATAACCTTATCTTGTTGTCCATGACACATTTACTAAACCTTGATAATGTTTTAATTTAAAAGATAGGTAACATTGATTATTTGTAAATGATTTTATAATCTATAATCTGTAGATAATAAATTGCAATCTGTTCATTATTTGTTTTGCAAATATACATTTTAAAAAGATATTATGAATTTTTTGTTTGGTTAGTCAAATACTCAGTAATATATAAGGTAATTAACTTAACATAAGGTGGACTTCATGCTCATTTGCCACTTAAAATTAATAAAAAAAATACGAAATTAATAATGTTCATTGACTGAAGCCTTTGCATTTTAAACAGAGGAGTTGCAATTGTGTTATATATCTCTATGCAGTTTATTACATTTTTTTTGGAGACCTTATGCCTCTCCTCATTTCTACATATATTTTGCCAATTAGAGTTACATTTATTTCTGTATAATGAGTCTATTAAGATAATTTTGTATGTTTTAATGTAATATACCATGGTAAAGAATGGACATTAGGATCCTTTGCTTGGGAAGAGTTTCAAACCATATCCTACTACCATCACTTTTTCTTCACCTTTATATATTAAGATCACTCAATATTTTGTACTATGAAGACTCTTATGAAAAGTATATTTCAGATGTCAGCATAACGATTCCACTGAATAAAACAATATCATGGGCTGATAAGGAACTGTATGGTGGCTTCGTAAATGTGAATGCAACCTCCACTCTTCAGGTTAACTTGGTTAATGAAAATAAGGCTGTATCATATATCATATTCCAAGTACACAGTCATTTGTATAATGTCACATTATACAATAACACTGAGACACGTGGCTCTACCGTTGTTGGTACAAACATAGGATTGTATTCTTCTGTGAAACCAGCACCGGATGTATTCTATGTTTATAATCCAAATAGCCTTAACCTCAAGCTTTACATCTCTGTACATGGGTATGACTTAAATGGTAAGTTATTTTATTTACAGTAGAATCTCTTTAAGTCAATCCTCCATAATTTAAATCCAGATATGGTTAGTTCGTTTCAACTAGTTGTCAGGGAAACTAAGAAGATACCGAGACGACCCGTGTGACGGAGCGGTCGCCCTAATGGTCTGCCGTGTAGTGGATTAATCATAATAACGTTTATTTGCTCTCACAGAAGGTCTTATGTACTAGGCTACAATTAGGCTTATATACTAGGATGAAACAGTAATCTTCCTTAGTGAGAGCCTGATGCCTATTGTAGGCTTTTCCAAACCTGTGATATAAGTCACCAGGATTCCGGGTTCGATCCCCGGTCAGACAGTTTCTATACTCACAGCCTCACCTTAAGATTTTCCGTCTTGTGGGTACCAAAGACGAATACACAAAACCCAGACCCAGTATAGAAACATAAATGCATCATTCAGATATTTGTCTGGGCGGGAATCGAACTCAGAACCCACTGCGTGTAAGATCGATTTGGTGACCGTTCCACCACGTGGTTCGTCTAGATTCTTAATTTATTATATATTATTATATATTACTTTTCAAGTGACTTCATTACTTATTATGTGACTTATGAGATATGGACTATTTTTAGATCCCATACCGGGTGGATGTAACATGGAGTTTCCAACATCCATTTCTCCGTATATTCGGACTTCTGTAAACAAGGATTTCGTCCTAATTGATGCTGCAGCAGCAAAAGATTCCACGGATAAGAAATGCACAGTATTTGACGCAGCTACTGTTGTGTTCTACAAGATGTTCATATTGGATGGATATTTTGATACTGAGACCTATTTTAAAGGTCTTAAATCTATGTTGACGCTGGGCAGCATTGTGGAATATGGGGAATTTGTAAGTATAATCAACTTAAAAAATGTGTCTTTTATTCATCATTAATATGAATAAAAGACACATTTTGGAAGTTATACTTCTTTAGGCGTGCTATGAAAAAATTAAGAGAGTGAAATTTTTAAATTCGTCACACAAAAATTACAGTATGAAGTTGCAGCGGTTGAGTTACAGTATGAAGTTGCAGCGGTTGCAGTCTCAAAATAAAAGCTACCAACAACATAGAAATAGAACCTCTTTTAGTCGCGCAAGTGGGTACCATCGTCGCCTCTGTTCACTGTTTTCATATTCATAGTATTTATCCACATGTTTCTAGTGTCTACATTTACACACGTGTTTTAGTTTTATCTAAATGCGATTTATATATGTGCTGATGAATTATGTTCAATATTGAATTAAATTCAATATTAGGGTTCCATAACCAAAGGGTAAAAACGGAACCATATTACCAAGACTTCGTTGTCCATCTGTCCATCACTAGACTGTATTTCTTGAACCGCTATGGCTAGACTGTTATTTTTTTTTACTGCGGGACTTTTAATTTACAGCGGTTTTTTCTTAATTTTATGTACCTATACAAATATGGCAAAGTTCTGATGATGAGTCTGAAACTCCTTATTTATATTACTTCGTTATTAAATTGCTATGTTAATATTTAACTTTTGACATTTCAATGATAAAAAGATTTTTCTCTCGCGTCTTATTCAATGATTAAAGGCAACTATAGTCACGCCCAATAAAATCATAACAAAGGAATTAACATTAAAAAGATTTATTGTTCATGTATTAATGTTCAGAATGTAAATAATTAATGAACATTAATAACAATTAATATTAACAACAACAATCGTATGGAATGTTGTTACTAACATTCGTTACTTTTATTATGTATAAAATGATGTGTTACAATACAATACAAAAACTCTTTATTGTACACCAAAAATTCATGTAACAAATATAACATACATACATTAATAGGTACAATAGGTACAAATGATGTGCTACGTATTTTTCAAAGATATATTTTAGGACCTCTTGGTATTATTTAGGTAGTTCGTGTATAGAAAACGTACACACACCAAAAGTTTAAACCTACATTAGGAATTAATAAAATCCAAACTTGCAATAATTACCACTTATGTCTATTATTTTACTTGGAAATGTAACCTATTGGTAAATTAACAAACAGGAAATTCGATACGGAAAAAAAAACATCTTTTTATCATTTTTTTGGACGCGATACAGAAACTTTATATCCACATTTAGAAGTTATGCTAGCCTTATGTAAAAACAACTCCTAGGTGCCAGAAAATGGCGAACATATGCGAAGAAGACTCGCGGCGTATCCTGCCACAGGCGCCGTATACGTTGCAGTTGCGTACAGCTCCACCAACAACTCTGCGTACTCGGTCTACGTACCCGATACTACGTACGGGTGCGACCCGTTTGAGGGGGGTGACTGCGATATATTGGGTAAGTCTTATGTTACAGGTTTGTAACGTATGAAATGTATGTTTGTAAAGGTAAACACACGAGTAAAAGACTTGCGGCGTATCCCGCCCCTTGTGCCGTATATGTTGCTGTTGCATACAGTTCAACCAACAAGTCTACGTACTAGGTCTAGGTACCAGGTAATCCGAGTACTCGGTGTACATACATCGTACATATGCGACCCGTTGGAGGGGGGTGACTGCGATATGCTGGGGAAGTTTTATGATAGAGGTATTTTTTCTGTACGAATAATGGAATCTTTTAAGGATAAAAAACGATCCTGCTGTCCATCCGAGGGTAAGTGGTCGCGACCGCCAATGGGCACCACAAATAATTGCTACCCCGATAACTAACTTTCAACGCGTTGTATATGTATGTGTCCCATTAAATCAAAACGTAACAGCTCAACGATGCTAGCTCAAAAAAAATACTCTATTTTTTAATATAAACACTTATTTCTCTTGTCTGTAGACAATTTCTGAAGAAATATCCTCTTTCAGATGACACACTATCCCGACTTCTCTGCGCATCATTATTTTTTATCGGTCTGTTCGTCTGCTACGTCGGCCACCACTTCTTCAAGACGGAGATGTTCCTAGTTGGCCTGATAAGTGGTGGTCTGGTCACATACATCGTGATCTCTTTGATCGCTGTTATTGATCGACCACGTAAGTATGATTTTGTTTATAGTATTTTTTTTATCATTTTGTATTTACACTGGTCTGGCACAAACAGGTGTCCGAGTTTTATCCACGGTCAAAAAATAAAATAAGTTTTTAATTAACAATTTCAGAATAACTAGAGCACTGTGGTAGATGCTATAAATTGAGATAAGTATTGTGTACCTAGACTCAAATATAAAAACAAGAAAATATATCATTATTAAAAACATATACATGGTATAGGTAAATTACCTGTTATTGAAGCCGAAACCCTACTTATATGAAACAACTATTAAATCTACTGCACCGGACAGGACATCATACATTATTGACTTTTGCATTATTCATTATTGTTTGTTAAACTTAAAAAAAAAAACTTAAAACGCTTTCTACACTCATAGCCCCACAGTAGGATTTTCTCCTGTGTCGTGGGTGCCATGGACACACACAAAGACGAATACACTAACACCCAGACCCAGAACAAGAATCTAAACTCACCATTCAGATACCTGTCTGGCCGGGAATCGAACCCGGGACCCACTGCGTGTCAGACCGGTATGGTAACCGCTGCGCCACGCGGGTCGTCAAAATATTTTAAAGATTGAAAAAATACTTTTTCAAAACCCAATGTATTGCGTCATTTTTACTATATAATATTGAAGTAATTTTAAGTCTATAAATTTAGACGAATGTTATCGCGTAATTGATAAATGTTTAAATGTAACCGGTACTCATGGTTTGCAAAATTTGGTGCGAATGGATCAAGTTAGTGTTGTTTCGTGATATGAAAGCCAAGCTAAAAAACGAACAAGACGTAGGGTAGGTCATGATCCCTGCAACTGGATCGAAATATCGGCAAAGATAATTCAATAAATAATAGGTAAAAAAAACTAAAAAACACGCTTTTTATAGAAAACCGAACTAAAAAATAGAAAATAAATTTAAATGAATTTAAATTAAGAAAATTGTGTTAAAAATTTCAATGAATATAAATTAATAATAGTGTGAATAAAAAAAAAATATTTTATATAAAAAAAAAAACGTGGGGTGCATGGTGTCAATGGTTATAGATATTTTATTGACAGATATGAGTAGAGTGATTATCATTTCGATAATATCTTAAAAAGCACCCCAAACATACAGGTGAAGCTAATAAAAACCGCATATAGTTACATATTAAAGGTATTTCAAGAGTCTATTCAACAACTTTCTCAACGGAAATTTCCTTTGCAGCATTGTTAGGTGCTTCGATGCTATCTGGTGTATGTTTTGGTGCAATATGGCTACTATTCTGGTGGTTCTACGGGATACCGATATTCGCTGTCCTCCTCTCGACCCTCAATGTGGGGTTCCTGTTTGCCGCTATCATTTACCATGGCTTGCCAGGTAAGATGATTCAGTAACTTCTTTTCCTACCAGACTCGGACGACATCCACGGGAAGAAGAATGGTACAATCTAATGCAGTACATTACCAGCGACTAAGGGTCAAAATCCAAGGGATGGGCAGCAGCGTCGTCATGTGTAACATTAACACACCAACACCCTATGGGGTTTGCCCATTAGGGAAGGCCTATGTACAGTTGTGGATCCCAAAGACCTGATGGATGGGTGGATGACATTAAGAGAAATAGTCGAAAATCAAATTTCGGAACAATCAAAAGGATTTTAATAAAAAAAGCCTAATGATATATTTATACTTTATACAGAACAAGGTTCTATCTAAAGTCAATCCCACAGGCGTTGCTACTCCCAAGGAACAAGATGGTCGTCTTATATAGTGTATAGCGTATAGTGCCTTATAAGTGAGCCAGCATCCTTTCACCGAAACACAAGAACTACTTTATGCTAGAAATAGGGTTAGTATGTTCTACCACCTTCATAGATGATCACACGGCTCTTATAATTCGTGATAAGTCAAAACCGAAACTTGAATACTCAAATGAAATGATTGGGAACCGTAATTACTCTAAACCTTTAATTAAAACGCATGCTTTCGGTTTAATGAAATAGGTCAAATGGTGATTACTGACAGAGTTACTCGAGACAGTCATGACACCTTTTTGTGTTTGTAGCACGCTTAGCCTACAGATTCGGTCGGTCGGTTTTTCTACAGATTCGGTCTAGAATTAAATAGGTGATTAGATAGATCAATCTATTAATGTCCAACTGCCGGGCACAGAAGTCTCAGTCAAGCGCGCTAGCCAAGTGCGAATTGGTGGACTTCACAAACTGTTGAGAATTTTATTTTTAAATAAATGTCAGGAGTGTAGATTTTCTCACGACGACTTCCTTCACCATAAAGCAATGATAATTAATTTCTAATACATAAAACCTCCTCTCCTCGACCTTGACCTCCGACTAGAGGCTGAGTTTCAACCATTAGGCTAGACATTACTCGTCCCTGTAGCCTCGGGGTCAGAATAGGGCTACGGTATCCCCTGCCTGTCGTAAGAGGCGACTAAAAGGGGCTTCCGGGGTTGCAGGCGGCTAGAGTGGGAGCTCGAACCGTTCGGTCAGGCGATCCCGGGAAGGACGGCGGTATATGTGGTTGCATACCGTCGTAAAGACAAGACGGAGCGGTGGGCCCAGCCACCCATCTGGGAGGAGCCCGATGGGGCAACGCGCTCAGAGAATTCCGGTTGCGGTCGGACCGAGTACCCGGAGTCTTCTTTATAGCGCCGAGGACGGCCACCGGGGGGGTTTTAGTGCGGTAAAAATCCCACATAACCCCGCGTCGCTTCCACGGCGTCGAGTACCTTTTGAAGGTTTCCCCCTCGGGAACAAAAAAAAAAGCTAGACATTGCTAGGTAATCACTAGTAGCCCAATTTCACACCATATGCACGATATGCATGATAAACCAGCACGCCAAGCAGTCTCAAAAAGATTATCATTGAAAAGCTGTCCATTAACATTGACAGAATTTGGTTACATCCGTATCAGCTCGTAAGTTTAACTAAGATTAGCATTGCCTAGGGTTGATCCCTGCGTCCCCGTAGTTTCGAGATTAGAATAGGGCTACGGCATCAGCTGCCTGTCGTAAGAGGCGGCTAAAAGGGGCTTCCGGGGTTTCGGGCGACTAGAGTGGGAGCTCGAACCGGCTCGGTCAGGCGACCCCGGGAAGTACGGCGGTATGTGTGGTCACATACCGTCGTAAAGACTAGACGGCGCGGTGGACCCAGTCGCGCATCTGGGAGGAGCCCGATGGGGCAACGCGCTCAGAGGATTCCGGTTGCTTTCCTTTGGATATCCCGGAGTCCTCTTTGTAGCGCCGATGAGGGCCACCAGGGGGGTTTTAGTGCGGTAAAAATCCCTCATAACCTTGCTTCGTACCCACGGCGTCGGTTACGTTACGTGGTTTTGTGTGTTGTGTGGCCGAGAACAAAAAAAGGGTCGATCACTGATGCGTTGCTACACCAGACATAAGGACTAAGGTAGAACGTCTTGGGTGTCTTTCCACAACGTTGAAATCATAATATAGCAACGCTTAATACTTGTTATAAAGCAGACATAAATGTTTATTAATATTTTGTAACCACAGACAGACGTTCAATATTTTTCTATTTGTTTTCACTAAATGAACAGTAAACATAGTATACAATGTTTTGTATGTATGTAATATGCATAATAGACGAAAATATGACATACAAACACACCACAATGAACCTTATTGCCATACAATCGAAATAAATACCGTCGAATATCGAAAAACGTGACTTCAACAAAAAGGTTTAAATGTGCCCATTGTCCATCAAGTTAATGCAATTAAGTATGTAAATTTACACTATGCCGGTAAAGCTCTTTAATCATCGGCAAATAAAATATTCGGGAATTATTTGTATTTTGCTGTTCATATTTTATGTAAGTACACGTATGTAAGGTACATTGTACGTTGGTAAGGGAATTTATATGTAGGTAGAAAGTGCATTATATCCGTATTTCCGGGAGCGGAATAGGGTTACGGTATCCCCTGCTTGTTGTAAGAGGCGACTAAAAGGGAGTTATCAGTGTTGCGGGAGTGGGAGCTCGAACCGTCTAGCCAGGCGAACCCGGGAAGGACGACCGTATGTGTGGTCACATATCGTCGTAAACGCCCCACGGTGCGGTGTGCCTCACCTTTTTTTTTTTTGTTTTCGAGGGGGGAAACCTTCCAAAGGTACCCGACGCCGTGGGAGCGACGCAGGGTTATGTGGGATTTTTACCGCACTAAAACCCCCCCGGTGGCCGTCCTTGGCGCTGAAAAGGAGGACTCCGGGATCTCGAAACGACTTCAACCGGAATCCTCCGAGCGCGCTGCCCCATCGGGCTCCTCCCAGATGAGCGGCTGGGCCCACCGCTCCGTCTAGTCTTTACGACGGTATGCGACCACACATACCGCCGTCCTTCCCGGGATTGCCTGACCGAACGGTTCGAGCTCCTACTCTAGCCGTCTGCAACCCCGGAAGCCCCTTTTAGTCGCCTCTTACGACAGGCAGGGGATACCGTAGCCCTATTCTGACCCCGAAGCTACAGGGACGGGCCCAGCTCACCTGTGTGGAAGCTGATGGGGTAATGCGAGGACTCTGGTTTCGTTCCTTTGGAGATCCCGAGACAAGGCCATAGGGGAGGGGGGGACCTCAACTTCTAGACGCTGTTGATCCTGAACACTCCCTTAATTAACGATTATTATTACCTCAACTTATTTTAGCACTATTTTAAATTTTTGATAAAAAACTGGTTTCCCCAAAACTGATAGATACTATAATTTTCATCAAATCCGATCCATCCATCTCATTATTTCCATCAAAATCTATATTCTTTTAAACCGTACTATATTTTATTGCTTTAAAAACTACTATATTCAAACGAAAAAATGCTGGCAACACTATCTACAACCTTCAAGCTACAACCATTCATATTTCCAGGCGGCCTCATAGCCTTGCAACTGGACTTCAACTTCTGGACGCTGTTCATCCTGATAACTCTTCTGACGTCTCTCATGCTGGTCTCCATGACCTTCCTCTCGAACATCCTTTGCTGCGTGATCCTGGGGTCCTACGCAGCCGTCTTCTCCGTTGACTACAGCGTTGGGTCATACTTGAAGTACATCATCATTAACACAGTGAGACGCGCAGTGGTGCCAAAATTCAACAAGGCGATACTGTCGCCGCCTTTTGGATGGAGGGGTGAGTGACATTTGTTATTTTTTCCGTCTATAATATTATTTTTGATGTTATTTTTGACCCCCGACGCAAAAAGAGGGTATCATGAGTTTGACTGGTAAGTCTGTCTGTATGTTTGTGTATGGCCACGTAGCTCCGAAACGGTTGAACCGATTTCGATGCGGTTTTTTTTTGTTAGATAGTTGGTTTCCGGGTACTGGTTCTTAAATATGTTTTTAATATATTTAACGTTATTCTAAATTTTTGACAAGTTCAAATTTGTGAGATACCAAATTACTGGTAACACACCATTCTTATCGATCTTTGTAATAATAAAAAAATTGTATTAGTCTTTCTAATGTTGGACTTATGATAAGCAGTATCGGCATTAAAAAAATCTGCTTGCAGTAATGTAGTCTTACGGATTCTTCGCAGATTTCTAGAGAACCCTAATATTTCATGAGTGTAGTAATTATCAGCAGGCACTTACGAAATCAATAATAATATTTTACTTCATTATTTATTCATTTGTTCACATTATTTCAATAAAACACAGTTACAGAATCTCCTTTTTTTTTGCGAAATAATCACATACATTTCTATAACTAACAGCAGAAAATGTACGAATTTTCATGCTTTCAAAAATTTCTCTAAAAGTATTAAAGATTTTAACGAAAGCCAACGAAATCGTAACTCAAAGCCTACATTTCCTAATTTCAGATGTCCTAGTCAGTCTCTTATGGGTGACGCTGGCGATGACCGGGTTCCTAGTCCAACACTACCACAACCGTGGTCGTCCGCCGTTCCCTCCACCACCCAGAAGTGTCAGGCCTTCCATGCCGGGACTCACTTATGGTGCTATTGGACCCAGGACCCCTAGGTATGGATCATGTATTTATTGATTTATAGCAAAAATCTGCGTTGATACATACATAATTTCAATTATAAAAATTAAATTAAAAAGTTTAATAAAATACAATTAAAAAAAATAATAATGATTAATTGAAAATGACATGATATGATGAGGAAACTTAAAAAAAGTTGATTATGAATGAATTATGAAACTTAATAATTTTATTAATGCGGAAGTTTGTGAGCATGTATGTGTGTTTGTTACTCTTTCACTCATAAACTATCGGTCACAATATGCTGATATTTGGCACACATTTTATGACCAATATTGTCGTCAACCCAGTATTGTCCCACTGCTGGACACGGGTCTTTTCTCAGAATGAGAGAGTTATAATTATGACCAATATTGACACAGGATTCTCATTGCCGTGTTAGATATAACCATGGCAGGTGAAGTCGGAAAAATAACATAGGTCATTGTAAATATAAGAAAATTCAAACAGCCGTTGTATTTTTAAATGATAAAAAACCATAAACCTTTTTTTTCAGGCGAGGAGATGGGCCGACCAGTCCCCAAAACCGAACTTCCAGTAATAACGAAACAGCACCACTTTTGGCTTAGGCTGAAGTAAAAACCAAAGGTTATACCAAATGTCAGATGTAATTAACTCTGGGTTTGAAATAAATACTTTTAAAGTACTCTTACATATTATAGACTATTTTTAGGTTAGAAAAGTATATTTTTCAGATAAAAATTAGCTCTATAATTATGTGCTTAACGTCTAATCCATATTCCAATTAATTAATCCATATTCAAATTGCATTAGTTGAATCGATACCAATATTCGATTATAATATTTAGTCATCCGATTCTGATATTCGATTAGGTGTAATATTACCATAATTCGGTTTTCAGCAACTTCTATCGATCATCGGTAAATCGATTCATATTTGATAAAATCGATAATATTGTACTCGTAAATAAGTAATTACATTGATATCATAGATATGTTATGCATTATTAAAATAATTATTCCTGATGTGTCTTATTAAGTTTATAGTGTCTTAATTAAATATGTAGTGTAATTATAAAAGTATATAGAGTAACTAATTTCTTTAAAAATACACACAACTATTATGCTGTAGATTAAAACGCTGTTTTCCTTATCTTAAAAACTCTTAAAAATATTAAAATGTTACTCAATGTAATATATCGCTGTGTTTATATTCGATAAATTCAAATACAATTAATCATATTACAATATCTTGATATATCCCACTTAGTCGTAGTAGGCTTATAGTAGTTTCCAGTACCCTCTGAATTTTGAATCGAGTTTCGTACGTATCGCATCGGTTTGGATTTGAAAAAAAAAGATCTGCGCAAACTTATTCAGGTGACAATTTTTAAAGGGATTTAACATTTATTAATCTTTCACACCTGATATCAAAATCATGTTTAAAAAAAAAGATCTGAAAGATCAATAATCGATTACGATACCGATTTTAAATCGATATTGGCAGTGTTAATGTGATTGCACACTCAAATCGATTTTAATATGATAAAATCCTATTACATACATACATTTCATAAAATTAATTTATTAAACTCGCCATTTCCTCAGAAGATAAAGAGTTTGCTTTTAAAGCTAGACTAGAAATTACTTGTCATGATATAATGTAACTTGTTAATTCTTTAACATCGATAGAAAAACCCGATAGATACACATTCAGCGTCTCAAAACTGTCCGGTGAAAAAGAGCGCAATGTCAAAATTGAGCGCTCATTTCAGTAGTAAAACTTTATTGCTTTTTGCTTAAAGCGTCGTAAATACAACTTTAAATCATGGACGTAAGGTTGTATTTCTAAAATATATGGTCATTACCATCTACAAATAACCACGTAAATTTGACGACAGTTTTAGGTGTCATTTTTATTCGAGACTGTGTATCTAGTGTATTTCTATATCGATAATCTTTAATTGCTATTTTACCTTTTAGAAATATTTCTCGTATCACATTGAAATTGAGTGGTTAAATGTAGGTTGTTACAATTGTTCTTTGTATGGTGGATAAAGATTTTTTCGATACAAACAAATACAAATGGTATTGTTTGATTCGAAACATATGTATGTATACGTATTTATGTAATTTCATAACACTGTATTTATTTTGTTAATGTTAAAATATGTGTAATGTAAAATCATTTACTATGGTCTCAAAACCAAATAGACCCCGTCACGGGTATTGACAAAGTTCTACAAAATGGCTTTGCGTCGACAGGCGTAGAATGGCATAAGCATCAATGCATTGAAATGCAGACGGCGATTGAGCTATCCAAGCCCCTCGTTACCTTGAAATTAATTTATCCTAATAAACCAAATTAAAAAATATATTTTTTAAATAATCATAATTAAAAGTAAATAAAATATATTTGTTGAAAGTATAGCATACAAAAATTAGTAACATTCCTTTCCATGATATTGTTCGTGTCATTTTTTTAATTTCTTTTGAGTGTGTATAGTTTGTTCTATACTTTTTTTTATTTTGAAACACGTATGTATACATTTGTTCAAAATATTGGAAAATAAATTGCCCTGTCAATAAAAGTCTACAAATTCCGTGACGGGTTTTGTACCTAATTGTGTAAGACTGCTCATGTGATTTTTAGTTATATAATATGTATACCTGGTATTAGCAGCTTAATAAATCCTTTATCATCTAATTCTCTGTTTTTCTCTTTCGTATTTTTATGGTTTTGAATAATACTGTTAGTAAACACGTCCTATGCGAAGTTTTTAGATGTATTTATGGATGTATGTGTGCATGTGTGTTTTAACACATAAGATTGATAAAATAATGATATATTGTGTTAATTAGGTAATAACTATTCACTATTTTGTATGGTCAAGGGAATGACAATATCATTTTCATGGTCATACAATATTATTCATTCCAATACATTTTACCTAGATTAAAAGAAACCAAATTGTATGTTGTTTAAAAAAAAAAAAACGCTTTCTACACTCATAGCCCCACAGTAGGATTTTCTCCTGTGTCGTAGGTGCCATGGACACACACAAAGACGAATACACAAACACCCAGACCCAGAACATAAATCTAAACTCATCATTCAGATACTTGTCTGGCCGGGAATCGAACCCGGGACTCACTGCGTGTCAGACCGGTACGGTAACCGCTGCGCCACGCGGGTCGTCAAAGTAAAGGTTCGTTGTAAAAAGCCAAATGCCTTAAAGTAGATACGCTTTGAAATTTGGTTAAAATTCAAAATAAAACCGAATATAACACATATGCGCAAGATAACATAATAATTAGATGTGTAAATACAACACATGAATTACAAGATTAAATCAACGAATTCAATAGAAATCAAACGCAGTAGCGATCGGGGACGGACAGACAAACCAATTATAACCGTTGATAATCTATACAATTGTTGAGAATGGGGAGACAGGGGACTTACTTGCAAGTTTATTTGCGTGTTTTTGATAGCATTCCATTGTACTCTGTGTATAGGGTGTTTATTTTTCTCTAATGTAATCATGAAAAAATATAGCAAATTATCAATGTACATGATAGTTATCTAAAATCGTTATGGTCTAACTTATTTAATCTTAGTCAAAATAGTGGCTCGTAATTTTCTCAAAAATAAAATGAATATCAGCAACAGCATGTGAAAATAAAATGTATGTATGTATGTTATCTTACAAGTGCTAGAATAATATGAATTATTATTGGAAATTTGAATACATTGTATTTGTCTGAGCATTATAGTAATTTATGAGTTTCTTTACTTACCTTACACTTATTTATCTGCCACAGAATATTAATATTGCATTTTTTAAAATTACAAGGTATTTTTATTCACGAAATGTTCTTTTTTAATATAAAAAACACTCTGTATAATCGAAGCTATCCGCCCGGCGAAGTTTAGATCAGTATAATGCCTACAATACAACACATTTAATCCCATCCCATTGTAAGACCCTCCCCATCCGAACCTAGGGGTTGCATCGTCCCTCTATATAAAACAGGCAGATTATAAAGAGCCAACACGCAAAATTAATATGTACCGCCCAAATATAGTTAACGGTATAATTTTCTTCGATAGAAACCGTTTGGGGTGGCTCGTTCTTGCACAATAAGGTTCCATATCGGATGCACCCACGCCATCTGCCGGCAGCGAAATATTCTCCACAATAATAATATTTTATCCCACTTTATTAGACCATTGTTGAATTATTAGACACACTCGAGTGTGCCCATTCGTCATTTTAAACGATCATGACGTTGGGGCGTCATTACCACATTTGTGTAAGAAAAAAAACAAAACGAATGGTTAATGCAATATTTATTAATAAATTTCACTGTAATCTCCTCAATCTCAATCTATATGCACTTACAATCGAGTAATAATTTATTTTACACTTATCTTCAATCTAAATTACATACAATTATACCGTATCGCCTAACCATTTTAGTATTGCATTTTGTATTAATTGAAAATATATGTCTCGTACATACATTTCTTAAAAATTGTGCTGACAACGCACTGTTACTGTATACTGCCTTATTACACAACAATAAGAGCGATTAATTACATTTGTACACGTAAATTTCGAATTTCTTTACTGTGTTCCCAAAATGACTACATTCGAAATTTTTTCCATAAAAATAATCTAACTACATTTTAATCACAGCAATATTGATCTTCTTATCTATAGTAAGTAATAAATAATAAATTAATTCGTTTCGAGGTGAGTGCTAATGAAACTGCGATCAACACTTTACGTACAACATCTATTACTATTATACAATAATAAACATGCTTAGTTCGTATGTCAATTTGCCGGGCAGGGGTGAGAAACAAATCGTTGTAACGAGGCTTATTGCCACGTTTTTCTCTGTAGCGTTAATATTTCGCACCCCTGTCGCATACATCAAAGAAATAAAAGGGTTGTGCTCGCAAAGGGCGTATAACACTCAATTATTACAAACGTTGGCACAAACAATTTACATTTTTATACCAAGACGCAAAAAGCGCCTCGGCTCGCCGCTAAGAAACTCCCGCTACTGAACAACAGATGGCGTTATCTATATTTACATCGCTTTTGCTTCTGATCGCCAATAAAAACTGCAGTCGATTGTTATATTAAGCAAATAATTCTGTGCAGCACGGCTCATAACTTACTGCTAGGTTTGAACATCATCAGTTGCTTCTTAATTACTTACACTAAGTATGATACACTGGTTAAAACTAATGCACCGTTAGTCTAATATTGCGGTGTCCACAGTCTTTAACTTACGACACAGAGTTGTTGTCTTGGAGATCGTTTGGCAAGACGGCATCGTGGCCGGCCGTCATGTTGATGGCGTTCATCGCCAAGTCTGTGTAGTTGTGCGCTTCGCCGCTAGATGGGGACTCTAGGGCCGGGTTCTCGGGCATTGCCAGAAGGCGATGCGGGAACCCGAATAGCTGAGATCACTGAAGTCGTCCCCAGTAGTTCGATGCGAGGTCCGGCCCTTGCGAGGGAATTTGGATAGGCACGCTCACCCCCGCTGATATTACACCTGTGGACAAATTATCAAGCCGTTAGTAAAAGTATTTAAAACAAAAATCTGATAAAAGTTTCACATTACAGAATCTTAAAGAGGCTATCAGATAGTATTGGATAATAAATAAGTATAGGAATAACTTCCTATTGGAATTAAATCATATAAGAATTCATTTCCATGAATACATTTTCAAAATTTTAAAGTTTTAAAAAGTTACTGAATTTGTACCTATCTACGTTACAAAAAAAAAATTTAAAAACTACCTAGTAATATTTGTTTTTTACTTTTTGTCGTAACGTAACTATCTACACGTATTTTTTATGTCAACCCTTTATTGTTGAATGGGAGATTTTTAAACCACCGCGCTGACCAAGTGCGAATTGGTAGATGTGGTCTAATTGAAGATACAAGTTATATGATTCTTATTAGTTAAATGATGTTTGATTCTTATATTATCAATATGTACATTATCATCGCTAATTAGAGTATACAATAGCAATATAACAATTCGGACATCACGTCCTATCCGGCTTGATACATAATCTAATCCCGAGCATTAGCAACACATATTGGCGCGTGTGGACTCATATGTCTATTAGAATTCTGATTGAATTCCTGATATTAGGTAATGGATATTCGATCTTAGCATCGCTGTTCAAATCTCAGATAGGTACTGTGATATTTCCATGTTTAAGAACAGATTAGACTTTTGCCACTGAAGAAAAGTATTGTTACTTTTTTGTCACGAGTAACTTTTGGTGATATTGTCATAGGCAGCAGAATAAACTATATTAACTCAAATTATGAAGGAAAAAAGAAATAACTCATAAAGCATTCGTTTTCTACTTTATAATGGGTAACGTTTTTCTTTTTTATATTATTATCAGGTACAGTAGGTAGACATTCGTAAAACTGTAGTTTAAAATCATTTTTAATTTTAGTTATGTAGGGGCTAATTCAAGTCTAGTTTAAAAGCTTATTAATATTAGTTCATGAATGTTTAATACTATGACATTATTAATATGTACATTATCATCACTAACTAGAGTATACAATAGCAATATAACAACTCGGACATCACGTCCGATCCGGCTTGATACATAATCTAATCCCGAGCATTAGCAGCACATATTGGCGCGTTTGGACTCATATGTCTATTAGAATTCTGATTGAATTCCTGATATTAGCTAATGGATATTCGATCTTAGCATCGATGTTCAAATCTGAGATATCTGGGGTTATGTATGTTTACAAACAGATTACAATTTTGACACTAAAGAAAAATGTCGTAAAAATTGTAAGTAGAGGAAGGAGCAAGAGTAAGTTTTCGATAATTTTGTTATAAGCAACAGACCGTAAGCAAATTAAAATCTACTTATAAACGAAAAAGAAATCACTCAACACTTATAACAGGAGAAATAGAAGAGAATGTAAGCCATGACAGTTGGAAAATATAGTGATAGGAACTTTGCAATTTCAAATGTAGAGTCACCTAACGGCACTAAAGTTGATAATAGGTTCTTACCTACTTTAAATTGATCTCATAAAAAATTAGGCTTTTTCAAAATCTCCGAAGATCTCATATCTATCCATTAGCTATATGGTCTATTCACATGTACATGATAGCAAGAGATCAATCGTATTATACCATACGACCACTTAGTTAAAGTTAATTGGAAACATGAATTAATTTGTCGAGGTGTACAAGATCTGTTCAAACGGATTCCGATTGTGTGCTCTCGGTATAGATACATTGTTTCGGTAAAGCATCTTCGCATATGTACTGTTAGGTAGACCCATAGCTACGATTATGACTACAATATATTGGTGATGCAGTTACATATTAGTTTAATATGAGGCCAACAACAAAGTCCTCGTGAGTAGACGACGTAGGTACGTCTACTCGCGAGGACTTTGTTGCTGTGTCTGTGACTTCAGATAGACTTCTTTTTTTGTATGAAGTTGATTACACATGAACATGGGCGGCAGTGGACACTTATCGTGGACTGCATGCTCGATTGCTACTCCAATAAAAAAAAATAAGGGAAACTTGCTTAATTCGTACTTGCGCCTAAATCGTACCTCGGCTAAATCTCGGCTTAGGTAATAGTAACCACCTCGCCTAGTGGTCAAAGTTAATAATAGGCGGTTATATCGGTAGGGAACATAAAAACTTTTTAACAAAAAATATCTACCGACTTCCATGTCACAAAAAAGTAAAAAATAATTTAAATATATTTTGGTCTAGAACATACTCAGTACTTAGTACATAGTCCTGAAGTCGGTGCTCGACATATTTCGCTGGACGACGGTAACTACGTCCTATATGAGCACCGACTTCAGAACTATGTACTAAGTACTGAGTATGTTCTAGACCAAAATATATTTAAATTATTTTTTACTTTTTTGTGACATGGAAGTCGGTAGATATTTTTTGTTAAAAAGTTTTTATTTTACACTTTTTAGTGACTATATTTTTATGTTTGTATTTAAATAAAGCCTCTAAGTTTGCTTTGTGCATCTACATATTCACAAAAATTAAACATAAAACACTTTTACAATTCATACAAACAGGGCGCCCCCTCTGGAAGTACCCCTCCATCATCAGGGTTGAGGAGTTGAAGGTCAAATTTTTCATCTTATATTGTTGCTTAGTAATCTTATAACATATACGTTAGTACCAGGTGGCTAACTTCTATGGCTCAGGCTTGCAGTACCCTGCATCATAAGGGTTTAGGAGTTGAAGGTCAAAATTTTAATTTTGTGCCTCTGTTTGGTATTATTTTTACATACCCGTAAGCACCAAATTGCCAACTCCTATGGTTTAGAATTGAAGTACCCCTTCATCATCAGGGTCGAGGAGTTGAAGGTCAAAATTTTAATTTTGTGCCTCTGCTTAGTATTATTTTTACATAACCGTAAGCACCAAATTGCCAACTCCTATGGTTTAGGATTGAAGTACCCCTTCATCATCAGGGTTGAGGAGTTGAAGGTCAAATTTTTGATTTTATATCTTTGCTTAGTATTTTCTTTACATAACCGTAAGCACCAAATTGCCAACTTCTATGGTTTAGGATTGAAGTACCCCTGCATCATCAGGGTTGAGGAGTTGAAGGTCAAATTTTTGTCCCATGAATTTGCTTAACAATTTCATTATATATTCGCAAACATCAAACGACCAACTTTTATAGTTCAGGCTAGCAGTACCCCTGCATCATCAGGATTGAAGAGTTGAAGGTCAAATTTTTCATAGTAAATACCTACATAGTAATTTTATTCTATATTTTACTCAATTGGACTTCTCCAGCTAAGGTTCGGCCGACTATCACTAATTTTATTATTTTGCTCCAAAAAGTTGAAGATCCTATGATTAGAACCTTATCAAACTCTTATCAGACTACCCCTGGAGTACATCCTTTCTAATAAAAAAAGAATCATCAAAATCGGTTGGCGGGATATTGAGTTATTCATACATTTATCGCGTACATTGAAAATGCAAATTTAAGACTTATGCGTTTTTCTTATGGATGCCCTAGTCAAAAAAATACTAAAAAAAAATGGGACCCTATGACACGCACTACCTTTCAAATAAAAAAAAAATCATCTAAATCGGTTCACCCAGTCCGGAGAAATGAGGTAACAAATATAAAAAAAAAAAAAAAAAAAAAAAAAAAATACAGACGAATTGATAACCTCCTCCTTTTTGGAAGTCGGTTAATTATAACTCTTCTTACGCTGCTCCCGATAAAAAATATTAAAAAAATAGGTACTATAAGTTTTTTCACCTTGCCCTCTCAGTCGGGAAGTCCGAGGTTCAAACCTAGGCACCCACCACTGATTTATGTGCGTATTAGAAATTAATTATCACTGCTTTTCCGTCCACCAATCCGCCCTTGGCCAGCGCGGTGGACTATGGCCTAAAACTCTCTCATTCCGAGAGAAGACCCGTGCCCGACAGTGGGACAATTATGGGTTGACGATATATGAAAAGATTTAGTCTAGCAATAGACCGAAACTTTCATGAGAGCTCAGGAGAAGTTTAAAGTAAATTATAATATAAGTACCTACGCTAAAATTATTTCAATATTACCTATTTAACAATTAAACTTATAAAAGCCTATTAAAATCCAATTGGAACACAATTTACATTATTTTTAATATTGTTAATTTAATTTCTATATTGGATACAAAATGTGCCACATTCTCCAATAATTATTTCTATTGCAACGTATTCAATATAGTTCCCATTGTAGGCTCTATTACGGAGTCACAACCTCCCGGCCAACGGAATGCTCGCTCAATCGACATTAGTCGCAAATCCGTCATTGGGAAATGATGGGAATGATAACCTAATGACTGGTTCTTTCAATAGAATGTGTTATTATAGGAAAGTTTGAACTATTGCACTGACAAATAACCATAATTGTTAAGACAACTGAATTTTATTGTTTAAATATAATTAATATAGGATCTAGAGAAGTTGCTTTTGGAATACCTAAATAAACACGCTTTCTACACTCATAGCCCCACACTCATAGTACAATGGATACTCACAAGAGAAATACACAAACACCCAGACCCAGAACATGAATCTAAACTCATCATTCAGACACCTGTCTGGTCGGGAGTCGAACCCGGGACCCATTGCGCGTCAGACCGGTATGGTAACCACTCCGCCGCGCGGGTCTTCACAATAAAAAAAATATCGCGGTGCTTTATGACGATTCAACGTCTCTAAGTATCTACTATCAAGATCAACATCAGTCCACCGTCCATCAAACACCACGCCACTCACGGACACGACACAAACAGACACGATAGGATTTAAATCTCCGCTACGCTATTTCAAAGCCATGAAAATCAGAAACTCCGCTTCAGTCATACCAATATTTTGTACCTAAATCCATCACGAGCATCGCTTGACTAGACAGGATTCGACATCAACTAAACTAATACCCATTTTGTCTGCGTGGAGGTCTGGGCCATAAATATTTTACTCTATTTGCACCCCAACCGCGTGGGGCCTCGCGATAACAGTTCCGTGAAAGGGGTAGTGCATCAGCGTTTACATTCATTACGCGATATTATCGACTAAACACTCTCGAGACTCGTTTAGTCAATGGCGTGTCTCTGATCGGTCGTTTATCGTACGTTTCCATGGCTAAATTGTTTACCGCTTTGATGCACATATTGTTTGATATACGCTTGCGGATTCGCTTCCTCTCAGCGATAAGTCTGCTGAAACGCGTATGCCTAGTTTTGAGTAATCATACTTCATACTAATATTATAAAGGCGAAAGTTTGTGGGTGTGTATGTTTGTTACTTCTTCAGGTCTAAACTGCTGGAGCGATTTTCATAAAATTTGCTACGGAGTTAGCTGACACTCTGGGTTAACATATAGGCTACTTTTTACTGCGAGAAAACATCTTATTTTCACGGAACGATCGATATATTGATTGGTTTTATCGCGGGCGAAGCTGCGGGTTTCACCTAGTCTCTTTATATATTCGATTTTCTAGACTACTATGTCATTTACGGTGCCCTTAAGAATGTATCTTTTTGTTTTTGTCTTGTTGCTTTTGAACTGTAGAATCAAGTCAAATAAAACTGAATAGAATTATCTTGGATTTTATCAAGTAGGTAGATTCGGGGGATTATAAAAAATCATTTTACTTTGGGACAAAATTTTTCAGTTCAGATCGATAATAAAATCTAAGATTTAATTAAAAAGACGAGTAAATCAACTCTTGGAATTTTGTGCAGCAGAAATTATTATAAACTGAAAACCCGATAAGAAAACGAAACGTGAACTAACCATTTAATTTTTTATGCAATTATAAACAGATCAGTTTATAAATCGCAAGAGTATCACGTCAAATCTCAATCTTCAGTTACAAACCAAAATGGTTCAGATCTGTTATTAAATACCGCACGTAGCTGCAAACGCGCCCGTCGCAGTGCAAAACAGTAAATGAAACGAGAGCGTGCATTTTGAATTGTGAAAAACTCTTTTGTTCTGGCTTGAAGCTGGAAACTCAGCGAACAATACCACGAAACGGCCAAACAACAATAATTCATACCGCTTTCCGCCACCTACGGCTAAAAATGTCCGCTGCGTGATATATAATATCAAATGGAAAAGTTATGCCTTTTTAAAACAATGGAAACGGCAGCGCCTCACTGTTTGTTCTTTTTCTGAATAATAATAAATCTGTGATATTTATGCAAACGTTTAAGCGTTTTCAGCGGCACTGAAATGTTTAACAAACTGAAGTCATTCGCTGGAACGGAATATAATTGTAATTACAGTTTACGTTATAACGTAAAAATGCTTTCGTTACTAATGTCCTTGCAATATTTCGAGGTTTTATGTGCCAAGGACAAGAAGTTACACGGATCAAACCAGATGCCTTGATTAGGAAATCTAAATATTTTGAAAATGCTTATTAAATGATTGCGGTAAAATTTTAAACGTATTTTAAATAAGTGGGCATTATCATTTTATTTTATCTTTAAAATCTTTTGATACAGTTAACGAATTTTTAATTTAATACTCAGACAACGACAAAAATTATGAAAATATCTATAGGTAATTAGGTACTTATGTACATATTTTATCAATCCTCCGATAATTTTTGTGCGATGCCAATGCGAAATTATATACGTTGTACAGGCTCAAGGAACTTTTTTTATATAGGTACATATGTATACTGATTTATGGTTATCTATGAGCTGCACTATGTAACATCGGATATTATGGGTATCAACTTGTACTAGTATAAGTTAAGTAAATAGGTATCAATTCTTACGTAAGTAAATTATCAGTAGGTATAATTCCAAGAAAAGCTCAGATACACATACAACATTTTAACTTGTCTGTAAATAACAGAACAGAAAGACAAAATCCGTATAGAAACTTACTGTTTGTTAACAAAAGCGTTCAATATTCAAAATCAATTTAAAAGCCATTTGTAAGGAACAGACAATGGCAAATCCAATCGCGGCTGGATTCCTATTTTCCCTCTTTTCCTTTATTTTTTTGTTTCCCGTCATGTCGCGGTCTTGTGCCAGACGCCCCTTGCTCTTGACTCAGCGTTTTTTACATTTTATTACGAAGTTGGTAAATATTTTCCAAGGCTTGATTCTCGATTTTTACCTACACGGTGAACGCTACCTGGGACTTGTAGTTAGAGTTTATGCTTCTTAAAAACAAGCGATGTTCTTGTTTCGCTCATCATTTCAAAGTGGAAGTCAAGTGAAATGCATCGTAGCCAGGTTATAGTATTGTTAAAAAAAATAGGTGAGTAGATGGTAGCTCCCTTTTTTTTGTTATAGAGGGGGAACATTCTAAAGGTACCTATTTCAACCCAGTTGCATGGATCGTGGTCACGGCCACGTGGTTTGACCATGACCACGATCCATGCAACTGGGTCGAAATATCGGCAAAAAGAATTCTATAAGAATTCATAAACCGCATATCGTGAGTACCCGTTAAGTATTCTAATGTATCAATTCCGCGATAATACCAGTCTAAAATCATATAACGGAGGGTATTGTTAGAGCGTTTGTATTTTTGTTGTTGTTGTATACAGTAGAGTAAAAAGTAGATCCTTACCGGTACTAGGAGCGGCTTGTGGCTGCGAATACGCCGCGTGTTGCTGGTGGGCGGCGGGCGCGCGGGAGTAGCCGCCGCCGGCCAGCACGTCGCCGAACATGTACGGGTAGCCGCTGTCCCGCTGCTGGAGACACGACGACGAGAGACCACCCGACATCGAGCTGGGGACAACACGGTTGGTTAATCTGGTGTTATTTTATTAATATTATAAACTAGCTTATTAACACGGCTTCGACCTCTTATCAAGATAATGGGTAACCTATGTTTTCTGTAATCTGTAATCAACTTCATACAGAACATGGGTTCTATCTGAAGTCAATCACAGATGCGTTGCCAGTCCCGAGGACTATGATGGTCGCCTCATGTAAAAGGGTGCCGGCAACCACACTCTTTCATCGAAACACAAGAAATGCTTCACGCTAGGAATAGGTGTGGCGATGGTACTTCCCCGGTACACTGGTTCTACCACCTTCTATATAAGTATGATGTTATCAACATCATATATAGAATAGGGATTCCATCTTATATCAATCACAGATACGTTGGTACTTCGAGGAATAAGACGGTAGTCTATGAAAATAAACCAGCAACTACACCCTTGTACCAAAAAACTAGAATTGCTTGACGCTAGAAATAAGTGAGGCGGTTGTACATTCCCAGTCAAACCATGAGTTCTACCCACTTGAACATTACATTTAATCAACTTGTACTTATAAGATTACCACTTACAACAACTCTGATATAAAATACTATTCAACTATAATCTTTCGACTTTTAACCAAGAAGCAACGTCCCGACAAAAAGGGCATAACTTAGTCACAAGCTAACGGAAACTTCGTCTCACTAAGTTAATTTGCTCCACAAAAGCTAGCTGAAGTTCACCATTAAAAATCAATTGGAGTGGAAAGTCGACCTTCGGTAGCAAGTCGGGACAAGTTCGGATCGTCTCGGTGCAGTGGCGGGAATTTCTCACTACGAGTTCACTACGTTTCCGCAAACAAGCATTATTTTTTTGTCGCTCGTCATTTCTAAATACATTTCAAGTTGTGGTCAAAAGCGAAAAAGATAATATTCAATGTACATCACAATTACAGCCAAAACGAGAGCAACGCTTGTTTTGAGGAAACATCGAAAACTCGTACTAAGGTTTGAACGTAAGGCGCGACCTTAGTCGGTTGACTTCACTCGTCCATTAACTCCGCCGCTTGATGATAGATGGCGGTGGTATGATAGTTGATAGCGCTAGTGATACCGGCACGGGTGTCGAACACGCTTGTTCGCTCATGTGGACCATTAGCGCGTTTTTAGTTTAAAACTGCTAAGGCGTTATGGTGTAGGGCATGTCATGCTACCACTAGATTTTGTAGTGTTAATCGGTTGCTTTTGCAAAAAAAAAAACACTAGAATAACTTTAAGAATTTTGGCGTTGGTTTTTTGTTCTTTCACGTTGTTTCTTGTTTTGTTTGTGGTATTTAACATTCTCAAAGTGGTATTATTAAGCCCTTACACTTCTATCTAATATACCGAACACTAGTACAATATAAGAGCCCCATTTTATCTTAAAGCCAGTCGTACCTATTTCTTATATGTAGGTACGACTAATACTAATAGCTGTGGCGGTGGTACCGAACCTTCAACTTGTATCATCTACCAGAACTCAACCAGGGTTGACTGGCAGAGAATGCCATTAGGCATTAAGTTTACCCTTGTAACCCTTAGGTTATTTTTTTACTATAACCTAACGATAAGGCAGGCGGGCTACCTGATGGAAAGTAATCATCGTCGCCTATATACATTCGCAACACCAGAGGAGTCGCCAATGCATCTCCGGCTTTCAAGGAAAGCTCTTTTTCGACCTTACGTGAAGAACTCCATGTCATAGCGCTTCGGGAATACCTCAGCAGGAAGCTCATTCCACAACTTGCACGTCCGTGACAAAAACGAGCGTGCAAACTGAACCGTGGATGACCGCCACGAGTCCAGTTGGTGTGGATGGACTTCACCCTTAGGCGAGTAGTGCGGTGAAGAAAAGGTGACGAAGGCACCAGGTCAAAGGTGTTTCAATTTTTTTTTGTCCGACTGAAATAGTAAACGATCATGCAGTCTACCTGATGGTAGGTAAGTGGTCACTGCCGCTCATGGACATCTGTAGTCAACTTCATATAGAACATGGGTTCAAGCTGAAGTCAATCATAGATGCGTTGCTATTCCTGAGGACTATGATGGTCGCCTCATATAAAAGTGTGCCGGCAACCACAACCTTCCATCGAAACGCAAGAAATGCTTCACGCTAGAAATAGGTGTGGCGGCGGTAATTCCCCGGTCGAACTACACTGGTTCTACCACCTTCATAAATAAAATAAAGTAAAAATTAACTCACCTATACGTATCGCTCATGGTAGCAATAGGCTGCGGTATAGGGCTGTACATGGAGTTGAAGCCTCCGTTGAGTGGGAGCCGCGGCGGCGGCGCGGGCGGCGACGCGGGGGCGTCCCGACGCTGACTACGTAGCTTCTCCTCACGACGCCATTTCGCGCGACGGTTTGAGAACCACACCTGTTGGGGAGATTATTGGTTATTGAAGATTAGAGTGTTAATGGTAGATAGGTATGTGATAAGAATGATATGCGCATCTCGCAACGCTAGGCACGGGGCTTCTCTCAGAATGAGAGAGATTAGGCCACAGTCCACCGCGCTGACCAAGTGCGAATTGGTGGACTTCACACACCTCCGAGAACTTTTTTTTTTAATGCGCATAATATTCAATTATTTTGGAAGAATATGGCAGTGGAAATGTTTGGTATATCAAGATAAGAGGATGCCTGAGATATTAAATTATTATGAAGACTATGCTAGTTGTAATGGTCAATATATTAAGAATATGGTATGATCATAATATTAAAAGTAACATGTGATGTGTGAAATACTCATATTTCTATAAATCTCTCATCTTTCCTTTTCAATAGTTTATTCTCTTCTTCATTTGAGTATTTTGTACATGGTTTTACTATTTTTGTATTGATTCAGTGGTACTTAGAACTACATATAGCCAAGTAGGTACGTAGGTAAGTCAATATTATTGATAGTTTTATTATTTGTTATTCGTGTAACTTGCTCGATTGTCGCTTTATCTTAATCACTCCTGGATATTATAGCAAAGATTTTGTCAAACAGAAATATATTTTTTACCGTTATAAAATTAACTCTTCATTGCGTTAACAGATGGCGTTGTACTCATTGAAATTTTACTTTACCAATTATAATTACACTACCAAAAGCATCATTAAGATATCTAATTAAGTTTAACAAGGTTAATGTTCATTTATGTGGTGTGTAATTAAAACATTAAATAATCCTCCAGGGGTTCGCTTGGTGGCTAAAACACGCAATACAAAGTTCTCAACTTTCACCGACAGTTTCATTAGCAAGTTAGACATGATTATAATTGGGTAAGTAGTTTATAATTGGGTAGATAGTGCCTAGATTTATTGTATATTAGACACACATACCTAATTAAGTTGGGTTTCATATTGCTCGTCCTGTGACATGTGAGAATTAAAAAGTAAAACTGACGCTTTAAACAACCATAGTCTCACACTGCCATTTAATATTGTAGATGTAAAGGACGCACTTAAATAGGTACTACATACATAGACTCGGAACAGAAATGTTAAATCATCATCTACCTGGGCAATGATCAAAACCTTTGTAAAGAATTAGCACAGGGTGATATATTCGTACTAATCCGAAGAGCATCAGATGTAAACATGTTATCCAGATACGATTCAATAACTATTCAATAACTGTACATTACCGAAATTAAAAACTCAACAATGACAAAGCAGATACAATCCAGAGAACAGAAGTTGCAGCCCATTGAGGCATGGACGCAATATTGTGGCATTCAAGTGAAACGGAACGCGCCTCCGGAAGCGCTCACGTGCGTCACTTCCGCTGCCGACAGTCATGGCAATATGGCGCCCGGCGTGCGCTTGGGAGGCAATAGATGTATCTACAGGGAATCGAGACCTCTTTGTGAAATAACTTTCATACTCAAAGATACATAATGAATTGATGAGGTAAATGTTTTCAAGTCAACTTTACAACTTGACCACGTGCAAAAGACGTTTTTTAACTAAAGTAAATATAATTATAATATTTAATTATATGCATTAAGCTCTCAATTCATTTTTAGATTCCGTATCCTCATGGCAAAATGTGGAATCTAAAATCGAACGAAACGAAATTATTGCAATGGAAAACTTACATTTTACTAATTGTAAGTATAATAGTAACGGATCAAATATCAATAATAACATAATTTTATATCATAAACAAACATCACAAAAAATACTGTGCAAAAATGAAAATATGGATTAAATTGAATCGTAATTTTATATGATTTTGGATAACATTTTTATAAACCTATCGACCAATTTTTATTTTACTATAACGATAGGTATTAAGCTTTTTCAGACTCAAACGGAATTCGTGCTTGATATATGCGGGGAGTCCCTTTGGGCGGGTCGTGTGGCCAAATAATGTAGAGATTTTCACACAACGGCGAGAAAAACTCTCCTTTGTTAATGTAGAGTACCGCCACTAGGAATTCAGATATGTAATTGTTTATGTTATTACAGTTTGTTTATATGTTATTACAGGTTTGTTTATAGCTATTTAATCTATTTTTTTCGGTTTTCATCTGATTGTAGAGTTTAAATTTGGTTCGAATTCTTATTTAGCGTTTATGTAGAAAATAAGATCTATAAATCTAACGACATATTTTTTTCATTAAACCATTACATTAATGACAATTAAGGTTATTTTCATCATAATCTTTGTCTGTACGCTCATTTTAAATATGAAGAAATTCTCTTTTTAAGAACGTAGTTATTAACCTTTTCTAAAAACTGTGCCCCAAATTCTGACTGTATAACAACGATAACCGATTAAAACAACCATTCCTAGAATTTGGCATCAAACTTATGTACGAATGCTTATGTTTATGTACTATTTATATTTCTGCAATAAATCTCAACAGTAGAATTTCACGTTAAATGGTCCGCACTGCTCATTTCCTTTGATCGCCTAGCCTTTGCCGGTCCAGCTCAGCTTTGGATATTGATAGGGAAATAGGAAAATACGTAAAAGTTCAAAGAAGTCGCCAAGGAGGTAATATGTCATAATATTATTGCTTTGGCCTATAACGAAATGGTCGAAATGCGGGCAATATTTTATCCGAACCCTCCCGGACCCAAGAAAAAGGGTCCCGAAACTTTGGGTGTGTTGCTAATAAGGACCGTAAGATTATCCTTAATACATGTAGGTACAAATGTCTACCATTTTGCTTTTATCTTTCACTTTAATCTTTTAATAATTCAAAGGATTATATTTGTAGTTCTTAGCCTGAGGATAAAAACGCACATGTATGACTTTAGTTTTTTGCTTTTGTATGTTATCGAGACTGAGAAAAATACGTGGATATGTTAATATTTTCCAATCCAATTTCACGACTCATAATGAGAAGCATTAGATAGTGCTTTATTTAAAGTTTGTCTATTTTCATTTATGTATGTATCTATATCTAATAAGTTAAATGTTTCACCGATAATAATTATCAAATCAATTCATACGAACATACAAATACTATAAATAAATTGAAGCAATTAAAATTTAATATTTAAAGCCATACGAATTTTAAGACAATGACAATAAATAAAAATAATTGACTTTATCATTTGCTGTATCAAAATAATTGCATCGGAATTGGAGGTATCTTCAACTAACGCATTTTTTAAATATTGGCTACACAAAAATTCTTACGAAACTGTATTCCGTTGATTGTGCTAATACCTTTCTCATAAATAACACCGAAAACCCCCGCCCCATCCCAATCGCAGCCAATTACGTAAAACGTTCCCGCAATACATACTTACTATTACAGTAAAATATTATGACGTGCATTTTCCCACTGTCCATAGATATCCTGTGACAGCGATGACAGGCCCTCCCGCCTTCCGTCATTCGCCTTTTATAAATTGTGCTCCGTACGCTACCCTTATAGTTAGGCGAGGACATTTGTCTCATTGCTAGAGATAAGTGATAAGCTATATTTATTTATTGGATCACCAACACAAGTAACAGCAACAAAGTTATATCGTGTAATATTTCGCTTTAACAATTATTAACTGTACTTATGATTATAAGGTAATCACACCATCCTCAGAACATCTAGTAAAATTTATATAATAAATAAATTGATTGTCAGAATTAAAATTATTAAAATAAAACAAATATTGCTGATAATATATTGAAGCGCGCGACGGCACGTGGCTTGTGTAAGTTGTAACTGATCTATTAAGTTAAGCTATATGTGGTGTCTATGCTTGGATGGGTAAACATTAGTACTTAAATCTCATGTGTGCATCCTTGCTTCAATTGTTACAATTGGGTAGCAATGGTTAATTTTTGTTGAAGGCGTTAGGGATATTTTGTATATAGATATATCCGTCTCAAGTAGGCCAATAACTTATACCTACATGACCTCACAGATCTGCATAGGTACTTTGAGAGGAGGTACGCTCTAGCCCATTTATCGCCTTAAGCAGACATTCGTGAATAACAGTGAGACATGAAAAATTGAAAGTTTTGCATCTAATTGTTAATACGTCGGTAGCGCTATATTTTGACCGAAGGCTAAGAAATATTCGTTTCAAGGTTACAATTGTATTACAAATGGTTACAATTACAAGTGGTGTTTTTAAGGGAATTTCAGCAAAGTTGGTTATAACTTGCAGCAAAATTTCGTATCCTTATAATATTGTACACATACTCGTATATGTGTATTAAGCGATCAATGCCGATGCCTGTATCGTAAAACGAATTTGTTTCGAGCCTTGCAGCTCATAGCCTTCGAGTTATAACTACATGTTCGCTTCTCTTTCCACGCTGATAGTAGAACAACCGCTTTCCCTCCTCACCAAATGGGATTCGCCATAATTCTGTTATTTCGCCAACAAGTTGTTACGACAACAGTTTTAGCTCGTAATTTCATTAGCTTTTTAATAAAACTCCGACGTTAATTACTATTCGCACATTTACCCAACTTTTAAATTTCGTTATGAATCTTATTGTTGGGGATTCATGTTTTCCTTTCGTTTTATTACAATTTATTTTGCTACCGACCTCAAATATGAATAGAATATTAATTTTATTCAAGGTTTTTATAGTGGTTCTCTTTAGGCGTCAATGTCTGCGGATTAAAATAATATTATAGTACTTAGTTTTAATAAAAACAGTAATTAATATAACATCTCTGTTTGTGCTATCATTATGATTATAGCGTTTAATATTCTCGAATCTCTCGAGTATTCTTTATTGAGCGGAATAATAGGTGTAATTACTAGAACTAATAATATGGTAAATCTCTGATTCATATCATACTAAGTATGTTTATATTAAATAATTGTTATTTTTATATTATTCAAAAAAATAATTGTTGCTTTGATCAATGACTTATTTAACTTGTTAATAATAATGAAACTTAACATAACTTATCCGGTCTATCACCAGAGAATGATTGCCTTACAGTTATAATCTGTTAATGTTAATAATAATATGGCTTATTTTTTAAACATTGCCTTTCTTTGGGTTATTAATTGATCTAGAACGTGAAATGTAGGTAAATCATTTTACTTTTAGAAAACATTGTTAGGCGAAATCCATCTATATAAATCAAGACACCATTTTGACATCACAAAATCTCAGTACTTACTACCAAATACCGAGAACCCGTGAATAGTTTCCTTATTTTTAAAAGTACAAAGTTCAAATTGGCGTGTTTTGGGCAAAAAGGTTGTATAGCGCAATGGATGGCAATTTTTCAAAACACACCCTCCACAGGAAATTCGCCCCCGCTTTCTATAGGCTGGGGATCGATACCCGACCCCCGTGTGGTGGCCGTAGTTATGTGGCAGATTTTAGGGATATGTCTATTTTTGTTTTTATGAAATCGTTTCACATAAAAATATTAAATTGGAACTATTCATTTGATAATGTAAAGAAATGTTAAATGAATTTGATGACTAAAATAACGAAGTGTATGAATTCACCAAAAAGTTTGTTTTACCTCAAAACCTCGTATATGTTTTGATCAGGCTTTGATATATTTGTAAATTACATAAGACAATAAATTACCAAAGTAAACATTAATTTAGATTTTCTTATTCAGCAATAGGTGCCGTGGCACTTACATTTTACCTCTATTTATAAAGAGCCATGTTTGTGGCTATATATGCATCCATAAAACACGCAAAGCAGGCAATGGCTTACTTAATGTTACATAACATTACATTTTTTATTTATATTTAATCTCAAGAACGAATAAATACGTTTATATAAATTATTTACAATATTATGTGGCTGATAGCAAAATATGTGACATTACAATAGCGAGGGGTCTTACAAATATGACCTGTTGTGACAGGGGGGATGGAATATATGGAAGGGTTATACCTTATATAGATATAAATGGGGACAAAACCGCAGGATAGAACTACTAATTAATATGAGGCTAAGCCGCATCGAAGGCTATTGTATACATTGTCTCAAGAGTATCCAACAGCGTGGTGTCCCTACCCCCGCCATTTCGACACAGCCTTGAACCCCGGGGCAACACGTGGTGGCGTCCGTCCGAATACAAAACGATCCGCGTCACTCCTTGAAAGCCTCCTTACGTGCGCAGGAAATGGAGCTTTGCACATCCCTGTTTAAGTCCAATTTGCCGTAAGCTCTCGGTACGAATACAGGAATTTTCATACAGGGTTGCCAGGTGGGCTTGGAGTTTAATATCAGACGTGTTTTAATATTCGGCGTTTTTGTCTTGAATTGGTTTTTTGCCAATAGCTTTCGGATTTTTAATAATATATTTTTAAGAATTACAAGTAGGTACATTGAATTGAGATTGAATATATAATGTAACATTAAAACGTAACATTATATAGGTATTAAATGTCTTTCTTTATAAGCTTACTTACGATTGTTTCAAATCAAATTTATATTCTTGGTTTCTCTTTTTGTGTCTTACTTTACGTAAATAAATATCAGCATTAATCATTTTATGATATATATGAGCAACTGATAAATATTTTGTTAGTCTCAATCTAAATTACATTTTAAAAATAAACAAGCGTTATTTTTTATATCTGCAGATGAAAACCGGATTAAATGCATACGTACTTAGCTTTCCCTTTTGCCATAAATATTTTTCACTAAATTATACGCCAGATAGAATGTTTCACTTATGGAAATATTTTCAGTAAACATAGTGTCAACCCTAACTAGTACCTATGTACTTGTTGACCGACCGCTGCAGCGCGAATGTTAACTAGCAACGAGAGGTTAATGTGAGAGCTTAGCGCGCCGCCAGGAACAATGTCGCCATCTTCTTTTTACAACAAGAAACCTCTGTCACTGGTTCCAAAAAGAAAATGGCGGGTGGCCTGAGATGCTATGTAAGGGAGATGGACTTTGGATGCTGTTTTAGATTCTATTTTGATGGATGGAATTTATATTCGACTGTTGAATAGTGAAATTCTTAGTCAAAATTTAGCAGATGAAATTTAAATATTAAGTAAAATTTGAGCACTATAATAATATTTTGTAAATAGACAGTGTGCCGATGATAAATGATTATCAATGTAATTAAATGATGATAAGTTACAATTAACCGAGCGGTTAAAGCTTAGCGCGCCGCAGGAATAATGGCGCCATCTTCTTTTTACAAGAAACCTCTGCCACTGTTCCCAAAAAGAAAATGGCGGATGACGTTCAGATTGGGTAAAGGAGATGGAGTTTGGATGCTGTTTTAAATTCTATTTTGATGGATGGAATTTATATTCGACTGTTGAATAGTGAAATTCTAAATCAAAATTTAGCAGATGAAATTTAAATATTAAGTAAAATTTGAGCACTACAATTATAATAAGTAAATAGGCAGCGTGCCGATGATAAATTACTATCAACGTAATTGAATGATAATAAGTTACCATTGACCGAACGGTTAATGTGAGAGTTTAGCGCGCCGCCAGGAACAATGTCGCCATCTTCTTTTTACAAGAAACCTCTGTCACTGTTCCCAAAAAGAAAATGGCGGATGACATTCAGATTGGGTAACGGAGAATTTGGATGCTGTCTATATTCTATTTTGAGGAGTGGAATTTCGATTCTTCTGTTAATGGGTGAAATTTGAATTCTTTTTTAATAAAATGATCATTTTAGCAGATAAAATTTCCATTAAGGCAATATACGTATATAAATATAATAAACTATTATGGTAATGAATATGAATAACAAGGTCGATACCTATACCTAGTAATTATTTATAAATTATATCATTTTATGCTACACGGAAGTTCTAGATGAAACTACATAGAATTTACCATAGGTATAACAAGAACCAATTCGCACTTGACAAGCGCGGTGGACTATGGCCTAAAACTCTCTCATTCCGAGAGAAGACCCGTGCCCAGCAGTGGGACAATAATGGGTTGACGATGGTAACAAGAACACATCAAAGATACTTTACATATTAACTTGTATAAATAACTTTATACAAGTTACTTGTTTAAACAAATGGAAGAAGGTATCTAACCATAAAGCAGTTGTCAAGTGTTTTGAAGGTAATTTATAGTTGTCAATAACGATATAAATCAAGCTATTGCTAATTTCACGTTACATGTTCTTTTACACAGCAATATTAAATAAAAAACGAGCATTTTGCATTACATACATATCATACTTTGTACTTCCGGAACTAAAAATTGAATCGAAATGCCGATAAGTCAGAACTTTACAGAAGATACACATTTTTGTAACAGGTGCAAATTTGAAATAGCACAAGTTAAACCACTTTTCATAGAAGGCGTAGAATTATACCGAAACATAAGTTTTTTAATATTTTAACGTAATATTGTATAGGTATCTATTTTTTTTCTTTTGCAGTTTATGGACTTGCATTTTAATACATAATATATTTTCTTAGTCATGTTTAAATTAATTCAACACGACAGCTAGTCGACGGGTCGTTAAATGATAACATTCAATAAGAATGACGCTTAAAAACCGGTCCCTTGCACTTTTAATAATTCGATTAGAAACAGCGTTTTTGAAGTGCTTAAAAGGTTGCAATATAAATTGCATTAAGCCATTATGTTTTTGAGTTCCTGACAAATGATATATTAACTACTGCCGAATGCTTCCTGTTAAGTGGTAGGATTTGAGTGGAGTGTGTTCCGTGATTCTCTTTGTTATATATGTCAAATTTAGATAATTTAGAGACTCTAATAAGTAAATACCGAAGATTTCTGACGTCGCAATCTTGTATCTTTAAATATGCAACTTTACTTTGGCTCTAATGGCAAAAAAGCTACTTATAATTTTATAACCTTTAAATAAAACGGTCTTCTATTTTTCTACCTTGTACCTAATTTTTTTTATTTTTGAAAGAAAGAAAGATCTTTATTTAGTAAATTTTTGGGTTACAATAATATTGATTATTATTAAGATGTTTAAAAAAAGGGCGCCAAAAATTGAATATGCCGGTTAAGGCATTCTAAAAGTATGGCATTCACATACCCGTATTTATCAATAAAAGACTTACAATTAGACACTATATTACAATGCTGATAACTTTAGCAGATTAATATGTTTGTGTATTTTTATATTTTTAAATTAAATCATCGTTTAAGAATTCGTCATACGTGTAATAGCTTTTTTCTATGAATATATTGAACCTTAAACTAAAAACTATAACTATCTAGGTACTCCATGAGTAATTAATTATATTTATGTAACTTAAATTCGCGATTTTTGAGATACAAAAAATTCACTTTCCCTCGTCGATATTTAACAAACATTTGTTCAAAGTTACTACTTAAAAAGTGCTACAATTAAGCCATTATGTTCGTAGCCAAGTCGTTGACGAATGATATTTTAACGCCGGCTACTGCTAAGTGGTGAGCATGCCCTCGCATGTTCCGATGCAATTTGTCGTAAATAAGGAAATTTCGCGACTTTTGCCGTTTTAACGAGACGCCTTTGCACTGCCTTTTAATTTTCATAAAGCTCGCTTTCATAGCTTTCTTATTTTCTACTTTGTTACCAAAAACGGTTTTGTTAGGAATATTTTTGTTTAGTTCATTTTTTACAATTACGGTTTTCGAATTGCTAGACCTTTATGTCTTGCCTATTTTTGGGTAAGTTTTTCGGCGGAAATATACTCTAAAAGTAGTTTACACACCCTCTTTCTTAAACTTAATGTATATTACAACAACAACACGCTTTCTACATTCACACTTGGATTTTCTCCTATGTCGTGGGTACCATGGATACACACAAGACGAATATACAAACGCCCAGACCCAGAACAGGAATCTAAACTCATCATTCAGATACCTGTCTGGCCGGGAATCGAACCCGGAACCCATTGCGCGTCAGACCGGTATGGTAACCGCTCGGCCACGCGTTTCATCATATTCTATTTGCAGTAAATAAATATATGTAGGTATAAAAACGGTTTATCTTAAAAACCCTCATAAGCCAGCAATACAGTAGGTACATCAAGATCACAACAAAATACATAATAAGGGGACGAACTCTCATTTAACATTATTAGCATAAAAGCAGCTACTTTTAATTAACCCTCTATCAAAACGAATGTTAAACATCCAAGATAAACACGAGTGAAAAATCAAACAACAAAAACATATTAACATACTGTACTGATATTTGTAAGAGTATGTATTACATAGCTATGTATTTGTTTGCACGAACCGGGGTTATAATATGCCCCTGTTTTTTTAGTTTGTTTGCTAAAGACGCATCTACATGGCCGTGCCTATGTAAACAGATACTGCCCTTATAACGGATAGGTTTAATAAAACGCCCCTGACATGTCATAGTTTTATACGAGCTTTCCATTATTCGACGTTTGTTGTGCAAGTTTCGTGTACCGTTTATTTTACGTTTTTTTAAACGCTTACTGACATGGCATTTTATTCTGTATGAACGCAGTTTCAATGTATCTAACATAACCTTCTGATGTGTCCTTTTTATTTATCCAACTAATTGTTACACCAATTACAAATAAATTTATCTATTTTTACTATTTTCCTTCAATAAATATCGTCAACCCATTATTGTCCCACTGCGGGGCACTTGTCTTCTCTCGGAATGAGAGAGTTCAATAAATATTCGCCTATAATTAAAAAAAAAAAAACAAAAAAAATATAACGATAACTCGGCGATAGCTATCCAACAGGAAAAAAGAAAAAAAATGTATGAAAAACAAAAAGAAAAGTAACTGCTTCATGTTAAGATTTCTACTTCAAAGTATACCTACCTACTATTTATAATTTTTACTGGACAAACCTATCAACAATTTCATGCTTTTCTAAGTAGAAATTTAAGCGTCTGGTAAATATACCTTATTAATATATAGTTACTTTGTAGTTGTTAGTAAGCACGATCTTGGTTAGAAACCGCAAGATAAGCAGTTTTTACGCCAATAGCGACCACAAAAACGTAACACCCATCCCTATGTGTTATGTCAATGCACTTACATCGACAATATAGGTAATTAAAAAAGCAAAATTATTAATCTGTGCAAAATCACCGCGAAAGACTGCCGCCATTTTGACTTCGACCGCCATGTTGTTAAAACGAGGCGCAAGTAACATGTCGATACAGTCACCTTACCGCGGTGTAAACTGGAGTTTATTTTACCTGGATACGTGCCTCAGGCAATCCAATCTTTTCGGCCAGCCGCTCTCGCGCGAACACGTCCGGGTAGTGCGTTCGTTCGAACTCTGCAACAGAGAATCAAAATTAAATTGTGAACTGCGCGCGAATTTTGAATCGTTCCACTACGCCGTTCCAATTCGATTTGAGTTTAAAATCTCGTGTCTGGAATGAATTTTCTTTTGCTTTCGATGCTTTATATCGATTTTGACTCGAATGAAACGTGTGTTATACAGCCAAAATTTTTTTACACGCAAAATCATGAAACAAGAATTTAGTAATTAGAAAGGAAACTTGAAATTACGCTACATTAAGAAAAGTACGCAGAAAAAATGGAATACGCAAAGACATCGCAATTACCAAAGCAATAAACCCATACGGATAGCAAAACAAACAACAAAAAGTGAGATTAACAGGGCAACATCAATAATTGGGCGGACTGCCACCGTCGGAGTGCTGAGCAAATACCAGGGGACAATATTTATTTATTTACTAATAACCGTGTTGTTGTTATTGCAAACAATAAATAAGATGAAAGGGACATTGCCAAATAGGTTTATGAAGGCTCCGGGGAGCGCTTACGTCGAGTATTGGTTCTGTACTTTAGACGGTTGACGTTTCCGACTTCGATTTCGAGTGGATAAGTGTTAATTAAGTAACTATACTCGGGGCAAATTCGATCTGGAATAAATGTAAACAAACCATAAAAAATCCTATGTAGGGTTATCACCAACTTGCACGAATTTGTACATAATTGCATTTTGTATTCAACCAAAGTATGCATTAAATTTTCGCGGAGTAATTTAATTAAGAAGCGTTGATTACCTCTCTCATCAACCCATTATTGGCCCACTGCTGGGCACAGGTCTTCTCTCAGAATGAGAGAGAGTAGGCCATAGTCCACCGCGCTGGCCAAGTGCGAATTGTTGATTACCTAATAACGACCAACTGCAAAATAATATGCTAAAACCAGTCAAACTAAATTTATTTACCATTATCGTCATTGTATAACTAATGATATTACAACCCTAAACCCATGACGGGATTTGCAACCTATTATAAGTTACATGTAAAAGTTATTAATAGGTAAAAGACGGCTGATAAAACAACAAAAAGTTGCATTCCCCTGCCTGTCAATGGTTGCTAGGCAACGCTTTGTTATTAAACATTCCATATCGAATTTGCCCCGAGTATAAGTTAATAAATTTGGCAAAACATCGCTTTGACACAATGTCAATAAAATTCAATGAATGTATTTTTGACTTTGCTAATAAAATCAAGTTTCCCTAATTAATTTATTTAATTAACATATTTTTAGGTTTATTTATGTCTATGGTAAAATTTGGCAGGACCAGAATACTGAACAGACCATAGACAATTAATGTAATTTTTTTCGAAATACATTCTAAGCATGTCTGGCATTAGATATGGTCGTAAGACAAAAAAAACGATGACGCAATTCTGTACGGTCAAATCCATTTTATTCTTGAGGCTATATCTTCAGACTATATCTTAAAAACTCAAGACATTTTCAACCTAATGAAGAGAAAATATACAACTTCGGCTACCTTTCTCGAGGCTGTCTATTTGGTCGTTGGTGAAGGAGGTCCGGTTCCTCTGCAGTTTCCTCTTCAGCCGCAGCCGCATCTGGGAGTCCTCGTCTCCTGATGACGCGTGTTCACTGTTCCCGTCTGAACCCGCTTCGGATTGGAGGGCTTCCGCTGTTAAAAAAAAAACAAATAATTTTTTATGCACATTGTTTTCATACTTAAATAGGGTGGAACTTAAATCTTTCTCCAGCTTTTAGTAGAGACGCAACAGAAAATATTAAAAAAATGGAAAAACTTCAAGTATATCCAATATCAAGTCCAAGGAATTAAGCTATACAACAGTGACAAGTTTAGCTTTTGTATAATAGGTATTTATTTTTATACCCACATATTAAGGCCTTGAAACGTCTTAACTTAGCCCTACCGTCCTAAATATTAAAGTTACAATACCTACTCTACATTTCGTTAATAAAATTACAACGTTCTTAAAAAAAAATGATGTATATTTTTTATTACATTTTATATGTCATAAATCATAAACGCTTTATAATAATAAAAGTATTAAAGCCTAATGTTAAAAGCAGTAATATTTTAAACTCCAACATTGGTTGCAATATTTGACAGGACATTTTTAATCATTAACAAATCTTCAGAGGGGACTGTAACCTCTTCATCATAAACTATCAACACAGCACTCGACATGCACTGAACGACTATCAGCCAAATGCGTCAGCACAATTGCACAATTGCAAGAATTACAGACAAAAATTACAAAACGACCAGTCATGCTGACCCCTGAATTGTACGGGACACACCAAAACCAGAGGTCAATTTATAGTAGATCGTATCCCCCAAAATAAGGGTGGTAAAATTAAACGTTAGTCGTAATGTTGTCGACATGCCCCCGGCTAATTGATTAATTTGCTTTATGGTCACCACTTGAGTTCGGGTTCGATTCCCGGGTCGGTAATGGCGCACGGGTTGCTGATTCCGCTGAATGGAGCGACTGTTACGCAATCTGTCACATTTTTCTGATACAATGTTTTGAGGCGGGATCCAATATACTTAATGGATCTCTAACAAATGTAAACATACTAAGATACCAAATAAATTCAAGGAAAAGAATCTTGTTCTTTATACTACGGAACTTTCCCGAGTGCCTAGTGTTTTTTTTCCGTAAACATTAGTCTTAATAATAATAAAATATTTTTTTTTCCTTACATGTACAATAGGTACATAATATCATAATAGTAAAGTACGTTAAAGTAACATTATCTCTTTTTAAGAAAAAGATTTTAGTAAATTTACGCAATTTAAAAGTCGTTGATTTATTTTTTGCTAGTTACATTTGCTTATAAATAACTTGAGTATTACAAACAAAAAAATCATACACAATTTTCCGCATATTTTTACACAAAAATAATGAAACGCCTTTACGCAGAAATTACGTAAAAACGCCACCATTCCTCCAGATGCATAAATAAATAATCTTACGTAAAAGAACGCAATTCAAAGTATCGCTCCACTCAAACATGATTGATGGCAGACGCTCACGGACTTTCCAATCGGGTGACAATTTTGATTGATCGGTGTGTGCGCGCCCTTAGCGTAATGAGATCGCAAATGAGAGGGAAGTAAACTATGCTAGCAAGTGTTTATATGCTTTTTGAGTGTGCGATGGGTTTTGAAGTTTTTGAGCGAAATTCGCAGTAAAATTCCCTGATTTTAGTGTCATTATTGTACGTTACTTCGTGGCAGAGCGGTCACCATATTGGTGTAACACGCAGTGTGTTCCGGGTTTAACCCGGCCAGACATGTATCTGAATGACAAATTTAGATTTCTGTCTGGATCTGGGTGTTTGTGTGTATCTATGTTTACATGGCTCCGAAGCAGAAGAAAATACGAGAACGGGGCTCTAATAGTAGAAAAGCTTATTATATTTAAGGTGATAGTTATTGAATATTTGGTTCATTAATATTGACCTAAAGCTGGGCATGGCTTTACTTTCAACATATCGGACCAGAGTCTACAACATGGGCCAGACTTGCCATGGATTGAACTTCACAGACTTTTAAGATCATTTTCGAGAACTCTCGGGTACGTAAAGTCTTTCACGATATTTTCCTCAATTATTAAACTTTTAATGCAATAACTATCAGCTAAATATGGATAAAACTACTCTAGAGGTAAAAGACAAATACTACGTGCTCTCATGAGTTATCTTTTGATTCTAGGTTGCATGTGTTCTAGGTGTACTGACAAACACTAGTACATAAGCACTTAGATCCTGACCCGACAATAAAATTGAGTGTGTTCATGTCTGGCCGGGAATCAAATCAGGAACCCTTTGAATGATATAATGATAATGATAACCCTTTGAATGATACTGATATAATAATAGCACCACCTCGCAAACCCTTTATTGAAAAATTGTAGGTATTATTTAACACAATTACAAGTATAATTTTGTTATGTCAATGATAATGAAATACGAGATTTCAATCGTAGATTTACCCGTTTCGATCACGTCTACCACTAACGATTGTCCTATGTCTTAATTTAAATCTTAACACTTTCTCGGACAGAACGTGTTTGTACGTCATGATTTGAGATTTTGATATGGCACAACGTACAATGACGTTCAAATATAAAACATTATTTACGACAGAACGTTTATTCCTGATGAAATTTCAAGTTAAAATCTTATTGAATGTATCTTGTATCTCACCATGAAAATACTAGAAACTTTACTGTCACGATTCTGTCATGACGTCTTTAAAACGTTTAATATCATTGGACTCTACGTATTTATACGTCATGTATGGAGATTTACTGTATCATTCTAGAACACAGACTCAAGCGGTACCGTTCGCAAAAGTGTTAAACTATGTGTGTAGCAAATTTAAAATCAGACCAATCATTTTTGCGTAAAACAGTAACAATCACACACAGCCCACAAACTTTCTCATTTATAATATCTCGCATCAACCCATTATTGGCCCACTGCTGGGCACGGGTCTTCTCCTAGAATGAGTGAGTTTAGGCCATAGTCCACCACGCTGGCCAAGTGCGAATTGGTGGACTTCACACACCTCCGAGAACTTTTTTTTTTTGTAAGAACTCTCGGGTGTGTAGGTTTCCTCACGGTGTTTTCCTTCACCGAAAAGCACTGATAATTAATTTCTAATACACACATAAACCATTGGTGCGTGCCTGGGTTTGAACCTCGGACCTCCCGATCGAGAGGGCAGGTTTCAACCATTAGGCTATCACTGCTCATTTATAATATCTATAAGATAAGAAATATTTAATGTCAGCTTAATCTCGTTTCACATCTTGGGATGCTTGAAAAGTTTTCAGGCGTTTCGGTCGCGTAACAAGTTTCGTTAATCGCAAGTGTGGGCGGGACTTTACGTAATGATCCTCATTCGCAAATGAGGGAAATAAAGTTCAACCCATCTAGTATGTCTGCTTTTATCTGCTTTTTGAGTTTTTACTTTGATATTTACCCCTTTTACGACCGAAATTTGTGTAAACGTGAAAGATATCCGCTGATTATATACCTATTCTATAGGAATCGTAAGGCTTTTATTCAACTTATTTAAACACTAAGTAAAAGGATCGTATAGGTCGAAATGTCTGTAGAGTTGAAATGTAAAGTAAGTTACATACCTATACTATTTTAATAAGCTTAAAACTTGAAAACAAGGAATAATATTATAATTAGGATACATATCACCAAATAATATAATTTGTCATAACGTTAGGTATATTAAATTTAACCCACTCACTGTCCAAAACAGTTAACTTAAGACAGGTTGTAAATAAGACTTTAAACTTAGCACACCCGTCTAGCTTTAACAAACTCCAAACTTCCACTGTTCCCAGTACGTTCATACATAACAAGTAAACAATCTGGCTTACGAGAGGATAAAATAATACCTTGTTTCAAAAGAACTCCACACAAATGAATATTTTTCCATTCTAACAATCCACGTTTTCATTATTTATCGTCGCAGCCCGGAACATAAAAGAGGAATTCATTAAAAAAAACGATCCGAGACGGGAGCACTTAGCCACAATTCCACCAATAACGACCTACAAATGATCGAAGAAAAAACTTCGCCGATATCCAACAGACAGGCCGAGCGGGGTGAGCAGGGTGAAACACGAAAAATACATAAGAGAAAATAATAGTAGTAAGAAAATAAGAAAAGGAGCGAAATAAAAGTGGGGGCGGTGAAAAAATTCCAGAAAATAAGCACAAAGGGGACCGAAGAAAGTCGGAGTGGAAAGATAAAGCGGAATTGGAGTTATCGGGGCGAACGTGGGTAGGCAGGGGATAGTCGGGCGCGATTATGTGATCGATACTGTCAGGCGGAGCGGGCGCGGACAGCGTGGCGCTGGCTCAATGGACTCCGCCGATAAGGGTGACGAGCTAATGTGACAGGTGTCAGACGTTTTGGGACGATTGATACCGTAAGTAGCAGTATTACTGGGCTTTTCACTTCATTTGAGCTTGAACTTGTTGATTACGTTATCAGTACTAATTAAATGTCGTTTTAATTAATCTTTGAGAGTAGTGTCTTCCTGCACAGTTGTTTATCTACTGCATTTCCAAGTATCGTATGTTTTTTTTATATTGATTGAAACCTTGACTTTCACTTAATTTATTACCAGTAAACAGTTCATCTAGACCAAATGGACTCAATCTGCCAAACTTGCGATATGTACGATTGGCATATTATTGCCTGATGACTCATTTTACGCTTCCAACCTAAACCTCCCCAGTTTGCTGCTAATAAAAAGCATCACTTCAATCCTAGTACTAGTAGAATAATTAACGACAATTATAGTATACACAAAAATTAATACTTTACCGCGAATAAAAACATTTGAAAAAAACTACACATTTGAGATTTCTCTAAAAAAATATTCTTAAAATTGCGAACTCCATCTATTCGCACTTTGTAGACTTTAGCATTTATTCCTCTTGTTCTGTGTCGAGACCCGTATCTAGCTGTGAGGCAATAATGGGTTAAATCTCTGAGTGGACCCCTGTACCCAGCAGTGGGGCATTAAAGGGTTTATCAGATATTTAACCTCTTTCCTTTGAGAAGTCGGTTAAAAATTATACACTACCAAAATAAACCAAAGTCGCCCACGCTCCTGACTCAGTCCACAGGCGGTCCGCGGCCCTCAATTCTGCGGCCGGACAAGGCGCGAGTCGGCTAATTCGCCACGCTTCCGTATCTACTAGACGTGCTACTGTTTACGGATTATGATTGTTGCGTTTATCGCTTTCCAAAATATAACGTGTTAACATTAAAAGTTGGTAGATTATGTCAACAAATATTGTTGCTAGCAAGTTAAAACCAAACAACTAACCTATACAATCTGAAATGAAATGAAATATATTTTGTATAGGCCTACGGCGGCACTTACGAATTGTCGGTTACATTTTTTTCTTACACTACCACCGGATCGGAATACGACCTCAACTGAGAAGATCCGGCAAGAAACTCAGCGGGTTTGTCTTTTTTCATATTTATATCATTTTTTTTAAATATAATTAAAATCATGTTTTTTTTACATGGTAATTAAAGTTAACTCCAGTATCTTGCCTTACAATTCAGTAAATTAGTAGTAATTATTAGTATTAATAAGTATCTACAAACGATAGCAAAGAAATACAATCTCACTACATACAAATAGGAAAGTTGGTGAGGATGTATGTTTGTTACGCTTTAATATAAAAACTACCAGTCGGATTTCGCTGAAACTTCGCACACACATAGTTTATGAACAAGATTAAAACACGGGTTACCTACTCATTACGGTGGTTGACGTGACCGAAGCGGGCGAACCCGCGGGAATAGCCTAGTGCATTATAACATGCACTAGTTTAGAAATCTGTCTATGACTTCGTGTCTAATTCTTTTTTGATATAGGTACGAGACGAGTATAGGTATTTGGCAGACATTTTGTATTACTAACAAGCTTTGGAACTACTTTACTACTGAATTTATCTTCGTAAGTGTATGTAAGTGTCATTAACGTCTTATTTTATAATCTGAATGTTTTTCTCCTGCATATTGTCTTTTATCATCTTAAAATATGTATAGAAAGTTGTGCCTAAAGATTTGTATTGTCTTTATCTTTAGAATTACTTGAACGATTTGACACTCAAAATAACAAACTCAACCACATATTTATTAGTACATTAAATAAAACGTATTAATAATACTTTAATTACTACATCGCTACGCAAAGGGACACAAGAGCTTGCCCTAAATAAAGACATAATCAGCACGAAACCATTAAGCCGAGATCTGCCATTCAAGCGACATCATTTGGCATCCTAGTCCATTTTTCGTTGGAATCGAGGACATAAGTCCATTTAATTGGGACCCCTTGTTCGATGGAAGACCATTTTTAGGGCAGTCCATTTATAAGTGGTACCGGCTGATAAATTGGTTGTTTGTAATCAAGCATTCACTTTGTAACCCCAGTGGACTCATATAAATTACTTAGTGGGGCCAGATAAGGTTTAGTTTTTATAGTTGGGCAAGTGAGGCGGTTTGTATCTGTTATTGGGGTGTCTTGCTATAAGGATGTTCATTTGGAGAAATTCGCATTTGAGTAATGGAATGATGAAGATTTTATCTATTATTGTAGGAGTGGTGAAATTCTAGTACACGAGTATTAGGTTAAATATTTATCGAATCAAGGGAGTCAGGTAACTATGTTTTTAGTTTTATGTAAGTATTTCTTATTGTTTCATTTTATAGACATTACATTGAAGTAGAGAACTGTTATCAGCCTGTTATTGTGAATATGATAAGATTTTCATTCCACCTGAGGTCGACCACAGATACGTTGTTTGTCCCCTGAGGACAAAGTTGAAAGGCCTCGGATAATTGTAAGTACCTTCCTTACCAAACAATATTTGTCACTTAGTATTAAAATACGTACCTATCACTTGTTAAGATAGTGCAGAAAACAATGATGAAGACTTGTGGTGAAATGGAGAAAGTACAAGGAATTCGAAGCCGATGTTTAGACGATACTTAATTCTAATAAAAGTGGATTTGTTTTTAGAAATTAGGAGTTTAAGATTCGAAGTCCAAACTAGTTACGAGATCCTAAAGAATTCCAAGGTGGTAGAACCAGTGTAGTTCGACCGGGGAAGTACCACCGCCACATCTATTTCTAGCGTGAGGCATTTCTTGCGTTTCGATAGAAGGGTGTGGTTGCCGGCACACTTTCATGAGGCGACCAGCATAGTCCTCGGGAGTAGCAACGCATCGGTGATTGGCTTCAGATGGAACCCATGTTCTGTATGAAGTTGATTGCAGATGTCCATGGGCGACAGTGACCACTTACCACCTGGTGGACTGCATGCTCGTTTGCTACTTTAGTCAAATAAAAAAAATATATTTATGATTATAATAGCTCACTAGTCACTAATTCAAACAGAAATGAGGACAATTCTTGCCACTCTCAGTAATAATTTAAATAGAGTATCCATACCGCATAGGGTCTATAAGTGTACAAGTCGTTTCTTTTGTTTTCAAACTACCCATATTTAAGAGAGCCAACCAACTACCCACAACAGCTTCATTTGAGGGGGTAACCGATCGGCACTCAGAATCGCAACAGACCGCTGCCTCCACTTAACTATTAACAATTACCCACGCGTCATAGTGCACTCAGATTTTAAAGTCGATTGCGAATGCACGAAACCACTTTTCGTTCATTCAATTAAATCTATTGTTTCATTCACTATTTAAGTGAAGCGCACTCGGAATGAGTTACGTTATGTAACCGTTATGTGACACCTGCCTTTGGATTGAGTGACATTTTTAATTAGTCTCAGTGTCACATCGTATGAGTTCTGATATAAATTTAATTGGTTCGTTTGCTAAATTATTGACATTATTTCATTCGTAACCAATTACATTTATAATTTAATTTGTTGCTACATCTTCCGCGTGTGAAAGAGTACAAAACTTTTTTTCTGTTGGATATTTGCGAATATCTTTACAGCTGCGAATATCTTAGCATAATACGTGTTTCAATCTGGCTTTAAATTATTTGTTAATATTAAACTTCCAATATTACTCAGTGAAAAGGTAAATTTTGTGGGTTGAACCAGTGTTGTTCGATCGGGGAAGTACCACCACCACACCTATTTCTAGCGTGAAGCATTTCTTGCGTTTCGATGGAAGGGTGTGGTTGCCGGCACACTTTTGTATGATGCGACTATCATAGGGAGTAGCAACGCATCTGTGATTGATTTCAGATAAACCCTATGTTCTATATGAAGTTGCTTACAAATGTCCATGGACGACACTGACCACTTACCATCAGATGGAATGCATGCTCGTTTGCTAATTCATTATTATAAAAAAAAAAACTAATGGCATTGTTATTAACTACTGTATTACTCAGCTTGTAAATACTGAAACAATTGTGGTCTATGACATTAATAATACAAATGGCAGACGCTTGCAGTAAACGATGGAAGGTAGAATTACACAGGAAGGAAGGTTAGTGGCCACTGCGACCAGTGAACGATTTATATCAGATATCCGAATGAATTTAGATTGCTTTTTCTAGCATGAGAGTATTGACTATGTGTCTGTATTCGTTTTTACATCTTTCAAGCAAATCTTCATCAATTTAATACTTTTAACACGCGCTATACTAATTTGAATTTTGTCAGGTCGATAGTATCCTATATCCCTCTCATTTTGAGAAGAGACTCATGCCCAGCAGTGGGACAAAAACGCACTAACAACGTCATAATTTCAAAAAATCCGTCTTTTTATCTTGGATTTGAACCTCAGACTTTTAGATCGAGATGCCAAGAGAGACTCATGCCCAGCAGTAATACAATAATGCATTAATGATGTCATAACTTCAAAAAATCCGACGTTTTACCTTGGGTTTGAGTCTCCGACTTCCAAACCACTAGATGACATAGCAAAAAACTATATTCACTGTCCGTCCGTTCAGGCTTTTGTTAATTCGTGTTTTCTCAATATAACCTGGTTAATCGGCAACCACTGTGATGGGCCATGTTTGTTCTAAACCAGTGTGCACAAGCAATTTGCACAATTATTTGTGCACCGCCGTCAATCGACCACTGTGCTTATATTGTCCATGGTTTTAGAATACAATTCACCTGTCGCGTGTGGTTTTGGTCATAGAATACATAATGGTAGAAATGCCTTGCATGTTTAATCGTGAATAAATTTGTTTTTATTTTGTAATATAAAACTTGGTTATGATTACTGCAATCAGAATGTAAGGAGTATTCCGATTGCAGATTACGGGTCTTTCGTGAGGAATGTACATATTTCTTCTGTTTAAGGTTTATTCAGTTAGAGCACCTTATAAACAAGCTGTTTTACTGCACTATCTAATATATAAAATTCTCCTGTCACAATGTTCGTTCCCGTACTCCTTCGAATCGGCTTGACCGATTCTCATGAAACTTTGTGGGCATATTGAGTAGGCCTGAGAATCGGCCAAAATCTATTTTTCATACCCCTTTGTGATAAGGGTTGCGCACCCTTAACATTTATATTAAATTTTTATATGGCAAAACAACGTTTGCCGGGTCAGCTAGTATTCATATAAGTATGGCATTCTACGCTATATTACTACGCTGAAATATGTGGATGTAGAGAAGGTACTTATCAGTTGAATCTAAATGTTAAAAAAATGAGTGGCAGCCTTTTTTAGATACAAATCCGAAACTGAGAACTGCTTTTAAACTTTTTATTTGTATAGAATTGTAGTTTTTAAACATATTTAATTGTGTAGAGTTGAAGTTGTTAAGTACAATTACAAAATATCATTACAGTTTATTTGATTGCAATTGTATCTGAATCTGTTATTTTAAGTTGTCTGTGTTTATAATAAGATTGATTACAAACCTAAATTTTCTTTAAGTACGCATAGTATTTGTATAATTCTATTCTAATCTGGCACTTCTGTATCACATTACTTCTATGGGCCCAAACAGCTATTGGACAGAGTTCAGTGTTTGTAGCCAGATTTCAGTAGTTTATGAAATGAGTTTTAAACGAGTTTGTATAGGTTTATGGAATAAACTATATTATTTTGTCTGTAGGATACATATGTATATTTAAAGAAAATTATTTTTACCGTTTTTTATTTATTAAAAGTAGTAATAATTATGCATTCTATTTGATGATATTTTAACAACAATACAGGCAACTAAAACACAGCAAACCAACGGTGCTGCTTTATGGATGTACCTATACCTACTTAATCTTGCCGCAGTAGAAACAACAATCGCCAGAATCTGCAATATTATTGTATCGTGTATACTACCTTTTAATTAAAAATTCTTCTATCTGAAGTCAATCACAGATGCGTTGCTACTCTCGAGGATTATGATGGTCGCCTCATGTGAAAGTGAGCCGGCAACCACACCCTTCCATCGAAACGCAATGAATGCTTCACGTTAGAAATAGGTGTGGCGGTGGTACCTCCCCGGTCCACCAACCACCATCTTTTAGTCATCTACGATAACCTTACCTAAACGCATCACAACACAAAAAAAACGCAACCAATTTCCACCGAGCGAATTACGACATCTATTGCCGTCAATCACACCGTCCGCCTTTAACGAAAATACATGGTAAAAACGAAAAAAGCAAAATAGCCATTTGTTTTTTGTTTTTCCCCGTTTTGGGTACTTCCGAAACATTGGCTGTGTCCGCTGATGCGTGGGAACAGTGCGTCGGATATTAAAAATTTGTAGGCCAATGGCGATTGGACGACGAATTTTTGATACCCATTGTCGAAATGCGTTGTTTTGGATAATCTGTCGCGTTCGATTATGTGCATTTTTCAATAATGATACGAAAAGTGCGAATTACTTGTGCAGAAGTCAATCAAAATTAATAAGTAAGGATAATAAAGATTTTTTTTATTTTTTTTACTTTAGATTTTTGACTTAGGATGAGATTTATACCCAGTAGTAGCTATATGGAAAGCTAGCGTTCTTTCGATCTATGTAGTTACAACCGTCTCCGACTCCCAACAACCCTCAAATTTTATCGACTGTCATTCAACAGCCCGGTCGAAGGCTTAACGTACCCTTCGAAACATGAAAACAAGTACGAGATTCAGCCACTGGCGGCCATCCATCCAAATCCAGACCACGTTGACGTTGCTTAACTTTGAGACCAGTTAAGATCTACACGAGCTACGTGTTAAATGCGCTTCTACATCTACTGCTTCCATCATATAAAATAGTAATAAAACCCATACTTTGTGGGTATCGTATTCGTTCGTCGCTCGCCCGAATTGAATTTGTAAAAATTGCGCCATCGAAGTTAATTAAACCGTAGCCGGTCGACATGTGTGTGAGCACTTGCGTACACATCGACAAACACACATTTACACCATCGTGAAGGTATACCTATATACGTTTACACTTTTTAATGAAATTGAAGCTGCGATATTGCTTTCCACGTGATAGGTGGTCACTGCCACCTATATCAGTGACCGAAGCTACATATGAATGAAATTAGGGTTAGGTTAGGTTAGGTTAGAGAACTTTAAGACTATGTTGGAACGCGCTTAAATAAATATGCATACATCGGAGGCGACCATTTTAGTCTTCAGGAGTGGCCACGCATCTGTAATTAATTTCAGGTAAGACATCTGTTCTATGTCATTTTGGTTACAGATATCCATGAGCGGTAATAAACACTTAGGTTGATTGCATACACGTTTGATACTTAAATTTTAAAAGTTTTGAAGGCGGTAGAACCAGTTTAGTTCGACCGGGGAAGTACCACCGCCACACCTATTTCTAGCGTGAAACAGTTCTTGTGTTACGATGGAAGAGTGTGGTTGCCGGCACACTGTTATATGAGGCGACCATCATAGTCCTCGGGAGTAACAACGCATCTGTGATTGTCTTCAGATAGAACCCATGTTCTGTATGAAATTGATTACAAATATCCATGAGCGGCAGTGACTAATTACCATCAGGTGGACTGCATTCTCGCTTGCTACTTCAGTCAGATAAAAAAAAGTATGCGTCGCTTGCCATGTCGTTCAACCCAGACGTGCATACGTCAATCTAAACTAAGCCTACCCTCATAAAACTCAGAACTTACCTTATCTCATCTCATCGTAGTGAAACTCGATTTATCTGAACTTAGCACACTGGTGAGACTAAACAAAACGATACGGTATTCAAGTCACGTTCAGGACGCAAACAAGGCAGTGTCGAGTGACCTCTCCATTCGCGTACAGTTAACCCCGGACACTGTTGATACGACCTTTGCAAAATGATCCTTTATTTTTACTTGTGGGGACACATCCTCTCATAAGAAATATCTTACTACCTACGCATAGACTATTATTTGGATAATCCATTATTTTCACAAAGCTAGGCATAGCTGTTCTCTGTTTTAATCTAGGTCTTAAAGTAGGTAAGTGTGTATAAGTTTTTATGCAGAAAATTTATGAATTCGTTTTTTCAAATATACAAAGATTGTTTCAATTAATAATAGGAATTACTGATATCTTGAAATTGTACACAACTTAGATTATACGACACCAACCGTGGGCATTCTCCTTTCAAAGAAATTCGGCGTAATTTTTCCGTGATATAGTAACATACAAACTGACATTCACAGTTATAATATTAACAGGAATAAAATGAATAAAAAACAACACAGAATAAGGTAAGATAGGATAAGATTTTTCATTAAAAGATTTCTTAGTAACGAAGGCACCGTTTCAGAAAGTTAGGAATATTCCCACTCAGTTTACACATGCGACAACTTGACAACTGTAAAACCGAGTCAAGTGGGAGTACAAACTTCGTGAAGTTCAGAAATAATATCACCGTACTTTAAATTAACTTGAAGTCAACTAAAATAACTAGTTAGGGTATCGAAATAAATTTAAGGCGATTGCGTAAGTACCATTTATCAGTAGGTACTTAATACAAGTTTAATACGTTTCTTGAAAACTGTTTTTTTATATCTGTTTCATGTACCAAACGAGCATGCAGTCCACCTGACGTTAAGTGGTAGCTGCCGCCCATGGACATCACCCAGCAACTTCATATAGAACATTTTTTTATCTAACTGAAATAGCAAACGAGAATGCAGCCCACATGATGGTAAGTGGTCACTGCCGCCCATGAACTTCAGTAAGCAACTTCATATAGAACATGGGTTCTATCTGAAGTCAATCACAGATGCGTTGCTACTCTCGAGGACTATGATGGTCGCCTCAGATAAAAGTGTGCCGGCAACCACACCATTCCATTGAAACGCAAGAAATGCTTCACGCTAGAAATGGGTGTGGCGGTGGTACTTCCCCGGTTGAACAACACTGGTTCTACCACCTTCAAAATTATTTTGTGGTTGCCTTTTATACAGCCTTTATATGCCTTTTATTACACACTTTTATATAAGGCGACCATCATAATCCTGGGGAGTAGCAACACATCTGGGATTGACTTCAGACAGAACCCATACCCTGTTTGAAGTTGCTTACAGATGTCCATGGGCGGCAGTGACAGCTTACGATCAGGTGGACTGCATGCTCGTTTGCTACTTCAATCAATCAAAAAAAAGTTATTGTCTATTCGCGTATCACTGCTAAGTATATACAAGTCATGACCAAAAACGTAAACAATATTTTTTTTTCAAGAAATATAGTAATCTTGTACTAAGGGCTCGGTGCTTTGAAGTCTGTGGATTAGTAAGGGCGGGAGACCTATACTGAGGTTGACAACCGGATAGTGTTTTTGTCAAAAAGACGTAAACGCTGCATTTTATTTTTGTAAAGGAGATTTATTGCATTTAGTTAACAATAACCATGCTGGTATCGTTTCAATATTTTTCTTTACCGTTACAGAAAATATTCATTAATTACGAATGAATGTTTACTTACGAAAATCAAAAGTGCGTATCCAATAATTCGTCGGTATAAGATATTATTTAAACAACTTAATAAATATAAAATTAACTTAATATTTGTGAACGTCCTTCTGGACCTAATAACGATCACATTATTAAAAGCTCGATACTAAGATACACACTTAACACATAACTTAGAGCTTATATTTTGAACGGTTGCCGCAAGAGGGCGCCAACAGAACCGCTCTGGTTTCACGAGAGATTGCTCTGTACAGTCTGTACCGCAGTTTGGTAGCGTCTAACATCGAGCAGGGAGTATAGCGGGTAGAGTTAGATAAAGGCTAACAACAACTAATAAAGCGGATATAGTAAAAACGTAGACTACAGTACATAGAGTCGGATTAAATAGCAAAAGGAAAATGTAGTGGGTCATTTCCAAATTAAATATGGACTGTATTTTAATAGCTGAATCACTATTCTAAAACCACCAGGCCACGTTTGGCAAATACCATCGTTAGACGTAAAAACTAAATGAAACAAGGTGATTCTATAACATTGACATAGTACACAAACATTTATATTCCTAATTGTAATTGGTTAATACGGCCTATGGGCTTTTTTTTGTTCTCGAGGGGGAAACCTTCAAAAGAGCATGGCCATGTTAAAGCAACTTAGAACAGGCGTTCTATCTAAAGCCAATCACAGGTGCGTTGCTACTCCCCAGGATTACGATAGTAGTCTTATGTCGAATCGAAGTCTAAGCCAGCAACATTGGCTCGATACTAAGATACACAAACATAACTTAGAGCTTATATTTTGAACGGTTGCCGCAAGAGGGCGCCAACAGAACCGCTCTGGTTTCACGAGAGATTGCTCTGTACCGCAGTTTGGTAGCGTCTAACATCGAGCGGAGAGTAGAGCGGGTAGAGTTAGATAAAGGCTAACAACAACGAATAAAGCGGATAGTCACTTAGCAAGAGCATAGTAAAATGTAGAGTATAGTACGTAGAATTAGTTAAAATAAATAGCAAACGGAAATGTAGAACGTCCTTATTTTGTAGGCTTGTTTATCGACTCTACTGTAATGGCAGAATAACTCAAAACCAAGGTATATGTGATCTATACCGTCGTTAGTTGTAAAAAATATTGTAACATGGTGTTTATAATTGGAGTAGTAAAGAAACATGCAGTGTCCTTAATGTAATTAGTTACTGCCGCCCATGAATCGCCCATAAAACTCAAAGCAACTTAGAAACTGGGATTCTATCTAAAGTCAATCACACGCGCGTTGCTACTCTCGAGGATGAAGATATTATTAGTATGAAATGGCTATTTTATAATACAGTAATACCTTGACTTACGCTACCCCGACTTACGCGTACTCGGAGTTACGCGGTTTTCAAATCTCCTCAATTTGTCTTTTATTGAGTGCCAGCTGCGACACACAATCTCTATATTATGGATTACATAGACTACACTATTAAATAAGAGTGTGGAATAGTAAGGCTATGTACTTGTATGACAGCTACATTTTATTATAGGATACGTATTTCTTGTACCCCGACTTACGCGAATTTGACTTACGCAGTTATGAGTAAGTCCCACCAATCGCGTAAGTTCGGGGTATTACTTTACTTTACCCTTTCTCCTATATACCCTAAATAAGAAACTGTTCCTATTGTTTGCTTAAATAATTATAAACTCAAAATTAATATACTTCATCCTAATTACAATTACTGGTTCTTTCTCTAATGTACCTTTAAATATATTGCAATGTTCAGTCAAATACATAAACAAATATACCGCGTACTTATCATTACTCCCAGTTACGTCGAAGATTGATCTCATGAAACATATTAAAATATAACGTAAATAACTTATCCCAAGTACCACCGTAGACAAAGAGGCATATAATCTGGCGAGGTGTTCCGCAAGAAGGCAACAATACACCCACCCCCCCAACCATTCACGAAACGGGGTGGGTTAGCCCACTTTGTGCGATTTACGTTTTGTGTAAAACTGTAGGGTTTCGGTTTATATTATCGCGGGTGTTATAACGGGATTGTTTTTTAAATATTATGTAATCAGTCTTCGCATACGCACAATTCGCTCATTCTCTAAAAAGCTGTCATAACATAAGAAATCATTGTTTTGAGTTAAAAATGCAGTTTGATTCCATTTTTTCTCTTCATATAAAACCACCACAATTTTAGTGTGAGTAGTTCACAAAAGATGGCGTCTGTAAGGGAACAAAATAATAAAAACGCGATTATATCAAAACTTGTTTTTTTGTGTAATGACAGTTTTTCAGAGGAGGAGCGATTATGTAGAATATAGAACTATCGATACATCTGGGGTACAACCCATTATTGTCCCACTGCTGGGCGAGGGTCTTCTCTCAGAATGGGAGAGTTTTAGGCGATAGTCCACCGCGCTGGCCAAGTGCGAATTGGTATACTCATTTAACATTAATCATCGTAAAGCCAAAACTTTTAAAGCTAGAATCATTAAATTTTTAAAAAACCTTCCCTTTATAATGTTACCACCTAATAACAAAGTATTATTTACTACTTTTTGATTTTTTTTATCAGACTGAAGTAGCAAACGAGCATGCAGTCCATCTGATAGTGGTCACTGCCGCCCATGGACATCTGTATAAAAATAGGTATGGCGATGATACTTCCCCAGTCGATATACACTGGTTCTACCACCTTCAAAATATTTTGCAACTTCATAAAGAACAAAAGTTTACTCCCTTGGACTGTGATGAGCATCATCTGATCATCGTTAAGCCTAAACTATTTAAACTACAATAATTAAACATGGGTAATAAGTTTACATTTACCTCATAACACTACGATAATAATTACATTTAAGATAAGAAAAAAAATTGATTATGAGATGATTCTGAACTAGATGTGGTATGTAAGGAATTGTTAGATGTTAATAATGTTAGATGTTAATGTTTAATAGAGAGTGATAAAAATAATCACACATTTATAGGTACAAATTTTATAAAAGTATTAAAGAACGGCAAATGCCAGACAAGTAGGTATAATAGCAATACTAGAAGGCTCAACACGTCATACTTAAGCGAGCCGGAAGAGAGCATCCGCCACGTGACAGCCTCTTTTAATTACCTGTTACTAAACTCTGTCACGTGCCACAAAATCTCGTTGACTTCATACACGTACTATGAACATCGACACACTAAGATTCGTTCTATTCTTTTCTCTACATTGCTCATAAAAGGGTTAAGGTAATACTTGCCAGGTCAAATCTTGTTTGTACGATCTTACTTTTGAAAACAGTTAAATTTTTAGACGGCTACTTTGGAAATCAAAATTTTCTCCACTAGGAAAGCAAGTGATTAATCTCTATGACAATTAGTGCAAGTAATTAATAGCTTTGGTATGCACATTCAACAATTTGTGCAGTTTTTAGTTTTTCAACAATTACAGAACTGTATTTATTATTCATTTCCATAGTTAAACCTATACATGACGACATAGAGGTGACATATTCAGATGGGAGCATAGGCTGGTTCCCCAACACGACCGGTTTCCCTTGTAGCATAGGACTTCCCGAATATTACAAAATATCTTTAGAATGGAATTTAGATGGAATTTTTCGAAAAAAATGTTAAACCAACGACCCGTGTTCTTTTCCTAAACCTCTTGCAATCTGCAAGATAAGAATACCTGCTTCTGAAAACTCAGAAAGGGTAGCAATCGTAGCACTTACCTCGCTTGTGTTCTTCGGTGGTACCCGTCCTATTCAGCTGCGGGGGTAGTGGCGCTGGGATCGCCGGCGCCGCTGGTGCGGTGGGAAGGCCAGGGTACCACCAGCCGGTCGCAGCCTGGCCGTTGAACATCCGGAGCTTCTCATACACGCTGTCGTTCTGCGCTGATGCTGCTTGCTCCTTCTGGGACGCCAGGTTTCTTAGCACGCGGTTGATTGAGGATACCTGGTGGATGGATGTTATTGTCATTGTTGTACGAAGGTGTTTGAAAGTTTGAAAATATCTAAATATTTAGAAGAATATTTAGATAACTTTGAAGAGATATGAATGTTCGATGTTATAAGATTTTTAGGAGGAAAATCGCAGTTGAGATATTAGGTTTTAACATCTTTAGTTCTCATAAAAGACAATAGTGTCACTTCCATGAGAGCAATGGCTTATAAAGTAAAAGAAATAATTATCTCAGTGTGGGTAGATAGAAAAAGTAATGATCAACGAATATGTGTATTGTGAAAAGAACGGACAAAGATTGTAGATACCTACATATTATATTGGATATTACCATTTTTTTAACAAATTTATAAAAATAATAGTAATTTATTATAATATAGGCATTGTACCTATTATCGTTTTATAGGGTACTTCTAAGCATAAACAGGTAATATCTTCTGTTTAAAGAAATACATAACATCTAAGTAAGCAATAGGTATAAACTCTTAGCGACCGGCAGCGTAAAATTTCCTGAAAACCATAAAAGGAGTACCGGGAGAGCAGCTATATCTATTAAACAGTAAACAACTACATATCTAATGGGAAACAAATTGCGATCCGACCCCTTTTAAGTTCGAAGCACGTGTAATTTAAAATCTAATATGATTACTAAATTCCAATCGGGAGCCTCAAAGGGACACAGATTAGGGCAGGCCTCCCCGCCCACACCCCTTCAGGGCCTAAAAACCCCAATATCTATCTACTTTCGGCGAAAAAGCACGCATGCGTAAAAACCTGACTCACACAAACATAATTCTATGTATGCGCCTATTTTAACGCCGTCTATTTTGTTGTGCGTATATAGAGGTATCTTTGGGGCGTCCCTAGATAATAATATCTATCTGTTTTCTTGTTGCCATTGGCAACGGGGAAATATATTTTTCCCTATGTCGGGGGGAAGCCGGGGGTTGCAAACGCGAATGCATGCCTGTACCTACCGAAAGATGTTCGATCGATTTGTTGCCTTGTAGGTAATTTTTGTTTCTCAGGTTCATTGTCGCGTCTTGTTATCAATTATGTTGAGATACTTATTAAGCGATGAGAAGTTAATCAGTATATGGCAGATATTGAGTAATGAGTGTCATATATGAATCTAATAAGTTTTTGGTGATCTAAAGTGAGATAAGAGAAAGACTCCTTGCTAAATGTGAATTGTAATGAAATGACTTTTTTTTTGCATAGGCCTATGGAGGCACTTACAAATTGTCAGTTACATATATATATTTTTTTTTACACTACCACCGGATCGGAACACGACCTCAACTGAGAAGATCCGGCAAGAAACTCAGTGGGTTTGTATTTTTTTCTTTGTATATTTTTTTTATTGCCATGTAGGTAACTCTTATTCGTTTTTAACACTATAGCGCCATGGTGGCTCGTTAAATGTTTAGTTTATTTTTATTTATATTATGAACAGAGAAATTAAAAATAATACTACATAGGTACATTGGTTGAAAATGCAGACATTTAGAATTTGTTTATAATGATACATTAAATGAATTCGGGACGATTTTCAGGCTCGAACCGTTGTTGTAGGTAACAGTACAGACTACATCAGCGGCCGATTTAATCCGCGTCCGCTAATGGAACGTACGGACCGGATAGGTCTACAATAAGGACTGATGTAGGTACTCATAATCTATAAACATTATGTTACACGTTGAATAAATATTTGAAAATTTAAATACTATTTTTCTGCGAAGACCTTAAATATTTCTGTTGCAAATATGAATTCGGGCCCAATTTCGACTGATGCGTTGTTGTAGATAACAGTAGACAACATAAGCGGCCGATTTAATCCGCGTCCGCTAATGGAACGTGTGGACCGAATAATATATGTCTACAATAAGAAACGATGTAGGTACTCATAATCTATAAACTACATTATGTTACACGTTGAAAAAATATTAGAAAATGTTCATACTCTTTTATAGCATATTTTGTGCAAAGATCCTAAGTATTTCTGTTGTAAATGAAATAGACGTAGTCGGGACCAATTTCGACGGATGCGTTGTTGTAGGTAATAATAGACTACATAAGCAGCCGGTTTAATCCGCGTCCGGTAATGGAACGCGACGTATGGACCGGATAGGTCTACAATAAGGACCGACTCATAATCTGTAAACATTATGTCACACGTCGTAAAATATTAGACAATTTTAATACCAATATTGTTAGTACTTTTCGCCAGACTGTTCTTAATATTTCTGTTCTAAATAAAATATATGAATTCGGGAACAATTTCGGCTGATGCGTTGTTGTAGGTAGCAGTACAGACAACATCAGCGGCCGACTTAATCCGCGTCCGCTAATGGAACGTAACGTATGGACCGGATAGGTATACAATACTGACTGCTGTAAGTAACAAACATTAAGTTACACGTCGAAAAAATGTTTGTCAATTTTAATACCAATATTATTAGTAATTTTCGCCTGAATGTCCTAAACATTTCTGTTGTTCCCAAATGTAACTTGCTATGTTGTATTCGAAGACTCTATCTCTTTGTGAAAATTCTATCAAAACACTTTCAGCCGTTTCCAAAGTTACCGTGAGCATGTATGATGTAAAAAAACCTAAAAAACTATTTATATTTAAATACACTACGAGTAAACATAATGTAAGTAGTATGAGCTCAGAAAATGCAAACATTTTGGAAGTACACAGTCAATTTATGTTTAGATTTAGTCTATATCCGTCATATATTCCATATTGATAAAAGTGCAATAAAACGGTTTTATGGTTAGAAACCTACATAAGCTGTAAATCAGTAAAGTTAATGGAACGTAAAGTTCAGTATGGACCAGGCATACGCTAATAAGGAACGATGTGGATATTCTTATAGCATCGTACAATCATAATAAATTTCATGTGTCAAAAGCTGACCTAACAAGACCTAATAAGACTCATTGCAGTGGCACGTAAATTATTTATCTTTTAAGATATAATTCCGATGTTGACTACTATTTGCAACCGCGACTGGCGACCACGACATACGACCGCGACCGAGTCACTTGCGTTGTTTAGCGTAGCATAGAAATTCGTAGTCAACAGTGGTCGACATCGTCGCATTTGTCAGTCGCTGTCGCCAATCGGAATCATACTCTTAGCCGCTTTGTATTCTAGTTAGAAAAGTGTGATAAGACGATAACGTGACACTCGGAACGCTTTTAGTCCTATAGATATAGGTAAGAATATGTATTAGAAATTGTTGTAACTGTAGGATCAAAGTAGTTGCATTACTCTGTAATATCTATTTATATTTTTTTGTGTCGGATGTTTTTTTGGTATTATGATCACCCTTTTTTGTTAGTATCTATGTATATGTATTTTATCCTCTACTCATATAAAATTTTCTTAACTTTAATTCGTTTGTAAATTCAGATATCGAATTCGGTACTGTAGGCATGTTACGCACGGCTTAGTCCCGAATGCTAATGGAATGTAATGGACCAGGTGTGCCTCCAACCTCCAATATGTCCATTATGGACCTATTAGGGATATACTTATTTATCTGTTTCTAGGAACGATCATCACGGTATTTTGACTGATTTTAGCCCTAATCTAGGGGTATGGAAAAATATTCTGACGATCTGACGCGCAATGGGTCCCGGGTTCGATTCCCGGCCAGACAGGTATCTGAATGATGAGTTTAGATTCATGTTCTGGGTCTGGGTGCTTGTGTATGTCCATGGTACCTACGACACAGGAGAAAATCCTAGTGTGGGGCTATGAGTGTATAAAAGAAAAGCGTGTTTTAATCATCTTAAAAGTCTGGATTTGGACGTCAATGATTTCGATTAATTGATAATTAGCGCCACGGAGCTGTTACCATACTATTAATAAGCAGAGGGGTTGCAGGTTCAATCCCTAGCAGAACTAATCTATATTAAGAGCACTGAACTTCTATTTGAAGTCAATTTTTCATAATTACTCATAAATATTGTAATTATTCAATGAGAATTGGGAAATACTGCCACTGCTATTCCGATACTGAAATAAAAAAGACGCATTCTTACGTACTAACGTACAATACTATGTGTGTCATGAATTATTGGTTTTATTATGTACGGACGAGGATTATCGATACGATATTAATTCTTGTATATACAATTAATATTCTAATTAGTCTGATAATAAGATTAGCGGATTGATTATCTTTAGTTAAATGTCGTGGGAAAGACCGTTGAACCTTTACTGCAGTAAATGCCTCAAAGGTCAAGAAATCAATTATTTCGTAATTCCCAACACGAACTTAATCGATGATTGACAAAAACCAATTATTGTATTCAAATACAACCCCAATCAGCATGCAACGGAAAAGAATTCTTATTTTCGAACGGCAAAAACATTTCGTTCGAAAATCAAACCGGCCAATAAGCGAGGCGCATTCAAACACGTATTCTGTATCTGACAGCGCTCGAGCCAATCAGATAGGAGAGCGGAAGATTAAACAGAGCCGTTCCTATTAGAATTTTAAAGGATTTAATTTTTTTGTTTGCGTGATCAAGTAGCTGAGTGTTTTGGGCGGATTGGTGCATGGGTATGACGTCACTTTGTTATGTAAAATAGGTATTCACAGCCTGTTTTGTGATAGAGTTAAGGATGACAGCATAGAGCTATGAAATACGTATTCAATTTTTTGGCGTACTTAATAAAAAGGTGTATAACGTTATCATAAGTGTTAGAACTAATAACAGCTTTTATTTCATATCTTTTTATTTTTTGATACATTATACATTACAAAATTATTATTACAAACAAAATTACATTACAAAATAATGTTTAGAAAATTTGATACGTAGTACTTATGATACAGCCAGTTTGAGTTGTTTTATGGCACTCACTAGTAATTAATCTTATTAGTATTTAGTTATAGCAAACTATCTGAAATGGTCATTTTTGCCAATAGTCACCGATTTGAATGCGCGTCGATGACCGTGGGTGTAGATGTTACACAAGAATATTCTGCTACCCATTACCTATCTAGTTTTTTTCAATAGTCGCTACCTACGACTAGCCCTCCTAGCTCCTTTAAAATTAAGTGGACCCTAGGACTATTAACTTTCATTTAAAATAATTACTTGTTTACGGAATACACTTCTGTTAATTTTTAAACAAATTTTACGAATACAAGTAACTTCATCATTTTAATGTGTTTTTAAAGTTTTTACCTTTTACGTTACGTTTTTTACCGATCTTTTATTAAAAAAACATGGCACGTGTCTTTTTACAGATCGGTAGGTATTTGCTGCCTGTATTTTAGAAACTCATTCATCCGTTACCTTATCTTACGCCGCAATGCCTCCAGCTGCGCTTTTTTGTCACAAAAATATCCTATTTGTCATGCTAATTAGTTTTGTCCTTTGATACATTCGATTTTTTTGTACTTAATGACAGTGCGATGGGATTATACGGAATTGATTTTGTGAATGAGTTTTAGTTAATGCGTACAAAAATCGAAACAAAACAAAATAATCTATTGTTGGATTAAAAATAGATCAAATTAGGTAACTAGTAGTAATTATTAATTATTATTAATTATCAATTATTTAATAAACTAAAAATACCTGGTGTAAGATTTTATATGTAGCAATATTCTTGTTACTATTAGTCTTTAATAGACTAAGACTTTAATATACTGATCTGATTAGACTAACTCGTTACTTAGTACGAATTTTAACTTCTTTGTTTTAGTCAACATCAGTCTATTCGATTCTTTAGATTCCTTAATATTCTAACTTGAAGAAGAGACTTCACCTCTTAAAGTTAGAAGATTAAGGTAGATATAGTTCACATGCTACTCAAAAGATCAATGATTCCAGTCAATTTCTAAACTTTTTATTAAGGTTCTCTCGCGTTTTCTTACACTGTTTACTAGAGATAATTCTTCTTTAACCGTAATTAAAGTTATTCGTAACCGTAAATTGATATGAGCTCTAGTTATTCTGTGAGTATCAAAACCTTAGTACAAGTTTATTAAAACAATCATTATTTATGTTTTTAACCATATTGCAACTAACAAGGCAAATTTACGTTTTCGTTTACAGAAATTCAAGGTGGCAAAACCAGTGTAGTTCGACCGGCGAAGTACCACCACCGCACCTATTTCTAGCGTTAAGCATTTCTTGCGTTCTCTCGAGAACTATGAGTTGACCACCAGTTCTTGAGAGTGGCAACGCATCTGTGATTGACTCCAGATGGAACCGATATTCTGTATGTAGCTGATTACAGATGTCCATGGGCGGCAGTTACCACTTACCATTAGGTGGACTGCATACTCGTTAGCTACTTCAATCTGCTAATTTTAAAAAATCCATACCATAAAATGTACTTCAGAATAAATGTACTTCGCAAAACTGTAAACAACCATTGTTTTTCGAAAACGTAATAAACTCATACTGAGGGCCGTTCGTGCCGATGCATTACGCCCTTTTACAAATAAGGGACCCGAATTGGTGATCACCGAAGTGTGTAAAGGGTCCGAAACTTCGACAGCTTGGGGCCGCGTGTGGATGGGGCTTAAAACGAGATTTTAAAAATATAACGCTCTCAACGATTGGATTATGCGAAATAGTTTTCGAAAATGAGTTAGGTTATTACAGTTTGTTTTGAGTGGGTGAAATGGATTTTATGATCGGTATTATTAACGCATTTATCAGTTTTTTTTCTTAGTTTTTGTTATATTTATATGCACAATATTTATCGTAAAACGCTAAGAATTAATATGCATTAAATACAAATTCGTCGTTTTTTCAAATTCTCTGATAAACTTTGAAATTCATAAAAATATAAAAAAAAACATCATGTGCTTCATCTATTGCAATAGTTTGTATTAATTAAGCATATAACTATATCATTTTAATCCGTTACGTGGATTCAATATAAGTCTCTCACTACTCTACCTAATCTACTCTACTCATTAAATAAATTTTATTTATTCATTGTACATTAAAAACTACATTTTTAGTAAACTTTCAATGTCTCTGTTGATTTTCAAAATGATATACCTAGGTATTACAAAAGGGTCCACCAATTCGCACTTAGCCAGCGCGGTGGACTATGGCCTAAAACTCTTTCATTCCGAGAGAAGACCGGACAAAGCAGTGGGACAATAATAGGTTGACGATAATTACAAAAAGTACAAAGAACTAAAAACATATGTATCAATAATGCAATAATGCAATGCAACTTTCATTGCCATGTAAAAAAGAAAAACATGACTGTAATTATATTTTAAAAAAATGGATATAAATAAGAAAAAAGACAAACCCGCTGAGTTTCTTGCCGGATCTTCTCAGTTGAGGTCGCGTTCCGATCCGGTGGTAGTGTAAAAAAAAATGTAACTGACAATTTGTAAGTGCCCCCGTAGGCCTATACAAAATAAAGACATTTCATTTCATTCCAATAAATTACAGTAGGTACCTCTGTAATATAATTTCTGTGGCCATATTTCAGATAAATTCAATCGCTTACAATGATATCAATACTGATAGACATATCTAGACGGGGTAATTTTCTCAGACCATGTAATGGAGGCACAGAGGAGAAAATTATAAAATTACAGCGATAGCCTCGTCGGGTATCGAGTTTCGCGGGGAGAGGCGCAGCCCTAGGTGCAGGGTTTGCACTTGGGTCTATCTATATTTTATTTGTTTATAATTAAACTAGTTGACACGGCGAACTTCGCTCCGCCTAAAAGTCAAAAATCTTAAATTATCAGTGTTTCTCCCCTTTATTTTGCATGTTTTATATATAAAACCTTCCTCTTGAATCAATCTATCTTTTAAAAAAAATGCATGAAAATCCGTTGCGTTAAAGATCTAACCATACATAGGGACAGTCAGAGAAAAGCGACTTTGTTTTAAACACGTACTAAGTAGTGATAATACATAGATATCAACATTTAAAATGAAGTACTGTAACATGTTACATCTTACTTTTTTAGCGCGTTTCAAAATGTATTTTGAACTTTATGCATATAGTGATTATGATATATACTATGATTAGTTCATTTTGTCTAATTGCCTGAGCCACTTTTTATGTTCTCTTATTGAGTATAACTCTCTTGTCACATCTAAACACAACTGCATTAAATTTCATTAGGCTACTCGTATGCCTGTTAGACACTGAATGTACTTCCAAAACGATCTGAAATTCCTTTCAAATTACTGCCGCACAAAAAAATGTACCAGTACAATATTTACCAAAACTGTTATTTTTACATGCTAAGTAAATTTTAGACACAGAACTTAATTTTCCCTAACGAGCTTCAATTTCATTCAAATAACAACATCAAAAAAATCTGCCAATACAAGACAAAAAACATGCCATATTTTAACATGCTAAATAAATAAAAAATCAAAATTTCGGGTGTGCCAACCCTGCTTATAGATCATGTCGCGCGCGGGCGTTCTTGCGTCACTCTGACAGTTGACAGGTGTCACTTGGGATGCGCGCGCGCACCTCATTACCTACAGACAAGGCGATAGATCATCTAGCAACGATAGTGTTAGAGATCCCCCCGCCATGGTGGTCTTGCATAGAACAAAAGTCTATTTGGGTGGAAAATAGATAGTAATTGATAGCTTAAACAGGCAAATTAAAAGTGAAATGAGATTTTTTTACTAAATTTGGGTACTACTAATGTTAGATATACCTACAATTTATAGGTAGGTATATATTGTATTATAAGCACGCCTTAAGAAAAAGTCAATTTTTAATTATAGATAGGTACAGTTTATAAAAAAACCTATAAAATTAGCTGTTTTAGTAACACAGCGGTAAATCGCATACATCTATCTCTATTTATGTATTTATGAAGCATGAATACCATATACCAATAAACACCATAGGTACACAGAAAACATTAAAAATGTTATAAATGTATCAATTTATTTTTCGTAGTAAACTAAATACTACATAAAAGCAAATCGCCAGAAAAAGTCCCGATAAACTATACTGGTTTCAAAGAGAAGTGAGAATTCTATACAGTTTTCCATGGCGTTCAACATGAAACGATGACAAGATCCGGACAAAGCCATTACGCTGAATACAAATTCCGTCAGTTCCAAGGGGTATAAGGGTCGGGCCCTCCGAATTAGAATTACTATTACCTACATTGGTATTATCTATAAACATTTTAACGTACTCGCTTAACCCGCGGAGACCCGGGTTTGATTCCCCGATGAAAAGCGGTTGCCTTGGGGTGCGGTTTGGTTAGGGGTGGTTTTTTGCAATTCTCTCAGGACGCTGAGATTGGATAGTTCATCGGGCCATCAAGGTTCATTATGACTGTTAAATCGTTTTCGGTTATTCTGTTGTAAGTAGTTTTGTAAGTGGGTAGTTAGTTTTGAGTAGTTTTCTTTACACTTTACCTGGTAGTTTATGTTTTTATATAATAAAAGTTGTATCAACATTTTAATTGTTTTTTAAGATATGCCACATTATTGTTTTTGCACTTTTTTTAGATTTACCCGGTGTAAATTTATTTAAGTAAACTTTTTCGTAGTAGGTACCTTTATTTAGGTTCTCGTTCGTAGGTAGTCAATAATACTTTTCAATAATTTTAAGAGTACGACATGACCAACGTTGATCTTTGTAAAGTATTCCGTTTTAAAATAAAAGTGTAAAATCTACCCAATGATAAAATAAATAAATAGACATGTAATATAACAATATTTTCCACCCCTATAATACTAATAGATAATATTTTGGTAAGCCTAGAAAATAACAATAAAAAAACGTATTTTTCTTGTCATTTTCTTGGTAAATAAAAATTTGTACAACATTTTTTCATCCTTATATAATCCCATATAAACTTAACTATAATACCGTCAATGATCTATAAAACGGTAAATTGATCACAGTATCATCTCCAAACGACCCGTAATTACAGATACGTTTGCGCGTGTCGCGACGTGCCGGATAAATGAGAGTCACATCGCGTGACGGAGGGACGATGCTATAGGAAATACACCGACAGGCTAGCCCCGATGTTTGTGTCTATTAAAATGGGTATAATTTTAAATATACTTGGTACCATTCTATTTATTTGTACTATATAATAAAAATACCGTAAATGATTTATTAAACGATAAATTGATCACAATATTCATCCAAACGCCCCGTAATTACAGATACGTTTGTACGTGCGCCGCGACATGCCGGATAAATGAGAGTCACATCGCGTGACGGAGGGACGATGTTATAGGAAATACACCGACAAGCTAACCCCGACGTTTAAATGTAATAAAATATTTATTTTACTACGTATAAAGTACGTTTGTTTTACTGTAATAATTCGGTCCGTATTCGTTTAGTTGTTACCAATATTAGCGCGAGCAAACAGACATACCAAAAAAATAAGTAGACTTAGGAAATGCCAATACTTTAGAAACTACTCACTAGTTTTCTATTTATTTGTATTATACACACAATTAAATACACCGTCAGTGATATGATATATAGTAAATTAATTGCAATATCGTCTCCGAACGCCCCATAATTACAAATACGTTTATTTGCGAGACGCGACGTGACGGATAAATGAGAGTCACACCGCGTGACCGAGGGAGATATTGGAAATATACCGACAGGCCATCCCATACGTTTATAGTTAATTTAGGGAAAATAGGGCTTGTTTTTGGAAATTTCTAGTTGATAATATAGGTGAAAATGTATTTTATATGAATAAATTGTAATAATGTGGAAAAATAAGTTGTTTCTGTTTCTCACTTAATACTCTATTCCTTGTCAAAATTTGCATAGATATAGCTTATGCAATCGGTAAAAAACCTAATCACTCATGAGTTTACACTTCTGAGGATAAAGACGCTTGTCCTCAAATGAAACGAGCTGCAATTAACTATCTTCCACCAAAAGCAAGAACTGCCCACATTAGAAATAGATGTGACGATGGTTTATCGTTACATTCTACCCCATAACCAATATTAAACACAACTGACTTGATTATTACGGCGTTCGTTCACGTGACCAGAAATTGGCTAACAATTACGACTTTTATTTGATTGGTGACGATAAACGCAGTCAATAGCTAATTACCTACACAAAATTGAAATATTGCAATGTTGATAGAGCACTTTGCATAAATATCCATTCAAATTAAATGTCCGAATGTTTCGGTTTATTTGGTGATTACAGTTTGAAATGCAGCGATTTGTTTTCTTGTGTAATGTAAAGCCTGGTTAATTTATAATGGCTAATTGTGCGTTTTGTTACTTTTATTTTAACTAGTGATGTATTTTACGCCTACGCTTTATGCTTACACTTTCTACACTCATAGCCCCACAGTAGGATTTTCTCCTGTGTCGTGGGTGCCATGGACACACTCAGACCCAGAAGAAGAATCTAAACTCATCATTCAGATACCTGTCTGGCCGGGAGTCGAACCCGGGACCCACTGCATGTCAGACCGGTATGGTAACCGATGCGCCACGCGGGCTGTCATTTTGATATAACGGTTCACCTTTGTAGGAGGTACGAAAGCTTCAAAGCAAAGGCCGATTAGCAACTATTAATATATTTTTTTAATATTTAATCCGTGTTCCAAAAAAATGCTTTGTTAGGAATTGAAGCTGGAACCGTCAGAATAGTAAAACATAGCTAAATACGCTTCCGTCGTCGTTCGTTACAAGAACTGCCGATTTGGCCGCAATCAAATGTTCCCATTTGCATACAAGTTGTTTGGAGGACTGAGAATAAGTACCTAACTAACAATAGACATTTTAATAATGTTTCACTTTTTGTCTGTGTTTTTTGGAAAACTAAAACTACCGAATTAAAATAAGAGAATATTGATATTACACTTATATAGCGTGTCTTGGGATAACATTTAATCTTTAATATTAGAGCCATCTACTTCCTAAAAACTTATTACGAGTTAAAGTAATTTACATTTGAGTATAAGCTAGTGAAACCGCGCGGAGCAGTTACAGCTTAATGGTTGAAACTCTCGATCGGGAGGTCCGAGGTTCAAACCCAGGCACGCACCACAGATTTTTCTAAAATTATGTTCGTATTAGAAATTAATTATCACTACTTTTCGGTGAAGGAAAACATCGTGAGGAAACCTACACAACCGAGAGTTCTTAAAAAAAGTTCTCGGAGGTGTGTGAAGTCGATCAATTCGCACTTGGCAAGCGTGGTGGACTATACTCTCTCATTCCGAGAGAAGACCCGTGCCCAGCTGTGGGACAATAATGGGTTCACGACGAAACCGCGCGGCCAACTAGTTCCAAACATAACAAAAACTACAAAGCATTCATCAACTAAGTTATTAAGCGATCGACTAGTTTGTTTACCGGTAACCGCGAGAATTCGTAACGTTACGTCACACTTACGGGGAAAAAACCGAAACTTTTTAACTCACTTAAAATAATCTCCAGTTACAGCCTTTTGCGTGACATCGAAAACGAAACCTGGCTACATAAGGCTACATAATACACGTGACAGAAGCCTCCAAAATGCTTGCCGGTAGCATTTTGGCGGTGTTGAGTTACTTGGACCAGTGTGCGCTCGTCCAATACGACTACTAATTTAAAATTAGGTGACTCCGAAATGTTGGAGAAAACTTTAACACTTTATCTCGTTTAGTTTCTTATTTTTCTTTTAATGATTTTGAATACGTGGAGTTCAGAAGTAAAAGCCGTGTTTTATAGGAAGTAGGTAACAGATGTCCATGCAGGTAGTGACATGCTTGTTTGCTACTCCAAAGTTTAAAAAAATATGGTAGTACAAAAATTGTTACGTGGAATTATTTTCGTAATGCATTAAAGACGAGACAACTTTCTGCAATTTTTAAGTAAAAGGTAATTTTGATTATTAAATTAAAGAAGAAATCCTCATTGTTCTTATAGCCGTATAGTCAATTAAATGACATACGTACCATGATGACGTAAATAATTATAATATTATAGTTATTTGCTTTAATGCCCAATTCTATTCCTAGTAGAGATGTATAGCTAAGTCTTATATATAAATTGCTTTATCTATTTTTGTCTGTTGCCATATTAATTGATAGTATAAATTGATGAAACTAAATGCTTCATTTACCATCGTCTATCTTGATATAAAATTATTAGTCTTACAATTATAAACGACGTGTTAATATGCCACAACAAAAAAAACAGAAATGCACAACAACTTAGCTAACTAATATGATCGAGTGCATAGTTAACGATTCTATACAGACAAACATTAATTTTATATATAGACTACGGAACCAGCGGTCCCCGACTAAGAATTAGGCATCTCCAAATGTGGTCTGAAGCGTGAATGCATTGTCACGCACAATTTTTTGCACAATTGACGACCGGTCACGTTTTGTTGTTTTAATTAGAACTTAATAAGGTCAATCGCCTCTTTCGTTGAGTTTAGTGTAACTTAACCAAATTCACTATACCCAGTTTTTATAAGATTGAGGTAGCATACGAGTATGCAGTCTACCTGGGACTTCTGTAAGGAAATTACACGGAATATGGATTCTTTTTTATCTGGCTGAAGTAGCAAACGAGCATGCAGTCCACTTCATGGTAAGTGGTCACTGCCGTCCATGGACATCTGTAAGCAACTTCAAACAGAACATGGGTTTTATCTGGACTAAGATGGTCGCCTCATAACAAAGTGTGCCGGCAACCATACCCATCGAAACGCAAGAAATGCTTCACGCTAGAAATAGGTGTGGCGGTGATATTTTCCCGGTCGAACTACACTGGTTTTACCACCTTGTAAATTCTATCTGCAGTCAATCAAAGATGCGTTGCTACTCCCGTGGACTAAGATGTTAACTTCATTTAATAGTGTGCCGGCAACCACACCCTCCCATCGAAACTCAAGAACTGCTTAAGGCTAGAAATAAGTGTGGCGGTGGTACTTTCCCCGGCCGAACTACAGTGGCTCTACCACATAGAAAATTGTGTTAAGTTTTACGAATCTTATTTTAGCTTATTGTATTCCTTTCACTGCTTAATTTTGCTACTTCATTTAAATTACCCAGAGCATCCCGGTTTAATATTTTTGAAGACAAACAACCTTATTCTAATCTTGGTCTTAATGCTCCTCTCAACCGAATTACTCGCGAATTCCGGGTAGTCACAAAACAAGTAAATATTGACATTTTTAATGATAGTATTTACAAGTTTAAATATATTATTAATAAATTCATATATCATAAAATATATTGACATATAAAATCTGTATAATTTAAATTTAATTTTATTTTATTTTTATTCCAGAAAAAATGTTTCTTTTATTTTCTTTATTACCTACTATTGTTATTATCATTTGACTTACTTGTTACTCGCTCCTTTTTGCAAGCAGTCTTCGCCTAAAATGTAGTTGCACTTAGCTTAGTATTGTATAATTGTGTTATTTTTATATTGTAATTGGTGTAAACTATGTAGGTGATCAAAAATAAATAAATAAATCTTTAAAAACTCCTCAAAACGATAACAATAAGTTTGAAATAACAAATAAAGTAATATATTTATTCTGTCGACTTCAATGTGTCGGTTAAAATGCCTGAAACTATTGACTAGCTTTTATTTTCTATGCAGTCCGTGGCAATTTTATGTGGGTACCTACAGACTAGCTATGTCCTGTGATTTTCCGCCTATCACTACTTTGTATAAAAAAAGTTGTCTTCTCGCTGTCTGTCTCTATGTATGCTTAGATCTTTAAAACTTTGCTATGGATTTTAATGTATTTTTTTTAATAGATAGAGTGATTCAAGAGGAAGATCTTTATTACATGTATGTACCTATGGCGAAGCACTGATAATTTTAGATTTTTGAGTGTTAGGCGGAACGAAGTTATAAAATGTCACCTCAAGATGTGGACTATAAAAACATTTTTAGTACCGTAAACAATAATTTCAGTACCTAGTGGGTTTAATGCTATTTCAAATATATTTTTTTGTAAAGTTACAAAAACTCGGAACAATCATTTTATTATATACCGACATATCTAAGGATATGACTGCAATAAACATTTATTTTATATCAAAGTAGAAATACGATGCAATTTACAACAAAACACCATAAATGTTCCCGTCTGCTCAAATTCCCACCTCTCGTTTGAAATTCCCGAACATTTCCATAAATATCGCCGGACTTACCATCAATTCCTATGCCATCATAAGCAGTTGACGTTAATCTGTGCGACAAGAACGGCAATATTCAGATCTTCGGATCCCATAAGTGTGAGGGTGACGACAAATGTTTTGTGCACTTATGCGTGAAACGTTGCGTTATAGTGAAGTGGACAAAAAGACGTATGTGCTACCCTTTTGTCCGTTCGAATCCTTAGTCAGTTATCGGAGATGTTTTTCAGTTTGGAAAATATTTTTAAAATGTGTTGTTACTTAACCTTAAGATTGACTTAAGTTTTTTAATTTTTTTTGTGTCAATATTATTATTCGCTTTATATGAAATACTGGAAATAATTGTTTAAAATTATATTTCATTTAATTTAACCGAAAAGCCTTAAATATTTAATGATATAATCATTTATTAAAATGGTTGAGATACGTATTTGCATATCTTTTTATTATTATAAATCAAATTTATATTTTTCTCAAAACTTGGTGCGTTCATAAAAAAATACCCAATATTATAATTAAATAAAATGTTATGGGCTACAAAAGTAAATCATGTAACCGTATTTATTTAATAATAAATATTAAATTATCTTTGTAGTAATGATTCATGTTTAAAGTTGTTGGTAAAAAAAATCACGGAAAATATAAAACTAGGAGACAGTAAAATAATGTATGACACCATACAGTTCGATTAGGATGTAATGCTTGCGTATTTTTACGTCCAATTTATATTTTTAATAATCTATCCATGTATGTGTTGTATGTAAATCAAAAGTTTAATCATTAGGTGAATCATCATTGCATTGACAGATAACAAGAATATGAGTGTATGTGACGATGAGACAACCCGCGAAGGAGCGAACTTGCACATACGCCCTTCTTCGCGTAAGCCGCAATCGATTGTTCCACGTATTTTTGTCCGCTTTCAGTTGGTAAGAAACATCACGCCCATTCGACCGTTATGACTAGGCGACGCAACGCTGGATAAATACCTATCCCTTTCTAACACACGTGTAAATGCATCGGTCGTGCCTTTCACCTATTTGCCCAGTGGGCCGAGTGCGTACGATACGACAGTCATAAAAATAGCCCCTTTGGCGCCGAATCTTCTAGGGGTTTTCGGTATTTCAATTTTGCGTCCTCTTGTTAGAGGGTAGGTATAGGTGTGTTGTGATCAGTTGGGCGTGGGCCGTTGTCATTTGCCTCCGACTTTAATATTGAATGCTATGATTTATGTCGAGCAAAAATATCGGTCTCTTCGATTATAAAGATTTTTGTGTCATCGTTTTTATCTACACGTTTTGCTTTATACTTGTTTACTGAATGTAATTTGTTGATATGATGTAGTATCTACCTATGCCATTCTTTTTTCATTTATGAATATCTAGCTAGTTTCTAAATTTCATGTAGTTTTCTGGAATTAATCTTACTAAACGTTTCGTGAACTTCGCTCTACAAATGTCATGAAACTTAGATAGCTTACTTATATTTTATGTTAAAATTGTTATTTTATTAATATTATTGAAAGTTGCCCTCTCGAACGGGAGGTCCGAGGTTCAAATTCAGACCATTGATTATTCTAAAATTATGTGCGTATTGGAAATTAATTATCACTGCTGTTCGGTGAAGGAAAACATCGTGACGAAATCTACCTACACACCCAAACATTCATTTAAAAAAAAAAGTTCTCGGAGGTGTGTAATTTCCACCAATTCGCACTTCGCCAGCGCGGTGGACTATGGCCTAAACTCTCTCATTCTGATAGAAGACCCCATAGTCCACTGCGCTGGCCAAGTGCGTGCCTAGGTTTGAACCTTGGACCTCCCAATTGAGGGGGCAAGTTTCAACCATTAGGCTATCACTGCTGCTAAGTAATGATTACGTATAAGTACGTATATGTAATATATAGGTATTTTTTAAGCTTTAAAATTTCGTATGCCTATTAAGGGACTGAAAATCCAGCATAAGTCCATATTTTATTTTATTAAAATCCATGTACTGTATCAAAAGTTATTACAATTTAAAGTTATGTTTCATTTTTGCAAGTGAACCCGCAAGGCGCATGAGTATGTACCTACATAATAATGTATAGATACTACAATTATATAATATTAACTATACCCTAATATATTACGGTATATGTTTACGTAATTGCTGTGTCCACCAATTCGCACTTGGCCAGCGCGGTGGACTATAGCCTAAAACTCTCATTCTGAGAGAAGACCCGTGCCCAGCAGTGGGACAATAATGGGTTGGTAACAATTGCTGTATCAATATACTGCTCTACTATAAATTCTACTATATTTTCATACCATAACTTCATAATTTTCAATGAAATTATCGACGATCAAATCATTTGTTGTCCCAACCTACATAACCATTGTACCGCTAGTCTTTCAAAGATATCTCGAAACCAAATAACAAAAGGCATTGTGTCACCAAGTGTTTACACTATCGAGATATTCAACAAACGATTCGAGTTTTGACATGATTAACAGAAAAATTGGCTCGTTGAAAAAAATCATATTCGCCCTTTTTTCGGGTTCCGTATACAATGCGTAAAAACGGAATCGTATTAGGTACTATGATTTCATGAACCATGGCAGTAGTTAATTTTTATAGGGTAGAACCAGCGTAGTTAGCCGAAGAAAGTACCGCCGCTACACCTATTTCTAGCGTGAAGCTGTTTTTGCATTTAGATGGAAGGGAGTGGTAGCCGGCACACTTTTATATGAGACCATCTTAGTCCTCGGGAGTAGTGACGCATCTGTGATTGACTTCAGATAACGATAACTAACCTAACCTAACCTAACCATTGTACCGCTAGAAGTCTTTCAAAGATATCTCAAAACCAAATAACAAAAGGCATTGTGTCACCAAGTGTTTACACTATCGAGATATTCAACAAACGATTCGAGTTTTGACATGATTAACAGAAAAATTGGCTCGTTGAAAAAAATCATATTCGCCCTTTTTTCGGGATCCGTATACAATGCGTAAAAACGGAACCGTGTTACTATGACTCCGCTGTCTGTCTGACCATCACCAGACTGTATCTCATGAATCATGGCAGTATTACATTTTTATAGGTGGTAGAACCAGCGTAGTTCGCTCGGGGACCACCGTCACACCTATTTCAACGTGAAGCATTTTTTCGTTTCGATGTAAGGGTATGGTTGCCGGCACGGCTTTATATGCGGCCATCTTAGTCCTCGGGAGTAGCGACGTATCTGTGATTGACTTCAGATAAAACCCATGTTCTGTATGAAGTTGCTTACAGATGTCCATGGGCGGCAGAGACCACTTACCATCAGGTGGACTGCATGTTCATTTGCTACTTCAATCTTATAAAAAAAAAGATAATTAATTTCCATTGCCGTTATAACAACCAATATTAAACACAAAATAAAATAGATATTTAAGGGGGCTTCCATATAACAAACGTCTTATTTTTGGCTCGATGAAAACAACACGACAGCCTATTGCCATGTTCTTTAAAATAACTCCCACAACATAGGAATTTATTTCCGTTTTTCATATAATGTTACAGAACCCATCGTGCACCAGTCCGACTCACACTTGACCCTTTTTTTGTACCGGCAGATGTCTCTGAGATACGTCGGCCTCGATTACCGATCGCGTCACTTTGTACATCGCTTTATTTAATGCAAGAGTATGATATTTTTCACATCGAAATTTTTGTCATCTCATTAATCTCTATAATAATGGCCGCGCTGTTTAAGTTAATTAATGTCCCTTGTCCGCTATTTTGTTAAGATAAAGGATCGTTTAAGTTTTAAAAATCAATACGTGTAAAAGTGTCAATTAGTAATTGTTTTTGTCTTAAAAATGATTGCGCGTTTGTTTATTAAAACGAATCATAGTTTTAAAAGTTGATATATGTTTCTATGGAGATAAACCATACGGATTATCATTTTCTTTGATTTGTATAATTTGCAGAAGCGTTTAATTATTACGGTAATCTGTATCAAAGTATTAAAAATAAATATATCTATAATTTTGAATACTTTGCTATTCTAAGCAAACCCACAAAATCTATGCGAATCCTTAAGTACATAGTGAAATAAGCTAAGGCTAGTATAAAAGCTAGTTCGTTAAAATTAAGAAAGCGGATAAAAAGGTTACACATAAAACATTTTACATCGTTAGTATTCGCAATCTATATAAATTTTACATTGAAATATTCTCAAAACTCAAATCCACAATCCGTAGAGTGGAGTATCTTATTTTTTCATCGATTCAAAGCTGACAGTTTATTAGCGAAGCAATTTATTTGTCGGGATCTTCGAAGAGGATTTATGAACTCTCCATCGACCTATTTGTATGAGCAGAGCTAATAATGCAACAGAGGCCGAAAATTTTATAAGTTGGCCTATAATTCGGAGAATGGCATCCTATGAATAGGCCCTTCTAAAGGTTGGACGGACAATGGGTGTCGGGCATATGGTCCGGTGAAATAAAATTTTTAATGTCGCAAAATTGGATTAAGGGACAGAATTGGACGGATTTTGTCCGGCTTATTTTGATACGGGACACAATAGCGAAGTGCATTCTTAATTAAAATGTTTGAATGTTTTGACACAGAAAAGTAACGTATCTTTTGTGAATAAGTTTGACGGACCAAGGTGAGTGAGTTAGTCATGCATTAATCACGCGTTATAATGTAGAATTTTGCGCGAATTTTTGTCAGACAAGCTTTTGAAAACTGCCTCGGCTGTCTGCACAACGTATACGCGAATCTGTAAGATTTACTTGATTTTCAAATCGGACCGCGATTTTATTTAAATGCCCATTTATTAAAAAAACTTTGAATAATCCTTTAAATCAACAATTATTTTTTTATTCTAATATAAGACCATACAAAAAATAACAAAATCAAAACTGGATGTTAGTTTTTGATACGACATTATAAAACGATAAGTTTAAAATACGCACTTATTTCAAAACAAATAAAAAATTAAATATTCATACAGACATAGGTACTTTAGAAAAATTTAATATGTATATAATACACTAGACTGTTAGACTGTTAGACTGTTAGTCATACTGCGATATTATGTAAATTAACGAATATTTTGTCGAGTGGTTATTTACGTTCTTCAATCTCTAATTTAATTACAACTCTAAGTTGACCTTCATGTCTGTACCTGTACCTATATTCAGTACGTTTTGTAGATTATTACCAGTTTTAATTACTATAATTACATTATGTAATTTATTTATCTAGTTTGGTTCCAACACGCAAGCTAGCGCGGTGGTTATATTTCTTACGATCTTGGTACAAAGGACATTTATTTATTGAACTATAGAAGATGTACCTATAGGTTTATAATTTGAAGGAAATAAAAAAATAAAAAAGAATATGTGGCCACTTTTATACTCGTAGTTTCTTTAATATCTATATGTCTAGGTTATAGGATTTAACGAAGTTCTACCTGAAAATAATCATACCCTTAGATTCTTTTGTTATCTTCAGGTTTTGATTGTTTGTGACATGTAAATAAAATAAATATGTACTTACCTATAAATAAATGCACTCACACATTTTTTTTCTTGCTACGACTTTTTTCGAAAGCATACAGTGTACCCTTGAATGTTATAGATTTCGTGGGGTAGCAACGCATATGTAACCAACTTCCAGTAGAACTCCGATTTTACCGATAATAGATTCTACATGTCTTCAGCAGTAACTACTTACCATAAGGCAGATTACATTCTATTCGTAGCATCCAACTACATACAAAAAACATGCACCAAATTATAAAAAACAGTACTCACACTTGGAATATTATCGTTATTGCACACATTTTCGCTGAGAAGACGATCCCTGATCTCCCAGGCGAAGATCGACGGGCATTCCCGCTTGTAGTCCGCTATCTTCTGGACCACTGGAGTGGTGGCCACGCGGGGCTTTGACCCCCCGATTGCGCGAGGCTTGATCGACCCCGTCTCGTAATATCTGCGTGCAAAGCTGAACTTAGTTTGGATTGTGGAAGTGAGTGAAAGCGTAGACACATATTAAAATGTTGGTGATTACGAAATTGGAAAGAAAACATTGATGATTTGAAAACAAACATAGATAAATAATAAAAAATGTAGTTATGTTAATGTATAATTTGATTATAAATAAATAAATAGATTAACAATTTACCAAAACGTAGAAGAGATGAAAACGAGAACACAAAGAAATAGTTAAGCCTAAAATTATTTCAGTATCGTGCATATGAATTTAATTTCAATAGTAAATAATTAATTGCAGATAGATATAATGACGTAAGTATTTAAATGATGGTTTACGAAATAAAATTTTCAGCGCCTACAGCAAATTTTATGATTCGAAAAATATGAGGCTTGATCGACCTCGTGTCGTTATGTTTATATGCAAAGCTAAAAAAACATGGATTGTTAAAGAAGTAATATTTTTGTAAGTGTTTATAATAAGAAAGTTGAAACACACTGTACATATTAGGTTTTACATAAAATGGGAAGAGTAATACTGAGTTAAATTATTTTATAACTATTTTTGGCAGAATATTGATTTTGTTTTGCACTTACAATTAAAATTAAGACTATCTATGTCTTATTTTAAGATCTCCAATATAATTATATCCAAATCGTTTCTATTTTTATATTCTTGTAAGTACAAATACTTATGTTATTTTATTTTGTAACTCAAAACTCTATGCGGCTCAATCGACCTCATCGTGTCTGAATATTTAAAATCAATCAAACTTCAATGAAACAAAAATCTACTCTAAATATATTTACTCTAAAATTAAAGATGGGTTGTAAAAAAATGTTAACAGAACAAATTACAAACACATTGCATTGCCCATTGAAATCATAGCAGCTTTGGGTACTTGAGTGGCATTAGAGCACAATTACGAATATAATCTCCACAACTATCCCTTGCAAGTACCTATACAAATACATTTTGTAGACTTGTAATAATTTGCGGCTGCCAAAGTAAGAAGTAAACGAAAATGGGTGTTATGGAGCAGAAAATAAGTCATTGCGGTATGTTGTTGGGTGGCAGGATATAGTGGTAGATAGAAGGATGTGCTGGAAGGCATTGTGCCGTCGACATGTGTCGAACTGCTTGCCAAATGTCGATAGATGACGGTCGATAGCAATAACGTGTTGAATTCTGCTTGATAAGGCAATGTACGTGGAGATAGCTGAAGCAATACAGATTATTATTTGAAGTTCATTTTGAGGATTAAGTATAATTAAATGAAGTGGATATCTTTAAATATTCATACGGTCGGTCTGTAGTTTTGGTATTTAAAGATTAAAGATTAGGTTTAATTAAAGTGAAAAAAAGAAGCTTAAGCATTAAAATTTAAGATAAATTTTGGTTAATTTTTGAAAATATTATCAATTGCTTCATACCTATTCGAAACGACACGGATTATTTCTAGTATAGGTACTATCTATATTATTTATAGACTTTATTATATTATAATTAATAGAATATTGAAAATGAATGAATTGAAGATAATTGATAGAAAAGGATAACAAATATAAAATTTATATTTAGAAGAAACTTAATGCATTAATAAATACTGTATGATAAAAAAAGAAAACTAAATGATAAGTTGGCAATAAAAAAAATATTAAGACGAAAGATAATACTTTATTAGTATTATCTTTCGTATTAATACATATCATATGAGGTAAAAACAGGACGAAAGATATTTACAAAATGATAAAACCAATTATTTACTAGTAACTAGTTATTGCTAAAAAACCGAAAAACCGTTACAAAACAGTCGCATCGTTAGATTTTATCGCAAACAAAACACGTCAACCCCCAAATAAATATCGAATGGCGAGATCTCGATGTCATCTGTCGATCTTGTTTACTTAGGCATTGTCGAGAACTATTAGCAGTTATCGTCAAGGGTCCTATCAGGTCGCCAGTGGCGTTCTGTAATCGTTTTCGCCTCGGGCGGGCGGATTTGAGGATAGGGCGCGTGCTTACGTCATTGGGAGGTTGACGAACTTTTGTATTTTTACGCAGATTCGGAAATATTTCGGGTACATTCGCTTACATAATATTGAATCCATTATTGATTAGCTTTTGATAGGCACTGAAATGGACTAGGGTCTTAGTTCAAAACACTAGTGGCCAGGTGGTTTTCAACGCATTTATCCCACTGCTGGGCTCAAGTCTTCTTTGCCAACTAACTGTTAATCTAGTATCCATCACGTTAAAGTAGGAATCGAAAGCCATTACACACCTTTGAGAAAATTATTAAAACTTGTAACGTGTATGTATTCTAGTACTTAAATCCTAAAAAGTTACAAAGAGGTTTTATAAGGTACTTAGTTTCCAAAATTTCCGTTCTTTAGGTATTTATATATTAGAAAGTACCAAAATACGTAACATTAAAACGAATGAAAATTCAAAAATCGCGAAATAGCAACCACAATAAAGGCCCTTATCCTACTCACTTGTCATTATGAGTATCTACTAACACGCTAATATGTTTATTTCAACAGTACAAACAAATAACAAACATCCCATTTACAATTTACGATACGAAAAGCTATTTGCAAAAACAAATAACCAAGTCTCGTCTGTAAACGTATCATAAAAATAATTCGGAAAACCGATAATTTGAAAAGTCATTTAATGTCCCACCACAATGGAATTGCAGAGAAATTGCTATCGAATTTTCGTCCAACCGAGCAATTATTGCATCAAACAATAATAAATTGATCGAAATCAGACGCATTCAGGGATAACAATACACCCCGCGTCATTATTTCAACGGCGAATTCATTTCCCATTTCGTTGTACAAAGAACAAATTTGTTAGTACAAATCTCTCGATGTACGCCGAACGCTAATGACTGTCGGGGGTAAGATCTGCGATACAGGCCCCGGGTAGCAACGAATTGAATATTATCTCAGATTGCTTCTGATGTTATTCAAATGCTACTGAACTTAATTGTTTAGAAAAGGCGAAGTTTTGTTAACAAGCGTTTAGTAGTGAAATTAATAACGATTGTAGTTAAGAAATATGTTTTATGGCAAGTTAGGATAAAAGGTTTTCGGCCTGTAGCGTAGTAACAATTTGGTCTGTCTTCTCTTTGGAATGTCTTGGATATATTTATGCCATCAAAGACCCTCAGGAGCAGATGCTATGAAAAAAAAACTTATATCACTTTTTTGTCGTAGGAGGCGAGTAAGGGATAAAATTAAGGAGATAAGAAGCAGCATCTTTTTGTACTGTCACCAAGACGCTTACCAAACAGAGTAACTATTAGCAAAAACCACCTTCAGGGAGAGGCTTATCAAGCAGTGAACCTTAAAGAGCTGAAGGTTGAAAATGGGTGATCCTCTTAAGATTTGATGAATAACACCGTTACTCCTATATATAGAACTAAGTCCCGGCGAAGTTAGTTCCACCTAAAAGTCTAACATCAAAAATTATCAGTGTTCCTACACTATATTATTCATGTATTATACACAACACCTTTCTCTTGAATCAGTCTATCTATTAAAAAAGCTGCATTAAAATCTGTAGCGTAGTTTTAAAGATACAGCATGCATATGGACAGACAGCAGTAAGCGACATTATTTTATACTATGTAGTGATGATATCTATAAGTACATCTATTGTTACATAGGTAAGAAATTAAGTAAATTACATAAATAAGTATGTAAGATCTTAAATTAGACGAATTAAGACAAAACCATCCAAATGGCATACATAATTAAAACCTTTTATGCTTATAACAAAATTATAATAACACGACATAAAAGCAAAATACCAAAACATTAAATATAACCGCTAAGTTCCCATTACCTCAACAGCTGAGCTGAAGTCAGCGGGGATCCTCCTTAATTAGGAGTCCTGCCACGCTTGCTACCCAAGGAACTAACCCCTTCATATAATTGGCACGATAAGAATGTCAGGGGTGTTGTGGGAAAAACGGTGTTTGTAGCACTTGCTGCCGACTTGGCAAGTGAAGCGGCTCCGAATTGATACAAGGATTTTCGGTACCCCATTTCTTTTTTGGGAGGTCTATTATTTTTGGGAATTGGATTACAACTTTGGAAAACCGGTAAGAGATACTATTGTGCCTATCTGTACAGTGTATATCAATCTATATAGCCTGTCTTTAAGTGTTGTCTATTGTGGTTGTGTCAAATACCACTTTTTTTTATCTGAAGTAGCAAACGAGCATTCGGTCCACCTGATAGTAAGTGGCAACTGCCGCCCATGGACATCTGTAAGCAACTTCATACAGAACATGGGTTCCGTCTGAAGTCAATCACAGATGCGTCGCTACTCCCAGGACTATGATGGTCGCCTCATGTGAAAATGTGCCGGCAACCAGACCCTTCTATCGAAACGCAAGAAATGCTTCACGCTAGAAATAGGTGTGGCGGTGGTACTTCCCCGGTCGAACTACACTGGTTCTACCAACTTGAAATTTTTTAACAAGATTGAAGTAGCGAAGTGGCATGAAATCCATTGAATGGCAAGATGTCACTGCAACCTCTTGATATCAAAGTAACATAATACAAAGCAGCTAGCTTTCGATCATAACATGCATTACTACTCCTGAGGACTAAGATGGTCAACTCACATAATACCATACATCAGTCCAACCACGTTGTATCATTTTGTGTATTATATATTTTAAAATTCTGTCAAATAATTGTACCGCTAAACAATTCTCTATTCTTGTCACAATAGAAATATAAGACGTAATAATACCATCAAATTCACATTACTACGGCATTGTGAATTGATGAGAACAAAACGCCAAAAGTCAATCGAGAACAATAAAAAATGCTAAAGACGTCAATCAAAGAACTTAATGCAGGGTGTGCCTTTCAGGGCTGTCCCACCGCCGCCCCTAAATAAAAATCAAACTAAAACATTATTTTCTAGTAATTGGCACCCCTACTGTGTGCTACTTGACAGCACTTCAAGAGTTCTTGAACGAAAGTGATTATTTTAGGGAGGCCGAAGAGCTTTATTTTCTATGCTGTCGAGTTATTGATAAAACAAATTGGATATTTATTGAAGGAAGTAAACAGATTATTGGGAAGTTGATAAAGAACTCTAGTGTTTTATGTTGTTTTGTGAGAAAAGCAAACAGACCAAGGAGATATAAAGTTGAATATTAATCGATACTGTTATTCTATTCAATTTTTGAGATAAAAGAGGAAAAACTTTGTTGATAAAAGTTTTTAGCGACCGAATTATGATGTGTGTTGCGGTCTCCATACCATAGTAGACTACTTAATTTTTTCTGATTAAATTATCTAAAAAGAAATCCAAATCGAGTAATGTTTTGGATTTCTGTTTGTGATTGTTTTTTGCACGTACCACTGATTTTTCTAAAGTTATGTGCGTATTAGAAATTAATTAATAGTTATCACTGCTTTTCGGTGAAGGAAAACATCGTGAGGAAACCTACACACCCGAGAGTTAAAAAAAAAGTTCTCAGAGGTGTATCAAGTCCACCACGCACCTGGCCAGCGCGGTGGACTATGGGCTATAATCTATTCTGAGAGAAGACCCGTGCCCAGCAATGGGACTTTAATGGGTTGACAACACACATCAAAACTTAAAACTAGAGCCACTATAAGGGTCTAAATCCAGATGGCGATAAAATCGCAATGAATAAAACTGTCGGAATTAGACCCTGCACCCCACAGCACCCTATGTCGATTCCCACCTCTCCCGTTGCGCTTTACAAAAACAATAGTATGGGAATGTTAACAACTTGTATTGATTAAGGGAAAGAAAGCATTTTTCCATTGTGGGCCTCCTTAGGCGGGCTATGGGAATAGGATCAATTTGCGAACGCGTGGCTCAAGATTTGACCTCATCTTGTTATCGGACAATGGGTTTTGTTATTCATTTATGGCTGTAATGGTGCTTGGTTTAATTGTTAGGTGCTGTAAGACGTTTGTCATTGTTGTGTATAGGGTGGTTACGAATGTTATATTATTATTTTAAAGTTTTGATTTACGTAGTTCAATTGTTCAGGGTAACTTTTGATTATTTTTTGACAAAAGGTAGAATATCGATTCTTTTTAAATGAAAATATATCGGAATCATGAAATTCGAAAAGGGTTTTTAATATATTTTTTTAGTAAAACTAATTTTAGTAAAAATGTGGTTCCTTTCGCAGTAATAGGTTGTCGTTCAGATTTCAAGTATATTTGTCAATTCAAACTCATGTCTAATTTATTAAGCAATTAACTGGAGCTAGAAAATGAGAAAACATCATGAAAAATCTCCTGATCTACGATTCTCAAAGGTATGTTTTAGGCATATCAATTCGTACTTTGCTTTAAACTATACCTTTAACCCTTAAACTAACTGCATTACTTTAACTTACCCTTTACTCAGCAACTGGAATAGTCACGTCAATTAATTTAACTTTGTTTTCATAAAAAATTTAAGCTTTACATAAAAATATTTTAACAATATCGATTTTATTTTTTACATTTGCAGAAAAGCCTTTACATTGCAGACCATCTGACAAATGGCCATTGCCATCTGTAGACATCTGTGACCACTTCTAAGTTGAACATTCTTTATGAAATCGAGCAGAAAAGCATTGTCACGTCTTGGACCAACTCATACATCTCATCTCTCATACATCAGGCAACTTAACACTTTTTAGCCATAAAATACACAAACACTGCTACTATAGACAAAAAGTTGTGACTATAATTACCACAGCACTACCGTAAACGAAAACGCAAACAATGATATTTTTAGAAAACGTAATAAAGACTCTGTTTCTGCCGTAAAGCAGTAACGAAAGGTACTGTGTACTTAAAGAAATAATAATGAAAAGATATGACGTATGCCAATTTTATCCTTAAGAAGAACACTACATCTATGACTGATATGACGACGACCTGCGTAGCCAAGCTGCCAACATACCATGAACCAGGTTCCGGGTTTGATTCCTAGTCAGGCTAATATCTGGATAAATTTAAATTTCTGTTCTGGTTATGGATATTAGTGTATTCGTCTTTGTGTTTTCATGGCAGCCAGGACACAGGAAAAATCCTAGTGTAAAGCTACGAGTAAACAAAGCATTATTTACACAATATATAGATATCTAAAGTAGGACCGCTGTCTATGTGGTATTATTTTATAAGTAGGTAAAAAGTAAAGAAAACTCAATTTTAATACTTGACGGAAACTCACGAAAAGTCGTTTTGAGTTTCGTCGTGACCACGATCCTTGTAACTGAGAAACTATCCTTGTAACTTACAATAAACAACCAAAAACATTCAAAAAGCTTTCATCGTTGCGTATCTAATTAAATGTATTAATTCCGCGATAATATTAGTCTAGAATCATACAAAAATAGCTTATCGTGAGTTCCCGTTACGTAAAGTAAAAAATAACTAAATTCCTCAAGTATATTAATTTCACTATGATAATCTAAAATGAATCAAAGATAAGTCGCTGACCTGCCGAGGATCTTGGAGACGCAGCCGTTGGAGACCTGCAGGATGCGGCTGATGTCGCAGGGCCGCGCGCCCGAGTGCGCCAGCTCCACTATCTTCTGCCGGGTGGAGTCGGGCAGCGGCCTCCCGTTCACATACACCCCCCCGAGCTGGTTGATCCCGCTGTGCCCCGCGGATGAGCACCCGAATAGGGCTCCACCCCCCATCGCCGCGCTGTGCATAAGCTCATCTGTAGCAATGAAAGATACTGATGTATTGATAAAAATTATCTGAAAAGGCACTGTTTTCTGAATTTGAAGATACAACCCTTCGTTCTCTACTTAAAGCAACCTTTTTTTTTGTTTTCGAGGGGGAAACCTTCCAAAGGTACCCGACGCCGTGGGAGCGACGCAGGGTTATGTGGGATTTTTACCGCACTAAAACCCCCCTGGTGGCCGTCCTCGGCGCTGAAAAGGAGGACTCCGGGATCTCGAAACGACTCCTCCTCATCCTCCCAGATGGGCGGCTGGGCCCACCGCTCCGTCTAGTCTTTACGACTGTATGCGACCACACATACCGCCGTCCTTCCCGGGATTGCCTGACCGAACGGTTCGAGCTCCCACTCTAGCCGTCTGCAACCCTGGAAGCCCCTTTTAGTCCCCTTTTAGTCGCCAGTAGCCCTATTCTGACCCCGAGGCTACAGGAACTACTTAAAGCAACCTAAAAGCATAAATTACATTTCTCATTTGTCTTTATGAAACGCATATATTACATTTCATTATTCTAGATTCACCAGTTTATGCTGTGATTTATCTATCGCTAGCTTATTCACACGTGCTCGTTCGTGTTCATTTGACAAAAGTGTCACTTAAAATTTCGATGTAATTTTTGAAACCGAGACGGAATGTTTCAAATGAACGTGAAGGTTTTGTGAAAACATTTGATCTCGTTTCAGATGTAAGAAAAATGCCTTTGTATATCTATTTTGCTTTCAATATACTTCAGTTTGATCTATTTACGATGCAGCCCACCTGATAGCACGTGATCATAGTCAATCACAGATGCGTTTCTACTCTTAAGATTGTCGCCTCATATGAAAGTGAACCATACCTTTTCACCTTATACGTATGTAAAAATTAATTATAGTAAAGTATAATTATAACTAGTTGATCAGACGAACTTCGTTCCGTCTAAAAGTCAAATATCTAAAATTATCAGTATTCCTGTAGTTTATTATACATGTACTATACATAAAAAACTTTCTGTTGAACACGTTACTTTAAAAAAATGCATTAAAATCCATAGCGTAGTTTTAAAGATCTAAGCATACATAGGGACAGACAGCGCGAAGCGATTTTGTTTTATGCTATGTAGTGATGATGATAAAAAAGTGAATAGTACATAAATAGAATTCTGAAAATACAATTTAATTTGAAATCCTACTCAATATTGGCGTATTTTTTGTACCTTTGCAATTTTCATCCCCCATAAAAATTCCGAATTCAATTCGTTCAAGTGGATCTTCGAAGATGTCCTTTGAGATTGGTTGTATTATGGGGAATATATTTAATTCCATACACATTTTATGCTATTATGCACCTACCTGCTTTCTATACCATATCTAGTACAAAAGTTTTAAAAAACTTAACCCGTTTAAAAAAATAATCCGCTTTGCGAAGTAAAAAGATTGTCTCTACCATCCCTGACAAAAAATAATCTAAAAGGGTTCGCGGTGTAGTAAGGAACCACAAAATATTATCAGTCTAATCCTTTAAGATATTGGATACTTGAGTATCTTTTTGTAATCTACAATGAAGAACCGTTAGGTAAAGTTTGGTTATTAATAGTTTTTTGTATTTTTTTGGTTCCAACATATATTTTAGTCCTTATGTAAACATTGGTTTTCGCTTCGTTTCGCCATTAATTAGTAATTGATCCTTAACAATATCGATTGATTTCTACCTATACAAAGTGTAATATGGGAATATTTTTTAATACGTAATTAATTCTCCCGTCAACCCATTATTGTCCCACTACAGTGCACGAGTCTTCCCTCAGAATGAGAGAGTTATAGGCCAAAGTCCACCGCGCTGGCCAATTGCGAATTGGTGGACTTCACACACCTCTGAGAACTTTTTTACTCTCCTCTAAGAACTCTCACGATGTTTTCCTTCACCGAAAAGCGGTGATAATTAATTTATAATACGCACATAAATCAGTGGGTTTGAACCTCGTACCTCCCGAGAGGGCAAGTTTCAATCATAAGGCTACTAAACACTACTACATGAGTTTGACCCTTTTCGCGTTTGTTGCAGCACATATAATAATAGTTATACTGTACAAGTAAATTATACCTGTCTCTTTTTTAAATTGTCTTTTTTTCGTACGGTGTTATTTCTTATTTGTGTCTATTTTTTTACTTTTAATTTATGTTATTTTTGTTGTATGTGTTGCATTAACGGAATAAATCTGTTTTGTTTGTTTGTTTGACACTCAGTCATTCATAATATTAATAAGAATGAAGCTGCCTTTGATAAGCCAAATTCCAGATGGCTCGAACCAAACAGTTGTACAATTAAACCGGCGTTTTCACGCCACTACTCTTGAATCGTCAGATCAGATGCAGCGAAGCGTCTCCCGGATAATTCCCTTACAAGTAAAAAATGGACAATTGGATGCAATTTGTGGGCGAATTCGGGGCAGGCCCTTGATTAAGACCAAAGGGTGGGGTATGGAAGTTTATTGTTTTCGCCCTTTTTTTCTGCGGTCGAGTATAATTTTGCGCGCGTGAAGGGAATGCGGATGCCCGAATTGGGCGTTTGCCTGTTTCATGCGCCTTGTGATTAGTGGTTACATGGCAATGATCGGTGTAACGAGTTCGTAAAAATAGATAAAAAAGGTAAACGCTTTTCAAATTCATAGCCCTATTGGGATTTTATCCTGTGCCGTGAAACACAAAGAAGAATACACAAACACCCAGACCCAGAGTAAGATTCTTAATGCATCATACAGATTCTGGCTGGGGATCGAACCCGGAACCCACTGTATTTAAGACTGATACGGTAACTGCTTCGCCACGTGGGTCGTCATTATTGTTGCCTTACTTCCTAAGTAGGATTGCGTTACATATTGTTACTAGAGTTTCGTGTTCGATTCTCTGCTGTTCAAAGTTACGGCTATGTACACATAACGTACACAAGTTGTAAATTATATGTAGTCTGATGAAAAAAATTACAAGGGCTTATATAATTTTACTTTATTTGTACTATAAAAGGGAAAGTTTGTGGGTATGTATGTATGTTTGTACTCTTTAACGTAAAAACTATCGATTAGATTTCGAAAAAAATTGGCACACACATTGTTTATGACCTAAATTAACCTTTAGAATACTCATTACATTATAGGTGAGCGAAGCAGGCTATGCTGCAGGAAGATCCTAGTCTATATACCTACTAGTATATACTTTAAAATGAACATAACACGCAAATTAATTTCCAAGGGTTAAAAGTTGAGGGATTTTTTGCGTTCATTGCACCCGATCCAAATTAATTATACACGTCGTTCGCCAATTAAGTGACGTATTTTCGCGCCAAAACTCGTTATTAATAACACCTCTTCGCACCTCGCCAGGCGTCGTCAACCGTTGGTCCTAACAAGCGTGGCTGTTAAAAGAACAATGGACAATTGGTAGGGCAGACCCCCACGCTATGCAAGTGTGGTGCGAGAGGAAGAGACCGCGGGATTAGATGGTGGCTGAGTGGCTAAAATTATTAGTTTTTGTTTTTTTTTTCAGTGAAAATGTTGGTTTAGAAGGTTTGTTAGGATATTAATCTAGGTTCGAGCACTTTATCATGTTTATTTACATATGTATCAGCCATAATAAACGTCACGTCAACGTCATGTTGATTTAATCATTAATAATGTTTTTTGTCAAGAATAACTGTGTTCATGATGTCAATTACTAGATTATACCTATGTATTTTCCACTAGATAAAAACATATTTTTATTTTATTACATTATACTTATGTGTATGTTGAGGAGGAGTCCCTAACTGGAGTAGCTAGGGGTGACGGCCCCGAAATAAAACTATAAGCTCAATATCGTGTAATTAAATGAAATAACAACCCGTCTTTCACCCTACACAAAAGCTTCGAAATTAGTGCACAAGAATTATCTAAACCTAACAATCAACAACTTTTTTAATTCCACTCTTTTTATTTACCTATATGCCTAACTCATTTGTTTTCTCGTGGACTTGAGCTACTTTATTACAAATGCACCAGTGCAGTTAGTACTCACAACCCGCTACATCTTATCACTTGTACCAGCGGCCACGTGTCGGCGCAAGTACGCGTGTCGTGAGGGAGTGTTTTAATTTCAGAGGTGCAATTTATTCGAGCGATTTATTTTTAATCCTCGTTTTTATGGGCGCGACTATAAATTTATGTGTAGTTGTAGTTATTTTTATTTTTATTAAACCCACAATGCTTGGTGAAATGTTTAATGCTGTGAATTGAAATGGATTAATGAAGAAATGTTTAGGTCAACAGATTAGATGTACCTACCTACATTTTTTTATCTCACTGAAGTAGTAAACTTGAATGCAGTCCACCTGATGGTAAGTAGTCACTGCCGCTCATGGACATCTGTAATCAACTTCATACAGAACATTGGTTCTATCTGAAGTCAATCACAGATGCGTTTTTACTCCCGAGGACTATGATGGCCTCATAACAGTGTGCCGGCAACCACATCCTTCTATAGAAACGCAAGAAATGCTTCACGCTAGAAATAGGTGTGGCGGTGGTACTTCCCTGGTCGAAGTACACTGGTTCTACCACCTTCACACACATATATGTATAAACACACACATATAGGTACTTATATGTATAAACGAGAAGATGACTTTTGATGATGATATGAATGACTTTTGACGTAACATTACTGAGCCTTAACTAGTAAAGCGCGAAGCATATTTTTATTTATTTTATGACGTCAATACGGGTAAAATTCAATAATAATACGTAATAGAATTGTTTTTTATATTACGAAAAAAATCGTATTCAAAGAGAAAAATAACAAGATACTATGCTCTATAGATTTGCATATAATAAAGGCGGACGATAAGTAGATACATACTTTTCAACCAATACTGTACAGAATTTAAACCCAGGACTCACCATGCTACATTGCAATTACTGGATCATTCAACTTAATCTATATATTTCCTATATATATCAAGATTTCTATAATTGTAATAGCAATCAGATATATATATTATATATACTTAAAGCACAAGAAATTAAATCGAAATGACACGTTAAGTTATGTTCCGAAAATATGGAAAATATACAGATAACAAAACATGTTTTAAGAACATGTAGATTATATTAACATTAATTATAATTTTCGGTCTTGGTGATATTAAATTATATGCATTACGATTTCGAAATTGTACTTACATATCTAATAGCGAGTCATGATAAGAAATGGTAGACATTTCCTGCGGACTCGTCTGTGTTTAAAATCACACCAATCTTAATTAAAAACATTATATCATTTCTGAATTTAATATTAAATGTGATTGATAACACATAAGGTATGTGTTAAAAAGACCACCTCTTGTGACGACCCGCGTGGCGCAGCGGTTACCATACCGGTCTGACGCGCAGGGTTCTGGATTCGATTCTCGGCCAGACAGGTATCTGAATGATGAGTTTAGATTCATGTTCTGGTTCTGGGTGTTCGTGTATACGTCTTGTGCGTGTCTAAGGCATCCACGACACAGAAGAAAATCCTAGTGTGAGGCAGTGTGAGTGTAGAAAGCGTTTTATTATTTTAATTCTGTCCTTGATCGACTTTGGAAGCACGATGTTGCTTTCAGATCGCCTATCGCAGACCTATTTCTGCCTTAAAACGACAGTATCAACCTATCATGCGTTTTTTTAACTAATCTGAAAAGTATGGAAAGTGAGACACACTAATCTAAGGCCTTCCAATTTGGGATGTCTGAGACTAACCTCAGTTTTGACCAATCTTACTTAAGGTTGATTACAGCTGTTCATTGACGGCAGTGGCCACTTACCATCAGCAGATTTTTTTCGAATTTTACTTACAAACATTACACCTTGTTGAAACAGAAAAATATTATTATTATATTAATACGGGAAGCAAAAACTTGTGACGCATTTTTAAGTAATATGGCGCGGACGGATTAGTATGAAATTTTGCACGGTTATAGTGGACGTATAGAAGGAGTGCAGGATGTTATTATCTATCTTTTGTATTATATTTACATTCGCTTTTCCTTTTGTACTTGTTAACTTTATATCAATCTTTTTAGTGATAAGAAAAATAAGTCTACCTACAAACTTTTTCAATTTTTAAGCATCTTTTACAAAACCGTTAACCAACAGTACCTAATGCACAAAAACATTAAACATTAATCAACCACTCCGCTTTATTTACCAACAGATAATACATAAGGGTAGCTACCCTGTCATACTCAGACACCTGGAGCCAGACGCGCCCCACTCAGTACCCCTGTTATTATTACTTTGTATCTGTTTCTGAATTAAATCTATGGGGGAAGTTTAATTGTGACAATAAACGCCATTTTGGGTGCATCAAATCCCGTATGGTTATGGGGTCCGTAAGTGGATCGGTTCTGGGTATGAAACAAGTTTCATCCATGCACATGCCTTTAATCCATGTTTGTTCTAACATTTTTATTTTTTAGCTAACCGCCCGGCTTGAACCCCGTGGTTTGGACAAAAGATGATTCTTTTTAATTTACGTGGGGTTTGTTTTGAGACTTAAATATACATTAAAGATGTTCTATATATAGATGAAATACGTATATCTATTATTTATTCGATTTCAAGAATAATTCGGATGAGAATTGTAAATAATTTAAATGGTTTTACGTATTCATGTAGGTATTTCTTTCTCAAAAGTATTTTTTTATTTCAAACTATGTAAACCCTTAGTAAAATGAAATGTAGAAGAGGTATTTCTTTCTCAAAAAGTATTTTTTTATTTCAAACTATGTAAACCCTTAGTGATTATTAAAAATTAAATACAGACGAATATTTTCGTTATATTTATTTTGACCAAGGCTATTTCCTTAGTTTCGTCTGCTTTCATCACGTCTGTTATAATCAGTATCCTTCGTATTAATAGAGGGTGGGGCAACATGACTTCCTTATTTTGAAATCCTTATTTTGTATAGGTCTTAAAGTATGTGGGTGCCAAATTTTTGTAAAATCCGACCGGTAATTTTTGCGTAAAAAAGTGACAAACACACAAACATCTGCGCAATTTTTCGCATTTATAATATTAATAAGATAGCGAATACGTATAAAATTAAGTAGCCATCATTATCTACGGTTGTTGATCACGAAAACACCTTAAATAATTCTTGACTATGTAGCGTTAATATATTCTCCTACTACAATTCACAAAGCTAAAAATCCACAAATATAGAAACTATTTTGCAAAAAGAGTGCGTGTGAGTAAATTATTACATTTAACGCTCATCCATTCAACGTATACTATCGTTTGTTTCGTCATGACATAATTTATGGGAATAAAACCACGCCCCTATAGCACGGGAAAAATGTGCCCATTGACAAACGATGCTCGGCCTTTTAGAAATAAATGTTTTTATGCGAATGAAAAAGGTTTGCATTTGACTTTTATGTGTGCTTTTGATCGGTTTAATATTTGTCGTTAGCTCGTTGTCCCACTGTTGGACATGGGTGGCCACTCAGAGTGAGACTTTTGGGTAGCGACTCGGAGTGAGAGACTTTTAAGGCATAGTCCACTACGCTGACCAAGTGCGAGTTAGTACGCTTCACACACTTTTTTATAATTCTCAGGCGAATATTTTCCTTAGACGTAAATCAATGATATTTAATTTTAAATAACCATGATAAATAATATGATTTTTAGAAAAATAGGAGGTACTCGCCCGAGATTTGAACCTCGGACCTCCCATTCAATTAGGCGAGTTTTAACTATTAGGCTATCACTGCTCATAACTAGATATTAATTATTTATTACTATTATCTAATATTTTATAGAGTGGTGTCATTGTTGACAGTTTATAATGTTTAGCAACGTTATGCGCGGTTTGATGACCGCTAGTGGCTTTTGATGTGTGCTTACCTGGTTTAAAAGGCAAGTAAAAACATAGTCCTAATTTCAATCAGATGGCAGTTGATAAAACTTATCGAAAACATTATTGGTAGTTTGATATCAGTCAACTGAATAATCTAAGTTAACCACTAAAACACAAGAATTTTGTCCACAAATTCGCATAAGAACATCATATTAGAATATTTTTTCTGAGAATTCTTTTCAACTTTCTCAGAATATTTGTTACATTAAATAACATCTATATTTTAAAGCCTACATCGAAATCTTCGGTTCTCAAATTATGAGCCCATGTCACTTTTAAAAGACCCTTCAACGGAAACATGTTTCGTTAAAATCTTAAAAAAGTTTAGCGCGTGCGTCCTTCCTACTCTTTATTTTTTTATTTCTGTACCTTTGTGGACTCCTTTAGAGGATGCCAACATTTTTTGAATATATCTATATATTTTATTACGAGATTAAAGTAGCAAGCATGCAGTCCGCCTGATGGTAAGTGGTCACTGCCGCCCAAGAACACCTGAAAACAACTCCATTTAAGAACATGGGTTCTATCTGAGCTCAATCACAGATTCGTTGCTACTGCTGAGGACTAGGATGGTCGCCTCATATAAACGTTTTATACTGTCGGAATAATAAATAGATATGTACAATTTATTAGTATCAATCAGATTCGAACTTGACGATCCTCGTGGCGGAGCAGTCACCTTACCGGTCTGACTCGCAGGTTCTGGGTTCGATTCCCGGTCAGACAGGTATCTGGATGATGAAGTTAGATTTCTGTTCTGGGTTTAGGTGTTTGTGTCTACGTCTTTGTATGACCATGGCACCAAGGATACAGGAGAAATACTGCTGAAACGCTGTTAGTGTAGAAAGTGTGTAGTGCGTAAATGTGTTACAATACTCTTAAACCTAGAGCTAAAATTAATCGAAAATCGAGATGAAATAGACCGAAAATCCAAACAACCCTTAACCTGTTTGTCGCAAACCCTACAAATATATGAAGACGAGACTGAATCGAGCATTTAATCATTAAAATTTCCTTAGTGGCGACACAAAGAAACAGCTGTTTATCTCTTTCCGGCAACTGATTTTCCACTCTATTTGTCTCTATCTAGCGGGTAATGTGACATTGTCGCATGCCTCGGTGGCTTGGCTACGCCGGCATAATTATATTTTCTCTTATGTTACCCGAAGCCAAGTCTAAACGAAACAATTATGAGGCAAATCCCTCTTAAATCATAGCGGAACCGATTTGGATACTTTACAAGTCCGTGGTACATCTGTTTAAAGTGTGTCAGGCGACTTTTGTTTCTTGAGTTGTTGGTAATGTTATATGATTTCTTTTAAAAAGTAATTCACATTGAATAAAAAATTGAATCATTTCATCAGATCACAGTACTGGTCACTGCCTTCCATGGCTATAAACAACTTTTTTGACAACAGGAATAAATTTACCTGAAGCCGACTTGTTACTCCACAGGGTAGTATTTTTTTATCTGACTGAAGTGCAAACGAGCATGCAATCCACCTGATCGTAAGTGGTTACTGCCGCCAATGAACATCTGTAATCAACTACATACAGAACATGGGTTCCATCTGAAGTCAATCACAGATGCGTTACTACTCCCGAGGACTATGATGGTCGCCTCATGTGAAATTATGCCGGCAACCACACCCTTCTATCGAAACGCAAGAAATGCTGGATGGTGATGATTAGTGAAGAATGATGTTATGTCCAATACCCATATTTTAATACTAGTCCTACTGTGTATTGAGGGGTGCGGTAAGAGACTAATATGAAGCATCCTAACAGAGTCCTCAACAGCAGTGGTAGCCTAATGGTTGAAACTTTTCCTCTCGATCGGGAGGACCGAGGATCAAACCCAGGCATGCACCACTGATTATTCTAAAATTATGTGCGTATTAAAAATTAATTATCACTGCTTTTCGGTGAATGAAAATATCGTGAGGAAACCTACACACCCGAGAGTACTTTAAAAAAAAGATTCTCGGAGGTGTGTGAAGTCCACCAATTCGCACTTGGCTAGCGCGGTGGACTATGGCCTAAACTCTCTCATTCTGAGAAGACCCGTCCCAGCAGTGGGACAATAATGGGTTGAAGAGAACAAAGTCCTCAGGGATAGACCTAGAGTCTAACCGTATCTGGAACTAATAGGATGCAGTATCCACTTATCTTTAAAAAGCTTATGTGCTTATTAGCTACTTAAATTCGTAAAGAAAATTGAATAAATTTCAAAAAGTTTAAACCATATTTACTACCTAAAGTAAACTAACAATTCCAAGCACAAACTTAGCACAGTTTGACCCCAAGGAGATCTACCAAAAGGTCAGCTAGTTACAACTTGAAAAGCCAACTAACTCGTCCAAACAGACTGAAACTAAGGTAAAAGGTTTTTATAAAGTCGAAGTAGCAAGGGAACATGCAGTCCATATGAGTTACGCTGCCACTTCTTACTTACTGCAGTACCAACAATAAATACAGTAAACGTTCCTTATTCGCGGGTGTTAGAGAAAAGAATAGAGAAAGTTAAAGAAAGAAAAAGAAAAGAAAAAAGAAAGTTAAAGAAAGAAAAGAAAAAGAAAGTTAAAGAAAAAGAAAAGAAAAGATAAAGAAAACGTGTATAACCAACAGTACTTGAAGAAAGCCCAGACGCAAACAAACATACTTTTGCTTGTACTGACTATATTCACGAATAAAGAAGTATTTAAATATGACACACAATTGTTTAACCTAGAAATACTGAAAACGCGTATGCAGACATAATACATTATATAAGACATAGGGATATGAATATACGCTTTCTACACTCATAGCCCCACACTAGGATGTTTTCCTGTGTCGTGGGTGCCATGGATACACACAAGACGAATACACACACACGCAGACCCAGTACATGAATCTAAACTCATCATTCAGATACCCGGCCGGGAATCGAACCCGGGACCCAATGCGCGTCAGACCGGTATGGTAACCCCGTCACGCGGGTCGGTAACAAATAATACATATTGTATTATATGTTATATTATTATAATAAAAAGACTATATAAAACGTAGAGATCTAATAATTAATACTTGCTGAACTACTTCTACTTTTTTTTGTTATTTTCAAACTTTAAAGTTTATCGCAAAGATGGCTGTTAAGCATGTAGCAATGTAGGGAGCAATATTACTAGGAAATCATACAATAGTCCCAAGTTCTTGAAGTTGTCTGTTCTATCTAGTTGCTTGTCATGGACGTTGTAACTAAATAGACACCAAAGACTAAGTTATTAATTTATACCTTCACCTATCATCGCTTTATTGAAGACTATAAAACTGCATAAAATAATAGTTTTTTTTTAATCCAACGAACACAATTTGTGTGACTAAGTGGCATAAAATCAGAGATTTATTACGATATTTCTTTTTATAATAGAATAGAATGTTTAAATTCTTAAAAATGTAATATTGCCTGCACTATCTTATTCGGTATTCGGCCTGTAAGGATAGATGTAAGTTTGTATAAATAAATAAATGGATTTTGATTTCTTATTTTGACGTTTTAAATTAAATAAATTTTTATTATCAATAAAATTACACTTCCTAAAATAATGTCTATCAATTTATATTATAATTATATACTTTTTTTTCAAATAGACACCAAAAATGTATGGCTTTTCAGTTTATCCACTCCTCGAAGTGAGCAACTCACTTGCAAGTGGCAGTGGTTCTCGCTATCTAGATATTAAGTAGCTAAAACCCACCCCCTGCACCTTGTAACCAAGCATAGCATATCTAAGACCCCCCTCCCTCCTCTCAAATGATCACGTGACATAGGATGCCTACGTCTGTATAAATAAACAAAGTGTACGCGTAGCATTTCGAAGATTCCCCTCCCCCTCCCCGAAATTGTCACGTGATTTGGCTATGTGGCCTTACTCTTTAAATAAAAATCAAAAAGACTGGCTTGTCGGAGTCTATCCAGTCATACACTCCGTGCAGTGAACAACTAACTTGCAAGTGGCAGCTACAAGTAGCGAAGTTGCCTGCACGGCGCCACGCCGCTAAACAAGCCAACTCCGCTAGTTAGCTACTTTGCTACTGAAATATATATTTTCAAAATCTTCAATGCTGCGACCACTGTCTTGTCTAAGTTGGAAATGTTCGAAGTTGGTGTTTTCATAGAAGTCAAAGTACGGGATTGTTTGCAGCATTGAGTAATTGTTTAATAAGTAAAAACTATAAACATATTTTACACCGAATTTTAATAATTATGAAATTAATACTTCCTAAAAAAACATATTAATAGGGTCATAAAAGGTTAACATGGAACACTATTAAGAAGCTTCATTGTCCATTGTCTGCCTGTTTGTAGGTAGGTACGGAACTTTAATGAAATGAAATGAAAGACTTTATTTTGTAACCTTCATAATCTGTAGGGGCACTCTTAAATTTTCAGCTACAATGTTTTTTTTTACACTAACATCGAATTAATACACGACATAGACTGATTTGGCAAGGAACTCAGCAGGTTTTTTTTATAATTATCTTTTTTTCTTGATTTTTTATCACTTATTCCTGCAAATATTACGGTAGATCTATTAAGTGTCTTAAAAATATCTACTTTGTTCGAATGCTACGTATGCAACTCACCATATCCCTACATACAACAATAAGTAAATATCAAAGTAACCATTAAAGAATCAAATTAACATCTAAGCAAACATTTCTGATCTTTTTTACTTTTCACTCTAAGACTTAGATATTTGTAACATAAAGTACAAGCCTATTCAAGCCACTTTAACTATTAAAATCGACTCTATTGTAGAGGTGTCGTAGCACTATCCGGTCGCCAGAACCTGCCCGCAGAGCCTCCGACTTTATGACTTTGTGAATATTTAATTAGTACTCGCTGGTCTTCTATTTAAGAAAGTTACTTCAGTTCTGTAAAATAGTGACGTAGAGAAATTGGTAGTTTAAACTATTTTACAACTTAAATTTAAAGATTTTATCAGATCAATGGTAATAACTGTCAGTATTTTTAACTTTGTGAAGGGGTTGAGATATAAAAAAGTTCAACTGGTTTCGGTCTGACGCGCAATGGGTCCCGGGTTCGATTCCTGGCCAGGTGACTGAATCATGACTTTAGATTCTTGTTCTGGGTCTGGGTGTTTGTGTATTCGTCTTTGTGTGTATCCATGGCTTCTAATATATAATAAAATTCTACTGTGGGGCTGTAGAAAATTCTACTGTGTTTAGAAAGCGTTTTTAAGTTTTTTTTTGAGATTTTTTACTACATACTAGTCTATAAAGCAAGTCATCATGATTCGATTCACTCAAATGCAATTACACTAGTTTCATAACTACTAATTTTTCTTGACGAAAATAGAGTTCGCGATTCTGTGTTTTCTTTTACAATTTGTAGAGTTTCCAGAGTGCACACGTATTTTTGTTGAATTTGTATTTTATATCTAATAATCAATAATCTATATCCAAGGGCCACAAAAGGGCAAGGACCACTTCACATTAGGTAAAAATACTAAAAAATACATCATTAAAATAATATTATAATAATCAAAATAAAAATAAAATGTATTTTACGTATTTTCCAAAGGGCCACTACCCTACTTCACTCAATGATCAACTTACCAAATTGCTAAACTATCATTACACTATATAAAAATGAAAGCAAATTACCTTTATGCGGCATTTTCCAGAAGGCCTCTGCCGCCGTGGTGGGTTCCCGCGGCGGCGCGACCAGCCCCCCCACCAGCGTGGTGGCGGCGTGCGCGGGCGCAGGCGCTGCCCGCCCCCAGCCCCCGTGGAGCGCCACCACGCGGCCGTACCCCGCTCTCCTCCTCCTAACCTAACCTACACTTAACGTACCACGGCCTTACTCCGCTCTCTTCCTCCTAACTTAGGCTTAACGTGCCACGTCCTTACCCCGCTCTCCCCTATCTCCTAACCTAACCTAAACTAAACGTGCCAACGTTATGTTAAGCGTATAACATTAAACATTACTTGAAGCTATACTTAAGCTACACTAGACACACGAAGTTCAGTCGATCCTAAGACTAGTTTGCTAAGACTAAGTAATATTCCCGGACGCGACGTGTATGGTAGTCCTTATCGCGAAACCTCCGCGCCGTGACCTGCAAACAAAGATTCACGATTGAAGAAATTTATTGACCTCAAAGCGGCATTAGACAATCGCATCATCAATTACAATCAAGCCTCGCTTACGCTTCTTTGAAAACTTAAGGCCTATCGCCGTCTCGTTTCTGCGCACGCAACGCGCATAAGTGAGATAGAGACAAACGAAGCTAATTGGTAGATGATGCTGCTGAATTGTGTTAGGAAAGCGCCATCTTTTGTTGCATAGTACAAATAGTTGCGGCGTTCGTGATATGATAATGATCGATGAGCGCTGGATAATGAAGAGAGATGGTCCGATACCACGCGGACCGCACCACCCATCTCGCTGGCAACCGAACGGTAGTCAAACCGTATGTCAATCTGTCGGTGTATTTTTTATTGAGTGAGTTGTTGAGGTCAAAGAACATTTTTTAACGTACACATTGTAAGTACTGTTATCTGGTTCATCTCTTACTCAAAAATGATTTAATTCTCAGTCAGTGAGGTTAGTAAATAATGTAAATGAATTTATCGCTCTATTTGGTTCGTTTTTATCGCTCATAATGATAATCAATTATCCATCTGTAGTGTGTGATGTCGGATTTAAATAGCATCAGTTACTATTCAGGTAAAAGAGGCGACTAAGAGACGAATTACAGGGGATGGGCAACCTCTCCTTGTGTAACAACAAACAACAACACTATTTGCAGGTGGTAGAACCAGTGTAGTTCGACCGGGGAAATACCACCGCCACACCTATTTCTAGCGTGAAGCATTTTTTTTTCGATGGGAGGGTGTGGTTGCCAGCACACTTTTATATGAGGCGACCATCAGTCCTCAGGAGTGGCAACGCATCTGTGATTGACTTCAGATAGAAACATGTGTTCATCTGTTTGAAGTTTCTTACAGATGTCCTTGGGCGGCAGTTACCACTTACCATCAGATGGACTGCGTGCTTGTTTGACACTTCAATCATATTAAAAAACACCCACTGTGGTCACCAATATGTCTGCCAAGTACAGTGACTTTTTACGATTTAACATTACGCTCATTAGAAGAGGCCTATGCTTAATAATGAACCTAAAAGAGCTGTCGGATAATAGAAACCTTATATCAAATATACACACAGCACACACAGACTTAACAGTAAGCTGTTAACTTCCTAAATATTGCACAGAACCTGATAAATTACTCGTAATAGTACTTGGTTACTTATCACCATCTCTATTTAGTATTAGTTACAAAAATATTCATAAAACAACGTTAATTTATAATGCAAGTATAAACCGTCTCTACTATTCATTCTACTAATTTTATGCTGAAATAATTCGTAAAGGCTCTACTTTCTTTATGTAGAATTTTCTGAATAGCTTAATTCAGGATTAGCGTTATAAGCTCAAGCAGTCTTCAAAAATAAAATTGAAAGGCGAAGAAAAATAAATAATTAACAGATGTATCAAATTAATTAGAATACTGTAAGTTTTTTTTATTTGAATACGCACATTCCAAATCGATTGACCCATTATTTATAAAAATGAAATTTTCATTTTAATTAAAATTATGTGGACTATGGCCTATAACTATCTCATTCTGAAGACCCGTGCCCAGCAGTGGGACCATTATGAGTTGACGACATGTGCATATAATATAATTAAAATTGGAAGTTAATAACTTTCTCATATACATATTTAATTTAGTTAAATCGTAACTTAGTACTTAACGGAAGAAGTAGGTACTAATTAATTATTAGTACCTACGAATTGGTGGACAGTGGGAATTGGTGGACAGATCAGATTCTTAGTTTACAACTTTTTAGTTTACTCTTTTCCTTAATTTTTGAGGATCAAGCACTGTAACAAAAGAGAGCTCTTAAGCCTTTAAATTTGGACACGTAACGTAACAAAATCGAATTAAAAAGCGAGCTAAGAAGTGTTTATGTTTGTTCTTTCTAGAATGACTTTTTTAGTTTGGTAGCCAACAGACTACATTATAGGTTTTTGAATTTTGAATTCAGCCCTTTTTCGTTCTTACTACGTGTAGGCAAAAGCCATCCAACATTTGATAGCTACATTTGACATTCAGACAAGTTAAGGGGTAACTCACTTAAATCCCCAAGATTGGTAAAGGGAAAATCGCGAGAGAATACACTCCTAACGACAGTATAAGTTATAAGCAAATCGGATATCGTTTCATAAAAGTCAGGTACTCAAATATCGCGCGATGTATTTGATCTTTTCAAGTCCCAATCGAATGAGTTCCTTTGACGTTCCCCTCTGAACGTACAATGGTCTGGGCCCCAAATTGTGACTCAAACCCAGTCAAAGGACTGCGTGAAGTGGATGTAGAGCATCTAAGTTGTGGAGTCTGTAAATTATATCAATTTTTTGGGTCACTTTGTGACACAAGGCTGTAGTTATGGCACGACAGCGGAAGGCTTAGTTAAGGTCACTTAGGTAATTAGACGGATATAGCTAATGCATCTAAATTTAAGGAAGCTATAACAATTATTTGTCTTTCTTTTTTATTTGATTGGGCAGATCAATCAAATAATTTGTGCTTCAAAAATGATAATTTTTTACGTCAGTTTGTTCTGAAATGTATTATAATGGATATTCTTGAAAATTAAAAATATAATATCATGCATTTGGTTATATAAATATCGGTCGTATTAAAAATATTTTCTATAAAGCGGTAATATTTTCTGTAAAGCGGTTCTCATGGATTTCTTATATAAAATAAGGTCACATTCATACGAAGCGAAAGTCGTGCTCGTATTCTCGCAGTGGCAACTGGCTTCATCATAACAAATATGATATATCACGTCCCATCAGGCGTCGGGTTATCTCGAGATGCGATCGCAAGCCGCTTTATGCCTTATCTGAACACCCGCCTGTATTGAGTTACGATTACGAAAAGTTGTTTCTAATAAGTATAATTAAGTGTATAACGGTGGGAAGGTGCCTAGGTCTTGGACTAGACTGAATATTGACTAGACGAAAGTGCACCTTGAAAAACTACTGCTTACTCCTTCAAAAATTTTGTAGGGGACTTTTGGCTTTGTGGTACACAATGACTTAAAAATCAATTATTTTTTATGGTTAAACAAAACGATAATTCTGAAATGTGTTAAAATGTGTATCCATAAGAACTAAATGAGAATACCATTAAATCGATCATAGACATCATTAGTATATAGCATCATTCAAAAGATACAAATTAAAAATAATTTTAAACATTGACATAAGTACCAAACTTCAAAACGGTACCCGTTATAAAAATAAGGTTACGTCCATACAAAGCGAAAGTCGTACTCGCAGTGGCAACTGGCTTCATCATAACAAATATGATACATCACGTCCCATCAGACGTCGGGTTATCTCGAGATGCGATCGCCGGCCGCTTTATGCCTTATCTGAACACCCGCCTGTATCGAGTTACGATTACAAAAAGTTGTTTCTAATTAGTATAATTAGGTGCAACGGTGGGAAGGCGCTTAGGTCTGCTAGACTGAAAATGGTTTGGCAAAGGACTAGTTGAATGTGCGCTTTGAGAAACTACTATTTACTCCTTTAAAATATTGTAAGGGGCTCGTGATTTGTAGAATAGAAATTGATAAAAAAATATATGATTAGCCTTGTGGTTTGACTTCAGTGTATGGTAAACAATGAAACATCATAACATAAATAAAAAAGAAATCACAAATATTTTTGTAGAATAATCTGTAATCGGAACTGTATTTACTTTGAATAATTTTACGCGAGGTGTCCATATTTTTCTCATTAGGTAAAATCGGAAAACTTAAAAAAAATTAAAGGCGTTTGAAGGCCGTGTTCGACCAATACCACACTGGTCTAATTAATTTCTGATTTACAAGGAAACTCCTGCCCATCAGTGGGACTGTAAAAGCTTTATAAAGTAACATTAATCGAAATGTACATATCTTCTACGTATAAATTTTTTGGCGACTCGAATAAGTCTTTATAAGTTACATATTTTCGAACCTAAATCCACTTGAAAACTTTAAATGAAACACTAATACCACAGGGATAGCCCGCGAGCAAAACTTGGATTAAATTTCATTTGTTCAACTTGTCAGACAAGGTCATAAATAATGTAAAATTCTGAAATAGCCACCAAAGATTGTAGAATTCTTTGAATTTTCCTATGACCTCACTACCGCCACGTTTTTCTTACATATAAATTCAAAATTTACGTTTAAACAAAATAAGACAAAAAATACGTTCGAATACTTCTTGTCGACCCGCGTGGAGCAGCGGTTACCGTACCGGTCTGACGCGCAGTGGGTCCCGTGTTCGATTCGCGGCCAGACAGGTATATGAATGATGAGTTTAGATTCTTGTTCTGGGTCTGGGTGTTTGTGTATTCGTCTTTGTGTGTGTCCATGGCGCCCAGGACACAGGAGAAAATCCTACTGTGGGGCTATGAGTGTAGAAAGCGTTTCCATTTTTGAAGTCAGTTTTCGTAGTTTAATTGATTTATAGGTATATTATATTAAAACTGTTGATTTCGAAGTCTGTTAAAAATTTATTTATGTGTAATTTTTTGAGAAGTTGTAACTTTACCGGTACCACCACCATTGAACGTTATATTGGAAAGTTGAATCGTTTAAAGCCTTAAAAATACTTAAGTTCTCATAATTGAATAATTGCCAGTCAAGATAATATACTCCGAGATATACTCGGAAAATGAGAATTTTTTGGCAGCAGCGCAAAAACTAGCATAATCTGGTTCAAATAACAAAGAAGAAGATTTAATGTTTCGAGGAGTTTCATCGAGGTTGTAACAAGTATCGAAAATAAACCATATTATTAAAATAAGTTGCAGATCTCCATGTACGGCAGTGACAATCTGATATCCATTGCACGTACTCTAAATAGATAACCACTATCAAATATGTAAATGCATATTCCTTTTTTGAACTAAGTGATGTGTTAATTTCTTACAGACTTCAAAAAACAAGTAGGTATAAACTCGTGTGTGATCGAGTGCAGTGAGTATAAAAGTTATTACCCCACTGCTGGGCACGGGTCTTCTCTCAGAATGAGAGAGTTTTAGGCCTTAGTCCACCGCGCTGGCCAAGTGCGAATTGGTGGACTTCACACACCTCCGAGAACTTTTTTTTAAAGATTCTCGGGTGTGTAGGTTTCCTCAAAATGTTTCCTTCACCGAAAAGCAGTGCTATTTAATTTCTAATACGCACATAAATTAGTGGTGCGTACTTGGGTTTGAACCTCGGACCTCCCGATTCAGAGGGCAAGTTTCAACCATTAGACTATCACTGCTCTATAAATATTTTAAAAATATATTTATTTATGTACATTCTCCACCGATTTAAACCAACATAAACCGATTTCGACTTTTGTTATCTTTTTATTTCTTACCAGTTTATTCAAATTTAGCAATTAGCTGAAGTTTATGTCAAAACTAGAAACCCTCAGCTTCGCCCGCGGTAAAAAAATCCCATGGGAATAAGATATTTTCCCACACTGTAAAGTAGCCTATATGTTAATCCAGAGTGTCAGCTAACTCCTTAACAAATTTTATGAAAATCGCTCCAGCCGTTTTGACGTGAAGAAGTAACAAACATACACACTCACAAACTTTCGCCTTTATAGTATTAGTGTGACTAGTTTAATATATATTTTATATTGACAGGGCACAGCAATTTAGGATTCTTTCATTACAGCAATTAGCTGAAGTTTATGTCAAAATATACATATTTTTCAAACTTAAAGACCAAAATTTGGCATTTCTACAGATTGATGGGGAGGTTGGGGAGTAGTTAAAAACGGGAAAGCTAAGCAAACCTAAATGTTGGATCAAAGTTTCTTACTGTAAGTGGCCGGCTGAGTGCGTCAAAGCCGCAACTTGCGATGTTTGTACGATTTTAAATTTTAGTTGAGCGAAAATAACGTTTGCTGCCTATTTCTTATTTTTCTTACTGTATTTTTTTATTTGACTTGCTGATGAGCTTATAAAATTCAAAAAGTGCTTTTTAGTTTCATAGTTTCACACTTAGAACTCTATGTCGTGTACCATGACAAATGTATATTAAATAAATCATTATGTTCTAATCCAAAAAAAATATATTTTTTTGATTTTACACTTATAACCCTTTTCATTCACAAAAACGAAAAATATCGAAAAACTTTGCTTGAAATATATTTCTATTACTATTCAGATATTACCACAAATATTATCTCTACATCCCATCTAGATATTCGAAAAGCTGAGTGAATGTTCCTAATGTTAGCAAATGTCGAAAAAAGGTAAAAATAAAAGTTTTCCGTTGTAAGTGGCAGTCTAAGCTTCAAAGGCCGCGCCGCATGCAAAGCACTCTACCGTACAAAGTCTACTCTACCAAACGGTTTTAAACTCTACCCTAGCGAAGATTTTGACTGTCGCCATACGCGTTATTTATAAAACAATTTCAAAAGAATATAGATCTATATGTCAGTTTAGTGTTGTATAAATGTTTATTATAAATAATGGTACAGTTGTAATAAATTTACCAATATTTATGTATGTATTATTCTCAAGGGATCTCAAATTTATATGAACACTATACCGTCTAAAAAGAGCAGTGATAGCCTAATGGTTGAAACTTGCCCTCTCGATCGGGAGGTCCGAGGTTCAAACCCAGGTATGCACCACTGATTTTTCTAAAATTACGTGCGTATTAGAAATTAATTATCACTGCTTTTCGGTAAAGGAAAACATCGAGAGAAAACCTACACACCTGAGACTTCTTTAAAAAAAGTTCTCGGAGGTATGTGAAGTCCACCAATTCACAATGGCCCGCGCGGTGGTTATGGCGAAACTCTCTAATTCTGAAAGAAGACCCGTGCCCAGCAGTGGGACAACAAGGGTTGACAAAAACAAAAAAAAAAGAAATAGGTACTTATCATCACACAAGAATATCAAAAACATATCGTATACGATTTACAATAATCAATACGAATGTCATGTACATTAATTGAAGGAAAGGTAAAAGAAAAGATCGCCCAAATGTGTCAACTATCTATAAAAGTAAGAAAAAAGTTTCTGGTTGCAAGTCGGAGCGACGAACAACCCTTGCCAAAAACCGAGCAAGACGATGCCAACTCTTTTTACCACACAAGCTTGAAAACGCGGTAATGTCTGCCTAAAGAATTCGAGTGTCGATATGGTTATTGTTTAACAAAATATCTAAAAATTATTACTTTATATCAACGTACCTATACCTATTGAAAGTTTATTTCTATTTTACTAAAATAATAATTAGGTTACAACCTGTTATTGTCCCACTACTGGGCATGGGTCTTCTCTAAGAATGAGAGAGTTTTCAGGCCATAATCCACCGCGCTGTCCAAGTGCGAATTGGTGGACTTCACACACCTCGTAGACCTTTTTTTTAAAGAACTCTCGGTTGTGTAGATTACCTCACGTTTTTTTCGTTCACCGAAAAGCAGTGATAATTATTTTTTTAATACGCACATAAATCAGTGGTGCGTACTTGGGTTTGATCCTCGGACCTCCCGATTCAGAGGGCAAGTTTCAACCATTAGGCTATCACTGCTTTAAAATAATAATTGGTGTTGATCCAGGTCATAAGCTGTGTGTCAAATTTATGACAACCCGCGTGGCAGAGCGGTTACCATACTGGTCTGACGTGCAATGGGTCCCGGGTTCCATTCCCGGCCACACAGGTATCTGAATGATGAGTTTAGATTCATGTTCTGGGTTTGGTTCTGGGTGTTCGTGTACTCGTCTTGTGTGTGTCCATGGTACCAACGACACAGGAGAAAATCCTAGTGTGGGGATTTGAGCAAAAAAAGTGTGTGTTTTAAAAAAATAAGAAATAAAAACCGTAACAAATACACATAAATTCTCACATCTATAATATTAATAAGTTTTCACTGTATTTTTATTTTAATACTTACATATAATAACGTATTTTTATATGTAAGTCGTCTCGTCTAAATTAAAAAATGTACCAGTTTTCTAAATAATTTCTGGCTAATATATACACTGAATAGGACATTATCAGACGAAGAACAAACGCAAGTATCTAATCGTAAAAAAAAGATTCTCGATGTAAAAGCCTACTGAAGCGTCACATACCGCGAAAGCCAAATAACGCCAGTCAATAACGTTTTCAATTGTAACCATGCAAGCGTTTCAATTGTAGATAATTTGAATTTCTTATTCGATGAACTGATTTGACTACTGCCATTAGAAATTAATTATCACTGTTTTAGTAATAAGAAAAAGGAGAGGGCATTATTATTTAGGAGAGGCCTACGTCCAGCAGTGGCCATCAAAGGGCTGATGGATGGATGGATGAATAAGAAAAACATCGTGTGGATGTACATCTGAAAGTACTTTAAAACAACTTGCCAATGCAATCAAATGTCTTTATTTTGTACGGCTACGGAGGCACTTACAAATTGTCAGTTACATATTTTTTTACACTACCACCGGATTGGAACACGACCTCAACTGGGAAGATCCGGCAAGAAACTCAGTGGGTTTGTCTTTTTTCTTTGTATATATTTTTTAATTGCCATATTGTTTTTAGCTCCAGTGAACGAGCTTGGCGAGCGGGGTGAACTATGGCCTGAAACCATCCTCTTCTGGAAGGATAAAGGTGCCCAACAGTGGGATATTAATGGGTTGATGATCGCTGAGGTATTTCTGTTCAGATAGCGTTAAACGCAACTTTGTTATGAATTGAAGGATAGTAAGAAAAATCAATTGCCACGCATTCCAACTTGGTATTTATTTGCATTGTATGTAGCATGTTAGCTAACTCTAATAGAACTTCATTCCTATTGAAATTTAAATTGGTGCAAATGTATATAAACGCGCAACGGTGGGAGGTACCACCGCCACACCTATTTTTTTATCTGACTGTTAAAAATAGGTGTCCATCTGATGGTAAGTGGTAACAGCAATGGACATCTGTAATCAACTTCATACAGAACATGGGTTCCATCTGAAGTCATTCACAGATGCGTTGCTACTCCCGAGGGCTATGATTGTCGCTCATGTGAAGGTGTGCCGGCAAACACTACCATCTATCGAAACGCAAGAAATGCTTCACGCTAGAATTAAGTGTACTTCCCCGGTCGAACTACACTGGTTCTACCACCTTGGAAATTAGCGTGAATTAGTATTGGCGTTAGGTGGAAGGTAGTGGTTGCCGCTTTTTTACACATGGTAAGTTAGGTTACGGTGACCAGTTGAATCTTCAAAATGCACGTACTATTTCACGTTAGAAGTAAGTGTGACGGTAGTCATTTCTCTCGTCAACGCATTATTGTCCCACTGTTGGGCACGGGTCTTCTCTCAGCATGAGAGAGGCCACAGTCCACCGCGCTGGCCAAGTGCGAATTGGTAGTCATTTACTAAAACCAAACTCGTAATACTTAGATTCAAACGTCAAAAACACTTCACTTCAAAACACACTTGGAATTGATATATTCCAAGTCAAATTCGTATACCATCCATTTCACCGCACTAAACGTACTCTAAAGATCGGATGTCTGGCGGGTTCCTCGCACACCTCATTAGGCCCCACTTTGATTCTGTATTACTCGGCTCGCAGGTGCCGCTAATGCCCGCTCTTTACTCAAACGAATAGATTTCCTAATCGAATTCCTGCATTTATCTCAAACTAAGCTATTTTCGTTACCGTTTATGGGAAAACATGTTTTGTTTATGTATTTGAGGTTTATGGTGCAGTTTGTGTTATATGTGAAAATAGGTTCTGAATTTTCACATATGTAGAACAGAAAAAAGGAACAATTGTCACAGTCTTGTATATGTAAAAACGTCAGTATAATGTGCAATTACGTATAGGTATGAAGTTTGATATCTACGTAACAAAATTTAGTGAGATTTAATAAGGTCTAAGTCATAAATTAGAACTGAAATATACAAAAAAAAAGATTCAGAACTTGCTTGTTAACTACAAATTGTAATGATAAAATAACAGTTTTAGAAGCAGACATAGTTTCATACAATTGACAATATATACATATATAAAAAATAGGTATCCTGCTTTCACTCGAAGATTTTTATTTAGAGCCTCTGTTACATTAAAACTCTTTTAACAATTCGGTAAAACGTTAATGATAATAAACAAAAAATCTTCACTAGGTACTTAACCTTCATTGTAAACCTACTAGTAAACGAATGTACTAGTAGATCGTTGAAGTTACAATTAAAACTACATCTCACTGATTGCATTTCGGCCGTTTGTATCAAATGACATCAAAGCATCACGCACGTGCGTCCCGTGTTACACAAAACATATACCTATTTCCCCAAGTACTCTTACGAGTCTAAGTTGCGAACGTCAAAGGCGCTCTTCCTTTTCACTGCGTTTAAAAATAAAAAAACACGAGCGCGGCTCTTTCAGTCTGTATACTTACATAATTAACAGTGATGTACAAAGTTTTAGTTAGTACGAATGCAACGCTTAGTGGGTTCTTTGAATTGTGAAGTATCATACATTCTGTTTGATGTTCCGCTTTTATTTTATACAATTCGATATACACGAAAACCGCGTGTATAATTTGAAACCGACCCCATATTCCTCGTTGGCAATCGGCTGCAATTATTTTTATTTAGTAAACGTTTTAAAAGAAAGTGACTCTGACCGCTTTTGAAAAATATTGGCACGTGAAATAAATATCAGCTTTGAATTTGTTTTTTTTCTCTTTCTTTTTGAAGACATAGATATCTTATGTTCTTAAGTTTATTTCATTTGATATGAAGCTCAAACTGCATGGTAAAAGAATTAGCAAGGAGAAATAAATGTGGCAGTTGCAGTCACATTTACTTCAGCCTCATTGTGGTAAATTAAACCAAAAACTTAAGGATTTTTTACTAATAATATTACATTAGCGGGAAAAAGCTTTGTAATCCGAGTTAAAAAATAACAAATTAAAGATAAACTAAACTTTTGATTGACACTAAAACATTTATTTTATTAAGTTGCATTAAGATATGGACTATAAACAAATGAGATGATTTTGTTTTGCGATTTAAAACATATACGATCAAAAATTAAAAAAAAAACAAACATCTCTTGCATTTATGAGCATACAATCATGCACGTGATATTTTATTTTTTTATATGCAATGCAGGATAAACCATGGCTTGCTCTTTTGACATTTGAATTTAAGTATTACTTTTGTATGAGTTGATTATGTTTCAGCAATAACATCATTTTTTTAAGTTTTTCAACATACATTACAATTTACATTCCACGTGATCTTCATTTTGGTTTTTGGCCATAGCTTGCAATATACTTTGAAAAAAATTTCGCAAAAACCTTTCACTAAGAGTACCGATTACCTGCTTTGTTAATTTATTTATAAATGTTTAAAACTTAGACCAGTGATAGCGGTTGAAACTTGCCCTCTCAGTCGGACATCCGAGGTTCAAACCCAGGCACGCACCACTGAATTATGGGCGTATTAGAAATTAATTATCACTGCTTTTCGGTGAAGGAAAACATCGTGATGAAACCTACACACCCGAGAGTTCTTTAAAAAAAATCTCGGAGGTGTGTGAAGTCCACCAATTCACACTTGGCTAGCGCGGTGGACTACAGCCTAAAACTCCATCATTCTGAGAGAAGACCCGTGCCCAGCAGTGGGACAATAATGGGTTGTACCTCCATGTTTAAAACTAAGTTCTCAATCTGCCGATTATAAGTGCAATTATGCTTTGTTGTCTCGTCCTCGATGAAGAAATCAACAGAGATTGCATGGATTGGATACTACCTACTCATAATCTACGGACGAGACAACTTCACTTGGTAAGTTCGTTTGTACTATAATATGTATATCAATATCAGGTGACTACTTAGTGACAGTTAGTGCAGGTGACGAATCGGAATTAAACTTCCATCGCATTTGCATAAAAATTTGATAATGTTGAATCTACTTAATAAAAGCCACGCCGAATGATTGACAGACAACGAACATATTAGACTGAGTCTCGAAATATGAGAAATTTACACAGCAGCTCTATATAACGTGGATCCAGTAAGGTTTCCAAAGGAACGCAACTGGAGTCCTCTGAGCGCATTGTCCCATCGGGCTCTTCCCAGATAGGCGGCTGGGCCCACCGCCCCGTCTAGTCTTCACGACGGTATGCGACCACATACCGCCAACCTTCCCGGGGTCGCTTTACCGAATGGTTCGAGCTCCTACCCTAGTCGCCCGCAACCTTGGAAGCCCCTTTTAGTCGCCTCTTACAACAGGCCGGGGATGCCGTAGCCCTATTCTAATCCCGGAACTACACCACGGTCACAACTATTTCTGGCGAACAGTTCTGCGTTTTAATAGAAGTTTGCAAATACCTGCTGACTTTTTTGGGATGACTGTTTTAACAATAGATTCATCGTGATCACCATCCGTGAAAATGTGTCGAAATATCGGCAATATTTGAATTCAAAATGCGTATCGTGAGTCCCGTACATTTGCTATCTCATCACTACACAGTATAAAAAAAAGTCGCCTCCCGCTATCTGTCCCTATATATGCTTGGATCTAAACTACACTATGGATTTTAATGCAGTTTTTTTAAAAGTTAGAGGAAGGTTTTTATGTATAGTACATGTATAATATAGTGGACGAATTCTGATAATTTTAGATTTTTGACTTTTAGGCGGAACAAAGTTCGCCGTGTCAGCTAGTATGTTATAAACAAAAACTTTAATTTTATCATATGATAGTTCTAGTTTCCAAAATATCCTTTTTTAAATTCGATTCCTGACTTAAGATATAGGAATGATTGTAGAATTTGCACTAGGCCAGCGTGGTGGACTATGGCCAAAAACTCATTCCGAGAGAAGGCCCGTGCCCAGCAGTGGGACAATAATGGGTTGACGAGACTGTAAAATCGGCACAGAACGGCATATTAAGAGTAAACCACGTGAAAATTTGAAACCCAAAGAAGCTTAGCAGTAAAAAGTAATGAATTAGATAATTGTCGTTTCAATTTTTAAAAATGAAAAATACATTAAAAAACATTGACTCATGAAATATAACAATATTTCTGAACTTAACAGAGTTGATGTTCAGTTAATAGAAATTAATTAGGACATTGATCCGCCTTATTTGTATGGACAGCAAAAAACGGCTAACGATTCGTTACGCTGATTCAAGACGGGTACCGTCAGCAGAAAAAGCGATACAGTTAATTTTATCTATTATAAGAAAATTCTAGGATCATACCCAATAATGAGATGTGATTTTGGCCGTTTTTAACTATTTCAATAATGGTTATGCTTACTTTGATTGCACTACGATTCTAAAGATATTTTGTGTAAAGAACTGAATTATTTTGTATACAACAGTTATTATGACTGAAATAAATCTGAGTTCACACTATCTGATTTATTTTGGCAATAATGTAATTAACATCAATAGGCTGTGGGAATACATATCAGTGGGCTAAAATGTCCCCCAGTATCATTTATTGATGGTATAGAAAACTAAATTGAAATAAGTAGAGAATAGATATACATTCCATCTCACAGATGATTGATAATATTTGATATTTGACGCATTTTTAAGTAATATGCCGCGGACGGATTATTATGAAATACACGGTTATGCACGGTAATAGTGGAAGTAGGGAAGGAGTGCAGAATGTTAATATTTTTGTCAAATAATGCATATATAATACATAAAATCAATTAATACACAATACACACACTACCGTGCATTTATCACAAACACATAAATAATAAACGAAATAGAACATTCAATGTCTTACTATGAAAACACATAACGTCAGAAATGTCAGTGTCTTTGTCAAAATACCCGCTATTGCTTTTAAATGCGTTTTAGCTAATGAAACCTCTTTTTATTTTTAACAGGTGCGTTCAAAATTACTTGAAAATTATTATATTTTAATTTTAGAAATATTGGTACTACTTTGGACAATGAAGTTTAGTTTTTTAATTTAAATTACGGTCGAATTTCGGCCGATGTGACGGGTGACTAGTATTTAGAACTACTATTATAACCTAACCCTTATACTTCAAACACAACAGTCAGTTCTCATAGAGCTAAAGATAAAATAGAGTTATCTGACATCGCCACAATTACTTATATGATTTCTCTACAATCTCTACCGTTGATTATGTCATTTATTAACTCTACACAATTGCTTTATAACTTCTGCATTCACGTTTTTGCAATAACTGTAGTGCAGATAAACATGATTATGTAGAAACCATACAATTGTTCTGTGATTATGCCCGTTATTGAAGTGATGGAGTATCTTAACGGTCTACATATATATTTACAAGTATTCTGGTATTTACAAGGTAGAGCCCTTTATAATTTAACTCTACCACCAAGTTATTTCAGGCATATAGCAATGTAGCCCGTTTGAGTTGTATTATGACTTCAGTGATAATTTTTAACCACATTTATAATATGATTTTTCTTATGCATCACATTTTCTATATCTTAAGATACAGCACGTCTCTACTGAAAGGATATCTAGTAATTATATAAAGAAAAACTTAATGTAAAGTGATTCTGTAATGTAAAGTTGTAAAGGGGTGTAAGTTTTAAATAACTCAAGGTAGAGTTTTTCATCTCTCAAATGTAAAAATAGCACTACCAACATGTTGTGTGAATTATTGCAACTTACATTCTTTATTGTACATAACTTAACCACATACAAATATAAGATAATTTATGTCTAAAAACTCGAAACGAAATTTAAATTACATCTTATAAATATATTTTCTATACCGCTTAATAAACTCTACTTTCATAATGTAACACGCGCATAAAACGTTTAACTGTTCTGCTGTCTCTACATTTAATTCTCTACCGTAGAGACGTGTACATAGGTTGTCGGCACGATAAATCAATCTGTTACCATTGTGGCGTATTGAATACTACCTTTGGGTGAACCGACTACCACGGACTCTACACTAAGCGCATAATGTGTCTGTATGTATGTTTGTTTCTTACACTTTCACGACATTTTCAATTTCCATGTTATTATATTTTACAGATATGTTATGGAATTTTAGTCTGGATTATTAAGGAGGTAAGCATATTTTAATTCTATAATAACTCTCTCATTCTGAGACAAGACCCGTGCCCAGCTGTGGGACAATAATGGGTTGAAGAGAGAAGCATATTTTATAATATCGATTTCTTTTCTGGTCGAAATTGCAAAAGCATCATATGGCAGTTTTAATATGATTTTTTGGTATTTTTTTATTAATGACATTATATGTTTTTAATATCACTCAAGTTTTATTTAGAATTCCGAAAATTATGATTAAACATTAGAAAAATTAATTTGTATCATACGAACATGAAGTACACTTGATGGTTGCTGGACATTGCCGCCCATGGTCATTTGTTGATTACATTTAATTACAGTTGATTGATCGTAGACAAAATAAAAAAGTACCTGAGGTTGGCTAAAGACGCGTTGCTATTTTCGAGGACTAAGACTATTAAGCATTCGTTACCCAATCTTTCACTCTTAGAATATAGCTCAATACTGCTAGTTTTAAAGTAGAAATAAGTATGACGGTAGTACCTCCATAGCACCTACGGTACTACCGTAGGTGCTATGGAGGTACTACCGTAGGAGGTACCGTAGGTACTACCGTAGGAGGTACTCCATAGTACCTCCACAAACAAACAAACACACAAAAAGTTCTACTACCTTCAATCTAGATACATTATTTACATAAATAGTGAATTCCACATAAAAATCAATTTATAAGGCAACATTTGATTCGATCTGATAGCATCAAAAATAAAACAAAATCATAATTTAATTTAAACTGAGTCAAAATGTCAGCGCAGAGACAATGAATAAATGGACACGTTCCTCAGAAAAATAAAAAACACCATAAGAGCGATACATTGAAAGCTCTTTACTTTTAAAAAAGGCTCTATCTTAATCCTTATTAAGCCTCATCGTCGGCGCTGATGTCGGCTATTGAGACCAGGAGGTGTTATTTTGAGCCCATAAGGATTATATTATTTTTGTCTGAAAAAAACTAGGTATCGTAACACTGGGAGTTGTATACGGTAAGAAGATTAAAAGCCTTATTTTGTTTTTGGAGGGAAAATGAGATATCTGTTAAAATCTATAATTTGTATATACTATACTAATATACTATTATGAACTTATATTTTATAGCTCGACTCCGTAAACATCTTTGCCACACTCATTTTTGCCTGACAACAGCAGGGTTAAGGGTATTTTGGTCTAAAAGTAAGGAAGACATATCTATCCGATTTTATGTAACTAAAGTAGCAAACGAGCATGTAGTCCACTTAATGGTAAGTGGCCGCAACCACCCATGGACATCTGTAATCAACTACAAACAGAACATAAGTTCCAACTGAAGTCAATCACACTGCGTTTCTGCTCCCGAGCACTATGATGGTCGCCTCATGTGGAAGTGTGCCGGCAACCACACCCTTCTATCGAAGCGGAAGAAATGCTTCACGCTAGAACTCGGTGTCAGTGGTACTTTCCTGGTCAATCTACATCGGTTATACCACCTTGGGTTCTAACACTAATGGTAGCACGCCTCTTGCCCAAACCTCATCTCTTATCTTATCCGTTTATAACAAGTCCATGGGCGGCAAGGACCACTTACTGCATGTTCGTTTGATACTTCCATATTTAAAGGAAAGTTGAAATATCTATTATCAATTATAAAGTTTGGAATTTTTCAGCAAAATTTCAATGAACAAGTACGAGTACCTGGCGGCGTGAGAGTATAGCACAGAGAGGTTGAATTGCCTCTTAATTGATGATCAGAGGTTCGAATATCTTTATTTTTATTTGCCTACTAGAAGTTAATAATGATATGCTTTCACAGAAAAAAAGGAGATAAAACCTCCAAGCCTGAGAGAGAAAATCTTTAGTTGTCTCAAGTCTACCAATTCATATTGGTCATATAGGTTTAAAGAAATTTATTTCTCATGAAAAAACATACAGTTTTACTTATAATGAGATACAAGATTTATAATTATGTGCTTACTATACTATTGCCTCTGGGCTGCTTTAACAATGTATATTATTATCTAATCTAAATGATATTGCTGTTTAAATATTTTTGGTCAGTGTAGTGGACTATGCACATAAACAATACAAAAGTTAAATTTATAACATTTTAGGATATTAACATATCTTCAGTTTTTAAAATTTTAAGGGTTGAAGAAAATTAGTAATATAATATTATTTTACATTAAATTTGCTTTCAATGCTGACTTATAAAATACTAGTTGACCCGGCAATCTTCGTTCCGCCTAAAAGTCAAAAATCTAAATTAATCAGTGTCCCTCCCTCCACAATATTACGCACGCATTATACATAAAAAAACTTCCTCTTGAATCACTCTATCTATTATCAAACTCCATTAAAATCCATTAGTTTTAAAGATCTAAGCATACGTAGAGACAGACAGCGCGAAGCGACTTTGTTTTATACTATGTAATGATTACGTCTGTGTCTACTTCTCAATTAAGTTTATTTTTACTGTTTTAACATCTAGAACCATCTTTCTTTTATTAATTAAATATATGAAACAGTTTCTAAAACTTTCACTACAAAAATTTTAAAACCAGCTAAATTAAAGGTAAATCATTTTCCTATATTTTGCAACTCTCTGTATGTATTTCGTTAATTGCGTGTAAAATCTACGATAAGGTCAAAAATTTTACATTTAAAAATCGATCTTACAGTGTATATTATAGATAAATCATTGAGATACATTTAATTGTATTAAGAAAACGGATAACTAATTTTGTGTTATACAATCTTCCGATAAGAAAGTATCGTCCGTCATAAAACAATTGTACAGTTTACGTCTAATTAATTTAGTACCGAAACGCTTTGTAATAATTATTCACATTTAACTTTCCATCCGACTCTACAATAGTTTCTTTCTCTACAATTGCCAAGGGACCATTAAGCGAGCTGAATCGCTTAGCACCGTGTAATGACAGTATGAGAACTTGCAAAACTGTCAATGGTTATGTCGTTCTTTCAAAAAATATGTCATTAATACGCGAAAAAAATGTCACTCGACACAGACACCCCTGAGAGTTGTTACATAATAGAGTTGTCAACACTCGAATACTGGCTTTTGAAGTATAAATAATAGAGCTCTGTTGTTCGCTGCAGTTTCGCTACTTTGTCGGAACGCTTGAATTGACTCTACATTCGATTTATTGATTTCACGATGGCTTTTTGTCAAAAAATCGTTTGTCGGCTTGCGTGTAAAAGTTCATATTTGTCGTTTTTGTAGTGGCTCTGTCATGTTGTACTTTTACTGCCTAATAGTTTATTGCAGATGTTATGTCAGAATTTAGATAAATCAATTTATGTCATTTTGTCAAGATGATTGAATTTAAGTCTTGATGTAGAGATAAATTAATTTAATTTTCTAACGCTACATATTGTTTTTTATATTTATAATTTTAAATAGTAAGTCTTCATGGCAAATAAATTTTAAATGTCACAATGTTATTCATGTGTTTCTTTAATTCTTGAACTATTATTTTATTTACTGACTTATAAGAAATATTGAGTTTAAATTTTGTCGCAAAGCAAATATACTAAAGCATTTTATGTATTTAAGACTCAAAGACTACAAAGTATTCTTTGAGCAATATATGTATATAGAAAACAATGTTTTTCTACTCGCTTTATCGTCGCTTAGGTTGTAACACCACGTAACTCAAAAAATGCCCATTTTGATTTAATGAAATAATGGCATCTCAAAATAATAAAGAAACATGTTACATTTTTATAAAAAATATTATTTTAATATGACTATATTAATATTTTAAACGCAATTATTATTTGGTAGTTGTAGAATTAAAAATAACTATTTGTGACAGTTTATTTGCTCCTGAAAGCTCTCAAAACTAGATCCGCGGTGTTAGAACTTAAGCTATTATATAAGAAATTATATTTTATTCTAACCTTCAATAACTATTTCTAGTCTCAAGGACCGATCTATAACCAGCGTCGCAGTCGCAGCAAACCGTATTTTTCAAAAGCAACATTAAAAAGCAAATACGGTCCGACATTTGCAAGCCCATGTCACTGTCACCCATTGTGCTCCAGTATCGTTTACCACAAAAATTATTTGCCACTCACAATACACTTGGAGATCTCTATTTAACGAAATTATACTTTGGACATACAATGGAAGTAGCTACTTTCGGCGTGGATCAAATGTCTACAACTTACATTGTCACGGATCTTTTTATACACAAGTTTTAATCACGATTTGTGTTAGATAAATGTAATCTGTTGTAACCATTAATATTACTATTTAATATACATTTATTGTTGAGAAATTAATATTAGAGATTTTATAATTAAGGCATTTCAGTATCTTTTATTACAATTAATGTAATAAATAGGTATTTATTAATTATTTCAGCTTATTACAATATCCATAGAAAATTGTTGGTTTTAATTATATATTTACACTTTATTGCACCAATCCAAAAAAAAAATGTAGTACAATAGGCGGGCTTAATGCTAAAAATTGGATACGTCTAATTTATATTTTGAGAAAAAGAAAATTTTGCAATAAAAACATGAGCGATTGTGCAATAAAAACATACCTATAAGACATTTTTTAGTCACTTCCAGCAAAATTTATTAATAAAAATGTTTTTTTGTCGTAAAGTATTATTATATTTATTGTAAAGTGTCAGAAATATTTAATACGTGTTTTTGCACTTAGCAAATATACGCAGGCATTTTGTTTATTTATTTAAGGACTATAAAATCAATAGTTTAAGTAATCAATACATTTATTTATTTATTTATGAAATAAATAAAAGTAATCAATACATAGCATAAAACAAAGTCGCTTCCCGCTGTCTGTCCCTATGTATGCTTAGATCTTTAAAACTACGCTATGGATTTTAATGCACTTTTATATAATACATGCATATTATAGTGGGAGTAACACTGATAATTTTAGATTTTTGACTTTTAGGCGGAAAGAAGTTCGCCGGGTCAACTACCTAGTTAATGATAAAACAATCATTTTCTATACGTTATATTTATTTTAAAAGAAATTCGTTGGTGCACTTGAAAAGTAATTTTTTTTTATTTAACTACACTTTTTAAAATAAATTTAAGTAGTAAACTATAAAGTATCATAAAACAAAAATATTTGTAATAAACACAAGCGAAATTTTGCCTAATAATTACAAAGTTATGCAAATAAAGTGTTACATTTAATTTCGTTCTTACCTACTTTAAATTCATACTAATTCATATTTATTCATATTGTAAAAAAATCTCACTATACAATTTTGTTTTTACTACTGTATATAATACAAAAAGTGGCTATTTTGTAGTTCAAAAATAATTTTCACATCTTTGAAATGCATACTTTTCATTTTTTATTTTTTTTATTTTATGCAGACTTTTGTTTTTTGCAGTTGTTCATATTTTTAGTGTGTTTTAATTTAGAAAGTTTTAATACTAAGGGGAAATTATGTTTTAATAAATATTATACATTAGCAACATTTCATTTTATAAAAATATTTCATAAAAGTAAGCTAATGTTTTGAAAATTCATTTGCATTTTGTATTTTAGTTTCTTTTAAATTTTTACCACTCTCAGTTATTTTATCACTAACAATACAATATGACATATTTTAAACACTCTTTTACAGCAAACATGTAGAATAGAAATAGCTTTTAAATTTTTTTATAGTGGTGAAATTAGTTTTTTACTAAATCAACTATCAAATAACAAATTTAATGTTACAAAAAACTAACAATACGCCCAAATGTTTACTATTACAAATTATCGTCCACAATGGAGAAGGTTTTTCGATTACATTTAAGGAATCCCGCATGCGTATCAGCCAAACAAAAATATCATGTTACATTAATAGGGTGCCTTAAACGTCTCATTCGGCAGGTATATTGGACAATTTGTAAAATAAGTGTTTAAATGTATATAAAATTGATAGTTTAAAACATTTTTAATCTCTTTAACAATTATCTTGCTTTATATATTTTTTATTACTTAAAAGCCCTATTTTAACTAAAACTGTACTGTAAAATGTTTGTATATTATTTAACTGTTTCTTTGTAAAATAATACTTAATATATATTTTCTAATAAGTCTTTAATGTTGGTTATGTTATATTTTTATAAGCAGTTTAATTTATAGATCTCAGATCAAACTCTTTTCACATCGTCTGAACATATTTTAGTCTCATTATATATTATAGGTGGTTAATATTTAACTTTAATAGCGTTGTATAATATACACTAATATGCAGCACTCACAAAATCGAGACACTAAGCTACCATTGTTTCAACAAAGAAGCAAAAAATGTTAAATGTTCACTTTTTCTGTTTCCACCATTTTCAGAGGATAAATCAATTGAATTTTTTTTGTTTATAAAACTATTTATATTTAAGTACAACATTTTATTATTGCATTATATTTTGAGTTTGTTTCACAAAACTGTGTATGTTATAATCTCACATAAAAGATTTGATATTAAAAGCAATGTAGAGCAGATACAAACTGGAAAAATATTATTTTTACTATTTTTCTACTACTATTTTTATATGTACTAGACAGCTCCTAGTGTTTGCAAAAAATGGCGTTGACTATTTTGAAAACAGAGAAAAACTGAATTTACTGTCCCTTAAAAATGTAAAGTCTGACAGACTTACTTTATTTTGGTTGTATAAATACTATAGTATACCTGCATTAAGTCCTAAAATCTATGATTAAGTCACTCAAAAACAGCACCTACCTAAGCGTACACAAGTTGCATTCACAATCGTTCCACAACACAAACACGAACCGTTGAACCGTTTAGAATTCTTTAATTTGACAAGTTTCTAACACTGACCAGTGTAGCGCGTAATAATCGAATGGTCTAAGGTGGCGCGTTGGGAGGCTGCGAACCGTTCTCGATACGGCTGGGTTGCGACTGGCCGAGCCATCTGATTCCAAGTCAGCCGTGTGAGCATCGGAGGGGCGGGGCCTGGCTCCCCAGGGTGGCACACAGACGCACGCACGCCCACTAACGAAGCATGCTGTACGAATGCCACTTGTATTCGAATTTGATAAATCATTTCGCTGTTTTGAATTCGAAGATTTTTGATTTTGTCTAAGTTGGTGAAGGTTAGGAAGTTTTTTTGATGTGATCAAATATGCTTAATAGATATGTAAAAAAAAATTACCTATAATAACGATAATAATGCCTATTAAAAATATTTTTATTTTATATTTTGAGTTTCTGAATTTTAATTTCCAATTAGTAATTTAAATTTTTAAAATTAAGTTTCACTAAAAATATCTATATGAAACATGTTTCTCGAAACTTTAAATAAATAAAATTGTTATTATTGGGAAAAAAGGTGACTTTACAATGTAGAGGCTACAAGTAAAGTAGTGTATAAGGAAATATGAAAATGGCTAATTACTTAAATGATGCCATCTCATTTTGAGTAAGTACTTACTCAAAATGAGATGGCATCATTTAAAAGTTAATAAGTAAGTACTTACTCAAAATCAAGTCAAATCAATCAAGTGAGTCAATCAAATGAGTAAGTACTTACTCAAAATCGGAATTAAACTAAACAACTCGGAAAGTATAATAATACCTTTTTAATTTTTTGAAAATCTATCTTACTTCGCGCATCTCTGTTTTTTATTTTTTATTATCAATCACTATCATCGTCCTACCTAGTTTCCTGCGTTAGTCAACATCTAAATTATAAATTTAGTGGGTAATACGTTATGTATGGGACCCTTTTTTTCTTTCTATTTATTTATATACATTCAAAAAATTACTATGACTACATGTAATAAAAAATAAGGCCATACTACATATACATCTAAAATGTATGTGGCATCAAAATTAGTACTTATTTTTAAGCAGAAATAGGGCAAGTAAAGCATATTAACCTTTACATAAAATCAAAAGATAAGTCCGGTGTAAAATTTTTAGGGCCGGTTCTGCTGAAGCGACAAATCTTTAACGTGGTGAACATAAACGTTTGAAAACCGGCAGTAAACCGCCTTATCCACTTTACGACCTGCTATATCTAACGTGTGTAGGTATTTAATATTGCTAGGTACCTATTTATATGTTTTTAGGTATGAGCGTCTACTGGCGGATCTAGGATTTTGGGTTAAGTTATAACAAAAAAATTAAATATGACGGTGAAAAAAAGATCTTTTGATAAAGAGGTTGTCTTTTGGATTTAGGGTCTCTGTTTTGAAAATTGACTGTGTAAGCGATAGATGTGCATTAAGGTTTGATCCCCATGCTCTCATTTAAAAATTCTAAGCATATCTAGAATTAATTACAAAAGTCTAAGAACAATAGTGGGAACTTACCATCGGGTGATTGCTTGCTCGTTTGCCATTTTCATATTATATAAAAAAGCCCTGTACGAAGTCCTTTTCAGGTGAAATAGCCATTGGTTAGTTCCGGTCGCCTAAGTTTTTTTTGTTTCGTATTTTTATCCATCATCATACGTAAGCATAGACAGCAGTTACCATTTAAAATCAAGTGAACATCTACATTTGCTAATCTGTCACATATATAAAAAAATCCTAAAGGAAAGACAAAAAGACGTAACTTTTCATATTTTTTTACGATATGTCTGTGTATTGAAACCATCAAGCTGTCAGCTCCGTCAAATTCTAACTTTGTCAACAATGGTTCCTGTAAGAATTGTCCCAGTAGGTACTGAGGAATTACGTCAGGGTAATTAACACAGGATATTTTATGCCTGAGAGTGGCTCTTGATTTAAAATACATGGCTTCAACCTTATGAGTCAGTTTGAGAATGGTTGGTATATATATAAATATTTATAAATAGGATCATGAGTAACTAACATAGTCAGAAAATAAGGAACGTAATTGAATCACAGCCACTTTAATTTATTTTGTGACTATGTGTGTAATTGACTTTGTGACTTTTCATAAAAATTGAAATTCTACTTCAATAAATGACCGAGAAAAAATCAAGTTACAAGAAGAATAATGTTATTATTGTTATCCAACGTCATACAACAATATATCATAGGAATAACAAGTAACACAATTAAAACAGAGCGAAACTTGCATCACAGCCAATTAATTTCAACGCTAATCATACCAAAGCACAAGCTAAATCAACAAAAACGCATCACAATGCGCCACGCGGCCGCCGTCACGCCGCTCGATGACTTAGCCCTAATATACGGACCTAATTTCACGCTCGTTCTTAGTTATTGTGAGAGCCAGCGATACCATGTCACGGTATTCGTCGCGGATGGTTACTCTGATTGAGATGTTGCGATTTCGGACGCCAAAACGGGTCAAACGGTTTGCGTATAGAAACGTTTTTCACGTTTCTATCGAACGCTTTGTCGAACGCGAACAATGCTCGGCGTTCGATACAAAGCGTAATGCTAATACGAAATTATCGAATTAATTCAACCATCAAATCTTAGTTTCAATGGAATCGCGGGTGATTTACTAAAAAATAAATAATGCTTTTTTCGTATAAAGAAAGTGTTTGTCTAAGAACAATGAGGCACACCGCAGCGGGACATCTAGATACGCGGCTCGGTATTTTCTTTAGATTTTTTTTTATTTGCACTTATGCCTTTCGTGAATAGCGTCGGATCCTTAATTTACGCATCGCTAGATTTGTTCTGTAGTTTCGCATTTGTAAGGGATTGTTCTTGGAGCGTTGTAACATTGCGTAGACGTTGGCCATTGTGCAAGAATTTTATTCCGTCTCAAAAGAACTTTGTATGTTGATTATTGGCTTCTGTTGTGTAGTTCATTACATAGAGATTAAGTACAGGCATTGATGTTTTAGATAATAAATAGCTTGCTTTATTTACAGTACTTGATTAAGTCTTTGTTAAATACGGTACCTATACATTATTGCTGTATATTAAATATCTATTAAGTAATAGACTTATTTTAAACTAACGATGTAGTAAGTCTTTCAAATTCTATTTAGGTTTTTATTTCTAAATCATACACTTAATGATAGTCTATCTTTTTTAATGATACGTTCTTAGATTAAATACGTAAGTTAAAACCAACATTATCGTTAGTAGTTGAATCAAATGTACAAAGAAGTATCATATCATTGGTATAGGGTTTTAAAATGGTATATACTATTAGTATTAAACACAAGCAACACCCCAAGTTTAAAGATAGCTCGTATATTAGTCTTGCTATGCACAAATTGAGACCAGTAATAGCCTAATGGTTAAAACTTGCCCTCTCAATCGGGAGGTCCGACGTTCAAACCCAGGCTGATTTATGTGTATGATAAACCACTGATTTATGTGCGTATTAGAAATTAATTATCACTGCTTTTCGGTGAAGGAAAACATCGTGAGGAAAACCTACCCGAGAGTGCTTTAAAAAAAAGTTCTCGGAGGTGTGTGAAAGTCCACCAATTCGCATTTGGCCAGCGCGGTGGACTATAGCCTAAAACTAAAAGAGAAGACCCGTGCCCAGCAGTGGGACAATAATGGGTTGTACCCCCATACACAAGTTACGTGTGTCTAAAGATAGGTATATAAACAGATACTCTCTACATGTTAACATGTAAATTTGAATCTTGACGGATTAACCGAACCTCAAAAGTTCATTACCTTTCTTGCGAAAGCTACAGTTTCGAATTTTCCTACGAGCAGTGATCTTACCCTTCCACAGCTGCGCCTTACACGCATCACTGGCTCACAGCATCCCGCTCTAAGTAACGAATGCTTTGTGCATGCCGATAGATTAGACGGGCTTAAGGTAGGAGAGGGAGCGAGGGATTTTTTGTTTTGCTAAAAAATACATATGCTAATATCTTTTTAACTGACTTTTCAAAGGAAAAGGGTTATGTATTCGTCACGTATATTTTTTTCGTAATTACTTCACAATTAGATTGTCTTTTAAAGTATCTACCTACTAAGCTCGAATTGTTTTATACTTTTTCCGCTAATGTTTAAAAATATGATTTTTCTTATAATTCTACTAAGTTAGATGTATTCAATGATTTGTAGAAATTTTTAACATGTTCGTTACTTTGTTTTATAACATTCGTCGATAATTTGTACTTGAATCCCGTATCATTATTATCAAAACGAAATAAATTCATAATAATGTCACTTTTAATGTTGAATGCTTTTAACAGATAATTCAATTTTTAATATGATAATTATTCAGGTCTACAAATTAATACGAAAAAAATTGAGTCGCTTGTAACTTACACCCTTCGTATCACATTAAAAAAGGATGAGAATTCTTTTCACCGATAGGTTACAGATTAGATCGACGCGGCCAATTTGACGTGCGGTGTCTTCCGCAAAACCACCGCTTTTTTGTGCGGTATTGACTTACCTCGCTTTTGCAATAGGCCAACGTTTTTTTAATATTTTTAAACTTAAGCAAGCGAAGGTAAAAAATCTGTTTCACACTTTTCATTTAGTTTTGGTTAATACTACATTTGTACAATGTGGAATTTGATAATATTTTTAAATTTTTGGCATTATTTAAATTAATGTTATGTACATAAAAATATACATTTCAAATGCACGGTACTGGCTGAATGAAAAAATAAACAGAAAACATTTTTAATGGAATTAAAAAAAATAAGTTCCCGCCAATGGTCCGCCATTTTACTTTTATTTTTTAATAAGGTTTACAAACATAACGTCCTTTGCTCAGCCATTTTAAAATTCCTATCCCGATGCATAATAAACGTTATGCAAAATAATTTTTAATTTACGCCCTTACATAGCCTATAGTTATTTAAAAGGCGAACAAAAACAATGGATTTAATATCATGGGTTTAATGATATGTACCCTTACTATGGCAATGAATTTGTAAACAAAGAACTCTGAATGTATAATCATGTTGCATCTGTTATTACTGGGGGGGAATATAACTGTAGGATATTGTCGCTAAATAATTATGAATTCCATCTTTTAACGAACCTTATATTAACCATATATTATCACTACATAGTATAAAACAAAGTCGCTTCTCGCTGTCTGTCCCTATGCATGCTTAGATCTTTATAACCACACTACGGATTTTAATGCAGTTTTTTTAATAGATAGAGTGATTCAAAAGGAAGATTTTTATGTGTAATACATACATACCACAGTGGAGAAACCCTGATAATTTTATGTTTTTCACTTTTATGCGTTACGAAGTTCGCCGGGTCAACTACTAGTAAGTAGGTATATAAGAGTAGTACCAACCTAGATACCTATACATATAATAAAAGTGTCAAGCCCAATAGATATACGTAGCTCTAACGGGGAGGTACCTATCACTGTCACACCAATAAACTTTCAATTGAAATCAGAAATTTGTCAATAAATAAGTTTAGGACATTTATTAAGATCAAGCTTAGTCGTCAAGAATATAATAAATTTTCTGACTATATAAAAGATAATCAGCTTGGGACTGAACAATACGTTTCCGTATTTAAGTGAATGTCAAGGTGTAGCGTATCCCGCCAAATATGCTTCTTCTTCAGCTAAATATAAGGCAAGATACTGAAGCAAACTTTTATAACCAATGTAAAAACAATATGGCAAAAAAGATATACCTACAAAGAAAAAAGAGAAACCTACTGAGTTTCTTGCCGGATCTTCTCAGTTGAGGTCGTGTTCCGATCTGGTAGTAGTGTAAAATATATATATATATGTAAATGACAATTTGTAAATGCCTCCGTAGGCCTATGCAAAATAAAGACATTTCATTTCATTTCACACCTATTTCTAGCGAAAAGCAATTCTGATAGTAGAAAGGTTTTCAAGGTGGTAGAACCAATGTAGTTCGACCGGGGAAGTACCACCGCCACACCTATTTCTAGCGTGAAGCATTTCTTGCGTTTCGATAGAAGGGTGTGGTTGCCGGCACACTTTCACATGAGGCGACCATCATAGTCCTCGGGAGTAGCAACACATCTGTGATTGACTTCAGATGGAACCCATGTTCTGTATGAAGTTGATTACAGATGTCCATGGGCGGCAGTAACCACTTACCATCAGGTGGACTGCATGCTCGTTTGCTACTTCAGTCAAATAAAAAAAAAAAAAAAGAAAGATGTTTACCGGCTGGTTGCATATGAGACGGTCAGCTCAGTCCTCAGGAGAAGCATCTGTGACCAAGCTCGGTAAGACTAATCTTATCTGGCGTTGATAATAGATGTAGCGACGGTGGCCACTTACCGCCAGGTGGACTTCATACTCCTTTGCTACATCTATAGGTAGCAGGAAATAGGTAGAGTTAATACCATGTATATGAGACCATATAACATAATTTTTTTAAGTTTAAGGTGAATAATCTTCTCTTCTTCTTTATAAAAAGGAATTTTTGTCAGTATGGCCTCTACAGAATCGTAAACTATTCATTTGATCATGTGATGATCTTTAGCAAAGTTGTTATTGATGAGATCGCGAAGGTTTCTGGTGCATCTTTTTTGCAGGCATAAGGAAACAAACTTTGTAGCCTAAACCAAGCATCAGCCGAGAATCGAACCCGGTACCCTACACAGCAGACTAATATCACCATTAAATACACCATGCATAATATGACGTTAAACCAATATTACATAATATATTTACGACAGAGCTATTTAAAGACGTCTATGTACACAAAGCCTTATATTTGTAAACATAGAAACATGAGGAGGTATTAGTTACCATGAAAACATAGCACGAAGCCTTATGTGTTTGATTGTATGCATGGATTTTTATAGGTTGTGTTGTAAATTGTAAATAGCCTTAGGTACTTAGTTAAGACTAGCGTATTTTCGCGGTTTTGTCTACATTTTTAAAATTGTTATAAATAAAATAATAACTAACTAGCCGACCCGTGCCCACTTCGTTCAACGTTAATTATTTGTATTTTGTTCAATCGTAATAAAATAAATCTATAACACTCCTAAATAGTGCAGTTTTCTGATTCTAAAAGTTACAAACTTTACCTCTTTATAATATTAATACCTATAGATATAGGTTCGTAACTCTAGAATTAAAAATAAACCGTAATTAACATTTTTAAAAGTAGGTAGGTACATACTTACCTACTTATTTTAGTTTAATATTATATTCTCCTACTATGTTTATGTAATATTCAAATAAAAAATAAAATTGAAAAGCTTGTTTATGAATACTACATAGGTATACCGATATTAAAATCAAATGTAAGGACACAAAAGGTGCGCGCTCTAAAAATTATTATTTCCAAAACTGGAAATAATTTAGAAATGAGAATGCGGCGGCGGCCGAATATTCAAAAAAACTTGAAAGGGCATTCCATTTTCAAAACGTGCGTCGACGAAACCCGCGCTTTCCCCTTCTGTGGAAAGCCACCCACACAAACAAACCCATAGCCAGGTTACATTTAACTTGAATAGTTCGAACGTTCCAAATATAACTTTACAATAAATCCTTTATGACAGTTTAAAAAATAATCTGTGGTCGTAAACATCTTGGCGCGAATTCTTTTTTTTAAATCACCTTGTTTTGATGAAGGCTAACGTATCACGTATAGGATTACACATACTTATTCGCAATTCAATAAACTAGTCCGGATACTTACACAATTTCATCTCAAGTCCTTACCTTTCAGAAAAAATACATAAATAAATCGAAGAGTAACCGATATTAAAACAACACGATGCATCATATTTCCCCCGTAGAGTTACTACACACGCATTTTACACACACACGCTGCTCTGTCCTTGTCTGTTGGTGAGTTTTTCCTTATATTGCTGTCTCGTTCTGGGTAGGGCGTGTTCTGGGCTACCATTGGTGGAGGGGAGAATGGCGTTGGCGGCCGTCGGCAACCTCCCGACGGCATTTTCCCGACGCGAGGCGTTCGAAAATCGAAAATTGTGGCCATGGATAAAATTCTTTGGTGTTTATTATGAGCCCCTTCTAATGTGACGTGGTTTCAGTTATTCAGAGTGTAATGTTGAGATGTTATTGTAACATGTCTTATGGCATGAAAAGTGTTGTTGTTTAAGTAAAATGTTAAATAAAATCAGTGTTTTAGTAATATGAATAGAAGCATTAAGTGTTTAAATTAAATAACAAAAATAATCTCTACATAAATTAAAACCAAACAAAAATTATTTATTTTAAAATATAAATGAAAGATAATATATTCAGAGAAAAGAAAATTATGTTACGAAAAATAGTTAGCAAAGTGAATATTGTTTTGTTTCTTAGTAAAAGTGTTACGAAATACCCAGGGTTATAAATTAACAATGGAATAGGCACGTAAACTGCCTATTAATAGCAACAGAAGGGTGTTGTAAGGGAGACATACTTATCCGAGGTGCTCCTACTTAGTCCTCTATGATGGCAGCATGTGGTCAACTTCAGATAAGACCCTAATATTATTTAACGCTGATTACAGACTATCTTAGTCCACAGGACTGACAACTCATCTGTAATCAACTTTAAACTGAACCCTTGATCTGTATGAAGTTGCTGATAGAATATGGGCGGCAGTGGCCACTTTCGGGTGGATTGCATGCTCATTTGATACTTTATAATTAAGAAGTTGATCCGGCGAACTGTGCTCGGCCTAAAAGTCATAAATATAAAATTATTAGTGTACCGCCACTATATTATACATAAAAACCTTCCTCTTGAATCATTCTATCCATAAAAAAACTGCATTAAAATCCATAGCGTAGTTTTAAAGATCTAAGCATACATAGATGATGATTTTATGATTCGGACAGACACGGAGAAGCCACTTTGTTTTATACTATGTAGTATATAAACTAGGTCTACCTGGTCAATAGCCGTCAATATATAGAGAGTGCCTCCTTTTAAAGAGCCTATGTGCCACTGTATACTTTAAATACCTAACGTATAGATGAAATTTAAGTTATCTTGTCTCATTATACTTATTTTCTACTGATCTAAGGTAAAACCAGTGATAGCCTAATGGTTAAAACTTGCCCTCTCGATCGGGAGGTCCGAGGTTCAAACCCAGGCACGCACCACTGATTTATGTGCGCATTATACATTAATTATCACTGCTTTTCGGTGAAGGAAAACATCGTGAGGAAACCTACACACCCGAGAGTTCTTTAAAAAAAATAGTTCTCGGAGGTGTGTGAAATCCACCAATTCGCACTTGGCCAGCGCGGTGGACTATGGCCTAAACTCTCTCATTCTGAGAGAAGACCCGTGCCCAGCAGTGGGACAGTAATGGGTTGACGATGAAAGGTAAAACCAACTCACAGTGAAAATATAGGTAGGTATGTACGAGCGTTCTATGAGATTTACATATTTTATTTTACAATTGCGACGTGGTAAATTATAAAAGGATAATCATTACATATTAATCATACCAATGCCTTGGTTATGGTTACTATTATGTTAATCATTTCCATATAAACGACTATATTGATATTTCGAATGGATTCTAAACCAGTTGGAAATACCGTGATAATACAGCTCTGTTATATACATTATTTGTTTAAAAGATCTACTGGTCATATATTTTATGCTTACCTACTAGATTACCTAATTGTAGATAAATAAGCAGTAACATTAATGTTACAAAAAATCTGTTGCAGAACTTACAAGTGTTTCCCGTGAATTATGATAGAGTCGATGATAAAGAAAATTTACTTTATATTTTACTGTAAAATAGAATACTTAAATTTAGCAAGTAACTTAATTTTAAAGTACTAGTGTGCTTATTATTGCAACTAAATAAACTTTAAAGATGATAGATTACAAAGATCAATATTCAAAATTTGTTAAAGTTTTAGATCAAAAAATAAATGTTATGAAGATTTTTTTCCCAAGGCTTCACCTAAATCAGCCTCAGTAAGGTCTTTTTTTTTGTTTTCGAGGGGGAAACCTTCAAAAGGTACCCGACCCGTAGGTATTGTTATGTGGGATTTTTACCGCACTAACCCCCCCCCCCCCCCGGTGGCCGTCCTCGGCGCTGAAAAGGAGGACTCCGGGATCTCGAAACGACTTCAACCGGAATCCTCCGAGCGCGCTGCTCCATCGGGCTCCTCCCAGATGGGCGGCTGGGCCCACCGCTCCGTCTAGTCTTTACGACGGTATGCGACCACACATACCGCCGTCCTTCCCGGGATTGCCTGACCAAACGATTCGAGCTCCCACTCTAGCAGTCTGCAACCCCGGAAGCCCCTTTTAGTCGCCTTTTACGACAGGCAGGGGATACCGTAGTCCTATTCTGACCCCGAGGCTACAGGGACAGCCTCAGTAAGGTCTACCACGTTAATCATCGTTTTTTGTTGAGATTCTTACCATACTAAAACCCGCCGGTTGCCGTCTTCGGCGTTACAAAGAGAACTTCGTGATCTCCAAAGGAACGCTACTGGAGTCCTCTAAGCGCGTTGCCCCATCGGATTCCTCCCAGCTGAGCGGCACCACTCCGTTTGGTCTTTACGACGATAAGCAACCACGTCCGAAATCCGACCGATAGTTTTTGCATGAAAGTAACAAACACACACGATTACATCTTCAACAATAGATTAACATACATCTCCACAAACTTTCATATATAATTTTACCTAACAAGAAATAAGACGTAACACATCTTTAGTAATAAGTTTACGTCAAAGACATCTACATTTTTAATAAAACAAGCCATAGAGACTGTACGTCGTACCCGGCTGCGCATACGCCGATCAACCGTGTAACGCTGTAATTGGGTGCATGTCGTGTGCGCTCGTCCTTAGCCCTTTATCATAGCTGATTGCCTATTAGCTTATACACTAGCGTGGGTGAGTGGTTTTAGCTTTAAGGAACCCTTCTGGGTTCGATTCCCGAGCCGCCGCAACGGTTTTTGTGGTAATAGCAGTGTTAAGCGATGCTGTGTTCTGATTTGTAAGGTGCCCAAGTGTGTCTTTATACCGAGGTACCAAGTAATGTCGGATACCGAGACTTATACTTACGAGGCATTTTAACTTATTCGCCAACGATGGTAAAGCATCCATAAAGAATTAATAATTCTTATGATTTTTTCTATTTACACAGGCTGCAGTGACAACCCAGAATTAGCTTAATTTCACCTTTGTTTAAGATACTTATAACATATTCACTAAAAAAATGTTAAAAGAACTGCTTTATGCAAGTTTCAAAAGTATGGTAACACTTAGTTATAAAATTATTTTATTAAATTCACAAACACAATAATATCGTACTAATAAATACAAATGATTACCATGTTATATACATTGCCAGCAAAACGTTATTTTCTCTCATATTATACATATTTAAAACTATTTTAAGAAGATAGGAAAACCAATTTCGTGTACAATATCTAAGCTCAATTCAACAGATCTGGGGATCGAGACAAAAATCACACCTCGCTAAGAGCATTGCGAAGAACGTTTATAATCGGCTAAATATCGAATTGTTCTGTCTATTGTTTGGAGGGTTTAAACCTTTGGAACCCCCGAGAATTGGTTTCGAGAGTTTTAAGCCTACTGCCTTCGGAAAAACTAAACGAACGCAACGAAAACCGACTCTAAGCACTCTAAATTAAGCCGAAATTGAATCGGAAGGTCTAAAATAATTTCTGAAAAGTGAAAGCTTTCCTACGCAAGGTATTTAGGTTTAAACTCCTATTGAAAGAGGTGAAAGTTTGGGGTGGTTGCGTTGGGGTAAATTGAGTTTTACTGGGAAAACTGAGGGTTCAGTTTGGGTGGCGGGTGCGGCTGAGCTGAGAAGATTGCAGTAACGGGTCTACACAGAGTGTAATTGTATCGGGGATCAGAATCGACCGACGCCATTAGTGAAGGGACGGAATCGATGTTTTAAGTTAATGATGCAAGGGATTTTGATCCATAATGGTTATTCGATAATGTAATTCATTGTTAATTGGTTAAGCGCGGTGTAAAATACGCTTATTTTACGCCTAATTATAATAAGAATATAAATTAAAGCGGTTAATAATTTCTCCAATTTTATAAAATAACTGGCTGACCCGGCAAACGTTGTTTTGTCATATAAAAAGTTCATAAAAATGTCAAGGGTGGTCATTAGGAGGTATGAAAAAAAATGTTGGCCGATTCTCAGACCTACTCAATATGCTCACAATATTTCATGAGAATCGGTCAAGCCGTTTGCCAAATGCAAGGTAGTGTGTGTAATGTTTTTTTAGTTGATTTTATGTATATTTTATGCATTACTCGAAAAAAATAGCATTGCGTAATCCTTCTCTACATCCACTATAACCGTGCGTAATTTCATACTCCTCCGTCTGCAGCAAGTATCTTAAAAACGAATCACAAGTTTTTGCTTCACGTATTAATATGCATGATCATCACATATGAGTCACCAAATCTTGTAAAGCGTATAAGTGCTGAGATTGAAATCCGGTGCAACATCAGATGAAAATATGTTGCTACTCTAGAAGACTAAGATGTTCACCTAATATGAATGTGGACCAGCAACCACACCCTTCCTAAACACAAGAACTTTTTTTCGGTAAAATAGTTATGCCAATGTCTTGAGTCAAATCATACTCGTTCAACTACCATGTACAACTGCAGACTCAACAACTAAATTTACACCGTAAACTTCACAAAACTTGTGTTTCGATTGGACTTAACAAATCTTTGAAAGCATTTAAGAAATTTTAGTGCAATCCATCCATCAATGCAATCCATCTGGTATCGAATGGGAAATAGTCATTACTGACTAAAGATATCTATAGTTAGCTCAAAATAATATTGGAGTTATGTCTGAAGTCTGCCATAGAGACGTTGGTAGTTTGACACTAACCCGAAGACCAAAAAAGTGGGCTTCAGGCGTCATTCGCTCTGCTCTGCAAGTTAGCGTTGACAATTCAAAAAAAAAAATACACGTGCCTGATCGTACAGGGTAACAGAATTTCGCCGCAAACTGTAGCAAAATTTTCCTGAAATTCATTCAAAGAAATAGCGCTTACCTACCGCATCTTTTAATCAAGAACAGTAAAACTAGGCTGTGAAGCAGCAACAATTATACCACGATGTTTTTATTTCTGTTTATAATAAAAATGCAAGAAAATATTTTCAGACGGACATCCACAGTCCACTGTTGAACATAAGTCTTCCCTAACCCACGATAATCCGACCGATCCTAAGACTTCTGAATGGTACCTACTATTAATGAACTCATTTTAATTTAGGGTTCAAGGTTCGGTGCGTAAGAATACAGTTAGTGTAGTGTGTCGTGATATGGAACCTATAAACGAAAAACTAGACGTAGGGTAGATAGGTTAATCTATCACTAGTGCTTGTCAACGGTTTCTCGAAGCCACCGCAGTTTCGCCGTGATCACGATCCATGCAACTGGGTCGAAATATCGAAAAAAAGAATTCGAAATATCGGCAACAAGAATTCGAAAAGAATTCAAAAACCGCATATAGTGAGTACCCGTTAAGTATTAAAATGTGTCAATTCCGTGATAATATTAGTCTAAAATTATTAAAAAAGCCGGCAGCATCTTCCCCTGGTCATCGGTGAACCTGGTTGGAGAGTTAGCTATACTTCTCTTAGCCACACGTGATATTCGAAGTCTTCGTATTCAGACGTAAATGAATAAAAAGTAAGTCAAACAGTCAAGATTGATTAAAATTGACAAACAACAAAGTTGACACAAAGCTATAAGCTCTAAGCGTAAACCCAAGCGTACCCAAAGATAGTAAAGAGTTGATTGCAAAGTCTGTAAGGGTCAAAGAGGTCTGCACTATATTTTTTATCGACAACAACGATAAAATTTTCGACACCGCACACCCCTATTTTAAAAAGGGGTCCAACCCCGTAAGCCAAGGGCAGAATTGGGGCTATTTATTGTAATGTGTCGTTTTATTTTTATTTTGGTTCCTTTGTTATAATTAATGCTCAATGGCCATCAGTTGAGTCGCAGATAACGAATGAGGTTGACAAATGAATAGATAGAAAAGAGTGTCGGTGGTATCCTGGGTTTGAGTCTAATTATTCATACGTAATATAAAAAAATGAAAGTTCCGCATTTTGCACATTGAATTAATTAATAAAAAATTAAGACTGAGTCTGTTTTTTTTTGTTTGTTTGATTGTCTGTAGGTATGTGTGAAGCCGCGTTAAACCGTAACTACTTATTTAATTTAAAGGATATAAAATATATTTTTAGTCAATATTATCACTTTATTTCAATAAAATCCATTTACTACATCAAGTTGTTATATTGTTATTTTATTTATTTCGCGTTTTTATATGTCAGGGCGTTGCTACTAATTTATTAAATTAATATTTATTAAATAAATAGTTGACCCGGTGAACTTCGTTCCGCCTAAAAGTCAAAAATCTAAAATTATCAGTGTTTCTCTACTACATTATACAAATATAATACATAAAAATTTTCCTCTTGAATCAATTTATTAAAAAACTGCATTAAAATTCTTAGCGTAGTTTTAAATTTCTAAGCATACCTACATAGAGATAGCGCGAAATGACTTTGTTTTATACTATGCAGTGATTATATTTATATTCCCTTATAATATTACCTAAAATAAATATGTCTCCTTTAGGACATCCTCCAAAGCAATACACAGCAATGCTTAATACTACTGTTTGGTAGCAACAGATCTTTCTATACTTATATAGGTAACTTCTTTTGGAAGCTGTAGATTGTGCCTTTGGGCTTAACTTTTCACTTTTTCAAAGGAGTCCGTTATCGGAGTAGCGAAGTGAGAAGATTCACCTGAAAATAAGATGTATGTTGGAAAGAGTATTATAAAAACTATTTTTTTATCTGTCTGAAGTGGCAAACGAGCATGCAGTCCAACTGATGGTAAGTGGTCACTGCCGCCCGTGGACATCTGTAATTAACTTCATACAGAACATGCGTTCCATCTGAAGTCAATCACAGATGCGTTGCTACTCCCGAGGACTATGATGGTCGCCTCATGTGAGAGTGTGCCGGTAACCACAAGAAAGAATTGAATAAATGTTCAATTCACGTCTGTTTATGCTTGATAAGTTCTGGCTGTTTCTTTTATTTTGTTTCAAAAACAGTTCATAGTTCAATCTCCTAAATAGTTCTTTTTGACACTCGCAGCGACATCTATATTTGCATAAAATAATCTGTGGAGGGTTGGGAGGGCTGGTACTCTGAAAACAGAATTCGCGAGGGTAGCAAATGAAGTGATTTCGCTACCCCCCGCCAGATGGCACTCTTTCGCACTGCATTTTTAAATTATATTAATATAGGAAATTTAATACATAATTCAGCATTTTTTCTGTGATAATAATTTTAGTTAACAACTGAGAATTAGTCAATTATATGTAATTGAATCTTTATAATAAAACTCATAGATATTACAAAATTTTAAAGAAAATTTGAATATTAACAATGAGCTATGTTATTAACTAAAAAGCAATTAATTATATTTAATACAGGATATATTCAGCATTTTTTTTTCTGTGATAGTAATTTTGGCTAACAACTTTCATTCAAGATTCAAGTATAGGTAGGTAATTGTATCTTTATAAGGAAACTCATAAGAAGATGCAATAAAATTTTAAAGAAAATTTGAATATTAACAATGAGTTATGTTATTAACTAAGCAATAATTAATTATTTGCAAGGTAGAACGTACACCTATTGTTCGACCAACAGGCACCACCTCGACCATTACCACGCTGCTCAAATTAAATTGGTGAGGGGGAAAATAACCGGTAAAGGTGGTAGAACCAGTGTAGTTCGACCCGGGAAGTACCACTGCCACACCTATTTGTAGCTTGAAGCATTTCTTGCGTTACGATGGAAGGGTGTAGTTGCCGGCACACTTTCTCATGAGGCGACCATCATAGTCCTTGGGAGCAGCCACGCATCTGTGATTGACTTCAGATGGAACCCATGTTCTGTATGAAGTTGATTATATGAGATATCGCCATCTGCGGCAGTGGCCACTTACCATCAGGTGGACTGCATACTCGATTGCTACTTCACTCAGATAAAAAAAAAAGTATTTTTGAACGCATCCGTTAAAAGTAAAGAGAGGTTTATTAACTAAGGTGCATTTAAAAGCAATAGCGGGTATTTTAAAAATCACATCTGACATTTTAAACATAATGTGTTTTCATAGTAATACATTGAATATTCTATTTCGTTTATTATATATGTGCTTGTGTCAAATGCAAGGTAATGAGTGTAATGTGTTTTAATTGATTTTATGTATGTTATATGTATTGTTTAAAATATATATTTGCGTTGCGCAATCCTTCTCTACATGAACTATAACCGTGCGTAATTTCATTCTCCTCCTGCGGCAACTATCTTAAAAACGAATCACAAGTTTTTGCTTCACGTATTAATATATAGATACATAGATAAATAAAAACTAAGAATACGTACTTACTACAATCTGATAAATTTATGGTAATCCTTATTTAGATACTTTAGTTTGTATAAAATTATAATTAAATAATAATTATGATAATGAACATAACATGGGTAATTAAAGAATATGTTAATTTATAACAAAAACCTATTTACGCTATACCTATCAACAAGATTATTAAAATTTATAATTGTGTGATTTGAGAAGTATAGAAGATTCGAAGCGCTCATAGCTTCATGATTTGTGTAGATCATAACCGGTTAAAGTCATTGTCGGATGGGTGACCACTAGTAGCTTATTTCATGGGAGCTTCCTTGGTTCAGGGAGCACGTTGATCCCCGTTACATTATTATCATTCAATAATCATCCTCAACCCAATCGGGGCGCCGATGGACAGCTTAATGTTGGCCATTTTTTTATCTGAGTGAAATAGCAAAAGAGCATGCAGTCCACCTGATGGTAAGTGGTCACTGCCCACACGCCCATGGACATCTGTAATCAACTTCATACAGAACATGGGTTCCATCTGAAGTCAATCACAGATGCGTCGCTACTCCCGAGGACTAAGATGGTCGCCTCTATAACAGTGTGTCGGCAACCACTCCCTTCCACCGAAACGCAAGAAATGCTTTAAGCTACAAATAGGTGTGGCAGTGGTACTTCCCCGGTCGAACTACACTGGTTCTACCACCTTTACCGGTTATTTTCCCCCTCACCAATTTAATTTGAGCAGCATGGTAATGGTCGCTAAGCCTCTCTTGTAGATAGAAGAGACCGATGCCAAGCTGTGGGACATAACTTTTGCAGCCAGTAGTAAGCATAAGTACAGAAAAAATATTACTTACTTTTGATATAACAGCGGAAACTAAATCAGATATTTTTATGTAAAATTAGATTTTTAATTTTTTTCAATTTCAATTCGGATTTGTACATGTATCAAAATTTACTTTATAATTGCCAAAAAACTGCAAATCAGTCACAATACTAATCTCGGCTATATCCATCCCTTTAAGAATACTTTGTCGGTATTTTTCTTTGTAACCACCGGCGTATCTCAAAGTCGGTGCCTTGTGATATGCGCTTGCGCAACAAAAGTGGTGAATTTGGTAATCTTCCATTGTGCAACAACAACAAGTGTTTGGTTTGTAAGCATAGGTGTTTAGTGATACCGATTTGGTTTTTATGATTTTTGCTAAAAAAAAATCAAATAGTAAGCCGGTGGTAGAATTCTATTTGACTACGTTACTCCCTCGGCTTCACCCACTTCGGTCAGATCTACCACGATAATGACTATCATATGACCTAACCTAGATCATAAACTATGTATATGCCAACTTTTAACGAAATTATGATTATAAATAATGTTATAAATAATTTAATAACAGTAGTTTTTGTGTAAAGTAGTAACAAACGTCCTCATAAAATAAAAATCAGCAAGCTGAAGTGGCAGTGGGCCGGCCATATCGCTCGAAAGACCGATAACCGATGGGGAAGAAAGGTCCTCGAGTGGCGACCACGTTCAGGCAAAAGGAGTACAGGTCGCCCCCCTACCAGGTGGACCGATGACCTGAAGAAGACAGCGGGAAACCGCTGGATTCAGAGGGCACAGGACCGGCTGGAGTGGCGCCATTTAGGGGAAGCCTAAGTCCAGCAGTGGACATCAAAGGACTGATGGATGGATGGAAGAATAATGGAAGTATGCACTCTGATGGCACCGTCACTACCATTCTACTTTTCAACAGTGTCTAGAATTACTGTGTTTAGTCATAGAAAAAGGTAGGAAGATATTTATATTTATTATTTAACAAAATATACAGGTAATACGTGGCTGTAATTCATACCAGGTAACGCAGAATGGCTGGAAAATTTGCAGAGATGTTAATTTTAAGAGTGTACAATAATAAATAAGACACAAGTTATTAATACATGAATAAATGTCATGGAATATATACTGCTCAAGCGAAAAGTAAGCCATTTAAGTTGACTAAGATACTGAAAGATATGATCATATTTACGAAAATCATACTAATATTATAAAGGCGAAAGTTTATTAGTTTATTTGTTACATCTTCACGTCTAAACGGATGGAGGGATTTTCATAAAATTTGGTAGGTTAATTAGTTGACACTCTCGATTAACATATTGGTTACTTTTTAATGTGGGAGAATATCTTATTCCCATGGGACAATCGATACATCGTTTTTTTTAACGTAGGCGAAGCTGCGCGGTTCAGCTAGTATGACAATATGGCTACGAACCTCCATTCAACGACCTCCAATTAAAATTGAGGACACATGACGCTTAGTAATAAATGTAGGACAGTAATTACGGATCCGTCTTGTTGAGATATCAGTTAATAATCTTCATAATCCCACCCCGTTACCTGCGGTGTTATTAAGGAGGGAGGGGGGTTGTAAAGAAATCCTATTTTCATAGTTCACTTCACAACCGCCGTAATTTGGTTAATACGCATCGTTGCATTGGGCTCCTGGTTTGTAGCAGGATTGATGTTATTTGGTACTTGGTTTAAAAATGGGTATATTTACTATTTTTTTATACTTAAACCTGGCGATAAGGCAGGCTACCTGATGGAAAGTAGTTCTCCGTCGCTTAAGGACATTTGCAACACCAGAAGGGTCGCCAATGCATCCCCGGCTTGAACTATGTATAGGTATAACTTGGTTAAAACATTTATTAGACTTTTAAGGCTTACGCTGTAATGAACATCTCATAGTGGGAATTTTTATAGTACCTAGAATATGAGGCTGTAGAGAGGCGTCCATCCGAGACGGGGAAGCAACGCAGGGACCAGCTCAGAATGAGCAGCTCGTTATGAACTTTGTAGTGAGATCAAGAAGCACGCTGGGAACAGTGCGGAGTACCGGCGTGTTCTTCCACATTTCGGCCCGTATAACCGGAGGGTTGATAGGGCCATGGGAAGGTGGTGGGTGAGTACCTAGAATATGTGTTGGTGACCACAAAAAATGTGATGTGACACAGAGAAGTGCTGCTATCTATTTCCTGCAATTCGTCGCTTACTTGCGTCTACAACGTCGACGGAAAGACGATGGAGTGGTGGTTTAAAACAACACCACACGGCACTTATTTAAAATGAATAATGAAATTCAAAGTTGTAAACTATTTTTACATAGTAAGTAGGTAGGTGTCATTAAGAAAGAATGAAAGAAATCGTTTATTCATAATGCGCACACACTCATACAATTTAAAGACAATAATAATATAGTACCAAGTAACATGCGATACGTGAGTGTAAAAGTCACAAAACGGACCCTTCTCAGCATTATGCTGGTTGATTATTTTCAGCCAGCGCTGGTCTTCCGAAGGATCCGAATACAATATTTGTTAAAATATACAAGTAGGTATATTCCTAATAACAACAATAACAAGAGACTGCATTTTCCATCACCCTTGATATAGGTGGCAGCATATTCGTCTTCGTAGTGCAATTATCAACAAAAAACCTTTGTCCGGTAATTGACCCGGAAGAACTGATGATATATTTTGTGCTATAGAGAAGCCACAGCCACACATATATACATGGCCGTTTCAAGTATCAAAACCTCTCACAGTACAAAGGCAAAGATGTTTACAAAGTTATTCCATATTTTCAATCAGAGCAGACGGCGCGGGTGTGGGAAGGCGGTTTGTTTCCCTTTTCAACTACCTTTGGATACTATATGTACTTTATTTTGTTTTTCTAATCTTATACTTCATCTATGGATTTAAATAAATTGCCACTTTTTCTCTTAATTGCTTGTTGAGGCTCTTAATGATGATTTTTTTAATTTGGATTATATTTTTATGGCCGAGCGCCTTTGTTACGGAATATTAATGTTACTTCTGGGCTTATGTAAATCTTGCCACAATAAATATATATTTTAACGTTATTTCAAATCTGTGGATTTAATTACATAATTTAATGTTTTGTTTCAATATTATATGAGGTAGCCATGATAACTATTTGCAATATAGGATATTTTGGACAATCCGTTGAAACTTAAAACCACATGGAAATCGAAATATTTCTAGGTAGGTAAGTCGATTTTAAATCAAGTTGCAGAAATTTTTGACACGAGTACCGATAATACAGGGTTTCTCAAACTTTCGGTTCCATGTATCCTTGTTAAAGTTTCCAAGTGACAGGAAACCCCCTTCTCTTTATTTAACCTCCTCCCCTAAAGAAAAATAAAATTGAGTGTTGAAGAAAATTGTTTTTATTTCATAGGAAGGTAGACTAAAGTGCCAAAAGAAATATATTTTACTACTATTAATGTTAAGTGTGCATGTTTGTTGTCATCAATGGAGTTAATTTTAAGAATAATTTTGTACAATTTTAACCTTTTTCTGACTCAATATCAAGTCGATTTTTATTATGCCACCTTGTCTTTCTTTCTTTCTTTCTTTCTTTCTTTCCATGTGCGCCGCACGAGCTTGCCAGTCATCACGCATCCATTACGTAAATCTTGTCGCGAACCCCCTGCCACTGAATGGCGGACCCCTAGAGGTTCTCAAACAACAAACCCATTATAGTCCTGCTGGGCACGGGTTTTCTGTCAGAATTAGGAAGTTTCAGGCTATAGTGCTTAGCTAGTGCGAATTGGTAGACGTCACACACCTGGGTCTCAAATGGTATTTTTTTAAAGAACTTCAGGTGTGTAGTTTTTCTCACGATATTTTTCTTCGCCATAAAGCAATGATAATTATTTTTGAAACGTCTCTAATTATATAAAAATGTCAGGGATTTAAACCTCGATTCTCCCGATCTCAAGGGCAAGTTTAAACTATTGGGCTATCTCTTTTGCAGGTGGTAGAACCAGTGTAGTTCGACCGGGGAAGTACCACCGCCACACCTATTTCTAGGTGTTTAACTCATCTTCTATTTGAAGTTTCTTACAGATGTTTATGGGCGGCAGTGACCACTTACCATCAGGTGGACAGCATGCTCGTTTGCCACTTCAATCAGATAAAAAAAATCACTGAACAAATAATAGCTATTCATGATCATAAGAAATGAAAGACAATAAATAATCTAAGGCAGTCAACAATGTTTAACTAATGGCCAAGTATGTTTCGGGACACATGGGGTTTGTTGTTTGAGACAATGTCTATGTCAGCGAGTTGCTGTTAGTTTAGTGCAATAGATTGAAAAAAAGAGAAGTGCACTTTTAAATCCGTTTGAAGACGGTATGTAACGTAATATGAAGTTCAGATATAACAGGGGTTGCTTCTACTTACGAGGACTATGGTTGTAGCCTCACGAGCTGTACGAAACGCAAGAACTGCTACACTGCACTGCTTGTCCTGTTACCCACACTGATTTTAATCTATTATTTTTAATCAAGAAAAACCACATACCTAGTAGGACCACGACACGATTATTAGTAGGTACAAAAATCTTATTGATCTGAATAATTATCTGCATAGAACATCTTGTCTTCGATGTACACGTCGACAAATATATTAAATCTGAATTTCCCACAAAGATTACCAAATACGCAATTATCCGTGAGTAATTATTTTAAAAATATAATTTGTTTGTTCGCCATCATCCGTTAAACGGTACAATACGTCAGTCCCATGTCGTCCGTATGTCCTGTTATTGAAGCGTTCATAAATCGATAATAGCAAAATTGACTATGGTAATGATGACAGCTGTGAAGGCAATACTGTCCGGGAAATATTATTTTTATTACATTCTTGTACGTAAATACTTTAATGGGCCTGTATTTTTACCGAAGCATCGAAGTGCACAAAATTTTGAAATATTTTTTAAACTTTTACTTTATAATTTAAAACGCTTTGTTTGTATAATACAGAGGAATAGTATCTGATCTTAATATCATAAAATGCTATACAACATAGGTAAATTCAGGTTTTATTTCGCCCTTTTTTGCGGGCACGCTAATTCTCGAATGTTACAATTCCATAATTTTGTACCCCCACACAACCCCGTACCATTACGTTTGAAAAAAAATATCTAAATTATCCGTTATTGTTTAAAATGTCGTATGTAATAGGTACGTTTGGCAATTATTCTATATTTCTCTTGGAGGCACTGCGTGCCTCCAGATCGTCCTTAAAAAAAAGCCTTGGGTATATTTATGAAGTATAAAACTATATTATTCTATTATTTTTCATCGAATACCTGCGATTAACATGTCCTCTTTTTTGTTTTATGCGTTACGCGGCACGTGTATCTTTCGCAGAAAAATATCAACACTCAGTTCAAAAATCAATTACCTATAGGGGAGGCCGGGGCTACAATTAACAGGGGTAAGTATTAACAAGCGAATATCTTTAAAACTATAAACACTAAATCTACAGCATGTGTTTTAATTCATTGGCTTCATCACACCGCACATCATAAAATTGGTCGGTTGCGCTCCCTGCGTCGTACAAGTGAGCTGTGTACTGGGAGTCATTTTTACGCAGGTAACGAACATTTTCAACTTTACGATTTTTTGATTTGTACAGGAATTATGAGTTTATAAGTTTAAGTTTTTTGTTTTCCTGGCAGCGTATTTTATACTTTATAATGCTATGTTGGTTCATTGATGGAACTATTGACGAAAATTTAATTATGTTACTTAATACGAAAAATGTACCTACGGGGTTATAATTAACAAATCGGCGGGGTTTGTTTTAACGTGTTAATACTTACCCCGAAAGTTTGTTTATAATTATTTCCTATTTTTTTTATAATAAGATGAGTCGTATAAATGGAAAACTACGCGAGGCACCACATCCGTAGATGTCTACGAGTTGCATTATCTGCATTAGAAGTGATGGAGAAAAACAGAAAGTATAGAGATGTGGTACAAGAATTTGCCATCTGCTACGTTTCATTGTATTTTGTGAAAATTTTGTGAAACAAAGAAAGCAGTTGCGCCATTGGAAATAGGTTACAAAAAAACTCGGTTGGTGTTCAATGTGGAGCAAGAAGCCCTCATAGCAAAGTATCTGTTAAAATGTCCTAGTATTTATTTTGGGTTACTGACCAGTGAAAAGAAGAAATTAACATATCAATGCGCTATGTTCTACAACATTGAAAAAAATACCTGCCACCTGGAAAATTAAAGAGATGGCAGGCAATGACAGAGTCACGAACTTTATGAGACGAAATCCTACATTAGCGATACTAACCCCTGAATTCACCAGTTATAGCACAGCAACTTCCTTCAACAGGACCAACGTAGGTACAACTCTTTTTAAATAATCTGCCATTTTTACCGATAGGTACTCCATAAAATAATGCTTTAGATGAGGAACATAACATTAGAGAATTAAAAAAGAAGAAAATGTCAATAAAAATAAGGAAGAAGAAAAAGGGTAAAGGCAAGTGTAAAGAAAATGGAAAACTAAAATAAAGCGAGAAAGACAAAATTAAAGAAAAAAATAAAGGAAAAATGTTAAATAGAAGTAACGACTCTCATGACAAAGTTAGTTGAGTAACAAAACCAATGAGAGACTGATTAATATATAGAAGAAGAAAAAATACTTCTTAAAATATTTAAGTTGATTATTTAAAATAATTTATAGGATTTGATCATGTTAAATCATTAGTGATTATTTTAGTTACTTTAGAAGAAAACCTGTATAAATACAAGTTTGTGTTAATTCCACTTGCATTTAATAAAAAATATGTCATAAATATGTTTGTTTTTATTTTTATCAGCCAGCATAACATAATGTTAATTGTTGCCCCTTTTGTTAATACTTACCTCAGGGCTGTTAATTCTAGCCCCAAAAGTGAGGTAAGTATTAACAACTACCATTTTTGAGAAAAGGAGTTATATCTACAACATCTTGTATGTTATGTTTGATTTGTTTAATTATAATGATACCTAGATAATTATAGCCTCATATAACAAAAAAATCTACTCTAAATGTTGAGTAGTTAATAAACTATAGGCAAAAGTATGTTTTTTGTTAATTGTAGCCCCAGTCTCCCCTAACCAGCTTCGTACTCCACTTTACCGTTTAACGTTGAAGTATTTTTTGTAGCACGCTTTTAATACTAGCCATCAAAAATTAATTGATGCTATTTTTTATTGAACACGTTGGTTATAAATTCCTACGTCAAATTTGTACCATAATATTATTGTACAAAAAACTGGAGCGCACGCACGCTTAGGAAACAAAACGGTTGAACTTCCTTAAAAACAAATCATTGAATGTATGTCTCTGGTACAGTTACCACTGAGATTGACCAAGCACGCATAACAGGATACCAAAAAAGTCCAAATGATCTTTAATTGTTTTTATTGAGTGAAATTAACTGCAAAACATTTGGTTACTCGAACATACTGATGATACTTCCAAGAAGGCGGGGGCAACGCTCGCCCGCGCGGAAACTGTCACAATTTGACGTTTCACTTGACGTGACGCGTTCTTTATTCAAACAGCCCGCCTTTTATTTTTATTTCTTTATCTCCATCTTAATCTATCGGCCAGTATTTTTAAAGAACACTTAAATCAAACGTGAAAAGGTCGCATTTCGAATGATTTTGGACGAACATCGAGATATAATTTTTAATCGGATGCTATCTGGATATTCTGGATAACCTGTTGTGGGGTATTTCGTTTCGTTTCGTGCATCGGACGCGATGAATGCATAATTAAGTGGAAGGATTTTAAATAATTTTGTTAATCCGAGGTCGCATTACATCAAATGTAAACGAGTATAGTTGCGAACATAATCAATGTTGTAATTATTGCTTGTTAAAATATTCAATGGTTAAAACTGCTTACATGCCTATATTTACTTTCAAATGTTTTTTTTTCTGATTATCTGTATGATGAAATGCACAAAATTAAAAAAAAAAAACATACATACATTACATAGTTACATTTCACAATAAGCTGATTTAATCTTCAACTACGGCTGTTATACAATATGGTTATATGTTTAATACATTTATATTATTTTTCATTATCTTAGTGCTTTTAATTCTAACAAAATCTTTTTTCTTTTTTGGCTGGACACAACTGCAGCTAATTATAAAGTCAGGATTACAAAACGCATAAAACCGAAGACGGCATTAGCAAAGGCGTAAATCTTGGTCTTGGACCCAACAATAGATTATCCTGTTCGTACTTCACCCATTTTTAAGAAAGTAAAAATATCTTTGGATCTTTTTGGACGGCCGCTGACGTCGGCCATCATGTTCGAATTTTGAACACATGAAACTTTATTTATAAAAAAACGATTAGGTTTTTTATCGTCGAAGAACGCAACCCGATCCCCTAAAATTCACTTGCTACCAAGTTTATTATTTGATACTTGGGGCGGATTATTATTTTTTATAGCTTCTTTTGAACGCGGCATCGCTTTGGCTTTTTGTGCTACGGTTTTAATACTTTATTCGGTGTTTGTATGATGTTTACTAACATCAATTGGACGATACATTACATTCAGAAAATTTAAATTCCGGTTTTTGAACTTTTAAATTACTCGTTTTTATTTTCGTTCTTTTACAACTCTACCCATAAAGAAAGAAATGATTTGCCCCAGTTTTTTTAATACGAACGACCTGTTGCTCCAAATATTTTCTCACTAATTGTAATTTTAACTATTCTTATCAGGCTCTCTATCTTGAGAGAGCGATATGTCACCCGGTGGTCTTCATAAAGGCCTGACACTTTCTTGGAGAACAAAATTGTCAAAATGTCGACCGATCACGACAACTACACAAACTTTTCTATTACAACCAAAAGCTTCACGAAATTTCCTTATTACGTACCCATAAAGGTTATATTCCCGTAACAAACGTTAATTGGAACGGCTAAAAAAAGATGACCCAACAAAAAGTGCAAGATCATAAGATAAGACGAGATATTAAATAAAGCCTCGGGCCTGTTTCATTTTTTGATGAATGTTATTGTACAGTAATTAGATATATTGGAGCTTAAAGCTCGTTTGCAACGTTAGTTAGTGACACTTGTGTGAAAAGCTGTTCTCACGCTGTGGCTTGCTTGACTGTAGATAAGCCTACATGCGTACTTGTTTTGTCTTCTAAGTGTTTTTTATTCGATTGAAATAGCAAACGAGTATGCAGTCCATTGGGGTAAGTGGTCACTGCCGCTCATGGACATCTGTAATCAACTTCATACAGAACATGGGTTCTATCTAAAGTCAATCACAGATGCGTTGTTTGACGACCCGCGTGGCGCAGCAGTTTCCATACCGGTCTGACGCACAATGGGTCCTGGGTTCGATTCCCGGCCAGACAGGTATCTGAATGATGAGTTTAGATTCCTGTTCTGGGTCTGGGTGTTTGTGTATTCGTCTTGTGTGTGTCCATGGTACCCACGACACAGGAGAATATCCTACTGTGGGGCTATGAGTGTAGAAAGCGTTCGTACTCCCGAGGACCTTGATGGTCGCCTCATGTGATAGTGTGCCGGCAAACACACCCTTCCATTGAAACGCAAGAAATGCTTCACGCTAGAAATAGGTGTGGCGCTGGTACTTCCCTCGCCGAACTACACTGGTTCTACCACCTACAAGTTTACTAGACTTGGTAGGGTAATCTCAAATCTTGTATCTCTCCGAAGTTAGTATTAATAAATATTTGACTATGAATATGACGATCATCTGCGTACATAGGTACGTCGTGTATATTTTTGGTATCTACTGTAAGTGACCATGGCAGGAACTATTACTTTTTTACCCGACTTTAATGTAAATTTCTAAAAAGCATTTTATTTATATAATCAGTTTTAGCAGTCGGGTTTTTGTTTTTATAATGATACTTGTCAAACGGATTTATTTGCCAACTACAAACGTAAGAAAGACATAATTATTATGTACTTATACGGGGCATTTCGACTAAGTCCTATAAGAAGCAATTCATCGCAAGCTTAGCTTAGGTAAGACTACAATGATTTACTGGCAAGGTGCCCTCCTTGGGTTCTGGAGGCGGAGATCTATGCTGCAATGGCCATGTACCAATATTAATGGCCATGTACCAATGGGACCTCCAGGAGGAACACCTTACGCCCAAGGTGGAAGAAGAGCGGAAGTTCCACGCTCTACAGTCCATGACTGCTAAATGGAATGAGAGGGGCCGAACCTACCACTTAGCAGTCCTCGGAAATAGCAACGAATCTCTGATTGATTTCAGACATATTAATACCCATTGATCCTTGATTTCTTTAGAACAGCATAGTAGTATAGAGGCCTATAATCATGTAATATTAATGTACTTAAGAGTTTGAGTAATAAATATTGTTACTTTAAAATGGATCCTATACACACAATATTCCAAATTTTGTTTCATATCAACGATTATGATTAATGAATTTAATGAATGAAATCTCAAATATCGATTATTATTTTTCAAAACATTACATTGAAAAGGTTTCAAATTTAAATCAGAACCCATTCTTCAATGTAAAATTAAAGCAGTTTTTAAACGTTGTTCAGCGTTCAGAAATGATAAATTATAATGAGTAGGTATTTATTTTGCGTAATTATGCGTAAGTCGATTCGTGAAGAAGGTCGAACACATTGATTCTGTAAAAATAATTCTGTAAATAATAGTAACTAATTCTCTAAACATATTTCTGTTTTAAATGTGTCTTTTACAACTGACAACATTAAATTCCATTACGTATTTAATTTATTGCAAAGGATTTTATTAATATCAACAATTATTGAAAGTCTATTAAATGATCAAGATAAACTCGATTATTTTTTTAAAACACAATATTAAAAAAGATTGTAAACAAATGCAAATCAGAACGCATTCTTCAATGTAAAATTAAAGCAGTTTTTAAACGTTGTTCAGCGTCCAGAAATGATAAATTATAATGAGTATTTATTTCACGTAAGTACGCGTATGTCGATGCGTGAGTGAGGTCAAACTAATTATTCGGAATAATCGCCGTGTATCGATCTATCGATAATTAGTGACGACGATGTCGCGCGACCGCCCACAATCTCAGTGGCTCTCAAAGTATCCCTAGTAATATTATGAATGCAAATAAACGTCGCAAATCTATATTCTTAATTAACTTTTGGTTGATAAAATACCTACTAAAAATATATTAATACTGCAATAGTATGTCACTTGAAAGGTTACAATATGATTCACAGACTCAGATTTTTTTCTCTACGCTAGGAAAGGCAGAACGAATATCAATGGGACGAACGAATCGCTATCAATTTTGTAACATTTTGAATCATTCTGAGATTATTAGTTTTTTACATTTCATCACGAACCCAGTATTGTTCCACTGCACGGATGTAACGTCAGCATGTGAGTAGGACTTAAAACACCCCAATGGTCAAAACTTGGTAGACTCAAACTTTGTAGGCCCTTGAAAACTCTTTAAGAACTTTTAGTTACGTAGAATTTTTTACGATTTTTACTTTTGTCGTAAATCTTACTAAAACGTTTCAAATTCACACATAATTTTAGACAAACCACTAGTGTGTTGCTGAGAATCGGCAAAGCCGTCTTGCCATTCATGCTGTTTTCAACATCGAATAAGTATCTAAAGTACCACTAGAGTCCCAAACTTTGAGCGCCGTCCAAAATCTCGGAGGATGATGGATCGGCTCGTTCGATGAGGCGTCGGAGCAGACACGGGACGTTCCTGTAATCTACGCGTGTAAATAAAACTGAACTGTCTGTCTGTGATTACGAAACAAGCGCCATTTCAAACCCATGCACTTGGAGGTACGAATCAGTTGGATTTAAGCAGGTACGCATGAAAATGTACCTACAAAAATGGGTGCATTTTTCAACATCAATTTTTTTCGGATTTTGGTAATCTTGTTTTAACAAGATCCTGATACTTGTACTCGTAGGTGGTTACAAAGAGGGATTGAAAATTTATATTCTCTTCTTTGAAAAATCTGGTGTAAAATATAAAATAAAAACCTGTTTAAACAAATAAACGTATCCCTGGAAATAGCTGAAACTATTTTCATAAAATTTGCATCAAAGTCCTTAAAAGATTTTTATTAATTAACAAACGAAATATTTTACAAAAAGTAACTTTTACTCATTTTTTTGGTATTATTAAAAAGTGAAATAAATATGTATACATAGCTATGTATAACCATAATCGAATCCATGAGCGGAAGTTAGTCGAATAATCGTTATCGCGTAATCGATTCACTCGCCGCGCCGATTCGGGACTTTTGAAATTAATGGATTGAATATGTTTGCCGAAGATACACGATTAGCTGATGCCGGTTTGTTTCACGGATTTACGTCATCGACTTTTTGGACAAGCGTATCTTAAAACGTCTCTTTCACACACTTATGTCGGTGATAAGGGACCGCGAATTAATCTTTAAGTGCTTAGCTCACATTACAAGTTTGATGTAAGAATATAATTTCGTTTATGTGAAGTTAAGTTGCTGTTTCTTATTATCAGGAGTACCTATGACTAGTATGATAAGCAGTGAGGGGTTTTCAAGGCAATTCAAATTAGTAGAAGGGTATAGCAACTGAAGAGCAATTTTAAGCAGGATGTCTAAAAAATGGAGTAGGAGTAAAATATTTATATATTTACTATTTTTCTAGGATATGCAATCTGAACATTTAAAAATAAGTTACATATGTATGTTGTAAAATAAAAGTAGAAAAACTTGTTATATTTGTAATCGTACAAAAAAATCTGAACTTTTGATTTATGGTTCCGATTTCTGAAGTGAATTTTGACATTTTTTTTCATTATTTTAAAATCTTTATATTAATGTCATAAGCCGTGTGAACTTTAACAATCTCGTACAATGAACACATTGCCACCTCGGTGTCGGTATCAACCCATTTGCGCAATGGGACGGGTGACGCGGCAACCGTGCGAGACCCGCTCGCCTGGATAATGGTTGCGCAGACAGCGCCTACGTGGTTGCGTGTGATCTTGTATTGTTATGTATGGTTAAAATGATATTTTTTTACACGAAATCTAAATGTCATAGCTATTTTTAAATAGGAAATGCAATCTCAGCATTTAGTTACAACTTACGTATGGTGTGAAATATGTTAACATGGAAATATTTTTTAGTCTTAAAATCTTATTAATATTTGTCCAAAAGAGGGACTTTTCATTTATGCTTTTGATTTCTGAAGTTTTTTTCAAATTGCCTTCTTATTATTTTAAAATCTTATATTAATGTAGAAACAGTGTAAACTTTAACAATCTCATACAATGAAGACATTGTCACCTCGGTCGCGGTATCAACCCACTTGCGCAATGGGTCGGGTGACGCGGCAACCGTGCGAGACCCGCTCGCCTGGTTAATGGTTGCGCAGACGGCGCCTACGTGGTTGCGTGTGATCTTGTATTGTTATGCATGGTTAAAACGATCTAATCTTATAATAGATTTTAAAGTTTAGTGACTTTTGCAAAATTAGGTTAATTTATGTGTTTAGTCTTTAAGACTGTAATCCAAAACAACTTAAGGAAGAAGTTTCGTACTTTACTTTATTATAACATATAGTATCTAAAATAGGAGATTCTTAAACTCATTAACACTTGATAGAAGGTTGGAATTCGATTTGTAGTTAAAGCGTGTCATAAATAGATATTATATATATATATATATATATATATATATATATATATATATATATATATATATATATATATATATATAGACTGCTAACTAACGTTAGCTGCTGAATAAATATTAAATTTAACAATACCTGGATAGCTATTTGTTAGATAACCACAACCAAAACCTGAGTTGCCTCAGTTTTACATCTACTTTTGATACCACTCAATTTTTTTTTTTTTTTTTTTTATACTTTAACCTAACGATAAGGCAGACGGGCTACCTGATGGAAAGTAGTCACCGTCGCCTATGGACATTCGCAACACCAGAGGAGTCGCCAATGCATCGCCGGCTTTGAAGGAGAGCTCTTTTCGCACCTTTCTTGAAGAACCCCATGTCATAGCGCTCCGGGAATACCTCAGGAGGAAGCTCATTCCACAACTTGCACGTCCGTGGCAAAAACGAGCGTGCAAATCGAACTGTGGAGGACCGCCACGAGTCCAGTTGGTGTGGATGGAACTTCATCCTTCGGCGAGTGGTGCGATGAAGAAAAGGTGACGTAGGCACCAGATCAAAAAGTTCCTCGGAACACTCACCATTGTAAAGCCGGTAGAACACGCAGAGGGAGCCTATGTCCCTCCGCAGGCTTAAAGGTTCTAACCGATCGGTGATCCTTGGGTCGTTGACGATTCGGATCGCACGTTTCTGCACGGAGTCAAGTGGGTTAAGTTGGTATTTGGGCGCCCCTGCCCAGAGATGCGAGCAGTACTCCATGTGGGGTCTCACTTGCGCCTTATAAAGCAGAAGGAGTTGCCCCGCAGTGAAGTACCGCTTGGCCCTGTTCAGAACACCCAACTTTTTAGATGCCAACTTGACTTTAACATCCAAATGACTCCGAAACTGCACATCACACGAGATGTCAACGCCCAGGATCCCTACGCTTTTGTCAATGGTGAGAGAGGTCCCTTGGAACTTTGGCGCCATAACAAATGGGGCTTTTTTAGCGGTAAACGCGCAGACTTGTGTCTTCGTGGGGTTGAACTCAACGAGGTTCAGTCGACCCCATTTCGAGACCCGCTCCAGAGAGTGCTCGATTTCAGACACAAGTCGAATTCTGCTTTCCTGCACGAGTATTCGAGAGGTATTTGCACGGCCCGTGTACAAGGCATCTCCCGTGCTGTCATCTGCATAGCAATGAATGTTACCGACTTGCTGCAACATATCATTGATATGCAGAATAAACAGCGTAGTAGAAAGGACAGAGCCTTGAGGAACACCAGCATTGATGGTCTTCAGGTCTGAGCAGCACCCATCAACCACAACTTTAATATGCCGCTCAGACAGAAAACTGGTGATCCACGTGCACAACCTCTCGGGAAGACCGTAAGATGGAAGCTTCGTGAGAAGAGCCCTGTGCCAAACCCGGTCGAAGGCCTTTGCAATATCCAGGCTAACCGCCAGAGCCTCCCCATTGCTCTCTATGGCTTGAGCCCATCGGTGCGTAAGATATACCAGAAGATCACCAGCTGAACGGCCCTGGCGAAAACCATATTGGTGATCGCTGATCAGCTGGTGTTCTTCGAGGTACCTCAGGAGCTGCCAGTTAACAATTCGCTCCATCACCTTAGAGAGCAGGGAAGTTATTGCAATAGGCCTGTAGTTGGCCGGGTCGCTGCGGTCACCCTTTTTTGGGATCGGGTGAACGAGGGCCACTTTCCACGAAGACGGTACTTGTCCCGCCGCGTAGGAAAGCGAGAATAAGCGCGTTAAGATGGGAGCCAACTCGGGAGCGCACGTCCTCAACACCACTGCGGGGATTTCGTCTGGCCCGCTCAACTTCTTGATATCAAGGGACAATAGAGCACGCCTGACAGCCTTCTGTGTGAACTGTATATTAGGCATTGTGCTATCACATCGCGGGATGGTAGGCGGTGTGGTCCCCCGATCGTCAAGTGTCGAGTTGGAGGCGAAAAGGGTACCAAGGAGATCGGCTTTCCCTTTTGCCGTATGAGCCAGAGAATCGTCTGGTTTCCGCAGTGGTGGAAGTGAGGAGCGACAGAAATTACCCTCGACAGCCTTGGCAAGCGACCAGAAGGCTCGACTCCCTGGGGGGTAACCTAGTAGTCGCTCGCCAATTCTGCCGATGTGCTTAGACTTCGCCTTAGCCATTTGCTTCTTTGCTGCACGGGAGGCTGCGTTAAATGCGGTTCGGAGCTCGGGGCACTTCGGATCCTTGCACGTGTTTGCTGAAGCCCAGGCTTGATAAGCATCTTGCTTAAGGCTTAATGCCCTAGCGCAAGATGCACCAAACCAGGGCTGGTTCCGCCCGCCGACGGACACGACAGAGTTTGGAATGAAGCATTCCATACCCTGCCGCATCACGTCGGCGACAGATTCAGCACACGTGCTAGGATCACCCGAGACGAAACATAGCTGCCTCCATGGGTACGAAGCCAGGAATTCCCGGAATCCGTCCCAGTCTGCTGACTTGTAGTGCCAAACTTGTCTCCTCCCGCTGGGACGTGTCCTCACGGGTTGAGACAAGGGCACAGTAGAACTTACCAAGCAATGATCAGACGAACCAAGTGGAGCCTTGACCATTACTTGGTAGCTCTCAGGATGGGAGGTCAGCAGAAGATCCAGCAAAGAAGCAGTATGGGTCTCTACATCAGGTACCCTGGTGAAACCGGGCACGACCTGGGAGAGTCCATAGGCCAAGGAGAAGTCATATGCAGTTCTTCCGGCAAAGTCAGTAATCCGGGAGCCCAGCCAATCAGTATGATGGGCATTGAAGTCACCCAGAATCACTAACTCCGCTGAAGGACACTGCTGCAGCATTCTGTCGGTCGCCCACTGGATGTGCTCAAATAATCGAGTTGTTTCCACATCTCCGCTATAGGACCTATATAGGCACGCATAAACGCGGGTTTGCCCCCCGACGTCGACGCGCACCCATAACAAAGATAGGTCCTTGTCTTCAAGGCAGCTAAGACGGCGACAGCAGATATCTTCTCGAATATACACACACACCCCGGCTCGACGTCTAAATCCGTGCTCTAGTTTATAGCCGGGGTACTCCAGATACGATGTGTCATCTGGAGTTGATATCTGCGTCTCCGTCAAAAAGAGTAAAGCCGGCTTTGCCGTCTCAAGATGGTGGTGGACGGCATTCAGATTGGAATGGACCCCTCTGATATTACACATGTCCACAATGAGAGTGGAGAGGGTCGCCGCTGTAAAAACTTTTGCCCTTTTTTTGTGTCTGCCCATTGTATTTGACGCGAAAAGATAGGGAACTGGAAAGGATTTGCGATGCTCCATCGACGCCCTCCGAGGCAAGGCGCAGGTCCAAGAACATAGCGCTCACAGAGGTGATGTGGGATGCTGGCGCGGGGGACGGAAGGGCCCCCGGTCCCCCCCGTGCACGACTGCCTGGCTCCACACCGGTCTCTTACTCCGGCAAGGCAGCCATGCAACGGGACTTTACACCGGTTGGCGGGACAGCCTCCCGGGCCAGAGGTTAACAGTGTTGCCCGGGTTCGGGTCCCCAACTAACCAGCGGGCGGCCAGCGGAAAACCGTTTCACCGGGTCTCCCTGGCCCCCGCGCCAGCACACCACGCCTCCGCGAGCGACGATGCCAAAAGGACCCACTGGTCCGGGAGATACGACGTCGGAGGCACCACAAGAGGATGGGGAGGGGGGGGGAAAGGGGGATAAACTGGCTCTCAGGTGCACTAACGAAACACGACGAGTCGTTATTAACGCTAGATTCCGACCTGAGGGTGGTAGCTAGCCAGGCAGATCCAGCGAAGGGATCTTACCACCAAGCGGGGCACCTTTGGGGATTAGGCCAGGCGGTGCCAGACCCAGCGACCAGTGGGACCGTCGCAGTAAGGTGTTAAGTGCCAAAGTAGACGCTGCTGCCCATCTACCTGGTGGTAACCCTTAGTCGCCTTCTACGACACCCACGGGTAGGAATGGGGTGGTCTATTCTATGGCGCCGGAGCCACACGGCAATTAATTTAACTTTGTCATTCCAACAATATAAAAAAAAATTTAAACAAAAAATACAACCGACTTCCATGCCATTTATTTTTTATTTTTATGTGGCATGGAAGTCGGTTGTATTTTTTGTTTAAAAATTTTTTTTTCACGCTTTTCAGTGACGATAAAATCAGTTATATGAGACCGTGTAATACATAGTATCCATAAGACTGCATAGTGCATACATAAATGGAAACGGTAATTTAAAATCAACCTTAAATGCCAAGTCAAACAAAAGCCTAAGCGATATCTTAGGGCCGGCACTCATATGACGGAGCGCAGCGCAGCGCATTTTTTGCTGTCAAACTATTATCGTCATTGTCCCTTTAGAAATAATATCCAAAATTAAATAACAGCAATTTATTTCTGAGGAGCATGGAAGCGCATGCTCGCGCATCCGCGCGCATTCGCGCGCATCCGCGCGCATTCTCCCAGTAATTAGCGCGAATTTCGGCTAGTGTGTGATTCGTTAAGAAAATTTCGCGGGCATGCGCTGCGCTCCGTCATATGTGCGCCGGCCCTTACATTACTGTCACAGTGCATGTGAACTGAGCGCAACCGCTAGCAGGGCGCTGCCGCGCCCTGCTCGCTTAGTTTCTATATTTTCTTTTACCTAAGTTCCAACCTAACCTAACCCATCCTATGTAAAAAGGTTGGCAGTACTCCTGCATCGTCCAGGTAATTGTATTCAAAGTGGAATTTGTGATCATAATTATGTCCTTTCCGGAACTCATTGTTTGTATTGCGAACAATAATTACCAAACACACATACTTTAGGCAGGCTGTATACCTATATTATTAGGGTTAAAGAGTTGAAGGTAACTTTATTAATCGTTGCCTCTGTTTATGTAACTCCTAATATATTCGTAGGGGCCATATTACTATCAGCTGTGGGTTAGATAGGCAGTACCACTGAATAAAAGCCCAGTTGAAGATAACGGTTTTCATAAGTCATCTCTTCTTAGCATTTCTTCAATAAATCCTTAAGCACTAAATAGCCAACTTCTATGGCTTGGGCTTACAGTACCCTGGATCATAAGGGTCGAGGAGTTGAAGGTCAATTTTCTTATCATACGTCTTTGCTTTGTTAATATATTACATTTCCATAAGTATCAAATGGCCAACGTCTATGCTTTAAGCCTGATGTACCCGTGCATCATCAGGGCTGAAGAGTTGAAGGTCGAAACTATCATGTTATATCTTTGCCTAGTAATCTCATTACATATACGTAAGCACCATATGGCCAACGCCTATGGTTTACGCTTGAAGGACCCCAGCATTATCAGGGTTGAGGAGTTGAAGGTCAAATTTTTCTTGTCATATCTTTTCTTAGTAATCTCATTACATACACGTAAGTAACAGATGGCCAACTTCTATGGCTTGGGCTTGCAGTACCCTGCATCATCAGGGTTGACGAGTTGAAGGTCAAATTTGTCATCGTACATCTATGCCTTGCTATCTTATTATTTACCCGTAAGCACCAAATGGCCATCACCTACGGCTTGGGCTTACAGCACCCTGCATCATCAGGGTTGAGAAGTTGAAGGTCATTTTTTTTTATAATATGTCTTTGCTTAGTATTGTTATTACATACCCATAAGCACCAAATGGTCAACCCCTATGGTTTAGGCTTGAGGCACCCCTGCATCATCAGGATTGAGGAGTTGAAGGTCAAATTTTTCATCACATGTCTCTGCTTAGTAGTCTTATTACATATATGTAAGCATCAAATAGCTAATGTTATAGTTTAGGATAGCTGTAACCATGCATCATCAGGATCGAAGAGTTGAAGGTCAAATTTTTCATCAACCTATATAAGCATAGATATATAATACATAATCCAAGTTTCATAAGAATCGATTCGGCAGAAGCCGAGTTATCTCAAATTATCTAAAAAACTTGAGGAGTGGTGGTGCTTTCCACCCCATAACTCAAAGAGTTAAGCATCACAGCATACCCATGTCCAAGAGAAAAAGTTGCGTGACAAAATTTCTTATCAAATGAAAGAAAGAAAATGGAAATCGGTTTAGAAACACCCAAGTTATTCAAGATTTTAAGAAACCGACATTTTCCAATTTTCCGGGAAAACCGCCAGAAGGTTTTCATTTTCCTCAATATGGGACTGCCTGTGAAACTAGCCGCATACAATGTTGTATGAATCGTGTCGGTAGGTCGACGATTCGATTTCAAGCCATTTCGCCCGAACATACATAAAAAAAAAAAAATACGTGACGAATAGATAACCTCTTTCCTTTGGGAAGTCGGATAAAAACTATTTTTTTATAAGATTGAAGTAGCAAACGAGCATGCAGTCCACCTGATGGTAAGTGGTCACTGCCACCCATGGACATCTGTAAGCAACTTGATATAGAAAATAAGGTCCTATCTGAATTCAATCACAGATGTGTTGCTACTCTCGAGGACTAAGATGGTCGCCTCATATAAAAGTGTGCTGACAACCACACCCTTCCATCGAAACGCAAGAACTCTTGCGTGAACTAGAAATAGGTGTGGCGGTGGTACTTCCCCGAGCGAACTACACTGGTTCTACCTATACTTAACATTAGGAATGAAAAAGTAATTAAAAATAAAAGTAGTACTATTTGTTATATAAAAGGACACATAATAATTTGATTTATAATAAATTATATCTTAAATTAAAATAAAGCCAAATGAGTAATTAAGAAAAATATGATCAGAAATTTTGCATGTTTATGATTTATTGGTGCCTAATTCATAATTTATATTACTTTAAAAATACAAAAACAGACTAAACTTTTAAATATTAGCAGTTGTAAAGTTAAAAAATACACTCAAATCTACCTGAAAAGATACATCAAAAGTCAAACATCTTACAAAATGTCACAACTAGTACCCGACCGCCCAGTAGCGAACCACGCAAATTGCTGCCTTTGTTAAAAGTTATTGGGCAAAAGTTAATTTACAAACTATGCTACAAAAACTATTGAATATAAAGATCTAAACGCACCACCCGTGTTTACGGCCAGCACTATCTCTATTAATGTTTTGTCTTTGATAATGTCTTGATATGTTTGTATGTTTATTTAAAATTTACTTAGTAGTTACTTTCGTGATTGTTTATAGTATTAAGCGCTAAATTCTAATTTCTAGAGCGTGGTAAGGAAAAGACACTAAGTCTTCCCCTTCACAACATAATCATACTAATATCATAAAGGCTAAAGTTTGTGAGTATATATGTTTGTTACTTTTTCACGTCTAAATGGCTGGAGCGAGTTTCATTTAATTTGATAGGAAGTTAGCTGACACTCTGGATTAACATATAGTCTACTTTTTATTGTTGGAAAATATTTTATTCTCACGGGATAATTGATACATCGATTTATTTTAACGTGGGCGAAGCTGCGGGGTTCAACTAGTCCATTATAAATATAAACTCAGTCTTATAATACTTAGTAAATTATAGATTTTTTGTGGCTGCCGCCTATTGGCAGCTGCAATTTCATACAGAACATGGGTTCTATCTGAAGTTAGTCCAAGATGCGTTACGAATACCGAGAGGTAAGATTGTCGTCTCATATGAAAGTGAAAACATGTCTGCAAGTGACAGTGGCCTCTCTGGTATTTAATTCTACCATTTCAAAATTTATTTTTGATAATTTTACTTATTTATAGAATTTCCAAGAAGAGCTAAGTAATCTAAACAGGTAATAAATGTTATTAACTTAATAATTTGATTGGGTACATTGTTTATAAATCTTAATCCTAAGATGATCTTAATTATGAAGGGTTGTATGTATAATCCTTTACAACCGAGTCTACCGCACGGGTGCAAAAGTACCTAAGTGTAAGTTTATTCAAAATTTGTTAACAAAGAAATGTCATTATGATAATCCGCTTGCCTCCTTCACAGTTGTTTGTAAGTTTAGCATTAAACTGCTTCTCGGAAACTAAAAAATTAGGCGTCGGTCTGAATTTAAAAAACAGTTAGTGTCTTTGTTCAAAATGTTTTAGCCGTTTTTTAAATCTTCCTATATACAAATTTTAATCTGTTGTCCACTCTTTCATATTATTTGTTGCCTATTGTATTTAACTGCATTCGATCCTACGTTAAACTCATCTAGATTATTTTTTATTGTTTGGAACGATGAAGGAATTAAAATTTTAGTAAAAAAAATCTACTTATTCTACATATTTTACATTTTTTTAATGATTACATGATTTATTTAGATATCTAGATCTAGGTACATGCGTAGGTCTTTGTACTGCACCTTAAAAATATTTATTTATTTATTTACTAACATTACATCCCAAATTCGTTTGTAAATGCCAAGTGTGTTAGTATACATATATATGAATAGTTAAGGCTTGCCAGTCTTCAATAGAAATAGAAGTAGAAATAACTGTAGTAGTTTGAGCTTCCTCCTTAGGTATTCCCGGAGCGTTATGACATGGGGCTCTTCAAAGCCGGCGATGCATTGGCAACTCCTCTGGTGTTGCAAATGTCCATAGGCGACGGTAACCACTTTCCAACAACTGGCCGGTCTACCTTATCGTTAGGTACAAAAATATATATAAAAAATATATATAACTGATATTTAACAATCAGTCATAATTTACTAGTAAATAATAGAATCCTTATTTGACTTCTGTAGCAAGACCGCCACACCTTCGTAACTTAAAGGCTGTAAGAGAATCATATATATTTAAGGCATTCAAATATAATTTCCAATAGTAGCAACTCAAATGTAGCCAAGATCTGGTAGGATTCAAATCTTATCTGTCGTTTACTACAAATGTTCATGAGAGGCAATGGTCCTTACCAATAGGTGGGTGCAGCTGGTTTTCTACTCTTACTTATCAATAGTATAAATACGAAATTTTGTGAGGAGTTATGTGTATTTATAGCAAATACATTATAAAGCAAATATAATGGTGAACACTCACTATTATATTTGATTTATAATGGTGAGTGTTCCGAGGAACTTTTTGATGTGGTGCTCACATCACCTTTCCTGCACCACTCGCCGACGTATGAAGTAACATTCACATCAACTGGACTCGTGGCGATCCTCCAGGGTTCGGTTTGCGCGCTCCTTCCTGCCGCAGACGTGCAAGATTTGTCGACTCGCGTGGCGGAGCGGTTACCATCTGAGCGGTCTGACGCGCAATGGGTCCCGGGTTCGATTCCCGGCCAGACAGGTATCTGAATGATGAGTTTAGATTCCTGTTCTGGGCCTGGGTGTTTGTGTATTCGTCTTGTGTGTGTCCATGGTACTCACGAAACAGGAGAAAATCCTACTGTGGGGCTATGAGTGTAGAAAGCGTGTAAAGCGTGTAAGATGTGGAATGAGCTTCCTCCTGAGGTATTTCCGGAGCGCTATGACATGGGGCTCTTCAAGAAAGGTGTAAAAAGAGCTATCCTTTAAAGCCGGCGATGCATTGGCCTCCTCTCGTGTTGCTAATGTCCATAGGCGACGGCGATTGCTTAGTGTCCCATCTGCCTTATCGTTAGGTTCAACTATAAATAAAAAAGTATTCACGCATTAACAACCAGTCGGATCCTTTTGTAATTGGCACAAATAGCTTGAAAATGACAGAAGACCTTGATTATTACTTTAGATACTCATTACAGTGGTAGGTGTGATCGAAGTAGGCAACTAGCCTAGGAAAAATATAACTATATTAGGGTGAAACGAGATTTCGGCATTCAGTAAACATCTCTGAGACAGTACATACTCAACGTTTCCCTGCTTTTGATACATGGGAAACGGGAATCAAGTATCTGCGTAAGTCAAAGTATTTGTATAGGAGATTGAATATTGAATCAAAGGTAAAAATAACAAAAACAAAGCCGTGGGGTCAACGATCGCTCCATACATCTTCTGTCACTGCGTGAGTGATCTATCGACACCTCGTCAATGACAGCGCCAACGATAACTAACTCACTGGAAGTGGCCTGAGAGCGTACCCAAAGCACGTGGCCTGTTTTGACAAATTTGCACCCCTTTCTTCCTTGCTCTTGGTGACCATCCATATCATATAAGTAGACCCCTTTCCTCTCCTATAGATCTAACATTCATAAATAAAGTAGTTCATAATACATTTTTGCAAATAGAAAGTTGAAAACTATTGATTAGGCTCATATTTTTTTAAATACATGCGTAACATTTAGCCGCTAAACTGCTTGGATCTCATATATTAGGCTTTAAATTGTCTCTGTGTGTACATTTTATATTTTTTTTATTAGCCTTAATTTAGATCATTCTATTTATCATGTTTAATCATTGAATCCTCTTCACATGGCCGCCGACGACCACCGGGCGTTTTACTGCTGTAAAATCCCACATGAGTCGGCGTCGCTTCCACGGAGTCCTTCAAGAGACCTTGAAAAGGCTTCCCCTTGAGACAAGAATCCTGTAACGTAGGAATGAAACTCTTTATTTATATTGAAAATTGAAATCTGCATCATTGTAGGTATATATTTATAATAAAAATATTACTAGGTACTTTTATCTGACTGAAGCAGCAAACGAGCATGCAGTCAACCTGATAAGTGGTTACTGCCGCCTATGGACGCCTGCAATCAACTACATACAGAACATGGGTTCCACCTGAACTCAATCACATATGTGTTGCTACTTCCGAGGACTATGATGGTCGCCTCATTTGAAAGTGTGCCGGCAACCACACCCTTCTATCGAGACGCAAGAAATGCTTCACGCTAGAAATAGGTGTGGCGGTGATACTTCCCCGGTCGAACACTGACCCTTCTATCGAGACGCAAGAAATAGGTGGGGCGGTGGTACTGCCCCGGTCGAACTACACTGGTTGAAAAAATAAACTTTATAATAAATGCACCATCTAGTACTATGTAACATCTACGCCAGCACAAGACTGCGAGCACACAAAATTAACAAACTCATTGCGGGCTCGCCCCCCGCAGTTCGGTAGCAGAGGTCAAATTGTAATTTAATTAATTCTACACTCCGCCTTTTTACATCCGAGCTGCGTATGAGGATAGCTCACCCGAGTTGCGAGATATTACAAGTGCGCGTGCGCCGCGGGGAGTTTACAGTAACGTTTAGCTATTAAACTACTTGAATCTCACACACTAGGCTTTATTTTGTGTCTATGTCTACTTTTTTATAAGACTGAAGTAGGAAAGGAGCATGCGGTGCTCGTTTCTTACTTTTCGGTGGCCACTGTCGCCCTTGGACGTCTGTAAGCTACTTCATATATTTGTTAGTAGGTACTAGTGGAGCCGATGAACGTTGTTCCGCCTAAAAGTAAAAATCTAAAATTATCAGCGTTCGTCCACTATATTATACGTGTATTATACATAAAAACATTGCTCTTTAATCACTCTAAGCATACATAGGACAGACAGCGTTTTTGTTGTTGTTGACAGCGATTTTGTTTTATACTGAGTATATAGTGATATGGGTTCTATCGTTCTATATAAAGTTAATCAAAGATGCATAGCTACTCTCGTGGACTGAGCAGGTCATCACATGTAAAAGTGAGTCGGCGACCATATCATTCCACGGAAAGACAAGAACTGCTTCAATTTAGCAACAGGTGTGTTAATGGTACCTTCCCGGTGAAACCATATCCATTTATCACCTTTTTTGTTACCGAGGAGGAAACCTTCAAAAGGTACGCCGAAGCCTAGGGAGAGACTCCGGGTTATGTGGAATTTTTACCGACTAATACCTCCTCGTCGCTTGCAGGGGACCCCGGGATCTCCAATGGAAAGCACCGGTGCCCCCTATAAACATATTTTATATAAACCCATTTAAATTTTGTAGTTTTCGTGTCATGCAATCACAAAAAAGACAGACAAAAATTTAGAAAAATACATTTTTAATACTTATTCTATGTCCACAAAATTAATTTAAAAGAAATTCATAGTCATGAATAATAATATACCTACACGTGTTGAATTTTAATTATAGTATAAATAATATGAAAAACCTATTCACAGCAATGTCCACGTATTAAAATACAGATTCCAACAAATTCATAAGTCCCATCGCATCTCATCCCGTGTACAGTTATCAATTCGAGTGTGAACACCCGCGGCGAGGCTGATAAATGATTATTACCAGATGATTACCAATCACTGGAAAAATAAATAAACCATCACATCAGCTGGTCGAATCGACTTCTGAAATACGTTAGAATCTCATTATTCATATACACATTTATCTTATCAATATGTATGAAGTGTTACCAATCGAACCGAGTCGCCAATGCATCGCCGGCTTTGAAGGAGAGCTCTTTTCGCACCTTTCTTTAAGAACCCCATGTCATAGCGCTCCGGGAATACCTCAGGAGGAAGCTCATTCCATAACTTGCACGTCCGTGGCAAAAACGAGCGTGCAAATCGAACCGTGGAGGACCGCCACGGGTCCAGTTGATGTGGATGGAACTTCACCCTTGAAAGGAAAGGTGACGTATTCACCGGGTCAATTCAGGCAAAGCGTGGGATAGCGTGGTCAGCTTTTACGATCACGTTATGAATGCAAAAGAGGACGCCGAACGGGCCAGGGAGAGCGCCAATCCCGCGCGAAGGAGGAGGCACCAGGAACGCAGATAACGTCCGCTCGGCGCGGTGTCCCTATAGTTCCGGGACCAGAATAGGGCTACGGTTCCCTCTGCCTGTTGTAAGAGGCGACTAAAAGGGTCTTCTGGGGATGCGGGCGGGAAGAGTGCGAGCTCGAACCGTCCGGCCAAGCGACCCCGGGAAGGACCATTTTTGTCAGTCAGTGTCGCACTTGGTCAGTTTTATTGTTTTTATTATTTCACTTCATTAATTTAAAGAAAATATCATGTATTTTTTAAATGTTTCCTGGCCCTTCTGCAAGATTAGCGTTTTCTATATAAATCGCGTCTCTCTATCAGTCAAACAACTACTTAACAAACATAATTTGATGTAACGAAAACATACTCATCGTTAATCAAAATTCAAACGTACTAACAAAACAGTAGCAATGGTATTGAGTTAAATGTAATGTAATGGGAAAGTTAACTAAGCGCACTGACCCGAGCCGGGATCGAACTGCGGACCGTCTATGTTACGTTTGTATAAACAGTTTTTAATTGGCCACTCTGTTTTTGAAAGATAATTTTAATATTGTAATCATAAGAATATGAGAAGTGTAGTTGAATTAAGTGGCTTTACGCTGTCTGTCCCTATGTATGCTTAGATCTTTAAAACTACGCTACAGATTTTAATGCAGTTTTTTTAATAGATAAAGTGATTCAATAGGAAGGTTTTTATGTATAATACATACATAATATAGTGGAGGAACACTGATAATTTTAGATTTTTGGCTTATAGGCGGAACGAAGTTCGGGTCAACTTGTAGGTATTTAATAAATGTTTTGCCACACAGGGCTCTCTTTTACTGAATTGTTAGACAAGATACTGGAGCTAACTTTTATTACCATGAAAAATAACATGATTGTAAATATATTTGCAAAAGAAATAGACTTAAAATAACAAAAAGGACAAACCCGCTGAGTTTCTTGTCTTGAGCATAGTGTCAGCCAACTTCCTATCGAATATTATGGAACTCGTTCCAGCCGTTTAGACGTGAAAAAGTAACAAACTTACACCCTCACAAACTTTCACCTTTTTATTATTAGTGTGATTTACATCTCGTTCTCGTCAACCCATTATTGTCCCACTGCTGGGCACGGGTCTTCTCTCAGAATGAGAGAGTTTAGGCCACAGTCCACCGCGCTGGCCAAATGCGAATTGGTGGACTTCATACACCTCCGAGAACTTTTTTTTTAAAGAACTCTCGGGTGTGTAGGTTTCCTCACGATGTTATCCTTCACCGAAAAGCAGTGATAATTAATTTCTAATACGCACATGAATCAGTGGTGCATGCCTGGGTTTGAACCTCAAATCTCCCGATCGAGAGGGCAAGTTTCAACCATTAGGCTATCACTGCTCTTATACATACATATATGAATGAATATATGATTTACATACATAAATGATATCAAAATATAAAAACTGAAAAATATTAGAACATTTGTTTAATTTGCTCTTTAATAATATCTTATACTAGTAATTTGTACATTTAATGGTACATTTTAAATGTATGGCCCTGTTTTCCTTGCAAGTCCGGGTAAGTACCCGAAGGCAAACATTCGCGTCGAACAATTCGTCCATCCATCAGCCCTTGAAAGTCCACTGCTCAAAATAGGCCTCTCTTAATCTGCGCCACTTGCCTCGAGGCATCTGAATCCAGCGGTTACCCACGTCCTCTTAGCTCTTCCTTCGAAACATTATGCGAATTTAGCTACACTTTGCAGCGAAATTTTGTGTCCTTTCAGGAATGTATCCGGGTATAATTTCGTTATGTTTGTCATGTATCTGTAAACATCTCTTGCTGAGGCCATTATCCTTATTACTTTGGGTGTTTATTTGTTTTTCTGCTTATAACAATGACACAGATCAGATATAACGAGAAAATAAGTACCTAAATTTATTCGCAAGTGAGCTCTTACCGGCCATCCAAATTCGTGTCCATCACCAGGACGTCGGACCACATTAAAAGGCGATCCAACCATCTGACCACGCGGCGTCGATCAAAGGACTCCTTTGAAACGCCGCTTTGTGCGCTACCGAAACACGTATACGTATTCATTACAAGATTTCAATTGATAATTAAGCTCACTTTACAATGATACTTTCTACTTGTCGGATGAAAGAGATTCTTTAAGGCGTGTAAAAAATGAGCTGCTTTTTAACCGACTTCAACAAAGCGACGGCACTCAATTCATCGCATGTCTGTATGTAACATGTATGGAAGAATGTATGTATTTTTGTTTTGTTAAAACTAAAACTGAATCATCATGTTCGATTCACTCTAATGTTAGTTTGATAATGCAAATTTCGTAAACTCTGCTGTTTATGTGCTGTCAAGAATGCAGTGTTCACTTGCATTACAATAAATAATGTAAATTGACAAAACTAAAGTCTAAATATTATATTTTATAAGAAGTAGCAAACATGCTCGCTTGCTACTTCTTATCAAAAACAAACAACCTTTGTAAGTGGTCACTGCTGTCCATGCACATCTCTAAATTACTTTGCATTGTACAATGCACCTAATTATACATACCACGTAAATAAAAAAGGGAAAAAAATAATAAATAAATGGTCCTATATAGGTATCAAGCGTAATTGCAAGATTTCCTAAACAGCCAACATTGCCACCACCGCACAGGACAGTATGATTGTGACAGTGATGGCCTAACGTGGAGCTAAGAAATAAAGACTAATTAAGTTAAGAACTAACTATTGTGAAAAAAGGCACGGACGATCAGTCTGTGAAGTTTTTGTGTTATAATAAAAAAAATACTTTGTACAGAACAATGCAGTTATATTTTTTTTTTATTTGACTGAAGTAGCAAACGAGCATGCAGTCCACCTGATGATAAGTGGTCACTGCCGCCCATGGACATCTGTAATCAACTCCATACAGAACATGGGTTCTATCTGAAGTCAATCACAGATGCGTTACTACTCCCGAGGACTAGGATGATTTACTCATATTCAAGTGCGTCGGTAGCCACACCCTTTCACCGAAACGCAAGAACTGCTTCACGTTAGAAATAGGTTTGGCGGTGGTACCTCCTCGTTTGAACCATTGTTCTACCGCCTTCAAGCTTCGATTTCTGTTCTAAGTTTAGACTTAATGTTAGGGTTTTTAGGGCACCAACGTCACAAAAAAATCTTAGTGTTGTGCTATGGGTAAGAAAGCGTTAATTTACAGTCTATCAAGCATTACACGTAACTGAGTCGAAATATCGAGAAAAAACATTCAAAATTGCACATGTGGTAAGGTAACATATTAAATCATATCAATTTCGCATTAAAACTAGGCTAAAAATATTTATTGAAAGCATTGTATCGCATTTTAGTATCAAAAGCCGATCGAAAAAAATCCATTAAAAGATAAGGGTTCGGCAATCCACAAAGTAACGGCAGTGGAGATGCAGCCTACAATACATCGATTGCAGATACTGCAGGATTATCCTACAAAGTGCCGAAACCTCCCAAGACGTGCACAAGGTGTTTTTGTGTACAGTGTAACTTATCAGGCTTATTTTGGTTTGGTAAAAAAAATTAACATTATTCTATACATATAATGGCTAACACATGTAAAGAGAATTCAATGTATATATAAAATATATTCGATATATAAAATAAAAAATGGTAACCTCGATTTGGGTAACATTGAACATTTTTTACAATATTTGTGATATTATAATTTGTTTTATATTTATTGCACCTTGTTTTTACTAAATGAATAGTGTCCTTTTTAGCTGGTTTATTAATCTAACACAATAAATTTACGGAGAAAACAATTAAACTATCCACAATTACCCCTAAAACTCAAATTCAAAGTTATCCTTAGTTTTGGGTAACTTTGAATATAATTTTTTGAGGATATAAAATCCGTCATTAATCTAATATTTTAAGGTCTGAGTAAAATTAATTAACATATTTTTGTTAATTAAAACCAAATCTATAAAAAATACATTTATTTTGATATATAAATACAATAGACAACTTGGTCTTGCCATATGAATCAAGGTCGATCAATTTGGTGGTAAAATAAGATACTAGTTTTTTTTTGTTTATTTATTCCATCCATCCATAGGATGGATGGAACATCGGGTACCTTTAGAAGGTTTCCCTCTCGAAAACAAAAAAAAAAAAGGATGGACGGAACATGGACATAACATAGGCCTCCCCTAAATGGCGCCACTCCAACCGGCCCTGTGTCCTCTGAATCCAACGGTTTCCCGCTGTCTTCTTCAGGTCACCGGTCCATCTGGTAGGGGGGCGACCGGTACTCCTTTTGCCTAAACATGGTCGCCACTCGAGGACCTTTCTTCCCCATCGGTTATCGGTCCTGCGAGCGATGTGGCCGGCCCATTGCCACTTCAGCCTGCTAATTTTGAGAGCTATGTCGGTAAGCTTCGTTTGTCTACGGATTTCATCGTTGCGAATCATATCTCGTAGCGAAATTCCGAGCATAGTCCTCTCCATAGCACGCTGAGCGACCCTGAGCCTCCGAAAAAAATATTTTTTTATGATACAGGTAACTTTGAACCGTTCAAAGTTACCCGTATTACATCCAATTTCGACGTCGTCAAAAGTTTAGCAGTTTTACGCAATATTCAACATGGGATACGGATAGTACAGTTTCAAAATAATAATATACAATATACATTTTAAAGATTAAACATCAAAACATACCTGTTTACGGTAAGTTTTATATTATAATTGCTATTTCAAAACGGAGCATCAAACACTTGCAACAACTTCACTACGGAAAAGGCGGTATTTTTTAAAATTATGACATTAACAGGTACCTTTTTTTTACTTTCATTGCTATTACAACATTTTGGCAATCCATTTTACGCAGGTACAATATTGAAACAACAAGAAGTTTCCATGTAATAAATTAATATATTTTTTTCACAACTTTGTTCAAAGTTACACCGCTGTTCAATGTTACCCAAATTGATTGTACCTATTTTATTATGAACTAGTTGATTCGGCGAACTTCGTTCCGCCTAAATAATGTTAACTTTTTTAATTAGGGATGACTGAGAGTGTTATAAACGTAAGAGTAGAAAAATATAATGAGAAAGCTTAGAACTGCTAAGCTATCGGGAATTACACACGTTATTGTGAGTCAACCATAAAAGATACACATATGCTGTCGTGGGATATTTTTTATATAATTTTAAGGAGAATATTTCCGTCATACATGATTTCTGTGTAGCTTTAACCATTAAGGTTGCACACGCAATGGAAGTTTAAAAAATGGAGTAACTTCTCCCGTTTTCCCAACATTTCCCTTTACTGCTCTGCTCTTATTGATTGTAGCGTAATGAAATGTATACTATAACCAGCTCAGGAGTATGAAGAATAATCGTACCAAGTTTCGTTAAAATCCTTCGAGTAGTTTTTGTTTCTATAACGGTTATACAGACAGACGGACGGACAGACATTATAAGTATAGAAAATTAAGTATCGACTTTACAAGTAAAACTACTCTATCACCAAGTATAGCTTTGTCCTAACTAATTTGAGACAAATCAACTCCTATATTGATCAATTTATTATCAGAAAGTTTGAAGTGAAAGCATACAGACAATATCTAATTAAATGTATGCTTTCACTTAACTAATTTTAAAATTTCAGAATAATATAGTCGTCAACCCATTATTGTCCCACTGCTGCGCACGGGTCTTCTCTCAGAATGAGAGAGTTTAGGCCATAGTCCACCGCGCTGGCCAAGTGCGAATTGGTGGACTTCACACATCTCCGAGAATTTTTTTTTTTTTTTAAGAACTCTCGGGTGTGTAGGTTTCCTCACGATGTTTTCCTTCACCGAAAAGCAGTGATAATTAATTTCTAATACGCACATAAATCAGTGGTGCGTGCCAGGGTTTGAACCTCGGACCTCCCGATCGAGAGGGCAAGTTTCAACCATTAGGCTATCACTGCTCTTGGCTATCACTGCTCTTAATAATATAACTTTATTAAAATTTTCACATTTGTCTTCTTTATTTTCATACTTCAAACTTCAGTTTTCAGACATCTAAATATTTTTTACCTTCAATTTCGTAATTTCATTTGTTTACAGATATATAAGATACGTTCTTTACAAGATAAGTAGATAGGTCCCTAAACATCAAATTGCAAAAAATAATACTGGATATCGAAAAAAAATCTATATTAATAAAATAATAATCCAATCGACACTTAGGTACTTATCGAATGAAAAACCACACCTTTATCATGAACAATGAATTTTAAGATGTGCTCAAAAATTACAACACTGTATTTTGGACACACGTTTCGGATTTTCATTGACACCGCACGACTGGTCAATCACAAATCGAGATTGTCCACAATGTGTACACTCAGCTGCGCCAAATTCATCGAGATTAGCACCACTTTTGACTAGTTTACACCGAAATAAATCGATTCAGGCTCATCGGACGGTACTAAATCTCTCGAACGCCTTCGATTATATTTCTGCAATAATGCTTCGAGTGTATAAGGTCTTCACGCGGCTCTGTCCGCACTTTTTGTGTGCCTTTTTTATTTTTGTACATGGATCATGAATATGTTAAAAATAGCCTTGTAAAATCCTCTATTTTTTAATTTAAACTATCTAAAAATAATCATCCGTTCTGATCAATTAGTCCACCTTAAAATAAACTGACTAATAGACAAATAAAAAATAAATATACATACGCTTATGCTTACAAGCCACGATTTGGCAACCTCGTCCTTTTAGACTTTTCACTAAAAACATATATACATAGGTATCTTTCTTATGCTACAAAAAAAAAATTTCAACATTTTTTCTAATATTTATTTCTTTCGTAAATATCGTAAAATCGTAAAATATATATTTACATCGTAAATTTCAAATAATATTTCCAATGTTTATTAATAAAAATTATAAATATTGGTTATTTGTTAAATGAACAGACAGACACTATGATGTTACTTACATGTAGATATGCATTAATACTGCTTTAGTTCGCTAAATTCTATGCGCCACTGGTCACTCAATAATCGGCGCCGACTTTTTCTACCGCCAAAGCTTCGGCAAAACAAAGTTAGCTTTTAAGAGCTTAAAGCAATTGTTGTGTGTAATGGATATGCACTAGAGCATAAATGGGTATCGCCAAGTTATTGTCAAGTTCCTTGTGTCTGACCACTGTTTGTAGACGGATTTATTTTGAAAATCTTTGAACGCAAACTCGAGGTGACGAGTTTGAAGTTCTGCTAAGTTTGCGGGAGGTAAGTTTGAAATTGTGAGACTTTAGAGAACGGTATCTTATATAATAGGCACTAGTGGAGATGTGTCCGCCAATTATCACTGCTTTTTGGCGAAGGAAAACATCTTGAGGAAACCTACACACCTGAGAGTTCTTTAACAAAAAGTTTTCCGAGATGTGTGAAGTCCACCAATTCGCACTTGGCCAGTGGTGGACTATGGCCTTAAACTCCCTCATTCTAGGAGAAGAGCCGTGCCCAGCAGTGAAACAATAAAGGGTTAACGAGAGAGTGGAGATGTGCCAAATCATTAAAATAATAAATCCGCGGATACAGATAAGAATAGAGACTCTTGGTGTCTGCCGCAAATTGTAACTTTTATAACATAATTACATTATAATTAACTAGCCGACCCAGCGAACTTTGTTCGCAATTATTATACATAAAACCTTCCTCTTGAATCACTCTATCGATTACAAAAACTGCATTAAAATCTGAAACGTAGTTTTAAAGATCATAACATACATAGGGACTGACAGCGCGAAGGGACTTTGTTTTATACTATGTAGTGATTTGTTATTAAAAACTTTAACTTTAACTTAATACGCTTTCTATACTCATAGCCCCACAGTAGAATTTTCTCCTGTGGTATGGTTGCTATGGACACATATAAAGACGAATACACAAACACCCAGACCCACAACAAGAATCTAATCTCATCATTATTATTGTAATTATAAATATTATCTATTATTGTTATCACGATCTCGAGTCATGTACCTAATGTAACTGCCTAGTTAATTTTGTTCAAACTTTTCAATTTTATTTAATTTATTGTCATATAATTCCGATTATTACACAATTTATAATAATGTTGTATTGCATGTCGTCGTCACTAGTAATTGTACTGGCGCATGGCGCCTAGAATTATAAGCCATATTATGTTTAATGTTAACCAACGTAATGGTGTACAGTGCGTTAGTGACCTTAAATAAATAAATAAATCATTCAGATACCTGTCTGGCCGGAAATCGAACCCGGAATGCCACGCGGGTCGTCGAATACAATTGTTATAATTTTCTATATTAAATAATTTGTTATTTTATCAAGCACTCGGTTACATTAAAGTTGTTAAAGTCTAAAAATAAGAGTTTTCTTAATAGATTATTATTATAATTAATGCGTTATAAGTATGTATACTGGATGTTTTTTTTAAAATACCCAGCATAAGTATAAAAAATTCGTTAAAGAACTTCCTAACAACTAACTGGTACACATGTGTATCCTCCTACCTTGAGTATCTGCAGTTACGTATTCCTATCTGGTACATCGCTAAATACTAGCTAAACCCAGCCAGGTTTTATTGCGGTTTAGTTTGGTCCTAATTAATACTTTTATGGTGGCACAATTCTTGTACTTAATAACTAAACAAACATAAGTTAAACATGTCGTTTCGACCGGATTCTCATGAGCATTGACGAACCCGGTCAACTTTGGAACGCTTTAGCAGCGTTTGAAATGTATGAAATTTAAAGACATATAGGGAAAAGTTTTCCTCAAAAAATCATATACAAGATCGGTCTGAGGTATTTTTTTGTAAAATGTATAAAAAAAGTTACAGAGCAAAAAAGAAAATATAAAAAAAAAATCTTACTTTTTTGCTTATAACTTCTTTAATTTTTAACTTAGGGCGAAAACTTACATAAACATATTTGTAGGCAAAACAATATGCAATAAATTATGGATTAACATTTTTTTGTAAGATGCATAGTTTCCGAGATATCGCGAAAAAAGTGTTTTCCAAGATGGCGGCCGAGAGACAAAGGTGGCGACCCTACAAACTTGATGATAAGCTTCTACACATGTCCCAAAAATAAAATTGCGTCCTCTAAAAATGCAATATTCGGTCCTTAAATTGTAACAATTCATTGGACTAAACTATATGCGCGTTAAATTATATGCTCATTAACAAAACAAACCACATGAAAAGTCTTTAAACGAGTCTCTCTGCCAATTTTGTCTAATTTTAAAAACGATCAAATAGATTAATTAAGATGCAACTTTCACCTATACCGTTCCAAGTATATTTTTTAAATAAAGTCTAACATGACTTAAACATAAGTTTATATCTAACATGATTAAATGTAAAATCCAAAAAGATAGTTAATTTATGTGTGCAATCGTTTTGATAATAAGTAATTAAATTGTGTGTGTGATGATTTATTCTCAGCGCATTCCTGAGAGGCCTCCGACGGACGAGAGGCTCGTGACAGCGGGAGTTGAACCCTGGACCTCGGATCTGTCATTGAGAACATCGTACCGATAGCAGAAAAATATTTAGTGTAACTTATTTTAATCGAAGTTAAATAGGATTTGATTTTGTGTAACATATATCTACTAATTAGGTATAGTTTTTTAGGTTACTGGTATTAATACTATGAATTAAGGCTTTATTCTCCGGAAGTATCAGTTCGAATCCGAGGTTAATACCAAATTCAAATTTTGACTAGCTTTTCTCCGCTGGAAATGAGTTAATCCAGTGGTACTCAACCTTTTTATTGTGCGGGCCACAAACATGTTTCAGCGGAGTGTCCCGAGCCGCAAGCAGTTGCGAAACGTGGGGTTAAGTTGTCTGAAACAAACAAAATAAAAGGGTCGCGAACCCAACTTATTCCAAATTGTCGACCAAAAAAAAGGTAGCCAAATATAAATTCAGCTGGGCCAATCAAAAGGGCCCAGCGTTCCACATGCAGCCCGCGAGCCGAAGGTTGAGTATAGCTGTTTTAATCCAACCCAAAAACTGTCAATGTCCCTAGTAGTTAAAATCCAATAAGTATTTTTCGCATGTAAGAATAATATACAATCCATTCATCCAAATTTTCATGCTTGCTTCACGCTAGAAGTATTTGTGGCGGTGGTACTTCTCCGGTCGAACTGCACTGATTTTACCACCTGGCAAAATATGTAAGTATCAAATGAAAGCTATTAAGAAAAACACAAAATTATGTAATAAAACACTTTTATGATACTAATTGGAGGCTAAATCCAAACAAGCGTTTTTTAAAAAATACATATTATAATAACAAAATACCCACTTTTGCAATAAATTGCAACTAAAGGTAATCGTTTTTAAGTATTTTTTTTTTAATATTTTAATAGGTATAATAAACGCCACATGCGATGTTGACATGTGTTAGTTTGTCCTAAATTGCACAAAAATATATATCATGCCGTTTTTGCCGACGGTACCCACACGCGAACATACGACCGGGAGCCGCGTCGCAGCAGGGGTCTTGCTGCTTGTGAGATAATCTCACTGTCTGCCACCACGCTCGTCTCTTGGACATCTAACGTGTACTCATTTTGAATAGCCTCTCAGATACGTCGGTTGGTGGCTTGCCTCGCGACTTCGGCTGCGTCGCCTGGTTATGTTATGAAAATGTACGTAGTGAACAGCTAGAAAAATGACTGTCTAAGTAGGCACTAGGGACCTCTAATGATTTGTATGATTTAGAAAAAATATAAAATAGCAGAATAAAAGATTAAAGTAGCTACTGAACATGTACTACACCCGATGATGATGGTCACTGCTATCCATGGACATTTGTAACCAATTCAACATCAAAACAAAGAATATATCTGATTCAATCAAGATGCAATGCCACTCCTGCGGCCTAAAATAGTCGCCACTATTCATCAACCGATCTGTAAGTACCTACTTTTATAATACAAATATAATCTAATCTATGTCAATAATAGATGTTTATTTTTTGAAAATAAAACTAAAGGGTTATTTTTTATACATACGAGGATTATTATACATTGACTCTCATTTTTATAGTAAAACGTTTGTTTTCTCTTAAATTTTGACGTCACTTAGTCATCTAGTTTTCTTCGGCTCAGTTGGTTCAACTTTGCCCTTATCCTTCAATTTCTTTTTTATTTCCCTTAATCTTGATCTTTCAGTTCTGTGAAAGAATCCTGCTTCGTTTGCTGCATCTAATCTCCCCACTCTTACACCTCTGTGTCTTGAATCTTTCCCTCCAGAATCTTTAGTTTTAGCATACCATCTAAACAGATCTTTAAACCCAATTGCAGGCACTTCACCTTCCTCATTCAGTTCGTCTATAACTGTGATTGTTCGTTTAGTGTCTTTGTATAACACGAAACAGTTTGAATTAAACAAGAAGAATATTCTTGAGCTATCGTTCTTTATAGTTTTAACTTCATTTGCTTGATACAGGTTCTTGTTTACTCCGTCATCATAACGTACTATAAGCGATTTAGATTTTTGAGGCTTTTCATTATGTAAGACCAGTTCATGTTGATTTGATTTCGTGGACCTCGAGATAAATTTATTTTGCGCCGTAAATAATCGAAATAACCTCTTTTGAACGTCGGATATCATAATATGCACTTGTTCCAACAGTTACAATTACCTGTTAATTTTGTTGCAGGTTTCGAATTAGATAATGTAAATGTATTAACTGGATGGATCAGCTTTATTTCATTTTTCAATGGGTTCTTATGACACTATTCTGACATATTTGTATTTATAAATTAATTCCAGAGTTTCCAGATAAATAATATTTCTAGCACGAAAATATTTTCAAATCAGTCAATTTATTTGAAATTCATGCGTTAATTTTCTGCCATTTTCTCGCATGATGCGCCAAATTAAATTTTAATACGAAATTAAAAAATTGTTAATACGTTCATTGAAGTACGTATATGTTCTAAGAATATAAGTATACTAGCTGACCCGGCGAACTTCTTTCCGCCTAAAAGTAAAAAATCTAAAATTATCAGTGTTCCTCCACTATATTACGCATGTATTAGGTATACAAACAAACCTTTATCTTGAATCACTCTATCAATTAAAAAAATTGCATTATTACAATGCAATTTTTTTAATTGATAGTTTTAAAGATTTAAACATACCTATATAGGGACAGACAACCGTCAAGAGACTTTGTTTACTATGTAGTGACTCTGAAAGTGTTTTTTTTCAGAATTTAAAGTGAAACTTACCGAAATATAATAATATACAATACTCAATCCTAATCTAGCGTAAATGTGAGTAAACTACGCACCAAGTAGAAAATCCTTATTTATATATGTCTTCCGGTAATCCAAATCATACCACAACTATTGTTGCAAATCTTTCAAATTCTATTTCTACTACTCTCAAAGCCATTAAAATATCTTAAATAAAAGAGTAAAGTAATTCAATTATCGTTTTTTTTTATTATTCCCAATTACTGTTTTTTTTTTAGTTTACGTTCTCTAGTCTTCAGTGAAACATTTTTTTACTTTCAGGATAGAATTCAGGGGCTCTACAAAGAATATGAACTTCAAATTGCTACATTATAAGATGTTACTTTTTTCTTTTTATCCATACCATATGGTACTAATTTCTCCAATTTGAACCTTAAACTTTTTTCCATAAGGTAATTTGTAGTTAATCCTCTCTACATCCATCCCTCCTTCGGATAATCTCTATTTGCTATATACATACGACGAAAATCTAAATAATGTCATTCTTTTTTCTCCGTATTATCAATTGTTGGTTTCTCCAATTTCTTCTTCAATTCCTCTAACTGCTGATGAGCCTTCTGTGTGAAGTAGCCCTCTTCGTTCGTAGTAGTAGGATGTACAAAACCTGGCATTTTTATGCTCTCTATTTGTTCTTCCTTTTTTGGTCCTCCTGGTCCCTTTTCTCCTGCACCTTCAACGTAGGTTCTACATTGGTCAAAGGGACTATAAGACTGCATCAGTTTTCCTTTACTTATGAAGAGGCACCGACGAGATAGTATCAAATTAGAGCATGACCTTTCTGCAGACATCGGACACAATTGGGTAAAAAATCTGACCATGTTTGATGTAGCCATATCGCTTTCACCTTCAAATAAAATGTTTTGGATTTGTATTAAATAAATTGTTGTGTTCCGCAAGCGAACTATTGCTAAATAATGTTGAAAACATTTTGGTAATTCACTGAAAATTATGACATTTTAAAATTTTTAGGCACTGATGTCTGTCAGTCAATTTATGGCCGTCACTATACATCGTCAGTATGGTGGCACTGACATTTATAGGGCGCGTTCCAGAAGACGCTCACAATGCCCAAAACGCTCAAAACGTCGTTCCACAAGAAGACCGCGTTCGTTGTGGTCGCGGCGAATACGCTCACGACAACCCATCTAAAATGTGGACCGAATTGATCGTTCCACTAGAGATTACGTCATTAACGCTCACAAGCTACTGGAACGGGAAAAACTGCCGTCGTGAGCGTGAACTTTGTAAACGTCTAATGGAACTCACTCATAGAATTAGTTTTTTGACAGTGCAATATTTCGTATGCAATTATCAAAAAACTACGTAGGTACCTACAAAGCATTCTAATTCTTAATATTTTTTACAGACAGTAGTGAAAATTACCAAGTTTTAGTTGGTAAATTGATTGAACCCTTTCATACTATAGCAGCGTAAGATTAAAAAGCTTTTATAGGGCAAACAATCGTTTCAAATTAAGTGAATATATTAATTTCTTATTAAACTAACACTCTAAGTTATCCAAGATCCTCACATAGTCTAATATTAAATAGCTTTAAAAATATTGGTTAAACTATTATTTTAATAACATAAGCTGATAATTGAAAAATTAAAGATATGACAAGAAAATCAAACTTTATTACCAGCATTGTTAAAAAACATAATCAGGACTTTGGCCATAGGTAAACAGTTTAAGTTAACAGATTTAAAAAAGGGTAAAGTGCTTTAAATTTCTTTAAAGCGTAACATCAGACAGCACAATTTCTATGTTCACAATATACAAGAACGCTTAGACGGGAGAAATAGCATATGGAACTCAGCAGAACATTATTTTGACTACGAATCGAGCATGCTGTCCACCAGATAGAAACTGATCACTGCTTGCAGATGTCCATGTGCAAGCAGTGATAAGTATACATAGGACAGGGGTTCTACTTGAACTTTTGCAACGAAAGCCCTGAACTGCCTTAAACTAAATATAGGCCGCAGTGTGACTTCACCGATCAAACTATCTTAGTCCTACTACGATGCCATGAACAAGATGCATTCGTACTAGCATCAAACATTTTTTTTTTATCTGACTGAAGTAGCAAACGAGCATGCAATCCACCTTATGGCCATCTGTAATCAACCTCATATATAACCTCATATGGGTTCTATCTGAAGTCAATCACAGATGCGTTGCTACTCTCGAGGACTATGATGGTCACCTCCTGTGAAAATGTGCCGGCAACCACACCCTTCTATCGAAACGCAAGAAATGTTTCACGCCAGAAATAGGTGTGGCGGCGGTACTTCCCCGGTTTAACTACATTGGTTCTACCACCTTGAGAATTGGAATATAAGTAGTTTGTATAACTTTACAGCCAAACAAAGTCGGAAAGTACGAGTAATTTCTAAAACCGAAAGTAAAGCCTTAAACTGTTTACCTGACATCACTATAACGAAAAATTAAACAAGAACAATTTAAACGCAGAATCTACATTTTACTTCTCTTCTTTCTGCGACAATTCACCAGCTTTTTCTAATTTAGCTTTCTTCTTTATCTTCTCCAGCTGCTCCCTCTGTTTGTTGAAGAAGTAGTGTTCTTCTTGAGCTGCACCGTATTCTCCAAGTCTTCCACCTGACTCTCGCACGGAACCACCAGCGCCACCGCCTTTGCCAGCACCAGATCCGGGCATACCAGCTGGGTAGAACCTTACATGGTCTCGATCAATTGAAGAATCCTTTCTCTTTATAACAGGGTTTCCTTTTTGGAAATTCGAAAAAAATTTCCCAATTTTTTTTGTTACGCACTGCATACGGCAAAATTTTGATGATGATGCTGAAATGGCCAATATATTCATTTTTAAGTTTTATGTTTTAATGAATTCGCTAGCTTTGTACGTCACTTTTTTGATACATGTAAATTTTACGACATTTTGTTTACGTCTGCGACTAATAAAAGAAAACATAAAAAGTATTTATTGAAATTAAAATATGTCTATTGTGGCCTGATCTTAAAAATAAAACTTACACAAGGGTGTCGTGCACCGTTTTAGAAAAAACTTAAAAATACATGATTTGTATCCCCATAATTTTTGTTAAAATTTAGTAATTTAGTCTATTTTTTAAACATTTAAAATGATATTTGCTATTTTAATGCCATTTTTGTTTTCTAGGGGGAAACCTTCAAAGGGTACCCGATGCCGTGGGAGCGACGCAAGGTTATGTGATCCCACATAACCACTTTTTTCACACTATTTTACCACACTAAATCCGTGTGCGGTGTGTGGCCGTCCTCGGCGCTAAAAAGAGGACTCCAGGATCTCCAAAAGAACGCAACCGGAAACCTCTGAGCGCGTTGCTCCATCGGGCTCCGCCCAAATGGGCGGCTGGGCCCTCTGCTCCGTCTAGTCTTTACGACCACCAGGTATGTGACCACACATACCGCCGTCCTTCCCGGGATCGCCTGGCTGGACGGTTCAAGCTCCCACTCTAGCCACCCGCAATCCCGGAAGACCCTTACGACAGGCAGAGGATACCGTAGCCCTATTCTGATCCCGGAACTAAGGGGACTGCTATTTTAACACCAATGTGTCGTCACTATGACAACTCGCGGTGAAATTATATTGTTGTGCTGTATAATACGTATGTATAAGTAATATTATTCAAAATTTATTGTTTAGTAACGCAATGACATTACTAGCCAAACAGCATGGCGGGTAGAGATCCCCCTTGAAAAATATAAACAAAAAGTATATTATACTAGCTAAACCCTGCAGCTTTGCCCGCGTTAAAAAATCGATTTATCGATTGCCCCGAGGGGATAATATATTTTTCTACAGTAAAAAATAAGCCTATATGTTAATCCAGAGTGTCAGCTAACTCCCTACCAAATTTCATGAAAATCGCTCCAGCCGTTTAGACGTGAAAAAGAAACAAACATACACACTCCCAAACTTTCGCCCTTATACCTGATATTAGTATGAATATGAAGTATGATAATTGCAAGTTTTTTGTTAGTTTTCGGATTTATAAAAATGAAATTTTTACAATTGTTTATTATAAGTATAAGAATATTTAACAACATTTTTAACAAAATGCCTTAATAACCGATTATCCCAACGGAAACTAATTTAATTAGTATAACTATTGACTCCAGCCTATTTCAGTAATTAATAGGTTACTTAAATGAGGCAAAAATGTCCTTTCGTATCTTTAACGCATTTAGTAATTGGCGTATCTGAAAGTACGATGGTGTTACATTTTAATTGATGTTTTGAGTTCCTTGCTAATGCTATTAGTTTTGGTAAATCATCAGTATCCATAGTTACAGCTAATTATTTCTTCGGTCCCTTTTTATACCCCGGACGAAGCAACATTCGTTAGTGTTGGTAATGGCTCTGTAACCTTCTGACAATGGAGATCTCTTTCTTGGTAAGTCCTAAATTTGTTACAAAAATAACCTAACTATCTATATGTAGTAAAACCATTTGTTTAGTAAGATAGGAGAGATTTAAATCTACAAGGGAAATATTTTGAAACTTGCCCTCTCGATCGGGAGGTCCAAGGTTCAAACCCAGGCACGCACCACCACCACTGATCATGTGCGTATTATTAATTTATTATCACTGCTTTTCGGTGAAGGAAAACATCGTAAGGAAACCTACACACCCGAGAGATCTTTAAAAAAATGTTCTCGGAGGTGTGTGAAGTCCACCAATTCGCGCGGCTTTCGTACTGAGAGAAGACCCGTGCCCAGGAGTGGGACAACACGGCGCAACACGACGCCGCACATTCGTGTTACATGAATTATAAATATAGTTTATGTATAGTATTTTAATAATTTATTTTTGTTAGTTTCTATTTTGTATAGTATCATAGTTTTATTAATTGTTATGTATTAATTTGTTATATTGTGTACTTGTATTTGTGTATTCTTTTCTATGGGCCTTTGTAGCCTGATATAAATAAATAAATAAATAAATAAATAATAAAAAAAATATGGGTCGACGACGAAGGGAAATATTAAGTATTTTTCCACTGTCCTTGTTAACTAAATAAGCATATAAAAACTCCCTATTCACGTTTGCCGTTGATGACCCGCGTGACCGAGCGGTTACCATACCAGTCTAACGCACAATGGGTTCCGGGTTCAATTCTTGGGTAGACAGGTATCTGAATGATGAGTTCAGTTTCCTATTCTGGGTCTGGCTGTTTTTGTATTCGCCTTTGTGTGTGTCTATGGTACCCACGACACAGCAGAAAATCCTAGTGTGGGGCTATGAGTGTAGAAAGCGTTTCCGTATTCGTGGCTTCAGTATTCACGGGTTAGAAATTAGTGACCATTTTCTTGAATCCACGGATATTTATTGTTTGCGGATGTAATTAATAATTAGAAATATATTGATTTGTTTTTGGATTTAGTGCTTATTCGGCGCCTTCTGTTTGCGGGTCACCTTTCTTTGAGTAATGCTGATTGCACTGTTTCTGTGTCCGCGACAAATATTCGGAATAAAGCCGCCGCGAATAGGGAGCATTCACTGTAAATGTGAAGTTCTAACTTTCATGTCATCGGACATGTTTCAGGTTAGAGCTTAGGTTCCGAATTCATATCTATAATTTTTGGTTTCTATTATCTTACCTACCAGGTGGACCCATAACCTGAAGAAAACAGCGGGAAACTGTTGGATTCAGAGGGCACAGGACTGGTTGGAGTGGCGCCATTTAGGGGAGGCCTATGTTCAGCAGTGGACATCAAAAGGCTGATGGATAGATTACCTTTAAGGAATCTTTTAACATTTGTAACCTTGTTGATGTTTTTTCAGATCGTATCCGTGCTGTACCTTAGCAGATCAGCCAATTGTTTCCAGTAAGTCTCTTTAATTCATAATGCTTTTTTATCCGATTAAATAAGCAAACGAGCATGCATTCCGTTAAGTGCTCACTAGCATCCATGGACATCTGTGAGCCACTTCATAGAAATTCATAGAACAGGGGTTCTATCTAAAGTCAATCACAGATGCGTTGCTACTCACGAGTACTGAGATGGTCGTCTCACAGAGATCCGGCAACCACACGCAACAACTGCACCATGCTAGAATACTGAAACAAACCAACATTAACAAATCAAAAATGTATGTCACACATTTTTCCAAAATTTATAATTCAAAATTATCACTAAGTTTAACACTTATGCTTACGATATTAACCTATTTGAGACAGCAATATATTTAAATGTATATAGCTTATTTGGGGCAGTAATATATCTTAATGTAAGTATATTAGGCAGCTAAGGAATAAATCTTCGAGGTGAAGGGTAATTTATATATACCTACAGATGGAACACATGTTTGTGCATTATTTGAAATAATAGTCTCGTTATTTATTAGGACGCTGAAAAGTATCACTAAATAAAATGTATATTTTTTTTATATTTTCGAAGCACAGAAACTAGTATTTTTAATCTCTTTGAAGTAGCAAACAAGCTTGCAGTCCATCTGATAGTAAGTGGTCACGTCGCCCATGGACATCTGTAAGCAACTTCAAATAAAACATGGATTCCATCTAAAGTCAATCGCAGATGCGCTGCTACTCCCTTTGTAGGTAAAAATCCCACATAGCCCTGCGTCGCCCTCACGGCGTCGTGTACTTTTTGAAGGTTTGTCCCTCGAGAACAAAAAGAAACGCTTACTGCTTTAAATTCAACAATTATAATCTTTCATAAAACCATGACGTTAGATACCCTGACGCACCTAAAAGCTCTTTATAATAATTGTAATTAACAAACATGAATATTTTCAGATTAACGCCCACTCTAAGCGTTAAGACACCCGTCGACTTCGAACTGGAAATTAATGGAAATTTATTTAATAATGATCCAAATACCGATGTAGCAAATCTATCAAAAACCAGCGGATCAGTCAAACAATTAGTCAATCAATGTTTCTGCCTGCCGAGTGACCCACGAAACGAATTAGTAACAAATTTCTTGGGGCCAAAAGACCAGAAATTGGAAAGATTGGTTGTGTACTTATACAGAATAGACGGAATACTTCAAGTTTTTATTCCGAATAAACAAACACAACAGGAGATACCAGATCTCACTTTCGACCTTCAAGGTGGTGATGTATTAAAACCATTGTCCTTTAATACAGTAGCTGAAATTTTTGAAGACAATCCAAGTATCCTAACAGAATGGCAGCCTCAAGTATCACACTTTGAAGCAAAAGTCGGAGGTGAGGAGAAAGATGTTAACGCTGGTTTAGATACGCAACAAACGTCTGATGTAAATGATAAAACATTTGTAGAGGCAGAAAATGACATTATGAAATCTATCGCAGAAGATCAGAGACAAACAGAATCATCAGAGACAAAGCCAACTGATGAAATATCTTTTGATAATGTTCTACCATTTAATGAGCAAGATAAACCAATAATTGATTTACCTGTTACGTTAGTGCAAGAGCCACTTTTCATTAATCCAGAATTGGAAAACATTAATGTAAATAAAAATTTCAACAAAATTCCGTCGCATGTACCTAAAAATCAAGCCCAATTTTCATTGCCACAAATGCAGAACCCAATTTATAATATTTTACAGGATAAAAACCCTAAATTTAACGATTGGTTTAATAATCAGCTGTCGTATGTAGTCTTGGACAATTCAGGAAAACAGCCCAATGCTGCTGAACTCAGAAAGAATATCCAAGATGTTCTCAAAAATAATGGAATGTTTGTGTCAAACGCCGGTTACCTGTATGATTCTGCTGGAAATATATTGAATATGTCTAACCTTAAGCTACGAACAATTCTTATAGGCGACCCGGTTGAAACACATACACATCAAATAGGGAACTTTAACCTGGCCCCGACGCAAATATCCTATATGCAGATGATTCTTGTCGTATCGAGTGACCCGCCAGAAATATTGGGCGTGGTTCCTTCAGGAAAACTTTATCTACCTAGAAAAGTAAATACCCAAAACGTAGGTTCACTAAAAAACCAGTATGAAAGTAAAAAGCACTTTTTAAGATTATCACCTCAACTTGGTTGCATCAATTGTAACTCAAGGCGTCAACACGACACTCAACAAACTGATGACATACCAACGAATGACATACCTTATTTCGAATTGCCGCTACGACGCGGTTTCGACAGCAACATAGATCAAATTGCTGTAATGCGAAGTTTTTATGAAACACCCAGCGATGTACCCGTACAACCTGAGAGAAGAACAAGCTCTGAAAGTAATAACAACGATTTAAGCGGAATGTTGCAAAGTCTGTTGGGCTTTTTTGGTCCAACAAATCTATTCGGCGAACAAACCCGTCGGTTATTGGGCGGTAAAATATTTAGAAAGGAAAAACCAACCTCTAAAAGCCATATGCATGATACCTTACCGGATTACAGAATTATTGGTGGCAAACCAGCAACGAGCAGTGGCGTTCCTATAGTTAGTAAAGGTAGATCCGGTTTCCATAGTCGATTGTGACCTAAACTAAATTATTGTTTTATTAAGTCTATTTAATATTTAATTAGTAGGTACCTACATATGTATATGTATTTTTGAATGAGATTTTATTATACGACTTGGCTTGTTCCTGGACTTACGATATAGGTAATAACAGTTAATCATTACTTTTCTTCCAATGAATAAATTAAATATTGCAATATGATTTCGTGTTTCATTTGTTAACTGTTTAATAATTTCTATACTTATTGTATTTAATCTTATCCGTATTTCATTTAACACACATTAAAGTATTTATCGTATTTTACGCCATCTACAAAGTAAATGCCGAACTAAATAGCGTTTCATCATATCTAAAACTTTGAGTATCTTTCATAGATGGCGTCAATAACGATAACTTAACATTTCATGATATTGGAAATAGAACCATTACTCCCCTTCTCACGCAATGGACTAATGTATAGAAAAAAAGGTAGTACAGGACGAACTAGATAATTTTATTTTCCAGTTTCTATGTAAATAAACGTATCTAAATAAATGTAATACAACGCGCTCTATGGTGTATTTCATGTACTGCTACAACTATTAGCAACGAAACACAGTACAAGTCGAAATAATTACAAATAGTTCGATAGATGGCACTGATTCTATAAAAAAGAGTTTGCTTACATTAGGTTACTTTAGGTAAACTATTGTTCAGTTTAATGTAAAAAATTAACAAAATTAGAAATTGTTTGATTCTCGAAATAGTATATTTATTTGAAATTTATTCTGGTAATCTATTTAGTATGATTGACTGAACAATATATGATCATTCATTCAAATTGGAGGCATTTTACGGTTCAACCACTCCAAAAAAATCAAGTCAAGCGAGTTCAGTTCAGTCAGTCACAGTCAGTGACCGAAACGAATCGTGAGGAGTGTTGCTGCTTTACTTCTAAAAATATCATTAACGGACGACAGTTTCGGATTAAAAAACGAGTCAGTGGTCGAGTTTTCTGTGACAACAAGCATGAAACGACGTTAAAATAAGAAGTAACGAAAAGCAGTTAACTTAACTAGCACGTCTATTTTAAAATTATGCGGTTTTGCTAACGTTTTGTAAAATAAAGTTTAGTTCTCTGTGATTTCGCGGTATTCTCGACTTGTATTGTTTGTGAATGGATACCCTATCAATGTTGTAGTTATGGAAGGATGTTGTTAAGTTTTGTCAACAAAAATATCGCCACAACATTTTGAATTTGGATGGGACTTCTCTACTGGTAAGTTAATTGTACCTGCTATAAGTAATACTGAGATAAGTCATAAACTTACATGTAATGTTTTATTAGAACTATTACAAATATTCTGAGATCATGTTTTGAATTGACTGGCCCAAGTTACACAGAACTTTGATGTTATTTTTTGTTGTTGTTTTTCAACACTGTATGACTGCTAACCTGTCGACAATTATGGTAATAAACATATTGACTTTATTATATAGTAACTGCTTAGACACGTTTGTACTAATTAGGTAAAAAATGTTGAACTTTAAACGTACGTATATAACTACGGTAAGTAGGTAACTACTAATGCTATCTACCTACATTATTAAGAAAATATCTATTTAAAGATTAAAATTCTCAAATTAATTAAATTACTATCAACCACTGTACATACCTTCGTGTTAATTTAGATTGTTTTGATGATACAGTAAATATAAAAGGGGAAAATATTTTTTATTTCCTAAAATATGTAGTATCTCTAGTAGTTCATTTATCTGAAGGCACAATACCACACTAATTGCCAAATAAAAGCGATATAAAGAGCTGCTGTGTTTATGTTTGAAGGTTGTGGTAAGGGAGTTCATAAGGCATTCCAACTTAGTTGTCGGGGATAGCTATTAGCAACGTTTATAATGCTGGCTCTACACTTATAAGCACCATTGCTAATTATTTAAAAACTAAACCCCTAAAAGCATTTAAAAAAAACAGCAAATACGATTTAGCCGCCAATAAATTTAAAAATGATGTGTATGCAATTTTACGCTAAAAAATAATGTTGGCTAGAATAGTCATTAAAAATACCTAAAAAAATATACATTTTTAAAGTTTCTAAATATTTTTATGTTCTATAATTTAGGGAAAATCATCTGAGTTAGCAAAATTGTAAAGAGCGCCCAAATCTATTTAACATAATATATAATTTTACCATGCAGATCTTTATTTTATTTTTATCAACATTCTTTTGTTTTCTTCCTTCTTTTTTTTACTTCTTTTTTTCTGGACGATAAAAATTTACTTATACAGCCAGATTACACATGATTCATTTTTTATCTTTGTTTTTTTAACTTCGAACCATAAAAATATCTACAATACAGACAGATTACACAATTTTCTCAGTTGAAAACGAACATCGTTTGTAATCCGACATTACTCGCCATGGCCTTGCGATCTTTTACCTTTGTAAACTTGCATGATACGCTTTTGTTTTGCAATTTTATGCCTCAGTAGTAGCCTTGGGGTGTCGTCAAAACATTAATCAATTCAAAATCAATTTTAAAACTTGATTATATTGTGTAGTAAATGTTTAATGGCAATTGTCGCCCGTGAACATCGTGAATTAAACATTTGTGACAAATGAAAAATGTCATAAGAATCCTATTAGAGGTCAATTGGATCGATCGATTACTATTTTATGTTGTCAAATAAATAGTTATGCGCCTTGGGTTAAAATAAAATGAATCTATGAAATATCATCAAGACAAGATAATAGTAAAAGATTATAAAGTTTCAAGTTTAACACTCTTGTAATAAGATGGGAGACACGAGACATTAAAATGCTGAGGCATTTTGCGCCGGAAATTAAGACGAGACTCAAATATTGCCTAGGGTTGATTATAGATGTCTATTAGCGTTGCCAGTTTTTTTTTTAGTAAGTGCGGATTAACAAAAAAAGCGGGATTTCATAGTGAAAAGCGGGACAACAGTCCTCGCAGTACAAAGGGTGCCTCTCACATACAGTTGGACAAAAATTTTAGCTTTCTTCTTGGTGTAAGGATTTGGCGACGAACTGCAGATCGATTAAGATTTGGCGACCCTTTTTTTTTGCAAAAGTCCAGTCCTTCCCGAAAAGCAGGACCGAGCATGCCCCGCGCGGGACATTTAATTTTGACTAAAAAACCGAGACGTCCCGCCAAAATCGAGACGTCTGGCAACCCTGACGTCTATGGACAGCGGGTCATGTGTTACATGCATATAATTACCTATACCATCTGTTTATGATTATATAGGTCTTTGCCAGGTGGTAGAACCAGTGCAGTTGAAGAGGTGAAGTACCACCACCACACCTATTTCTTGCGTGAAGCAGTTCTTGCGTTTCGGTGAAAGGGTGTAGAAGACCACTTCAGATAGAACCTCTATTCTAAATGAGGTTGATTACAGATATCCATGGGTGGCAGTGTCCACTTACCATCAGATGAACTGCATGCTCGTTTGCTACTTCAATTGTAAAAAATACAGAACTATAAGTAAAATATCGGGTTTTTCCTGAATTAACATGAGATCAGCCTTAAACGTGCGTTTATCTAAGATTTGATGATAAAAAAATTAAGTGTTCTGTTAAAAACACATCATTACCCATATGAATAGCAAAGGATCTCATATGGCACCATCCAATCCACTTAAAAACCACAAAAAACCTTACAGGGTCACATTGAGCACTTGAGGAAATCATCTTGAGGTAATTACCATAGATCACGTTACGATTAGAGTCCTAATGATGAATACTTGTGACACATTAAATAAAACAACGCAATCCAAATCCCTTACAAAAGTTAATTATTTTCGGTACTAAATATTTTGTGTCACGTGAAGATGTATATGATATGTATTAGAAAAAAAATGATATAATATATACCTACCTAAGTACTTAGAAAAAAATAACGAAATAAGAAATAAAAAATACCTCAAGATAAAGAATAAAATATTTGCAGTGTTTCATTTAACAAATTTTGTACCTTTGGTTTTATGCGATTACATACATATAAAAAGTCTAAAAATTAATAAATTTAAATAGTTACTTACTCTCGGTTCTCAAAACGTCTTTATTACAAACACGCGAAACGCAAAGTACAGACAAGATGCAAGATTTCATTTTTATTATATGTCCATTAGCAGTCTGTTTTTCATCTTCCTCTACTTCCCTTTTCAAAATTGTAAAGACACTACTGCTTAAAATGCTATTAAAAACTTTTTGTAGTTTAACTGCACTGGTCTAACCTCTAACAACATATAAAAAATGAGTTGCCAGGCGTATTTGGCTATTTTAAACGCTCACACTTGCATTTATTGTACCTAAAAATTAATAGGCCTGGTTTTAAATACATTTTTTGGTCGTATGTCGTATTAATAGTAAGATACAAAATACTTAATAATTAAAGCTATCCAGCCTTTTTATTTTTAACCCTTCGTCCCTCTAAATTTCCTTGTCTGTCCGGCTTCTAGGTTTTACGACATATAAATGCAAGAAGGATTTTCTTCACAAAACTGAAGAAACAATCCAGCATTAAGTCTGATGATACGTGATAACATCCAGTCCTTGACATCTGTAACCATTCCCGTATAGAACAGGGTTTCTCCCGGAAACCGACAGTTGCGCTGACAGTCCTGAAAATTAAGATGGTCGCCTCATTTGCAACGTTAAAAAAACGAATCATATATGACATTACTTAAAATTCCATCGGTTCGTCTTTTTATAGGTTGCAATCTAAAATTAGGCAGGCATTCATGCCTAACTCATAATATCATTAACACATTATTCGTTATTTATTATTAAAATATGTGAAACAAGGTTGTCATTATTGGAATTTTATAAAATATTTATATATTATATTTGCATATTTCGCAATATTTATCTTTTTGTAGGTATGTTAAATCAAGTTTGCGTAATTCATTTGCTTTGGTATTCGATAATCTGATAAAAAATCAGCGCTCGGTCAAGATTTAAAATAACATTTAGCCTGTCATAGTGATTTCTATCACAATTTATGTAAAGGCTATTTAAACACATTTTATTCTAAGTTGCCTAGTATATAAGATTCCTGCTTTTTTACATCTAATTTGACTTTAAGTAGGAAATGCTATAGCTAAGACTATTAAGATACGTTTTGTGGAATTTGAGATTATACATAATTGTTGTACTTACTCCTGCCGATAATGTATACTAGTGATGTAACGAATAATCGCATTCGCATTCGCAGCAATTGGTGCGAAGTTTTTTTTATATTTTAACCTAACGATAAGGCAGACAGACTACACGATGGAAAGTATTGTCACCGTCGTCTATGGACATTTGCAACACCAGAAAAGTCCGCTTTGAAAGAGAGCTCTTTTCGCACCTTTCTTGAATAACCCCATGTCATAGCGCTTCGGGAATACCTCAGAAGGAAGCTCATTCCACAACTTGCACGTCCGTGGCAAAAACGCGCGTGCAAACCGAACCGTGGAGGACCGCCACAGTTAATGGATGGAACAATGTTTTGCGAATATTGAATTGCATTGCTTCGCAATAAGTCGTCAAATCTATTCAAATTAATTCAAGCTGCAGTTTGTTGACCTAGAAACAAACGTCGCCAATTTATATCCCTATACTAAGAACGGAAAAAACCAACATTTGCATTCGCATTCGCTTTCACGAATGTTGATATTGAATATTCGCATTCGCGAATACAAATAACGACATTCGTTACATCACTAATGCATACGGAATACCAAGAGTTGCCAATACGTCGCCGACTCTGAAGAAAAGCACTTCCCACACCTTTATACGAACCGGCACACTTTTATATGAGGCGACTATCATAGTCCTCGGGAGTAGCAACGCATCTGTGATTGAGTTCATATAGAACCCATGTTCTATATGAAGTTGCTTACAGATAGCCATGGGCGGCAGTGACCGCTTACCATCAGGTTGTGGTGTGGAGCTAAGCCGTGCCTGCGATAACACTACTAGGTGGACTGCATGCTCGTTTGCTACTTCAATCAGATAAATAAAACCTTTTTGAAAAGCCTCGCGTGGCTTCAGTGCCCCAGGGCCACGAAACATTCACTTAAGCGATTCCTTGAAACGAATATTCCGGTGTCCAAGGGGTTTTTAGGTTTCGTATCTCCTTTCTAACGTCCTCTTACGTTTCGGTATTTCCTTTCTTGCGAGATATCATTAATTTATCGTCTCATATGTCAGTAATTTGTTCGCATGTCGTGATAAGGCGTTTGTTTACTCGTGTCGATTATTTACGATACGATTCTCGTGTTACGTAAGATTGTGTACAAGTAGAGTAAGTATTTGCGTGCGTGTAGCATACCGGTTAAACGTGCTGTCGGTTCAGAGTTCGATCCTTGGCTAGACGGTTTTAGGATTCTAGTTTGGGAATTATTATAGATTAGTTGATGTCCACCAATTTGCACTAGGCCAGCGCGATGGACTATGCCCTAAACTTTCTCATTCCGAGAGAAGACCCGAGCCCAGCAGTGGGACAATAATGGGTTGACGAGAGTTGATGCTTGCGGCTTAGTCCACGCAAATAATTGTACAAACATTTGACGACCGTGGCGGAGCGGTTACCATACCGGTCTGACGCGCTATGGGTTTCGGGTTCGACTCCCAGTCAGACAGATTTCTGAATGAGTTTAGGTTCATGTTCTGGGTCTGGGTGTTTGTGTATTCGTCTTGTGTGTGCCCACGGTACCCACGACACAGGAGAAAATCCTAGTGTGGGGCCATGAGTGTAGAAAGCGTGTTAAAAAAAAGCGCGTGTTTAATTTGATTTAGGGTTTTAAAAGTGACACCATGGAAGCTTTATAATATTGTTTACCTATGTCGCATCGATTTTACTAGGAGGCTTTGTTTTACCATAAAACACTTGAATATCTCAACGCTAACACCATCTATTGTGTCGAAGAGCATCTATATCCATGTATTTTCTTAATTCACCCTCTAAGAAGTAAATATGAGTAAATATGACAGTATGTATATACCTATGTACAACACTGAAAATTTTACAAAGATATTAGAATGTGAATAATAAGCAAAAGGTTATGAAATACCTTATAAGAATATTTGAGATACAGCGACATCTTTTGAAACAATCGCAAATTTCTAAGGACTGAAGCAAGGGGTTGAAGTTAAGTTGACGTGGACTCACTGTACTTCTATATAGTAACGAAGTATGTTTACGAATAAAAAATACATTAGAATAAGTGTCTAATATTGTTCTTACTAATTAAGTTAAATAAAAATATATTAATTTAATACCCACTAATTCGTTCGAAATAAAACTCATAAAATATTGTATTGAGAGCTGTTGAACATTCCATCTTTAAGGTTCATAAGTTCTCAACATAAATCTTTATTATTTACAATAAACTGACAAAGCAACAATTGTTAAAATATAAAGAATAACAAAAACGAACCTGTCTTATAATAACGTTTCGGGGAGTCCCTGGCGGGATTCGAACCCGCAGTCTCCAGTACCAACCGGGCCTTTCCTATTCGGCCACAGGGACGTGATTCAAGTTTTTGAAATGTTGCAGTTATAGGACGATAAAGTTGTAATTTACCTTCATAGGTCCCTAATAATGATGGTCCCTATTCTCATTCGCGAATACTCGCATGTTTTAGATATTTGCATTTGCAAAAAATGTGAGAATGTCTTGCGAATATCGAATTGCAGCGTTTAGCAAAAAGGGTTGCCAAATTTATACAAATATAAACGAGCATTCAGTCCACCTGATGGTAAGTGGTCACTGCAGCCCATGGACATCTGTAAGCAACTTCATATTGAATATGGGGTTCTATCTGAAGTCAATCACAGATGCGTTGCTACTCTCGAGAAGATGGTCGGCTCATATAAAAGTATGCCAATTTTTAACCGACTTCCAAAAAGGAGGAGGTTCTCAATTCGCCTGTATTTTTTTTAATGTATGACTTTTCGGCGGAACGAAGTTCACCAGGTCTACAGGTGTATGATATAGTTCACCTTTATAGGGTTAAAAAGGGGTTGAATGTTTATGTAGTCTGCGCGTACGAACGGTCTACTTCTAGTAATGCAATAAACATTGATAACATATTTAAAAATAACCAGAAAAATAAAAATACGTCACGTTCCGCAGTAATGCCTTTTGCGTAAATAATACCGATAAGAACATATCTATATATATATATATATAAATGAGACGGTGTGTATCTGTAACTCAATGACGCAAGAAACACTGGTCCGATTTAGATGAAGTTTTGCATCGATTAAGCTTATTTAACTGGTGTCTATATAGGCTAATTTTGATTTCGATATGTTACACTATCTAAAGATGGCGAGTGGTGTTAGGGTTCCGTATGAAAAAGGTAAAAACGGGACCGCTGGACTAAGACTCCGCTGTCTGTCTGGCCTTCTGTCCGTATGTGTGTCTGGCTATCTTGCCGTCTATCACCAGGCTGTATATCGTGAACCGTGGTAGCTTGGCAGTTGATTTTTTCTCACATAATGTATTTCCGTTGCCGCTGTTACAACAAGTACTAATAACAGACTAAAATAGATATTTAAAGGGGGATCCCATACAACTAACTATAGCGATTTTTTTGCCGTTTTTATAGATAATGCACGGAACCTTTCGTCAGCGAGCCCAACTTGCACTTGCCGGTTTTATTTTTGGCATTTATATCCTGTAGCGAAGCAGTAGTAGGGTAGTTCAGCTAGTATAAGATAACACAATATGAATGAGTTGTGAGACGGCAGAGAGTGTTGCATCTTCTCACGGCTGTTAGCCAATGATATATTATAGTTTTATCTTGTGGGAATGTCACGTGTACTCGTTTTATTATGACCAAAGATCATTTACATCTGTAGGGTTTATCTATCTTGAGATTAATGGCTAATTGTAAGCTTTATAAAATCGACTTAGCAAACGAGATGGTAAGTTATCCATACGATACATACGATGGTAAGTGGTCACTATCTTCCATTGAAATGAAATGTCTTTATTTTGCATAGGCCTACGGATGCACTTACAAATTGTCAGTTATATATATATATTTTTACACTACCACCGGATCGGAACACGACTTCAACTGAGAAGATCCGGCAAGAAACTCAGTGGGTTTGTCTCCTTTCTTTTTTTTGACATTGACATGTGTAACTAACTCCAAATAGAACGGGGGGTCCTACTTGAAGTCAGACTGAAATGCGTTCACTCTGGACGGCTAAGATAGTCGCCTTGATTTAGGTCAGCAAACATTCACATCCCTACAAATAAGTATGACGGTGGTACTTCCCCGGTCAAACCGGTTCTTTACATCACTCTTTCCTTGTAATTGATGTAGTAAAGAGGGGATTTTCGAAATCATGATTAACTTTTCGACATGGGTCTCTAAAAGAATTATTATACAACCATGTCAGATACATCAAAAAGTATTGGAAGAACCGTGCAATAAGACCACTAGTTAACCAGAATAACTCCGATAATTCTGATCATAAGTAGATAAATAAGTAAACTATTTTTCAAGACGGGGACAAATTATTATTATATTATTAAGTACGTAAAGCAAAACGTGTGACGCATTTTTAAGTAATATGCCGCGGACGGATTAGTATGAAATTTTGCACGGTTATAGTGGACGTAGAGAAGGAGTGCAGAATGTTAATATTTTTTCAAATAATGCATATATCATACATAAAATCAACTAAAAACACATTACACTACGGTGCATTTGTCACAAACACATAGAACATTCAATGTCTTACTATGAAAACACATAACGTCAGAAATGCCAGTATCTTTATCAAAATACCCGCTATTAAATGCGGTTTAGCTAATTAAACCTCTTTTTATATTTAACGGGTGCGTTTAAAATTACTTGAAAATGATTACATTTTATTTGAATTTGAGAAAAGTTCGTACCACTTTGGACAATATGAAGTTTAGTTTTTTTTTAATTTAAATTACAGTCGAATTTTGATCGATGTGACGGGTGACTAGTTGTTATAAATACACCGTGACTGTGTTTGTCATCGTGCAGCATTTAATAATCTTTTTCCTAATATTACAGAGGGATTATTATCAGTAGTTTTTACATCCAAGCATAAAGAACCCACGAAAATTATTTTTTGTACAAACTTACGGTTTTATAATGCTAATAAGTTTTGGTAATAAGTGCTATTATAGTGATGATCATGAAAACCACTTTTCCTTTCCCCCTATAACCTCACAAATATTCCTTGACCGTTTAGTAAGTGACCTTCAATTAAATTGAACAAGAGTATTACTTACTATTTGGTTATTACATGAATATTATGAAAATTACTAAATAGCTATTTCTTGAATTATTATGTGGAAAAATTATTATCGCTGACTTCAATTCAAGGTCTGGTTAAGCAACGTGTAATTATTTTAAGAATACTAAGTTACTAATTACCAAATGAATTTAAGTAAAATAAAATAACATTTTCATTACCAAAGTTATATCATACTAATGAAATATTATTATACTAGGTATATGTATAAAATTTATGTACATAATTTACGAACATTTTTCCTATTTTCACACGATTTTATTTTCGTTTTGTAGCTATTAATGAGCTTTAGTCTAAGTGCCTCTTGGCTACAATCTTGTCTTGTCGCTTAAACCACAAGATAGTCGCTTTCGATGCCGCTCAGGCGCCCAATTTGTTGCTTGAGCGGCTTAGAAGCTTTACATGCTTCATTTTATTTGAAGGATCAATCATCATTCGATTGTTTACGCGTCTATATTTGTAAATGCATAAGCTATATAAGTTTAACGAACTATCTATATATTAATACGTAAAGCAAAAAGTTGTGGTGCATTTTTAAGTAATGTGTCGCGGACGGATTAGTATGAAATTTTGCACGATTGTAGTGGACGTAGAGAAGGAGTGCAGAATGTTAATATTTTTTTCAAATAATGCATAGCACATATGTCAACTAAAACACATTACACACACTACCGTGCATTTGTCACAAACACATAAATAATAAACGAAATAGAACATTCAATGTCTTGCAATGAAAACACATAACGTCAAAAATTTCAAATGTCTTTGTCTAAATACCCTTTATTGATTTTAAATGCAACTTTGTCACTTAATCCTCTTTTTACCTTTAACGCGTGCGTTCAAAATGACTTGAAAATTATTTAAATAAGAGAAATATTGGTGCCACTTTGTACAATATGAAGTTTAGTTTTTTAATTTAAATTACGTTCGAATTTTGACCATTGCCACGGGTGACTAGTATTAGTAAATGCTTAAGCTATTAATAGTTCGTCAAATAGTTTTACAGAAGTTTGAGTAGCATTAGCGTTTACTACATACGCTCAAGCGATAATTGCCTATGTGGTCAATCTTAGTGTTTAATAAGGATAGATAATCGCTCATTATTTATTGTTTGTCTGACATTCTGATATTCTTTCTTCTTGTGTTATATACATTGATGAGCTTTAGTTTTATTTTAAAAAATCCTTTGATTTGGTATATTGATGCGACCACTAGTTGATATTGATTATTCTGACATTTTGATAAAAAATAACAATAACGTTCCGCGCATGGCCTCGTGGCACAATGGCCGTCGTACTCATCCGGAAGGTTCGGGATGCGATTCATGATGAGACTAGTCTATATGATCATTAGTAAGGCGGTGATTCTAAGAATTCTCGTGTAGATAATGTGTTGACATTTGATTAAAACGTGTCGTTTTATCTATACGTCCATACAAATAAATCTTATTAATCTTTCTTATTAATGTTATAAGATATGCGAAAGTATAGTATGCGAATATCAGTGACGATGTTGTGTGTTTGTAACTGTTTCTCGTAAAAACTACGGGTCGGATTTCGTTGAAAATTGATATTTTTTTTATCTGACAAAATTAGTAAACGAGCATGCAGTCCACCTGATGGTAAGTGGTCACTGCCGCCCATGGACATCTGTAATCAACTACATACAGAACTTGGGTTCCATCTGAAGTCAATCACAGATGAGTTGCTACTCTCAAGGACTATGATGGTCGCCTCGTGTGAAAGTATGCCGGCAACCACACCTTTCTACCGGAACCGTAAGAAATGCTTCACGCTACAAATAGGTGTGGCGGGGGTACTTCCCCGGTCGAACTGCACTGGTTCTACCACCTTTAATACACGTAAACATAGTGTATGACTTACATTAAAACATAGGATACCTACTCATTACTGTGGTAGACATGACCTAAGTGAGCGAAGCCGCGGGCATAACCTAGTCAGTTTACATGCCCCTCTTTATCTCAGTAATAATATTGCATAACAGAATATTAAATAATTGTATTTCTTTTTCAGTTTGTTAGCGCAAATTTTACATATACTTAATGAAAAATAAATATTACTGAACCCTGGTTGAAAGCTAGTCTCATACATGCTTACTTATTAATTATTGCTTAGGAATATTGTGTAATATTTCGTGTCTATTAGTCTATTCACACGTACCACAACCTTATCACGCGGTCATAACAAAATGTCGCTAACTATGGATGCGTTTTAATAGCATTTCTGCTTCTTGTTATTGCCTTGTTATTGAGGCCTACCTCTCGTGGTGTCGATGTGTCATACTTGCATTAAGGTTAAGGTGTGGTCATTAATTATAATCTTATTCTTATCAATATAATAGGATGTATGTGTGTTTGTTGCTCTTTCGCGTAGAAAGGGAATGACGGCTAGCGTCGAATTTCACTAAAATTTATCTCATACATAGGTAGTATATGACGTCGATTAACTCAAAGATATTCATTACCGTAGTACACGTGACGGAAGCGGACAAAGCCGGGGAATAAGCAAGTATCTTGTAATTGTGCCTAACAGCACATTTGTTTTGGTTTCAAATGTGTAATTAAGGATTTGTACTTACAAAAGGTACCGACGCCTTGGGAGTGACCCCATTTTAGTCGCCTTTTTTGACAGGCAGGGGGATACCGTAGCCCTATTCTGATCCCGGAACTACAGGGACGGTAAATACATAAAAACACATTTGTGACAGACCTCAGACGGGACATTAATCTTATTTGGGATTCTTTGGTTAATTACAGACAATCAGAAGTGGCAGTGGCTATGCCTTCCATCACGTCATGTGATTAACATGATCATTTGCAGCATTTGCTACTTCACCCGTCGACATACTTTTGTAATCGAGTGATACATGTGAATAGGTACTAAGCCAACAAAGGTAGCATCACACTTTTGACGTCATCAGCTAAATGCCACGATTTAAATATCGAATAATTTAAAAGACAATGTCGATATTAAAAGAATTATTCACTCTTTAAAATGGTGTCAAGAATACAGAAATAAAGAAAAAAATAACATATTCATATTATATATGCGGTCTACTCTTATAATTATACCCACAATTTGGATTGCAGTACGGTATTGTATATTAGGGTTAACTACACTTAAATATGTTAAGGTCTTTTTGTTTTGAGATATCCAATGAACCTAAGCGGAGTCCCATTCATACCGCCGTCCACCTTTTCGAGCGGTGAGAGCTCCACCTCTTGCCACACCAACCCCGAAGGCCTCCATTTTACACGCATGTTACGACAACCACGATTGGTACCTTAACCCTGTTCTGTACCCGGAATTACAGGGACGGAAATATTTTTAGGGCTTACAGCGCATATTTACAACTCTTAGCTGAACATCTAATAAGTCGTTCTTCTAAGTATACAAAGGTGTTATAAGTTTAATGATTCTTTCTTATTACTCCTAAACTGATGAACCGATTTTGATGCAACTTTGTTTACGAGGTGATCGTGTTTTTAGCCATTTTCAAAAATATCTTTATTTGAGTATATTTGAAGATCGCATATTCATAACTACACATTAATAACTTGTGCCACTGTAGTAGCCAACTGGCTTCAGATGGCTTTTATCCATGGGTCATCCATTACGAGTTTCGTCTTCTATTTTGAGGGTCTTAGTTCACCGTGCTGACCACGTGCTTATTGGTAGTCTTCACGCATCTTCGTGAAGTTTTCTCTTAACCTTTAACCTTGTAGGCTTCACGATTTACTTCCCCTTTAAAGCATTTTTTATATACAGGTAGCCACCGAACTGCAATGGTAAAGAGAGGTGGATTATGTTCCAGGTCCCCTCCCTCTCCAATTGTGGAGCGATTCCCTGATGACAAAACAAGGGAATATTTGAGTCAGATTTTTTTTCTTAACCTTGTATCAAATTTTATTTTTGGAAGCTAGGTGAGGCTAGCTGGTTTATTATAGATTTTTTAATTAAATCATCTATATATTAATACGTGAAGCAGAAATTTGTGAAGCATTTCTAAGTAATATGCCGCGGACGGATTAGTATGAAAATTTGCACGGTTATAGTGGACGTAGAGAAAGCGGGCAGAATGTTAATATTTTTTTCAAATAATGCTTAAAACATACATAAAATCAACTAAAACACATTACACACACTACCGTGCATTTGTCACAAACATATTAATAAATGAAATAGAACATTCAATGCCTTACTACGAAAACACAACGTCAAAAATGCCAGTTTTTTGTCAAAATACCCGCTAATGCTTATAAATGCGGTTAGCTAATTAAACCTCTTTTTATATTTAACGGGTGCGTTCAAAATTACTTGAAAATTATTAGGTACTTATTATTTATAATTATTTTTTATTTGAATTTGAGAAATATTCGTACTATTCATGATTAATACGTGAACTCTCTGAGATCTACAAACAAACTTAGCATTTTAGTGTCATAATGACTGACCTTTCCATTATTAGGAAATTTGAATTGTATATTAAGTACATGTTAAAAATATATAAATGTATTTCCGTGTGGCAATGATATGTTTAGAATGAGAAACATTTCTTAATCAAATATACATATATGCGATGATGATGTTGATATTGATATTATTTCGAAATTATGTTAAGACGTAAGAAAAAAATGCTTTTTACCCGAATGCATGAGGAGGGTAATTTGTTTCGAGCATATGTGTAAGTTTGTTTTTATGTATGTATTTTCAAGGTGGTAGAACCAGTGTAGTTCGATCGGGGAAGTACCACCGCCATGCCTATTTCTAGCATGAAGCATTTCTTGCGTTTGAAAGAAGAGTGTGGTTGCCGGCACACTTTCACATAAGGCAACCAAAATAGTCCTTGGGAGTAGTAACGCATCTGCGATTGACTTCAGATGGAACCCATGTTCTGTATGAAGTTGATTATAGATGTCCATTGGCGGCAGTTTCCACTACCATCAGGTGGACTGCATGATTATCTGCTGCTTCTTCATACAAAAATAGCGAAATGAAAAACAGTCACAGAATTTTGCTAGTTGAAAGAATCCTACTCAAAACATATAAGGTTTACCGCCAAATAAAGTGACTCAAATATGAACCGCCCACTGTCCACTAAAATAGGTAATTTATTTGTTTGTCGCATCTCAAAAGGTAACCAGACTATTAGTCGGTTAGTAACCTTAGTTGATAGATACCAAGGATATGTGTGTTTGTTGTTTAGTATAAAACAAAGTCGCTTCCCGCTGTCTGTCCCTGTATGCTTAGATTTTTAAAACTACGCTACGGATTTTAATGTTTTTTTTTAAGTAGATAGATTGATTCAAGAGGAAGGTTTTTATGTATAATACATGCTATAGTTTCAGATTTTTGACTTTTAGGTGGAAAGAAGTTCGCCGGGTCAGCTAGTGTTTTCATAAATTTTGAATGGCTGATGATTTTGTACGTTAGATATTCAACTTATGTGATGTGATTTAATAAATGTGCATAACTTCGCAGCTCGTGTAGTTTTTAATTTTTTATCCGATAAAGTGAAGTAACGTAAGGCGCGGTCGAAAGTTGGATGGGTGCCCACTAGAAGTAAAATCACGCGCTTTGGTGCGTGAGTTGTTAGTGTTGCTATTCTTTTGCCATGAGAATCCCGTAAGGTCTTTAAAGTTTTTGGTTTTTATTTTTATGATTTTATTAAGTTCTTTGTTAAAAAAAAAGTTATTGGTAATTGTTTAAATATGACACGTGAAGGTACATTTAATATACAATTAGCCATTAAAATCCAGTCAACTTTTGCAAGAATATTTAACATTGTTCAATTTCTCTATTTGGTACTCTATTTAGGGTTGCCACGCGTGCACTATACAAATATTACCTTTTACATAATTATAGTATTTACAATAACATACAGGTATTTTCAGATAATTCTAATGTTACTTTCTCTTCATGACTTGTATTAAAATGGTTCCCAGAAAAATGACTACATGTAAAGTATGTAGGTACTAGGTATGTCCTATTATCTAGTGTTCTGGCAATACATATTGATATTATACCTTTGGCAAAGGCAGATCTCTCGCCGGGCTAGGTGATCATGCCTGGGTAGCGGCCGTGCTCCGACAGTCGTTGTTCGGAACGTATATATATGCAGGGTATTGAGAATACTTCGATTGCGTGTTTCAGAATAGTAGTAGCGCCATCTCTTGATGAGTTGCGGGAGGTCGCCACATACCTACCTATATTGATTCCGTAAATATATGCTGCAATGATTTTGTAAGTATGAGGAATTTTTTTTTTCACCAACAGAAGAATAGTTAACAATCCTAACTGAATTGTATAGAGCGAAAATTCCTTATGCAACGCATTTTAGACCCAGTCATTTTTCTATTGTAGCTTTACAAACATAAACTTTGGTATCTGGACATCGTGGCTTAAAGTCACGATTTATCGGTTAAATACAACAATACAGGTATTTCTAACAATTGTTTTATTTGTGTAAAGGCATTCAATAAAACCCGTTAGGCTGATTTCACATAAATTGTATTTAATGGGCAGATATTCTACATTGTCTTTGTATAATCAAACTTATCGTTGTAAATATTACTCAAAATTTTCCGAATATGTTTTAGACGGACGCTTTTAGCATACTTGGAATAATAAACCGGAAAAAAAATAAATGTATGGATTATTTTACAAACTTTGATAAAAGATATCTAGTAATTAACGGTTTTTTAACAGGAGGCAATAAAATAGTGTTATAATTGTCTACAACAGTAATAACATTTAGTGTTTGATTTATACGCAATTTAACAAAGCATTTTTGCTTAAATTGAACTATGTTTATGTAAATTCAAAGATTCATAACAAGATAAATGATTTATATGAGCTTAATAGCGTATCTATTAAAATATTTATAACGTAACATGCAAAATTATTTACAAAAATAAACACTAAAACCAAGCAATAGTTTACGCATCAATAATTAATTAATCATCGATCAAGATACATGATTTGTGTCTATTTGCAATCTTTCTAAAAAATATGTAAATATAAACAAATTATCATAATTTACAGCAGACGATGAACAACAAAATTAACAAGAGACTGCAGCCAACACCAGAATTAAAAACAGATTCCTAAGTATACAACAAAAAACGAATAAAACACAATATAACGTCAGCACACGGTAACTAAGCATTCATACATTTTTAAAGACAACAAGACCAGAAACGTTTTTTGAAGATAAGAAACACAACCACAGATGTAAGGGAACGTGTCATTTCTAACAGAAACAAAAACAAACATATGACAACTAAAAGAAACGCAAACGAAATAAAAAATATAGCTGTGTTAAAAAAACAATAACGTAACGGCGCTCAAACAATGCATTACATCACGATCCAGAAGAATCAGTTTCGAATCACCTCGACCTTATTGCGACACCATTGTCGGACCCACGATATGTGGGTTAAAGGATCAACTACCAATACGGACGGTCAGACGGGAAGATGCAATTTAGGAGCGAGATCATTCGAGGTCAATTGGCTGGTCCGACCATAAGTGTTTGGGCGTCGCTTTAGGCTTTAATTCTTTTGAACAGAGTAACTTACAACTTTGAGGTGACAGTATTTTATTAGTATACTAGCTAATCGATGTATATATATTGTCCCGTGGAAATAAGATGTTTTCTCACAGTAAAAAGTATAAAAAGCCTATATGTTAATCCAGAATGTCAGCTAACTCCCTACCAAATTTTATGAAAATAGCTCCAGCTGTTTAGATGTGAAGAAGTAACAAACATACACACTCACAAACTTTCGCCTTTATAATATTAGTATGAAGTATAACAGCTGAACCTCGCAGCTTCACCCGCGTTAACAAAAATCGATGTATCGATAATGTCCCGTGGGAATAAGATGTTTTCCCACAGTAAAAATTAGCCTATATGTTAATCCAAAATGTCAGCTAACTCCCTATCAAATTTTATGAAAATCGCCCCAGCCGTTTGCACGTGAAGAAGTAACAAACATACACACACAACCTTTCGCCTCTATAATATTTGTATGAAGTATGAAATATTTATATGTTCCTGAACAGGAAGATTAAAGGTGTTAAAGTATTATTTCCGACTCCAAATGCATTACTTCCACACCTATTTCTGCTTCATAATCAACAAACTTTTCCGAGGCTTTTCAACTTGGTCTTTTAGGGAGGCAACGCCCTTGTGGCCAACCTCAGCTAAGACTCGTCTTTATGGGGGTTAATTACATCTGTCCATTAGACGGAAATGGCAACTTACCATCAACTGGACTACACAACTACACTGGACTAAAGGAGAAAAAACATTAAAACTAAAGCGGGTGCCAACTTTCCGTCGGCCTTATTTTTTTTTCAAAGAATGTTCAGACTTGTGACTAAAAAAAAAAATTACGGTCACCAAAAGAAAATGGTTTGTAAACAAAAAAATGCTTGGCACTATTTACAGCACCGCACCTCAAAATTAACATAAAGGTAGCACTAGCTTTCTTTGGAATTTATAGATTTTACATACCACGACAGAGACATTGACAAAAATAAAAAAAATCCATAAAAGATATCTAGAGTATATTGAGATGGATGTTCAAAATAAATGTAGACTACAGAATTGATCCTAAAAATACCAGCCTCAATCGGTTAGGAGCTAGTGTTAGCAATAGAGCGTTTTATTAACAGGATAAACTAGATTAGCCTAGGTTAAACGTTTGATCCTAAATCGCTGGCTGGACTAGTTCGGTCTTGATTGTGATCATCTGTCTTGATTGTGATAGGACAGGATACGTGCAGAAGGAACTGTAATGGTCAACGGTGTGTTTTGTTTATTTGGTTCACCCAATTTGCTTCAATTTACTTGAAATTTTGTGAATAATTGTAATTGGACATCTTTATCTGTACTAATGTATAAAAATAAGATGGTGTGTGTGTGTGTGCTTGTTTGTTACTCAATCGTGAAAGAACCACTGGTCCGATTTACGTGAAATTTTGCATGACAGTAGCTTATTTAACTGGTCAGTCTTTTTTTTTTTATTTGACTTAAGTAGCAAACGAGCATGCAGTCCACCTGATGGTAATTGGTCACTGCCGCCCATGAACATCTGTAATCAACTTCATACAGAACATGGGTTTAATCTGAGATCAATCACGGATGCATTGCTACTCCCGAGGACTATGATGGTCGCCTCATGTGAAAGTGTGCCGGCAACCACACCATTCTATCGAAACGCAAGAAATGCTTCAGGCTAGGAATAGGTGTGGCGGTGGTACTTCCCCGGTCGAACTACACTGGTTCTACTACCTTGAAAATGTCTATGGGCTGCTTTTGATTTTGATATTTTCAACTATTTAAAGATGGGGAATACTTTTGTAATATTTATGTTCCATAGTGAAGCATGTAATTCAGCTAATACAACATATTAATATGGAGCACATGTATATTATTGGCTTGGCGTAAGCCTCTCAAAAATTTAAATCACTTTTGTCCACCACACAATCATTCTTAAACGCGTGGGTGTGCTTTAATTTTCGTTTTTACGAGTCCATTGCGTTACTGTACCTTTATATGACGTGTGTTTAATGATGCGTCGGAGAGATGGACAATGAAAACTTTAGACGTGTTTTTAAATTCGCGTTTACTAATATTACGGTTATATAGAGGTATGTAAGGAAATAATAATACTTCTCTTGATATACGTAAGCTTATATTAGCCTGAAAGTGAGATATGTCTGTGTAATAAGCAATTTAAGTCGGGAAAATGGCTTCTCATCGACAAAGTAATAATATAGCACAATGGATAGGTAGATTTACGAATTAATTGACGTACTAAATAAAAGTTAAATATTTGATATTTCCATGCGAAGGTGATAATTATTTTAGGTTTATCCACCACGAAAATCTGGTTTGCTAATTTTAATTCTCAAAATATTACGCGTTTTCGATATTGTCAATATTTATGATGACTATAAATGGAAGATGTTAATGTTAAATCGCCTCAAAGGCCAACGAGAAGTTATATTTCGTAAGATCTGCTCATCTCATGATTATGTATGTAAGTTTAAGCGTAAATTGGATTTTATTAAGGACACGGCAACTTACAATGTATCAACATATATACGAAGTACATGGGACATGTAATACAAAGTAATAACTGAATTATTAGTAACTATTTAACCTTTACATTATTTGAATAAGTACACACTAAAATTTATGTTCCTACCTACTACTTATGTACCCACTGATTGTAAATGTCGAAAAGTTCTTAATTTAGTTTTTTCTTAATTTTTTTCAAGGTGGTGGTAGAACCAGTGTAGTTCGACCGGGGAAGTACCACCACCACACCTATTTCTAGCGTGAAGCATTTCTTCCGTTTCAATAGAAGGGTGTGGTTGCCGGCACACTTTCACATGAGGCGACCAACATTGTCCTCGGGAGTGGCTACGCATCTGTGATTGACTTCAGATGGAACTCATGTTCTGTATGAAGTTCATTACAGATGTCCATGGGCAGCAGTGACCACTTACCATCAGGTGGATTGCATATGCTCGTTTACTACTTTAGTCAAATAAAAAAAAAATACTTTTTTTTTTTATATAAAATTGAAGTAAAAAACAAGCCGTCTGTCTTGTTAAGTGGTAGCTGCCGCCCTTGGACATCTATAAGCAACTTCATAGGACACGGGTTCTATCTGAAGTCAATCATAGATGCGTTTCTACTCCCGGAGACCCCATAAAAAAGTAAGTCGGCAACCACACCCATCAATGGTACTTCCTCGGTTGAACTTGACGACCCGCGTGTCGCGACGGAGCGCAGAGCGGGACCCGCAATGGGTCCCGGGTTCGAGTCCCGGCCAGACATCTGAAAGATGAGTTTAGATTATGTTCTGGGTCTGGGTGTTTGTGTATTCATCTTGTGTGTGCCCATGGTACCCACGACACAGGAGAAAATCCTAGTGTGGGGCTATGAGTGTAGAAAGGGTAAAGCGTATTGACTAACGTCTCTGGTTCTACCACCTGGTACAGTCAATCATATGTGGACTCATCATAAGTATCTCAGAAAAACCGCGATATATTTAATATATGTATCTTGGAAGCGCTATAGTAGTTAATTGGTTTTTATTACGGTCCGAGCGAGTGCAAATTACCTATAACCTTCAGTATTCGCTGAGGTAATTTAATTGAAACATAAGATTGATAGTTATCTAAAACATACATGCATGTGATTTTGGTGTTTATTTTTCTCATCAGCCCATTTTTTGTTTCAATCGCGTGGTGATTCTCTTTCAGCCATTTCTAGGGTTCCATATCGAAACCGTAATAACGGAACCCTATTACTAAGAGTCTGTTTTCCATCGACCCGTCTGTCTGACTGTCTGTCTGTCCGTCTATCTGTCCGTCGGTTGGACTGTCCGTCAATCCGACCGTCGTTCCGTCCGTCTGTCACCAGGCTGTATCTCACGAACCGTTGTAGCACGAAAACAGAAGTGTTAGAGTGAGCACTTACAGATTTTTCGTTTGGGAAAGAGGCAGGATTTTGGTTCTGGGTAGACCAGTCGAAGATAGACTTTTAAAGAACTCGATGACGAAAACGAGGATGCTTTAGGTAGTTTATTATTTCCTGTTCACTATTACTATTAAATAATAAATATTTTCCTGATAACATTTAATCTTAATTATGGAAGGTCAAATGACAAAGATGACACATGTAGCATTTCTTAGTAATGTAATACGTATAGCTCAAAACAACACATCCAGAAATGCAAACAATTTTATAGATAAACTACTTGACCCGGCGAACTTCATTCCGCCTAAAAATTATCAGTGTTCCTTCAGTATATTATGCATGTATTATCCATACAAACCTTCCTTTTTAATCACACTATCTATTATGCATTAAAATGTTAGCGTAGTTTTAAAGATCTAAGCATACATAGGGACAGACAGCGGGAATCGACTTTGTTTTATGCTATACTAGCCTTTGCCCGCGGCTTCGCTCGCGTGGAATTTAGTCTGCCACATAAAGTTTGCAAGGTGGTAGAGCAATGGTTCAACCAGGGAGGCATCACCGCCGCACCTATTTCTGCCGTGAAGCAGTTCTTGTGTTTCATTTGAAGGATGTGCCTGCCGGCTCACTTTTATATAAGGCGATCATCATAGTCCTCGGGAGTAGCAACGCATCAGTGATTTACTTCAGATTGAACCCTTGCCCTACGCCCTAAGGCGATTAACATACGGTACTGCCACGGTAGGCGGTGAAGCGGATCTCATGTTGTATTGGGGTCTAATAAATCCGTTGATGCCTCACAAACGTACACCGACTGGCCGCGCGGTCCAGCGGTGTTCTCATCACCACCGTGTCTCCGCGCGAACAACAGTGCGGGGGGTCGGCGCCTCCCACACGGGCTGGCGCCTAACCGCGCGGATCATCGTTGAAGCAAAAATGCATTTCGATGTCGAAAAGTTTATTTTGATGATCGGTCCATCCGCGCGTACAGGTGCGTAAACCGCCTTACCGCGCGGGGCACCACTATTCGCGGCGGTGCGCGGTGCCGTGTGTTAATCGCCTAAATCAGTGTGTTCAAATTTCAAATCACAGGCACGTATATTACTTTGAATTAGTTTTGTCGGCAACAGATATTAATGCATACTCTGAAATTAAAAGTTTTAAGAAAGGGTCTCAAAACCCGTGACGGTTACCAACGCGCAGTTGGCTAGCGTGGTCAACTACGACCTAAACTACTGCTAATCTGACATATGTGCCGAGTTGTGTTACATTAAAAGGTCGATGACGATTGAATAACATATTTAACCTTTCCGCTGTTTCATTCTCATTGACTTTTTTTCTTTTTTGTCGAGGGAGAAACCTTCAAAAGGTACGCCGTGGGAGCGACGCAGGGTTATCTGGGATTCTTATAGCACCAGGACTCCGGAATCTTCAAAGGAACGCAACTGGAGTCCTCTGAGTGCATTGCCCCATCGGGCTCCTCCCAAGTGAGCGGCTGGGCCCACCACTCCATCTGGTCTTTACCACGATATGCGATCACACGTATGCCACCGTCCTTCCCGGGATCGCCTGGCTGGACGGTTCAAGCTCCGTCCATACTGGCTCTCACGATAGCATGCGACCACACATGCTGACATCTTTCCCGAAGTTGCTGACTGGGTGTTTGGAGCTCTCTGTCTAGCCGCCCGCAACCTTTTAGTTGCCTCTTATCACAGACAGGGGATACTGTAGCCTTATTCCCGGAACTACAGAGACGTCATTGACCTTTCACATTTTGCTCCGTGTTTTATAACCATTCAAATATTAATAACATACAACTTTGTTGTATACGGCAGCGGCGCACGGCGCGTACTGCCGGTCAATCAATTGACTACGCAATATGTTATACTCGTAATATCTTCTAAACTACTTATCCAATTTACATGGTGTAAAAGGCAGATTCAATCTTTATTAGATGCTTGATTTTTTTAAATCATTTATTTTGATAAGGATTAATATTTAGTTTGTATCAAACCCATGGAAACATCAACTTCATATTTTTAAAATTTTCAAAATATAAAAAGAGTTATTGTGGGTTATACATAAAATATAGACATATGCTGTCGCGGACTTTTATTTAGATCTATGTGAGCCAAACAATCCCACCATACATTATATTTGGATATCTCCAACGGTTTAGGCAGCGTACGCGAAGATAGCTCTCAGAGCACAACTTTTTTTCCGACTAACCTGATATTTCTCGTTATATTATAACGTTATAAAAAAAATCATTAAAAATTATAGCCCATGTGTTATTCTGATGTATAACCTATACTACTGTAAAGTTTCAACCTAATCCGTTGAGTAGTTTTTGCGTGAAAGAATAACAAATACACATACATCCTCACAAACTTTCGCATTTATAATATTAGTAGGAAGTAGGATTGTGATGGACACCATGGTATTAATTATGTATTTCAGCAGAATCGTTCAGTCGATAAATCTACTATATGTATAATAAAGTCTTTAAGTCCAGGTTAACATAAAGACTTAATTGTGTTTCTCTGAGAAAATTAAAGAAACAACATTTAAAGCCTTTATTTCAAGTCCCAATTTAAAATAATAAATTATAATTTTAGTGCAACAAAATAAAAATCTCTCATAATATTTCTAATGTCACATAATAGAATACCTTATGTCAACTATAAATCTAAGTGGCCTGATATCTACAATTTATATACATGTTTAACCTCTAACATAATAGAAAACTACATCAGTGGAGTATTTTTCCTATTATATGTAACAGAAAACTTTAATCTTAGAGTGAGGATTCAAACTTACGATATCATTTATAATTTATATAATATAGTATCTACTTAATATAATATAGTATATATTTTGAACTCACTAACCGATGGCTATACGGACACCGTTACCATTACAGTTGGTAACAGATCCAAGAGCGACAGCAACCATTACAATCAGATGGACAACAAGCTCGTTTGCTACTTCAATCTTATAAAAACGTCGTATCTGTGTAATTAATTTATTAGGTATCTGAATTTGACATAGATTTCATTGATTGACGTAGTAATTTTTATATTAATTAAATATTGTAATAATTTGATTCTATTAATAATTTATCTGATTATGTAATAATAATGATAATTGTAAATTAATGTTTTAACTTAAATTTGTATATTTTATAAATTTGCATGCCTTGACAGGTGGACCTTGGCGAACTTATATGTATACATTTATTACGTATTTTGTGATTTAGAACATTTCGTGTACCCATGTCCCTACAAATAAATCTATACTTATAATAAAGTTGTAGAGAGGTCAATTCTGTACACGAAATATTTTTCCAAAATAACTATCAGGGCGTGATTAGGGATCGATACTGATGCCACAAATGCAATCAGTAAAATTTTTGTCTGTCTGTCTGTCTGTCTGTCTGTCTGTCTGTCTGTATAACCGTTATAGAAACAAAAACTACTCAGTGGATTTTAACGAAACTTGGTACGATTATTCTTTATACTCCTGGGCTGGTTATAGTATACTTTTCATCCCGCTACAATCAATAGGAGCAGAGCAGTAAAGGGAAATGTTGGGAAAACGGGAGAAGTTACTTTTTTAAGCTTCTGTCGCGTGTGCAACCTTAATGGTTAAAGCTACACAGAAATCATGTATGAGGGAAATATTTTCTTTAAAATTATCTAAAAAATATCCTACGACAGCATATGTCTATCTTTTATGGTTGACTCACAATAACACGTGTAACTCCCGATAGCTTAGCAGTTCAAAGCTTTCTGATTATATTTGTCTACTCTTACGTTTATAACTCAGTCATCTATCTGTACGAAAATGAACATGAAAATGAAAAATGAAAAATGAAAAATGAAAAATGAAAAATGAAAAATGAAAAATGAAAAATGAAAAATGAAAAATGAAAAATGAAAAATGAAAAATGAAAAATGAAAAATGAAAAATGAAAAATGAAAAATGAAAAATGAAAAACGAAAAATGAAAAATGAAAAAAGAAAAATTAAAAATGAAAAATGAAAAATGAAAAAAGAAAATGAAAAAGAAAATGAAAAATGTAAAAGAAAATGAAAAATGAAAAATGAAAAAGAAAATGAAAAATGAAAAATGAAAAAGAAAATGAAAAATGAAAAATGAACAGTGAACAGTGAACAGTGAACAGTGAACAGTGAACAGTGAACAGTGAACAGTGAGCAGTGAACAGTGAACAGTGAACAGTGAACAGTGAACAGTGAACAGTGAACAGTGAACAGGGAACAGTGAACAGTGAACAGTGAACAGTGAACAGTGAAAAGTGAAAAATGAAAAATGAAAAATGAAAAATGAAAAATGAAAAATGAAAAATGAAAAATGAAAAATGAAAAATTGAAAATTGAAAATGAAAATGAGATTAAAAGCTGGAATTGAGAACGAGTAGGCAGTGCACCGTTAAAGCTACACAGAAATCATGTATGACGAAAATGTTCTCCTTAAAATTATATAAATATATTTTACGACACCATATTTCTATCGTTTATGGTTGACTCACAATAACACGTGTAACTCCTGCTAGCTTAGCAGTTCGAAGCTTTCTAAATATATATTTGTATACTCTTACGTTTATAACACTCTAAGTCATCCATCCCTAATTAAAAAAGTTAACATTATTTATATTCCATGTAAAATAATCATAGAAATCGGTATAGAATCACCAAAGTTATACATGAAATGAACAAGACGCCACTAACTACCCGATAGAATTTTTAAATTCTTTAAATATGCCCGGACTTCCTTCTCATGAAATTTGTTTAAAAATTGGCATTCCGATTATTCTGCTCCGAAATTTAAGACCACCACAACTTTGCAATGGAACTCGGCTAAAAGTAACCCGGTTGCAACAAAATATAATCGAGGCTCAAATTTTAACAGGTTGCGGTGCAGGAGAAACCGTCTTTATTCCCAGAATTCCCTTAGTACCTAATAATTTTCCATTACTATTTAAAAGAACGCAATTCCCAGTATCGGTGTGTTATGCAATGACAATTAATAAGGCTCAAGGGCAGACTTTTCGTGTTGCTGGAGTAGATCTCGGTGTCAGTTGTTTCTCGCATGGTCAGTTGTACGTCGCTCTTTCCCGAGTCAGTAGTTCCAAAAATCTTTACGTTCACGTGCCGGATGGATCAACATTCAACATAGTTTACCCGGAAGCTTTGCATTGAAGTATTTTCGTTATATAAGTACTTAAGCCTTCGACAGGATCAGAATAGGGCTACAGTATCCCTGCCTGTCGTAAGAGGCGACTAAAAGGGGCTTCCGGGGTTGCGGGCGGCTAGAGTGGGAGCTTGAACCGTCCAGCCAGGCGATACCGGGAAGGTGGCGATATGTGTGGTCGCATACCGCCTTAAAGACTAGATTGGGTGGTGGGCCCATCCGCCCATCTGGGAGGAGCCCGAGTCCTCTTTATAGCACCGAAGACGGCCACCGGAGGGGTTTTAGTGCGGTAAAAATTCCACATAACTCTGCGTCGCTCCCACGGCGTCGGGTACCTTTTGAAGGTTTCCCCCTCGAAAACAAAAATAAAAGGTTCTTAAGCCTCATGTGAACGTGATCTAAACAATATTACCAATACATTAACTCAATAACACACAAGGAGTTACTCGCTGGCGGAGTCGCGGGCAAAGCTATTAACAATAATATTGTGCGGTTCCGCATTGCGATATTTTTCAACAGTATTGTAGATATGACATATTATATTTCCCAACTAAAATACGAAAGTTAATCTGTCTGTTACATCAAAACCACTGAACCGTGAGGAAGGACATAGGCTACTTTTTTTTTACGAAAAACAACGGAAACGCGGACGAAGTCGCGGGCAACAGCTAGTAAATAAATAAAAAACTACGTAACACGCAAACAACTAAATTGTCAAAACCCAAATCCAATAACCTTTTCAACGAAGGTTTGCTGGCGGCCTGGTGTGAATAAAAATGCCATAAAAAACGACAATGAGGTTCAGTGATTAGTATTCCAGAAGCGTAGACCCTCACCACACGTAGCTATTGCTGCGGGCAATGGTTTGATGGGCTTGATAGCGATTCGATTAAGCCCTGCTTATTTTATAACTCTTTACCCGACCGCGTTAGAAGTAGGGTGTTTCGAGCGTAGGTATGTACGTGTGCATGTTTGTATGTATGTTAATCTTTGGCACGCGCTACAAGCCCCATCACCACAGTAGAAATATTGGGAACAGTATGGAAACTACCTACAAGCGTTCGAAAACGGCACACTCACACAAACATACGCATTGACAAGGCCGCTAAGGGGTTGTCGCGGTGCTTCAGTGGCGAGTGTCCGCGTCATGGCGAGTGGTGACGTTGCTAATTGTTTCCGCGATCTTTTTAAAAATGCCACTTCTATCAAATTTAATAATAAAGAACTCCGCACATGTCGTCACAGAAAAATGTATTTTTCAGTGAATATATTATAATTTATGAAGAGAAGAATAAAGCATTTTTTATGTAATGGTTTTAAAATTACCGGATATCACACGCATTTCCAAACATCTCTCTCGTCTCGTCAACCCATTATTGTCCCACTGCTGGGCACAGGTCTTCTCTCAGAATGAGAGAGTTTAGGCCATAGTCCACCGCGCTGGCCAAGTGCGAATTGGTGGACAGTGCGAATTGGTGGACATTCCAAACATCTACAAGTATCAATATTACACTGTTTTCCGTATTTCAAACTAAGTATCATAATAATTATCGACATGCTGGGATTAAAATGCGAAGCTGTGAGATTACCGACTTTATTATTTGTAAACTTAGTAGATATTACAATTCGATTGATTGCTGACTACATGACAATAAATGCTAAAATAAGTACCTATTAATAACACTATTACGAAAATAATATATAGATACAATCGCTTCAATAGAGTGTAGGTAATTATTTCATAATCAAGGCTTAGTTTCCATACTATTATTCCATATTTGTACTGTGTTTTAGGCAACCTTTTTTTATCAAAAAACTTCAATTAAATTACATATGTATAAATTTGGCGACCTTTTTTATTCGCAAGGAAGGTCACATTTTTGCGAATATCTAAAACATGCGAGTATTCGCGAATAAGAATATTGTTACGCCAATAGTAAGGACCTATGAAGGTAAATTACAACTTTATCGTCCTATAAGTGCAACATTTCAAAAACTTGACTTACGTCCCTGTGGCCGAATAGGAAAGGCCCGGTTGTTGGTACTGGAGACTGCGGGTTCGAATCCCGCCAGGGACTCCCCGAAACGTTATTATAAGACAGGCTCGTTTTTGTTATTCTTTATACTTTGACAATTATTTCTCTGTCAGTTTATTGTAAATGTTAAAGATTTATTTTGAGAACTTATGAACTTTAAAGATGGAATATTCAACAGCTTTCAATACAATATTTTATGAGTTTTATTGCCAACGAATTAGTGGGTATTAAATTAATATATTTTTATTCGACTTAATTAAGTAAGTACAATATTAGGTACTTATTTTAATGTAATTTTTATTCGTATGTAACTACTTTATAGAAGTACAGTGAGGTCCACGTCACCCTAACTTCAACCCCTTGCTTCACCCCTTAGAAATTTGCGATAGTTTCAAAAGATGTCGCTGTATCTCAAATATTCTAATAAGTTATTTCTTAACCTTTTACTTATTATTCACATTCTAATATCTTTGTGAAATGTTCAGTGTTGTACATATATACCTACATACTGTCATCGCATATTTACTTCATACAGCGTGAAGTAAGAAAAAAACCTCTTTAATATAGATACTCTTCCACACGATAGGTGGTGTTAGTGTTGAGATATTCAAGTATTTACGGTAGAACAAAGCCTCCGAGTAAAATCGATGCGATATAGGTAAACAAAATTATAAAGCTTCCATGTCACCTTTAAAGCCTTAAAGTAAAAATTGTGTCTTAAAACATTGTTCCTTCTACATTTATGACATACTAGTCGACCCGGCGAACTTCGTTCCGCCTAAAAGTAATAAATCTAAAATTGTCAGTGTTCCTCCACTATATCATGTATGTATTATATATAAAAACCTTCCTTTTGAATCACTCTATCTATTTAAAAAAACTGCATTAAAATCCGTAAAGTAGTTACAAAGATCTAAGCATATCGAGGGCGGCCTGTACTCGTCTGGCCCAGAGCTTGTGTGAACAAGCAAATGACTATTAATTTCTAATACGGATTGAGACAAATCATCGGGGCGTCTCTAAGACCCAGAGCGTGAAAATCTTATATTTGATACTATGGCCGGATATAGGGGAAGACATCGAAGGCAACTGTTCCAGACCATAAAAGAGGGGCGAAACTTTGGAAAAGAAACGTTCTTATTCCGGTTATCAAAACTAGTACGGAAATTTTGCTTGAATCGTTGAATGAAAAAAGATTTCGGCGACGTTTATTTTTGGTTCGTCAAATTGCCACGACTCAGATATCAAAAATTAAGTGAGTAAGAAATTTCTGCGTCTAATTTTCTTATTTCTATTTCACGGGTGGACTTAAGTTTCACAATAAATTATTTATTAAAAAACTACATTTTTTTACTTGGAAAATATTATGAGGGGGGATTACCACATCTTTATTGCCCCGTGACCTTTAGACCTCTAAATGCGTCTATTTAACACCAATAAACTAGGCTATTACTAAGTATGTCATCTTTTGCCTAGATTTAAGATCAGTTGTTGATATTTAAAGCAATACTGTGTTAGCGTTTTGTAACACCATTAGGGTGTTCGCGAGCTATGTCGAATGCTTTTAGAATTAAACATTCACTAATCACTTGAGGTGTGTGTAGACTTGGGTGGACACCGCGAACGCTTATGTTGAGATTATAATGTAGTGTTCTTCGCGGATTCGTTAGTTGCTTGCGTGTTGTTTGTTGTTTCCTCAATTGTAATATTTTATACGTATGAAGAGATTGGAATATATCAAAACTTATAAAATAATTTATTTATGAAACTTTATGTTATCGTCACACTAAGTAGATATTGAATTAGAGATAATACTTCTAGTTGTAGTAATTTTGATTATGATGACATTACATCGCTTTTGGTTCATGTTAAACAATTTACCTGTGCCAAAATTAATGTCTTCGTCGTCAACCCATCATTGTCCCACTGCTGGGCACGGGTCTTCTTTCAGAATGAGAGAGTTGAGGCCATAGTCCACCGCGCTGGCCTAGTGCGAATTGGTTGACTTCACACACCTCCGAGAACTTTTTTTAAAGAACTCTCGGGTGTGTAGGTTTCCTCGCGATGTTTTCCTTCACCGAAAAGCAGTGATAATTAATTTCTAATACGCATATAATTTTAGAAAAATCTGTGGTGGGTAGGCACCCACCACAGATTCAAGACACAAGGTTCAAACCCAGGCGGGTTTGAACCTTGGACGGGAGATCGGGAGATCGAAAGGGCAAGTTTCAACCATTAGACTACTTAGATCACTGCTTTATTAAACACACTGCTAAGTTAATGTGTATACCTATTAATGTAATGGAAGTGACGTTTTCATTTTAACAATTTTATGTAATATAGCAGATTTACACCCGTTTTTACTAGTGACTCACAAATTACTTGACATCCAGTAAATGACAAATACGTGTTAGAATACTTATCCGATGAAAATAATACTTAATTACTTACCACACAAGTTTCTTTCCATATGCACTCTTGCTATAGGTGTGTAGCTACCGTAATGTTTAAGCTTGCAAATGTTACTTCATACTTCATAGCGCTGTCCTCCTTTTTAGAATTAAGCTCTTATTTTTTGTGACTTACTTATAACAACAATTCGTCCCTGTCTGTCTTTTTATAAAGATATTACTTTAGCATTTATAATATTAGTAGGATTATGCACTCGAAGCTCACTATCTTACCTCTTTTGCCTTGCAACGACCTAATTATAAAAACATATTACTATGTTTTTATAATTTGTTTTATATTAATAGTTTATCGACACTTTTAAATATGTAAATGACTAGCTGTACCCTGCGCACGTTGCTACGCCATCACCAATAAAAAAACATAAAAAACACCAGAAACCTTCGCGAGCTCATGAATAACAACTTTGCTAAAGATCATCACATGATCAAATGAATAGTTTACGGTTCTATAGAGGACATACAGACAAACATTCATTTTTATAAAGAAGAAAGATTAGCTTATTTCGCGTCTTCGCCCGCTTTTGTCGCGTCTATCACGGTAATGTGTATTCTCTGTGTTAATAGATAGAGTGATTCAAAAGGAAGGTATTAAATATGTATATAAATATGTATATTATGAATAAAACATGCATAATATAGTGGAGGAACATTGATGATTTTAGATTTTTTACTTTTAGGCAAGAACCAAGTTCGCTGGGTCAACTAGTTTATTTATAACTTTAAAGTTTAATTATTTTTCTAAATTTTGTTTAATTTAGAAAAAAAAAATATTAAGATTTTTTCGACTCGTTTAATAGCTCATTTGTGCAAGTGGATAAATTTGAACACATTTGAACCCTTTATAAAGGTTCGAAACCTTTAATATTTCCAAACCCCCAAGGAGTCGAGGCTAGTAGTAAGGAGACTATAAGCTGATTGTCTGATGGTTGAAACTTGCCTCTCAATCGGGAGGTCCAAGGTTCAAACCACTGATTTACGATTTATGTGCTTATGACATATTAGTTATCACTGCTTTTCGGTGAAGAAAAACATCGTGAGTAAACCTACCCGAGAGTTCTTTAAAAAAATAAGTTCTCGGAGGTGTGTAAAGTCCACCAATTCGCACTTGGGCAACGAGGTGGACTATGGGCTAAAACGCTCTCATTCTGAGAAGACCCGTGCCCAGTAGTGGGACAATAATGTTTTGTACCCCAAGCTGATGACCAATATAGTCCGAGATTTAAAACATAAATATAAATAAACTACTTACTACTTATCTGCATTACAAAGGTGGCTGTCATGCAAGAAACATGTCGATATTCCCTACGTGCAATGCTTATAATCTAATACGTAAATGATACATCCGTCAGCTCTTTCCTTTACGGTACAAGATGTGATTTTAATGAGATGCTCTGCAACCACAAGAATATAATTATGTTACTATGATATGTTTACTCGTCGTCATCAAGTAATTATTTTGTTATTTTTATAATCACGTATAAGGTAAAATTGCTCTTAGGGCCGGCGCACATATGACGGAGCGCAGCGCAGAGCATGGCCGCGAAATTTTATAAACGAATCACACACTAGCCGAAATTCGCGCAAATTACTGCGAAAGCGGACGCTCGCGGAGTAGCGTGTCGTGCGCGCGCGGTCGCGCTCCTGCGCGCTTTTCGCATGATCCTCAGAAATAAATTGCTAGTATTTAATTTTATATATTATTTCTAAGTGTTAACCGATCTCCCTTAGATTACCAATAATATACGTTCTCTCATCACAATTATTTATTTAACACATACTTAGTTACAATTATTTTACATTATTTATTTATTATTCTCACATCACAATTACTTATATATCAAGCTCTTAGTTTACAACTATCTATATTATTTATTTATTAGAATCTTAGTTTATAACTATCTTTATTATTTTTCGCACGACCGACCATGACAACCCATGACAACTTATATCTTCTTTGTAATGTTTTTAATATTGTAATACTTTAAATAAGTTTTCATATAAAAATATAGTAAATGTATATAATATTAATATCGGTATTTTGAGAACGCTAACAAAAGGGACAATGACGATAATAGTTTGACAGTGAAAAATGCTCTGCGCTGCGCTCCGTCATATGTGCGCCGGCCCTTACTGTGTTGCGCTTAATATTAAGTTTGATATTCTTTAACCTCTGCGCACATGTGCCTATGTAAGATTTAAGATAGTAGTAAGAAGGGTAATTTTTTATTCCCCGTGCAGCAGCAGCAGTAGTAACAACGGTAATAAAATTACCCGTCTTAGTACTGGTAGTAAGATTGGTGACACGGGGAATGAACCGTAAATACGTATACTTGTTTTACCCTAGATAGTCTACAAGGCGCATGTAAAAAAACCAAACGGAGAAAAAAAAGTTTGAATTAATCAAATGGAAAATCATTCGCAGTCCTCAAATAATTACATGTTAAGATAGTCACCTTTTTTTTGCTAGAAAATAATATAAAAAATCCGATCCGATGAATATAGCACTACCTAAATTGAATACACAGAATAAACAATTACTACAATATACTCGTATATGTTTAAATATTAAAAAGTAATAAATGTTTTTTTTTTATAATATAGAGGGCAGTGTTAATACGTGTTATAGAACAATCGTGGAACCCACTTTATTGGTAGACATCACTAAATTGGCGAAATTATCATCCTACATAATATCCATTGTTTGTGCCACCGATAATATGACACGTAAAATGACACATCCGTCACGTCTTTCCTCCGAGATGATTATCTCGTGCTGGATGCTGCAACAATTGTGATTGACCAGTAAATTGAGTAATTCAGAAAGTGTCACACTTTGTCTTATTTCTTTTTTATATGAACTGAATCACAATGGATGTTCACTTAATGTTTTTTTATCGTTTCTGTAGGAGATTCTTTTAATATATAGAAGTAGTAAATGACAATGCAGGCCGTGTAATCCTCAATGGAGGTTCACTAAATATTTATATTTTTATTAAATAGAAGTAGCAAGGAGTATATACAGTCCACGTGATGGTTAGTGGTTACTACATCCCATGGACATCTGGAACCAACCCCATATAAGATGAGTCTTACCTGAGTTTAGTCAAAGATGCGTTGCTACCCCGAGTTCTAACTTGGAATGTCTCGGATACGGATGTCACCCTTTTTTTCTTTTTTCGAGGGGGAATGTGGGATTTTCACGACACTATAACTCCTCGGGGACTCCGGGATCTCCGTCTGGTCTTTACGACGATATACGACCACACATCCCGGGGTCGCCTGACCGAACGGTTCGAACTCCCACTCTAGCCGTCCGCGACCCCGAAGGCCCCTTTTAGTCGCGCCTTACGACAGGCAGGGGATACCGTAGCCCTATTCTGATCCCTAAACTACAGGGACATAAGTGTCACCCTTACCACCTTTCAGACCAGGACACACCAGGCCTTTGGCAGTAGTGCTTCCATAGTCGAACCAAAAAAATATTTACCACCAATAAATAGTAGTAAGGTGATGGTAAACAACGGGTAATTTCGAAGCTTCGTAACACTGCGATTTGATACGACAATTAGTAAATTAACAGTTCGGAAAATGTCAAATTAAACTGTAAAGCCAAAAACAAATAATAATAATAATAAATGTTTATTGACCATAAATGAGAGTACATTTGAAACGAAGAGCCCTGACTCCCAGAAAAGCGTGAGCCGTGGACTGGGAGACAGTTCCTTCCCGATTCTATTGTTACAGTTACAGTCTTAAATGTAGGGTTATTAATCGCCTTCATGCAAAGTTAACCAATAAGAAAAAAAATAACATAAACGCCATAAATGTATTAATATTTATATACCACATATATTGTTGCTGTCTTAATTTAACTAAGGTTATGATCTTGACTGACGCGGTGTCCTTGACAATCAACGTTTCGCGTAATGATGGCAATTTTAAAGCAATTCTTTTGTTGCCGTATGTTGCCGAATACTGGGTATTTTCCTGGTAAGTAAATGATGGTAACCGGTCTGTGATGTACATTTAAGACCTTTAGGTATACTGATATCTATAAATACATATAACAAAAATGAAGGCTTCGCAGATCTGTAAGTTGCATGTACATTGAACGTTTTAGCACATTTATACTGTGGTTTTAGTTTTGTTTTTCGGCCATATTTTATTATATTTTAAAGCGTTTATGCGTTTACGTTTTATGAAAATGTAATAAACTCTTACTAAGGCTACAGTAATTAATTAGACATGGTGGACTCCGTGGAAGGCACAATTATGCCATAAGGTGTCGGTTTTCAATAGCATCACTCCATTTCTTCCCGTGAATGTTATAAAAAAATACACTTTCTACACTCATAGCCCAACACTAGGATTTTCTCCTGTGTCGTGGGTACCTTGGACACATACAAGACGAATAATCAGAACACCCAGACCCAGAACAGAACATGAATCTAAACTCATCATTCAGATACTTTTCTGACCGGGATTTCTGATCGCCTCATATAAAAGTGTGCCGGCAACCACACCCTTCCATGGAAACGCAAAAACTCCTTGACGCTAGAAATAGGTGTGGCGGTGGAACTTCCCTTACGAACTTTACTGGTTCTACCACCTATAAATGCTGCAGCTGGATGGAGGTGCAACACTATCCACTTACATTGAAACAGACTACACATTTGCTACTACAACGACATAAAAGACGTCAATCAAACCAGCCGCGACCTTGCTATATCTGTAACATTTCGCTAGCCACTATCCGCATAGTAGTGAAAGGTGGCGTCCTTGACTAGATAGCTAGACGCACGTGGAGTGGTTACGCACCATTCACACCTGATACACACAAACAGAAACGTGTATCTGTTTATATAGTAACGTCTGATCGTTGATATTTAGTTTTTTAACAACAGCATTGAATTATTATTTTTTTAACATCCTTCTTTTATGTATTTTATTATCTGATTGAAGTAGCAAACGAGCCTGCAGTCCAGCTGATGATAAGTGGTCACTGCCGCCCATGGACATCTGTAATCAACTACACACAGAACAGTTCTGACACATACACCACCACCAAATTGGATTTTGAGTCAAAATAAAAAATAGTGTTAAGAATATAACTCTTAAGATTTTTTTATATAGTCTTTTTATTTGATGCCCATTTAAACAAATCAATTAACGTTTTAGGGGAATGAAATAAAATGTCTTTATTTTGTACAGGCACTGGGGGCACTCTCAAATTGTACGTACTAAAGTCGTACTAAGAGTGCTGAAGTATTCTCAAAGTACTATAACATAGGGCACTATTCATTTATCTAAAGCTAGTTAAAGAAGAATAAGTAGATTTATACATTTGAGTACCTACTACAAATACTATGACTATTTGTTTATAACGTATAGATATGTAGGAAGGGACACGCCTCTTACATAACTACGGCAAGGGATAATTGCGTACTAGCAAGATTTTATCAATTTCTAAAGACTATGTTGCCCGTAATAGGGCTTGCTTAACTGCTTACAAAGATTGGGCCCTATATTTAACAGTAAAGTAGCACAGCTGGTTCTATTGGAACTGAAATTGGGGCTTATAAATTCGCTTTGTCAAAATAAAAATCGGAGCTAAGTCGAAATCGAAAAGGGAAACTAAATTGTAGGCAGAAGAGATACAGACTTAATAATGAAAATATTAGTAGGTACCTAACCATTACTGAACGGGTTACCAGTACTGAATCGTCCTTACGTTTCGGTAGAAGGATGTCTCTTTTATTGAAACGCAAGAACTTTTAAGGACCTCATTTTGTATATAATTTTATCTCTTATAGAAAACTATTTTGATTTTATAATTTTATATACGAATTTGGAATATTGTAATTTGACATGTAAAAGAAGATTATTGTTTTATGGTTATTGTAATGATAGAATGTTTTGAGTAAACTTTTTTATTTTTTGTAAATACATTTATAGTAAATAATAATTTATTAATTTGAATATGACAAAATATGAAATAATTAAAATTAAATTAATATAATATAATTTAACATATATATACAAAATAATAACTTAAATTTAAAACGAAACAAAATGCCAATTTATAGTTGTAAATATATATTATAGGTATGAAATCGGAAAACTAATTTCCTTTCTATAAAGTGTTTAAGTTTGTGTAAGGCAATGATCTCAATTTTTAGGAGTTGCTGACATCAGTAATTAACTTAAGGTAGAGCCCCTATTTCTAAATTCTATACGGAAATCAGTTAAGTGACATACTCTTTTACTACCGACAAATTCAAGTGTCTTTAAGTAAATCACGTAACATTTGCCCTTACCCCCTTTTTAATAATCCAAGTGCCCAGATATATAAACGATTCTACTTCATACATCATAATGTCGTTAAGGTTATTACGTTTGATATGTTCGGGCAATGGGTACCGTTGACGACCTGCGTGGCGGAGCGGTTACCATACCAGTCTGACGCGCAATGGATACCGGGTTCGATTCCCGGCCAGCTGAATGATGAGTTTAGATTCTTGTTCTGGGTCTGGGTGTTTATGTATTCGTCTTATGGTACCCACGATACGGGAGAAAATCCTAGTGTGGGGTTATGAGTATAGAAAGCGTGGTCGTAGCGAGCTAGCTTGATATAGTAATAGCTGATAAATTTGAACTCAAAAGTATAATATTAAAATAGAATTTGCTGACCTTAAAGTTTTTATTTTATTTAGCTGACCTGATGTTCTCGCTTACTACTCTTATCTTAATCGACCTTGTAATACATTAAGACCTTGTTTTATCAAAAAATAGAAACGACTAAACGACTACTGTAACACTTAGACTTAAAGTCAAAGATATGACAATATGTTTCGTAAATATGAACTGGAAGATTTTTTTATCTGTTCGTATCGTTACACACATAATTATTTGTGTCACTACATTAATACTCATAACTATGGTAGACAAGACCGACGCGGACGAAGCCGTAGGAATATCCGAGTCTTATATAAATATTTTTGTAAATTATAAGAGCTAAAGAGATTTTGTAGATATGTCGGTGTTATAAAACAATATGGGTGATATGGTTGAAGGAATTATTGGTTCATATTCTTTATTTCCATTTCTCGTCAACCCATTATTGTCCCTCTGCTAGCAGGGGTCTTCTATCAGAATGAGAGAGTTTAGGCCACCATCGCGCTGGCCTAGTGCGAATTGGTTGTTTTCATTTATTCTAGGTTATTTATTGTCGCTTTAGTTCCTTGAACAGTATATTTAAATCACAAGCTCACTGACCAGTAGGTACAACTTCGAAATGGACTACGATTTAGTGCATTGCTTAACAGAAAAGAGAAAGTGATTTTGTTATTGAATAAGCCTAAACGTGTTCAAGCCTATTAAAACACAAAAACTACTCTAGATTTTTCGTTTTAATAAGCTACTACTTAGAGGTATTAAAACCATTTGTGATTTGACTTGAGAATCACCATCGCCACACCTGTTTCCTGATGATAAGTGCTTACTGCTGCCCATGGACATCTGTAAGCAATTCCATATAGAACATAGGTTATATCTAAAGTCAATCACAGATACGTTCTTACTCCCGAGGACTATGATGGTCACCTCATATAAAAGTGTGCCGGCAACCGAACCCTTCCATCTAAACGCAAGGAATGCTTCACGTTAGAAATAGGTGTAACGGTGGTACCTTTACCACCTGTGTTCTGGTCTAAAGGGAGTAGTAAAGGAGACACACATACTTTTTCGATGCGTTTCAAATTAGTCCTCAGTAGTAGCGACGAACCTATCTGCCTCCTCTCAGTTAGGACTGATTTTATATGGGATTGATTACAGATGGGTAACCCATCTGTAATCTCTGGGTGACAGTGGCCACTTTCCGTTAGGGAGACTGTATTTCTTACTTGTACCTATATTATTAAAAATATTTTTTTAGTCCAAATAATAACAATGTCAAAGATTATATCTCATCTCGCTTGGTCGTGATTGAAGAATTAGCACTCAGATGCTTATTCGGTAAATGATGAACAGCAAAAAATGTCGGCATTCAGAATTGTGCGCAAAACGTGATATTGAAGTAATAAAACGTGATCTAGGCATGGCCGCAAACCGGAACTGGCTGACGTACACGACGGACTGTTAGATACTTATTGATCAGGTGTTAAAACTTAGATAAATAAATTTTAGAAAAAAATTAAAAAACACTTTTGTAAAAAAAAAAATTTCACAAAATGTGTGAATTTTTTTTTTCACAAAATGCGTGAGTGTGAATTATTGCCACAGAAGCGGTAATTTTTTTTTCATACTGCATTGTCATCGCTCCATGATATGTGTTCAAAGTTTTATATCATTTCGATTCTGGAAACCGGTGAAAATTGAGCTCAATGATTCTGTTACATATACAGATACAACCTAAGCTATAAAATAAAAGCGTTTAAAAAAATATATTGAGATCTTTATAAGATAGTAACGAAATGAAACGCATGAAATGAATGAAAAGCGAATGAATGGTCATTTGCTGAATGCGCATGCCAACCCTGACTATAGGTTATTGTTGGCTGGTTGTGTTCCATTGGAGATCCCGGAGTCCTCCACGCAGCGCTGAGGATGGACGCCGGGAGGGTTATAGTGAGGTAAAAATCCCACATAACCCGGCGTTGGGTACCTTTTGAAGGTATCCACCTCGAAAAAAAAGGTTATTGTTGGCATGGGCCAACTATAACTATATACAGGTACTACCAGACACTACTAGAAAACGTTGGTGGTATTCTACTAACATCGCACAGACACGTTACACTTTAGATAAAGGAAATACCACACTTTTTTCTGCCTAAAGAATGTTACCGAAGCTGTGTTTTACTTTGAAAGTTTTGGTGGTGCTTGGAGATACATGTATACGAGCTGTCGCAAGTTCTGAGGTGTCGAGAAAACTGAGATCGACATCAGGTAACGCTCTATCTGTTATTAGTTTATCAGAAGTCTATTGATGTCCACGAGTTGCAATGATCTGTGCATTTACCATCAGGCGGTTTTTATAGGTGGTAGAACCAGTGTAGTTCGCCTGGGGAAGTACCACCGCCACACCTATTTCTAGCGTGGAGCAGTATTTGCGTTTCGATGGAAGGGTGTGGTTGCCGGCACACTTTTATATGAGGCGACCATCTAAGTCTTCGGGAGTATCGACGCATCTGCGATTGACTTCAGATAGAGCCCCATGTTCTGTATGAAGTTGCTTACAGACGTCCATGGGCGGTAGTGACCACTTACCATCAGGTGGACTGCATGTTCCTTTACTACTTCTGCAGTTTTATTAATCCTATAGTATGACAACCATAATTTTTACCTTTATATTCCACATTAACAATCGTATATCCTAAGTACCGTATACCTACGGTATATATACGAGATAGTATCACAAAGACATGTGTCAACTATTCATCGTGAATGTATCTATTTGTCCAATAAGATGTTACGCAGTCATGACAGAGATGTACTTATTATCTAATAAAGGATCTTAATGGCAGCGAATTGGCTGGGCTATTGTAGTTGAAGAAATATGTTGTAGTATCTACTTAGCTGCTACTTTCTCATAGTGTTCACTATAATCAAGTTTTATAGTTTTTCCAAATGACCAGACAGTTTCATCTTCACTTTATACACATGTTACTCGTCTCCACAAAATTAATAATTCTTTTATGGGTCAATGTATACGCTTTTATAATAAACTACCAATTCAAATCAGAAATTTGTCAATCAATAACTTTAAAGCATTTATTAAGATCAAGCTTAGTCGTAAAGCATATTACAAAATTTCTGATTATATAGATGATAAAACAGCTTGGGACTGATCAATACGTAATTAATAAAATGTCAAAGTGTAGCGTATCCTGCCAAACGTGCTCCTTGTTAGGCCAAATGTAGGGCAGGATACTGGAGCTAACTTTTGTTACCCATGTAAAAACAAGATGGCAAATAAAAATATAAAAAAGCTATACAAAGAAAAAAGACAAACCCACTGAGTTTCTTGCCGGATCTTCTCAGTTGAGGTCGTGTTCCGATCCGGTGGTAGTGTAAAAAATATATACTTATTATAAATGTAACTGACAATTTGTAAGCGCCCCCGAAGGCCTATGCAAAATAAAGACATTTCATTTCATTTCATTTCACAGAAATTGTAAATATTCCCACAAGATCTCCAGATATCTTGGGATTGACACTATACGATATTTAGTAAATATAGTATAGTGTCAATCCAAGATAGTTGTTATAGTTGAGTATGGTAAATATTATTTACCACACTCAACTATACGTAGTATTTTAACACGCTCGTAGTATTTTCGTGAAAATCCCGTAAAAACGTACAGCCTTTAAAAAATAGTAACGTTGTAGTATCGTGGAAAGAAGCGTTTGAAATTCAGTATTTCAACCCGGGAATCCGACATTTAAATCCCAGGCACGAACGAAGCATCTACTCCTACGAAGTTAGTTATTATCTTCTTCAACGCTGAAGGTAATCATCGTGAGGCAACTAACACCTTTAAAATTCTATAAGAAGTTGTCACAGATATGCGAAGTCTACCAATCAGCACTTGCATAGCATGGTGAACTATGACCTAAGCCCACCCACTCTGAGAATTTCAGTGGCTACCAGTGAGAGACTTGTAAAGTATTTAATATTAATACGTTTTCAATCTTTAACTATCCCACGTTAAAATGTGGTAAAAACTCTATAGTTTGAAAACGCATGCACCTCTACCACATTTATTTCCAGTCCAGTAATTTTTTGCATGAAAGAGTAACAAGAATCAAATAAGCAACATGGAAAATTTCATCAAAATCGGAGTTACAAACAGACACACACCTTCCCATTTTATATATTAGTACAGAAATACAATTGTACATACATGTTTGCCAACTATGACCACGACAGAATATTTATAGCCTGTAAAAGTGACGTTGCAAACCCGATCTTCAAGCCATGTATTTCTCAACGGTTATGTAATAGCAAGTCGGTCAATGTCTCGCGACCGGCACGCTTAGTTCTATGTCGTATTGCTTTAATTGGCTAATTTTCGCAACTTGTCGTATGCCCTGTTTACTTTATTTAGTTGTGGCCTAAACACTGTTTAATCATATCGGATGAATACTAAGAAAATTTAAATGTTAGTAGGGTTTGTGTTTCAAGGTAAAGGCGTAAGTTTGTGTGAATGTATGTGTGTTAGCTGCTCTTTCACACTAAGCATGCTGATCGGAATGGGCTGAAATCTGCCACGTCATACATTATGCTTATAGAAAGAAAGAAAGAAATATTTATTTGTAAAAAAATACTACAACATAATGTGGCATAAATAACACAGCATTCATTACTTTTACATTAGACCATTGCTGAAGTAAAATTTACAAAAGGGTCCACACTCAGCCTCACTGCGGCGAACCACGGCCACTGATTTTCTGTGTGTCCTAATTCGACGAGCAGTTCGGTCGAGCGATGCGTTGACAAAATAGAATATAAAGAAAAGACAAATAACATAACTAAATAACATAATAACTAATAACTTCTGACCTTTTTTATGTCAGGAAAATGCCTTTATGCATCCCATCGGATACGGGGGACGCCGATGGGTATGTGGGACTCCTGAGGAGACTACCCACTAAAAACCTGACGTTTGCCCTTTCTATAACTGTCTATGACCTGGATCAACACATAGTGTACTTATTACCGTGGTAAACATAAATCGATGCAGGTGAAGCTGCGGGAATAAGCTAAGTATAATAATATAGTTTATAGATTTCGTTATTAAACCAGTGTAAGATCAGATTCTTGTAAATTTTGTCTATGGGCATAATGTGCGTTTAGAGATCGTCAAATATTTATTGAAGTAATGTGAAATGTTTTTATTCTGTATAGGCCAACGAAGTTACTTACAAATTGTCAGTTCCAATATTTTTTGTTGCACTACCACTGGATCAGATCATAAGTTCACGACCTCTACTGCGAAGATCCGGCAAAAACTCCGTGGGTTTGTCTTTTATCTTTTTAATCAGCTTACCCACAAATAAATTTTAATAGTTTTTTTTATTCCATTTTGTACTTTACATGGAAAATAAAAGGCCTTAGTATCTTCCCATCCATTTGACTAAACAAGAAGCTTATTTGACAAGAGATTATTATAGTGTCGTATGATTTAGAATCCATGGATGAAAATAAAGTAGGCATATTTGTATTTTTTTTTGAAGTTCACAACGTCGTCAATCCCTTATGGTTCTACTCCAAAGCACGGGTCTCCTCTCAGAATGAGAGTTTTTCAGTTCGCAACAGACTTCGAAATTTATTTGTTGTGCTTGTTACTGACTTGTCTTTTGCTACTCACTCGTTTACTAAACGGGTTGTAAATGGACCATGAAACGAGTTTGTTTCTCAGTGTTTGTTTAACTTCAAAGTTAATGCGTGTTTGTATGCATTTTTTGTACGTTTTACAAAAAAATGTTTAGAGTCAATTAATGAATTTTAGATTTTGGCATGGCCGGAACGCGTGACTAATATGGATTTATTATGAGTAGTGGTTTGGTAGCCTTTTTTCGTTATCACAACCTTTAAATGTATTTATTATTAATCGTATCTAGGGTTGCCACTCGTATGATGATATATTCATAGTATCGTACTGTTATTTAGTCAACAACTTTGCGCGGCATATTTCAAGTTAGTAGTTAGTTAGTTTAGTCAAACAGATGACTAAAATATAATGCGAATAAAATATTTTTGTATCCAAATTACGAGTAATTTTTATTAAAAAAAATGAATATAAATAAGAAAAAAAGACAAACCCGCTGAGTTTCTTGCCGGATCTTCTCAGTTGAGGTCGTATTCCGATCCGGTGGTAGTGTAAGAAAAAAAATGTAACTGACAATTTGTAAGTGCCCCCGTAGGCCTATACAAAAATAAAGACATTTCATTTCATTTCATTTCATTTCAACGCTTTCTACACTCATAGCCCCAGAGTAGGATTTTCTCCTGTGTCGTGGTTGCCATGGATACACTCAAAGACGAATACATAAACACCCAGACCCAGATCAAGAATCTAAACTCATCATTCAGATACCTGTCTGGCCGGGAATCGAACCCGGGACCCACTGCGTGTCAGACAGGTAAGGGTTACCTTACCTGCGCTGCGCCACGCGGGGCAGTACTAACTCGACTTCAGGTGACATGACTTAGGAGTAGACACAATTGTGTGTTGCGGTTTCTATAGAACTATGAGGGAAAAATAAATAATAATGAGGCATGAAATGTTACTTCTTTCGTGAAAAATACATCAGGAATATAGAAAAATAAAACAAGTAGATGTAAACGTTAGTTAACATATTAAATTTGTCAAAAAATGTTTTGACAGAAATAGGGTAACAACCCTAATTCATATTGAACTTGAGATGTGTTTTGAAGAAGGTTCTTTATTCGACTCTATCTTTTGTGTTGTAAGATATTTGCGGTGATTTAGGTAGGTACTTACGGATCGTAGTTTATTTTTATGGATAATTTATTAACATCTGAAATAAGTTGAATAAGCATCGATAATTAAAATTTTATTTAGGTATACATATATTATACATATTATTGATATAAGTACTTACGCTTTCTGCAATCATAGTCCAACACTAGGATTTCCTCCTGTGTCGTGGATATCATGGACGCACACAAGCACCCAGTACGAAAACACAAACACTCAGACCCATAACATGAATCTAAACTCTTCATTCAGACACCTGTCTGGCCGAGAATCGAACCATCGGGTTCCAATCCGTGTCAGACCGGTATGGAAACCGCTCCGCGGGAAAACGTTTCCCGATAATTTTTAAATATGGGACCTGCGACCAGAGAAAAGGGGTAACATTACTCTCTTTCTAATACCGATTGGTATTTTTTTATCTGACTGAAGTAGCAAACGAACATGCAGTCCACCTGATGGTAAGTGGCTACTGCCCGTGGACATCTGTAATCAACTTCATACAGGACATGGGTTCCATCTGAAGTCAATCATAGATGCGTTGCTACTCTCGAGGACTAAGATGGTCACCTCATGTGAAAGCGTGCCGGCAACGACACCCTTCTATCGAAACGCAAGAAATGCTTCGCGCTAGAAATAAGTATTTCCGTGGTACTTCCCCGGTCGAACTACACTGGTTATACCACCTTGAGTTCGAAATTCGAATGTTTTACAATTACCCACGTGAGCTTCGAATACGGCATTATTTTGAATAACTGACAAACTTCCAACATCCAATAAAATGCAACTATGATTGTTACTGTGTTACCATTACGCAACTTGTATTGTAGTTCGGATAGCTCATTACCCGTTCATTTATTCGTTTTTTATTTGCTTTTCAATCAGTCATAACATCGGAATTAGGTTAGTTACGTCATCTAGATATGGCTGATGTTATTTAATAGATATACAGTAGCAGTCGATAGGTTGAACAGAATATAATTGCCTAAAAAACCAAGAATGTGTTTTTATTTTTATATCAATTAGATGACCTACATTTCTGAAATTATTGCGTAAATGTTAAAAAACTGGTAATTTTCATACACACACGCTTTCTACGCTCATAGCCCCACCTAGGATTTTCTCCTGTGTCGTGGGTACCATGGACGAATACACAAACACCCAGACCCGGAACATGAATCTTAACTCATCCATTCAGATACCGATATCCGGGAATCGAACCCGGGACCCATTGAACGTCAGATCGGTATGGTAACCGCCTCGCGGGTCGTCTTGTTTACATTATCTGCGTAAATCAGAACACTTGACAACGCAACTCTAAGCAGCTTAGACCATGCGTTATCAGCATAAAATCTCAAGACAACCTGGCAAAGGGTATATTGCATCTGTTACATGTTACATGACATTGATGTCATCGCGCAGGTGACATAACCCGCCGGCCTCGTTTACTTGCATTTAATTCATTGAGTTTATAATGAGTAGCCTATGTCTTAATCCGGGACTTAAACTATGTGTGTTAGATTTCAGCGAAATGCGACCAGTTTTTGCGTGAAAGAATAACAAACGCACATCTTCACAAACTTACATTTATAACATTAGTAAGATATTTGGGTCCTATTTATCCCTTATGACCTACCTTACAATTTTTCATTATACCGGTCGACGCGCAACGATTCATATTTCAATCTAGTGACATAATGAAATACGAATTTAGTCGTCTACGTCTATGTACTTCTATGAATCTAGTTGATATTGCGAAAAGGTCGTCGAACGTGTAGACGTCGACGAGGAGGTACCCTTTTGTTGTTCTCGAGGGGGAAACCTTTAAAAGGTACCCGACGCCGTGGGAGTGACGCAGGGTTATGAGGGATTTTTACCGCACTAAAACCCCCCCCGGTGGCGTCCTTATTATTGTATTAATTATTATGTAATACAATTTTACATGGATTTGTAGAAATAATGTTATTTTTTTTTTGTTACAGGTACGTGGTTCATTTTAGAAAACTTCTGGTGAGGTGGATAAAGAAAACACCGACACATTTATACCGAATGTACGATCTACTAAACATGACATGAAAATTATCGATTTTCGATTTCTTTTTCGCTTATTAGGTTACCGCTCAATGAAATAGTGTCTTCATAATACGAAATATAGCGCACACATCTTCAACCACAACAATGGGTACTAACGCTATGCAATTTTGTGGTTCTATTTCTGCAGTCAATCAAAGATTCGTTGCTTCTCCCGAGGACTAAGATTGTAATCTTTACAAAGTGAGGCAACCTCACCCTATAACCAAAACAACAGAATTGCTTCACGCTAAAAAATAGTATAGCGGTGATACCTCCCCGGTAGAACTACACTATATAGGTAGAACCAGTGTAGTTCGACCGGGGAAATACCTGCCACACCTATTTCTAGCGTGAAGCAGTTCTTGCGTTTCGATGGAAGGGTGTGGTTGCCGGTACACTTTTATATGAGGCGACCATCCTAGCTCTCGAAAGTAGCAACGCATCTGTGATTGACTTTAGGTAGAACACGTTCTATATGAAGTTGCTTACAGGAGTCCATGGGCGGCAGTGACCACTTACCATCAGGTGGACTGCATGCTCGTTTGCTACTATCTTTTAAACACTGATCATCTGGTAAAATACATGGGCGAGCATTTAGATAAACACCAATCAACAAATACAGCTTGACAAACGATTATCAAAGTAACATAAAAAAGATTAAATCGAGCGAGTTAATTTACGACCGTAATTCTGGATGTCCTCGATATTCTGGACACGGAAATATAAACAAACATGACATTAAAGGTTTAATGGTGTAACAGTAGTTTCTAGTTTGCGTAATGAAAGCAGAAAACAAACAAATAAAGCATTAAATTATAGGTTTTGTAGTTCGATTGGCCTTTTTTTTATTTGACTGAAGAAGCAAACGAGCATGCAGTCCACCTAATGGTAAGTGGTCACTGCCGCTCATGGACATCTGTAATCAACTTCATACAGAACATGGGTTCTATCTGAAGTCAAACACAGATGCGTTGCCACTCCCGAGGACTGAAGTGTGCCGGCAACCACATCCTTCTATCGAAACGCAAGAAATGCTTCACGCTAGAAATAGGAAATAGGCCTATCATCACATATCACAAGGTTAGGTGCTTTTTTCTTTTGTTTAAAGGCAAAAAGGCTTACTACAATCTTGTTACTTCAAATGCAAAGAACATTCCAAATTAGTCCGTAGAAATTTACATGGTAGTTTGTCAACCCATTATTATCCCACTGCTGAGCACGGGTCGTCTCTCGGAATGAGACGAGGCCATTTTAGACCATAGTCCACCGCACTGGCCAAGTGCGAATTGCTGGACTTCACACACCTCCGAGAACTTTTTTTTAATGAACTCTCGGGTGTGTAGGTTTCCTCGCGATGTTTTCCTTTACTTTGCTTTTCCTTTACCGAAAAGCAGTGGTGATAATTAATTTCTAATACACATACAAATCCACCTGTGACCACCACTAAAAGCAGTGATAGCCTAATGGTTAAAACTTGCCCTCTCGGTCGAGAGGTCCGAGGTTCAAAAAGCAGTGATAGCCTAATGGTTAAAACTTGCCCTCTCGGTCGAGAGGTCCGAGGTTCAAACCCAGGCACGCACCACTGATTTATGTGCGTATTATACTTTAATTGTCACTGCTTTTCGGTGAAGGAAAACATCGTGAGGAAACCTACACACCCGAGAGTTCTTAAAAAAAAAAAAAGTTCTCGGAGGTGTGTGAAGTCCACCAATTCGCACTTGGCCAGCGCGGTGGACTATGGCCTAAGCTCTCTCATTCCGAGAGAAGACCCGTGCCCAGCAGTGGGACAGTAATGGGTTGACGACGAACGAACGAACGAACACATACAAATCAGTGGTTTGATGTGGTTTGGCCTGGGTTTGAACCTCAGACCTCCCGATTGAGAGGGCAAGTTTCAACCATTAAGCTATCAATGCTCACATTTACATGGTAAGTGGTATCAACCCCAGGTTAAGTCAAAGTTTTAAGATTTAAAAAATTAAGACTTTTATTTTTAAAAAGCACAATCCATTCAAACTAACCAGGCCGTCTTTAAACGATTCGAAAGGGATCTTTTTAATCCATAAATACAACATCACAAAACTAAAATATCGACCAATATGCCATCAAATAGTTGAATCTGATTTACCCGATTCGGGACGCGGAAACGTAAACATCCGACGAACCGATTAGATGTTGTTTTAACACCGACTCTGAAATGGCAACATTCAAGGTGTTACCGTGGGTTTCAAGTTTAACAACATTTAGATTAAGTAACAAACCGTAGTCCAGCGCTGATAGCATAGTGGTTTGAGTTTCCTTCAAATAGAAGTCCGAAGTTCAAATTCAAGTTTAACAACATTTATGTTACGAAGCATTAGCCAGCAGTGGTAGCATCTCGTCAACCCATTATTGTCCCACTGCTGGGCACGGGTCTTCTCTCAGAATGAGAGAGTTTTAGGCCATAATCTACCGCACTGGCCAAGTGAGAATTGGTGGACTTCACACACCTGCGAGGACTTGTTTTTTAAAGTACTCTCGGGTGTATAGGTTTTCTCACGATGTTTTCCTTGGCCGAAATGCAGTGATAATTAATTTCTAATACGCACATAAATCAGTGGTGCGTGTCTGGGTTTAAACCTCGGACCTCCCGATTGAGAGGGCAAGTTTCAATCATTAGGCTATAACTGCTCTATTAGGCGTTAGCATAGCGGGATGATATTCCTACTGGAAGTCCGGGATTCGAATCTAAGGCGATCAACACGGATTTTGGAAGTTAAGAGTCACAATAATCTCATAGAACACTCAATACGGTTTCCACCAACGAGTGTTTGGGGATCTCATGGTGGCACCCTTCTCGGTCGTGAAAACATAGCTCCTTGGTTTTGCTGCACGCCAACTGGAACCACAACACCTCTACTCTGACAACCACCATTACCACCAGCAAGGACATACCCCATTAAGGCATGCCTGGCATAATTTTGCCAGGTGGTAGAACTAGTGTAGTTCGACCAGGAGGTACATTCGCCTCACCTATTTATAGCGTAAAGCATTTCTTGCAAATCGATGGAAGGGTGTGGTTGCCGGTACACTTTTATATGAGCCGACCATCTTAGTTCTCGGGAGTAGCAACGCATCTGTGATTGACTTCAGTCAGAGCCTATGTTTTACATGAAGTTGCTTGCAGATATCTATGGGCGGCAGTGACCACTTACCATCGGGTGGACTACATGCTCGTTTGCAACTTCAGTCAGATAAAATAGGCATTCCAACGTAGTCCTTAGAAGTTTTGGAACGAAGTTCCTTATCGCGCGTTGTGAAAGGGAGCTAGACGGAAAAAAATCTTACGAAAAGTTGTCACGACACTTTTTGGTATAGTACCTAAGCTACTGTAAGCTGTGCGGCCTGCGCATGTTTCTCTGCCTGTCTCTTTCTCTCTCTCTTATAGAAAGCAAGCCAGATATTTTCATTTCTATTTCGCCTACTGATTGAGTTTATATTACATTACATTATATTTGTTAATAATAAAAAAAAATACTTAAAAAAAAATATTATAATTCCTTCATTAATTAATCGAAAGGAACTTCGTTCCATCCGGGTGTCCCTTGACACCTCTCAAGTTTTTTTTTTCTTGTCATGTCTGGGATTAATCACATAAGTCCACTTACCATCAGGTGAACTGCATGTATTGTTCATCATATAATTACATAACACATATTGAACCTGCCCTTATTACACTAATCAAAACGATAACACGAGACCTACAAACACACTTAATATTACATAAGTATTACACCAATCAAGTACTGTAATTAAGTAGACTAATTGGTCATGCATTACACTAGGATTATGCCGATAGTAATAAAGGCCAACAATTTCTTAATAACAAAACGTGATTCCGAACTAATTTATTGCTAACTGTGACAAAATTTCGTCACGTAGCAACGTTACAATATTATACAAAGGAAATATTTTTGCGTTTAATCGTCTTTAGTGTTGGTAAATAATGTGACCCAAGATGGGCTTGGGTCATTTGTTTAAAAAGAAAATTTACCGAAGTAAAAAAATATTTATTGTTTATGTACCTTGTCATTAATGTACAAAGGTGGACTGAATGCTATAAGCATTCTCTGCCAGTCAACCTCAAGATGTAAAAAAACATCGAAGGCGGTATAACAAAAAAGAATAATAAGACAGAAAAATTAACTATTGATCATACTAATCATCATACTTAATTTTATAAAGGCGAAAGTTTGTGAGTGTGTATGTTTGTTACTTCTTCACATCTAAGCGGCTGGAGCGATTTTCATAAAATTTGGTAGGGAGTTAGCTTTATAGGCTGTATTGACTTTTTTTATTGTGTAAAAATATCTTATTCCCACGGGACCGATACATCGATTTATATAACGCGGGCGACGCTGCGGGGATCAGCTAGTAGTTATATAAAATCGAGTAAATTACGCTTATTTATTGTTAGTTAAATTACTTATCCTTATGTGATAAACATCACAAAACATAAAAACTTAATTATAATGAATATTACTAGAGAATACGAGACCGAAGCGGGTAAACCCTCGGGAATTAGTTATTCTAAAATATAAGCAAGGAAAATTTCGTCAATATGTCTTCATGCATATGTAAGACAATAGCTTATAAGCTCGGAAAGATATTTCGAAACCCACAGACATTTGATTCATACATTTAACTAAATTATAGTAATCACTCTTTACACAACTTGGATATGGCTCCACTCGTACGAGTATCAACAGAGGCGTAGATCTAGTGATGGTCAACTCGAGTTAGACCTAACTCGATTTAACTCGAATTCGTTGTAACTCGAGTTTGAATATTCTCGCCATAATTGTGTTGGGTATAAGTAGTTCGCGTAAAAGCATTGAAGATAGCTTTAACACAGTGGTTCTTATTGTTGACGACCAAAAAAGGTCGTGAAATGTTTACTGATTCCTGTATGACCACCAAAAGAAAGGTCAGTCTCTAGACGGTTCTTACTGTGGTGTAAGAACCGTCAACTTGAGTTCACTCGAGTTAACTCGGGTTACGTGCATTTTAACTCGAGTTGACTCGAGTTGCGTTTATCCCGAGTTGGCACATCACTACGTCGATCCCAACGATTTTCCCATGCACTGCACCCATTCCGTAAGAATTGTCGACATTATGAACAATGTCAGTAAAGTTAGTAATCGTTGTTTTTATAGTGAGAAATAATGATTTACCCACGAATTGCCGCAGTGATAAGAGTTGCAACACTCAGATACACAAATCTGGTTACCAATTTGCATTAAGTAAGTGCGTTAAGCAAATTTTTGACGAAACAGTTCTGCTTTGTAAGCAGGGTTATCAGCTGTCGATTTCGAATTTATCCATAATTGTAGTTTCTACCTACCTTGTAGTATGATTAATTCAAAATTCGTTCATCTTTTACGTTTAATATTGCGATTTCGGTGGCAACAGTCAGTCTTAGTTAAAAAATTACATAATAGATAATACTTTTTAGTAATCGGTAAATTTTATACCGTCGAATTTATAACATTCATTAATTTAATTTCGCCTACTTATGTTAGTTTAAATATTTCAAATTTAGTTATCCTACAAATATTATAAAAGCGAAAGTTTGTGTGTATGTTCGTTACTTCTTCATGTCTAAACGGCTGGAGCGATTTTCATAAAATTTGGTAGGGAGTTAGCTGACACTCTGAATTAACATATAGGCTATTTTTACTGTGTGAAAATATCTTACTCTCACGGGACAATTGATACATCGATTTTGCTATCGCGGGCGAAGCTGCGGAATTGAGCTAGTTTTAAATTTTAGTTAGCATTTGAATTTTATTATGCTACATCAATAGATACGGGCTACGGCTTTCGATGCATGTCAACTAATATAGAATATGACTAATATAATCATAATTAGATAACTTGAGTACTTCGTTCTAGGTTTTTCAATTTTTAAATATAGCATACAGGTTTAAGGACTTTTACTTGGGTAAATATACTTTAAAAAAACGCATTTATTTTTAAGGATTCAATCCATACATGCAAATTATAAGCAATTTCCCCGAGTTCCGGAAGCCATTTCTAGGATTAGTAAGGATAATATGAGAGGTTATAAACTTTAGGGTGGTTTCCAATACGGATTAAGGATATTATTATCCGACCCGCGTGGCCGAGCGGTTACCATACCGGTCTGACTCGCAATGGGTTCCGGATTCGATTCCCGGCTAGACAGGTATCTGAATGATAAGTTTAGATTCCTGTTCTGAGTCTGGGTGTTTATGTATTCGTCTTTGTATGTGTCCATGGTACCCACCACACAGGAGAAAATCCTAGTGTGGGCCTATGAGAGTAGAAAGCGTGTATTCCTGTGGATAGCAATGAAACATTTTGGAATGGTGTTGTTTTGTTTCATGATGTGATACACAATAGCAACCAATTAAAAAAAAGCTTATTGTATATACGAGTAAATCTATAATGTTATGTCTTCATAGTACCTTTTATTTTATTTATTTATTATTACCTTTTATAATTGAAACTTACTTTAGAAAGAAGAAAAGTAAACATTTTTTTTATTTTATTTTCTTTGCTTACATGTATGATACCCTAACATCGGATGTATGGTATAGCTTAATGTCGTGTAAGTAAGATATTGTATAAAGTGAACAGCTTTTAATTAGTTTTAGTTTGAGTCTTACTAAAAGGCTTATATGTAAATAAATACTCTGAATATATTTAGATACTATAAAATAGGTATATCATGCTGTGAAACATTAGGAAATGAGATATCATATTCATAACGGACATCCGATATTAGTAAACTACTTGGTTAAGACTTAAATTTCTTATGATGTTGTAATTAAGCATACATACTTCACAATTCACGTAGCGAAGCCTTACGATACGCCTCATGAATGGGTTCCGTGTTCCATCCCCGGTCAAACAGATGAATAATTTAATTTAACACCTGCCACAAATTTTCCAGGGTTGACTGGTAGAGAATAGCATAAGGCATCAGTTTCATAGTTTACCATTCATTATTTATTTATTCATAGTTTACCCTATTGTAACGTTCTTTGTTAAGAGGTGCAATGAAATAATAAATAAATAATGTACATGTTTGTCCTCGGTCTGCGTGTTTGTATATTAGTCTTTATATGTACATTGCATATAATACATAAGTGAAGGCTTATTATTTTACATTTTATTTGTCTAATGAATGTAATATATGAAATTAAGTAAACGTAAGCAGTGATAGCCTAATGGTTGAAACTTGCCCTCACGATCGTGAGGTTCGAGGTTCAAACCCCGGCACGCACCACTGATTTTTCTAAAATTATGTGCGTATTAGAAATTATTTGTCACTGCTTTTCGGTGAAGGAAAACATCGTGAGGAAACCTACAAACCTGAGAGTTCTTTAAAAAAAAAGTTATCGGAGGTGTGTGAAGTCCACCAATTTGCACTTCGCCAGCGCCTAATACTCTCTCATGAGAGAAGACCCGTGCCCAGCAGTGGGACAATAATGGGTTGACGACATACAAATATAATATTATTGAAAATCATCAACATTTTTAATAATAACAGGAACATTTTTAATAATAACAGGAACATTTTTAATAATAATGGGTTGACGACGAAGTAAACGTACTCAATTTTATATATATTACGCTTAACATATTTTTGCATAATATACTTACTACAAAAAGTACCCGAATGGTTACTTCACCTAATAAAAGTTACCACAAAAAGTTGCATGACTTGCATATTTCAGATATGAACTTTGATATTTAAAACAAAATATTTAATGCCGCACGCACACACGTCCATGAGCGCATTTAAGAACTAATCAAGCCGTTTGCCTTTAATTACGTGATTTAATAGTTTTTTTTTATATAAAATTGAAGAAACCAACGAACTTGCAGTTGACTTAATGGTAAGTGGTGCCTGCCGCCTGTCTAAAAGCAAATTCATACAGAACAAGGGTTCTATCCGAACTTTATCTCGGTTGCGTTCCTTTGAAAGACTAAAATGGTCGCATAATATAGACGTGCGCAATTCTCCCTTCCAACTCCCAAAAATTGATTCACGCTAGAAATAAGTGTGGTGGTGGTACCTCCCCGGTCAATATCGTCATTGGAAAGGAAATAATGCTAAAGCGCCAAAATAGCATTTGTGTGCAAATCTTTTTTATTAGCTTTTTATTAGCTTCACCTGTATGTTTGTTTGTATGTTTGTGACCGACTTCTTTGGGCGCGATTTTGACCCACTTTAAACGGCCAGATTTCGTTCAAACTTTGTAGATGTATTGAAGACCGATGACAATACACTAATTTGATAAAATTATTCCATTTTTTTATTTGACTAAAAAGTAGAAAATAAATAATAGTTAAAAAAACTAAAAAACACGCTTTTTATAGAAAACCGAACTAAAAAATAGATAATAAATTTAAATGAATTTAAATTAAGAAAATAGTGTTAAAAAATTCAATGAATATAAATTAATAATAGTGTGAATAAAAAAAAATATTTTATTTAAAAAAAAGCGTGGGGTGCTTTTTAAGATATTATCGAAATGATAATCACTCTACTCATATCTGTCAATAAAATATCTATAACCATTGTCACCATGCACCCCACGCTTTTTTTTTAATATTTTTTTTTATTCACAATATTATTAATTTATATTCATTAAAAATTTTAACACTATTTTCTTAATTTAAATTCATTTAAATTTATTTACAGAAGAAAAATCATGTCTTTGTTTGTGATAGGATCATGTCGTAGTAGGAGCTAACAACAAGATTCCTCCAAAAATAAAGGTGACATGATTTTTGTTCTGTTAAAAAGACTTCAATCCTCACTAACCACCAATGCTATTTTCGAGCTTTATTTCCTTTCCACTGACGATATACATTCTACCTTGCAAAATATATACATGAGTGCAATACCTTATCATCTCGAGGCACACACCGTACATAGTATAGGCCTAGAATAGGTGCTGTTACTATGTTTAATATTCCGCGCATGCTTTTCTATTCATAACAAATTGACATTTCCTAGACTGACGTGGCTATGAGTAATGCCGATAATAATTACAGTATTGGTAGGAATAGGAACTTAATATATTGAACGTAGTCGATACAATTAACAGTCGCTATTAAATGCTCTAGTATTTTAGTTTTCAATTTTGTTTGTATCATTTTTACATGCATATCTACCAATTTAATATATGACAGAATTTTCTGTATTTCCTTTGATTTTTTTTATTTGTAACTATATACAACAGCGATCGCATGCAGCGGGTTCCGGGTTCGATCCTAGGTGTATACTAACTAGGGGGTTTGAGGAATCGATTCCAAAAAAGTTCAAACAGAGAGGCCTTGTTCAGTTTTGTTTGAAGTCTATTTTTAGTCTATTTAAAATTTGAAGTATATTTTCAGTAAATTTGATTAATTAAATTAAATTAATTTAATTACTTATTAATTAACTAAAATTAATTAATTAGATTAAATTAATTAATTAATTAAGATAAAAAATTTGAAGTATTCCGGACCGTACTTAGTATTCAGTCTCTAAAAACCTTCCTACTAGCTAGATGTGAGATTAGTGGAAAAGAAGCGATTAATTAAAAATCGTTTTTTATTTATTTAAAATTAATCGATTTGTCAAAAATCGCTTTTAATAACAAAAAATAATCGATTTCTGCGAGAAAATCGATTTTTTGGACTATAAAATTTTAAAAATCTAAAATTTGAGGTTATAAAACGTACGACTTTACCTGTAACACTTTGAGATGTTTTCGTTCCATATGTTGTTTTAAGTTTGTAGTATTAATACAAGTTTTTATTTCCTTGGAGCAGTACTTGCATATAGCTGTACCGTTATTTTTCCCTGTTATAAAATACTTTTGCCAGCCGCTTTTGGGTGCTTTACGTTGAGATGACATTTTTATTATTTAAACAATGTTTTACAGCAACAAATAACAATTTTATCTCACTCACAAGTACTCACAACTACACTGAAACCACTTTACACGCATACATACATGCCTACAGATGGCGCCGTTTTTAACGTATGAACTTTATTTGAGACTAGCTGTACCCGCGGCTTTGCCCGCGTGCAAATCAACGTGTCACAAAGTTTTTCCCGCTCAAAACTCGACACTGGGAATTCTATGATAAAAAGTAGTAACATTAAAATCGGTTTGGCCGCTCAAGGATTACCTGGTCAAACACAGAGTGAAAAAACTAATTTAAAGTGTATTTGTGGGTAGGAACGTATTGAAATGTATTTTTTTCTTAATTAGACGAATTCTAATATTGTAAACTGCTTTTTTGCACCAATTTACATTCTTAGTGGTCTAATTCACAATATCGGGATACTTTTTTCAATCAACTCCTCCACATTTAAACCAAAACATATCGATTATAAAGATTGATTTGAACTTTTCCGAATTGGAAAATACTATTTGAAGTAATTTTGGCGGATTCAAATTTCTAAGTAAGATTATAAGTAAACCTACTTTTAATATTAATTTGTGTTCAGGAGTTCCGGAAGGCATTAAGGAATTCAAAAATTCTGTTGGATAATGTACTGCTTCCTCCATCTCAATGACTGTGTCTACCGAATAGTCTGTAGGTCTGTGACGCTGCTTTAAATTTTGAAAAAAAAAAAACATTTATTTTATCGACACGTTCATTGGTGAGTGGGTATATAGCCGTCTTTTGGAACCAATTTATAGTGTTATTGGTTGTATTAACAATATCGGGATATACTTTTTCAACCAACTCCTCCACATTTAAACGAAGACGTATCAATATAAAGATTGATTTTAACTTTTCCGGATAACAAAGCACTATTATCTACTTGAAGTAAATCATTAGAAAACTGGAATATCACTGAACAGCGACATATATTCTAAGTTCATATTTTGTTTCATGTGGCCAAAGATAAGATCGTTGTTTGCATTGGACTATTTGTGTGCGTAAATCCCGCATTGTTCTTTGTAAAGCAGAAGACATAATCAAAACACTTTTACAATTCATACGAACAGGGCGCACCCGCTCGCAGGGCGCTGCCGCGCCCTGCTCGCTTATTTTTTATGTTTTCTTTTATGTTCCAACCTAACCTAACCCATCCTGTCTAAAAAGCTACAGCTAAATCCATCTCTTAACAATAACATGACAATACTCCTACATTTTCAGGATTTAGGTATTCAAAGTGACACTTTTCATCATAATGTTCTCTCAGGAATGGGTTGTAATCTTGTATTGTATTGTAATCAATAAGTACCAAACTCATACGGCTTAAGTAGGTTGTGTACTTAGATTATCAGGGTTGATGAATTGAAGTTTAATTTATTAATCACATTTCAGTTTAATGAGCTGTCATTAAAAGCAGTGTGAAGGTGGTAGAACCAGTGTAGTTCGACCGGGGAAGTACCACCGCCACACCTATTTCTAGCGTGAAGCATTTCTTGCGTTTCGATAGAAGGGTGTGGTTGCCGGCACACTTTCACATGAGGCGACCATCATAGTCCTCGGGAGTAGCAACGCATCTGTGATTGACTTCAGATGGAACTCATGTTCTGTATGAAGTTGATTACAGATGTCCATGAGCGGCAGTGACCACTTACCATCAGGTGAACTGCATGCTCGTTTGCTACTTCAGTCAAATATATATATATATATATATAAAACTTATAATATATACTAAAACCAACCGTAAGTATTATGTGACTACCTTTTATAATTTATTCTTGCACTATCCCGCATCATCAGGGAGGAGTTGAAGGTAAAAAAAATATCCCATGTCTTTGCTTAGTATTCTTATTACTTATACGTAAGCACTTGCGAGCCAACTTCTATAGCTTGGGCTTGCAGTACCGTGCATTATCAGGGCTGAGGAGCTTAAGGTCGAAATTGTCATCATGTGTCTTTGCTTAGTAATTATATTACATACCCGAAAGCATTAAATGGCCAACTCCTATGGCTTACGCTTGCAGTACCCTGTGTCATCAGGCTTGAGGATATGAAGATCGAAATTTTCATCTTGTGTCTTTGCTTAGTAATCATATTACATACCCGAAAGCACTAAATAGCTAACTTCTATGGCTTAGGCTTGAAGCACCCCTGCATCATCAGGGTTGAGGAGATGATGGTCAAAATTTTCATCTTGTGTCTTTGCTTAGTAATTATATTACATACCCGAAAGCATTAAATGGCCAACTCCTGTGGCTTAGGCTTGCAGTACCCTGCATCATCAGGCTTGAGGAGTTGAAGATCGAAATTTTCATCTTGTGTCTTTGCTTAGTAATTATATTACATACCCGAAAGCACTAAATAGCCAACTTCTATGGCTTAGGCTTGAAGTACCCCTGCATCATCAGGGTTGAGGAGTTAAAGGTCAAAATTTTCATCATGTGTCTTTGCTTAGTAATTATATTACATACCTGAAAGCACTAAATAGCTAACTTTTATGGCTTAGGCTTGAAGTACCCCTGCATCATCGAGGTTGAGGAGTTAAAGGTCAAAATTTTAAACATGTGTCTTTGCTTAGTAATTATATCAAATACCTGAAAGCACCAAATTCCCATCTCGTATAGTTTAGGCTAGCAGTATCCTGCATCATCAGGGATGAGGAGTTGAAGGTCGAAATTTTCATTTTGTGTCTTTGCTTAGTAATAATATTACATACCCGAAAGCACCAAATGGCCATCTCCTATGGCTTAGGCTTGAAGTAACCCTGCATCATCAGGGTTGAGGAGTTGAAGGTCGAAATTTTTACCGTGTGTCTTTGCTTGATATTTTTATTACATAACCGTAAGTACCAAATAACTAACTCTTACGGTTTAGTCTTGAAATACCCTTACATCATCAGGGTTGAGGAGTTGAAGATCAAATTTTTGTCCCATGAATTTGTTTAACAATTTTATTATATATCCATAAAAACAAATTGACTTACTTCTACGGTTCAGGCTAGCAGTACCCCTGCATCATCGGGATTGAAGAGTTGAAGGTCAATTTTTTTAGGAAATATCTGCTTAGTAATCTCATTCTACATTCAACCCAATTGGACTCCTACAGCTTAGGTTTGGCCGAGTATCGCTAATTTCGTTAATTTACTTCAAAGAATTGGAGCCTATGGTCAGAACCGTATCAAACTCATCAGAGTACCCTTGAAGTACATTCTTTCAAATAAAAGAAAAATCATCAAAATCGGTTGGCGGGAAATTGAGTTATTCATCTATTTATCGCGCACATCGTTAATGCAAATATCAGACTTATGCGATTTTCTTATGGATGCCACTGTCAAAAGTGAATTAAAAATAAATGGGACCCCATGACACGCACTACCTTTCAAATTAAAAAAAATGTCATCCAAATCCGTTCACCCAGTGCGGAGAAATCGAGTAACAAACATAAAATTAAAAAAAAAAAATTACAGACGAATTGATATCCTCCTCCTTTTTAGAAGTCGGTTTAAAACTATGTTTTAATATAGAAATCAAAGCGAAATACTAAATTTTATCGAGGTGGCCTCAAAATTGACTGACTTTCATACAAACTTACATCTCCTATTTGGGTTAAACGGGGGGGGGGGGGGGGATCAGAAAATTCTTTCTTAACTGACGTTTACGTCATAAAAGGAACCCCTAGTAAAAATCATATTCGTATCTTTAGCAGTTTAGGCTCTACGATGTTTATTCAATAGATGAGTGAGAGAGCATCCTTTCGTTTTTATATAAGTATATATAGATATAGAGATATAGATTTGTATAGTATCAAATAACATAGGTACACACTTAACCAATAAAAATACATAACAAAGGAATACATTTTACAGACCATAACATGTTTAGTTTCGACCAATTCAACTATGCAGTTACTTATCTTATTAACACTTATCGAACACAGAATAAATACTGCGTAGTTTAAAATTGACATAACTTTTTTATTTATAAACCGATTTACATAAAATAAACACTAAATGTTAAGTGAAGTTTCCCACAACATATCCGTGAAAATTATATTCAAATTGGATAAGCCGTTTCTGAGATTAGCGTTTTCAAACACACAGACAAACAGACAAACAGACAAACAGAAAAGATTTCTAAAAACCATTATTTTGGGTTCTATATCGTATTAAAGACCTCTAGAAATGGTTTTCACCAAAATTTATTCCATGTACAGACAGCGACCTCTTACAGATTTATTATAGTATAGATTTTTATCCAACGCATAGATGGTGCTGTTTATACTAGATATATATGGCAATAATAGTTGAAATAAGTTAGTATAAGTAGATATTTTTTTATAAATGATAAATTATAATAGAGCTAGGGATATATAGAAGTTCATTGATTTTATATACAGATTTCTTTTTTTTGTATTTTATAAAATTTTGATTATATTTTTATGTTGTTTAACTCACAGCCATTTCGATCACTTTCAATAAACACTATGTACAATCTCAGCACCTGTTAATATTATCGTTTAATTCGTGATCGTGATTCGAAAGAAAAAAATATCATTATTATACAATACTTATTACAAAAACATCAATATTGAATATTACACTTTATTTTCAATACAACAGAACGTAGAATTGAATACGGTGAGTGACTTTTCTCAGTAGGAATTAATGATCAAACTTCGCGCGCATTTTGACTTACGGCTAAAGTCAATCCGGACTCGAGGTCAGCAGGGCATAGGCAACGCGCGAATCTAGTTCAAAAATGTTTCCTATACCTTACGAATTACATTCGAAATCTAAATATAGTAATTTTATAGTTTTAAAATTATTTATTTAATTTTGTATTCAACATTGTTATTATTGCATTACGAATAATATGATTGTTTTAAATTGTTAGTTAAATTTATTGGTTGATAGTTTTATTCATCATCTCTAGGTTTATACATTTGAAACTTACTGCAAGATATTTTCATCCGTCGCATAGATACAAACTGTTTCTGAAAATCGATTTAAACACGTAATTTATATAATCGATTTACAAAAAATCGATTAATATTACTATACAAATCGAAAATAAAAAATCGATTATAAGAAAATAATAATCGATTTAAATAAAAATCGATTATTTTTTAACATCCCTACTACTAGCCGACCCACCCCCCAAATAAGCCTATAGCTACGCATGGTATAATACTCAGTTACACCTGCGCCTTAGTCTATTCGAACGAGATCGATTTCATCGTGTCCTTTCACTAGTTGCCTAACCCAACTATTATAACAGTCACAATCTGTGTCCTAACCTGCGTTAATTACCAGAGAATATATAATAGTAGGTACCTCTATAAACTATTAGGTACTATGCAGCAATAGGAGTAATCTTTGGTGTGATTGCAACAATTATGATACTTTATGACTAGGGTTTTCATTGAAAATGTTTTTTTTTTAATTTTATAAAAAAATGCTTTTTGCACACACTCACACTTCACATTTTCTTGCCACCCGTACAGAGAAGAATACGCAAAGGCGAACACAAAACCTCATTTTATTTAAATAATATTTCAAAAGTCTTTAACACAAAATTTATCGAAGTAACAACACTACTCCTTCATAACTGGTTTTCCAATTCAGTCAAAAATAAATTGCGAACAAATTTAATGTTATTTAGTTCAATCCAAAAATGGTGGTGTCTTCTTAAAACACTTAGGAATACTGTAAACGCACATCTGTCGCTAAGATACATAGTAAGTATATTGACTATACTTAGGTCTTTAAATCATTAACTTTTTTAATTTGCAATTATATGAGAATTACTTTGATGGTGGTAGAATTCTTAGAACAACCGCCATATCAGTTTTTACCTAATAATAATTTTACCGGGGAAGTACAACCGCCTCACCTATTTCTAGCGGGAAGCATTTCTTGCGTTTCGATGGAAGGGTGTGGTTGCCCGCACACTTTCACATGAGACGACTATCATAGTCCTCGGAAGTAGTAACGCATCTGAGATTGACCTCAGATAGAACCCATGTTCTATATGAAGTTGATTACAGATATCCATGGGCGGCAGTGACCACTTACTATCATCAGATGGACCGCATGCTCGTTTGCTACTACAGTCATATAAAAAAAAACCTGCGACACTCGGGGACTGCCGCGGTAAAGCTATTGCATAGCATTTTTATCAACTTATGCAATTATAGTTATTTATTTATTTGTGCAGTTTTTTTCCTTTGATATTAATTCGTTTTTTTCATTGGTACTCACAAACAGCTGCTTACATATTTGTCCGATTTCCAAGCAGCTCGTCTCGATCCGTTCGAGCTTCGTACTGTCGTGTCATATCCGTTCACGTTATGTGATAGTGGGGGAGGTGTTAGGTATTTTGTCGTTACGGAATTTCTTGATTCGGTCGCCGCGCTCAAAGTCCACTATAAAATCACAATCTAGTAATATAGGTAGCAACGCATCTGTGGCTAACCACAGATCAGACTGATCTTATCTGGGGTTGATTATTAGTGCCCACGGGCGGTAGTGGCCATATACTACCACGTGAATTGCATTTTCCTTTGTTATCATGGACGCCAGGGACAACGTAGCGTGAAGGCTACATTCTTGCTTGTTGCATCAGTTTAATAAAAACATTTTATAAATTTATATATTGTATCGTTATTTTGATTACTTTTTATTCATTCTCTGACTTTGTTATGCATAATTAGTGTAAATAATTTAATAGCCTTAAAATTAAATTACTTAAATCCACTACTAATTATTTTCGTTATTACTTTGAGATAAATTAATTTTATTGTTTGAGACAATAATGTCTCAAACAATAAAATTTATTTATCTTTCAGTTAATTGATGCATACTACTTAAAATGCATACTACTTATTGTTTCAGATATATTTTATGATTTCTGCGAAATCAAAATATGAAGTGTTCTTAGTTGATTAAAATAACGTACATACAAAATAAATGGTAAAATTATCCACCGTTCGAGTGAGAAAGTATTTTCGTCACACCTATTTTTGTGTAGTTAAACCTGTATTCTGGCTTGATGGGTAGTAAGGCTGATTGTTTTTCGAGCTGTTCAATATTAGCCTTCCGAAGTAACGCATATGCAATGAACATTAAGACAACTGATCTATTCTTCTATATATCTACGTGATCTATTCTACGTGAAGCAAAAACTTGTGATGCATTTTTAAGTAATATGCCGCGGACGGATTAGTATGAAATTTTGCACGGTCATAGTGGACGTAGAGAAGGAGTGCAGAATGTTATTTTTTTTTCAAATGATGCATATAACATACACAAAAACAACTAAAAACACATTACACACAATACCGTACATCTGTCACAAACACATAAATAATAAACGAAATTAAACATTCAATATATGAAAACACAGAACGTCATAAATGTCAGATGTCTTTGTCAAAATACCCGTTATTGATTTTAAATACAGCTTTGTCACTTAAATCTCTTTTTACCTGGGTGTATTAAAATAACTTGAAAATTAAAAAAAAATAGGAAATACTTTGGACAATATCGAGTTTAGTTTTTAAGTTGAATTACGGTCGAATTTCGACCGTTGTGACGGGTGACGACTACTTATAAAGTTACTCACAAATATCCGTGAATGGCATACCTTACATCAAAAATTCTTACAAAATCAAGGCCAGTACAAAAATAACTCGCAACAAAACTTGCTAGTATTTTTACATCCACATATGAAATGCAAATATTGTCACGAGACCGCGAGTCACGAGAACGGTACATACGCATCGAGACGCGTGACATGCGTGACACGCGTGACTCTCGTGTCCAAGCAAGCATTCCCAGGAATCGAATGCAGGCCTTAGCCTATGCTCTACCTATTCTATCAACACAGGAAATGGGCTAGGATTATTCATTCCTATGCGCTGTTTTTAAAATTTTATACTGAATCCAGTCAAATCTATTTTAAAGTTAGGGTTTTTTAATAGATTGAAGTAGCAAACGTATCGCTAGCTAGTATCGCTTAGTTATCTAATGCAAATGAGGCTTTACCCATTAATTACCCAGGTCTCTCGTCTGCTGTCTGTGGACTGCATGCTCGTTTGCTATATCAACAGTTAAAAAAAGAAGAAAATACTTATCAGTTCCCTGTACCACCAACAAATTGCAATCTCATCCGTCTCGTCATTGTCCACTCCTCTATCTTGTTTAGAACGTGAAGACGAGGCTGTTAGACTCTCGTGCATATGCAAATGTCATGATTCCGATAAAAAACATCATCCTAGGTAACACTGAAAATCAACTATGTTAGTTCGTGTTCGTAGGATCCATAGTTATCATACAGGTAGCTTTTCATTTGTGTACGAACTTTCATCAAATCGTTCTAATATTACAAATGCGAAAGTTTGTGAGTGTTTTTGTTTGTTACTTCTTTACGTCTAAACGGCTGGAGCGATTTTCATAAAATTTGCTAAGGAGTTAGCTAACACTCTGGATTAACATATAGGCAAATTTTTGCTGTGGGAAAATATCTTATTCCCACGGGACAATCGATACATCGATTTTTTTTAGCGCGGGCGAAGCTGCGGGGTTGAGCTAGTTATTTTATAATGTTATCATCAAGGACAGCTTGTGTTGTAACACCGACGCGGAAATATGCAAACTTTAGTTATATGTCAAAACTTATAGTCAAGACTATACTTTTGTTAGACAATATTTTTGACAAACGATAAGATGGCTCTTTGCGTTCGATCTTTCAGAAACTATGAGACCGCAGTTCTGATTTTTTAAGTCCACCGGATGGTAAGTGGTCACTGCCACTCATGGACATCTGTAATCAACTTCATATAGAAAATGAAGTTATATCTAAAGTCAACTACAGATGCGTTACTACTCCCGGGGACTATGATGGTCGCCTCATATAAAAGTGTGCCGGCAACCACACCCTTCCATTGTAAGGCAAGAACTGTTTCACGCTAGTAATAGGTGTGTGTAACTCTAACGCTTCCCGTGTACTTCTGTATAACGTGTATTTCTAACGCTTGATTATTATTTATACATTTTTCAAAGCGGCTCATCGAGTACATCACCAACCACCTGGCATTCATCCCAAGTAAAGAACTTAGCTATTCAACAAGGTCTTCAGATTTTTAGTAAGTCTTCAAAAGACGTCAGTTTTTTAAATCAAAAAATCAAAGTGTTTTTATTTCTTTACAATTTTCTTAGACACTAGTTGCAAGGGCCCCTGTACTAGGTGATGACCTGTGTTACTGGGTACCCCGCTCATCCACCGAGACGAGTTGTAGTAAAGAATAAACTTATTATAGTTTGGATGAAGTGAAATTATTTGTATTTTTATAAGTAACAATTTAAAACACACGTTTTCATATTGTTTTACCTGTAGTTTTTTTTGTGTTTATGTATGTTTGAGATTAATATATTAATATATAATTACATATAAAATATGGCTTAAAGTTAATTTTCAGAAAGTTTCCTACTAGTAGATAATTTAATTTTTATTTATTTTATTTTATGTACTTTAAAAAGGGTAAGTTGTAACGTGCACTTAATGCTAAACTATTAGTGCTATAATGGCTGACTTAATACTTGTAATTAAGTGCCGTAAAGTATTCTGATAAGTTTTAAGATACTTACGTTACTCTATAACTTATGATAGAGCCTCATATCTATTTCAAAGCCGTCTACAAAACAAATTAGATTGAGTAATTAATTTCAAATCAAAGAACTAATCTTGATACAAATATGTCAATGTTAATGTCAATCTTTCGTCTAACTCTAAAAGGTAAAGTAAGAGGCACGATCTAGTTCCGTATGCAAATCATATGATGATAAGCTGTGAATGCGGTTTTCAAACGTTTTTGTTTTTTGGCATCATGCCTGGGGAGCGGCCGTGCTCCGACAGTCTTTGTTCGGAACTTGTATATATGCAGGGTATTGAGAATACTTCGAAAGCGTGATTCAGAAATACTAGTGGCGCCATCTCTTGATGAGATGCGAGAAGTTGTCACCGTAGCGCCACCTCTTGATGAGTGGCGGGAAATCGCCACAGTTTAATCGTTGGTAGTAACTAACTTACACCCACAGCTGAACCCATTTCGATCACATTTACCGCGGTATTGAGTATCCCATATGCAAAATCAGTAGCTTTTGCATCATCATTTTAAATAGTGGTTTTTTGATCCGATCCAGATAGGATCGGAGTTCCACCTGAGATTGGGCATAAATCCATTGCTACCCAACATAAGGTCCAAGTTGGAATGCCCTAAGGATAAGTAGGTATGCCTCTGCGCGCTGGGATTCTTACCGCACTAACCTAACTCCGCTACGTGGAGGACTCCAGGATCTCCAACGGAACACAACCGGAGACCTCCGAGCGCGATGCCCCTTTACCGCGGCATGCGACTACACATACCGCCGCCCTTCCTGGGGTCACTTGGCCGGACGGTTGGAGCTTTTACTCTACGCGCCCGCAACCCCGGACGCCCCCTTTCCTTAGTTGCCTCTTACCTTTTAGTCAAGGGGTACCGTAGCCCTATTCTGATCCCGGAAGTACAGGGACAAAGCGGTTTATACTACTATAGTACCTAGTTATACTTCTCTTTTCTTTGTTTTACAAACGTGTGTAAAACAAAAAGAAAAGGGAATTGTGTTACAGCAAACGAGTAGTAGTAATACCTACATTTGCGTTACTACCCTTTAAACTGAACACGACTGACGACTAGCTCTAGCTAGATCTCCTAGACGACCTAGACTTATAAAACGCTTAAACGCTTTCTACACTCATAGCCCCACAGTAGGATTTTCACCTGTATCGTGGGTGCCATGGACACACACAAGACGAATACACAAACACCCAGACCCAGAACAAGAATCTAAACTCATCATTCAGACACTTGTCTGGCCGGGAATCAAACCTGGGACCCACTGAGTGTCAGATCGGTACGGTAACCGCTCGGCCACGCGAGTCGTCGTCACTTATGAAATAGTAAATTATTTTGTCTAGATATATTCCAAAGAGTGCCAAGATAATAATAGTTTCATTTAGCAGAAAATATCAAAGTGAGTTGACAGCGCTGCAATTAATCAAACCAATTAATTTATCATTTTCATTTATCATCAACACTAATTGAATGTATAATAAAGTATGATTATCATTTGTAATTACAATCAGATACAATTAACCTCTTTACGTTCTGAGTTCGTGGTGCATCTTCATTTTTCTTAAGATGTCGTGATTTATGTATTCAGTCGATGTCTTTATTATACACTGTTTCATTTCGTTTTACACGAGAATTGAGACTGTGGGAAAATTAACCGCTGTACCAATTTTTATATTAAGTAGCAAACCGGCATCCAGTCCAGCAAATGGTAGTAAATTATTACTGCAGCCCAGGGACCTTCTAGAGCAGTGATAGCCTAATGGTTGAAACTTGCCTTATGATTGGCCCACTGATTTATGTGCGTATTAGAAATTAATTATCGCTGTTTTTCGGTGAACCCGAGAATTCTTTAAAAAAAAATCTCGGAGACTATGGTCTAAAACTCTCTCAATCTAAGAGAAGACCCGTGCCCAGCAGCGGGACAATAATGGGTTGCACCCAACCCCAGGGACCCACTAACTACATACAACAAGGATTCTATTTGAAGACGACAACTAGGTTACTGTTTCTAAGTACTAAGATAGCCACCTCATGTATAAGTGCACGTCATAACAAGAATCTGAATTCTTCATTCAGATACGTCTGGTCGGAAATCGAATCCGGAACCTACTGCATGTCATCGATACGGTAACCGCTCCGCTACGTTGTCAAAGTGTAGACGAAAATTCAAATGCTCGAATCGAAAACGAAATGGCCTTACGACTTCCTAACAAGACTAAAACCAAACAAAATGACTTCCTTAACTTAGAGGTTAGTTTACTGAATTCTGGTGAAGGAAGTCACGTTTGACCTTCATGCAAGCATGTCGTTTGTTACGTCATACAGATGAGCACAATTTACCGGCCTTTTGTATAATAGGAACTAGGGGTGTGCGAATGATTCGAACTTATGAATTATTCGTTCCGAGTCGAATATTAATATTCGATATGAAACTCGAATCGAATAATCGGAATTTTCGAATAATTCGCCGAAGTAGTTCGACAATGTTCGATTTTCAAATATTACAAACAATTCATGAATTGTTCGTATTATTTTAGCCAATTCCACCAATACGCACTTGGCCAGCGCGGTTGGCTATGGCCTAAAACTCTCTCATTCTGAGAGAAGACCTGTGCCCAGCAGTGTGACAATAATGGGTTAACGAGATACCTATGTTACCTTTTATTGAAATGTTAAATTAAGAAATTAATCACTTAAATGGTACAATACATATAATATTAATAAAATATTCTTCTGGCTGATCACTGAAGACTACAATAAATTCCCACCTTCCGAAATATCGAATTTAAAATAATTCAAACAATTCGTGAATTGTTTATATTATTTGAAAATCGAACATTGTCGAACTATTCGAAATTTTTCGAATAATCGAAATTTATCGAAACATTCAATTGTGTTCGAAATTTGTGTTAAATGCCGAACTATGCCGAAAGTTCAAATTATTCTATTTGAATTTCGAATCGAATATTAATATTCGATTCGATTCGAGCGTTATTCGCACTCCTGTAAATCTGTAATAGTAACCATTCTCTTAGCGTCTTTCTAGATCTGTCTCGTTTTAGAGTCAAAACATGAGTTTAACGATTCGGAAAATCTGTTAAAGTTTTAATTACGTCATACAGATGAGCACTGTTTACCAGCTTTAGTCTTGTAGTTACTGTAACTATTCTATTAATTTTTCTAGATCTGTCTCGATTTAGACGAGTCAAAATATCAATTCAACGATTTGGAAATCAGTAGTAAACGAGCATGCTATCCACCCGACCTTAAGTGTATCGCAGATGCGTTGCTACTCCCGAGGACTATGATGGTCGCCTCATATAAAAATGTGCCGGCAACCACACCCTTCCGTCGAAACGCAAGGAATGCTTCACGCTAGAAATAGGTGTGGCGGTGGTACTTCCGCGGTCGAACTACACTGGTTCTACCACCTTCAATTAATTACTTATTTACTTCAAAATGTATAAAAGTGTTTGTCATTATAAAGATATAGCTACTTTATTGGCATGTACTAGATTTTATTGCGGAAGTCTGGATACAAGCATGCCTAATTGCAAACTGCTTGCTTATTTCTTACTTTAATTGAAATAATTTGCAACAACTTTATTATTGTAATCGTAAAGTCGATACTAATTAAAAATGTATTTTTTTATTCCTTAGTTTTATTTTCCAATGGCAAAATTAACTAATTAAGATAATTCAACGGAAATCGACAAATATTTAAACCAAGAAAATTAATTAACAATTGTTAATGACAAGTTCTATCTTAATTATAACTTATATTGGTAGTATGGGTGGTGTGTGTTCCATGTAGGCTCGGTCTTGAATGGAACCACTCTTTCTCATATTGTGTATGTCGTAGACGACAATGCGACTAATAGGCGACCATCATAGTCCTCGGAAGTAGCAACGCATCTGTGATTGACTTTAGATAGAGCTCATGTTCTGTATGAAGTTGCTCACAGACGTCCATGGCCGGCAGTGACCACAGACATCAGGTGGACTGAATGCTCGTTTGCTACTTCAGTTAGATATAAAAAAGATGGAAACCCATCTATAGGAAGTTTTTTTTTTATATGGCTAAAGTAGCAAACGAGCATGCAGTCCACCTGATGGTAAGTGGTCACTGCCGCCCATAGACATCTGTAATCAATTACGTACAGAAAATGGGTTCCATCTGAAGACAATCACAGATGCGTTGCGTTGCGAGGACTATGATGGTCGCCTCATGCGAAAGTGTGCCGGCAACCACACCCTTCTATCGAAACGCAGGAAATGCTTCACGCTAGAAATAGGTGTGGCGGTGGAGAGTTACCAAGTTGTTTACAGTGCAATAAAAAATGCGAGGATATTTCATCCGATCGTAATACGACCAGTCAGTTATTTGCGGCACTCTAAACCGAACAGTAATTGACACAGTTAACAGTCGTTTAGTTAGAACCCGACTAATTGTTAAGACAATTACGATTTATGTCCGCAGATCACAAACCTAGGTGACTCATCTGAATTCGAACGCAGCTCAAGTTTTGAGTCAGTCTCAATTTAGCTCAAGTCTGTGTCACTTCGATACATTTTATTAATGTTTGTAACATTTAAATCACCATGGCCAATGCAGAGTATTGTCACTATCACTACATCTATACTAATATTATAAAGCTGAAGAGTTTGTTTATTTGTTTGTACGCGCTTATCTTAGGAACTACTTTTTTGAATTGAAAAATTCTTTCTACGTTAAATAGACCATTTATTGAGGAAGGCTTTAGGCTATATAACATCACGCTGCAACGTATTTTTAACGCGGGCGAAGCTGCGGGTTTCAGCTAGTCGTTTATAAAAACAAAGTCGCTTCTATCTGTCTATCCCTATGTATGCTTAAATCTTTAAAACTACGCTACGGATTTTAGTGCAGTTTTTCTTATCGATAGAGTGATTCAAAAGGAAGGTTTTTATGTACAATACAGCGAAGAAATACTGATAATTTTATATTTTTTTAATTTTAGGCGGAACGAAGTTCGCCGGGTTAACTAGTATGTTATAAAAGCCCTCTCTTGTTTCCCTATCTGGTGGTAAGTGAGAATAAATTTATTTTTGTCGAATTGTCAACTGTTCATTCTTCTGAGTGTTTCTGTGTCACCCAAACAACAGATAATGACGCTATTAGAAGTTATTAGTGTAAACTGGTCATTCTAGCCACTTTAAGAGTAGCTTTAAACATATTCTCACAAGCTGGTCATACGCCATTATTACAGGTTAATGGTAAATAAATCTTAAGTTTGACAAGATCGTCGCCTTATGTATAGGTAAGGAAACCGGCAACGACACCCTTCGATCAAAATCTATTAACTGCTTCATATTAAGCGCAATACACACCGAGCCCGCCGGGCCGCCGACCTATGTCGGCAACTTTTTGTCGTCGGGCTAGTTGGCGGCTTCATTTATTTCAAGTCGGAAAAATCTTGTCGGCCTCATATTGTCGCGGATCGAGATGAGTTTATTTAATTTAGTTAGTGACTGCCACGTCGAAAAAGGTTGTGTCATATAATTTGTATGGTGTATCTTGGATAATTTAGGGTCGAGCTTCGCCGGGCAACTGAGCTCAGGTGTACGCAAGCCGCCAACATGTCAGCGGACAACACGCGCGGGCGCATGTTGCCGACATGATTCTTTTATTATAGGCCGCCGGGTTGTGTCGGCGGCCCGGCGGGCTCGATGTGTATTGCGCTTTAGATGTGACCCTGTCGAACAATACTTTTTCTACCACCTTGCAAGAGACATACAACTTTGTAGCAAATAACCCTAAATAAGAAATGTCAAGCCTGTCATTATCTTTTAGTCTCTAAAAAGTTATATCTTAAACAAAATTTCAAGATCCAATACCTATGCATCAATGCTAAATCCATTCACCAGCTTATATGAATTTTATACATAACTATTCTTAGTCTGTTGTAATGCCCTATGTAAACGATGGTTCAATTCATAGATGAATGTCTTTGTCCAATCGAATAATAACCGAAGCGAACTACGAAAGAAATTGCAATTAAGTAGGGCTGTCCAAATTTTTGCCATTAAATTCGGGGCTACTAATAGTTTAGCAGTGATAGCATAATGGTTGAAACTTGCCCTCTCGATCGGGAGGTCCGAGGTTCAAACCCAGGCACGCACCACTGATTCATGTACGTATTAGAAATTAATTATCACTGCTTTTCGGTGAAGGAAAACATCGTGAGGAAACCTGCACACCCGAGAGTTCTATAAAAAAAAAAGTTCTCGGAGGTGTGTGGAGTCCACCAATTCGCACTTGGCCAGCGCGGTGGACTATGGCCTAAACTTTCTTATTCTGAGAGAAGACTCGTGCCCAGCATTAGGACAATAATGGGTTGACGAGAATAGTTTAGATCGACTTACTCTAGACTTATTCTAGGACTTACTTTAACGTTTACACTTGCACTGTCAAACGTACAGCAATTTTTATACGAAGCAGCTATATTAGTCCTCGGGGGTAGCAACGCACCTGTTTAACCTGATTGACTTCAGATGGAACTCTTTTTGTATGCAGCTTACAGATGGACATGGGCGGCAGTGAGTTTTTACCATCATGTAGTCTGCGCATTTTGACTTCAATTTGATAAGAAACAGCAAATATCGCCCATAACGAACAGCCAATTTCGCTTATAGGATGCATAGACGCTTTAGCGCTCAACATTGTCGCTTGCAGTTCTAACGTTAGAATAGATAGGGTTGAATACTGATGTCAATGATGTAAGGATAAGATTTATTTTTAATTTTTATTTTTAATATAAGATAAAATATTTTAAAAGTGGTAGAACCAGTGTAGTTCGACCGGGGAGGTACCACCGCCACACCTATTTCTAACGTGAAGCATTCCTTTCGTTTCGATAGAAGGGTTGTGGTTCCCGGCACACTTTTATATGAGGCGACCATCCTAGTCCTCGGGAGTAGCAACGCATCTGTGATTTCTTCTTTATTTTTTAAGCAAATGTTTACCTACAATGGTCAAATTAGACAACCCTACCAAAATTACGTTCGTCTAGAAACCAATTGAGTAACGAGCAAAGATCAAGTCCGAAGCCAAGGTCGCAGCCATCAGCCACTTCACAGCCATCAAAAACTACAAGGTCAACATATTAAGTCTTGCATCTCGTATTGCTCATAGACCATAACAGAAAGATCCGTGATTTGCTACTACGATTTGGTTATATGTGTCAGCGATTTGAACTATGTTTATTAGATTTTTGCAAGTCTCACACGTTTAGGAATATGAGGCGTGCAAAAATACGCACAAATTAACATGCATGTGCGCGTGTGTGACTGTGCTTTACTCTCAATATGGTGCTCTGTCGATTTTGCACGATGAAATCGTTCTTATATATTATGGCATTGAATGAAATAACGATGTTTGGAAACTCGACATTAATTTATAAAATAGGCAATTTCTTTTATTCATTTGTTTATATATAAATAGAGTAAAAAATGATAACTACACCTGTCCGTTGGTCTCACTTTTTGCAATTTCGCAATTTGGATTTTCAAAACTGTCTCAATTACTTATAGGTCATTGAGGAAGGTTAGCGATCCGACTCACTTCGACGACTCATACGACCTTTTATTATCCATCTAAAAACAATTGTTATAAAAAAAACCGTTGAGTTTCTTAGTTTTCTTAGTTGAAACCCGGTCGTAGTGTAGTGGTAGTGTTTTAGTGTAGTTGTATGCAAGAACTGCTTCACGCTGACAATAGGTGTGGCGGTGGCATATCCCCCGAACTACACTGGCTCTTCCACCTGCGAAAGTATAATTTACAATAGTTTTCAGGGGTTCTAGGCAACTGTGGTCCAACTTAGATAAGACTAATCTGGAGTTGATATCAATTGTCATTCGGCGGCAGTGGCAACTTACCATCAGGTGGACTCATGCTCATTTCGACTCGATTCGACAACCCATTATTGTCCCACTGCTGGGCACGGGTCTTCTCTCAGAATGAGAGAGTTATAGGCCATAGTCCACCGCGCTGGCCTAGTGCGAATTGGTGGACTTCACACACAGGTTTCCTCACGATGTTTTCCTTCACCGAAAAGCATTGATAATTAATTTCTAATACGCACATAAATCAGTGGTGCGTGCCTGGGTTTGAACCTGCGACCTCCCGATTGAGAGGGTAAGTTTCAACCATTAGGCTATCACTGCTCTATTGCTTCATCAATTTCATCATAATTTAAGCACACTGACAAAATACCTCTTTTATTACTAACAAATAGTCTACAGATAACTGCAGTTATTTAGTTAATTGCATAAACATTTTAACCGGCATTTTAAAGGAATTTGTTTTATAAATCTAAAACAAAAAATGGTTACGAATTCCATAGACGAAGTAAAGGATATTGTCGTGTATTTCATTGTGATATCGATACAAATGTCATGACCATAGTCACAAAGGTGCGCACGCGCAGGTTAAAGCAAAGGTCGTCTTTGTTCAAAAATACCTGCATTCCAGATTTGAAAGGTAGAAAAATATGAAGGAATGAGACCAGTTTTATCTAGTATCTATAAAGAAACTAAATTGTAGTGTTTGTTCGTAATTCTAAAATGTGTACCATTTTTTATGCTCTTTTATTTTGACACCACGTATATAAAATTCTCGTGTCACAGTTTTTGTTGCCATACTCCTCCGAAACGGCTTGACCGATTTTTACCAAATTTTATATGCTTATTCAGTAGGTCTGAGAATCGGCCAACATCTATTTTTCATACCCCTTAAGGGTTGTCCACCCTTAACATTTTTTTTATTTTTTAAATGGCAAAACAACGTCGGGACAGCTAGTGTTATATAAAAAGGCAACATGTTTTAATTACTGTGAAAATATGAAAATATGTACGAAATACGTCTTTCCTTATTAGCTGTGAAAAATGTATTTCTGAGATAAGCTAGAAGGTACTATCAGGCAAAACTAAAGGAACAAATGGCCAATGCGAGTCAAACTCCCACACGGGGGGTTCCGTACTTCCAAACTGAAACTTGGCTTTATTTTGGTATTTACTACCAAAGCAGCTATATGCGCGTGAATATGCTTTGTGAAATTTGAAGTATGTTTAATAAAAAATAATAATAAATATTAAATAATAAAAATTAAAATGTTTTGGAGCAATTTGGACATATTTATGAAGCATAGCAAAAATTTGCATTAAGAAATTGATACCTTTTATCTAGTTTTAAAACTTACTCGTAAGCAGCTGAAGCAAACTAAATTCATTTTACCACAATATTATTGTTAACATTTTAACATGCTTTTGTAAGTTCAGCAGATAACATTTATATTTTAATCTTACTAACCAACTGTAACTGTATCACTAGAAAGTGAACGCCATGTAGAGTTAACGTTTTGCTACCTAAATACTTGTATATTTGTACTAATTATCACGTTTCTAAATTCGCCGTTTATTGTAATGGTTATAATTATGAAAGTTATATGTTACCTTATGAACAATTTGCGCTTTAAAAATAATTTGGTTACTCATAAAGGCTCCGTTATTTTAAGTCATTTTATAAAATAATTACCAAAGCAGCTATTTAGCATAGATTCCTATTATACAATAGTGGAGGTCAGTCGTTCCAACATTTAGTGGGGGAATATTTAAAGATTCCTCCTATTTGGCCGAATACCTAGCAGTTGCCGAATATTAGTGGCATCTCTAAATTTTATGTATGTCCATGTATTGGGCACGCCCTGCAGCCCAAACTACTAGATAGAGAGATTTGCAACATATTAAAACAAATAAAGAAAGACCACATATGTGCCAGAAAATTAAAAATATATATTAATAGAAAAATGCTATTACACGTATGACGAATTCTTAAACGATAATTTAAAAATAGAAAAATACACAAATATATTAATCTGCTAAAGTTATCAGCATTGTCATATAGTGTCTTATTGTAAGTCTTTTATTGATTTATACGAGTATGTGAGTGCCACACATTTAGAACGCCTTAACGGCAATTTAAAGGAACTTGTTCTATACATCTAAAACAAAAAATGGTTACGAATTCCATAGACGAAGTAAATCCATTTTCAATTTTTGGCGCCCTTTTTAAACATCTTATGTACTACTCGACCACAACAATTAGGCGCATAAAACAAAAGCGGTTCCGTACCCCGCACCTTGCTTCTGTCTCCGCGAATCCCCTAGTGACGTGCAGTCGTGTATCGTCTAGGTATTTTCGTTAGCCAGCACGTGTATAATGTTATTTCGTTAAAATGTTAGTTTAATGAGTGATTGTTGAATTTCTAAACTTATTGTTAAATTAGTTGATTATTCGTCAATAAACCTCACAATGGGTAGGAAAAAGACTATTCGTGGAGGAGAAAGGACTCTTACATTCAAAATATGCATTTATTTAACAAGAGAACATGCAGGAGCTCAGTATTCCTGTCTCCCAAGTCGAAAATGGAGTGTGTGCTGCAACAAGCATTATTCTCTTACACAAATAGAAAAAGAAAGAAATATTCCATGTCTGCGAATATATTAAACACAAGAAAGTGCTTTAATAAATACACGACTATTGAACATATACCACTATGGCGTATGTTTTAATAATGGTATACCTACATACTCTTGGTGTTTAGTAATAAAATATACTTCGTATCGGGATGGGAAATCCCTAGTTCTTATGACGTTTCAACTGACATGCGCCTAATTGTTTTGGTCGAGTAGTAATCAAAATTATTGTAACCCAAAAATTGACTAAATAAAGATCTTTCTTTCTTTCTTTCTTATAAAACGTAAAAAATAATTAATCCTAATTTATATTTATGTATGCTTTAATAGTAAAATCGCAAACAATATATACCACATTTCGAACATTTTCCTTGTGTCCCTGTGGCCTAATAGGAAAGGCCCGATTGCTGGTATCGGAGATTGTGGGTTCGAATCCCACCAGGGACACGAAATAAAACAGATTTGCTTGTATAGACAGGACCCCGTTTTTGTGTTTTTTTTTTATTTTTACAATAATAAGATGTATTTGATGGTCATTATTTGTAGTAGTAGTGCAAGGAATGTTTTTTTTTTATAATTTGAAATATTTTTTTTAGTATTAAAATGTATAAGGGTACTTGTTTTGTAAATTGTTTATTTAATAGTTTTACATTGTAAAATATTCTCGTTATTAATAAATTCTATAAAATCATAAGCGTCACTTTATCTACTGTTAAGGTCGATATTTAGACATCTATGTTTGAGATCTATGGTGACTTTATAAAGGCTTTATCAAACTTATACAGAGTGATAGAGCAATGATAGCCTGATGGTTGAAATTTGCCCTTTCGATCGGGAGGTCCGGGGTTCATACATACCCAGGAACACACTATTGATTTTTCTTAAATTATATGCGTATTAGAAATAAATTATCACTGCTTTTCGGTGAAGGAAAACACCGTGAGAAAACCTACACACCCGAAAGTTCTTGAAAACCTACGCACTTGGCCAGCGCGGTGGACTATGGCCCAAACTCTCATTCTGAGAGACGACCAGTGCCCAGCAGATGGACCATAATGGGTGGCGAGATATCGCATTTGCAGTTCATCTGATGGGAACTTTTAGCTTTGATTTTTGGGCATTTTTGGGATTATTACCGGGAAAGTAGACAATATTAAATATATTTCTTCAATATTGAATATAACGCCCCCTTGTGAAATTCCTGAAAACGTTTAAGGGCTGAAGCTCGGTAGCAAAGCACCCTTCTCAAAAATCTCCAGGAATGAACTAGGAACTATTTGTAACGTATAACGATAACCAATAATTATGAGTCGATTTTCAAGTTTTTATTAAAAAAATTAAACAGAAATATATTATTTTTTGTTGTGAACATCCAAGACATCTTACTTAAAAATGATGTGAAAAATGCAAACGTTTTGCAACGCCATCTGGTGGTGAACTTATCAAGAATTTTCAAGCGATGAAAACACGAATTGCATGGTGGAGCCGTCACCATACCGATCTGACACGCCATGGGCGTGGGTTTCGGGTTGGATTCCCGGCCAGAATGATGATTTTTGATTTTAGTTCTGGGTGTGTGTGTTTATGTACTCGTCTTTGTATGTGTCCATGATACTAATGACACAGATCACACGGGAAAATCATACTGTTATGCTATCCGTGTAGAAAGCTAGTTTTTTACTGTAACTTACTGGCCTTAGATAGTTTATGTGACACTTAAAATTAAAAAAAAATACAGTTGACTTTAACACATTGACGGTCCCTTACATAAGGAATTGTAATAATAGTTAAACGCCGACGACGGACGCCGTGGAAGCAACGCAGGGGTATGATTTTTATTTAAAACCCCTCGGTGGTCGTCCTCGGCACTACTAAGTGTACTCCGGGACCTCCAAAGGAACGCAACCGGAGTCCTCTGAACGCGTTGCGCCATCAGACTCCTCCCAGGTCAGTGGCTGGGCCCACCGCTCCGTCTGGTCTTTACGACGGTATGTGACTACACTTACCGTCCTTCCCGGGGTCGCCTGACCGAACAATTCAATTTCCCACTCTAGCTACCCGCGACCCTAGAAGCCCCTTTTAGACGCCTCGTAGGCACCTCTTGTAGTTTTCATATAAAAACACAAAATTACACGTTTGCGGTAACTTAAATCCGTCTTCTGTGTTAAAGTTCCTTCCATGTTTTTTTATCTCTTACTTATATACTGTGCCTTTTTATAACTCTCAGCTCAGTAATAACTCTCAGCGGAAATTAACTAATGGTTATGCAATTCTATGCGGAAGTTAGTCTGTTTGATATTTTTTACTACAATAATATGTACTTTTTTACGTTTTCACAACTTGATATAAGCAGCACTATCTGTAGTTTTAATATTATTTATTTATGATGATTTTTAAATAAATTCGTTAGATTCTGGGTTAGGTAAGACTTAGAAAATATAATCATAAGATTCTAAGTTTTATCAAAATTGACCAGGATTCCAGTAAGCATTTTCCTTATCTTTTATACTTTCCGATTTCGCCACCCGCTCTTAGGTATCAAAATTGCCTTATGTAGAGACATAAGGCTAATGCGAACCTTATATTGACTTCACAATATATGTAAATATCCAAATCGTATTTTTAATTATATCTTTTAATAGTTAAATTTCAAACAATATATGCCACATTTCAAAAACTATCCGTATGTCCCTGTGGCCTAATAGGAAAGGCCCGATTCTTGGTATCGGAGATTGTGGGTTCGAATCCCACCAGGGACACCGACACTAAAAACAATCGTTTACTAGACAGCACACCGTTTTTGTTTTTTTTTTTATTTCTACAATATTTTAATACAATACCCGTCCATTATTTGTAATAGTGCAAAGAATACCACTGTTTATAAAAAAAATTTAGTATTAAAATATATAAGGGGTTGTTAATTTGCTCGCTATTTATTTATTAATTTTAGACTGTACAAAATCTTAACTTCATGCTAAGACTAAGCTAGTAAGGTCAATAGTTATTAGAGATGCGCCGAATATCCGGTTATTATTCGGTATTTGGCGTATTTGGTTATTATTCGTTTTTGGCCGAATTATTCGGTTTTAGTGCCGAATATATTCGCTTCGAGTATTTGTATTTTCTTGGCTAACGGTTTAAAGTTTTTACGACAGATTTATGTTATAAATGAAAGAAATCTTATGAAGAATGTGTTAAATATAGCTAATAATATAAAGCAATTAAACTTCAAATCAACATTTTTGAAACCTCAATCAAATTCGCATATTTTTTTTAAACTTTATCAACTTTTATTTTTAAATCCCAAATCAACATATTATTTTTATGAACACACTTTTAGAATTGTTTCTTAATAAGAAACGGTAAACCGAATAATTCGGCCGAATATCCGCTTTGGTAATAGTTAAACCGAATAGTATTCGGTATTCGGTTATTCGGTCTAATAAATCGGTTATAAACCAGTATTCGGCGCATCTCTAATATTTATATATTTGAGATCTAAGGTGATTTTCTACAGGCTATATCAAACTGGTTTCTTACGTGACCAGCGAAGCGGTTACTCGTAGTTATGATTTACTTCAGGCAGTCACCTGCTTCTTGCCTTACAATGTACCCCGCACAGCAACGCACTTGCAGTTCATCTGATGGTAACTGGTGACTGCCGCTCATCATTACGATATTTGCATTCAAATTATTACGATTACGTAAAAAATATGCCAAACACAAATTTGTCGACTTCATATACAAGATACATACGAAAGAGGGAGAGTAAACAATTAGACCTATTTTTGCAAAAGGGAACCAACGAGTTTTCCTCCTATTTATATTAAAAATGTTGATGATTTTCAATAATATCATATTTGTATACATAGAACAAATTATTTTGTGCAACATTGCAAATAGATTTTATTAAAATTAACCTAAAAATTATACAGTAAACAATTTTTTAACAAAAATGGCTTTTTCTCAAAACTGTGGTTGTGTGGGTTGATTCTGTTTTGCAGATTATTATAAATGTTTCTTGTGTGTTTATTCCTTCATTATTGAATATAACGCCCTCTTATGAAATTCGTGCGAACGTTTAAGGGATGAAGCTACTGAAGTTGTCGCAAATACGCTGCGCTTACAAAATAAACACGGCCGAATTCCAGTGACGACACAAGATTGAAATAATGTTCCACAGCAGTAACATATAGATTACTAGTTGACCCGGCGAACTTCGTTTCACCTAAAAGTCAAAAATCTGATATTGTCAGTGTTCCACTATATTATGCGTGAAATGAAATGAAATGTCTTTATTTTGTATAGGCCTACGGGGGCACTTACAAATTGTTAGTTACACTTTTTTTTCTTACACTACCACCGGATCGGAATACGACCTCAACTGAGAAGATCCGGCAAGAAACTCAGCGGGTTTGTCTTTTTTTCTTATTTATATTCATTTTTTTAAATATAATTACAATCATGTTTTTATACATGGTAATGAAAGTTAGCTCCAGCATGAAAACCTTCATCTTGAATCACTCTATCTATTAAAAACGACGCATTAAAATTCATAGCGTACCTAGTTCTAAAGATCTAAGCATACATAGGGATAGACAGCGAGGAGCGACTTTGTTTTATACTATGTAGTGATGTATATTTAAGAACCGCCATAACTTTTCCTGCCTGATAACAGTGTTAAGGGCTGCTGTGTTGCAGTGTGATGGGTGTAGGAAGGAGATATACTTATCAGAAAAAGCAATGCAACTGGCTAACCTCAGGTTTTTTTTATCTAATCGAAGTAGCAAACGAGCATGCAGTTCACCTGATGGTAAGTGGTCACTACCGCTCATGGACATTTGTAAACAAGTTCATGTGGAACATGGGTTCTATCTGAAGTCCACCACGGATGCGTTGCTGCTCCCGAGGACTAAGATGATTGCCGCATGAGGTAAGACTGATCTCACCTGTCCCTGTAGTTTCGGGATCAGAATAGGGCTACGGCATCCCCTGCATGTCGTAAGAGGCGACTAAAAGGGGCTTCCGGAGTTGCATTTGGCAACGCCATCTTGTGAACTTATCATGAATTTTTAAGGGATGAAGGTTGAGTGCCTTCGTTAGATGTGTTAGCTACAGACAGAGTAGCCTTTTAGTTTATTTAATGCTTAATATTTAATGAACTTTTTCAGTACTAGATCTATAAATATACTTTCATATTTTAAAGTCACGGAGGAACACGCTATACAAATTTGTAAAACAATGATACTTAAAAATCGATCTCACTTAATTTTTTGTTTTTTTTTTAAATGTCATGCATACGAGTACTAATGGACCACTATTTCAGTTATGTATGGACAGATACTGAAAAAAAAACGCAAAAACGGGGTCCTGTCTTTCAACCATATCTTACGCGCTTTTTCAACATGCGTCCCTGGTGGGATTCGAACCCACAATCTCCGATACCAAGAATCGGGCCTTTCCTATTTGGCCACAGGGACACAGGGGTAGTTTTCGAAAAGTGGCATAGATTGTGTATAATTGTTCTGTAAAAATGCATATAAACTATATTTAAAGCTGAATAAGCTTTCTCCTGAAGTATTCTCGAAGCTCTCTGATATGGGGCTCTACAAAAAAGGTGCGAAAATAGTAATAAAAAACAGCGAAAATAGCGATAGTGCATTCTCATTAATTACTTTAATGTTATAAAAACAATTAAAATCATTACATATTACGTGACAATTATCCTCATTACTATCCCACTACTGGGCACGGGACTTCTCTTAGAATGAAAGACTTTAGGCCATAGTTCACTGCGCTGGATAAGTGCGAATGGCTTCACACACCTCAGAGAACTTTATTTCGACAATATGATATGTAGGTTCGCTCACGGTGTTTTCCTGCACCATCAAGCATTGATGAATAATTTCTCGCGCACATAATTTTACAAAAAAAAAACCGCCGGGCCTGAGATTTGAACCTCCGACCTCTTCATTGAGATGGCAAATTTCAACCATTAGGCTATCACATTAAATAAACGCAATTACATTGTATCAAACATGACCCGGGTTCCGGGTTCCATTCCCGGCTAGACAGGTATCTGAATGATGAGTTTAGATTCTTGTTCTGGGTCTGGGTGTTTGTGTATTCGTCTTTGCGTGGCATCCACGACATGGGAGAATATCCTTCTGTGAGAGTGTAGAAAGCGTTGTTTTAAACATAGACTTTATTCGCAATACGACTAATATTGTACTCATTACAATAATGACGCAGATTCCTCCGGTTGACAAAATTGTTATCAATTAAGGCGTATGCACTAATGACATCTGACCCATGCTATATAGATAAGGGAAGTGATTAAACCCAAATAGATCAAACTATACTGCGTTTTGTACCAGTGACCCCTGGACTCTACAAAATAATTAGTTTTTTCTTTGAATTATATTTATATAATAATAATAACTAGTCACCCGTAGCATCGGCCGAAATTCGACCGTAATTTAAATTAAAAGTCAAATGTCATCTGACATTCTTGACGTTGTGTCTTTTCATTTTCATTTACTAAGTACATATGTGTTTGTGACAAATGCAAGGCAGTGTGTGTAATGTGTTTTTAGTTGATTTTATGTATGAAAAATGCATTATTTGAAAAAAATATTAACATTCTGCACTCCTTCTCTACGTCCACTATAACCGTGCAAAATTTCATACTAATCCGTCCGCGGCATATTACTTAAAAATCCGTCACAATTTTTTGCTTCACGTATTAATATAATAATAACACTGTATTTACATAGTTATATGAATACATATTATATGATAAGGAAGAGCGGGACCTCCTGCTACAGGCGTTTCGACAGTGTTTAATAGGATGGCCCCAGCCACGGATTATAGTTTAAGTTCTCTTGTTTGTTTGGAATTGTAAAATTACTAAAGTGTTACACACGCATGTATATTATTCCAAAATAAATACATTTGAAATTTGAATTTTAATTACTACTCGACCAAAATAATTAGGCGCACGACAGTTGAAACGTCATTAGAACTAGAGATTTCCCATTCCGATAAGAAGTATATTCTATTACCAAATATCAAAAGTATCTAGGTATACCATTATTAAAACATACACCATAGTTGTGTATGTTCAATAGTCGAGTATTTATTAAAGCACTTTCATGTGTTTAATATATTCGCAAACATGGAATATTTTCTTTCTTTTTTATGTGTGTAAGAGACTGATGCCTGTTGCAGCACACATTCGATTTTTGACTTGGGAGACAGGAATACTGACCCCATATACTCTTCTCTTGTTAAAAAAATGCATATTTAGAATGTAAGAGGTAAGAAACGAGATGCGGGGTATTGAACCACTTTTGTTTTATGCGCCTAATTGTTGTGGTCAAGTAATACTTCTAATTTTTTTTTACTGATGCTTCAGTGATTCGCTCTTGTCATTCAAAAGGAAAGAGTGGAAAGTAGCAGAAAATTTCGTTGTTCTATTCCGGAGACAAACTTTTTTTATCTGACTGAAGTGCAGTCCTCTCAATGTTCAATGCAAATCTCAAATTTTGGTTTGAGATTAAAGATGTGTGACGATTGTGTCTACCCCACTTTACAGAGCTAATATATTAGCGGACCCGCGTGGCGGAGCGATTACCATACCGGTATGACGCGCAATGAGTCTCGGGTTCGATTTCCGGCCAGACAGCTATCTGAATGATGAGTTTAGATTCATGTTCTGGGTCTGAGTGTTTGTGCATTCGTCTTGAATGTGTCCATGGTACCCACGACACAGGAAAAATCCTAGTGTGGGGCTATGAGTGTAGAAAGCGTATTTATAAAGCGTATTTTATATGTACTGAACACGCAAACGTGACAAAATGATTGCGTTTTGATTATATACAATTGGTACTTGATTTGCATCTCCAAGATTTAAACGTTATAGGTTCTAAAATCCGACAGGCCATTAATAATACGAATTAGAACAATTTTGTTATTTAAATTTGGTAGACGGCATCTGGTCCTCTGAAGGTTAAGTCGTGTCCTAAATTCTGTTGACCAAACTTAATTAAAACCTTTCAAAACACCTCTAACATCGAATAGTTTGATGTTATAAATTAAAATTTATTATTCTTTTTAAATGATACAGTTGCAGTAAACTTAGTTAATTGATGTTAGGTCCGAGGTTCTAATCTTCGTCTTATAATACTGATTTTTAGAAGTGATGCGAGTATTTAAATTTTGTTATGATTTGCTTGAATGAAGGTAGTAAATCGTAAGGAAAGGCATACACTGTACGCATACGAATTTTCAAAAAACAATTGTGCGAAGTTTAACAAACACGTTTGGCTATTGTTATTGATCCCTAATAATAAAAAGATCTATTTTATTATTTATCTAGTTAAAAATTTTGCGTTAGTTTTTACACCTTAACACTTTCTGACTTCTAGGACTAGACATCTGTGTAAAACAAAATCCTTTGTGCTTCGGTAGTAAACCGATCACTGTAACAACTTTTGGCCTATACATCGTGCAGCAACGCATCTACTTTAACCGACTGTAGGTGTCTAGTTAAATACATGTACTTATATTTACCTCTGCAATTTCATAAAAAAGCTATGTACTAATCACAACGGTGGTCGTCGCAACGGTCGAAATTCGACCGTAATTTAAATTAAAAACTAAACTTCATATTGTCCAAAGTAGCACAAATATTCCTTATTCAAATGAATTGTAATAATTTTCATGTAAAAGGTATGTAAAGGTGTATTTCAATTAAAGGTAAAAGGATGTTTATTTACCTAAGCTGCATTTAAAAGCAATAGCGGGTATTTTGACAAAAACATCTGATATATTTGACGTTATATGTTTTCATACACATTGACTGTTTTATTTCTTGTGTCAATTGCAAGGTAGTGTGTGTAGTCCTTTTTTAGTTGATTTTAGGTATGTTTCATGCATTATTTGAAAAAAATATTAGCATTTGGTAATCCCTCTCTACATCAACTGTAACCGTGCATAATTTTATCCTCCTCCGTCCGCGGCAAGTATCTTAAAAACGAATCACAAGTTTTTGCTTCGCGTATTAATATATAGGTAAAAGATAAAATAATAAAAAAGATTTTTTGTTACCTATGTTTTCTTATTTATTTATTTATTTTCTTGGCAGTCCAACAGCGTTACAATTAATGATAAGAAGAATAGAATACAATGTTTTGCATACAATATGGCCAAAAATAATCCATTTTTAATAACAAATATAAGTTATACTGACTAACTTACAATCGAGTGGACTGTACTAATTTTACGTCCGTTCTTGCCCCAGCTCTTGATAATTGTATAATGAACTTTTTTAGTTTAGCTACAATTTTACATAGCACCTTTAGATTCTTTGTATCGAGGTGGCATACAAAGTCAATATCGAATGAAACTTGTTACGAAATTTGATATTTGTCTGACAGACTTAGCCTCGACATAAATCTATAGTTCTACATCGGTTTTGTTAGGGTATTTAAATTAAATGTTCGTATAATAATAGTTTCAATCGGCGATTAAATAATTAGCTGCTTGAATAAAGTTATCAAAAGACGTGGAGCGAAAAGTTATGTTACCTTTTAAAGTGTACTGCGCGTATAAAGGAGTGTGAGATTTCACATAGTTGAAGTTTACAGAAGGAGTATAGAGAGATGGCATTTACCTATGTATGAATGTAAAGTGTTTAAAATTTATAACATTAAATTAAATAAAAAATAATGCTTACATTATTGGCAATATAAAACACTTAACGTATGGGTCAAAATCGGTCGTTGATATTAAATGTCACATAACAAATTAAACGTTATTTTCTTTCTCATTGTTTGATTATGGTTTTTTGGCATAATTTCGACCACAGCGACGGCAACTATGAGGATACCAGATAATATAAAACTTACATTTTTAAAGAATAATATTCAACTTTTTCAATCTGTTACATATAGTCTATAACTCTATAGTCTATAGGTTAGCCTAGTTCTGCTAAATAGTAACAAAGCTGTTTTGCTGTGTTCCATCTCGTGAAATACGAGTAAATAAGAGAAAACTAATAATTAAATATTTGAAATATTTTTTATTACCATAGTTACCATGGTATTTTATTTTTTGTTTTTTGTTCTTGAGGGGGAAATCTTCAAAAGGTACCCGACGCCGTGCGTGCAGGTTATATGGGATTTTCACCGCATTATAACCCTTCCGGTGGCCGTCCTTGGCGCTACACAGAGGACTTCGACATCTCCAAAGAACCGCAACCGGAGTCCTCTGAGCGCGTTGCCCCATCGGGCTCCTCCCAGATTGGCGGCTAGGCCCACCGTTCCGTCTAGTCCTTACGACAGTATGCGACCACACATACCGCCGTTCTTCCCGGGGTCGCCTGACCGAACGGGTCGAGCTCCCACTCTAGCCGCTCACAACTCCAGAAGCCCCATTTAGTGGCCTCTTACGACATAAAAATTTGATTTTTTTTGTAATTCATGATCTGTATTAACATTTAGGTACTCGTAGTATACGCATTAACACAGTAAACGTGTCCAAAATGGTCGGAACCGCGAGAATAAGCTAGTGTATAATATATACGTTAATACACAATAAATATTTTATTTACAACAATAGTATGTTTATGGCATTTCAATAAAACTGTAAAATTCGCCCTTCGGAATGTAGGAAATTTATAAATCATTTTTAGTCTATTTCCTGTATAATAAAGGTACCAAGTCAAGTATAATATTGCCATAGAAATAGTTTAAGCTTTGTTACAAAAACAAATGGTATGTTAATACGAATTAATAAATAGATAAAAGAATGAAAACGTTATTTATTTATAGGTATTTTAATTAAAAGCGCGGCGGAAGTGCATATACATATATATTATTATATTTATATTATTATACAAAGTTGTAGAACCTGTGTAGTTCGACCGAGGAAGTACCACCGCCACACCTAGTACTAGCGTGAAGCATTTCTTGCGTTTCGATAGAAGGGTGTGGTCGTCGGCACACTTGCACATGAGACGACCCTCATAGTCCTCGGAACTCGGAAGTAGCAACGCATCTGTGATTGACTTCAGATGGAACCCATGTTCTGTATAAAGTTGATTACAGATGTCCATGAGCGGCAGTGACCACTTACCATCAGATGGACTGCATGCTCATTTGCTAATTTAATCAGATAAAAAAATATACTGGGTTGTTTCCGCTACTTCGTCTGTTTAGGTCACATGTAGCGCGGTAGGTCATGTGTCATGAGGCATACGCAAGAATTAATGCGAATGTTTTCGTAATATTGAATTATAATGCTGTGCAAAAAAGGTCGCCAAATCTATCCTAAGTGAAATCGAACTTCACTTTGAGGCCCAAAAAAGCTCGCCAAATCTAACGGCACCCATGTTGATGTCAAGAAAAAAACTGAATATGCATTCGCATTAGTATTCGCGAATGTCGATATGGGCTATTCGCATTCGCATTTGCAAATGTTCAAACCTCCTTTACATCACTAATACAGATATACGCAGGAAAGAGTACCACGGATACACACATTACCTAGTTGCCCTAGACACTGTTATGCACTTGCAACTGTACTTGAGGTCATTGCCCGCTGATCGTCGATATCCGCGCCTTAATGAACCCATGTGCTCCATCAGGGCAAGGTTACCAGCGAATAGGTTAGGCTTTTAAGGAGACTTTATTTTGAAAATTAATAATCTCACCACGAAATCCCAAAATTAGCAACTTTTCAGGAGAGCAAATAAACTGTCTCAAATAGTTATTTTTTTAATCCTACAACTGCCAAATAATATATTGCGTTTTAAAATATTAATATACTCATATTAAAATAATATTTTTATGAAAATGTAGCATGTTTCTATATAATTTTGAGATACCATTATTTCATTAACTCTAAATAGGATTTTTTTGAGTTACGCGGTGTTAGAACTTAATCGACGATATATCAAATATGTGCACTTCTCGGTCATTTTATTTTTTATTAATATAAAAAGAAGTGGGCCATCGATGCGTTACTACCACTGAATTTAGATGGAATACCTTGGATATGGGGGTAATACTTCTCCGAACTTCAAATTAAAACACAGAATAAAACCGCGTTGTCAGACAGAAATGAGTGGTACTCCCGAAGTTAATCCACGAGGGGTTTATCAGCCCCAATACACTCTTCAACATGATGCGATACCTTCTTTGTGTATTGTGGTTGACAGGTGGTAGAACCAGGGTAGTTCGATCTGGAAAGTACCACCGCCACACCTATTTCTAGCGTGAAGCATTTCTTGCGTTTCGATAGAAGGGTGTGGTTGCCGCCACACTTTTATGAGGCGACCATCATAGTCCTCGGGAGTGGCAACGCACCTTTGATTGACTTCACCAGATAGAACCCATGTTCCATATAAGTTGCTTACAGATGTCCATGGGCGGCAGTGACCACTTACCATCAGGTGGACTGCATGCTCGTTTGTTACTTCAATTATATAAAAAAAAAAATCCACTAAGGTAGTTCCTAAGGTAGTTCCTAACCTTTTCAATATGATACAATATATTCATCTATGTAATATTACAATGATTCAAATGGAACAATACGTTTTTTCCAATTTGAAATAACCATTTGCATGTTATGTTTGCGTTACGCAAGTTTCTCGTAAAAACATGTTTGTCCAGCAGTGGGATGTTTAATTTCGCATGCTTTTGTAACGTGGCCTTGCCGCTCTTACAATACACAGTTTTGTATTGAATGTTCCAATACACGTCGCCAACCCGTTATGGTCCAATACACAAATAAACATAACTTACTTTTCTCGCCGTACAGCAAGGTAATGGCGCCAGTGTTTTGGGAACCATGCTTGCAATGACTATGGTCTAAAACTCTCTCGTTCTGAGGGAAGACCCGTGCCTAGCCGTGGGACAATAATGGGTTGTACCCCCAAATAAAGAAAAAGTACTTAAATGTCAAAACTTACGAGCGATGATTTGGAAATGCTTCCTGTTTCATTGTACATATTACAAACCCTTAGTGCCTGGTTTCGTAACCTGTGGCTAATTACCCTTACGGGCGTAAATCGGGTATTTTTCGGGGATAAGCGCTTAATTATTAGGATGGTATAAATACGAATGCGAATATATGAGCATTCACCACTACCCTTCCCGTACGGAGGGTAGCCCTTTCCCCTTTGTCTGGGCGCAAAAAAAAAGGATTTTTTTTAAAGACGCCAATTTGGGCGTCGCTATAGGAGTAGTATAGGGCGCGGTAGAATGCAAATTTGACTATTTTTTTTGTTTTTAGGCGACCTTTGTTTCGGACGTCAAACTGCAGTTCAGAAAACATTCGCACAATCCATGTGAATCCGAATATTCGTTACATCACTAATACATACATAAGCTCAAAAAACATTACTCTATTGCTGACGCAGTCGGGTAGATATCAATACACGCGCGCAGCGGTTACCATGCCGTTCTGACACGCAGTGGGTCCCGGGTTCGAATCGCGGCCAAACAGGTATCTGAACGATGAGTTTAGATTCTTGTTTTGGGTCTGGGTGTTTGTGTATTCGTCTTTGTCTGTGTCCATGGCACCTCCGACGCAAGAGAAAATCTTACTGTGGGGCTATGAGTGTAGAAAGCGTTTTAAGTTTAAATACCACTGTAAGCGCTCATGTAATGTAAATGCACACTGTAAATGCACACTTTAATCACAACAATATCAAACATTTACAAATCAAGGTCACCTTTGAACAATTCTGCACGCATTGTGATAATTTTTCGCTAATTGTTATGATAATTTAAAAAAATGTCCATAAGGGCAGATGGACCCCTCTTTTTCCCAGATTTCAGTCGTCATATTCTAATAGCCTATGTCACTCTGCAAATTTATTCGATTCCAATTTCGTCAAGCCGTTTGGGTTGTAGCGCGTTCCAAAGAAAAAAAAAAGAAATGGACATACGTACAAACGAGTGCTCGAAGAACATTACTCTACTTACGCAGTCGGTTAAAAATCAATACCATTACAAGCGCTCAAACGGCAACACACGGTTAATCACAGTAATATTACTCAAAACAAGGTCGCATTTCAACAGTACTGCCAGTGTTATCATTTTTCGCTTACTTTCACATTCGTCTTATCGCTGTTTATAAACAAGCGTTTAAGATTTCCCGTGGGAACTTAGAATTTCTTGGTCGAGTACTATACCTTTTTTTTCGAGTGGTAAACCTTCAAAAGGTACCCGAAGCCGTGGGAGCCACGCAGGGTTATGTGGGATTCTTACCGCACTAAACCCCAGGGTGCTACGAAGAGGACCCCGGAATCTCCAAAGGAACGCGACCGGAGTCCTCTTACCGTGTTGCCCCCTCGGGCTCCTCCCAGGTAAGTGGCTAGGCTCACCGCTCCGTCTGGTCTTTACGACGGTATGCGACCACACATACTGCCGTCCTTCCCTAACCGGGTTCAACATACGAGTATGTAAAAGTGATGTACATACTTAAATGAAGCGTTCTAACTTAGTCCTGGTATGACAACGAAGTTTTGACAGACGGTAATAGGACTTATCTTCAGAATCCACACTAGCTGGTCCAGGGAATAGAGCATTAAAGGCCTTAAGCCTTACACCTAATTACTTAAGACCATCTTGCGGCCTTCATATTCGCTGAAAACCTACCTTTTTTGTAATAATGAACTAGCAAACGAGCATGCAGTCCACCTGATGGCAAGTAACCATCTAAGTAAATACTCTCCTCGCCCGAAAATAATGATCACCAGTGGTAGCGGTAATGACCGGAGTCTTTATTAACCTCTTTACGATCGTAACGTATTTCCCCTGTCAGCAATATAGATTTGGTCATAAAATAATCATCGTCAACCCATTATTGTCCCACTACTGGGCACGGGTCTTCTCTCGGAATGAGAGAGTTTTAGGCCATGATCCACCGCGCTGGCCAAGTGCGAATTGGCGAACGATAATATTGGACAGTTATTTCTAAATTTGCGTAATACTTGAATGTAACAAAGAAAGAAAATTGTATGGGCATTACGTAATAATTCTTATCAATTCGAGAAAATTAAACAATGATTAAATACACATTTAAATTTACTTAATACTCGTTTGAATCGCATTATTACAAAATGAGGAAACTCTTTGTATGGATAATTTATGAATCATGTATCCTGTATTTTCAAAGAGGTTCAAAAAAGTTTAAGCAACATTTTGACAGGTAGACAGGCAGATACGAATCCTGCGATGACTCACGCCGTTTCCTGTTAAAATGCTAAAAGACGAGGTTAACGTTCTACAGAAAAAGCAGTAAATTGCGAATCAGACTCGTGCAGGAAGGGTTCTGCACTATTATAATAAAAAGGACAAAAAAACACGTTTGTTCTATAGCAACCCCCTCTTAAATATTACTTGTATTTTTAAACATTATTTTATTTTAATTGAAATATTTATTTTAAAACTGTACATACAGGGTGTAATCGTTAAGTGTGCACAGGCGATTATCCCGTAACTATTAAAGATATCAAAAAACTTTGAACTGATATCAAAAGTAGGTACTTTACCTAATGCCTAAAATGATAATAATAACTTTTTAAAAATATGACGAGAGATATCCAAAAACTTTACAATAAACGCGCCCATACATTTAGTGTGAGATAGTAGAAAGTAGAGTACTTCACAGGTCTTCCCTCAGAATGAGAGAGTTAAAGCCATAGTCCACCGCGCTGGCGAAGTGCGAATTTAAACTGTGTAGCTATCACGATTTTCACGATTCATGAGATACACCTGCCGACAGACGGACAGCGGAGTCTTAGTTAGAGTTCCGTTCTTTGTCCCTGTAGTTCCGGGACTAGAATAGGACTACGGTACCCTCTGCCTGTCGTAAGAGGCGACTAAAAGAGGCTTCCGGGGTTCCGGGCGGAAAGAGTGGGAGCTCGAACCGTCCGGCCAAGCGACCCCGGGAAGGACGGCGGCATGTGTGGTTGCATGCTGCCGTAAAAACTAGAAGGTGCGGTGAGCAGTTCACGCCCACCAGGGAAGAGCCCGATGGGGCACACGCTGAGGACACCGGCGGCGGTCAATTGGAGTTCCCGGAGTCCTCTTCGCAGCGTCGAGGTCGGCCTCCGCGGGGGTTTTAGTGCGATAAGAATCCCACATAACCAGCGTCGCTCCCACGACGTCGGGTACTTTTTGAAAGTTTCCCCCTCGAAAACAAAAAAAAAGTGTTCCGTTCATTTGGGTGCGGAACTCTAAAAACGCCGGATTCACCTAATTTGTTACTGTTGCTAAGCGAAAACGCCTTTTTAGTACTTGACGTCAGTTCCTTTGTTGCGGAGTTAATTGTTATTTAATTTGGTACTTAACATGTATAAGTTTTGTAGATGTGCGTATGTCGTTTTGTTGTTGTTCAAATTCTATTTTAAAACAGGAAAATTACTTCAACTACTGTTGAAATTGAAATGTTTATTATTTAAATTATTATAAAAACAAAAAATCTACTGCTAAAATTGTGAAGCAAAATTGAGAATTAGACGAGCTTACCTGTAAGTGAAGTCTGATTCTAATTTTATGAATGGTGATCTGAAATATAATTGAGTTTACAGTGTAGTAATCTTGTCCACACTCCGCCGGCACCGCGGTTGTTTAGCCTAATTAAAAAAGATTTTTACGGCCAAACACCATACGTCATCTATGGACACTGGCAACACCGAATTCTCACTTGCTTTAGAGAGTATTATTTCCCCTTGCTATCCTTGATGATGTCCATTTCCTCATCAAGGAGACACTTTACTGTTTACTGTTGAATTATATGATTTAATAATGTAATTGAGTTATATTACATAATAAACAGTTGTGAATTATAATATGTTTTATTGTTGCAGTTTGGGTATCGATTTATTCGATTTGGGTGGGTGGGTGATTATATTTCAGATCACCATTCATAAAATTAGAATCAGACTTCACTTACAGGTAAGCTCGTCTAATTCTCAATTTTATTTCATGGTGATCTGAAATATAATTGAGTTTACAGTGTAGATGTTTAGAGTCTGCTGCAACAATATATATATTTAATGGAATTAAACTAATTCAAATAATTAAACATTTATTGTTACGGTATCTTATGGGTAAAAGATATTCTAAAATCCATAATGGGGAAACTCACATTAAATATTTACAATATAATAACTAGACATAGTGAATGCCAATGATGACAATCAATATGTGCTTTACTAAAAAAAATGGTTTAATTTAATACTGCGAAAGGCAGTAATAATGATTAATTTAGGAATGTTTAGTGCTCTAGGCTTATGTCTTAACGTCCACAAATTTTGATGAAACAAATGTGATAGCATAATCATAATGCATTATACAACATTTGTAAATAGAATTGAATTTAATGGATAATTTCCTTGTCTAGATAATATTGTTTTCCTTTCTTTATTAAAAATAGAAAAAGAAAAATAACTGCATTACATAAATTTTATAAATAATGTCATAATATATGTATACAACTATGTAAATAATTTAATATAGAACAAGCTTAGTACACATATTATTTGACACATTAATAGTAATTAATGTGATCAAGTTGATCCCAATAAGAACCTATCCTGCAGTAAATCTCAAAAAAAAAATTTTTGTCATAATTTATTACAGCACTTCCGAACTATTCAGATCAAATTAGATCTGGTAAGTATGTATGAACTACAATGTAAATTTAAATTACTTATCATATGGCTGTATACTAAGAATATAAAAGTATTATCCATATGTGTACAGATAATAGTTTATTATAACTATCTAAATTCATTGCTAGTAAGTATAATTCCCATACTATCTTATACATATATATAAATGAATGATCTAAAGCTATCTTTTACAAAGCTGGTCTTAGTGCTTATTGATACACTCCTTGAATATTTATGAATAGATAGAATAATATATATTTGTTTATATAGTAAAGGATTCTTAATGCTTAATAACCAATTTGTTATATGCTGAACTTATGTAGTCTTACTTGTACATATGTTGGTTATATTTTGGCAATATTAACTTAATTATGTGTAGACTCAAATAGTGTATCCACATGATTATAATGTGTATCAAGCCTCGGTGAGGCGCATAATAAGTTCCAGCAGTAGTGTTAATAAAATATTCATACTTTTCAGTAACATGTATTAGATGTTAGTTGTATTATCATTCTTAATGTATATAATATTTTCAGTCCCCATAGTACTGAATTGTTTTAATCCCTCATGAGGTCATTCAGTACTGCATGGTGATTTAGTTAAACAGTTTTACTTACATGGGGTATGACTTTTATAGTCTATAAGGATCCCTGAAGACAGGAATCCATGGCTCTTCAATAGTTACATATATAATAACGAACAATAATAAAGTTGTTACTTATATATTCTTCATGTTTATCATTTTTGTATTAATGCAGATCATTCCTTTATATCTTGACATATATTTTCCCATATTCCAGTCCGAAGAAGTTTCACATCTTATGAATCCATATGAATGAAGCGATGTAGCACTATTTTCCTGGAAAATAAAAAGATGTAGTGATGTTGAAATATCAATAAGTATAATTATTATAATTTCCTCTGTAAATTCCACCAGTGTTTGATTTGTATACTAAATACACTGACATCATATTTGTTCTCTTGTTTTAAATCTCATGCAGACACCTAGTGTTCAATCTCTGTGCCTCTGCAAAATATTTAGGTAATCACTGGACCAATATACAGAAATGTAATAACATTATTATTATTGTATTATAATCACATACATGCTTGATGTGAGTTTGTAATGCAAATAATGTTTCGTAACTTAAGTTTTGCTAGCAAACAAAGCAGATTTGTTTTTTAATTTTTTTTTTTTTATTTTTTTTTTTATTTTTTTTTTTTTTTTTATTATTATTATTTTTCCTCAAACTAAAATTTAAGGACTGGGTATCTTCATAAGATTGCCCTATTTGTATGTCAGAGTTAATGGTCTGTTACATAATATGCTACTTTGATGACAAGTGCCTAAATATACGATAAATGTTGTTATCTGTAACCAATATTGCTAAATGAATTGTTAAACTGTTAATTTGAAATTAAAATTAGTTTACTAGAGATGGTATGAGATTTGTATATTTAATTTCTATATACTTGTGATGCTGGTGGAATTATACATCATGTTATTATCATAATTATGTTTTACAATGATGTAAGTAGGGATTATTTGCAGATGTTAAACTTGTCCCATAAGTTATAAGACTGAGTTTCCAGCCCTGTGATTATTCCTGACCATTAAATATGAAGGTATGACAGTCTAAATCTGAGTACAATAGGTGTAAGCATATATTTTCATTATTTGATAAAAAGACTTGATATTCACATGGGAATTAACTATTTTATGTAAGTTAATTATATGCTCCAAAACTAGATGATGGTGTCATTTGAAATTTTATAATAATTATGACAGTCTTTTGTCTCCCAGGACAGTCTCCAGAGGTAATTTCCACTGTCAACTATTACATTGTAGGTAATTATGGAGTTAATTAACTTTTAAATGGTTTGTTCCAATTAAATACTTCTAACTTGATTTTACTTCGAACCCAATGCTAAGGTTATTTGCAATATGGGTACTTATATGATATAGGTAACTGTCATTAATATTTCTCTTTACACCCTTAGGACCCTTAAGACTGTACTGATATAGATTTTGGTTTAATGTACGAAATCCAACTTTATATAATTGCAAAGTTTTATTTTTGTGACTTGTACATGTAAGTCAGTAAAAATTAAATTCCATGAAACCCATCTACATGGATAGCATATTCATTGATAAGCCCAATGAATGTGCCTGCTTGAACTTACTGGTAGATCAGATTAGGTAGAGGTAACTGTAGTCCCATCTATGACCTAATTTATTCTGCAGAACCAATGCTGTGGTAGGGATACTACAAAATAGATAACACAACCTACTACAGTCAGAAATCTGAAAAAATTGCATTAACTTCACTTTATATTGCTGCAAAAAGAATAATTTTGTACATAGCCCAGTCACCTGATACATATAAAATGTTGTTTATTCTGTTGTTAACCAAATATCTTCTTTCTGGAATGGTTAATGCTAGTGGTTTTATTTTAAATACCCTTAGCTGTCACAGGTAAATACTTCTGATGAGTTTCATTGAACTGAACTTTGTTGTATTGTAGATGCAAATTTTATAAATTAGAATATGTTTTATCACTTTCTAGTTCAATTTTTAACACAGTAGATGTAACTCAAAAGTATCAGAAAAGTATATTGCCATATATTTATGTATAGGTCAATATCAACCAATATTTATTCATTTTTACACACTAGCACAACTACTATTACAGGTAATATGAATGCAATAGTATTACAATATATCACTTCCATGTTTAAATATGCTTTGTAAAGTTATTTAATGAAGTAAAAATTTAGTTCCAAGCAATTGTAGAATAGTAATGCAGATATCAGACTTCCAGAATGATTCTGTTGCATGAATATAACATTAATGCTGTCCAGTGAGCCTTGTTAAGATTGTTATATTCTAAGTTACATTTGCTTTGAAGTTAATACACCTGTTATAGAATAACTATTTTTATGTATACCATTAAACCCCATTTATTGTTATTTTATACTTGTACTAAATATTCCATTACAGTATATCACTTGTACAGTTGCTACCCACAAGTTGGCCAATTTTAGAGATCTCAGATGGTTGAAAGTTTTCCATATAGTATAGGTACCAATGTCCCCGATGTGGATAAACTTTAATTTATCTCTTTTGACAGTAGCCACATGTTTTTGTTTTGCAATGGCATCATGAAGGCTTTCTGACTCTCTTAATGGTTACTTAATAATGTAAGCATGACAGAGCTAGTTTAATGTTCCATTAGGTATAGCATGGTGTGGGTCATCCATGGATAGCAAACCTTTTCTTGTGCTGTGTGATTGCTTGTACAGTTAGAGTGAAGTAAGCATTCAAGCCATTTGTCACATAAAAATGTTAACACAGGTATCTCGTACCCAATGGCGAATGAGAGAACCGTTTAGTGTCAACAATGTAACACTAAGAGTATCTCGTACTCGACAGTCCAGGTGTGTTACATATTCACCATTTGCCACATAGATATGTTAGCGCAAGCATCTCGTGCTTAATGGTAAATATGAAAACCATTTAGTGTTGGCAATGCAACACACGAGTATCTCGTACTCAATGGTTATGGTGAGCAGTGTTTTAACACATTTGCTACCTGAAAACAATATTACAACTTGCATGCTCCTTATGCAAACAATATCACTTTAGGTTCCTGAAAACAATATCACTTTAGGTACCTACCTATATTATATTCATAGCACTATTTTTTGTCGAATTGATACGAGCGCCTCGTATTTTATGACTCTGGTGCGTAATATATAAAAATATTTGTTGCATATTAAGTATATTGCATTTTATTCATTATTGAATAATAACAAAATATTGTGTCAACAAATTGACAAAATATCCAGTGAGTACTTTATTATTTCTGACATTACAGTTCCAAGTCCGCTTACAGAATTTGTAACTTGAAGTACGAGTTCTTAAGTTATTGTTTATTATATTGTTCACACTTATGTATTGTTACTATTACAGTAAATCATTATTTTCTTACATACCTTTTTGTTGAAACATAACCAATGAATCCTCCGGTCTGAGAAATTGCTTTGTAGAGTGCTGCTCCTGCGATTTCCACTATTCCGTCCTGGCTTTTCTTTGTCACTTTCCATTTTCTTCCATTTTTCCATAAGTTTTGCTTAGTTTTACACAATTTACAAAACTTTGAAAAAATAATAGCGCGATGCCATAAAAGCGCGAAAAAGAAGTGAGAATTCGGTGTTGCCAGTGTCCATAGATGACGTATGGTGTTTGGCCGTAAAAATCTTTTTTAATTAGGCTAAACAACCGCGGTGCCGGCGGAGTGTGGACAAGATTACTACACTGTAAACTCAATTATATTTCAGATCACCATGAAATAAAATACTACATGCACTATATTAAATGTGGCTCAAATTCTATTGTAAAACAGGAAAATTACTTCAACTACTGTTGAAATTACCATTAGACATCTTTATCATTTAAATTATTTTAAAAACAAAAAAACTACTGCTAGAATTGTGAAGGAAAATAAGTACTACATCAAACATATAAAAATAGATGCTAAAATGTATTAAAATTTTCAGACAGTCCGTATCTTAAGGTAATAGATACCTATAAATATAATCTTTATATTATTGAAGTCTGTGTGCTTTGTTATTTACATATATTAATTTCTCTATTTTATCTTTTACTTTATTTTCTTCTTTTTTTTCTATTTTCTTTCTTTTACTGGTACCTTCGATTTTTCTGCACTTCCCAAAGGTTGGCTGGTAGAGAATGCTTTTTAGCATTAAGCCCGCCTATTGTACTAAAATTTTTTATTGGTGCAATAAAGTGTAAATAAATAAATAAATAAATATTTTATGTACAATTTTTACATATTTCAAATCGAATGTATCCGCTCGCCACACTTGAACTCAATAAATACGAAATATTTTAAATGTAATTGCAAAAGGACTTATTTTTTATGTATATATCTACTTAAACATAAAACAACAAACAACGCTGAACTCTGCGAAATAAAACGCAACTACGCAATATTGCGTTATTGTGAGTATCATAAACCTAATAGCCTAATTTGCATATTATCTAAGAGAATCAACGAGTTATTCCGAACAAGAGCTCGTGTTTACACTGCTTCCAATTAGAATCTCGATGCTAATGCGTTAAGTCCTGTAATCCTGGTAACTACGGTCAGCAAATTAAGTTATTTTATTTACGTCTTAATAATGCCATTTGTTTCTATCCTTAAAAAATATGTTTTTCAATGCTAAATCTTATTAATGACATTATTTCAATTCTTACAAAGTATATCCTTCAATGCGTATGCTAAATGCGTTATGGACTGTAATCCTTGTAACAACGGTCAACAAATAAAGTTAATTTTATTTTTAATTTTAACACTTCTATTATAAGCCAGGAAAGGCATGGCTTCGGATCTGAAGTCGAACTACGAAGGCTTCCACCATCTCCAAATTCTTATATTTAATATCTTTACATCTATTACACGAAATTACTCTCTTTCTATATTTGCCTCATTCTATTTTTGCCCATAAACCATATTTTTCTTTTATATTAGCAAATTACATCTTAATTAAAAACTCCGCCGTAGTTTATGGCAGTGTTGCTATCACAGTCGAGCCACGTAATATTCCCAAACTTACCCTGTATGAAAATTATGTAAATCCTCACAAATTTCGAATTTATCTATATATTAATACGTGAAACTTGTAAAGCATTTTTAAGTAATATGTTGTGGACGGATTAGTATAAAATTTTGCAGGGTTATAGTGGATGTAGAGAAGAAGTGCAGAATGTTAATATTTTTTTCAAATAATGCATGTATATTATCATACATAAATTAACTAAAATCACACTACACACACTACCGTGCATTTGTCACAAACACATAAATAATAAACGAAATAGAACATTCAATGTCTTACTATGAAAACACATAACGTCAGAAATGTCAGTGTCTTTGTCAAAATACCCGCTATTGCTTATTTTACCGCTTTAAATGCGGTTTAGCTAATTAAACCTCCTTTTATATTTAACGGGTGCGTTCAAAACTACTTGAAAATTATAACATTTTATTTGAACTTGAGAAATATTCGTACTACTTTGGACACTATGAAGCTTAGTTTTTTAAATTTAAATTACGGTCGAACTTCGACCGATGTGACGGGTGTCTAGATTATTAGGTAGATTAATAAGAAGTGAGATAAGATATACTTTTTATGCAGACTCTACACCAGATGCTCTAGCGAGGGCGCGTTTGTTGTCATTGCACGCTCTATAAATATCCATCCGCTTTAGGAATGCAAACACGGGAACTGGAGGGTATTTCGAAAATCAAATTTTTGATATAAATTTGTATGGCCTGACAACGAATCTTGCAGAGTACTGCACCTATTACGAATTTGCAAATAATTTCTAGGTAAATTTATTTATGACTTCTTCAGTGGTCATATTTAAACGGTGGCAAAGACGGTACGATTCTATTGGAAAGGCTCCACAGTCCCACCTTTTTCTAGCTTGAAACAGAACTTAGTTTTTGGTGGTTAAAAGCTTACTTTTTGGTGGAAGAATATGCACTCTGAAATACGTCTGAAGCTACCATCTTATCCTCAGGAGTGGCAACGCACTTGTATAAAATGTATGAGTATTGAATTTGGTACATATGTACTATATGTCGCCGTATGCCGAAACTCTTGATAGTTAAGAGGTTAGAAATAGTCTATGGCTTAATAATATTTCATCTTTAAGTAAAAGTTCCGACAGAATTGATTCTACAATTTCCGATTAGCTCAAAGAAATAGAGACAAAAATTAAAGAGCATTATATTTTTTATCATTGCAAATAAGCAGTCAATCTTACGATCTTTTAGAATGACAGCTATTTTGAAATATTGGACACTGCAATATAAATCTACTTATATATTTGGAAATTGCAAAATCCAAATATTACTTCAGCCAGTTCTCGTTGATTGATAGTAAAATTTTGTAATAATAAAGTATTAGAATTACTCATTTTTTGTGCATAATTATTGCTCTAATTTTATTTGAAGAACAGAAATATAATTTTTGTAAACAATTTGTTGCATTTGTGTTAATAAATTTTTAATCTTAAAATTATTGCCCTAATTTTATTTTAAGGACACAAATAACGATACAATTTATTGTATTTAATATTTGTAAACAATTTGTTGCATTTGTGTTAATAAATTTTTAAATGTAAAATTATTGCTCTAATTTTATTTTAAGGACACAAATAACTATACAATTTATTGTATTTGTTTGTGTAAATTACCTATTTACAAAACCTAAACCTTAACCTTAACCTAAGAACATAAATAAATTGCTACACGATATTTGCGTATATTTGAATACCTACATACATTTTAGTATACAAATGCTATGTAGTGTTCTTGTATTTATTATATTAAATAGTTTTCAGTGTTTTCTAATTCATACTCGTTTGACATTGGACCCCTTTATTATGTATATTATTTTCTACATATCTCTGTATAGCGAATAGCGAATGGAATTCAAAATAAAATTTAAATGAGGTCAAAGTCAGTCAGTTCGGTTTCTAGACTAGCTTCACATAACCACAGACAAAGTTGAAAGCTAATTGTATACCAAGATTCAACGCCTTGCATTAGCGTTTTTTTTTATCTGATTGAGGTAGCAAACCAGCATGCCATCCACCTGATGTTAAGTGGTCACTGCCGCCCATAGACAACTGAAAACAACTTCATATAGAACATGGGTTCTATCTGAAGTCAATCACAGATGCGTTGCTACTCCCGAGGCCTTTGATGGTCTCCTCATGTGAAAGTGTGCCGGCAACCACAGCCTTCTATCGAAACGCAAGAAATGCTTCACGCTAGAAATAGTTGTGACGGTGGTACTTCCCCGGTCGAACTACACTGGTTCTACCACCTCCAAATGCGGGGTAAAATATTCTCTTCTGGTAGTAGTTAGGTGGGATTTGTCCATTTCTGGGATTTAAAAATGGTTGCTACTAGGGTCGGTGGGTGGATATATAATTATCAATTGTTCTCCATGTTATAATATAATATTATTTAGCAATGATTTTAATGTCACGACTTGACAATATGGGCAGTGGTTTCCTACAGATGTAGTTCGAAAAGGAAATAATGAACTAGCGTAAGTTAATACTTAAAAATGTACTTAAGTACCTTTGAGGTCTTAAATAAAAAGAGTGAGTTGGGGAAACTAAATATGTTCCACGACTATAAGTATGTTTCTGAAGTAATATTTTTTTAAATAATAGGTGTCAACCATAATCCGTAGAAAGATGTATAAATTTAAAAAAATGAATATAGGCTATTTTTTTTTTGTTTGGTCCAAATCCAAGTCCAAGTCCATCTAAATAATATTAAACAACCAGTCGCCATAGGCAACATTCTCCACCGATACAGTTAAATGCAATTATCCCCGGTGCACTCAACGCATCCGTCTTGCAACACCTGCGCGTACCCAAATAGAACGAATTAGTAATATTAATGCTCATTGCTTTCGTTATTAATAGGCACATTTACTAATTATGTATGGATAACATCTAAGTTGATAGTGTATGATAATTTTTTAGCTTAATTCTGTTTGCGTAGTAAATACGGTTATAAGTCTTATTATAGCTAAATTGGATTTTTCCTAAAATTTTTATCTAATAATAATATAGCCGTTTTTATGTTTTTTTCTGAAATGAGATCTATCGAAAGATCTTCGTTTTTCTAACAAGGGTAGAAGAAGTCAACTTGGCAAAAATCTGACTTAGTAATATTTTCTCTACAAGCATCGAATTATCTAAAATTATTTTCCCAATAGATTCAGAAAAGACTAGTACTTGGTACTAGCAGATTCTGTTGCTTTATATCTATCTCCCTTACATTAGAAAATTTCGTATAAAATGCTGCTTTACGGCAAGAATAAGTTATAATTGGAGCTTGGAATGAAATTTTCCAAGCTAGTTATCGATACGATACTACATAGTTGATCCGGCGAACTTTGTTCCGCCTAAGAGTCAAAAATTAAAAATTACCAGTATTCCTCCACTATATTATACATGTATTATACATAAACACCTTCCTCTTGAATCACTACCTATTAAAAATCTGCATTGAAATCCGTAGCGTAGTTTTAAAGATCTAAGGATACATAGGTACAGACAGCAGAAAGCGACTTTGTTTTATACTACGTAGTGACGAAGTTTACGAGCATGTAGTCAATCTGAGAGTAGGTGGTCATTACCGCCCAGGGAAATTTAAAAAGTGAGCTAGCAGAGCCAGCAAAGACATCCTTTCAGCGAAACCCAAGAATTTTTCGTTTGAAGACTTGCTTAAATCATTTAACTTTATAAGTTCCACATTTTTTGTTTCGTCAAAACGGAGTCTCAGAAATTAGGCTACAGTGGACGTGACTGCAAATATCAGGAATTACAAAATCATTTAGATTTTTCTTCATTCGTTACATTTTGTCATTCAGATTGGCATAGTTGACGACCGGCGTGGCAGAGCGGTTACTATAGTTAACGGCCATAAAGTTATTCCTATAATAAACTACCTTACCAATTAAAACAAATAAAGAAAGACCACATATGTGCCAGAAAATTAAAAAAATATGTTAATAGAAAAATGCTATTTACACGTATGAAGAATTCTTAAACGATGATTTAAAAATATTAAAAATACAAAAAATATTAATCTGCTAAAGTTATAAACATTGTAATATAGTGTCTAATTGTAAGTCTTTTATTGATAAATACGAGTATGTGAGTGCCATACAATTAGAACGCCTTAAACGGCATATTCAATTTTTGGCGCCCTTTTTTTAAACATCTTAAATATGTAATCAATATTATTGTAACCCAAAAATTGACAACAATAAAGATCTTTCTATACCAGTCTGACGCGCAATCTGTTCCGGGTTCGATTCCCGGCCAGACGGGTATCTGAATGATGAGTTTAGATTAATGTTCTGGGTCTGGGTGTTTGTGTATTCGTCTTGTGTTTCCATGATACCCACGACACGGGAGAAAATCCTAGTGTGGGGCTATGAGTGTAGAAAGCGTGTTTTTTTTAAGATATTTCGAACGAATTTCAAATTTCTTTTCATTTTCGACGGTCGATCAGTTAATTGAGTATTTCCTAGTACTCTAGATATTCTAAATGTTTTAACAATGCTTCTGCAATATAATACTTAATTTCTTAAGCAAGTGTGGCAAATGTGGGCACAAATGATGTTTGCCAATTGTTGGCAATGTTCTGACTTGACAATTATAATGATAATCACATAGAAATTCATTAGATTAAGACACGATCTTGTGCCAGTTTGCGTTGGTCTTGAGCAAAGCGTTTAGGCGTAGTGAAGTGCGTGGAGTATCTGAAAGTACTTTTATCTTACCTAGTATAAGGATCTTATACTAGGTAAGATAAGTACTTTCAGATACTAGACTATGAAACTAGGTATGACTAGGTAGCTCATACCTAGTATCATTATCATAGTAGCTTTATTTTATTTATTCTTTTTTTTTATCTGATTGAAGTAGTAAATGAGCATGCAATTCACCTGATGGTAAGTGGTTTTTGCTGCCCATGGACACCTGTAAGCAACATCAAATAGAACATGGGTTCTATCTGAAGTCAATCACAGACGCGTTGCTACTCGCGAGGACTATGATGGTCGCCTCATATAAAAGTGTGCCGGTATCCACACGCTTCCATTGAAACGCAAAAATATGCTTCACGTTTGAAATAGGCGTGGCGGTGGTACTTTCCCGGTCGAACTACACTAATAAGGTACTCGGCCTTCTGGAGAAAAGGGATTATGTGAGATTGCTACCATATTTACCTATAAATAAAAATTAAGGAAAACATTGTATCCTTTTTTTTTGTTGATTGAGAAACCTTTAAAAGGTACGACTCCTTTGAAGAGACATAGTATTATGATTTTCCAGTATGCCGTCTCGTGACCCTCTTCCCCGGAGACTATAAGGACAAAACAAAAGAAAATCAAATTTTACAATGCATATTTCATAGTTTTACAGAAAGAAACATATTATGTTTGAATCGGTAAGATTAAAAAGTAAACAGAGTTAGCGCTGTATTTTTATATACAAAAAAATGAGAATTATACGAAATAATATAATAACAGATATCAGAGATATATAAGATAATATCAATAATAACAGATATCAAAGATATACATATGAGATATGTAATCATACACACCTTTTCGTCGTAGAGGTATTTTTGAAGTGAAACTTCTTTAGGCGCATGAGGGTAAAATTTTTACAGATGAAACGTCACGCCGGTATGCAACGGAAGTGTCGGAAAAGAGAGAGAGAGTGATCGAGACCGATTGAGAGAGAGTAAGACAGGGCGAACGTAGCATGAGCAACTAGCCGTGGAGTGAGAGTAGGGAGCAAGCGAGTGAGAAAGATTGAGAGAAAAAGTGAGACAGAGCGAACGTCGTATCACGCCTTTTTCCCTTCCTCTTAATCTTGGAAATTTAAAGTTTTAGATTTGTATAAATATAAACAAGATTTATAAATTAGTTCGCCAAAGAAGTTTCACTTCTGACATGTGTACTTTGTACGCACGCATGTTTTTTATAACTTTTTAAAGTTTAATTCAAGCATGTTTGTTGGTAAATACGGCAAATCCAAAACCCTGATATAATCAAGAGGCACTCAAAATACTTGAAGACCGAGACTCGGTACTTGAATCCGAGTATAAGCAGATCGTTCAAGATTCGAATTCTCGACTTATCTTATGACCATTATAGTATTTGGATTACACCTGGTCAAAGGAAATGAGAAAAATAACTTTTAAAGGAGAGCTAATGCGAAATTGGCATTTAGAGGTGGTAAAACCAGTGTAGTTCGCCTGAGGAAGTACCACCGCCACAACTATTTCTAGCGTGAAGTATTTTCTGCGTTTCGATGGAAGGGTGTGGTTGCCGGCACACTTTTATATAAGGCGACCATCATAGTTCTCGGGAGTAGCAACGCATCAGTGATTGATTTCAAATAGACCCTACGTTTAATATGAATATGCTTACATGTCCATGGGCGGCAGTGACAACTTACCATCAGGTGGACTGCATGTCCGTTTGTTACTTCAATCGTATAAAATAAAAAATAGAAGAAATGACAAAGGACATGGCCAGTTTCTGCCTAGTTGTCGACGGATCGTTACAGTTACAATAGTCTAATGATAAATAATCCAAAATCTGTTCATAAATTACTGTATGATCGTCAACCCATTATTGTCCCACTCTTCGGCACGGATCCTCTCTCAGAATGAGAGAGTCTTAGGCCATAGTACACCGCGCTGGCCAAGTGCGAATTGGTGGACTTCACAATCCTCTGAGAACTTTTTTTTAAAGTACTCATGGGTGTGTAGGTTTCCTCACGATGTTTTCCTTCACCGAAAAGCAGTGATAATTAATAATACGCACATAATTTAAAAAAAACAGTAGTGTGTGCCTGAGTTTGAACGTCAATACAAAATCTGTGGTGCGTGCCTGAGTTTGAACCTCAATACTATAATGTTACTTAAAAATAATCCAAAGACAAAAGGTTTTTTACTAAACATTATAAATAATAAATGTTGGGAGTTGGGACTCTCCTCTGACCAGGGGCCCCTGCCGGCTGGGGTGCCGTGGCATTTTACCGAGTTGCCACCCTGTAGTTAAGCCACTAATTGCTACTTTCGAGGACTGAGGTGGTAGCCCCATATAAAAGTCTTTCTCTAATTCTAACCGATTTTTATCTACTCACTCACACGACAGAAGTCGTCATTTACAGCTATAAAACGTTACACATACATACATAGGTACGCCTCTGTATAAGAGACATTTTTATTGTTATGACACTAACACTAATGACGTATTTAGGAAATTTTAGGATTTTCCTGAATTCGTTGCTAACCGACATTGACTGCGGAATGCAAATATTTTAGTAATCCCTATATCCTTATTACGCAACATATTATAAATCAATTGGTCATTTCCTTGCCATCTGCTGTGAAGGACACTCGAAACTACTCAAAGTGCATACTTTTCTCGACTTATCATTTGGTAAGTACATCACTATTTAATGCAATTTGTAGAACACAATTGTTGTCATTTAATGCATAATTTTCTATATTGGAAGATGAATACCGCATTTGTGTTCGCGCGTAAGAAAAACTATTTTTCAGCATCGTCGTAATAAAAAAAAATATTGATGGATTAATTTGAGAATGTATATATTCCTAATCTATATTTTCTTTATCATCCTACATCCTACATTAAATATACCTAAATATAATAAATATTTATTTTTAAGAAACTCCCGGGGCGTTGGTTTCTTCGCAATGTTTTCCTTCACCGAAAAGCAATGATAATTAATTCTAATACGCACATTATTTAGAAAAAACCGTGGTGCGTGCCTAGGTTTGAACCTCGGACCTCCCGATCGAGAGGGCAAGTTTCAACCATTAGGCTAACACTGCTTCATAATTAAATATTAAATATATTCATTGTTATATCGTTAATAATTGTCGTTATTGTTGACTTTTCTCGACTCGTCATTCGGTAAGTACATCACTATTTAATGCAATTTGTAGAACACAATCGGTGTAATTTAGTCGAGATGTATCTCGGTCAAGGGTTAGTCAAGCGTTACGGCCGGCTGGCCAGCGATTTTTATAATAAAACATTTAATCATTAAGTTTTACGATAAAATGAAGTGGAAAGCGTGGAATATTAAAAATGTGCATAAAATTTAAACCGATTTTCCGTTCCGGATTACTTTTTATACGCATCGTTTTCTGTTTATATTTAGTATATATACAAGTAAATTAATTGGAAACTTTAATTGTTTTTATTTTTACTAAGTTTTTTTCAATTTCTTGGGTTAAGTATTTTTATTCCATTTTGTACCTAACCACTCATTTAATAATATATGACACTTTTTATATCATTTCATGTGCTTACTCTATTATGCAATGTGTTAAATTATTTTGTCTTTATAATTGTGTCACATTCTATGATCCTACATACTCTAAAATCATAATGAAATTATTGAACTATTGTGTCCATTATATTTTCTGCTCAAATGAATACTAAATTTATTATACATACATTAAAGTATTTACTATTTATTTGTGGAGGATATCCTGTTAGAATACCTTTTTAACAACCTTTTAGCCTCGATTAACATCGTTGCGCCATCTACACATATGACGTAGAATAAACTGAATATTTGTAGATAAACAAAATCTTTCATACTTACCTATTGTGTTTTAAAAAGATCAATCATAATTAATAATTCTGTAAAATTGTAAAGAAACAAAACATACATTATGGAGATAAGCAATATTGTTACTGAAAACAGCGCCATCTAACATCGTTTCATTGCACTAATTTCTCCAGCTTGTGTACCGTTATTTCGCAAGTGTAGTCAACTGTCAGGATGGCCGAGCGGTCTAAGGCGCCAGACTCAAGGTAATCCCTTGCCTGGAAAACGGGTATGAGCTGTTCTGGTCCTCTCTGAGGGCGTGGGTTCGAATCCCACTTCTGACAAATTCTTTTGTTTTTTTTTTTATCAATAATTAAATTCGATTTGTATTGTTTTTGTAACAAATGCTATTATTTTCGACTTTTATTTAATGCCAGTGACTAGCATATTTTTTAGATTCATATTTTTTTGCTGTTTATTAGATTAAATGAAATACTCATTGTTTACTTGTATTTTTTTTTGTTTTATAAGCGAATTATTTTTATCTACAAACGTTATTTAAGTTTTTTGTTAAATAAAGAGCTACATAGGAAATATGTCTAAATTTCAAGCTCGTTAAATAATCCTCGGTAGTATAGTGGTAAGTATCCCCGCCTGTCACGCGGGAGACCGGGGTTCGATTCCCCGCCGGGGAGATTTTTTTGAAAAATTTAATAATATATTTTTCAAACTTTTTCTTGACAAAATGAAATAAAATATTTTAATCTTGCATAGACCTATAAGAGTATGTACTTACGAACTATCAGATTTTTTTTTATCTTACACTACCAGCAGATCGGAACTGCATACAGGATAAATCTTTATCACATTTTTATAAGATGAAGTAAAATTTGTAATTTCTTTGATCTGTAAACTCATAATTTTCAAAAGTAATCGTTAATTTGTAAGTTAAGGCAAACTGATATGATAAATGTGTTAAAACCAGTAATGTTAAACCAAGAAGGTACCAAGCCTTGCAATTCATCCATGTAACAGCCCTTTGATGTCCACAGCTGGACGTAGGCCTCCCCTAAATGGCGCTACTCCAGCCGGTCCTGTGCCCTCTGAATCCAACGGTTTCCCCTTGTAATTATTGTAGCGTAAATAAGTTTTTGCATTTTGATGGAAGAGTGACCGTTATCACTCCTTTAGACTTTGTTATCAATATACCTTTACCTTCAGAAGGCAACACCTGGCATGTTCATATAGAACCCGAATTCTATTTGTTTGCTGTGTTTAGTTTCATGATTTAGTATTAAAAATCCTTTTGCTTCGCTCTATATTCATAGCGGCGACCATTTTAATCCTAGACAGTAGCAATACATTTGTGACTGACTTCAAGTAGAAAGCCTTTCTGTCCAGAAAACCACGGGGGTGGGGTTAAGGTTTTCGTCACGTAGTCAATGTCCCCTAAAGAAAATCTCGCGCTCTTTCAGCCATACTTATACTTATATTTAATTTATAGAAAAATAGGCACGCATGTATTTTTGGCGCTACGTTACAAACGTTATGTTAATTATGAGTTCAATTATTATTTTTCTACATTCTGTTAACAAAATATTGAAAACTGTATTTATGAATTACTACGTGACATCCACAGAGGAAGGGGGTCTACTTATTTACCACGGATGGTCACCAAGGGGAGAGAGATGGGGCAAAACTTGACCAAAATAGGTCACGTGGTTTGGATACCTTCCGTAACCACCTACATGAGTGTCAAAATCGTTACATAGTATAAAACAAAGTCGCTTCCCGCTGTCTGTCTTTATGTATGCTTAGATCTTTAAAACTACGCTTTGGGTTTAATTCAATTTTTTTAATCAATAAAATGATTCAAGAGGAAGTTTTTTATCTAAAATACATGTTTAATATACAGTCAATTTGGGTAACATTGAACAGCGGTGTAACTTTGAACAAAGTTGTGAAAAAAATATATTAATTTATTACATGGAAACTTCTTGTTGTTTCAATATCGTACCTGCGTAAAATGGTTTGCCAAAATGTTGTAATATCAATGAAAGCAAAAAAAGGTACCTGTCAATGTCGTAATTTTAAAAAATACCACCTTTTCCGTAGTGAAGTTGTTGCAAGTGTTTAATGCTTCATTTTGAAATAGCAATTATAATATAAAACTTACCGTAAACAGGTGTGTTTTGGTGTTTATCTTTAAAATGTATATTGTATATTATTATTTTCAAACTGTACTATCCGTATCCCATGTTGAATATTACGTAAAACTGTTAAACTTTTGACGACGTCGAAATTGGGTGTTTTATGGGTAACTTTGAACGGTTCAAAGTTACCTGTATCATAAAAAAAATATTTCTTTCGGAGGCTCAGGGTCGCTCAGCGTGCTATGGAGAGGGTTATGCTCGGAATTTCGCTACGAGACATGATTCGCAACGATGATATCCGTAGACGAACGAAGCTTACCGACATAGCTCTCAAAATAAGCAGGCTGAAGTGGCAATGGGCCGCCACATCGCTCGTAGGACCGATAACCGATGGGGAAGAAAGGTCCTCGAGTGGCGACCATGTTTAGGCAAAAGGAGTACCGGTCGCCCCCCTACCAGATGGACCGGTGACCTGAAGAAGACAGCGGGAAGCCGTTGGATTCAGAGGACACAGGACCGGTTGGAGTGGCGCCATTTATGGGAGGCCTATGTTATGTCTATGTTTCGTCCATCCTTTTTTTTTGTTTTCGAGGGGGAAACCTTCCAAAGGTACCCGATGTTCCGTCCATCCTATGGATGGATGGAATAACTAATCAAAAAAAAACTAGTATCTTATTTTACCACCAAATTGACTTGATTCATATGGCAAGACCAAGTTGTCTATTGTATTTATATAACAAAATAAATGTATTTTTTATAGATTTGGTTTTAATTAACAAAAACATGTTAATTAATTTTACTCAGACCTTAAAATATTCGATTAATGATGGATTTTATATCCTCAAAAAATTATATTCAAAGTTACCCAAAACTAAGGATAACTTTGAATTTGAGTTTTAGGGGTAATTGTGGATAGTTTAATTGTTTTCTCCGTAAATTTATTGTGTTAGATTAATAAACCAGCTAAAAAGGACACTATTCATATAATAAAAACAAGGTGCAATAAATATAAAACAGATTATAATATCACAAATATTGTAAAAAATGTTCAAAGTTACCCAAATCGAGTTTAGTGCAGAAACACTGATAATTTTAGATTTTTTACTTTTAGGCGGAACAAAGTTTGTCGGATCAGCCAGTTTAATGATGATTTCTTGGTTGCAGGTGGCAAGCGGTGTGATGGTGCGTGTGGTCACAGTGCTGCTGCTGGCGGTTGCACTGTGCCGTGCCGCCACCACCCTCGACTCGGAGCTGGCGGTGGGCAAGTCCATCAATATTTTTATGAGGTAAGAGTTTGACTAATAGAGAAAGGAGAAATTGGTAGAACTAGTGTAGTTCGCCCAGGAAAGTACCACCGCCACACCTATTTCTCGCGTGAAGCAGTTTTTGCGTTTCGATGGAAGGGTGTGGTTGCCGGCACACTTTTATATTAAGCGACCATCTTAGTCCCCGGGAGTAGCGACTCATATGTGATTGACTTCAGATAGAACCCTATGTTATGTATGAAGTTGCTTATAGATGTCCATGGGCGACGGTCACTACTTCCGTCAGATGGACTGCATGCTACTTCAGTCTTAAAAAAGGGTTTTATGATTAGAGTTGAGACCTAGTGACAGCTAAATCCGTTGGATTCTGAGGGCTGGTAGCGCAGGTGAAGGAAGGTTTGTGTCTAGGATAGCGACTCTAGGAAGGACTATCCTGTTTTGATAAACTTTTGGATTAATAAGCCACGTCATTACATAACGGGTACTCAGGCATAGAAAGGCATAGAAAGTGTCATCTCAAAATTTTCCCAGATTAAATCCAGAAAAGTTTACTAGTAACAGTTTTGTTTTATTTAAAACCCTTACTTAAGGCAAACTATGGGCCTCCTGTCAGAATTTGCTACAGGCCCCGTGCTGGCCTAATCCGGCACTGATATGATATAAATTTGTACAAGTCTACAGAATACATTGAATTTTTCACTTTTATTCATACACGTGCCATTCCTCTAAGAAGGAACGCTGAATCTTTTACTTGTATCAACTACCCTCAAATAAAGAACTTTTTAGCGGCTAATACAAGAAAATGGTCACATTTTTTTAACTCCCAAATACAAAAAAACGCGAATGCTGAAACCGTGAATAAGGAAGTTTTAATGTAACGTGCGCTTAAATCGAATACGAGAAAAACGTACATACATTCTGTGTGAACCGAGACAATGTTTAAACTTAAAGTAATTAACATACCTACCTAATTACTTAGCATAGGTACTTCAATCTTGCCTAGTACAGGTATATAGTTACAAGTATGTAAGCTATTTACAACTGTTATATCGTGTCATAGTTAACAAAGGGCAATAAACATTCTCAGGTGGCTCGGATATATGATACAGGATACGCTTTAGGAAAGGCCCGAATGAACAATGGATAGGAATCCCACAATCTTGTTAAGTATTTGTATTATGCTTTGTGACTGCGTTCGGGAACTTACGTAGTATCTTCTCGTCCACAATTCCTCAGTGCCTGAAGTCGAAATTATTCGAGCAATGTGTGTTGCCAGTGATGACCTACGGCGCCGGAACGTGGTCCTTCACTGTAGGCCTCATACCAGGTGGACCGATGACCTGAGGAGGACAGCAGGGAACCGTTGGATTCAGAAGGCACAGGACCGGTTGGAGTGGCGTCATTTAGGGGAGGCCTGTGTCCAGCAGTGGACCTCAAAGGGCTGATCGATGTGACTGCGTTAGGAGGGTAATATTTTTCGAGCGTGTGTATAAATGTATGTTTGAATGTATTTCCTTTTTAACGCGTAACTGTCCAAACGGGTTGAAGGATTGCAAAATATCATCGACTCAGAGTGCGTTCCATTAGACGTTCACAAAGTTCATGCTCACGACCGCAGTTTTTTCCGTTCCGCTAGTTTGTGAGCATTACTGACATGATCTCTAGTGGAACGATCACCTCGACCCACCTTATTAGATGGGTAGTCGTGAGCTTCGCGTGGGCGTAAGTCATGACGTCATAAGTGACGTATTCGCCGCAACCACAACGACCGCGGTCGTCTTGTGGAACGACGTTTTGGGCGTGGGCTTTGTGAGCGTCTTCTGGAATGCGCCCTCAGTTTTTAAGAGTGACATGGGCTATATAATTTTTAAATATATCAATATTCAACAATAATAAACAATAAAAACGGGGGGAGGGAGGATTTTTTCTTATCATTTTAATATCAATATGGATCTTGTTCACTTTAATGTTGCTATGTTAAATACTTTGTAAATATCAAATCCGAAAAAGCGTTAAATTGAGTTAATCATTGTAGTAACAAAAAAACAACTGCTTAAAACAGCATAATAATAATAATAATAATAATTTATTTATTCAAGTAACTGGACTCAATGTACATTTACATCATTTTATCATATGTTTACTGATACAGTGATTAATATACTGACAGTCTAATCGATTACTGATCATTTTTAGGATACTGTTGGAGCTTTCCCGGACACGGTGCATCAGAGAGCTGCATTTTTTGCGAATTATAGTATAAAAACAATTGACACGTGCTTTTGCAAACATCCCTGATGCACTACAGTATCTCGGTAGCCCCATCAGCATCCTAAATCCATTATTAAATTGAATACGAAGAGCATTGTAAGTTTTTTGGGTTTAGTTGGCCCAAAGGCTGCTCGTGTAAAAAGAAGTCGAGTAAGCGTTGAATAAGGTTTTTTTAACATTAAAAGAGCAACGAGCAAACCTTCGAACCAACATGTTAACCCTCACTGACAATGCTCTTCGTTCTCTTTCAATGTCTTCATCGTCTTTGAGGTCAGTGGTAACAATGTGTCCTAAATATCTAAATTGATTAACTCTTTTTAGGGTTGTTCCATTTATTTGTAAACTTGGAACATAGGCTGGATATTTACCACTAGCCCCAAAAACCATGACTTCGCTTTTTTTAGCGTTGTATGTTAAGCCATGATATTTAGCATAATTTTCGCAAATGCTTAAAAGTTTTCTTAATCCACATATTGAGGGACTCAGCAACACCATATCATCAGCATAACTGATATTATTAACGGGAACACCATCAATATGACAGCCAATATGGCTATTGCTGAGCTCATCGATAAGTGCATTAATGTACAGATTAAAAAGAGTAGGCGAGGTTAGCCCACCCTGCCTCACACCACTTTCTAACTTGTATGGATCCGAAAAAGTCCCAGCCCACCTAATTAAGTTTACTTGATTATTATACCAGTACTTTAAAATACTTATTAATTCAAAAGGAATTTTAGCCTTCTGTAGTTTTTTCCAAAGAATATTATAATCAATCATATCAAATGTTTTTGATAAATCTAAAAAACATGCGTAAATTGGTGTATCACGTTTAGTATAATATTTGATAGTATTTTTTAGAGATAATATTGCTGTTTCAGTAGATAATTTAGGTCTAAATCCAAATTGGTTGTCGTGTATACTAATATTTTTGTTTATTTCTGAATGAATCAAACTATCTAAAATTTTTCCAATTATAGTCCCTAATGTTATAGGTCTATAATTATTTTTGTCACACAAATCACCTGTTTTATTTTTAACGATGGGTACTACAATTGTTTTCATCATATCAGGTGGTAAGTATGAATGCCGAATACATAAATTAAATAATAAATTTAGAACTCTTGGCAAGTGAGGACCGGCGTAAAGTAAATGTTCAATGCTAAGGTTATCGTGACCTGGAGACTTTCCAGGTGACATATTATTTCTAATAACATTAATGATATTTTTTGTTGTGAATTTTGTCAACGCTTTACCAGAAAATAGGTTATTATTCATATAAAATTTTGACTTATGTGGAGACTTTACAACAAAATGATTTTTAAAAAGATTGGCAATGTCTTTGCTATCAAAATTACCATTTATATTTATAGGGAGAACTGATCTTGTGTTAGATAAATTATCAGTACTCTTCCAAAACGATTTAAAATCCTTATTTGAGTGATGTGCGGCTAAAATATCAACTTTTAATTTATCTTTATTTTTTTGACACCATTTCAAACGGGATTTGAATATTTTTCGTGACTCACACATTTCTGTAAATATTTTACCACTACTAGGTTTACCATTATATAACCAATTTTTAAGCTTAAATCGGGCTTCTCTGTAAGCTAAACTTACATGTTTATTCCAACCAATAACAGTTTTCTTTCTCTTACAATTTATAATATTTTTTAGACTCGTTTTCGCTGAATTACTCAAAATTGATGTAATCTTAATATATAAATTGTTGATTTCTTCTTTATGATCAAAATTTTGACATTGTTTATCGCCACAAAACCTAAATGTGTCGGGAAAAGTAATTAATCTTAGCATACGATGACATTCATTATAGTATAAATTTATTTGTTCTATATTTCTTTGACCCCAAATAATGTCACTTTGTTTTTTATTTATTACTTTGGTTTCCAAATTTATTACACTAAGATTACATTCTATAATAAGTGGGTAATGATCTGACCATAACACATCGAATAAAACTTGAACATTTATTATCGATCGCGCTGCAGAATCTGTAATCAAACAGTGATCTAACCATCTCTTGGAACCATGTGCTTCGCTTACAAATGTAAATACACCAGAATTCAAACCCAACATTTCAACATCTACACATCTCCAATGTTGTTCAAATTGAAAATTTTGATAACTCTTTATAAAACAATTCTGTTGGATGAGCATTAAAATCACCTAGCATATAGGCACATTCTATATGTTCATTATCTACAATTGCATTTATTATAGCTAAGCAATCAGTAAATTCTATCAAATTTTCAGATATATCTACAGGCATATATATACTAAAAACTAGTATATATTTTCCGCTAGATAATTTTATCTTAATACAACATATACGAGGATTCTCACAATCAATTACAGATACATGTGAAAATACATTAGCACGCCACAATAACGCAACACCTCCAAAAGGTCTCCCTCGTAATATTCCAGCTGATGTGTCAACTGCTGAAGTACCAGTACAATTAAAATTTTCATCAACACCATTTAAATATGTAAGTTCTTCATAAGTAACTTTGTTAAATTATTTCAAAATCAGGACTGCTGAAAAATTAATCAATCGCTTTTTTTACTTTTGCAATAATTTATTTTTGTAATGCTCCACTTTCTAGATTTTGTTTGATACCCATATAGTTATGATAATCAAAAACATTACCCTCTTTCTGTACACAGTCGGGAAAAATGAATTTAACTAAAGTTTTTAAAAATGGACTTAAACTAAAAAAAAATACAGTGTTATTTGTTACGTTGTTAATGGTAATATGAAGCAGATAATTAACATTTCAATAAAATAATCAAATGTCATGTCTAATTCCTTTGTCGTAAACTGGTTACTGTTTTAAGCTTAAACCTTAAAACAGTAACCAGTTTTCGACACTTTAAGACTTAGCGAAGTTAAACCTATTTTTTCTTCTTATCATGACTGTTTTATTTAAAACTAGCTGCCCAGCGAACTATGTTCTGCCTAAAAGTCAAATATCTAAAATAATCAGTGTTCCTCCACTATATTATGCAAGTATTGTACATAAAGACCTTCCTCTTGAATCACTCTATCTATTAAAAAAGCTGCATTAAAATCCGTAGCGTAGTTTTAAAGATTAAAGCATACAGGACAGACAGCGCGAAGCAACTTTATTTTATGTAGTGACTGAAACATTACACAAATGAAAAATAATGATAAACTGTTTGTTGTAGTGCAATGTAGTGTTAGATTTATGTGCCTTGTGAAAAATATAAAATAATTTGTTAAAACAACAATACTTAGCAATAAATAGCCAATTAAAAAATATTTATCGTAGGGGAAGGCCGGGCAAAGTGCGAATAGTCCCCACTACTTCTAAATTATTCGTTCGACTGCCATCACGCCACCGTATTGGCGTTCCACCACCTTGATTTAGTGCGCGGCAAACACTAAAGCAAGAGGCCGCTTCGCGTGCCGCCCGCAAAGTGGAGATTTGTGTTTTTGTGAAAAAAAGATTGATTTTACGAGGTAAGTGTATTGATTTTATTTCCAGTGTTATTAGTTCTTAATATTTAGAAATATTTTAATTCAGTACCTTGTCAATGTAGGTTTTTATTGTGTCTTTCACAGAAGTTTAGAATTATTAGTTTTTGTACAAAATTTGTTAACCTCAAAAGTTAGGTAGTCGGGCAAAGAGAATAGGGCAAAGTAAATATGGTATCCACTTTGCCCACCATTTGTTATTACTGACTTGTGATTTCATGATTTTGTTTATTTGTTTCAGATGGTTAATAAATATAAGAAAAAAACTAATCAAGGGTCGTGGGATGAGAATGTCATGAAAACAGCAATAAATTTGTGCAAAGCTGGGGAATCCATAAGAAGCACTGCTAAAAAGTATGGGTTGTCCTATGCAACCTTGTACAGGCACGTCAAAACCGGCACCACTGCTCCAAAATTGGGTCGGTTTCGACCTGTCTTCAATGAAGATCAGGAGATAGAGTTGTTGACATATTTGAAAAATATGGATTCTGTATTTTTTGGACTAACTCGAGACGAGTTCAAAAATTTGGCGTTCATTTACGCTAAGAAAAATAATTTGAACTATCCGCAAAACTGGGACAAGTACGAAAAAGCAGGAGATGAATGGTTATCGTCATTTTTGTCTCGCCACAATGAAATTTCTCTGAGGACTCCAGAAGCAACATCGGTTGCAAGGGCTAAAGGATTTAACAGACGTGAAGTTGGACGTTTTTATGAAAACCTTGAAGCTTTGACTGCAAAACATGACATTGATGCATCTAGATTGTACAACATGGATGAAACAGGTATATCGACAACCACCAATAAGCCTCCTAAAGTGCTATCAACAAAAGGAAAGAAACAGGTTGGCATAATTGCCAGTGTAGAACGTGGTCAATTAACGACGGTCATCGGTTGCTGTAATGCCGCTGGTTCGTTTCTCCCACCATTCTTAATTTTTGCCAGGAAAAAGATGCAACCCAGACTACTTGATGGTGCTCCACCCGGCACTCAAGGAACCTGTACTCCAAATGGTTGGACTTCAGGAGAGGTATTTCTCGATTGGATGCGATTCTTCGTGGAACATGTTCGGCCAACAGCTGAAAAAAAGATACTTCTACTATTGGACAACCATGAGAGCCATAAATATTACCCAGCTTTGGATTATGCTACCAAGAACAACATCGTAATCTTATCCTTAGCTCCACATACAACGCATAAGATGCAGCCCCTAGATATAGCCGTTTACGGCCCATTGAAGACATATTTTGAAAGGGAAGTAAATGCTTTCCAAAAATCTCACCCTGGACGCATCATAGGCCAATACGATGTGGCCAGACTATTATCACCGGCTTTTCTGAAATGTGCAGTAGCTATAAATGCCGTTCATGGTTTTGAAAGACCTGGTATTTGGCCAGTGAATAAATATGCCTTTGGTGACGAAGACTACGAACCAGCCACTGCGATTGCAGGTACATCTAACCTAAATATTGGCACAGAAAGCACAAACTCTCCAGAAAGGATTAATATTCCAGGATCTTTTGTAGAAACTTCTTCGACCCCTTCGCCTTCACTTCTTCAAGAATATATTCCCCCAAGTCCAGTGGATCCTTTAATAGAAATATCTCCAAACAGAGCTACTCCTTCTGAGCTTGAAGTCCTTGTTGCGCCAATTACAGACCCTTTTAAAACACCTGAAAAGATAAGAAGCGAGGTTGGATGTACACCTGAACCAGAACCTGGACGTTCCCAAATTGTCTCCGCTGCTCAGAAAATTGACACATTGCTAGAGACCGAAGAAAATACTAAACGAAATACAAGCTTTGACAAATCACCAGACCCGAAACCTGGATGCTCAACCTCCCACTATAGTCCTTTGGTTTTGAGACCTATACCAAACCCTGCCAAACCAATGACAACTCGTAAACGGAAACTACAAAAGTCTGAAATATTAACGAGTACACCGATCAAGGAAGAGCAAAAGCAGAAATTTGAGAAAAATATAGTCAAGAGGGCTTCTAAAAGACTGGATGATAAATCAACAAAAGTTCCTGTTAAGACTGTTCCTAAGAAAAATAAGACTGACAAGAATAAGAGAAAAGCTAAAAAGGCAAAGAAAATAAAGAATTTAACGATATTTTATGCTTTTTTTGCGGGGAAATTTACATTGAAAGCGATGATAATCCTATTGAAAATTGGATTAGATGTGATATTTGTAAACAGTGGTGTCATGAGGAATGTTCCGCATTCGATGGCACGGAAGGGTATATTTGTGATAACTGCCAATCTTAATTAATAATTATTTAAGTAATAATTAAAGTTATTTATGTTCAAGTTATGTTTTAAGTTTGTTACTCACGTTTTCAGAGTTATTAACATGAGTATTCACTTTGCCCGAGTACAGTATCCGCTTTACCCAGGGGTCCGGGCAAAGCGAATAATTTCGTACTTTTTCGAATTTTATTTCCAGTCAATATTTGGTTAATTGTTTAGGTTAATTGATGATAGTATTTGTAAGAACAATTAATAAAGACTGATTTGTACTAGTTATTTTGTTTTTATACTTTACCCCTTTTCTGCTATAACCTTAAATATCTTAAGGTATCCACTTTGCCCGGCCTTCCCCTACTGGTTCTAGAGGCAGTGTTTAAACAAACAAACATCTTAATTTCTTTAGGTTTATATAATGTAAGTATAGGTATATATGTAAGGTATTTATGGCCTTTCAAATATTAAGTATATAATAAAAGAATTAATGTATAACTATGTTTGACTATAAAAATGATAATTGGTATCCATTTATAACGTATGGTAATGGTTTAACACTATTATGTTATCATAATAAATTATATTTTATGCATTCTACAGACAATTACGTTTAATTCCATCTATAATTTAATAAAAATAACGTATATTAATTATACAGACCAATGCCAATTAGGAAATAAGTACGTACATAATTAATCAATGCCAAATGTCGTTACGAAAAACCGTTTAATAAGTAAGCACTAGTGATGTGACAAATGTTATTATTTGACATTTGCGAATGCGAATGCGGATGCGAATTTTCCTTACCGACATTCGCGTATGCGAATGTTGTTTTTAAGCTATTGCATAGCTTTTATCGCGGGCTTTGAGCGCGGCGACAGAATCAAGAAATTCCGTAACGGAAAAAACCTAACGCCCCCCCACTCCGCCTACGTGTAACGCGGCCGAGCGTTCGCTTAACGTGTATATATATGATACGACAGTACGAAGCTCGCATGGATCGAGTCGAGCTACTCGGAAATCGAACGAATATGTACCTACGTTGGTTGTGAGAAAGTATATGAAAGTATAATAAGTTATAGTTTCAAAGGAAAAACTTGAATTAATATCAAAGAAACAAATACTGCATAAATAAATAAATAAGTAAATAACATAAGTTAATAAAAATGCTATGCAATAGCTTTACCGCGGCAGTCCCCGAGTGCCGCACGTTTTTTTTTTCAGTTTTTGATGTAGGGTGCCGGATATAAATTTTTGCGACCTTTTTTTTTGCAAAACACTGCAATTCAATATACGCAAAATATTCGCACAACTGCGAATGCATATGCGAAAATCTGAAAACATGCGAAATTTCGCTAATGCGAATATTCATACATACATAATTACATCACTAGTAGGCACCTAAATATTAGTACAGATAACGTATGAATGTGTGTGCTTACCGAAATGATTATTAAAATAATTAAGATAAGTTGGGGAAATATCCATACTGGGGGAAAACCACACAACTGAATTAGCAGGCTAATTTCACCATTTTTTATTGGCGATATTATACACGTAGGTACATCATGTTTTAAAGGTATTGTATGCTATGGCCCATTTTAAAGAAATTTGTTCTTTTCGATATTAGGTACCTTAAGTAGGCCCTGTAGTTCCATAAAAGGGCTACGATATACCCTGCTTGTCGTAAGAGGCGACTAAAAGGGGTTTCCGGCGTTACTCCCACGGCGTCGGGTACCTTTTGAAGGTTTCCCCCTCGCAAAACAATAATTGAAACTTGCCCTCTCGATAGGGAGGTCCGAGGTTCAAACCCTGGCACGCACCACAGATTTTTCTAAAATTGTGAATATTTAGAAAGGAAAACATCGTGAGGAAACCTACACACCTGAGAGTTCTTAAAAAAAAGTTCCCGGAGGTGTCTGGAGTCCACCAATTCACACTTGGCCAGCGCGGTGGACTATGGCCCAAAACTCTCATTCAGAGAGAAGACCCTAGCTGTGGGACAATAATGGGTTGTACATACAAATGACATCTCTTTAATCAATCTTAACAGCAGTACTTATCATTCGCAATACCTTTCCAGATATGGCTACCTCAGCATTTGCATGCGCGTGGTGCCCCGCAACGACACAGACGGCTGGGTGTTCCGGGAACCCACAGTCAGCGTCTTCAAGGACGTCGAGCGGTACGCCATCGCGCCGAAGCCTCGCCACGCGAAGCGTCTCTTCGACGGCGACTTCCATATGGAATTCTGCGATAACTTGAAGCAGTTGCTGCAGGCGTACTTCAGGGACTTCAGTTTCGAGAGGTAAGTCTCTCGAATCTTGATTAGATGTATACCTATCTATTATTATTATTTGACGGGTGGTAGAACCAGTGTAGTTCGACCGGGGAAGTACCGTCACACCTTTTTCTAGCGTGAAGCATTTCTTGCGTTTCGATGAAAGGGTGTGGTTGCCGGCACACTTTTATATGAGGCGACCATCATAGTCCTCGGGAGTAGCAACGCATCTTTGATTGACTTCAGATGGAACCCATGTTCCATATGAAGTTAAGTAACTGTTCTGCATATTTTAATCATCACAGAAAGACATTAACTGGTTTTATCCTATACTACATTCTCTTAAATAATAAGATGATACATCAGCTATAAATGGGTATCTTGTATATTCCAAATTTGGTTAATCACCTAAATAGTAGGTCTCTGAATCAGTTTGACATTTTCTTTAACATGAATATGGTCTGTGAACTAAATATTGTTTTCGTCTTAATTTCAGGTTAGAGCGACCATGGCGAGCGTTCACCGCCGGCTGGCCGACGGACATAATGGCGAGGAACCTCGGCATTAACTCCTCGTTTATCAACGGTGACCACTGCTACGTGCTGGTTAGGGTCTCCAGGTACCATATGGATTTCCACTAAGTTTAAAAGCAATAGACTTTGCGTTTTGACTTCCATATCACGCGACGTCTATTTTTAAAGCTATTCTAATTTCCTCAACACATGCAGCTCTTAAGTAGTCCAAAACAACTTGAGGTTGACAAATGTGAATCAGCCGCGATAATTTCTCCCTTCAGCGCACTGCATACTCATTCGTTTCATTCTTTATCTTACATATTAACACCCGTATTCACAAACAATACTATGTGGCCTCATAGTGTTAGCTAACGCATAGGGTGGTTAAAATTATTTCATAGACAATACTTGAGCAAAATCCAACGCTATGCGTTTGTCAAAATCGACGCATAGGTAAAGTAGCCGTCGAGCTATTTTATGGAACGCATAGCATCGTTTATTAAGGTTCCGTAACCAAAGTGTAAGACCGAAACCCTATTACTTAAAGTCTCCGCTGTTCGTCAGGCCGTCTGTCCGTCTATCTGTCCGGGCTGTATCTAACGAACTGTAATAAACCGTGACAGTTGAAATTTTCACAGATGGTGAATTTCTGTTGCCGCTATAACAACAAATACTAAAGACGAAATAAAAATAAGTATTTATGGGGGCTCTCATACAACCAACGTATTTTTTTAATGTTTTTTTACAGATAATGTATGAAATATACGAAACCCTTAGTGCTCGAGTCCGACTCGCGGTTGGTCGTTGTTTACGTAACTTGGTTACAAGTTACCGAGTAATGTAATAATAATGATTTGTCAGTGTTGTCAAAAAGTCTAGAGTGAATGCAGCTACAACAAATGGACCAATTACAGAGTCCGAACTTGAGTGTCGTTTATGAATTAGATGGCTTGACATAACGAACTCACAAGATAGTATCGCTCTTTGCATAGTATTGTTTCATTACTTATGAAAGTATTGTTCTTGAATACGGGTGTAAGCTCATTACTTGAGTATTTTAGGCAGGTGCCAAACAAGAACACATTAATAACATATAGAAAAAACAATAAAAATAATCCCACGTTTGTACAGCATTATTTTTCGACTTTATTCTTCGATTCACTTATTGAACCACGTGACCTGCACTTTTAGTACGAGCTTATTACGTTTCGACAAAACGATCTCCGTTTATGTTTTAGCATTTGCGTTTTACGATCATCATTTACGTATATACATATGCAATGTACATTGTATATTTAGTAATTATAAAAAAAATCAGCTTAATTGTTTAAAGATCATCAAATCTGATCAGAGATTTTTTTAATTTCGATTTTTTTCTTTCTCATTTATGTTTCAATGGTATTTTTTGCAGATTCCGAGAAACAGCAAAGCTAGGTGACCTACCACCCAATATTGACGTGGATGACGTAGTGTTTGACGCTATACAGGACACGGAGATCGGAGACACAGTATCTGTAGCAGATTTTATTAGGAAATACGGTTCTCATTACATAGCGTCGTATATCACTGGGAACTCCTTATATCAGGTGAGGCTTGATTTTTAAACTTGATTTTTAAGCTTATTTTTCTACGTAGGATTTTTTTTCGAAATGTCCGAATTGAGGAATTCTTAATTGAATTGTGTGAATTATACTGAAACAGTCAAATGTACTTTAATAACCAATGTAATCTGTCTTTACCCTTTTCCATCGTTAAGATCTGTCAAAAGCACTTATGACCGTTGGTTTAAAACAATAGTAAAGTAGTTTGTAGCACTTTTAATTTTGGGTGAAAGTAATTTGTCATTGTAGTACTTCTTTTAGTGTAGTCAACCCGATATTTTGTCCCACTGCTGAGCACGGGTCTTCTCTCAGATGAAGAGAGTTATAGGCCATAGTCCACTAGCCAATCGCGAATTGGTGGACTTAAGATTTTATACCACTTTTTGTCCAGACGATTTTAAACACGAGCAAATCCACTGGTGATATCACTTTAAGATACTAAGGTGCAATTCTAGCTTCTTTTAGATATTAATATGTGTGCTCTGTAAATAGTGCGTCACTGTATCACTTTTTTCCTTTTAGGAGTACTTTTAGTAGTACTAGGTAGTTTTGCTGGGGAGGTACTACCACCACACCTATTTCCAGCGCCAGCATTTCTTGCATTATGATTGAAGGGTGTGATCGACTCCCGTAATCATATAAAGCGATCATATCAGATGTTGAGAGTAGCAAGGACTTTTGACTACAGATAGAATCCCTGTTCTATGTAAAGATGCTTAAAATCCATGGGCGGCAGAGCCTACTTACCATCAGGTGGACTGCATGCTCCTTTGAAACTTCAAACGTGTGTGGCGCGCGCACCAGGAGATCACCAACTTCTTCTCACTGGTCCTTATCCCGCACGTTAGATACTTTCTAACACTGTCTGGACTATTGTAGTAGTATAACACTTTTTAACATTTTCTAGTACTTTTTGTTAGGACGTACATAGGGCTCAAACTCAATTCGGACATTTTTGAATAGTTTGTAGATTTTTTGCATTCTTTACGTTTTGTAACATTTTAAGTTCGGAAATAAATATGTTCAGAGAAAAAAGAACCTAAAACGGTGGGTGGTTAGATACAAAACATGCGTCATTGTACTACTTTTCGCATTTTTAGTACTTTTTCACGAAAGGGGGTTTTAGTACAGTAAATGCCGCTTAACCCAGCGTCGCTCCTATCACGTTGGGTGGCTTTTGACCCTTCAAACCCTCATTTAGATGAAAAGTAACGGGTGGCTTTTGAAGGGTACTTTTACAAAAAGAGGGTAGTCCATGACGTACGGGTGTTGCAAGGTGTTCGTGTTCTCGCGCGGCGTGTACGCGCGCATCAAGGAGCGCGTGAAGGCGCACGGCGTGGCGCGCATGCCCGACCAGGAGATCACCAACTTCTTCTCGCCGGCCTTTATCGCGCACGTTAGATACTTTCTAACACTGTGTGGACTATGGCAGCACTATTTAATATTTTGTAGTACTCTTTGTTAGGACGTTCTTAGGGTTTAAACTCAATTCGGACATTTTTAAATAGTTTATAGATATTATTTAAATTCTTTGCGTTTTGTAACATTTTTCGTTCGAAAATAAATATGTGTGCTCAGTGAACAAATAAAGGCACAAATCGGCGGGTTGTTAGATACAAAACGTGCGTCATTGTAGTACTTTTCGTATTTTGTAGTACTATTTCACGAAAGGGGGTTTTAGTACAGTAAATGCCGCTTAACCCAACGTCGCTGCTATAAAGCTGGGTGGCTTATGACCCTTCAAACCCTCATTTAGACGAAAAGTAACGGGTGGGTTTCTAAGGGTACTTTTACAAAAAGAGGGTAGTCCATGACGTGCGGGTGTTGCAAGGTGTTCGTGTTCTCGCGCGGCGTGTACGCGCGCATCAAGGAGCGCGTGAAGGCGCACGGCGTGGCGCGCATGCCCGACCAGGAGATCACCAACTTCTTCTCGCCGGTGTTCGCCGCGCACATCGGGGCGGTCAAGGTTCGATTGCTGGGTGGTTCTGTACTTTGTAATACTATGGTACTGAATTCGTAATGAAGTATAGATGTTTCTACTGTCCATAAATTAGGTAACTTCATAGTTCATAGGGTGTGTAAGGGACGGGGGAATTAGGAGTCCCTGCGCCCTTTATAAACAGGACAACTTTGTGATTTTCTCCTTAACCTAAAATGGGTATAACAAAACTATACTTTCACCTATTTTTAGCGTGAAACATCTCTTGCTTTTCAATAGAAGTGTGATAGGGTCTGGTTGCCGGCACACTTTCACATGCGACCATCATAGTCCTCGGGAGTAGCAACACATCTGTGATTAACTTCAGAAGGAACCCATGTTCTGTATGAAGTTGATTACAGATGTCCATGGGCGGCAGTAACCACTTACCTTTAGGTGGACTGCATGCTCGTTTGCTACTTCAGTCAGATTACAAAAAAAAAAACTTGTTAACTAAAAATGAGATAGTGTTTTCGCCATAACTAATAAAGCTTGTGCGACCTTAAAAGTACGTTCCAAATTATTCAATGTACTACTTCATTTTTGCATTTTATTATTAAAATAAAAATAACTTATTCCCAATAAATAAAGTCATTAATATTAACCTTTGTGCAAGATTAATTATTGAAGTGAAACTTCTTTATCGGGGTTGGAAAAAAAATTACATTTTTTCGTTACGCGCCATTTTTTTCTGTTACGTGCCATCTTTTTCTTATCCCTACCACGCGTGATATTAGATAGATTATTATAGATTAGATTATTAGATAAAGTTTAATAAAAGCCTTTTATTAAACTTTATCTAATTTAACTTCATTTAACCAATTTCTGTAAAGTTGCATACAGTAAATTATTATTTGAAAAATAACGTCATAAAGAAGTTTCACTTCTTACGAGTGTACGCTAGTACACGCACACATTTTTTTTTTGCTATACTTCATATACGAGCGCTGTAAGGTTAGTACAGTAATAGTATAAAATTACAAAGTACAGAATCAACCCAAGGATACGATATGAGTGACATGCATCCATTACATAACATTTTCACATGTTCATGAAATTCATGTCATGGATGTTTCACTACAATGTCATTGGCGTCATTGCCATCCATAAAACTTCTTTTCTCATCATTATCACATTCATATCATATGCATGCATATGTATCGTGTGCACTTATCATTGACATTTTCATTTTGACACGAAAATGTTCATAAAGCTACATTTTTCAAAAAATAATTTGATGTAATACCAAACATTACAACATTAAATACAATTTTATAATAAGATAAATGTAATTATATGATATGTTTAGAAATATTATTCATTGTGTTCACATGAAAATATGATCAGGACGTTTTTTATTTACACCACATTTACAATTTTTAAGTCAATATTTTACACTTTGAAACTGTAAAGTTTGTAAATTTACAAAAAAAATGTTCGATAAATGTAAAAAAAAAGTCTGAAAATGAAACAGTAAGAGCAATAAAAAACAAACGTAAAGCATTAAGTAAATTTTAAACGCAGACACTTATGTTAAGAACGTGAAATGTTAAGAAAAGAAGTTTTACAATCGTACGTTGACCGTTGCGTCGTGCCAAATAATATCCTCCCAGATATGTAAACATAAATATATATTTGTAAAATATCGAATATTGTGTCTGCTCTCACTCCAGGTGTTTGTATTCTCTAGAAACGTCTACTCTATGATCAAAGACAGACTAAAGAGTAAAGGCGTGGCTGATATAACAGCCAAGGAGCTGGAAGGATATTTCTCACCCTGGCAGGCCAAACACATTGGCCAAATTAAGGTAACATGTATTTATAGCGCCAGTAGCTAGAGAAATTATAACGCTTTTTTATTTTACTTTAATTTTATTAAATTTGAGCTTGTAAAAGTAAACTTTGAATTTGTAAAATTAAACAAAAAGATACAGTTTTTCTAAATTAACGTAAAATACATGTATTTTAATTTAGTCGCCATATTATTTAAATCATTAGTGTTATTTTAGAAATAGAAAATGGTAAATGAGTTTTTTCTAACTCTGAATTATTTAATAGATGTTATTTTACTTGTGTAGTAAAAATGTTAGAAATTTCATCATCACATTGCATTAATGCACGTAAAGCAAACATGTGTTTAATAATCATCCTAATCCTAATCATTGGCAGACTAATGAGTCAAGTCATATCATATTAATGACATGATACATTGTATAAATCCATTTCTCATTTACTCATTTTATCGTAATTATCTAGTATATAGTTGTATTTTACGATTTTAAAAGTATTACATCCGGAAAGTTATCTTAATCATTTTTATTGTTTTGTGCAAGTTTTTTCAATAATAATAATACTGGTCTGACATGCAATAGGTCCCGGGTTCGATTCCCGGCCTGACTGGTATCTGAATGATGAGTTCAGATTCTTGTTCTGGGTCTGGGTGTTTGTGTATTCGTTGGATACACTCAAAATGTCCATGGTACCCACGACAAAGGAGAAAAATACTACTGTAGGGCTATGAGTGTAAAAAGCGTTTTTTTAAGTATCTAAATATCACAGAAGCCCTGCTTAAGGTTGGTTACACACGCGAATTTGTTTTCACATATTTAGTTCAAATATATGTGTATTTGCCTTACCACATATTTCAACCAGAACACAACAGCTTCAATTCAATGTTTAATATGAGGAAAATGATTCTGACTGTTGGCACGGGCTAACACTACTTATTCCCAAATACAGGTTGTGAACGGACTTAGAACACATTTTTAAATTCACCTACATCAACTAGCAACCACTTGACACAGTAGCAAACAAAACAGATTAGTCTACTACTAGACTAGTTTAATACTCACTACTCTTATTTATATTATTAGTAATTTAATCACCACATTTAATATATGGTGGTGGCACTATATATTTTCACAACTATATATTATATAAATAATAAATAAAAATATTTTGTCCACTTTAATTTTGTTACATTGCACAAAGTTTTACATATCTGTAACAAATCTTATAATAGTTATACAAAAAATATTTTGTTTCTATTTAACTTACATACTATACGTATACATTAGTTACACAAAGTCAGATAACATGACTAGCTTTAAATCACCATCTTATCAATCTATAGTCAACATTAATCGCACTAAATTATTTTGTACCAGATATTCACTTATTTTTATTCCCCAGGTGGCAAGCGGCAATAAGACAGTAGAAAATTGGGCGATAAAACGCCTAAGGGTACATTACTACATATTCTCCTACCCAAGCTTACTAAAGCTTCATGGAGAACCAGCTTTACTGAGAAACTTGGACACTTTGCTAGGAAATGAAGCGTTATTACAACTGGAATTAAAGACATTATCCGTTGCGTTCAAAGATACGAAGAAGAAAAAATGGTTTGAAGAAGTGATAGACAATTATTTAAAACTATGGGAGAGTAATATGTGATAGAGGATTGCCGGTAATTTTAAATCAGAGGATATGTAAAGTCAACCTTTATGAAGATAGCTTTTTAACATTATAATGTGGTGCCTTGCTGGTAAGTGGTCATTAAATCCACTGGCGACAGCCATATTTCTGTGTCCCTCGTGAAAACTCGAATTGATGTCAAATTGACATTTAGTACCAAAATTGTTAGTAAAACGTAAGGCTAACGATAAATTTCGATATTAGAAACAAGATCGAAAGATCTCAGTTTTTTTTCAATAATTTTGGTAGTAGTCGTGATTTATACCTATTTTTACTACGGGCACTGATTTGTGGTAAGTAATTTATATTGCTTTTAGAAATTCATATGTACTCTCATTTTCCTTATGTAGAGTACCTTACAACAACATTATATATTTACAACAGAAATTGTCAAATAGATTCATTTTGCGTAATGTGGCTTCAGTAGTCGAACTGCATTCGTAATAAGTCACTTAAAAATTACAAAATGTTCCAAATAAACACCCTAGTTGTATAATATTCGCTGCCGTCCAGCCTTATTTATGTATAGAAGAAGAATTTAACAAATATTCCAAGAGAGTTCCTTGATTTAAAATACCGCTGTACATATAGTTAATTTAAATATATTTAAGTTTATAAATAACGTATTTTTACTATTTCAAATAAATGCAATGGAATTTGAAAGTGTAAAGTTTAGACAAAGAATGTAAAGACAAATTTGACATTTTGAAATTGTAAAATCATTCCTTTAATAACTATATCTGATAATGACTATTGACAAGATCAAATTAAATTGTTCCAAATGGTGCTAAAAATTCAAATATTAAAAAATGTTTTTATCTGTTTAATTTGATTATTTAATTACAAAACTCAATTCAAATTAGGTCTTGGAGAAATAATCTAATGTGATTTATTTAACAATTAATTATTTGTGATTTGTAAAATATAAGAAATGAATTTATAATCTGTATAATACCTTACGAATGTTATCATTTTTCAACGAGACTGAAATTAGAAAAAGAATCTACATATTCAGCCAACATGCAAAGATAATCAAGTTATATTTAAATATTTTTTATAAATGTATTTGAGCAAAATGTGATCGTACAAGTAAGTGTTACAGTGAAGCAACCTACTTATTGTTTAAAATAAGTTAAGGATTTGTATTTTTGTAAATATTTATTACACAAAGTGTTATAGTAAAATAATTAGATGTAACTATCAATCAAATTTATGGAAATAGGCGACATCTATCGTACTATATTTAAAATGAAAATGAAAAAATTGAAATTTTAAAGTACATAAATAATGTGCAATAATACATTTATTCTAAAAATGTACAAAAATGCGGGATCTAATATGGGAGTGCATTTAATATTTTTCGATACTGATTCAAATGATGTAAATATTTTTCAAAAAATATATAATAAAAATGTTTTATGACTGATTTATCGTTTCTATTTCTATACCTTTACTACAACGTAATTAAATATATCTCGTCAACCTATTATTGACCCACTGCTGGGTACGGGTCTCCTCTCAGAATGAGAGAGTTTAGGCCATAGTCCATCGCGCTGGCCAAGTGCGGATTGGTGGACTTCACACACCTCAGCGAACTTTTTTTAAAGAACTCTCAGGTGTGTATGTTTTCTGGCGATGTTTTCCTTCACCGAAAAGCAGTGATAATTTCTAATAGGCACAAAGTTTTAGAAAATCTGATTTGAACCTCGGACTTCTCGTCAATCCCGGACATCAAAGTTATGTCTCAAATATTAAGACTATTTATGCACTTGTTGTTAGTATCATAAACAACGGCATACCACAAATACTTATTTGTAAGTATTCGCTATTTTAATAAGTATTTATTCGCAAATACTTATTTGTAAGTATTTGAAAAAAAATGTGTGCGTGTACTAGCGTACACTCGTAAGAAGTGAAACTTCTTTAAGGCGTTATTTTTCAAAAAATAATTTACTATATGCAACTTTACAGAAATTGGTTAAATAAAGTTAAATTAGGTAAAGTTTAATAAAAGGCTTTTATTAAACTTTATCTAATAATCTAATCTATAATAATCTATCTAATCACACGTGGTAGGGATAAGAAAAAGATGGCGCGTAACGGAAAAAAAAAGATGGCGCGTAACAGAAAAAGATGGCGCGTAACAGAAAAAGATGGCGCGTAACGAAAAAATTTTAAACTAAATTTTTTTCCAACCCCGATAAAGAAGTTTGACTTCAAAAATGCCATAGAAACTATGAGACAATACAAACACGGAAAATATGACTAACCTACATAGTTACCTTCACACCTAGAAAAGCAACAGGAAGACACGAAATATTTGTATACTTAATGTTAATAATCCCGCGGTTGCTCTAAATATCTGCCCGTGTGATCTAAGCCTTATCGTTAAAATGAGGGCATTGCCTGAATCATAGACTAACTTATCATAAGTAAAACCGCGTGCGACCGATAGTGTGTCGTTCAACTGTTATTTTAAACAATGAACTGGCGTAATTTTATCAAAAACATTGTTAAAATGAAAGTCATTTTTGTATACAGTAAGATAAAAATTAAGAAAAATATTAAGTAGGTAGGTACACGTACTTGATACGGTATTTACTTTATAAAGTTATTTTCATATGGAATTTCCGTTGTGCAAAGGAAAATATTTCTAGCTTGTGTACTTTTCGGGTGTGTGACATTTAAAAAATAGTGTAAAAATAAAAAATAGTGTAATTTATGGATACACTAAACTCGTCGACTCGTCGTGTTAGGAGGATCGATGATTTATTATTAAGATCGTTAGCTTTTTCGCACCAATCGATTGACGTCATAGAGTCAGGGTAGGCATCCGGTCACAATCCAGCCCTAATCCTAAAAACAGTTCTTGTTTTCAATTATTTACTTTTAGTGTTACACGAATTTTCTTGGTTTCATAATTATTATGCGATACTACCGCCCCTTGAATTAAATTCCTGAATTCCTAAAAATGAAATTTCCCGATAATGAATGTTTCGATTATTTTTCTTAAGGGCTACAGAAGTCTACTTGGTTGACAATAATTTATTGAAAAAGTGGACGGAAACAAAACTGTTTCTTTCATATGGAAAATACTTTGTGACAGGGGGTCCACTTCATTATTGCCCCGAAGCCTCCAGAACTCGACAGGTTATTCGTATATACTTATTAATCGATATCGACTGTATTTTAACGCATAATGTTGCAGCTATCTACATTTTCGTTTGCTACTTCAATCATATAATAGGCCAAGCAATCAATTTTATCAATCAACGGCGGTCGACACTCGTACAGGGAAATCCCTATAAGCCACCCATCAATAAAATCAATGTTCATTTTATAAATAGGTTGATAATTTGTATATTTTAATATGAGAAACAAAATTGTAATTATTCATGACTCTTCGGCTACCATAACACCTAGCATAAAACACAAATATAATTACGTATTAGGAAACATCAGCATAACCTTCATTAGTAGACGAGCGAATATAATTAAATTTATAATTAAGTTTATTCAAGGAAATGCGCATTTCTTACGTTACAATACTCATAACACAATACTTATATACGATATGAGTTTTAAGAAAAAAAGTCGTTTTAATATGTTGATAAGTATCGTAATTGTTCATAGTTACAAGCAATGCTTTATAGTATCTATGCATTTGCATTTATTAATACACAAGTAGCTAGCGCGTATGCAGTCTGCCCGATTGTCATGGTAAGTGGCTACTGCCGCCCATGAAAACTATTCAACCCCAGATAAGATCAGAGTCGGGCTTTAGGTATAATACTTCACCTGAGGACTGAGACAGACCTTGGAGGAATATGTCCTCCGTACCAACCCGCTTTGTTGTCATGTCTGTTTTTTTAGTAAAGGCAAATTTTATTCTTCAATTTGATAAAGGCAACTTTATTTTTATAAATTCGTGTTATCATAAGCATGTCAGAAAAGAAATGCAATTACTCATATTTTTAGATAAGTAGGTATACCAACTTAAATAATAACAATCGAAAAAGGACCATAATATAGGCAGGTATCTAACATTTATTAATCTCGTGATGTGATAAATTCGAACTAGCATTGTCGAAATGTTTGATACTGTAATGACTAAAGGGTTTTAAGGGAAGATAAATTTATATTTCAGATAAGATCCAGATATTATAATAGGATAGGCCGTTGAACTGGGTGTAGCCCGATTGAGCACCGCGCTCGGAGGACTCCGGTTGCGTTCCTTTGAAAATCCAGAAGTCCTCTGCGTAGTGCCAAAAACGGCCACTGGAGAGGTTTTAATGCGTTAAGAATCCCATGTAACCCTGCGTCGCTTCCACGGCGTCGAGTACCTTTTGAAGGGTTCCCCCTCGAAAACAAAAACAGGGTCCTAAATTTTGAAATTTAAGACGGATTAACAAAACATTTTGAAACTGAATTTTAACAAATTTTCCATCATTTTGTAATGTAGTAACTACTATTACCATGTCCACCAATTCGCACTTGGCCAGCGCGGTGGACTATGGCCTAAACTCTCTCATTCTGAGAGAAGACCCGTGCCCAGCAGTGGGACAATAATGGGTTGACGAGAGAACTACTATTACAATCTCACTATTTTTGCAACGGAAACCTATCAAATTATACATTATTAATACTTTTCACCAAAAAACTAGCTAGTTGAGATAACGGTACACAGTTCGCAAGGTTATCACTGTCAGCAAGAATCGAACGCAATATCATTGGACCTTGATTTTTGTTACAGAAGACCTCATTGTACTGAAACGAACATGGTTTAATATGTTATGGTTATATAAATACCTAGTTATAGTTTAAAGATACATATTTCATGAAAATTTGTCTCCAAGTATTTTTAGTACCTACTTGTCGACCCGCAAACTTCGTTCCGCCTAAAAGTGAAAAAATCTAAAATTATCAGTGTTACTCCAATATTATGCATGTATTATACATAAAATCTTCCTCTGGAATGACTCTGTTTATTAAAAAAACTGCACTACAAGCCGTAGTCTAGTTTTATAGATCTAAGCATACAGCGGAAAGCGACTTTGTTTTTATACTATGTTTTGATATTGGAAGTAGCAAAGGACCATGCAGACCACCTATTGTTGAGTGGCTACTACCAGGACGTCAAGAATCAATCACCATTAAAAATAAAGATTTGAAGCGCAACTATCATCTGGTACATGATATCATCTGTGGCCATCTGTAAAGGAGGTTACAACCGCATTGGTACCCATGATGACTAAGCCAGACAACTTTGAAGGCGACGCCGCCGGGACCTCGGACGAATGCTATTAGCGCTCCCGCAGTCCTGGCAAAGGGCGTACAGAGGAACACCGTGGCGTTTTAGCCGGTAGGAGTCCGGCATATCCTCTCAGCTGCCCCCGCACAGAGAGGAACCCATTAAGGGTTTCCCCACGAAAAAAAAAGGTAGGTAGGTATATCTTACCACAACCTTTAAACAGCTATAGATATTGTAGTGGTGAATTTTGCCTGCCTCTTGAGTAGGTAAAATCTACTACCAAAATCTACTATCAAAAAGGACTAGAGCCTACACAGTGGCGTAGCGTGGCGTTCAATGTGGGGTCATGCTGGCCGGGATCGAAGATTTGACCGGACAACCAATAAGATATTTTTGTCGGCGTAATAAAAAATGGTTGCCATAACTACATACATTTTACTAGTTAGGTATGTCTGTGCAAGTTGACGACCACAAAGTAGTTCGCCAAATCTAAATATTTGCTGCCTGGGGCCATGGCCCCTTCAACCTTCCTTTCCTCCACGCCACGCCACGCCACTGTTTATGCTCTAGTCCTTTTTGATACTTACACAATCATCAGCTGAGAACAGCCCTTCAGTAACCTAAATGCTAACAATATCTAAGAATTTGTAAACAGTGAATGCCTTAGTCTTAAGTATAACAAAGATACAGCTTCTGAGTCACTTAAAATAATTCTTATACCTACTTTGTCTGAGAGCTAAGTCGCATTCTTTCACGAATGAATATCAGATAACTGTATATAGACACATGTAATTTTATTTGACAGTGTATTAGTAGTCGCTTATTTTTACGTTTTATTACGCAAAACCGAGCGATAACGCTAGTATATTGTAAGAGCTAATCTCTTGGGTCAAGTTCATACAGTGTTTACCAAGCTGTTAACATTAGCAAAATGTGAAAAAACGCAGTTCACACGCAGCCTCCACGCGGTAGACTTAACATCATGTTAATAAATTAAAAGATGTGTTATTAATATGACTACATTTTTAACGATTGTTTTCGTGGCTATGTGTGCGTGTCGGTGCCGGAGTGACGACGGCGACTTGGGATACAGTTTGTCTATTGGAAACGCTATTGATGTATTCGCGAAGTAAGTTTTCTTCATGTGTAGACTGGGTTTGTGTTTATGTTATCAAGCTAAATTTAACCACAGATAATGCTAGAGTGCATGTGCAATAGTCTCGTTCATTCACTGTTCACTCGATAGATCTAGATTTAAAGATGTTGTGTTATTATTTTTATTTTCTGTTCTAATCTAACATGGTTTGCTGGAACCCTTCAGGTTCGACTTCAGAGCACCACCGCCACCTATTTTTACCTAGTAATACCAATTTTAACCGCAGCAGTGTATCAATAAATCTGCTCAGTGCCGGATTAGCTACATAGCAAGAGTAGCAAATGCTACGGACCCCACGACTAGAGGGGCGCCGCGGCCCAACACCTACTATTTATATTTTACTATCTTTGCTATCCTGAAGATCTTAAACTGAAAGAAGTAGATATAGAAAGTGTCATCTCTAAATTGTTCCAAATTAAATCCGGAAAAGTTTACTTGTAACAGTTTTGTTTTATTTAATACCCTTACTTAAGACAAACTATGGGCCTCCTGTCAGAATTTGCTACAGGCCCCGCGCTGGCTTAATCCGGCACGGAATCTGCTTCCACCCTCAGGTAAGTGATGTTATCTGGCGTTAACAGCAGACGTGCTTCGATTTCCTACGCAAAGAATAACACTGTTTGGAAAAACGTTCTTCTTCTATCCTCTTAATTAGAACATGTCTACATAGAAGTCCAACATTCAAAAATCATCAAGTCATTCAAAAATTTCATTGAGATAAGTTTGAATACAGTTTATTTTTTTCAATATAATCAGATTATTTAATTCAATACAAAACACAGTGTTTCGATTGCCACACCCTCTCTTAAGAATTCACTTCCACCATATGCGGCATTCAGGCATGGGTTTCGGTTTAAGGGCGTGGTTACAGGCTCAGTTTTACCAGCGAAGACCATTTTAGCCCTCGGAAATAGCATATGTGATTGACTTCAGATACAAGCTTTTATCCTAACCTTTTTGTTTATATTTGACTGAAGTAGCAAACGAGCATGCAGTCCACCTGATGGTAAGTGGCCGCCCATGGACATCTGTAATCAACTTCGTACAGAAAATGGGTTCCATCTGAAGTCAATCACAGATGCGTTGCCACTCCCGAGGTCTATGATGGTCGCCTCATATAAAAGTGTGCCGGCAACCACACCCTTCCATCGAAACGCAAGGAATGCTTTACGTTAGAAATAGGTGTGGTGGTGATACTTCCCCGGTCGAACTACACTGGTTCTACCACCTTAGAACATATTTTTGAATGAGGTACTAGCTATCCTTTATAGATATTTATATATACCTGTAGTAAAACTTTGATATTGTCCCCTCTCTAGTTATGGTGACTTATCCCAAGTGACACAAGTAATATCAGCTGACTACGACGAAGATGTTACAGACCCTTCAGAGCCTTTCCGAGAGAAGAACATCAGAGTATTTGAAAATGTTAACTTCACGGAATACTCCGGGGATACCATGATCGATATGAACATTCTTCTGTGTGGAACGCTGGATGACCTACTCACGACTTATTTCCAGAACTTCAGAATTGAAGGGTAAGTTTGAAGTTGAATGAGACTTGACAAATCTCCTAATCTCATCTCATCAACCCATTGTTGGCCCACTGCTGGGCACGGGTCTTCTCTCAGAATAAGAGAGTTTAGGCCTAGTCCACCGCGCTGGCCAAGTGCAAATTGGTGGACTTCACACGCCTTCGAGAACTTTTTTTTAAGAACTCTCAAGTAATAATTAGTTTCTAATAAGCACATAAATCAGTGGTGCGTGCCTGGGTTTGAACCTCGGACCTCTCGATTGAGAGGGCAAGTTTCAACCATTAAGCTACCACTGGTCTAGCTTGACAAAAAATTAAGACTTATACTCATAATCCAATCATCTTCACATTTGAGTGCATATAAAATATAACTGTTCTCAGAGCTAGCAATGAATCTGTGGCAAACCACAGATAAGTAAGTACCTGGCTTTATCTTGTGGTGTTTAGTGAAGAGATGTTCATTAGTGCAAACGACCATTCAAAACTATTTCGACCCCAGATACAGTGGCGTAATGTGGCCTAAGTAGACGTGGGCAAACTCCTATCAGCGAGGCCCTTTTATTGATTTCATTGGATGGTGGTTGAAAATATCTCCGCCTCCAAAGAGGCCTCGCGAGGCCCCTTTAAGTGCGAGGCCGTGGGCGATGGCCCACTGCGCCCACGTCTAGCTACGCCACTGCCCAGATAAGATTAGTCTAATTGAGGCTAGCCACAGATGCGTTGCTACACCTAACAAATTTAAATAGTCTCGGGTAAGTACGTTACCACACCTTTCAGACCAGAATACAGAACTCAGAATATGTTTTAAGTTCAAGAATAACTACATAGTATAAAACAAAGTCCCTTCGCGCTGTCTATCCCTATGTATGTTTAAATTTTTAAAACTACGCTACGGATTTAGATGCAGTTTTTTTAATAGATAGAGTATAGAGTGATTAAAAAGGAAAGTTTTTATGTATGATACATACTTGATATAGTGGAGGAAAACTGATAATTTTAGATTTTTTACTTTTAGGCGAAACGAAGTTCGCGGCTCAGCTAGTTAGTTATAAAAATAAATTGTCATATCCAGTAAACATGCTTACTGGGTTACTCCCTTTCTCATGATTTGTAAGTGCGATATCGAGCTTCCCAGGGTCCCGGAGGTATAGAAGACGATCAACGTAATTTCAGGTTGAATATGGGCATTAACACATTTTAAAACTACCTGACTTATTGTCGGAATACGGATCCTACTTACGATTTGCCACGTACGTTCCTCTCGTGGTTCCTCTTTCTTCCAGGATCCTGGCTAGGCTCCTCGCGGTTCAGACCACACGTGCACACATTTTTGTACACAAACAGATTACATCTTCATAATTATGTAGTTCCCCACAATCGATTTCATGCGAGCCGGTTAGTGGCGATAGTTTCAATGACCCTTACACCACCATACTGCTTCTGGAGCACGTGGAGGCATACTACCCTCCAATTGGACGGAAAGTATGAACATTTGAAATACATCTCTGCTATTGTTTGAAGACTCCAACTCCGACAGCAAGTTATTTGATCATTCAATTCAGTTTAAATTTAAAGCCATTTGATTTCAAACTAGGTTACGAAACAGTAATTACGGAACACGAAACAGTACCAAATATTTTTAACTATCAACCCTTTGTTTTCAGCACAGACAAACCATGGAAAGCGTTTTTGGGCGACTGGATCCATGACGAAATAATGAGAACTCTTGGTATCGAACCAGCGCCCTCGTTAGACAACTGCTGTTATGTCCTCGTAAAGCTTATGAAGGTGGAAAGATCAGTGCAGTTGGGAAGCCTCGAGACGGTAGCTGTGAAAGATTATGTGCGAAGAGCAATTGATGGTCTGGATGTACGGAACGCGTCAGACGTCCGTAGGTTTATGAAAAGCTATGGGACGCACTATATTGATTCCTATGTAACTGGGAATTTTATTTATCAGGTCAGTAAGCAATAAACGATAGCCGCTTAGTGACGACTTAGCACTAACATTTCAAGGTGGTAGAAGCAGTGTAGTTCGCCCGGGGTACCACCGCCACACCTATTTCTAGCGTAAAGCATTTCTTGCGTTTCGATAGAAGGATGTGGTTGCCGGCACACTTTCACATGAGGCGACCACCTTAGTCCTTGGGAGTAGCAACGCATCTGTGCCCCTTGTCTGCCCCTCGGGGCCATTATCCGATGAAGACTTAAAAGCCTCATAGGCTAAAGTCAACCTCTGGTGGTGTTTAGTGGGTAGGCACGTAGGTTTTTCGTGAGTCCCACCTAACCAATGCGGACGGCCGCATTGGTATGCATGATCATTCACCACCACCCTTCCCGCACGGAGGGTAGCCCTTTCTCCATTTGTCTGGGCGCAAAAAAAAAAAAAAAAAAAACGCATCTGTGATTGACTTCAGATAGAACCCATGTTCTGTATGAAGTTTACTACAGATGTCCATGGGTGGCAGTGACCACTTACCATCAGGTGGACTGTATGCTCGTTTGCTACTTCAGTCAGATAAAAAATATATACCTACTTAAAATAAGTTTTATGCTGAAACCGATTAAATAAGCAACGTCAGCCAATTTCGTAAGTTGGATGGGTGACCGCTACGCTTTTTAAGTGGTCACTGCCACCCATGGACATCTGTAGTCAACTTCATATAGAATATGGGTTCCATCTGAAGTCAATCACAGATGCGTTGCTACTTCCGAGGACTAAGATGGTCGCCTCATGTGAAAGTATGCCGGCAACCACATCCTTCTATCGAAACGCAAGAAATGCTTCACGCTAGAAATAGGTGTGGCGGTGGTACTTCACCGGTCGAACCATTGTTCTACCAGCTTTTTGTACTTGTTTAACTTTTGCAATAACATACATTATTGCCACTTTCAGGTTTTCAAATACAAACGGGATGGATACAACTTGCTTAAATCGTACCTCAGGAGGTCGAGACGCCAACCCAATTCAGATATAGTTAGATATTACTTCTCATCTTTTTTCCTAAGAGAAGTTGGCGAGATAAGAGTAAGTTATCATACTTCATACTAATATTATAAAGGTGAAAGTTTGTGAGTGTGTATGTTTGTTATTTCTTCACGTGTAAACGGTTTGAGCGATTTTCATAAAATTTCGTAGGGAGTTAGCCGATTCTCTGGATTAACATATAGGCTACTTTTTACCGTGCGAAAAATCTTATTCGCACGGGACAATCGCTCTTTGTTAACGAGGGCGAAGCTGCGGGATTCAACTAGTCCTCAATAAATCATTATAATACTGAAAGCTCCTTATTCATACTGTCCACATTCACGTTTACAGTATTTGCAGGTTAAAAAAATGTGAGCATTTCCTTACGTTCGGGACAATTGTTTTTTATTCACAGCTCATGATATTGGACACATAAGTACATTGTCTTTAATGCTCAAAACTAACGCTTGTAGCGAATGTTTCGAAGGCGCTCGAGCGTTAGAGTTGAGTAAATAAAATAAAATTCGCAATATGATTTCTTGGCCTTATGATATTGGACACATACATTTGTTTTTAACGCTCAAAGCTGACACTTCCAGCGAATGTTTCGAATCCCCCTAATAAATATTTATTGCCTAATATCCTTTCAAACAAACTTTTTTTTCTCCTTCATGAAAGACCCTTATTTCGCCATTCAATTCTCAAGGGTCTCATTCTCAAAATCGCAGGTTAGTTACTAGTAAAATGTATATACGTAAGTACTGTAAGGCATAGTCGGCACATTCGGCACCCCGCGGCTTGCGAAGCTCTCTTTGCGGCCCAAGGGTTTTCCCAGAACAAGATCTTATTTCTTCTTGAGGTCCTTGGAATGGCCCAAGGATCCCCTTGGAAAGGTCTTTAGAAGGCTAAGAATCGTTTGTTCTTGCCAATTTCAGCCGTTACTGACGCTAAGTACTCACGGAGCGATTTTCACCCGCGGCCGCCGCGGTTGCGGGCCCGCAGCTTCTGTAGGATGCAGATATAAGTGTAAAAAATTAAAGCAATACTCATGACGCGTTTTTCGCCCGCGATGCGCGCGGTTGTTTGCGGCTCCCGCTGCACCGGCGGGCAACCTGTAGAACCGCGCGGGCCGCGGTCAGCCGCAGCCGCGGCGGTTTGCGCCCGCGTTCTGCGATCAGTTGGCGGGCGAGTGCAGTAGTCAAGACCTCAACCGATGGTAAACCGCCCGTCTTGCGGTTTTCACCCGCCACGTTTGCGGTCAATAATCGCAATCGCGACGGCGGCGTAACCGCGTAAATAACCGGTCTCGTGAGTTTCGCACAGAACCTGCGGGCCCGCAACCGCGGCGGCCGCGGGTGAAAACCGCTCCGTAAGTACGTAGCCTGATGGTGCCAAAAATTGATGAATTCAAACATCATGGGGAATTAGAAGTGTCAAAAAAATACCCATAAAATACTCAATGATGTTTGACTACCGAGTGTATATGTCCAGTTTTAATAAACCCTAATCTAAAAATACCTTCCCCAGCCACTGCTGGGGAAGGTATCTTTAGATAGATAGGTCACTACCTATAATAAGTAGTTAATCACAACCATTTCCTAATTACAGATAGCAAGCGGAAACAAAATGATCGAAGACTGGGCGAGGCAAAATCTCCGCGATAGTCAATACCTATTTTCTAGACCCAGCCTGTTGCGCTTGCACTACAATCCAATTTTAGCGTTTAAGCTTAACGAAATTCTAGACACCGGTGCGTTGCTGGGCTTGCATTTAAAAACCCTAAGACCTTTATTCAAGGATAAGTTCTCAGGAGACAGATTTGCAGAAATAGTTGAAAATGACTTGAAATTGTGGGAAATTAACGCTTGAAGATTACGACGAACCAAAAAACTTATAAAAAAATAGCAGTTTTACTGTTTTCGACTGACATTGGATATTCGTATAATTCTAAGATGATAGAAGTCTTAACTTCAGTGGAAACCCTCACACACCTATTTCTACCTTATAATAGCGAATACTAAGTTCTCATTAAAGGGAAGCATAATTCTTGGTCATAATACTTTTCAAGTAACATAACCTCAAAATACAAATTTACTTTATTTTCTTAATTAATGTCAATATGTCAGTTGTGTGTTATGTTTTAATATATTAACAATCCTCTTTTTTACATAGTAATAAAAGCTTACTGTATGTAACTGTATCTTGCCTTACATTTTACTAAAGAAGAGGCCCATTTGGCACTGAAACAATTCCTTCACGCTAGAAATAGGTGTGACGGTGTTACCTCATTAGTCACACCCATTCTACCATCTTGCGACCACTCATTTGTCAATTAAAATTACATAATCTCCACCAGATGTCGCTGTACCAATAAACCAGTATTTTGTAAAATAAAACTAATAAACTTAAAATTGGTTATTTTATTCAATATTACAAGTTAATTAATACATTAATCGCTGAAAGTGAACACATAACCAACATTTGAGTATAAACATTAATAAAAGTAGAATTATATTTCCTTTGGACATAATATTTATATAAAATTAAACAGTCATGTCCTGAGATCTTATGTTAGCTTCTAAATATATTTTAATAACATTACATGCACCAAACAGGAGCATATATTTATTTTCTTTGACGATTTCTTTTTAATTTCGACTACCGTCACATTAAGAGTTCTTTGCTCCCTTTTTTTTTGTTTTCTAAGTTAAACCTTCAAAAGGTACCTGACGCCGTAGGAGCGACGCAGGGTTATGTAGGATTTTTACCGAAATAAAACTCCCCTGGTAGACGTCCTCGGCAGAGAAAAGAGGACTTCGGGATCTCCAAAGTAACGCAACTGGAATCCTCTGAGCGCTCCCAGATGTGCGGCTGGGCCCACCGCTCCGTCGTCTTTACGACGGTATGCGACCACACATACCGCCGTCCTTAGAGTTCCGTGCAATAGTAAAAACAGGACCCGACTACTAAGCCTCCGTTGGCGGTCCATCATTCAAGAGGCAATTCTTCATCAATTATTTTGAAGCATGATAGGTATTTTTTACAACGAATTCCAAAAATAAAAAAGTTAAAAAGAGTATCCCCTATACAAGAAACCTGCATATTTGCGTGTTTGTTTTTTATATTCTGAAAGGCTACATATATATGTTTTGGCACATTACCGTAGTACGAGTTATATTTAGTATCAGATCTGACAAAATAATAATTTGGTCAATTTTTCATTTTTCACATTAAAATATATGATCATACATTAATCTTCCAAGGCATACTACTGGACATAGCCCGCCTTTGCCCTAATGGGGCTTTCGTCAATAGTCACTATCTGGCATGCGTATGTAGTCACACTATATGTTGATGTTACACGACAAGACGTTGCTGCCCATATCCTACATATTGTTCTTAGTAGTCCTCCTACGACATCCACAGGAAGGGAGAGTGTTGTGCCATGCAAAACCATAGTACAGTCAGCGTCAAATAGTGAGGGTCACTCAGGGTATTCAAATAAGAAAAAACTCATAGTCCCACACTAGGATTTTCTCCTGTGTCGTGGGTACCATGGACACACACAAGACGAATACACAAACACCCAGACCAAGAACAAGAAACTTGTAAGCTGATGTGGAAAACGTTGCGCTTTAAGCCTCGGCGTGATAGATAATAGAATGACAAGCAAATAATATATAGGTTGCCTAAACATCATCTTTTAAAAACTGTTTATTTCTATAACAAGTTAAGTAGTTTATCTTTTAATATGTTCCATATTTTTGAACGCTTACAATGCTTGGATACCGTTAGCGGGATGACTGTAACCATATTTATGGCGTTTTGACTAAACCAATGAATATGACATTTTAAAAGTCTTGACTTTTTCAGCAACTATATTGTCGACAACAATAAGGAAACTTTGTTTGTACCGACTCTATTGACTTTTTGGTTGCATCTATTTATGTGAATACCCTGAATGTCCCCAACTATTCGACGCTGACTGTACCATGATATTAAATACATCTTTATATGCCCCTGTTTGGTATAAACTTAGTCTAATTTAGTAAATACTCTTAACACTAAACATTTATATATTATGTGATCAAGTTTACATACATAATTTATATAGATGTTTTAAATAAAATCTTTGACGTATGAAAATAATTGTGCTAATTTATTGAAAGCATATTGTAATTTTTAAATGAATATATACAAAAGTAGTCTCATTTTATTTAATGAACACATATACATAAGTCTATAATTCAATAAAAATAAGTTAGTCATACTACTATTTTTAAAGTTACAATGTTAAACAATTAAACATAGAATGATAAAATAATGTCCAATAAATGGTATCTTAAAATAATTAGGCCAGATACATGAATCCTATCAATAAATGTTCATACATATATATCTTAACAGGTTAACTTTTAAAAAATCAATAAATTTAATGTATAACTAAAAAATCCTGACCAATATGTTAAGATAAAAAAACCATAATTTAATAGGATAAAAGTAAAAAGTTTTCGACCCTGAGGAAGAAGTTAATTATTTCACTATAAGCATAGTTAAACCAATGCATGCAGAGTTCAATGAAATGTAGAGTTCAATGAGATGTAGAGTAGAATTTATTGAATAAATTCAATACATATCATATGATTTATTTCTTTTTTCTTATTATTTCTTGGCTCAAACGAGACATAGGTCAACTAGTACAGTAGTTTCATACCAAAAGCTATTGAGATTTCCACGCCAACATACCCTGGGAAATTCGTCTACAAAAAAAGGTCCTCAGTTCACATCAATTATCATCTGAGTTGATGATGTTTGAAAAACAGTTCAATTTTGCGTCCATTCATATTTATCGGGGACACGAACCGAAAAACGGGACAGTCCCGTTCAAAACGAAACGCATGGTCGCATTACACGTGATGCATGACAGAATACGCAAATTTAATAAATAAAGGACAAATAATTATAAACGAGAAATAGTTACGCCTTTAAGATTTCATAGAAATATAAATTTTCGAAAATCGATGAATGATTGAACCTAAAAATGCCAAAGTGTCAAGGTTATCTTTACCTTTGAATTTTGCTGTTTTTAATGATAAGGCCTTATGGAGTCCTCAATTTTTGTTTGTGATTATCTATACCACATATTTGGCATAGACATTACTGACAAAAATGTCATGTTTCATAAAATTTATCGATTAAATATGACTATTTTACATTACATCAATATGTTAATGAGTTTAATGAATAATGATCAATTGACAACATTTAAATCTGGCAACCATATTGGTCCTCAAAACCGAACACATTTTTCCTTCGGTAAGAATAATTTTCATTTTAGAAGAGTGCATAATAGACCGGTCAATTTAGACAAAAGTAGTCAAATAACATTCATTCCCGCAAAGCCCAATTTTGGTGAAGAGCTGGGGTTTACCATGACAAATAAAGTTTTAAAAATCCCCATTGATCCTATGTGTGCTTCAAAACTTACTCGGGGTCAAATGTCAAAATTTGACGTTTTATGTTTTTTTTTCTCGAAAACTATGTATAATGCGAATCTTAAAATCGCGATATCTTAGGAATGGTAATTCTAAAGAAAAAAATATACAGACAGTTTTTATAGAGAATTTTAAGATCTACAACATTGGTTTGACGTGTTTTTTCACAAAACTTACCGTTTTCGAGAAAAATACAAAAAAACTTCAAATTTTCACATTTGACCCCGAAAAACTTTTGAAGCACACATAGGATCGATGAGGATTTATAAAATTTTATAAACCCGAGCTCTCCACCAAAATTTGGTTTTCCGAAAATTAATGTTATTTGAAATGTCTATATTGACCGGACTAATAAAATTATGTAAGATATATTTCACCTTTTAAAAGATAGATGGCGCTTTTAGAAACATTAGAAATTATATAATATGAGTCGTATAAAATCAAAGGTGGCTATCTACATTTGGACCTATTTTTGGTAAAGTAAAAAAATGATTCTCTTTTATGTTATTCCAAAAAATACTGATATGTAGATTTTTTTTATATTCTACCGGTATTTCTCTATTAAGTTAACACCGAGAGAATGTGACTAGATGCATGATTGACTGGGTATTCGCATTTTTTGTTTTGTGATAGCCGTATTTGATACCAACCTTAAAATATAGCCTTATTTGATTTTATACGACTCATATCTTATACCATACCATGTCGGTATGAATACAGTAGTACGATTTTATATATAATTTGTACAGAACATATAAATTTGCTATGATTTAAAAGTTTAGCCATATAGCAACAACTCACACATCGCTTTGTTAAGTCTTTTTCATTAAGAACTTTACACATATAATGCATCGATATAGAAAAACCAAAGATACACATTCAGCATCTCAAAAGTGTCCGGTGAAAAAGAGCGCTGAATTTCAAAATTGAGCGCTCATTTCAAGTTGTAAAATTTTATTGCTTTTGGCTTAAAGCGTTGTAAATACAACTTTAAATCAAGGACGTAAGGTTGTATTGCAAAAATATATGGTCGTTATGACCATCTATAAATAACTACGTACATTTGACGACAGTTTTAGGTGTCATTTTTGTTCGAGACTGTATCTAGTGTATTTCTACTTCGATGATATAATGGAATTTAGTAATATAAAAAACAGTTTTTGATCCGAAAAAAGATACAGATGTGAACCTGCTTGTCCCGATATTTTTCATCCGCGAATACGGATATACGGAAGTATAACAAGGTGTAAGTAATCTTACAAAATGTGTTTGGCTTCAGGAATCTCAGATATAGAACTGAGCGTTCTGACCTTGAAGTTCAGTGGCCAGTGGCGATTGGCTACTCAATGTGGTTCGTAAGTGGCAGCTGCCCTCGTACACGCCACCTGGTGGCGACTGACCCGTCTTCCATTTACGATGAGTGTTGTGGGGTTGTTCACGCGGATCGATTTGAAGTCGTATTTCTGTAAATAATTAATATTAATTTTAGATTTATAAAACAGAGGCAGCAAACGAGCACACAGTTAACTTGATGTCAGAACAAGTGGTCTTCATCGCTCGTCATGTGGACATCTTTAACCAACTCCACATAGTACAGTTCTATTCGAAATTAATTATATACGCGTTGCTAATTACAAAGACAGGGGGGACAGTGGGGACACGTACCGCGAGCCGCGAGTCGTGGCTGTGCGCGGCGAGGCGCGGCTCGGGCAGCGCCACGCAGTCGCCGATGATGGCGCCGCGCCCGCCCGCCCAGTTGTACACCGGCGCTGGACAGGGGGGACAGTGGGGACACGTACCGCGAGCCGCGAGTCGTGGCTGTGCGCGGCGAGGCGCGGCTCGGGCAGCGCCACGCAGTCGCCGATGATGGCGCCGCGCCCGCCCGCCCAGTTGTACACCGGCGCTGGACAGGGGGGACAGTGGGGACACGTACCGCGAGCCGCGAGTCGTGGCTGTGCGCGGCGAGGCGCGGCTCGGGCAGCGCCACGCAGTCGCCGATGATGGCGCCGCGCCCGCCCGCCCAGTTGTACACCGGCGCTGGACAGGGGGGACAGTGGGGACACGTACCGCGAGCCGCGAGTCGTGGCTGTGCGCGGCGAGGCGCGGCTCGGGCAGCGCCACGCAGTCGCCGATGATGGCGCCGCGCCCGCCCGCCCAGTTGTACACCGGCGCTGGACAGGGGGGACAGTGGGGACACGTACCGCGAGCCGCGAGTCGTGGCTGTGCGCGGCGAGGCGCGGCTCGGGCAGCGCCACGCAGTCGCCGATGATGGCGCCGCGCCCGCCCGCCCAGTTGTACACCGGCGCTGGACAGGGGGGACAGTGGGGACACGTACCGCGAGCCGCGAGTCGTGGCTGTGCGCGGCGAGGCGCGGCTCGGGCAGCGCCACGCAGTCGCCGATGATGGCGCCGCGCCCGCCCGCCCAGTTGTACACCGGCGCTGGACAGGGGGGACAGTGGGGACACGTACCGCGAGCCGCGAGTCGTGGCTGTGCGCGGCGAGGCGCGGCTCGGGCAGCGCCACGCAGTCGCCGATGATGGCGCCGCGCCCGCCCGCCCAGTTGTACACCGGCGCTGGACAGGGGGGACAGTGGGGACACGTACCGCGAGCCGCGAGTCGTGGCTGTGCGCGGCGAGGCGCGGCTCGGGCAGCGCCACGCAGTCGCCGATGATGGCGCCGCGCCCGCCCGCCCAGTTGTACACCGGCGCTGGACAGGGGGGACAGTGGGGACACGTACCGCGAGCCGCGAGTCGTGGCTGTGCGCGGCGAGGCGCGGCTCGGGCAGCGCCACGCAGTCGCCGATGATGGCGCCGCGCCCGCCCGCCCAGTTGTACACCGGCGCTGGACAGGGGGGACAGTGGGGACACGTACCGCGAGCCGCGAGTCGTGGCTGTGCGCGGCGAGGCGCGGCTCGGGCAGCGCCACGCAGTCGCCGATGATGGCGCCGCGCCCGCCCGCCCAGTTGTACACCGGCGCTGGACAGGGGGGACAGTGGGGACACGTACCGCGAGCCGCGAGTCGTGGCTGTGCGCGGCGAGGCGCGGCTCGGGCAGCGCCACGCAGTCGCCGATGATGGCGCCGCGCCCGCCCGCCCAGTTGTACACCGGCGCTGGACAGGGGGGACAGTGGGGACACGTACCGCGAGCCGCGAGTCGTGGCTGTGCGCGGCGAGGCGCGGCTCGGGCAGCGCCACGCAGTCGCCGATGATGGCGCCGCGCCCGCCCGCCCAGTTGTACACCGGCGCTGGACAGGGGGGACAGTGGGGACACGTACCGCGAGCCGCGAGTCGTGGCTGTGCGCGGCGAGGCGCGGCTCGGGCAGCGCCACGCAGTCGCCGATGATGGCGCCGCGCCCGCCCGCCCAGTTGTACACCAGCGCGCACACGCACTGCATGCTACTGTCCACTATCGCGAACGCACTGCGAGAATAAATTGATAATTTTAATTTAATTAATTCGTAAACAATTGATTTACGCGAATATTACATCTAACTGGAGACAAGTTGGAAAACCTCTAAGCCCTCTTACGCACTAGCGGTTAACCGCGGGCGCTCAACCGGTGTTCAACCGCCGCGGTTGGAAGTTTTGGGGCGGTTTCATATTAAACTGAAAAACGGGTAGCAGCGCCGCGGTTAACCGTTAGTGCGAAAGAGGGCTTAATGTTTCTCCCTTGCCACAACCTTCTATTCCGAACATACCAGCATTTAACAGAACTTCATTGAGTACAAATATTTCAAAGTGAGAGCGTAGCGGTAACTTCGTGATAAAAATGAATTTGGGTGATTTTAAATTGTGTACTTATGAATGGAGTGTGAAAATGTACGAAACTTGAAACGTGTGTAACTCACAAGGGCACGCAGTTCTCATTGTGGACGGAGCCCACCACGCGGCCGAGGACCACCTTGCCCTCGTTGGGACCCTCCTTCAGCTCAGAGAGCGGGACCAGTGACAGCGTAACGTTGCGACCTCCGAACGTGTGGAAGGTCCCCGGGGCGTATGGTCCGAGCATCTTCTCGTCTATTGACTGAGGATGGAAGAATGGAAAATTATATATTTGATCATTAAATATAGGTATACCTTGAAGCAATACACATATACATAGTAAACTTGCATTATGTATGTGCGTGTGTGTATTTATGTGCAAGTTTGCGTGCTTGCGTTTTTTTCCGCACGTGTTTGCTAGCATCAGTTCGTGCTGCATATGTGTGTACGTGTGTACTTGGGTGCGTACATGAGAACGGGAGCGAGTGCGTGTGTTGGTGTATATATACATGCATCGGAAATGTGCGCATGAGTGTGTGCATGCGTACATGCGAGCGGGAGTGAGTGCGTGCGTGTTGGTATATATGCGCGCATCGGAAGTGTGTGCATGAGTGTGTGCGTATGAATGTGCATGCGTACATGCGAGCGGGAGTGAGTGCATGCGTGTTGGTATATATGTACGCATCGGAAGTGTGTGCATGAGTGAGTGCGTATGAATGTGCATGCGTACATGCGAATGGAATTGCGTGCGTGTTGGTATGTATGCGCACACCGGAAGCGTGTGCATGAGTGTGTACGTATAGATGTGCATGCGTACATACGAGCGGGAGTGATTGCGTACGCGTTGGTATATATGCGCAAAGCGGAAGTGTATGCATGAGTGTGTGCGTGTGTAAGTGCGCGCCTAAATACGTGCGGGAGTGAGTGCGAGTGTGTTGGTGTATATATACGCGCATCCGCCGTTTGTGTATGAGTGTGCGCGTATGTACGTGCGCGCCTACATACGAGCGGATGTGTGCGCGTGCGTGTTGGTGTATATGCGCGCATCGGAAGTTTTATTGTTTCTAAACCAAATGTATTTCTGCACAAAATTTAAAATTTTGTTCAGTTGATCAAATAAGTATGTTTTTGATTATTATCAAGTACCTTCAAAATCTTCAAATCACCTTAGTATCACATTTACCATATACATACTCACTTGAACCATTTGCATTATCCTTTTGGTCTTCAGCTTTCCCCTCGTTTTAACAATGTCGGTGGCGGCTGTTAGGAATTGTGTTAGCTGCTTTTGTTCATGGGTGGCCACGCTCCATGCCGGGTCTAGTAGGCTAGCGTGTTCAAACGTTTTAAGTGCCTCTTCAAAACATTCGTCGTATCTTAATGCCTGTAAATAGCAAAGCTAAGATAACTAAAGGTGGTAAAACTAATATATAGGGTCTTCGAGAAAGGCGAAATAGGCGACGGTTATTTTATTCAATCAGGTAGCTCGTCTGCCTTATCGTCAGGTTTAAGTATCAAAAAAGGTGCAAAAAGGGCTCTGCTTCAAAGCCGGTGCCACATACATACATATATTGCCGACTCTTCTGGTGTTGTCCTCAAATGTCCATAGGCAATGGCGACTGCTTCTCATCGGATGGCCTATCTGCCTCCTTAAGTACAACTAGTAAAAAAAATAGGCATACCGTGACCAGTGAGGTAGCACCGCCACAAACCATTGTAGTCCTTGTTACCAGCAATGCATCTACGATTGGCATTAACTGAAACCTTTATGGACTTTGTGACGGTATCTTAACGGATGCCCAAAAATGTAGCAACAAATCTAGGCATAAATTATTTTTATCAAAATTAAACTTACAATCCCCTTGTTGTAATACAGATCTGGCTGCCCCCTCGCGACAGGATCCAAGCTTGCTTGCTTGTACGCACTCATACACAGTTTCAACGTCTCTGGGTCTTGTGTCACACCAAAATACTGACATAAGTAGGCATTTCCCAATACTGTCCATGATATCCCATCTTTGATGTCCTGGGCCACCGCTTCCTTGGCTAGCTCAACGCTTTGCAAAACTGCTGCCTTGGACTCCGCGAACTTCATTGCTTTACTCTCTTGTCTTAGCATGATTGACAGACTCCGTAGAGTCACTCTGTTTCGTTCCTGTAAAGAAAGAGTAAGATAAGAATAATTCATCAATTCTTTATGTTACTTATTCGTATCTGTCTAAAAACATGTGAATATTCGTCACAACACTGGTCTGTGATCATCTTTAGCTAGGACAATAATATTATGTAGGGTTCATTGCACATAGCCACTTACCATCTGTAGGACAGCAAGAAAATTTACTACTTCTGTATTAAGGAAAAAAAATCCACTTACATGCTTCAAAGCACCTTCAAAGCTAGCTTTAGCCTCCTTGATGTTCATATTCTTCCAATAACATTCACCCAGCTCATTCCAAGCGTCCACTAAATGTGGGTTAAGCTTCACAGCCTTGCTCAGACATTGAGTCGCTCGTGAGTCGTACACTGTTGTTATGTTGTAACACTTGCCCTTTAAATAGAGGAATTGTCCTCGTAGGGAGAATGGAATTTGGGTATCCACTGAAATTTGGGAAACATTTTTAAGTTCACAAAGAGGTAGAACATACATTGGTTTGATCAAGTTCACCTCCATACTTATTACTATCATAAAGCAGTTATTATGATTCAGTAGAAAGGTACGGGTGTCGGGTAACTTACACACGAGTCTACCTTCTTAGTCCTCATAAGTAGCAAAGCATTTGTAATTGTGTTCAGATAAAAGCCTTGTTCTGAAGAAAAATGAAGCCAAATTAACACGCAATGGTATCCCAGAGATGGCAAAAGGACGACACATATACGCTGGGAGGATGAGCTCAAGCTTATGGTGGGACACAAATGAAAGATCGTACAGATCAGAAGCTACTGGAGGAGACCTTTGCCAACAGGCAGGAGAAAATCCTAGTGTGGGGAGTATGTAGGAAGGCGGGAGAGTTTACATGTGTATTTAAAAACCAAATGATGTGATGTGTGTTCTTGATGTGAAACATATATTGGGGTGGGTATAAACCGGATCGTTGGCATGGCGACAGGTAGCCACCCTATACTAAGGTATAGTATGGTATAGTAAGAAACTTAAAAATTAATATCGAATTTTTGTATTAAATAAAATAAACGTTTATTAAATAAAGTCACCATTTTGTGTAATAAATCAATAATAGTTAGTCGGGAAAGCTAGTTATGCTATAATAAGTTCCTATAGTAATACCCCCTTTTATGTTTATTATTTGTATGACCACAATGTATCACATCTGCCAGCCATCCCGTGACGGCTCATGTTTTTTTTTAAAGTGTGTCAGTGATATAAGGCAACCTTAATCCTACCATCAATATTTTCAAATTTCTCAAGTAGCATCTTCTTTTTCTCTTCAATACATTTATGCTTCTCCGCCGCCTTATCAATTGAGTTCTTTTCAAAAAACAAATCCCTGATTGCATACAAGTCATCCAATTCTTTCTGAAAATATAACATACTAGGTTATTTGTGTGACTTCGATCATTTCAAACACATCTACGTTTATAAGTGTCCATCATGTTACTCTACGTCATAAACTATGTGTATGCCAAATTTCAGCAAAATATGACTGGTATTGGCACAATTTTTTGTATGAAAGAGTAACAAACACACATACTTTTACATTTGTTATATTAAAAAGATTGTCAAACAGCAACTCATATTATTGCAAGCATCCCATTTGTCTATACTATTAGTATCAGACTATTAGATTTTTGTTTTTTTTCTTTATTTTGAGTTGCTAATCTCTGGCTGGGTGCACTGGTGATAAAGTGATAAATTGGTAGGATATCAACTCGCTAGGAATCGGAACGCAATATTCACGGGACTTACCATGAGGTAGACTAAATGTTTTATATCAAATATTTTAGTATGTACTAAGTGCAGTCAAAGCTCTTTATTTGTGGTGGCTATTTTCCACTTTTATACCACAAATACAGAAAGCATAAATGACCAGTAGTACCTTAAAAAAAGCTATAAGCAAACAGTAGGCGCTGAAGCTTTTACTTGTACTGACTAAATCCGCGAATAAAGAAATGTATCAACCACAAACACTAGAAAATGTTCACAAGTTTTAACCGCGAATGCAGAAACTGTGTCCTGTGATGTCCTAATGGTAGAAACCTGCCCTCTCGATCCGGAGGTCTAAAGTTCAAACCCAGGCACGCACCACTGATATCGTATGATGTGTGTATTAGAAGAACCTACACACCCGAGAGTTCTTTAGAAAAAAAAAGTTCTCGGAGGCGTGTGAATCAATCCGCAACTTGGCCAGCGCGGTGGACTATGGCCTATAACTCTCTCATTCCGAGAGAACCAGTGCCCAGCAGTGGGACGTGGGTTGACGACTAAATTAACTTTGGTTTGGCAGTGAGACTCAGGCATTTCAATCATTATTTTTACCTTAAAGTATGAAACAATAAAATATAAAGCATGATAACTTACAGTTAATTCCATCATAATCTTAGTAACGTTTGCCAGCATTTCTGGATCATCTTCTGATTCGAGGGACATTGTTATATTTATTTACTTTCCGTGAGTACAGAAAGTTTTGTGATTTCTCCCTTTTGTAAGAAATATTTGAGGTGCTGATTTGACATTGACACTGTCACATAATTGACAAACAATTTTTTTATGTTTCATGTTTCATAGGACAAAGTAGATAAGGAAAAATACTATCAAAGATGTCTGTAGTTTGCTAATGAAAATTCTTAGTTTCGAAACAAAATTATGCTGCAGTACCTAAATGTTTAAGGTAATCGTGGACATAAGCTTCATTTATATATATGAGGATCTATTTTAAGTTTAATAACACCTATTCTATCCTATAAATAATGCAGTAATTTTTGAATTAATGGGTTGTTTGATTTGTAAACATCAGTAGAATGTTGATTAACAATAGGGTGAAGTAGAATTTCGTTAATACTACAGCTACTAATACTACCGTTGTAATGAAAACATTGCAACGGCAGCAATAATATCTAACCGATTATAAAATATTATCTATGTATGATTTTACGAACAGGGTAAGCCCCATGCATTAAAATTATGACATGGCTATTATCGTCTGATTACGTATTTTACAGGACTAACAATAAAAATCAATATTATATTATATGTTTTTATCATCAAAATTTTTAATTACATTTGTATGGTCCAGCATTTTTTTAAATATAAACTTCGATATCGATGTCGACAATTCAAGGAACTAGAAAATCGACTTCTCAAAAATCAAATTCATTTAATTTCATCATAATTCTAGTGGAATAAGACTGCATTTAAACCAATGTAGGAATCTTCATATTATGGCTTGAAAATATCAAAAAGGTGGTAATCATTAAAAAACGAGTCGGTCGGATTCATTACTTATTAACAAATAAAATTGATTGATCGCACAAAAAATCGATTTCTTGAATTGAATCGAATTAAATTGATCTTTGACGTACGTAGTCTCATCTTGTATGTTTGTTGTTGTTGATTATTTCTTTTTGACTTTTTCAATACAAAATACAAATGTGATGAATACTTGAATCTTGAATGTCTTATATGGATTTGGATTCAAATTATGGATACACTATCTATATTATTCTTTTAATACGACAGAAGGTTAAGCGCAGAAGTTATAGATTTTCAGTGAATTTTCCGTCTTTATTAATGTGCTAAATTTAAAAGTGCATAAGTGCAATAAGTATACAATAAATACGTTTACGATACCCATTTTCATACTTGATCAGTTTTAGTGTTATAATTTTTCGAAGTAATGGCTTATTATGAAGATATCGTGGACATTAACGGTAAGGCTAAGTGCATATTATGTGAGATGTATCTCCCAGAGGACAACAAGTTTATAGACACACACATAGACGGAGACAAACATATGGAATTATATATTCAACGAATTATGATCAGCAACAACTTGGTTCTGCGGCATAGGAAAGCTTATTGTCTTATATGTAATATTGATCTTTGCAACTTGGATGATCATATTCAGAGCAGTCAACATCAATGCAGAATGGATGAAATAAGAAACTTGATTGAAAAGGATGGTGCTTTCCTGGAATTGCCAGCGAAAATTACTCAAAAAGAATCAACAGCGCATTGTACTATATGCGATTGTACTGTCGAATTTGATTTGAAAGAGTTAAAGGAGCATATACAGTCAATAAAACATAAACGGGCTCGAGCAATGGCTGTGCAGCCATACAACGGAATATTCTCCGTGGAAGGCACAGATGATGACTTATTTTGTAAGATCTGCCAATTGTATTTTGAAAATTACATAGAGTGTATATTTGAGCATGTGGATGAAGATGAAAAACATATCCAAGCCCTAAATAAGATACTGAGACTAATCAAGGGACAGAACATTACTATTGATAAGTATTTAACAAATGCCTCAGAAGATAAAGCAACATGCAACAAGTGTTGTATAGAAGTACCTTGTAACATAGATAATTTGGAGCGACATGTGAAAGGGAAGAAACATAAGAATGCATAAGACGGAGTTATTCATCATTTTGTTATTAATTGTTACGATCATTTATATACAATGTTAACATTTTACTTAATGTAAAACAAATATATGTACCTATAATTAATTATTAAGTATGATACCTTAAAATAAAATATATTCCTATTTTACAATATATTACATTTTATTATATATTAAGTTCAGTCTGGCCTCAAATCAGTTGTATTACTAAATATGAAATTTATCTTGTAAATGAATTATTTTCCATGTAGTATTTATTTTTATTATTTGTAAGGTTCATCTGAAATTTTAGTAACTAACTTCTATGTTACCGACAGTAGGAATGATTCATGATAAACATTAAATAATATTGCCTCATTATTTATCAAGTTCAATATTTTTAAGCCTATTAATTTTATGTTCATAATTTTTCATGTCGATTCTTCATATAGGTACACAATGGGAAGAACTAACTACTGTTTAATAATACATTAGTAATTACTACTATGAACACGAGTGACATTTTTTTCATATTTATTACATATAAATTAAAATGATTTATTGAAAAAAATCTTAAAATAATCAATGAAAGGATTTTATTGAACAATTATATATTATAGTATAGATAATATTCCAGTCCCAGGTATGTCTATGTTATCTATGGTACGTAGATTTCTCATTCATTCGTAGCAATGTTGCCTAGTGTAATCATAGTTTACGAAAGGTTATTATAACAGCGGTAATCGATTAAGTCTATCATCTTTTTGAATGGTGTATATCTCCTTTCAAATTAGATTTAGATAGAGTTATACACCTGTGGATAGTAAAGGCAACTTGAAACACCTCCACAGCTTCTAGACGATTAGATAAATGTAAATATACACCATTATGAGATACTTGCATCGAACGACTAAGTATGCAATTTTTCATTCACCTACAAAATTAACTAACATCAATTACATCTGTGAGACGTGAATTTAATTGTTATAGGTCTTTATAGACCTTTACAGAGGTCTTTACTTACTTTAAATCTCTGTATAAAGTAAAGAGTATTAATAGTAAGCTTTCGGTTTTGCTTAAAAAACTAACATAAGAAAATTACACAAAATATCGTACTTATTTAAGAGTTATTATGGCAACACTGACAAATTCACTTCTCATTCAATTTTCATAGACAATAAGACAAAATATAAAACCGTCACAGCAAATCTGCCGTCAGAATTATTTATTTATTTTCTTTTGCAAAACGATACTAAATTGCCAGTGGTTGTACCGAGCACAGTAAATTATTTAGAGTAGTATTGATTACGTTATATAATGATAACGGGGCTAAACTACGGGATTGTGGCGAGTACGAAAACACGGGTGCGCTGTGTCTTTTGCGGGGTTTACATCCCGAAGGCGACTAAATGTATCGACGAGCACAGTAATGGAGCGAAACACAAGGAAAACATGGAGTTGGTGTACGAGAACGGGATTAGCTACGACATTGGCCTGGGGCTGTATTGTAAGCTGTGTGAGACGGCTTTCGACGAATCGGTTGTGCAACACATAGAGACCGATGATCACGCGAATTGGATCGCAGCGCTTGAAGACCTTACCGACGGCGAGTATATACACGTAGACGCGTTCCTCGCTGGTCAGACAGACGATGCGTACTGCTCGACTTGCCAAGTCACTATGCCGTGCACCCTGCAAAACATTGAGGCCCATGTGAACGAGGACTTCCACATCATGGAAACTTTGAAGCCGATGAACGCCCTGTTCCCGGTCGACAACCCTCTCGAGCTGTGGTGCAAGGTGTGTGACGTATACATTGAGAACTCAACCTCAGGAGCGCTGGAACACTCGGAGGAGGATAGCTACCATGTTGAGTGGTTCAAGAAAATGGAGCCCTACACTGCTAACAATGGCATCATAATCGGTAACTACTTAGCTCACGAGTTCGAGAACAAAGTCTACTGCCTGCGGTGCAAGGCGGAGATTCTGTGCAATTTTGAAAGCATTGATTACCACATACAAACAGAGGCTCACATGAGTGCCGAGCCGCATATATCTGAAATCCCAGAGCTGCAAATCCCACCAGATTAAATGTATCACAATTACCCCGATTGTTGCAAAAATAAATTCTGCCCTTGTAATTATTAATGCAGTAATAGATAATTTTGCAAATTTTTTTGCAGCAATCATAGCATAATGAGAAGACATTATTTTTACTACTAGAAATGCACTACTTTTGTAAAATTAGTTGCGCTTTGTTAACTTAAATTTAGTAAATCTTGTTTATGATAATAAAATGCAGTATTTTATACACATACATATTCAATTATCAAACAATGATAACAATTTTAATGAGATGCAATAGAAATTAAAAAAAAACACAATGCTTTTATCTCTTTTTAATGGTGGTAGAATGAGTGTAGTTCAACCAGGGAGGTACCACCACACCTATTTCTAATGTGAAGCTTTTTGATGGAAAGGTGTGGTTGCCGGCACGCTTTTACATGAGGCGACCATCCTAGTCCTCGGGAGTAGCAACACATCTTTGATTGACTTCAGATAAAACCTATGTTCTATATGAAGTTGGTTACAGATGTCAATGGGTGGAAATGACCACTGATCAGGTGGACTGCATGCTTGTTTGCTACTTCATTATTATAAAAAAAAAACAATCTGCAAATACTGCATTTTTTATTATGACGGCAGAATCTCTTGAAAGGTGCCACAGTTGTGTGCCATACTTAACACCATGATTACTTAATCATTGGAAAATATAGCAGATGCATAGTCCTTTAGAAAACATAGTCCAAGTTACACAAATACAAACAGCTTTCTATAAGATTTATATAATTGCTATCTTTAAATTAAATTACATAAATGTATGTTGTAGCTTTCCCTTAGGATATCTGTGGCATAATATTTATTAGTGCTTCATAGTATGAAAGGGATGTATGTAACTGATTTCAAAACAATATTTATTTGTAATTATCTGAGACGAAGGGGCAGAAATTGATTTCATATAAAGCTTAGATAATTACTTCATAAAAAAAAAATAGATATTTACTGTTTGAAATAATGTATGCAAGTAGCATATATGCTATATTTTGCAAAATATGATTGTAAAAAAAATATATGGCCCATATAACTGGTATAGATTGGAAAGTCACACTAATTTTACCAAGCATACAAAAAAAAATTAAAATCATAATTCTATCATTATATTTGTGTGCATGGGAAGTTAGCCACGCTTTTTAGTAAATAAATGTCATATGAATAATTTTCAAGTAGTATGTACCAAGTTGTATTTTATTCATCAAAATTTATCAAAAACATTACCGCTGATACATGTTTGATACACATATTTAGGCTTTATGAGGCTGTATGAAAATAAATGGATTCATGTTTATCCATATAGTGTTTTAAGTGTTGCTTCCTAAATATATACATTGGAAGTAAAAAGTATTTATCAAAACTTTTTTGAATAAAAAAAATGTTAATTTATTGTGTAATTTTAGAAAGAAACGTAAAAGGGGATTTCACTAGTCGAATATGAGTTGTTTAGTGGAACAGGAAGACAATTGATTCTATGTGTAGTGTAATGTATTTATTTATGTATTTTGCATTAGAAACATTGTATATGTGGTTCTAATGCAAACATTTGTAATATGTATATTGGCTTAAAATAGCGAACATATTCCCATATATACTTTCCATAATGTTTAAGTGCTATATAATTTCATTTGAATTGATGTTGTGTAAATCTATCGATGTATAATTAATATAAAAAATGTATTTTTAGTCCTGAATGTATGACTAAAATTAAGATATTTTTTAATAGATTTTGAGTTTGAGTTCTCTTTGTTATAGCTGAGACATTCTGGAACTTAATTAAATTTTTCATTCTAATTTTCGAACTACAGGGAATCCATGCCCAGCTTTGGGATAAAAAACATGACATAACCAACAACTCATTTTAAAACATAACTTTTATATTGTTTCTTTATTCTCTTGATTTTTCTGAATCTCAACCATTTATGTACCTAATATAAAATTAGTAAGTATTGAAAAATGTATTACATTTCAGTTAAGCTATATAATGTATTCTACTATGTATACCTAGTCATTAATTCACTTTGTATGAATAAAAACGCTAATTGCAAATAAACGTGTAGCCTTTATTTTCATTATTTAAAATACCTACCAGTGAAGAATACATAAGGATCTCGAAATAAATTGTTGTTAATTTGTTTAAAGCTTTGAATATCATTTCTTTAAAAGCACTAAAATATATAATTAACACTTGTATTGTTAACACAAGGTATTGCAGGGGATTCTAAAAATAAATTAGTTGTTGATTTAGTGCTTTATATAGCATTTGAGGCTTGAAAATTCTCAAAATTGGTTAATAAAATACGATGAAGGGCTTCAGTCTCATTCAAGAGTTGCTTTCAATTTGCGGGTATCTTCATTAATATTCACTATTTCATCAAGTAAATGGTCATGTATCCTTTTTATTATGCTTTTCACTCGCTAACTCACTCTTTTAATTTAATAAATGAACATAAGCGCTATTTCTGAGGACCAAATTAAGATATTTCATACCAACGAATTAAGGGGCGTCCATTAATCACGTGATGTTTTTTTAAACCTCTCCAATTACTCTTGGTGACCCGTGGTGAGGTTTTAGACTAACCCCCCATCCTTCATCCCCCATACAAAATCACGTGTTGAGGGCGTACAAAGAATCTTAATTCTCATAAAGTATTATCATTAAATACAGATATAAAGTATAATTTTATTTTAGAAAATTAAGGACTGTGATAAAATTGTCCAGGCAGAAGGGACACTTACGTCTATCTATTAAGCGTCAAAAAAATATTGATGTACCTAATGGTGTAGGTAATCATGCGATAAATCTATATTGTACTAGTAGGTACCTACACAAACATTTTTAATGTACATTGTCCTGGGGCAAAGGACTACCAAAACTATTCAATACTAACAACTGGATAAGAATCCTGCAAGGCGCGCGTTTGAAGTTAAAATAAATACACGTGATATCTTACAACACCCGCATCCCCTCTTGTGATATTTCGTAATATTTCCGAACCCCTTTCCACGTTACGAGCCTCACGTGGTTAATGGCCTCCTAGCAACAAGGTTCACTACATAGTATAAAACAAAATCTGGGTGTTTTTAAAACAAGAGTTCGGTAATAGGCTCCTTCTAGACAAGCGTGCCACATCTTATGCCTCATCGTCACTTTCCATCAGGTGAGAGCGAGGCCAAACGCGTGTCTATTATAATGTAAAAAAATCGCTTCTCACTGTCTGTCCCTATGTATGCTTATCTTATATCTTTAAAACTACGCTATGGATTTTAATGCAGTTTTATTAAAGACACAGTGATTCAAGGGGAAGGTTTTTATGTATAAATAGCTGACCCGGCGAACTTCGTTCCACTTAAAAGTCAAAAATCTGAAATTATCAGTGTTCCTCTACTATATTATGCATGAATTACACATACTTACTCTTCAACCACTCAATCTATTAAAAAAACTGCATTAAAATTCGTAGCGTAGTTTTATTGGTCTAAGGATACATAGGGACAGACAGAGGAAAGCAATTTTGTTTTATACTGTGTTGTGATACATGAAAAATATAGGGGAGGAATACTGATAATTTTATAATTAGATTTTTGAGTTTTAGGCGGAAAGAAGTTCGCCGGGCCGGCTAGTGTTTGTAGTGTAGTGTAGTTTTGACGACCTGCATGGCGGAGCGGTTACCATACCGGTCTGACACGCAGTGGGTTCCAGGTTCGATTCCCGGCCGGTATCTGAATGATAAATTTAGATTTCTGTCCTGGGTCTGGGTGTTTGTGTATTCGTCTTTGTATGTCTATGGCACGACAGGAGAAATCTTAGTGTATGGACTGTGAGTACCTATAGAGTGTAGAAAGTGTGTAGTAGATCTAGTAAAGACCAACGCAAAAAATGTATAAAATTCAAAACAATTGATTTATGTATCAAATGGATAATCATCTTCATCTTCTCCCTCTTCCAATATAACTTCTAGACCGTCCTCTCGTGGTGCTCGTTCTGCCGGTGGGACGCTGCCGCCGTCTTCGATGCGTGACCGGATCCTGTCTTCATCAAGCCTTATGACTTGGATAAGGTCTTCAGCACAGCAGTCAATGCGTGCTATTGCGTCTGCCAAATCGTTTTGCAGAGAGCTAGTAAACAACGAATTAGTATCAAATGAGAAAGATAATATACCTAAAACCATAAAGGAGTGCTTTTTAGGAAATATTAAGTCACACACCGTAAGTAAGCAGCCACGTTGACTACTGTTATGTACAACAGTTGACGTATCTACTTATCTTCGTTTAAATATTTTGATATAAAGACTAAACAAACAAAAATAAATTCAAAATTGTTATTATTGTTATAATGATTACACGCAACCGACCCCAAATAAAATAAGAATCATATGCCATATTGTTCCCCATTAAGACTAAGTTGCAACATTACTATTAATGCCTTATCTCACACTTCAAACAAAGTCAGCAATAGGTATGGCAGTACTGTCGAAGTCGAACCAAAAAGTTCTACGTTCTGCCACACTTAAAATATAGACGAACTAACTGAACCCCGCAGCTTCGCCCGCGTTAAAATAAATCGATGTATCGTTTGTCCCGTGGGAATAAGATATTTTCCCATATTAAAAGTAGCCTATATGTTAATCCAGAGTGTCAGCTAACTCTCTACCAAATTTTACGAAAATCGCTCCAGCCGTTTAGACGTGAAGAAGTAACAAACATACACACTCACAAACTTTCGCCTTCATAATATTAGTATGATAGTATAGTATAGTTAAACAGTAGGATACCTAATCCTCTCCATATTGCTTCTCAACTGCTTACTGAACTGCTTGATTTCATCAAGTTCGACTATCAATTGCCTGTTCACGCCATCTTTGATCAATTCTTTGCCAGGTCTAAGTGTGCGTTTGGCCAACCTGGCTTCCACCACGCGTTCCTGATCCATAGTGTCGAGGAGGTTCTGCTCAGTGCTTGTTAGCTCTTGACCCAGACATGTGTGGTCTATCAACGCCTTGTGAATAAATAAAAACAGATGTTTGATCCGAAATGTAGGGAATTTATATTGAAAACGGTTTAGTATATAGAAATTCGAATAGATAACATGTTAACTCGTTTCTGTTTCCAGTGTTGCTGTTTAGATTGTACCTATAGTTTTTCTAATTAGAACAGCAATGAGATGTGTGAAATGAACAGAGTTTTAATCTGTCTGTCTGTCTGTTGTAACGAGATCAAATAGCAATCCCACGCAAATTTTTAATATAGAGTGGGAGTTCGAACCGTCCGACCAAGCGACCCCGGGACGGACGGCGGCATGTGTGGTCGCTGTAAACACCAGAAGTTGCGGTGAGCGTTTCACGCCCACCAGGGAAGAGCCCGAAAGGGGCATCGCGCCCGGAGGACTCCACGCAGTGCCGAGGACGGCCACCGGGGGGTTTTAGTGCGGTAAGAATCCCACATAACCCGCGTCGCTCCACGGCGTCGAGTACCTTTTAAAGGTTTCCCCCTCGTAAACAAAAAAAAAGGATACCTAAGCATTCCTTATCATGGCAAACGTGACCTAATATAGTAGGGGAGCCCAAGAGGGGGTTTTGGGACATACTCGAGCGCGGCAGATTAATATGAAGTAAGATACTTTATATATTGATAAGTACCTCCAGCCAGTATGCGGCCTTAGCATAGGTGGGTACTCCCAGGGGAACTTAGTAACCCTGCCACCCCCTTAGGTGACGCTCAAATCGTCAGATTAGCAAATTGGACACATCTCAGGTTCTAATTCACCTCCGCTTATCCTAATCTGGCGCGCTTGAGTGAGTCAAGACGTCGTACTTACCTATTATGCAACTTTGTTAACCTCCTACCCCCCAAGGATACACTTAAATCGTCAGAATAGCAAATTAGACATATTTTAGGGTGTAATTAACCTCACTTTGCCCTAACATGATGCATTCGAGTAATTCCATATCATAGATTATTTTTTAAAAATTTGAAACTCTGTAGACGCTTATCCCACCACTCAACGAGAAAACATTATAGGACCACTTATCCTTCCTATCATTTAATCTACCAAACCTAATAAGTTTCCGCGACGCTCGAGTAACTCCACATTTAGCATCCTGGGCTCCCCTACTAATAGGTCGGAGCTATCTAAAAAAGCTAATAGGTACTACTATAAAAATTAGTGGTTAAAAATGGACCTCCTGTCTCTGCCATTCCAGATCCTGTAATTTGATCTTGTTGGCATGGAGTCTCCGCCTCAGAGCAGAGTCCACTCTAGATGCGTACGCCTGGGCAGCGACCGACAACTGCATTCTTGCGCCTCGCACCTGAAGATGACAGGATCTTGACTATAAATGTAACTTTGTTTATCAACGATTTGCCTCAGTCTTATCTAGTTGATATTTATTTTATTTACCTTTCTATGTAGGTATTTTATTTGTGGATTCTAAAAGATTCAAAAGATTCGAAAAATATTCGAATTCTTGATTCGAAAGATAGCTTAGACGCATGATCGACCTGTGTGTGACATGTGTCACAAACTACACGAGAAAATCATTTTCAGGAATAGATGTTTATCGTGAATATCAGAATATTAGTGCGGTAAAAATCCCACATAACCCTGCGTCGCTCCCACGGCGTCGGGCACCTTTTGAAGGTTTCCCCCTCGAGAAAAAAAAAAAAAATAAAATAAAAAAAATAAAGGTCTACCTACTTATCAAAATTAACCTATTGTACAAAATTCGTTGTTCCAGCTTGAGTAACGTAGCTTCACTACTTATGAACTGCTACTTGTGGCGTGTCCACCTTGTAGAATAGTTTTTTCTTGTTAACATTTTTAAAGGCCTTTTTTCGCCTTTAAATAAGCTATCATTGATCTAGACGAATTGTGGTAGCGGTATTGTGGCCTTTTTTTTTTGTTTCGAGGGGGAAACTTTCAAAAAGTACCCGACGTCGTGGTAGCGACGCGGGTTATGTGGGATTCTTACCGCACTAAAACCCCCCCGTGGCCAACCTCGACGCTGCGAAGAGGACTCCGGGAACTCCAGTTGACCGCCGCTGGTGTCCTCAGCGTGTGCCCCAACGGGCTCTTCTCTGGTGGGCGTGAACTGCTCATCGCACCTTCTGGTTTTACGGCAACATGCAACCACACATGCCGCCGTCCTTCCCGGGGTCACTTGACCGGACGGTTCGAGCTCCCACTCTTCCCGCCCGCAACCCCGAGCGGTATTGTGGCCTACCGGTCTATATTGTAATTACCTGCTGCCTAGTAATAATAGCGTTAGCAAGAGCTCTCAAACCAGCCCTTTTCAATGCTTGGCATCTCTTTTCCCAACGTTTTACAGGCAGTCCTCTGAAAATATAAAGCAGACATATTACCTAGTTTGTTTATTATAAAATAGCTATATATTTTATGTAACATATACTTATAATATTGACGAATGTTAGCTACACCGCAGGTACCTAGGTACTCTTTAAAAATAATAACTAATAAATAATTAAAATAATAAACCCAACTGCTTAAAAACGATTGATGATTTTGCAAAAAATTTTACGACAAAAAAGGGTTATAAATTATGTCTATATATATTTTAAGTCCACCAATTCGCACTTGGCCAGCGCGGTGGACTATGGCCTAATACTCTCTCATGGAGAAGACCCGTGCCCAGCAGTGGGACAATAATGGGTTGGCGGCATATATTTTAAGTGGTCTTTTTATCTTTTACTTTTTACCCACATTGTTATGATTTTTTTTTATAATTATGAAGTAGCAAACGAGCATGCAGTCCCCCTGATGGTAAGTGGTCACTGCCGCCCATGGACATCTGCAAGCAACTTCACATAGTACACAGATTCTATCTAAAGTCAATTACAGATGCGTTGCTACTCTCGAGGACTAGGAGGTCTCATATAAAAGTGTGCCGGCAACCACACCCTTCCATCAAAACGCAAGGAATGCTTCACGTTAGAAATAGGTGTGGCGGTGGTACCTCGGTCGAACTACACTGGTTCTACCACCTTTATTAAAAAATCTATACCAGCTATTAAAAAATCGTCCCACTCATTCTTATTTTCCCTTATCGCCGTAATAAAAATTATATAGGTTATGTGACACTGTGAACTGAGTCGATTTTAAGGATACTCTTATGTCATGTATTACAATCCGTCAGCCATTTGGGTTGTAGTAAAACTTGACCCTCCTTCTGAAAGAATCGGGTAATAAAGTAACTTTAACGCTATACTTTTTTCGTTTCTTCTTCCAGTCCTTAATGTTCGTGCTAGGTTGTTCTACGTTAATCTCGTCTATAGAAATGGCCTTTTCCTTATTGAGAATATCTGCTACAATTTTGTTTTTCGTCTTCTCTAACATGGTCGTTTGTTTATCGAGTTCTGGGATCATTTTTTCGAATTTTCTCTTTTGTTCTCGAAGGAAGTTAAATTCCTGTCAAATAAAATTGATAGTTGAGGGCCGAGTAGTGAAAGCCTAATGGTTGAAACTCGGCCTTGGCAAAGAAATCTTCACACTTAAAGGTAATTTAAAAGAAAGTTCATAAACATGTGTGACATCTATCAATTCGCACTTGGTCAGCACGGTGGATTATGGCTTAAATCTCTCTAATTCCAGGAGAAGATCCGAGCCCAGCAGTGAGACAATAAAGGGTTGACGACATTGATTTGTTGTTCTATATCGATGGTTGATGACGATGACCAATAAATTTGGAAAAAGTGGTCGCCTTATATTTTTGTATATTTTAGAATTTTTTTGGTGTGTTGTAGCTTCAAGTTCAAAACTACGGAATGTAATTTAAAGAATTGAAACTTCATTGTGTCGTGATTTAACTTAATTTACATTAAGTCTTCATCTATTCTATCAAAAGCTATTCTAATTTAACGTCCGTTAGGTACATTGTTTTTTCAGCTACGGGGGCAAATCCATCCATCTATAGGCAAAAGGAGCACAGGTCGGGCCCCAACCAGGTGGACCTGAAAAGGACATCGGGAAACCGTTGGATTCAGAAGGCACAGGACCGGTTGGAGTGCCGTCATTTAAGGGAGGCCTATGTTCAGCAGTGGACCTCAAAGGGCAGATGGATGGATGAAGGTACATTGTTTTTTCAGCTACGGGGGCAGATAGTATATACTAAATAAGTAGTGTTAAATCTACCTCTATAATCGACTCTTCCACTTGATCACAAAGTGGGTTCATGGCGCCAGGTCGGGAGCGTTCTCTCGAGTGATCGTTTATTTCCTTTTCCACCCTCTGAACCACCACTCGTAGGGCGTCATGCTCGTGTTGCAATGCTTCAATGGACTCTTGGAGCCGTTTCGATAAATCGCTTAATACCCACCTCCATGAAGCTACCGCCGATATTCTAAAATGATCGAGATTGTAATGCGGGTTTTTATAATATGGAACAAAAACATAAAAAAGATTTTTTTAACGTTGTAGAAGTAGGAAACGCCACCTAATGCTAAGCGACAACTGCCGCCCATGGCTATCTGTAAGCAACTTTATACACAAGCTTTTATGTCACTGGTGTATTGCTACTCCTGAGGTTTATGATGGTCACCTCATATGAAAGCGAGTCGGCAACCACACCCTTCAGCCAAAATGTAAGAACTGGCTCGCGCTAGAAATAGGTGTGTTGGTGTTACCCCCCGGGGGAATAATACCTACTTTTAGCATTTTGCTTATGTTTAAGTATACAGAAAGGCGTGCCTGTCGATCTCTTGAATTTTGTTTCTCAAACCTCTTCTACAACATGCAAATGTTTCCCAAATGGTGGGTCAAGACTCAGCATCGGACCACGATTTACCGATACCGGAGCAGGATATTAATGTACCGTGTCACATCAGTTCTTTTTTATTTCGTACTAGCTGTACCCTGCGCGCGTTGCTACGCCATCACACAAAAAAAAACAAAATACCTACACCAGAAACCTTCGCGAGCTCAAGAATAACAACTTTGCTAAAGATCATCACATGATCAAATGAATAGTTTACGATTCTATAGAGGACATACAGACAAACAATCATTTTTATATATAAGAAGATTGCGACACAGCTAATATCGATGTCTGTTTAGTATTGGACTGTTCAGTGGATACTGGACTGTTTTTTATTTTAACAGACTTCAAAAAGGAACAATAATCAATTTGGTTGCTATTTTTTTTTTAATAATATTGAAGTAGCAAACGAGCATACAATCCACCTGATGGTAAGTGGTCACTGCCGCCCATGGACATCTGTAACCAACTTCATATAGAACATAGATTCTCTCTGATGTCAAACACAGATGCGTTGCTACTCCTGAGGACTGAGACGGTCGCCCCATGTAAAAGTGTGCAGGCAACCACACCCTTTCATCGAACGCAAGAAACCCTTCACGCTAGAAATAGGTGTGGCGGTGGTATTTGCCCGTGTGAAATACATTTGTTCTACTACCTATAAACCTAGGTGGGTTAAAAATTTGGATGGGTCACAATGTGGAAAAAAATAACCGGCTCGCGGCATAATAAAGTCGATATACCTTTCTTGCAAGCTCTTCTTATACCGGTATTCACTACATTCTCGAGCAAAGCCGTTCATCATCACCAACTCCTGTGAACCGTTCACCTGGTCTATCACCAAGGCGTTGAGTCTCTCGGTCATAATCTTCATATCCTGTAAGGTGTTATCGGCACCGAGACACGCGCTTTCGCAGTACATTTTAAGGAGGGTTTTAAAATCTATTACTTTATGATGGTTCTAAGAGGGAATGTTAAAAGTTACTTCATTTTTGGCATTTTTGTTGTCATAATACGTACTCGGTAGGCGTCATCCGACTTGGCTTTTATCGTAAAGTTTCCTATGTGCCTATCTTATTAGATATAAAATAATGCTGTGGGTTGTAAAGTACTTTTCGTTAATTTTGTGGTAATATAAAAGTCATATTCCGATATTTCGTTGCAGTAATCTTTTTTTATTTTTATTATAACTAAAATGACGAAAGTTCATAATGATATATGTACCTATGTTACTTTTTCACGCATAAACTAGCAGTGGGATTTCCTGAACGTTGGCACACACATAGTTTATGACCTACACTAACACATAAAATCAGTGGCGCAGCGCTGACCAAGTAAACGTGGGCAAACTCCTATCAGCGAGGCCCTATTAAGTGCCTTCGGCTCCACCGCCAAAGAGGCCTCACGAGGCCCCTTTGAGTGAAAGGCCCTAGGTGATGGCCCACTGCGCCCGCGCCTAGCTACGCCAAACGCTACGCTACGTATATTTATTACCGTGGTACATGTGAACGGAGCGGACAAGCCGCAGGAATAACTTTTTTTTAAGAGGGGGAAACCTCCTAAAGGTACCCGACGCCGTGGGAGCGACGCGGGTTATGTGGGAGTCTTACGCACTAAACCCCCTCCGATGGCCGTCCTCAGTGCTGCGTGGGGGGACTCTAGGATCTCCAACGGAACACAACCGGAGTCATCCAAGCGCGGTGCCTACTTCAGGCTCTTCCCTGGTGAGCGAATACGCTCACCGCATCTTCTGTTATTTAAGGCGACATGCGACCACACATGCCACCGTCCTTCTCGGGGTCGCTTGGCTAGACGGTTCGAGTTCCCACTGTAGCCGCCCGACAGGCAGGGGATATCGTAGCCCTATTCTGGTCCCGGGACTACAAGGACACACCGCGGGAATAACCTAGTACTAAAATAAAACAACACAAGATTTTAAACATTTATTTTTTCCTCTTTTAGTACTACTTTCCGTATTTTTAGGAATTAAAAGCTTAGCAGACGTTATATAAGATTAAGGTGGATGTACTTACAATTGTATTAACGAAAAAAAGCGAAAAACAAATCAAAATCAAAAAATCCTTTAGTAACAATAATGGGTTACATTATATATATATATATATTTATACACTTACTACACTATTAAACTATGATAGAGATGACGCTTTTACTTCCGTACCCTAGGATATAGGATTGCCTGGATGCCTAATGGACACACATTAAGTACACAAACATCCAGACCAAAATCGAAATTCGTCATGTTAGGTGCAATTGCTGGAAATGAAATCCGGAACCTTCCGACTAATAAACTAGTATGGACTGCTAAGTGGGTCATCACGACATAGTTTGCCACCTCTTATTTTAGAAATGCCTAATATACCTAACTTTCCAAACCAAACACTTCACTATTATTTTACATTTTTTTTTAGTATTTTTTTTTTTTGACTGAAGTAGCAAACGAGCATGCAGTCCACCTGATGGTAAGTGGTCACTGCCGCTCATGGACACCTGTAATCAACTTCATACAGAACATGGGTTCTATCTGAAGTCAAACAGATGCGTTGCTACTCCCGAGGACTATGATGGTCGCCTCATGTAAAAGTGTGCCGGCAACCACACCCTTCTATCGAAACGCAAGAAATGCTTCACGCTAGAAATAGGTGTGGCGGTGGTACTTCCCGTTCGAACTACACTGGTTCTACCACCTTCAAAAGTATAGACTAACATTACCTTTTATGGGTGGCGGAGTATGACGTTATGTTTATACTTAATGTGGGCTAAGTACAATTCCCGAGGCCATTCGTCGACCAAAAAAATGGTCGCAAAATGTTAAAAAATTAAAGTCGATCTGCAATTTGTCGACCAAAAAAAGAAAGAGCGCCAAATCTAGATCCTGCCCCAACACCAACTTTTGGGAGGCCCTGTGCCTGTGAGGCGTGAGGCCCTTTGCACCAGCGGAGGCCCACACCTCCCACGCCTTACGCCAAGACTGCTTTTTACTAATTGGCCTTATTATATTTTTCAAATGTGTTTTTTTTTTCATATGAATGACCGAAAAAATAGAGTATTTATTTTACTATAACTTAAGGCACAAATTTCAAAATTTTATATTGCCGATGAGGTCCCTGTGCAAGCACGCGTGACAGGAAAAAGTTCTAATTTAGGAACCACCAAACATTACCAAGCGTCAGTTGAAATGTAAATCAAACGCTATATTTTTCAGCGAAATTTCGTAGCTTTATTAGGTCAAAGAAGCAGATACATTCGTTCTTAATGTTCAACGTTGATACTAGTGAGAAACGTAACGTTTCCTAAAAACAACAATACTGAACGTTTTAGTCTATTATTGCAAACTGCAAAATATGCCAAAAGCGTAAACAATGTTCGTTTTTGAGGAAACTTAGTAAACTCTCACTAAAAGCAATGTATCGTGAAAACTTTCTTTGAGCCATGCGGTATGTAGTCTAGGTTTAAACTTTTTGAATGTTTCTTATCCTATACCTAATTAGGTGCAGACAAAAAAAAATTAAACAAAAAAATACAACCGACTTCCATGCCACATAAAAGTACAAAATAATTTAATTACATGTTGATTTAGAGCAAACACAGTACTTAGTACATAGTCCCGAAGTCAGCGCTCACCATATTTCGCTGGATTACGACGAAACTACATGTATCTTATATGAGCGCCGACTTCGGAACTAGAATAGATAACCTCTTTCCTTTGGGAAGTCGGTTAAAAAATAATAATTAATCAAAGTGTGTAAAGTTATTTATTCTAATAGTGAGAAGGCTCTTAATGATTTTGCAAGTAGAGCTCTAAGGTAATGCGAATGGGCTTCAGAATAACGAAATATATCAGCTCCGCAACAGAGATGATGCTGAATCCAAGGAAGAGGCTGAGGAGACCACCGATGGCGCCTGAAACCCAAAATGATATTTTTTTAATGAGATTTAAGTAGCAAACGAGTATGCAGTCCACCTAACGGTAAGTGGTCACTGCCGCCGATGCCGATGGACATCTGTAAGCAACTCCATATGAAACATTAAGTTTTATCTGAAGTAAATCACAGATGCGTTGTTGTTCCCGAGGACTATGATGGTCGCCTCATACAAATGTGTGTCGGCAACCACACACACACATCGAAACGCAAAAAAAAAAAAATAGAAAATTGCTCTATAATGATTAACCCATTCTTGATCCAATGCTGGATTTGGGTCGCTTCTCAAAACAAGAAGGGTGTAGGTCATTTATCACACTGGTCAAGCAAAGATTTGGAGACGTTAACTTTGAGATTTTGATACAGAATTCCATCTCGACACAGCTGCTATATATATTCGGCCTTTCAATCGAGGATTCGAGAAACATCAATTATCCAGACCACTAGCCTATACTATGATTTGTGTTCCTTATTAATATCTCAATTTTAAAAAATACAATACTTAAACATCTGCTTTGATATTGGGTAGTCCAAAAATGAATTTTGTCAAGAAATAATTCCGATTAACCAATATAAATAGAACTATACATGTATAACATCTCGATAACAGAATGAGTATTAAGTTTTTTTCTAATTACGCATTCGTCATCACTACACAGCATAAAATAAAGTCGCTTCGCGCTGTCTGTCTTTATGTACGCTTAGATCTTTAAAACTACGCGACGGATTTTTAATGCAGTTATTTTAATAGATAGAGTGATTCAAGAGGAAGGTTTATAAGACACATATAATATAGTAAGAGAAACACTGATAATTTTAGATTTATGACTTCTAGGCGGAACGAAATTCGCCGTGTCATCTAGTAAAATATAATTTGATTTTTTAATGATAGTATGAAACAAAATTAATTAATTTTCATTTTTACTTTGCATATCAAATAATTACTTTTATTTCCGGACAGGGGGGTCCAATTGAAACCCTTGCACTCTGTTCCTAGCATCCACGGATTGAACTCATAAATGTGTTTTACGGCGTATTAACAGGAAATCTAGGAAATAGCTCGCTTACCTGCGAAATAGTAATCGTCGTACTGCGCGTGGCGATGTTGCCCTAATAACATGTCTTGATGGAAATGGACGTTAATTTGGGTGATTTCCTTCTTACTGAAAACATAACCGTGGAATCAGGTTGGAGTCTAAAGTATTGTTGGTCACGTAGGTGAAAGTTCATGTTAGTATAAGCCAAGTTATTAGTTGTAAAACTATATGTTTATTGTCTGTTTAAGTGAAGGTTTTGTTTTAACAAAAGTCCAAAAAACCAGTTCCGACTTTTCAAAAACAAATTAAGGCAAACAGTACCTTTGTTCTATAGGTTAGAAATAGGCCAGAATTAGGCCAGAAATTTTGTTCTATAGGCTATTTTCGTAGTGTAAAAATACGTAAAATTGAAATTGTAAATGCTACTAGGAAAGTCTTAGTTGTAAATTGGTATAAAAGGGATAACCTGAGCATAGTAAAAAAAAAACAGTTTTCCTAACCCTGTACTACTTGACTGTAGAAAAAAAACGTCGAATAACTATTAGGCTCCCTAATAGTATTACTCTAGGGCCCCGCAAACTCACCATCCGTCCCTGATTATAATACGAAATAATATTTAGTAAAATATTTTAATATACTAGACTCTACGATCTCTCAGAACTTACTCAAAAGTATCTACGTATATCTAACTTTTATTGTTTATATATAAATACCTTTAAAGGTAAGTTTTTTTATGGCTGAAGTAGCAAACGAACATGCAGTCCACCTTATGGTGAGTAGACACTGCCGCCCACGCCGGACATCTGTAATCAACTACATACAGAACATGGGTTCCATCTGAAGTCAATCACAGATGCGTTGCTACTCCCGAGGACTATGATGGTCGCCTCATGTAAAAGTGTGCCGGCAACTTCCATCGAAACGCAAGAAATGCTTCACGTTAGAAATAGGTGTGGCGGTGATACTTCCAAGGTCGAACTACACTGGTTCTAACACCTTGAGAATTTTGTATTTGTGACCTTTATATTTATATACCTTTAAAGGTAAATCTTAGCGAGCAGTGATAGCCTAATGGTTGAAACTTGCCCTCTCAATCGGGAGGTCCAAGGTTCAATCCCAGGCACGCACCACTGATTTTTGTGCGTATTATACAATAATTATCACTGCTTTTCGGTGAAGGAAAACATCGTGAGGAAACCTACACACCGGAGAGTTCTTTAAAAAAAAAAGTTCTCGGAGGTGTGAAGTCCACCAATTCGCATTTGGCCAGCGCGGTGGACTGTGGCCTAAATTCTCTCATTCTGAGAGAAGACCCGTGCCCAGCAGTGGGACAATAATGGGTTGACGACAAAGGTAAATCTTACCTTTAAAGGTAATCTAATCTTACCTTATATGATCGAAGGTCGTATTGTCAGTTCTGAAGGCTTTGTTGGAGTAAAACACCTGACGGTTGTAGATGATTTCGTTGCAAGGCGGATAGCAGGAGTGCTCGAAATTTGAGCTATGGCTTTTCTCCTGCGGCAAAGTTTCATCGTTGTCCAAGTAGTATGTGTACACTTGTTGGTCTGCCAAGTCGTCTGAAATGGTCAATTATAAAAAGCGTACATATTTAATAGAAACTTTTATTACTGACATTTGTCTCATTGTATCGATTTTGAATAGAATCTCATTCTCGTTTCGTAGATATTCTAAAAAGCGATTAAATCTAATAAGAATAGAATAGAAGAGAAATTAAGAAAAACTTTAATTTCCTTCGCGGAGTCGATTTTAAATAGAATCACTGACTCCTTCCTTGGACATCGAAAGAGGCGATTAAGGGATAAAATCTAAGATGAGCAGTAGCGAATTCTTTTGTTTCTGTAACACTTATTGCGGTTACTAACTCGTATGCTAGACATACTCGTCCCTGTAGTTCCGGGATCAGAATAGGACTATGGCATCCCCTGCCTTTCGTAAGAGGCGACTAAAAGGGGCTTCCGGGCTCGAACCGTTCGGTCAGGCCATCCCGGGAAGGATAGCGTTATGAGTAGTCGCATATCATCGTAAAGACTAGTCGCGGCGGTGGGCCCAGCCGCCCATCTGGAAAGAGCCCGATGGCGCAACGCGCTTAGAGGATTCCGGTTGCGAAATCCGACAGGAACTTTTACGTGTAAGAGTAACAAACAGACACATTCTCAAAAACTATTTATGATATTAATATTAAGGATTATAGGATACCTCTCATTTTATTTATGCAGGCATAATCTTCCGTGGTCGTACAAATCGGGTCCGTAATATTTAATCCTGAAATAAACATAGGTAATGAACACTTTGTCTTCCAACCTTTGGTGCAGTATGAGTTGGTGTGTACCCATGTGGTGTGGGCTTTAAATGGCATTAATCCCCTCTCATCCCATGTCATAGAAGGCGGACAAAGTCTAGGAAATGGGTAGCAGCGTCTTAGTGTGTAATATTAACATATATACCTACTGCGGTCACCAATACGCATGCTAGACTAGACGCGGTGACTATTGGCACAACCCCCATTAGGCCTATGTCCAGCAATGGGCTTCTAAAGACCGATGGATTAATAGATGGGTGGAGAATGTTTATATTAATAATAGGAAATACGAACGAGCATGCATTCCATCTGATGGGCATTGCCGCCTACGGATACCTGTGATCAACCTCAAATAATATTGGCATAGTACCTTTGGTCATCCACAGATGCATTACTGCCTCTTGGAAGTTCCCAGAGGCAGTAATGCAGTTGAAACGCCGATAAATAAGGTGTCGTAAGGGGGATACCCTTACTACACCGCCCAAACCAAGAGTACCTACGGTGCGTATTGATGCACATACATCTGTAATCTGCTCATCTTTATGTAACTTATCAAAATCCGAACTCAATTATGTTATTTTACAAAATGTGAATTTTGCATTAGGTTTTTTTTAACAGATTGAAGAAGCCAACGAGGATGAAGCCCATCTGATAATCATAATCTTCTCTTTGAATTATTACTATCCACTTACTAAAATTTAATCTTTAAATTCTAGTAGTGCACAATGTCGTCCATAGAAAACTCTAAGCAAATTCAAATATAACATTGGTTCTATCTGAAGTCAATCACAGATGCGTTGCTTCTTTCGAAGACTATGTCGCCTCATACAAAAGTTTGCCGGCAACCACAATATAGAAATAAGTGTGGCGGTGGTGCTTCTCTGATCGAACTACACTGATCCTACCACCCAGATCCCTTATATTCTCATCGTGTGGTACATTTCCAAATATCCGTAAACTACACATACTCGGCCAGGCATAAAAAGCACATTTGCAGATGTCTTTAGCCTTTTTCATCAATATATCCATCTTGCAATTTTCCTCAGTGTAGAAGAAGAAATGCTCTAAGTTCCTTTCATCCTGGAACAAGCACTGGCGAACATTAGGCTCTAAGATTCTCAAGGAGTTGTCCGTCTTGTGGGTGGTCGGTGATACCTCGATGCTCGTCATCTTATTCATCGGCAGACGGATGACAGTGGTAGTGTATACATGTTGAGCTGGAGATCTGATCATGATCTGTCAAAAAGAAAACATGACATAATCACAAGGGAGACTCAATCGAGGTTTTCTAAATTAGTTTTAACACTTTCTCGGACAGAACGTGATTGTACGTCATAACCTCTTGTCAGTCGCTGTCAAAAGCCGTAAAACCAAGATTTTGATATGGCACAACGTACGATGACGTTCAAATATAAAATATTATTTACGACAGAACGTTTATTCCTGATGAACTTTCAAGTTGAAATCTTATTAGAGGTACCTTGTGTCACACCATGTAAAATACTAGATTTTACTGTCACGATTCTGTCATGACGTCTTTAAAACGTTTGTTAGCATTAGACTCTACGTATTTATACGTCATTTATTGAGATTTAATATGTCATTCTAGACAACACACACTCAAGTGGTACCATCCGCGAAAGTGTTAAGTAGTAGCAATGTACGGGTGCCAACTTTTAGGTAAGACTTGAATATTAGGTAGGGTTTGATTGTAGATATCTAAGAATGGCAGTGATCATTTATCATATCATATCAGATGCATAATACAGTCGTCAGCTATTTCTATATAAAAAAAACAATTCTCTCTTATTGCCTTTAATTTGGATTTCTTGTGTTTAAGAAGGTACTAACAAAGTGGATAACCCAGAACGGGTAACCCTTTAAGTATCAAATCGATGTGGTGAATTTTCACAAAGCTAGATGTCAGTAAGCTATAAGATTTGGATAGCTTATCTTGAGTGTTCGATATACGAAAAATGAGCTGCAAAAACACTTCGGCGTCTTTCTGACTCGGACTTTCTTTTCAAAGCTATGTTTCTCAGAAATTATTGTTCACATTCTCAAGTGCGAAGAAAAACTTCATAATTAAAATAAAATGAAATATCTTTAAGATTTTAATATATTTCCAAGACTTGCAAGTTTTAAAGAAAGTTCTAGTTAATAACGTGTCCATAAACAACCGTAATGTGAAATAAGTACGTTTAAGTTAAAGTGGCAGAACGTATATGGTTCATCTGAAGAAGTACCACCGCCACTCTTGCGTGAAACGGTGGATGTACTTCCGAAAAGCGCATACCTCCGATCGATCTGAAATTTGGTATAATTACGTATTTTGACCTCCTAATCACGAATATCATAACGAAAATTGGCGCAAAGCACACACACACACACACACAGTGGAAAAGTTTTTGAGTTTCTACAAATGTGGGAGTGACGCCCCATAAGTCCCGATCTCCGCTATAACAGACACACATGGACATACACACAACGCGGAGAGGGTTTTGAGTTGCTGAAAATGTGGGAGTGACGCCCTATAGTCCTAATCTCCGCTGTACACACACACAGATGCCCTTTTTGGGGAAAGTTAAAGTGGTCTACATCGGTTAGGAATGCGCGATTATGCACACCGAACGAAAACAGGTTCCCCTCCGTTTTTCTTATTCAAAATAGCGTTTGCGCCAATTTTCGTTATTATATTCGTGATTAGGAGGTCAAAATACATTATTACACTAAATTTCAGATCGATCGGCGGTATGTGCTTTTCGGAAGTTTATCCGAAACGGTTCCCGCATTTCAGTTCTCGGGAGTAGCAACGCGTCTGTGGTAGACTCTTGATAGAACCATTATTCTCCGTAAAATTGCTTACAGATGTCCGTCAGCAACAGTTGCTTATCATCAGGACTAAATGCTCGTTTGCTACTTTGATCTTCTAAAATAGTACATCAAGGATTACCATCCTTAAAGGAGTATAAAATGATCTTACAGTAAAGCCAACATTGTTCCCTTCACATGCGACCTGGTGCTCACTACTATTCAAAAACAGTTCTAAGTTCAAGCCATTGGCCTCCCCGGAACCTTTGACCCTCCACGGCCTTATGTCAGGGTCGATTGAAATATGCTTTGAAAATCCTTTATCCAGATCCCAGTCAACAGGTTGGATTTTAGTGTTTGGATTTATTAATCTCTGCCACGCCAAAGTTTCGTTGGTGCTGAAACAATATTTCAATAGAAGCAGGTGGTCGAACCAGTTTAGTTCGACCGGATATTACCAGCACATTTATTTCTAGCGTGTAGCAGTTCCTGCATTGCAGTGAAAGGTTGTGGTTGCCGGCTCACTTTTATATGAGACGACCAAGTTAATCCGCAGGAGTAGCAACGCATCTATGGTTGACTTTAATAAGAACCTTCGCCTCTATATGAAGTTGCTTACTTACTATGTCTTTTGGCGGCAGTGATCACCGCCTACCACAGAGTTACTGTTACTGATCAGAGATGATGCTTTTCAGCAGTGACAGCCTAATGTTTAAAACTCGGCCTATCGTTTGAAGGTCCGAGGATTCAGTACCTGACACACGCCATTATGATTTAGAGATGTATTAGTTAATTTTTTTTACGGATTACACTTCTTCACTTCTTTACGATGAATGGCAACATCGTGAGATAAACTAAACCTGAGAGTTATTAAAAGAAAAAGTTCTCAAAGGTGTGTGAAGTCTAATAATCCGCATTTGACCAGGGTAGTGGAGTAGGGCCTAAAACTCTTTAATCGTAATAGTGCCCAGCAGTGAGACAATAATGGATTGATGACGATGCTTTTGAGCGATAAGAAATACCATCTCAAAAATAAAAATCCGTCTTATTTCTCTGTTTGTCTATATATCTTTTCAAATCATAACACAGCAAAATCACTTTCCAAGGTGGTAGAACCAGTGTAGTTCGACCAGGGAAGTACCACCGCCACACCCATTTCTAGCGTGAAGAAGGGTGTGGTTGCCGGCACCCTTTTACATGAGGCGACCCTCATAGTCTTCGGGAGTAGCAACGCATATGTGATTGACTTCAGTTGGAACCCATGTTCTGTATTTAGTTAATTACAGATGTCCATAGGCGACAGTGACCACTTACCATCAAGTGGACTGCATGCTCGTTTGCTACTTCAGTCAGATAAAAAAATCGGTGCTAATAACGCTTTGAATATTCCAGAGTAAATATAAAAAATACTAACGGGCCATGTAATGGGAGACTGTTGAAAATCAGACATAGTCCATAGTCAGTGAGGATAGGTTTAAACAATTTTTCGCAGCAATCCTTCGTGGACCAAGCCCTGCCATGAATAGGTTTCCATTTGCAAGCCCGTACTACTTCTTGACAGGAAGGAGATGCCTAAAATGAAATAAAAATAGAAAATAATAGCGTACTCATAAATACATACCTCGTCATCATCTCTACCTAAAAGTCGGCGATGTATGGACGTTTCTGGCAACGTATAACTTTATTAAGGGAGGAGATCGGGGAGCAGGGAATTCATGAGTGGTGGTCGCCGAAATGTACGGTTTAGTCTAATTTTTTTTTCTATAGTAAGTAGTTTGAATGTGGTAGAACCAGTGTAGTTTGACCGGGGAGATACCACCGCCACACCTATTTACAACTGTGTGTGATGTTCCAGGTGTGGTTGCCGGCACATTTTTATATGAGGCGACCATACTAGTCCTCAGGAGTAGCAACGCATCTGTGATTGACTTCAGATAGAACCTATGTTCTATATGATATTGCTTAGAGATGTCCATGGGTGGCGGTGACCATCAGGTAGACTGCATGCTCGTTTGCTACTTCATTATTATAAAAAAAATCATAGGTATACAAACAATTACTTTGTAAAGTATATTATATTCATTTGTTAACAGAACGGTACCTTGTTTAAAAATTCATTAAGCTGTTTCGTTTCTGATTCCGTCATTCTACGTTCGAATTTGTAGTCTTCCGATCTTATATGAGGACATACCAACCCGGCAAAGAATCGGTCTAAACTGCAAGCAACAATAAAACATTATTTAAACTATGTTATTACCGCGGTTTCGCTCACGGTGGCGTTTAACACTCAGTAGCGTAGCGTGTTGAGATCCGCATCAGGTGGCACGTTTTGTAGGGCGGCAATTTTTTTTATTGGGCGGCATTTTTAAATTAGCGGACCTTTTTATTGGTCCTTAATTCAGGTCATAAACCATGTGCATTTTTAATATTATAAGATAAGATAGAGGATTATTATTATTATTTTGTATTAACATTTATAAAAGATACACATAACATTTTTGATTTAAAAATAAACAAATACAAATATTCATTAGTCATGTATACTAAAACAAATTGCTAAACTTAATTAAAAACAACAGCAGCTTATAAATGCGATATGTGTTTCTGGAGGTCCAAATTTGAATAGCAGGTAACAATTTCTAAATCTGCTATGTACGTATTTGAGATAAATTATTACTTCTTTTATCGGTAAAGAAAAACAACGCGTGAAAACCTACGTGCTCGATACATGCCTGTTTCTACCGTAAAGCAGTTCAGTTTCGGTGGAAGGCTAACTTTTATTTCAGGCGACCACCTTCGCGCATAGCAACGAGTAGCAACGCATATGGTGTTGACTTGAGATGGAAGCCCCGCTCTATATGAAGTTGCTTATAACCATCCATGGGCGAGAGTAATCACTTGAGATCAGGTGGTCTGCATGGTAGTTTACTGTTTCAATTTTACAAAATAAAACAACGGGAGAGAAATGCGTTGCCGCTTCTCAGTGAGATGTTACGTAGGCTAGTGTTCATCATAGTTCAGATGTACGTCGAGCAGGGATATAAAAATGCTATTTCTCTTGAAAAGAAGTGAGCCAATGATCTTATAAGGACAGAAATTTTGGTGCAAATTATAGCAAACATTGACAAAATTAGCAAAATGTTGACGCTGTATGTGTCAAGCAGTGAAGTGGTGTGGGTTCATGTCGCCCGGGTCGGAAGTAGAGTTTTACTGTACAATCGGTTGAAAAAATTGTCTTTAACTTTGTCGCTAAAAAATCAGGTGAACCCTACTTACTCCTTGATAACTACATTTCTGCAATTTGGCAAAAAAAAGGTTGCTAAATCTAAGTATTCTGCCGCCCGGTAAATGTGGCGCCCGGAGCGGAAAAAATGATATTCCTTACCAAAAACACAACATGCGAAACATAATATTTTGCCGCCCTGCAACGGGACGGTCCACCACGTTACGTCACTGACGCTAAGCAGTTGTTTTGTGGCCAAGCATTAATAGATTGACTATTCTAGTATATTCTACCTACTTCTTGAGCCGAGATACATCAACAAACGACCGTTTTATGTGGAGATGAGGGCAGATGACCACGCTTGGGAAGGGAATAACCCAAAGCGGGGTAGGTAATGAGTCGATGACGTTGACAAAGGGGGTGGAAGTCCACTTGCTGAACAACTGTACGATGTTAACAGCGCAAAAGGCGATGCTGACTACCACGATAATGACCCAAGTGAGACGCTCCTTACGCTTGAATGATGGTTCAAAGATGTATCTGCAAATAAAGGTATACATTAGTAGTTAAAACTAAGTTTTTTACGAAAACTTGCTTATTGTTATTAATATATAATTGAGTATTGTTAAAATAAAATGCCAAAAAATCTTTATTATACAACAAAAACAGATATACAACAAAAATAAAAGACAAATAGTGTAAAGTAAGACATATAGTTTCGATGGAAGGCAGCGATTTTAAAGTTGTCTGGAAGGGATCGCAATTTTGGTGATAAGGCTGCCTCTTGTACTTTTTTTTTATAATATTGAAGTAGCAAACGAGCATGCAGTCCCCTTGATGGTAAGTGGTCACTGCCGCCCATAGACAATGCAACTTCATATAGAACATAGGTTTAACTGAAGTCAATCACAGATGCGTTGCTACTCCAAAGGACTATGATGGTCGCCTCATATAAAGTGTGCCGGCAACCACACCCTTCTATAGAAACGCAAGAACTGCTTGACGCTAGAAATAGGTGTGGCGGTGGCACTTCCCCGGTTGAACCACGCTAGTTGTATCACCTTAAGCGTGGTTGCCAACTCAATTTATATGAGGAGTGAATATATGATTGACTTCAGATAGAACCCCTGCTCTGTGTTAGGTTAGGTTAGTTAAGTTAGCATAAAGATGCTCGTTTGCTAAATAGATTGGACTAAAAAGTAAATTACAGGTGCATCGCCACTTTTGGGAAGAATATGTCAATAATATAAAGGTCGCCTCTCGTTTATGTGAACCGGAATTAACACTCTTCCAACGGAACGTATGATGTGCTTTACGTTAGAAATACTCGTAATGATGGTACCTCCCCAGTCGAAAAGCAGTTCTACAACCTTTCACACATTAGAAAAGCAATTCTATATATTAATACGTGAAGCATAAAGTTGTAAATCGTTTTTAAGATACTTGCCGCAGACGGAAGAGTATGAAATTGCGCACGGTTATAGTTGATGTACAGAAGAATTGCGCGATGCTACTACATTTTTCAAATAATGCATAAAACATAAATAAAATCAACTAAAACCACATAACACACTACCTTGCATTGGTATACACACACAAACACACATAATAAACGAAATAGAACATTCAATCTATGAAAACACATTACGTCAAAAATGACAGATGTCTTTTCCAAAATACCCGCGATTGCATTTAAATGTAGCTTAGCTAATAAAACCTCTTTTTACCGTTAACGGGTGCATTCAAAGTAACTTGAAAATTATTACAATTTATTTGAATTTGAAAAATATTCGTGCTACTTTGGACAATATGAAGTTTAATTTTCTAATTTAAAGTACGGTCGAGTTTTGACCGTTGCGACGGGTGACTAGTATGTTTATTAAATTAAGTATGTTTTTTTTGAATAAAACTTATGGCAATAAACTTTTGAACAATTCCGAAATTAAATGGCGCAACCATGTTATAATTTTGTCACACTTAAAACTTAATATACTAATACTAAATTAAATGTAGGCGTTGGTTGTTTGTAAAATTAGTTGCGAACTGCGCAATGCTAATGATTAATTATCATTTTACTAGAGTAATAATATCGTATTATACATAACAATCAAATTAAATAATCTGCAAGATGAAAAGAGGTTGTCCAACCGGGCTAATACCACCGCTATCTAGAACTATTTTTAGCGTTGAGGCGACCTCCCGCAACTCATCGAGAGATGGCGCTACGAGTGTTCTGAAACACGCTACCGAAGTATTCGGAATACCTTGCATATATATATACCAGCTCCGAACAACGACTGTCAGAGCACGGCCGCTCCCCAGGCATGATCACCTAGCCTGACGGGAGATCTCCCTTTGCCAAAACGTTAAGCAGCGTTTCGCTGAATTAGTGTTGCCGGCTTACTTTCATATGAGGGTCATCTTAGTCCTTGGAACAGAAACTCCGTTTTATATAAAGTTTATAGAAGTCCAAAGTTCAAAAGGTACCCTACGTCGTGGAAGCGACGCAGGGTTATGTGAGATTCTTACCGCACTAAAACCCCTCCGGTGGCCGTCCTCGGCGGTACAAAGAGGACTCTGGGATCTCCAAGGAAACGCAACCGCGGTCTTGTAAGCGCGTTGCCCCGTCGTCCTCCTCCCATATAAGTGGGTGGGCCCACCACTTTGTCTGGTCTTAACGACGATATACGAACACGTATACCTCCGTCCTTCCCGGGATTTCCTGGCTGAAAGATTTGAACTCCCCACTCTTGCCACCCGCATACACCGGAAGCCCCCTTTTAGTCGCTTCTTACGACAGGCAGGGGATACCGTAGCCCTATTCTGATCACGGAATTACAGGAACGAGTGATGATTACTTACCATAAGGCAGGCTGCTTGCCCTTTTGCTTTTTTTATCGGTCTAAAGTAGCAAACGAGCATGCAGTCCACCTGATGGTAAGTGGTCTATGTGGTAAGTGAAATCTATAATCAACTTCATACAGAACTTGGATTCTATCTGAAGTCAATCACAGATGCGTTCGCCTCATATAAAAGTGTGCCGGCAACCACACCCTTCCATCGCACGCACGCAAGAACTGCTTCACGCTAGAAATAGGTGTTTCGGTGGTACTTCCCCGGTCGAACTACTCTGGTTTTACCACCTTATACTACTACTCGCTAATTCAAGTAGATAAATAAAAAATAAAAAAAATGGCTCACAGATTGTACTTCAGCTTATTTGTCTGAATCTTGCAGCCTTTGTATCTGCACTTTAATTGAAAGTTAATTACACACAAGGATATTCCGAAACTAAAGCAGGCAGGCGTCGCCGTGGGCGGAAAGCAACACTTAAAAGTAGCAAACTTTGCAAGTAATATACGAAGTCCGCGGCGCGAGTGTTGACGCTTGAACGATTTTTAATAAACAATCCCACTTACTTAACTCCGTGTAAGGATCCCTCGTAAAGGAATTGTTTGAGCCCTTTCATCACTTCGATTAACCACAGCTTCGCGAACAATCTACAAGAGCTATTTCCAGCGGTACTTTTGTGACAGTTTCGAACACCATTTTTGTTTCTCTCTGAGCTTATGTATTGAAAATCCTTCAAATAATAGTCGCCGATGTAAGGTATAGTTGGTTTATAACGGGACTTTTCGTTTGTGCTTTTTGTTTTGACTTTAACTTTGAAGACGTTGTGAGACATTTTTCAATCTTGCGTTTTGATATTTATAAATTAGATTTATAATTTTCTTTTAAGAATAACTTTAATAATAAGTAAAACGATTCAGTGTTAATAATAATTCGTTACTACTATAATAGTAAGAAATATTATTTGAATTTTTAATTTTTAATTCAACTCCACATACGTGTTAACTAAAGATAATGGGAGGATACTATGGGTCTAATGTTACGTTATGGGTTGCATGGCTGTGAACTCAATTAATTGATCGGAATAACTGCTAACGTTTCTGTTTGTTTGTATGTTCATTTAAGAGATACCTGGTTTACATGGTACAAGGAATATGGTTCGTCGCTGTAGTTCTGGGATCGGTCAGGCGATCCCCGGAAGAACGGCGTTATGTGTGGTCTCATGCCCTCGTAAAGACTGGATGAGGCGGTGGGCCCAGACGCCCACCCGAGAGGAGCCCGATGGGGCTACGCCCTCAGAGAATTTCAGTTGCGTTTTTTTGGAGATCACGGATTCCTCTTTGTAGCGCTGAGGACGGCCACCGGGTTTTAGTGCGGTAAAAATCCAACATAAGCCTGCGTCGCTCTCACGGCGTCGGGTACCTTTTGAAGGTTTCCCCCTCGAGAAAAAAAAAGGAAGGAATACGGTTTGAAAGGTACCGAAATTAATTAAGGATACAAGTAGCAGGTCACACCTTGATAATTTAGATTTGGCGACTTTTTTTTTGGTCGACAATTTTGAGAAAGAAGGTTAAGCGACTTTTTTTTGACGACAATTCGGAGTAAGTAGAGTTCTGTTTTTTTTGGCCCAAGGGCATAACTGCCTACGCCGCTTGCGGCCCGGGATCACTCCGCTGAAACATGTTTGTGAGTTCTATGATAAAAAGGTTGAATACTTCTGCTTTAGATAGATTGCTGGTTTTGTATTAATTTGCTTACAGTTCATGGGCTACAATGATCACATACCATCAGGTGGACTGAATCACATTAGGCATACTACATAGATTTGTACTTAGACTGAATGCTCGTTCAATTATATAAAAAAAAACATGCGTGCGTACAAAGTACACATGTCAGAAGTGAAACTTCTTTGGCGAACTAATTTATAAATCTTGTTTATATTTATACAAATCTAAAACTTTAAATTTCCAAGATTAAGAGGAAGGGAAAAAGGCGTGATACGACGTTCGCTCTGTCTCACTTTTTCTCTCAATCTTTCTCACTCGCTTGCTCCCTACTCTCACTCCACGGCTAGTTGCTCATGCTACGTTCGCCCTGTCTTACTCTCTCTCAATCGGTCTCGATCACTCTCTCTCTCTTTTCCGACACTTCCGTTGCATACCGGCGTGACGTTTCATCTGTAAAAATTTTACCCTCATGCGCCTAAAGAAGTTTCACTTCAAAACAAAGCTAAATATTATTTGCGCTTTGGTTTTATATTAAATTAGAAAATGAAAGTAAAAGAGAAAATTGAGGAAAACAAAGTGAGGATTACACTGTAGTTTGATTCTGAAAAATCAATCAGAAATAAATTACCACATATAATAAAATAATACTAAAATTATTATTTTTTTAAAAGAAGATTTTATTTCAATGGACTGGAAAAAAAAGCTTTGTAGCAACGCATCTGTGATTGTCTTCAGGTGGAACCCTTGGTTGGTTGGTTATATATGAAGTTGCTTACAGATGTCCATGGGCGGCAGTGACCACTTACCATCAGGTGGACTGCATCGTTTGCTACTCAGATAAAAAAAAAGGTTTGTGTAATCAATATTTTTTGCTTTTTAAACGATTATTTAGACGTCAGGCTTTATTTAATTCAATTGAACGTTTGTAAAATAAGTCCCCGTTAATACAGCTTTATTGGACAAAAGTGACGCCACGGTTAAAAACTAGTTGTGTCAAAATGGATGCAATTAATTCTGCTTCACCGAATGCACTCCGCTGTATTGCTGTTTGTACTTAAAGGGATTAAGAATTAATTATGCAAAGCGTTTATTAGTTACCTGCCAATAGATATGGGTTAAATGTTACTTTTCGAGTTTAACCTTCATTTTGTCCTTACAATGTTGCCTAGAATCTTTACATATATGTACAAATTATTCGTATGTTTGTAACAAAACGCAATTTTATTTTCATTTATAGGGTCGAATTAGCAAATGAAAATGCAAATGCAACCCGTCTGCTAGTAAGTAGCCACAGTCGCCCATTGACATCTTCATGTATAACAGGGGTTCTGTTAAAGTAAATCACAGACGCGTTACTTCCGAAGACTAATATGGTGTCACATCTTAGGCCTCATCGTTACTTTTCATCAGGTGAGATCGAGGCCAAACGCGTGTCTATTAAAATGTAAAAAAAAATGGTCGCCTCATGTAAACGTGAGCCGACAACTACACCATTCCAACGAAAACTGCTTCAAAAAATAGTTTGGACTGCGTCGAGACCTCAATCGAAGATGAGGCGGTAATCTTAGTCCTCATGGGTCGAGTTCGTGGCCTAATATTGTAATTACACAGGATTAATTGTGCAACAAACCGTGTAAAATTAGGAGCAAACTGTATTAAGTTAAATCACTACAAAGTCGCTTCCCTCTGTCTGTCCCTATGTTTGCTTAGATCTTAAAAACTTCGCTACAGATTTTAATGCAGTTTCTTTAATAAATAGAGTGATGATATTATGTTTGCTTTCCATGTAAGCTGAGCGTCCTTATAAGTGACAATTTTACTCTAGAATATTGCAAATAATAGTTTATTTTATAGTATAAAATTTGTAAAATGTCGTTAGGATGCCTTTTATCCAATAAATAAAAATAAATAAATTCAAGAAGAAGGTTTATAAGTATAATACATGCATAATATAGTGGAGGAACACTGATAATTTTAGAGTGTTCGGCGGAACGAGGTTCGTCGAGTCAGCTAGTAAAATATATTACTAGTCTAAATTTGTACATTCGTACGTTTGATTAGTCGTCCAGAGTAATATCACTACATTTTACCAAGAAATCGGGGAAGTCATTTGCCAAAGAGAGGAACAGTCGAAAATCGCCAAAATCATCCCCTGTCTAAAATTCTTGTTATAATTAATAGCGTGGGGTATGATTACCGTAAACCGTAATATGAGATTTCTGCGAGAAAAAGTTCGCCAACTCCACTCGACCTGTCTCTACAATTTGACAATCGAAAAAAGATTGCCAAACTAGCCGCCATCCATATGCCGTCAAGGAGGCCCATGTAACCCAGGGACCTGGTATCATTTATAAGGCGATAGCTACGCCCATGCTACGCATATGCTAGAGCAGCGATAGTCTCATGGTTGTAACTTGCTCTCACGATCCGGAGGTCCGAGGTTCAAACTCAGGCACGCACCACTGATTTTTCTGAAACTATGTGCGTGTATTAGAAATTAATTATCACTGCTATTCGGTGAAGGAAAACATCATGAGGAAACCTATATACCCAAAGGTTCTTTAAAAAAAGTTCTTAGAGGTGTGTGAAGTCCACCAATTCGCACTTGGCCAGCGCAGTGGACTATGGCCTAAACTCTTTCATTCCGAGAGAAGACCCGTGCCTAGCAGTGAGACAATAATGGGTTGACGACGACGCCCATGCTTAAAATTAGAGAATTTTAATACAAAGCAACATGCTTTATAAGTACTAGCTCAAGTATGTACCTACTTAAACTAAGTAATATTTTCTTTGCTTGTTTCGAAGTTTCAAATGGAGAAACGAGGGCACGAACATGCCCACGGCGACGTAATATAAAGGTTACTTTACGTATAATTCAAAGATGCGTGGGTTTTGAACACACCACGAGTGTTTGTATGCACGACACGCCATCTTATTGCTTATAATTTTATACACACGTGTTTCTATGTGTGGAATTTTTTTAAATGGCCTTCTAGTATTACTTACTATGTCTACTACACTGTTCTTAAGTTTAGCTGTAAATTTTCCTAAAATAAATAAATAAAATAAAATAAAAATAAATTTGTAAGGATGTATGTGCTTTTAAAGCAGTGGCAGCCTAATGGTTAAAACTTGCCCTCTCAATCGGGAGGCATAAGGTTCAAATCCAGGCCTGCACCACTGATTTATGTGCGTATTAGAAATTAATTATCACTGCTTTTCGGTGAAGGAAAACATCGTGAAGAAATCTACACACCCGAGAGTTACCTACTTAAACTAAGTAATATTTTCTTTGCTTGTTTCAAAGTTTCGAATGGAGAAACGAGGGCACGAACATGACCACGGCGACGTAATATAAAGGTTACTTTACGTATTATTCAAAGATACGTGGGTTTTGAACACACCACGAGTGTTTATATGCACGACACACCATCTTATCTTATTCTTTATAAAAATAATGTTTATGTATGTCAGTATGTCTTCTATAGAATCGTAATCTATTCCTTTGGTCATGTGATCATCTTTAGCAAAGTTGTTATTTATGAGCTCGCGAAGGTTTCTGGTTTATTTTTTGGGATGTCGTAGCAACGCGCGCAGGGTTGCTACGACACCACAAAAAGCTACAGCTAGTTGCTTATAAATTGGTGAAGATGTATTTGCGTTTGTACTTCTTTTGCCATTCGAATTTCGAAAAATTACTGGTCGAAATTCACTGAAATTTGGCACGTACATATTTTACGACCTAGATTAACACATAGCATACTCTTAACCGTGTTAGATATGACTGACACAGGCGAACCTGCGGGAATAACCTGGTCGAATCGAATGCTTCCAATATTTTATTATTCCTATTATTCTTGTGTTTTATGTTACAAATGTCTTATGTTACAAGGATGGTGTGTATACCCCTTTAGCAAATTCGAACTTTCTGCATATGTCAATAGCTCGCGCTGGATTTTTATTTGCCACAAACTTTTCGATTCTTGATCATTCATAGAAAAAATATTTCGATTGCTTAGATAAGTACTTAGTGAGCGAATATTTGAAGGAATATTTTTTTGTTCACACATCGTTAACTTAATTTGATACAAAAATTATCATTACACTTTGCGACACTTGTATTTATACGTACTAGTCACTCTAAGTAGTAAAAACTAAACTTCATATTGTTCAAAGTAGTCCGAATATTTATCATATTCAAATAAAATGTAATAATTTTCAAGTAATTTTGAACGCACCCGTTAAATATAAAAAGAGGTTTAATTAGCTAAACCGCATTTAAAAGCAATAGCGGGTATTTTGACAAAGACATTGACATTTCTGACGTTATGTGTTTTCATACTAATGTTGAATGTTCTATTTCGCTTATTATTTAAGTGTCTGTGATAAATGCACGGTAGTGTGTTTAAAGTGTTTTTAGTTGATTTTATGTATGATATATGCATATTTGAAAAAAATATTAACAGTCTGCACTCCTTCTCTACGTCCACTATAACCGTGCAAAATTTCATACTAATCCGTCCGCGCCATATTACTTAAAAATGCGTCACAAGTTTTTGCTCCACGTATTAATATAATATAATAATAATAATTTAAGCTTTTTCTATTTTATGCAATTAAACAGCATTCATATAAACATACATTTTGGGACAAGTTAATTTAAAAAAAACTATGGTAGCATTATCCATGGTAGTGTTATCTTTAATTCGAAGTAGCGAATAGCGAACCCACCTGATGGTGAATGATCACCGTCATCCATGGTTACTTGTAAACAACATCATATAAAACAGTGCTTCTTTTTTATTATCTGACTAAAGTAGCAAACGAGTATGCAGTCCACCTGATGGTAAGTGGTCACTGCCACTCGTGGATATTTGTTATCAACTTCATACAGCGTATGGGTTCTATCTGAAGTCAATCACAGATGCGTTGTTACTCCCGAGGACTATGATGATCGCCTCATATAAAAGTGTGTCGGCAACTACATCCTTTAATCGTAACGCAAGAAATGCTTCACGCTAGAAATAGGTGTGGCGGTGGTGTTATACAAAAATCCGGAATCAAACCTTTCCACCGGAACGTGTTTCACACTAGAAATAAGGGTGACAAAATTTATTATTTATTATCTTTATGTTTAGTTTTCTAAGTTTATTGTGTATCATTCATCGTGAATAAATACGATTTCTTTCTTTCTATTATATAATACTAGCTTATGTTAGCCCGCTTTGACCCCGTTTACCATGGTAATGGCAAAATTTGATTTGTAGGTTTTGCGTGAAAGACTAACGTCGTCAACCCATTATTGTCCCACTGCTGAGCACGGGTCTTCCCCCAGAATGAGAGTTTAGGCCATAGTCCACCGCGCTGACGAAGTGCGAATTGGTGGACTTCACACACCTCAGAGAACTTTTTTCTTTTTAAAGAACTCTCGGGTGTGTAGGTTTCCTCACGATGTTTTCCTTCACCGAAAAGCAGTGATAATTAATGTATAATACGCACATAAATCAGTGGTGCGTGCCTGGGTTTGAACCTCGGACCTCCCGATTGAGAGGGCAAGTTTCAACCATTAGGCTATCACTGCTCACTGTGAAAGACTAACATTCGTGATAAACTTGTCATCAAGTAACAGCAACGTCAATACGTGCACGTATCAAATAAGTCGATCGCGCTACGCTAATTTTGTCCCGAAGCCTTAGAAAGCAGGAAACAGGAAGCTTCAGGTTTCAGAGGATGCATACGAATAACTTTATGTAAGTATAGACTTGCACTTAAACACCCACACTGTAATAGGTTGCTACCTACTGGAAGGTAAAATTGTTGAAGACTTTTTTGTAGAATTAAAGTTGTCCTATGTTGAAGTAGTAAATATTTTAAGTTATACTATAGCCTTTATCGCGGGCTTTGAGTGCGGCGACCGAATCAAAAAATTCCGTAACGAAAAAACCTAACACCTCTCACTGCGCCTACCATGTAGCGCAGCCGAGCGTTCGCTTTACGTATATGTATATGATACGACAGTACGAAGCTCGCACAGATCGAGCTGCTTGGAAATCGGACGAATGTGTAAGCAGCTGTTTGTGAGTAAGTAGGAATATAGTATCAAAGAATAAAACTTGATATTAACAAAGAAAAAATACTGCATATATAAATAAATAATTATAATTGCATAAGTTGATAAAAAATGCTATGCAATAGCTTTACCGCGGCAATCTCCGAATGCCGCACGTTTTTTTTTATAATTTATTGGTCGCCGGCTCACCTTTGTATAAGGCGACCATCCTAGTCCTCGGAAGTAACAACGCATCTGTGATTAAATTAGATTAAATTAGACCCTTGTTCTTTATGAATTTGCCTACAGATATTTATGGGCGGCAGTGGCCATTTACCATCAGGTGAACTGCATGCCCGTTTGCTACTTCAATATTATAAAAAAAATATAAATTTACATTAAATTCTTTTGCTTGTACAATGCCGAGATCATTTCTCAAATACAATATACCCACAAAATAGGTCAGATGCCGCCGCGGGTCATTGGAAGATGATAAGATTTATCTCCCAGTCCTGATCTCAACTACGCAATATAAACTTAAAAACAAGTCATATTTATTATATACTTGCTATACCCCGCGATTTCACCCTCGTTTAAAATATGTATCATTAATTTGTTATAACTTCTAACAGAGTAGGTGTGGGTAGTAGGTGGATTACTTATTTTTTTATACATAATCACTCATTTTTAATCCATCAGACAATTTTTTGACAACACATAAAATATACAGATACGGTAAACATTTATCTTTATATATACATAATAATATTATGGATTAAAAATATGTTCAGTTCACAAAACATCAAGACTGAACGTGACCTATACCAAAGTATCTTCATTAGTTTACAACATTAGTTCATAGAAAGGTGATATTTTTAAGGTAGTAGGACCAATGTAGTTCGACCGGGGAATGCAACCGCCACACCCATTTCTAGCGTGAAGCATTTCTTGCGTGTCAATGGAAGGGTATGGTTGCCGACACACTTTAACATGAGGCGACCATTATAGTCCTCGGGAGTAGCAACGTATCTGTGATTGACTTCAGATGGAACCCATGTTCTGCATGAACTTGATTACAGACGTCCATGGGCGGCAGTGACCACTTACCATCAGGTGGACTGTACGCTCGTTTGCTATTTCAGTCAGATAAAATAGAAGCTATTTGTTTATAAAAAAATAATTGAAACTAATCCGCGATGATGGACAATGCTTGTCCCATTCGGGACATAAAAAACGTTAACAGCAAACCGAATTAATGTTCTTTGGTGACTAATTAACCATAAGTAATAACCATTTTTTCGTGCAACAAAACCCAGGATTCACTTTTCATTTCTGAAGTAGCAACCGAGCATATATAAAATTCCCGTGTCACAATGTTCCTTTCCGTAGTTCCTCCAAACGGCTTGACCGATTCTCATGAAATTTTGTGAGCATGTTGAGTAGGTCTGAGACTCGGCCAACGTCTATTTTTCATACTCCTTAGTGATAAGTATTGTCCACACTTAACATTTTTTTAAATGTTATATTGTTATAACAACGTTTATAACGTTATAACAACGTTTGCCGGGTCAGCTAGTAATATATATACAATAAATAAATTTTCGTTACTTTCAATATTAAGTCGGCTAGTATCAAAACAGCTTAGTCACAGTTCACGAGTTGAACCTCTTACCTACTCACTATGCTCCATATTATCAGTTTAGTGTTCTCAACCATTCACTGGTTGCTAGTGTGTATGGATTAAAATTATTTAAATTATGTTCTCGTAATAACTAATCAATTATTTATAGTTTTGTTAGTGATCGTGACGTCATATTTTAACCGGATTCCAAAAAAGGTTCTCAATTTTACAAAAAAGGCTCTCAATTTTTTTACTAGGTATTTACAACTTAAAAGTCATACAAGGCTATAAATTCGACGACCCGCGTGGCGCAGCAGTTACCATACCGGTCTGACACGCAGTGGGTCCCGGGTTCGATTCTCGGCCAGACAGGTATCTGAATGATGAGTTTAGATTCTTGTTCTGGGTCTGGGTGTTTGTGTATTCGTCTTTGTGTGTGTCCATGGCACCCACGACACAGGAGAAAATCCTACTGTGGGGCTATGAGTGTAGAAAGCGTTTTAAAGCGTTTTTTTAAATATCCAAATTAGAAAAGAAGATCAGGTAGTAATTGATATTAACTCTCCTGCTATTACTTTTTTCCTTATACTTAGTAGTTTTAGCATTTAGAACTATTGTTCAGAAGTTTCAGAACTTTAAAAAACGTTGTTCGTGTATTCGTCTTGTGTGTGTCCATGGTACCCACGACACGAGAAAATCCTAGTGTGGGGCTGCAGTGAAGTGTAGAAAGCGTATATCTACTGGTATTACCCTATCATATCTGAATTTAGTATTATTGATGGGGCGTACATTAATACATAAGATTTTGGCGTGTTTCGGTTCTTTTTCCTCCCTCGATGGGATGTAGTCTTACGATTTTCGCCAATCTCACTATATATTGTTCAAAATATGAATAAAAACATGTTATATTTAATTTAATCCAGTTTTCTCACAAATTTACACGATTTATTATCCCACAGAAGTTATGTCTGTATTAAATTAGTATTTCCTTTTCTTTTAGGAAAAATAACGATGCATGGAAAGGCAGTATGTTCTATCATCCTCCTGATGACTCTTGTAAATAAATGTAAGTACCTACTTCTATATATATATATATGTTAATACGCAGTGGGTCACCGTGTTATACGATTTTTACTGGCCCATTAACGCATTGCGATGATACTTATTTTTTTTTGCTACAATGATGTGATATTGTATCTTAAGTACTAACACCGCGGCAATCAAAATTAACAACTTTTCAGGAGAGCAAATAAACTGTCTCAATTAATTATGTTTAACGCTACAACTACTAAATAAATACATTGCGACTAAAATATTAACATAGTCATATTAGAATACTATTTTTTAAAATTGTAGCTTGTTCCTATATTATTTTGAGATACGCGTTGTTGCCGTTATTTCATGAAAGAGTTATGGGACTTACGCGGAGAAATGAAACTATATAAATTAACTGAAAGATCGACTACTCGCACTTACATCTAATATATAAAATTCTCGTGTCACAGTTTTTGTTGCCAAATTTTATATGCTTATTCAGTAGGTCTGAGAATCGGCCAACATCTATTTTTCATACACCTTAAGGGTTGTCCACCCTTAACATTTTTGAAGTGAAACTTCTTTATCGGGGTTGGAAAAAAATTTAGTGTAACATTTTTTTTCGTTACGCGCCATCTTTTTATGTTACGCGCCATCTTTTTTTTCGATATTTTATTAGATAGATTATTATAGATTAGATTATTAGATAAAGGTTAATAAAAGCCTTTTATTAAACTTTATCTAATTTAACTTTATTTAAACAATTTCTGTAAAGTTGCATATAGTAAATTATTTTTTGAAAAATAACGTCATAAAGAAGTTTCACTTCTTACGAGTGTACGCTAGTACACGCACACATTTTTTTTTTTATGGCAAAATAACGTTTGTTGGGACAGCTAGTATTATGTAAGTGCGAGTAGTCGATCTTTCAGTTAATTTATCATAATCGGTAAATTGTTAAAAAAAAACACAAAATGAATGCTTCTTTTTTTTGTTTTTGTCTTGATTGACGTCATTGTACAGATTATCTGTAGACCATAATGGTCGACTGCGTTTTCATTTGTTAAAAAAAACATGTTAACAGTCTTCTTTTTCTAACAAACTTCGTAATTTTCTAAGTCCCAAAAAATATAGTAACTTATTTTTATGACATAACCGAAAAAATGACGATGTTATGCTAGGTAGCCATTGCCACAAATGTAGGACAAAGAAGCATTGAGTAAGTCCTGATTAAGTTTCAAAACCTCGTAGAAGTGCCCTTTTGCTCCACCTTTCAGACCAGCACATAACTATATTTAACTAAGGTATATATAGACAAAAATAAGCACAGCGCTCGTCGTAATATTGCTTCGTATTGCTTTCCGAGACGAACCTCGGAGTATTCTTTGACATTCTACAACCCTTAACCATTTGAGCTAGCTTAAATGTTACCTAATTAATTACCAAATTAATTTTTTTTGCTTTTATGTATACTTACTGAATACTATTATAAATTTACTGTGTATAACTCGCAGTTACACTAGCGTCTAAAAATAGTGTCCAAACACTTTCCCTTTTCCTAACTCAAGTCACTCTAACCCACATAAAATGCATATACCATTTTCATTGACCTCCCGGATATATGACGGCGCACACCGCAGAGAGGTCAAGCTAAAGCGAATCAGATTACCCACCATTTTTTTTATTAATTAGTATTACATAGCTAATATTAGTATTGCTATCAATATATTAATATCGTGTATATATTTTCTATTCCAGCATTCGCAATCTACTGTTACTATTGCAACAGTGCAAACAACTCAGCATGCTTGGATGTGAATCAGTATGAAGAGGACATGCGCGCGCGCATCATTCCGATAGTAAATTGCGAGAAAGCTATCCCTAGGTCCATCGCAGTCAACTTCTTCTGCAGGAAGATCGTGCAAACAAGTAAGTGTATTTGTTTTAAATTAGCTTTTTGACGCGTCTCCGCCTGCATTTACCACGTTTACTATGGTAACGAGTATCCTGGTTGTTAGTCCAAGTTATAAACTGTGTTTCACGAAATAGTTTCAGAAAAACAATTACCTCCTCACAAACTTTAACATACTGCTTAATATTTATAAGTTTATGACCTGAAGAAGACAGCGGGAAACCGTTGGATTCAGAAGGCACAGGACCGGTTAAAGTGGCGTCATTTAGGGGAGGCCTATGTCCAGCAGTGGACTTTAAAGGGCTGATCGATGGATGGATGGATGATTTATAAGTTTGAAGTAATAAACGAGCATGCAGTCCATCTGATGATTAGAGGTCATTGTTATTCATGGATCGATAGGATTTCATCTGAAGTCAATCACACTATCATCAACACTTTCGAGGTCTAAAACAGGCGCCTCATTTAAAAGTCAGCCGGCAAACACATCTTGCCATCGAAACCACCGAATTTCAAGGTCTACCACCTTAGTTCGAACCAATGTAGTTCGACTGGGGAAGTACCACCGCCACACCTATTTTTAGCGTGAAGCATTTTTTGCGTTTCGATATAAGGGTGTGATTGCCGGCACACTCACATGAGGCGAACATCATAGTCCTCGGGAATGGCAACGCATCTGTGCTTGACTCCAGATGGAACCCATGTTCTGTATCTAGTTGATTACAGATGTCCATGGGCGGCAGTGACCAATTACCATCGGGTGGACTGCATGCTCGTTTGCTACTTCAGTCAGATAAAAAAAAAACGCAAAAACTTCACCCTCACTCACTCACTCACTTCACTATTTCTAAATGTGAGCTAACTGCTCGATTGGACCATACGACCTCCAACTTAACTTGCTCTTATGACAAGAGCTTTGCCTCTTTTCATAAGAGCAAGACAGATGGTTATTTACAGTCGTTATTTTACAGGTAGTAGAACCAGTGTTGTTCGACCGGGGAAGTACCACCGCCACACCTATTTCTAGCGTGAAGCATTTCTTGCGTTTCGATGGAAGCGTGTGGTTGACGGCAAACTTTTATATGAGGCGAACATCAGTCCTCGGGAATGGCAACGCATCTGTGATTGACTTTAAATAGAACATGTTTCATATCAAGTTGCTTACAGATGTCCATGGGCGGCAGTGACCACTTACCATCAGGTGGACTGCATGCTCGTTTGCTACTTCAATTAGATAAACAAAAACTTGAAATAAAGGAATGAGTTTTTTCAGTTTTTCACACCAACAAAGTCGCAGAGGTCCGGGTCACTCGCGGCTGTGGTTGGATCGCTAACAAGAACAGAGACAGAGATTGCGACAAGCACCACACCAGCGACCACCTGGACACCGCTTGCCAGTGTTTCTCGGATATGTGTAATGGAGGTGAAAACTTTCACCCTCCTTATATAACCATGCTATTGATGTTAGCCGCTTGTTTGTATTGGAGTTGAATACACGTATGAATAAGTGTGCGTTTTTTATTATAACCTTGAAGTAGCCAACGAGCATGCATTCGACCTGATTTCTAAGTGATCCATACCAGCGACCACCTGGACACCGCTAGCCAGTGTTTCTCGGATATGTGTAATGGAAGTTAAAGGTTTCACCCCCCTTACATAATGCAATTGCTGTTAGCCACTTGTTTCTACTGGAGTTGAATATACGTATGAATAAGTGTGTGTATTTTATTATAACCTTGAAGTAGCGAACGATCACGCAGTTGACCTGATTTCTAAGTGATCCATAACAGTGTTCCTCGTCTAAAAAGTTTGTGAAGACGCATGTGTTACTTTTTCAAGTAAAAACTGCTGATCGGATTTCTCTGAAATTTCACCCACAGATAGCGTTTGACTTAGATTGAAACATAGGATACTTATTACAGTAGCAGACGAGACTAAAGCAGGCGAATCCGCGGGAATAACCTAGTTACAAATAAATAACTCGCAAAACTGTTCGTGGGGGTTTACACGGAAGTGGATAGGGTGTTCATTAATAGATAAAAGCGTGACATTTGCTTGTGCCTCGTGTTATTGCTAATCCGTTACGAGTGGCGCGCGGCACGCAGCTGGAGCGCGCTGCGCGGCGCACTGGCCTGGCGGTTGCGGAAATCTCTCCGTATCAACCGCACACACGCGTTATTTGCATTTTACTTACGTCTGGTGTATTGTGAACTTACTGCAAGTCGATTTAAACATGTTTTTTTTTACAAATGTATATTCGTAATATAGTTTTTTTTTTCATTTTAGGCAGTCGGTTCTGGTACTGTTTAGTGCCTGTGTAAGCAGGTAGCATCTGTATCAGATAGCTTTTGTAATTTAAAAGTTTTTTTTATTATCAAAAAGTGAAATGGAGTCCAAGCGGGACAAAGAGAGAGTATGTTCCCTGTTCTCTTCATTAATAGTTAAAAGCGTGACATTTGCTTGTGCCTCGTGTTATTGCTAATCCGTTACGAGTGGCGCGCGGCACGCAGCCGGAGCGCGCTACGCGGCGCACTGGCCTGGCGGTTGCGGAAATCTCTCCGCATCAACCGCACACACGCGTTATTTGCATTTTACTTTCGTCTGGTGTGTTGCGGACTTACTGCAAATGGATTTGAACATATTTTTTTTACAAAAGTTTATTAATGATATAGTAAATTACCAAATTTTTTTTCGTTTTAAGTAGCGTATTCTAGCACTGTTTGGTTCCAAAAGAACAGGGAAGCATTTGTATCAGATGGATATTACAATTTGAAAGATTTTTTATTGACAAAAAGTGAAATGTACTCCAAAACGAAGTACTAAGGAATATGGATTATGAGCTACCCTGTTTTCCTCATTAATAGATGAAAGCGTGACATTTGATTGCGGCTTGTGTTATCGCTAATCCGTTACGAGTGGCGAGCGGCACGCAGCCAGAGCGCGCTGCGCGGCGCACTGGCCTGGTGGTTGCGGAAATCTCTCCGTATCAACCACACACACGCGTTATTTGTATTTTATTTTTGTCTGATGTGCTATGGACTCACTGAAAGCTGTTATTTGTGTGTGTATGTGTATCTCTCTGTGTGTGAATGTTTTTTTTTACTATTTTAAATTAATACTGTTAGTGTTATTACTATTTATCTTACTTTTACCATGTAACCATTGTTTCCCTCATTACTTGCATTTCACTTTTGCCTGATTCGATATGGTTTTACTGTAAGCGAGTATCAGAATTTCGTAGTTTCGATTTGCTTGGCTAATATGAGGGTACAACCCATTATTGTCCCACTGCTGGGCACGGGTTTTCTCTCAGAATGAGAGAGTTTTAGGTCAAGTCCACCGATGGGGGCCTTGGTGATAAGGCGCGCCTTTGTGTTTTCTGGTGCGCCTTGCTGTTGGAGGGGAGCTTTATACTCCACGCGGGGAGGGGCTGCGGGAGCGGCCAAGCACCGGCGGGTTCGCGGATGACTGGGGAAGCTTACCCGTATTCCCACCGTACGGTGCGAGGAGAAAGCACAGTGGGGGTTTAGCCGGTAAGAGTCCGGCATAACCCAGCTGCCGCCCCGGGTGGCTGGGTATCCATGAGGATTACCCACTTAAAAAAAAAAGGTCAAGTCAACCGAGCTGGCCAAGTGCGAATTAGTGGATAATATGAAGGTTCGTAAATTTGTATATGCTACAATTAATAACAATATACCAATTTTTTCAATACGTAAATATATGTTATGTAATAAATTCGACGAGTTTAGGATATTTATTTCGTATTTATTTAAAAATAGTTCTATGTAATTTGTTTCAAAGATCTATTTCTAAAATAGGTACTTAATTCCACAAATATAAATGTTATACATATAAATTATATTTTGTGTGCATGTTTTCACGTATCATCATCATTATTGTGTTTGATAAGGATTTTGCTTTTTGAAGTGAAACTTCTTTAGGCGCATGAGGGTAAAATTTTTACAGATGAAACGTCACGCCGGTATGCAACGGAAGTGTCGGAAAAGAGAGAGAGAGTGATCGAGACCGATTGAGAGAGAGTAAGACAGGGCGAACGTAGCATGAGCAACTAGCCGTGGAGTGAGAGTAGGGAGCAAGCGAGTGAGAAAGATTGAGAGAAAAAGTGAGACAGAGCGAACGTCGTATCACGCCTTTTTCCCTTCCTCTTAATCTTGGAAATTTAAAGTTTTAGATTTGTATAAATATAAACAAGATTTATAAATTAGTTCGCCAAAGAAGTTTCACTTCTGACATGTGTACTTTGTACGCACGCATGTTATCTGACTGAAGTAGCAAACGAGCGTGCAGCCCACCTGATGGTAAGTGGTCACTGCCGCTCATGGACGTCTGTAATCAACTTTATACATAACATGGGTTCCATGTTCTGTATGTGCCAGGAGTGGCGGTGGTAGGTACTTCCCTGGATGAACTATACTAGTTCTACCACCTGTTAAAACCTTATTTAGTGTCTTTCTTTTTATTAAGATATAAATTACTGCAACTATGTATTAGGTCATGTTTAGTGTTTATTATTCACTACATAGTATAAAACAAAGTCGCTTCCCGCTGTCTGTCCCTATGTACTCATATGCTTAGATCTTTAAAAGTACTCTACGGATTTTAATTCAGTTTTTTAATAGATAGAGGGATTCAAGAGGAAGGTTTTTATATATAATATAGTAGAGAAACACTGATAATTTTAGATTTTTGACTTTTAGGCGGAACTAATTTCGCCGGGTCAACTAGTTGTAATTAAAGGCAATTTAGTCTAACATCGTCTTTGCCATGGTACCACTAGGCACGAGTTTCCTCCATAGTCCACCACGCTGGCCATCTGCGAATTGGTAGAAACCTTTAAGATGTTTTTCACGATGTTTACCTTCACCAAAAAGCATCGATAATTTATAAAATAACTTACAAAACTTTTAAACCGTATTTATAGCTTAGACGTCAGAAAAGTTATCAAAAATAAGCCATAATGCAATACAAATTATAAATGTGAGTCCTATTTCTTCGCTAGAGGAACCCTAATGCCTTCAGGTCCACAACTTATGGAATATTAATTTGTCCACTTACAGTCGGCGGCGTGATCATCCTTCTGTTTAAGAAATTGACTCTCAAGGTTTCTTTGATTAAATTACTTGATATTTTATAATATTTCTAGAACAATAAAGGTATTTATTATTAGATTTCAAATGAGATACTGGGTTTATTAATTATTAATATGTCGGCGCGACACCGCGTATTTATGAAAAATACGTCGCCGATAATAATTATTTTAGTTAGTTTAAAGATCGAAAATTGTTTGTTTATTGAATTAGCAACATTTAATGATTTTTAGAATTGTAATTTAGTTTACCCCCCATAAATTTGTTATTGTCACACCACCAAACATTGTTATAAAAAGGCGAGCGAACGCCGGTAGAAAAAGATTCTTGTTTAACCGTCGAAGCGATCGGACCTCCTAAACTGTGATTAAATCGAAGAAGTTTACTCCGGTGTTTTACTTCAAATTTTCAAGAAAGGACAGTAACGAAGACTCCTGGCCATCCTGACGTCACATTTCACCTCTTCCTCTTCGTTAAATATAATATTTTTCTAAGGTGTATTAAGCATACACAAGGACACAGATATCCAAAACCAGAAAAGATTAATTCATAGTTTTATTGCCTGGCCAGGTATCGAACCTGAGTCATCAAGTTAAAGCCATTGAGCCACTTAAAACTTGGATATAAATAAATAAAGACTCCTGCTTTACGTTTTTATTTTCACGTGTTTTATGGTTTAATTTATTCCAAATAACTAAGTACTTTACATAATTGAAATCACATAGAACCACAATTTTACCGGACATTTCGTGGATTAACTAAAGCGATGGAGTTTAACAATTGGCTCTTAAATTACTCATACTAAGAAAATCCACCCAGCCTTTGAAATAACTCCGGTAAAATATCGTTCTTCTATTGACAGATCGTTTATACATAATTCGCTACTTAAAACAAAAGGGCCACAAATCAAAAATATTCAACTTATTTTTTAGAACTTTTTTTTAGAAAAAAATAACAATATCCGAATTAACCATTAAAAGAAGAATAAAAATACCTTTCTAACAGTGTATAACACATATTTATCTGATTTAAAATTACAGAGCAATTATACAAGAACTGATTTTCAAAACTTTAAATGGCTCTCCTGTAAAATTAGGTCTATTCGAGTTGTGGCCCTTTTGTTTTGAAGTAGCGATATCATGAAATATATCTATTTATAATCTTAAATACGCCGACAATACCGGTTTTACAGATAATAAAAGTTTGATATTATTATAAATGACGATTTACAAATTGAACTGATAGTAATTCGAGTAAGGTAGGTGCAACTATGATTCCGGATAACATGTCCAACAATCTTTAATTAATTGATATCGAAACTGCCAAAAATAATGACATCTGTCAAAATATTTCAATATGGCCGCTGAATTGCTAAATACGCTCATTATTTTATTTATATTTCATAAACAAAAAAACATAATATAAAATTAAAATAATATATTTTATTGATTTAAAATAAATAAAAACCGATTTTCGTTTGAATGGCAATATGATTTTAAATTATAAATATTTTTATGAACATAATTTTCCTTCTCTCGATATTAATGACAAAACTTTCACTTCCTTGTCGTCGACAATATTCTGAATTTAAACATTCTTATATGAAATATTTTAGCAAGCTTCATTTTAAGGTATTTAATATTAAGAGCATTTAGCGAAGACTTCTAGTCATTTTCAGAACAATATTGTTAATATTGGGTATATGGTAATGAATGTGCCTGTTTAAAATAATCTACGCGTGTTTCGTTTGCCGCTTTTCCCTATCAAGATGGTCCGGTTCGATTTGTTCTAGCTCGCTCCTTTCACTGCTACCGTTTTGGCTGACATCTGAAAGGAATATGTGCGTATTACTGTGTAGTTCGACCGGGGAAGTACCACCGCCACACCTATTTCTAGCGTGAAACATTTCTTGCGCGAGATAGAAGGGTGTGGTTGCCGGCACACTTTTATATGAGGCGACCATCATAGTCCTCGGGAGTAGCAACGCATCTGTGATTGACTTCAGATAGAACCCATGTTCTGTATGAAGTTGATTACAGATGTCCATGGGCGGCAGTGACCACTTACCATCAGGTGGACTGCATGCTCGTTTGCTACTTCATCAAATAAAAAAAAAAAAAAAAAACTTAGTAAACGGCTTCGATCCCCGGTGAGACATTTCTGAATGAATTTAGATTCCTGTTTTGGGTCTGGGTGTTTGTGTATTCGTCTATATATATGTGTGTCATTGGGCTCCACGACACAAAAAAGCTAGTGTGGGACTATGAGTGTAGAATGTGTCAGGTGTATAATGTTAATATTTTAAGTTACATTATTATTTATTGTTTAAAGATCCTTAGAAGTCTACGTAAGAAATATGTTGTACAGACAAATAATATTAAAAAAAAAATAAAACAAGCTTTTATTTCAGTGCACTGAAAAGAAAAAAATAAGTTTTGTTACTAGTCAAACCCATCATTTTGTTGCATCGTAAAAATTTCTATCATATAAAAGCTTGTGGTATCCAAGGCAACTTAGTTATGCCTTGGATATCACAGAAAAGATCAATCAGGATCCAAAGAGAATTACTTTGTATAGAGATATCTCTTTGGATCGTTTTGTTTGATACTATGTATCTGTTTTTATATAGAATTTAAGCAGTAAACGAGCAGTCCATCTAATAGTCCACCTGACGGTGGTCAGTCGCCCGTGGACGTAAGCGACTTCTAATACAATACGGGTTCTATTTAAAGTCACACATTTTCCACAGTGTGGCCTCCCTGTGTGTGTGTGTACCTCCCCGGTCAAACGTCACTGATTCTATCACCTGGTATCCTGGTGTCCTTAAAGGATCATACTTACCGTCATCATCACTCCTGAACCCTCGTCCAAGCCTGGGTCCGAACCACATGCCATTGTCTGGGTCTTTCTCGCTCTCCCGCTTCACGAAGTGATTCCTGCCCCTGGCCTTCAGTAGTAGCTCTTCCAACTTCAACGGCGTGAGGTCCAGAGGGGACAGTGGGGTGCGGCCAACGCGAGGAAATGCATACAGTTGTCTCTTTACTGGCTCAGAATCTAAAAACGAGTAGTATTTTAGTCTCTTGGAAGCTACCTTCTTAGTCTACATTTACAAAGTAAAACAGATTTTTAATGTATAAAATTGAAAGAGCATACGAGCTGGCACTCCACGTGATGTTAAGTCACTGCCGCCCATGGACCTAAAACTAGAGTTATCGCTGATGCATTATTTCTTTGGACGATTGAAATCATCACCTCGTATCTATATTAATTCGTTATTCGTGTATTAATTCGTTAAGCAAAAACTTGTGATCCGTTTCTAAGATACTTGCCGCTGACGGAGGAGTATAAAACTACGCATGGTTATAGTTGATGTAGAGAAGATTTACGCAATGCTAATATTTTTTTCAAATAATACATAAAACATACATAAAATCAACTAAAAACAGATTACACACACTACCTCGCATTTACACAAACACATACATACATAATAAACGAAATAGAACATTCAATGTCTTACTATGAAAATAGTCATAACGTCAAAAATGTCAGATGTCTTTGTCAAAATACACGCTTTTGCTTTTAAATGCAGCTTAGTTAATTAAACCTATTTTTACCTTTAATGGGTGCGTTCAAAATAACTTGAAAATTATAACATTTTTTTTTTGAATTTGAGAAACATTCGTGCTACTTTGGACAATATAAGGTCATGATTTTAAATAAATATGGCGATAGAACAATATGGTCGAGCTGTTATCCTGGTCGTTGTGACCTCGTTCTACCACCTTCAATCAAAAAATATAGTAGTAACAAACAAACAGGTATCCACGTGTTACGAATGTTATGAAAGATAACTCAATAGGGTTTTACGAGGAAAAATAAACGTGCCAGTGAAACTCGCTACCTTTGACGACCCGCGTGGCGGAGCGGTTACCATGCCGATCTGACGCGCAATGGGTCCCGGGTTCGACTCCCGGCTAGACTGATCTACTACTACTACTAGATCTGAATGACGATTTTCCAGAGAACCAATGTTCTACCACCTTCGGAGATTTTGAGATTTTTCGGAGAGTTCGACCGGGGAAGTACCACCGCTACACCTATTTCTAGCGTGAAGTATTTCTTGCTTTTCGATGGAGGGGTGTGGTTGCCGGCACACTTTCACATGGGGCGACTACCATAGTCTTCGGAAGTAGCAACGCATCTGTGATTGACTTCAGATGGAACCCATGTTCTGTATGAAGTTGTTTACAGATGTCCATGAGCGGCAGTGACCACTTACCATCAGGTGAACTGCATGCTCGTTTGCTATTTCAGTCAGATAAAAAAATAATTAAACCACCGACAATACATACAAACCACCCTGATTTCGGTGATGGCAATTAAAAATCACGATATCCATGAAATAAATCACCTTAAATACTTACCTAAGTAAAAGTCGTTGATAGGAATTCTCCAGGTTTGGGAGCCTGATCTGCCCACGCGTGGGAATGGATACAGGTTTAGTACCCCATCACGACGTAATTTTGCACCACTGTCTGTAATACATATATTTTTTATTAATGAAATACTTAATTAGTAAAACAATTACCATCTACATAAATTATGTGCGTATGTCGTCGTCAACCCATTATTGTCCCACTGCTGAGTACGGGTCTTCTCTCAGAATGAGAGAGTTATAGGCCATAGTCCACCGCGCTGGCCAAGTGCGAATTGGTGGACTTCACACACCTCCGAGAACTTTTTTTTTACAGAACTCTCGGGTGTGTGTGTATGTTTTCTCACGATGTTTTCCTTCACCGAAAAACAGTGATAATTAATTTCTAATACGCACATAATTTTAGAAAAATCTGTGGTGCGTGCCCGGGTTTGAACCTTGAACCCCCGATCGAGAGGGCAAGATTCAACCATTAGGCTATCACAGCCCTATGTCTATGTGCGTATATTATTGTGATTATATTGGTATTTGATGAATTATGGAAGTGTCAAGTGATCCACAAAGTTAAACGATTTTGGGAACGGTTGACAATCGGATGTGGCATCACCAGCAAGCATCAGTAGCAAGTGTCTGTATGTTCAAAGGTTGCAGTGGCCACCGAACGTCAGATAAACGCCCTACTGTTGCATCTTTTATACGAACACTAATTGTATTGCAGACGTTTATTACAACACCACTTTTTAACTTCGTTCAACCTTTTAAATCCATTGTAACTAGGAAAATGAGTGATCTTCATTACTTAAGGTTTACGGTATTCCATAAACAACCCTTATAATAGCCATAAAACGAACAATAGCACAAAAGACAAGCGTTTCGTAAGAGAAAATTGATCCGTCAATTCTATCAAAATTAATGGCGAATTTGAAGCTCATATTATACTTTTTAAATATAAATTGTATGTTTTAGGGATTGAAAAGATCCCGCAAATTGGCTGAGAAATGCTTTTAGCTTTGACTATAAATAGGGGTAAATCCAACCATCTATTTCAATAAAAGTTTTGCGTATACTAACATTAAGGGGCGTATGAAAGAGCTTACAAAAGATAATGATAGATAAATTATTTCTTTTTTGTTAAGAGAGTAGAGGTTAGTGTGTCTGTTACTTAATTTAAAAATTTCGTCATCAATTTTGTCTTAATATCATCGAGTAAACAAGATTTGAGAGAACAAACATTTAATAAAATGTCAAAGGTGTCAAGTAAACCTCAATGAAAGTCAACCTTGTTAAAAGTTTTGGAAGAAAAATCAATAGTTAGCATTATCAGGCTACACTCATATACTTTGGCAAAGTTAACATTTTTCATATAATCAATACGGCAACATAAAACATTTCAGCTTAAATCGAGTCACCCCTTGCTTCTCTTAGGAACTAAATTTCTTCTGAACGTATCTTTTTTTTTATCTGATTGAAGTAGCAAACGAGCATGCAGTCCACCTGATGGTAAGTGGTCATTGCCGCCCATGGACACGTGTAAGCAACTTCAAATAGAACATGGGTTCTATCTGAAGTCAATTACAGACGTGTTGCTACTCCTGAGGACTAGGATGGTCGACTCATATAAAAGTGTGCAACCACATCCTTCCTTCGAAACGCAAAAAAATGCTTTACGTTAGAAATAGGTGTGGCGGTACTTCTCCGGTCGAACCTCACTGGTTCCACTTTCGAAATCTCTCTGTGCAAAGGGCTCAGGGAGGCTTGGATCTTTTACCATCACGCTGCTCCAATGAAAAAATATTGCAATGTAAGTGATAATGAAATGAAATATCTTTATTTTGTATAGGTCTACGGGGACACTTGCAAATTGTCAGTTACACGTTTTTTTTACCTCAACTTGCCTTCGACTGAGAAGATTCGGTAAGAAATTAAGCGGGTTTGTCTTTTGTTGTGAATTACACGAGTCTAGTTTTATATATATTTGACGGTGGTAGAACCAGTGTAGTTTGACTGGGGAAGGACCACCGCCACACCTAGTTCGTAAAACAGTTCTTGCGTTTCGTTGGAAGGATGTGGTTGCCGGCACATATGATTTTGAGGTTCTATATGAGGCGACCATCTTAGTTCTCGAGAGTAGCAACGCATCTGTGATTGACTTCCGATAGAACCCATGTTCTATATAAAGTTGTTTACAGATGTCCATGAGCGGCAGTGCCCACTTACTATCAGGTGGACAGCATGCTCGTTTGTTACTTCAATTAGGTGAAAAAATGCGTAGTTGAGGTTGGCCACAGATACGTTGCCATCGCTGGGCATCAAGTTAAATCGTCTCGGTTAAGTATGTCTCCCTTTCACACCCTTCAGTACAACCCACCAACGCTTAACACACCTGTTATTAGGCAGAAATTGTTGTGGTGGTGTCGCTTCCGGAGTCTGACCTTCCAGTACAACTTAAATAAGAAGGGTACAACCCATTATTGTCCTGCTGGGCACGGGTCTTCTAGTAGAATGAGAGAGTTATAGGCCATAGTCAACCGCGCTGTCCGAGTGCGAATTGGTGGACTTTACACACCTCTAAGAACTTTTTTAAAGAAATCTGGTATGTAGGTTTCCTCACGATGTTTTCCTTCGCCGAAAAGCAGTGATAACTAATTTCAAATACGCACATAAATAAGTGGTGCGTGCCTGGATTTGAACCTTGGACCTCCCGATTGAGAGGGCAAGTTTCATTAGGCTATCACTGTTCAAATAAGTACATAAGTAGTAAAATAAGTACAGCTATTAAATTGTAAAATAAAAAGAACTTACGATAGGCGCTGGTGACCACATGTGATATAACGAACAGGGACAGGATGATTCTGCCGGCAGACTGCATTTTGCCTGTTAAGAATAAAATATGATTAACTTCTATTCAATTAACTTGATTGTCATCATACTATCATACTTCATAATATTATAAAGGCGAAAGTTTGTGAGTGTGTATGTTTGTTACTTCTTCACGTCTTAACGGCTGGAGCGATTTTCATAAAATTTGGTAGGGAGTTTGCTGGCACTCTGGATTAACATATAGGTAGGCTATTTTTTTACCGTAGGAAAATATCTTATTCCCACGGGATAATCGATACATCGATTTTTTAACACGGGCGAAGTTGCGGGGTTCAACTAGTGAGTTTATAAATTTAGAGCCTATGAATTTCCGTAGAAATTCTATTACACAATTAAAATTCAATATCCTAAATGCTGCAGCGATTCAGCTATAGCTATGTACATAACAGATAAAAAATAAAGGTAAGTATTCCTAATTAATGAAGCAAGCTGCGTCGTCAACCCATTATTGTCCCACTGCTGGGAACGAGTCTTCTTTCAGACTAAGAGAATTTAGGTCATAGTCCACCGCGCTGGTCAAGTACGAATTGGCAGACTTCACACACCTTTGAAAAGTTTTTTAAAGAACTAGCAGGTCAGTAGGTTTCCTAACGATGTTTTCCTTCACTGTAAAGCAGTGCTAATTAATTTCTAATATTATGGCCTAAACTCTCTCATTCTGAGAGAAGACCCGTGCCCAGCAGTGGGACAATAATGGTCTGACGAGAGACAAATAAGTGCAGTGTTTCAAAGTTCTCAGATACCCAACACATCGGTCGAATTTAAGGTATTACTCCAATCGTATTTGTGATTAATTAGAATGTCACCTATATGTTTAATACGTACTCGTTTACTACTTAAAACAACACGCATAAAACCACAAAGAAACCGGAAAAGTAAAAACTTTGAAGTTAAAACTATGAAATAACAAAAACAATGTTTAACAGGTGGTAGAACCAGTGTAGTTCGACCGGGGACGTACCACCGCCACACCTATTTCTAGCGTGAAGCATTTCTTGCGTTTCGTTGGAAAGGTGTGGTTGCCGGTACACTTTTATATGAGGCGACCATCTTAGTCCTCGGGAGTAGCAACACATCTGTGATTGACTTCAGATAGAACCCATGTTCTGTATGAAGTTGATTACAGATGTCCATGGACGGCAGTGACCACTTACCATCAGGTGGACTGCATGCTCGTTTGCTACTTCATTGAAATGAAAGTTTTAAAAGTTTTAAATTTCATTATTTTTAAAATAAAATATATTGTTCCTGAGAGAGTTTTAGACCATCACCGCGCTGTCAAGTAAAAATTTGTAAACTTCACACACCTTTCACAACTTTTTAAAGAACTTAGGTATGTAGTTTTTCTTTACCGTAAATCAGAAACAATCACATCCTTTTATTATAGAATTTCAACTTACATTCAGGTACTTACATATTTTATAAAAATCAATACTAATTCTATCGCGAAATTAATACATTATAATATGTTCACATGTGCGTTTTGATTTTCTATTTTTCCAATATTTCGACCCAGTTGCAGGGATCGCGATCGATCGAACGCGAACGCGTTGACAATGACAAGCAATAGTGATAAATTATTCTACCTACCCTACATCTAGTTCATTTTGCTCTTTTCTTCAACACTGACTGTATCTTAACTGGAAATCTTATTGTATCACGATGTTACAACGAACTATTAAGTTGTAAGTACTAAACTATTAAGTACTTGTAGTTCGACGGAGGAAGTACCACCGCGACATCTATTTCTCCTCTGCCGCCGCCATAGCCACCGCCCTCACAGTTCTCGGGAGTAGCAACGCATCTGTGATTGACTTCAGATGGAACCCATGTTCTGTATGAAGTTGATTACAGACGTCCATGGGCGGCAGTGACCACTTATCAGGTGGATTGCATGCTCGTTTGCTACTTCAGTCAGATAAAAAAAACATAACATCAAAACACCGCACCGATTTTTACCGCACTAAAACGGCCTCGATGGCCACCTTCAGCGTTAAAAAGAGGACTCCGGAATCTTCAAAGGAACGCAACCGGAGTCCTCTGAGCTTGTTGCCCCATCGGACTCCCAGATGAGCGGGGCCAAACCGAAAGACCGAACGTTTTGAGCTCCCACTCTAGCCGCCTGCATCCCCGGAAGCCCATTTTAGTCGGCTTTTACGACAGAAAGGGGAAACCCCCTATTCTGATCCGGGAACCGGCGGAACATCAATATGCTGTGGCGGGAATCCCTTAGGTATACTATCATTAAAAAAAACCCTTAATACTCGTGTAGCATTTTTCACTTCAAAAATTTAAACAAATCATGACATTCTTTTCAAGCTAACTTCATATCTACTGAGGGTGGAAAATTAAAGTAAAGGTCAATGAAATTAATAATTTATTATAACGAGACAATTAGCAAATTTTTCCTTAGCTATTTTGTTTCTGAATAGAGAAACACGTCGTTCTGTATGGATAGTGCCCCGTGGGAGCGTAAAGCAAAGGTATATTTTATTCTTCTTTATTTTACAGTAAAGCCAGAAATAAAATTGTTTAAATACGCTTTTTTTATTAAGGTTTGTATCTGTAATGAAAAACCCCTCGCGACATTACCTCATATATGTCAATACACGGTTTTTAATTTTATAAAAGTACCCGAGATTGAAACCTTATATCGTTGATAAAAAAGCCTGTGCAATTTGTTTTAATACTTCATAGATTTTAGCCCATAATGAACGAGGAGAAAATATTATTATTATAGTTCATCTATATATATTAAAATACGAATGAATTTGTGTCTGAATCAGGGTTGCCAAGTTAGAGGTTTTTCCACCAGATTTAGGGGATAAAAAAGTTGGACCTCATCCCACTTTTTGGTGTTTTTAGGGGTACTTTTAGGGGTTTTTATAACTTCAATATTTAGGTGTTTTTGGAGTGAAATCTCCCGCCAGGTTCCATGATCATGCGCGACAAAAAGTCATGCACTACACCCGATGACCCTTTTTTTTCGTCGGCAGGGAATAATAACCTACGACCTCATTCAATAATTACAGGAGGTTTTTTATTTGACTGAAGTAGCAAACGAGCATGCAGGTTGCATTCCAATGCCATGCATTTCCGATTCAGTGTGGGGATTTTAGGGCTTTTCATGGAGGCTTTACGGGGATACGTCTTTGAGAGTTGGTAACCACGGTCTGATTATTGCATATACATTTTCGGAAAGAAAAAAATTAAGGACTGACTCCACGAACTACTGACCTCCCACGGACACCTTCAAACAAATTCATGTAGCTGTTCTATATCTACCTGAAGCTAATCACAAATCCGATGCTACTTTTGAGGACTAAGAGGATGAAATGAACCCGCATTCACGCTTTTTCACTTAGAGGGAGAAACTGCTTCACTGTGTGGTGGGGGACCTCTCCAGTTAAATCATAAAATTTCAAATTTCTTTCAATACTATTCTCAAAAATCCAGCAAATTCACATCTTGCACGTTAGTGGCAAGAAAGACCGGTTCTATCTTAAGTCAATGTCAGATACGTTGCTACTCCCGAGGACTAAGATGATTACCTCATAAAAAAGACGCTGGCAAAAAACATTTCCACTGAAATGCAAGGACTACCCTATGCCAGTGTGGGGACACGCACACACTCATGTGTAGTATATTGTAATGTACAAAGCAATGCATTGAATTTAATATATCAGTTGGCATCTAATTCTCGATCGTGTCCTATACAACAACACTAGAAATAGGTTTAGCGGTTGTAACTCCTCAGTGGTGGTGGTAGAACATTTGTGGTGCGACCATATCGTCAGTGGAAAAGAAATAATGCTAAAGCTCCAAAATAGCATTAGTGGGAAATGAAGTACTTTTTTTACAAAATAAATCATGTCAACTTTATTTGGTGGCTTCATGTTGAGTGGTATAAGCTCCCAACAACAAGATCCCAAAAAAAAATCCTTTATTTTTTTTTCTATAAAAAAAAAGTTCATACCTTATTTCCCACAAATGCTATTATCGCTTTAGTATTATTTCTGTTGTATTAAACAAACTTATAATTATTGTGTGTCGCATGAAAAAGAAATGTTCTGTCATTACAATACTTGACAATGTCACTTGTTTATGAATGGTTAGAGGTGTAATGTTTTATTAGATATAATTATATGGAATAAATAGTATTATTGGTAAAGTTTTACTTTATTTCCAACAATTTCCTTTCCACTGGCGATATATTCTACCATCTTGTAAATTTCACATCTTTAATGAAGAGCAAAATTTTAATTATGAACTCCCGAACGATATTGATGAACTTTTTTAATACTGGACGTTTCAAACTTAGTTTTAATCCTTTACGGAAACTAGACTAAAACATGGTTCCTGTATGCTAGACAATGCTTTAAGCTCAAAATCTATAGGAACTAGTTTTCGGGTTATACTTCGGCGATTTCAAATTAAAAGTTATTTGGAGCTTATAAACTGTTTCGATAGAATTATAAGTTTAGAAATTATGTTAGTTTGATAGCAAAAATAAATTTTGTTTAACGTGGGAATGTTTTACCTGAAATACTTGTAAATATTGTCGTTATTTGCATGGTTACATAACAGTGGAATTTTTTTGTCTTTAAAATACTTTGAGTATCTGCTGAGAGAAAATATTAACTAATTAAATAGTGTATTAAATATAGAATTTAAAATAAATAAAATTGTGACATAAAAAATAAAAGTGACATGCAGAGGAATTTGTATATTGCAGGATTTTTTGCATTTAGGGGAGTTTTATATAGGACGCGGTTATTACAGGGACGTAATATTTACGTTAGTCTTTTTTAAAGAATTAACTTAACTTTATACTTCGGCTGCAATAAACTAGGTTATTAGTGGTTTCAAACATTTAAGGCTTTTCTGGTCTTTCTGTTTTCACAGCGTGATCATCAGTCTGGGTTTCAATTGAAATCTCAAAATGTTACGACCGATTATGATGGAACTTTTTTGAAAATTGAGATAAAACAGCTCAATTTTTACTAAACTGCATCAAAAGGAGGGTATTGTTTTGAGAATAGTTTTACTTACGTATGTTTGAATATATTTTATTTTAATAATTTAACAATGTTTCTTGATAATCCAATACAAATTATTTATATATTTATGTGCACAATCAATTTTTATCCAACTACTGCGAAGCAGGACAGCTATGATTTGAATGTATTTGATGTGGGAATTATTATTTTCTCAAGTAAGTAGAACGAGTATGGTTCCACCGGGACAGTGCAATCGTCACACCTATTTCTATCGTGAAGAAATTCTTGTATTTCGGTGGAAGGATTTGATTGACGGCTTACATTCATTAGAAGCAATCAGCTTAGATCTCGAGTAGAAGTGCATCTGTACGACTTCAGATAGAAGCTCTGTTTTATGTGAAGATGTTGCTTACATAATATCCGTGGAAAGCATATATTCATTATTTCACAATTTTATTGAGAACTTGAAAAAAAACTTTACGGTCAATGTAAATCATATAATGCCAACTCTTAAAGGCATCTTACAATGACAATGAAACTTCATTTCCTCTTTAATGGATATTTTTTGAATCATTCTAAAATTAAATGCAAAAACGAACATTTTTTTCGAGCATTGCGACGGGTCCTTTAAACTGAAAATTGTGACATAATGAAATTATTACTTACAGGCAATTTATATGTAAGCAATATCGTTTTTACGTAATTTCCCTAGTTGAAGGTAGAAGCAGTGTAGTTCACCTGGGGAAGTACCACCACCACACTTATTTCGTGAAGCAGTTTTTGCGTTTCAATGGAAGGGTGTGGTTGTCGGCACACTTTTATATAAGGCATCTTAGTCCTCGGAAGTAGCAACGCATCTGTGATTGACTTCAGTTAGAAACCCATGTTCTAAATGAAATGCTTACAGATGTCCATGGGCGACGGTGACCACTTATCAGGTGGACTGTATGCTCATTTGCTACTTCAATCGTATAATAAAAAAAAGTTGATACATATATATTTTTAAAATATTTTATAGTTCTTATCAAAACATATGCAATTTCAAATTTTCGGCCTGATTGTGGACTACGCACTGTGGATTGTTTTTTTTTTAATTTTTCGTTACAGATACAGCTCAAGGATGGTATACATGTAAAAAGTCGAATTAAAGTATAGATAAACAGATATATAAAAAGTACCGCTTTTCCGAAATAACTTTATACTTGTAACGGTTTTTATATTCCACATCAACCCATTATTGGCCCACTGCTGGGCACGGGTCTTCTCCCAGAATGAGAGAGTTTAGGCCATAGTCCACCGCGCTGGCCAATTGCTAATTGGTGGACAGGTTTTTATATAGTATCATAGTTTTATGTATTAATTTGATATATTGTTTACTTGTATTTGTGTATTACTTTCTATGGCCCTTTATAGCCTGATATAAATAAATAAATAAATAAATAAAGGTATATGAAATTATTAGTTAGGTATATGCTTTTTGGATAATCCTATAGTTTCAAATAATTTCAGTAATGGATAAAATCGGAGAAAGTAAAACAAATAAGAAAAGTAATCAGTTGACTTGATTTTTCAAACAATTTCCGCAATGATTTGAAACTTTGTTACCGGATTCGTTTATTGTTTTTTTTCCGATATCTGATACTTTCTATTATAACTACAAAGCTCCACAATATCCCTGCCAGCAATTCATTATTATTAACCATTACATTATCAAACCCAAATAATATTACAATGTTTCGTAAAAGAAAATGACAGAACTTTTTGAACGCATAAATGCGGCACACTTTCAGCAGGAGGCGACCATCATAGTTCTCGGGAGTAGCAACGCATCTGTGATTAACTTCAGATGGAACCCATGTTCTGTATGTAGTTGATTACAGATGTCCATGGGCGGCAGTAACCACTTACCATCAGATGGACGGCATGCTCGTTTGCCACTTCAGTCAAAAAAAAATGAAGAGTTATTTTAACACTAACCGAGCAATGAGCAATCCTGGAAAACAAAACGTTACTCCTTATTGATAATTGCGATACACATCTACTTCTTTCGATAATTACCACCCTCTTTAAAAGACCAAATGGAATTATGATACTAATACTGTATTTTAATATGACTAAAAACGCCTCAGAATGTATTTTGGTGTAACAACAAAAGTTTTATGTAAAACTAAACGGCTAGTATAGAAAGTTATAAAAATATCACTCAATAGGTAATTGTTGTCTAAACATTAAATAACAAAAAATGTATCAATATATAAATTATACGTTTTAATTTTATTAGAATAGTGAAAAAATGTAACATTTTTCAATACAGAAAATTGATATAAAATCGTTAAATCCTTTGTAGCAAATTATTGTAGGTATATACGTACTTTAAATAACATAAAAACGTGTCAAATCCCACGTTTTGTAGGAATAAAAAAATGTCTTGATATATACAATCATTGTACACTTTTCGATTATTACGTTTTCACTTTTAAATATTTACCTAACACAATATAAGACCTATACATAAGTGTAATATATATAACACTGACAAGTGACAAGTGGCAAACACTTACCTCGATCCAACCTGTTGCTGAATGTTGGGCTCGGATGCAGATCCGTCTTTATATAGGGCGGGCCGCCCGCGCTCCAGCGCCGCCCAAACTTTGCGACTACGTAGCAGATGAAAATATTGGAAAGTAACTTTATTTGTGGCTGCGAAGTTGAGGATGAAAAGGTTGGAAAGTAACGTTACGAACTATCGTTCCTGATTTAAGCTGATTTAAGATTTTGCTGTTAATGTTACGTCTAAATAGACGAAACAATTGATGTGACATGATACTGTTTCAACTTTATAGTAGTTTTTGTAGAGATTAACCCTAAAAACTATTACAAGAGGTTTAATAACCACAATAACGTAGAGTAAGACTTTTTTTTATAAGATTGAAGTCGCAAATGAACATGCCGTCCACCCGATGGTATTCATACAGAACATGGGGTTCTATCTGAACTCAATCACAGATGCGCCGCTACTCCCGGGGACTATGATGGTCGGCTCATATAAAAGTGTCCCGGCAACCACGCCCTTCCATCCATACGCATTAACTGCTTCACGCTAGAAATGGGTGTGGTGGTGTTACTTCCCCTTGCGAACTACACTGGTTCTACCACCTAACAAAATATTCATACTATTGAAGAAATAATACGGTAATACGATAAATTATTATTGTATAATATATAAACAATTTATACAGTTATACAAAGTTTTAACGTAATGGATCACTTGAAATACCTAAATCTATTTTTTCATTTGATAATGTTTATTGTTGGATTTTTTTCTCTCGAACGGGAGGTCCGAGGTTTAAATCACTGGTACACACCACAAATTTGCCTAATATTATGTGCGTATTAGCAAATAGTTATAACTGCTTAACAGTGAAGGAAAACATTGTGTGGACCAATGAATTAAAAAAAACTATGTCTGTGTGAAGTCTACCAATACACACTTAGCCAATGCTAAACGGCAGACTGTGAGCTAAAACACTCATTTTGAAAGAAGACCCGTGCACAGCAGTGGGTTAATAATAATAGGTTGATGATTGCCCTATGGAATTAATGCTTGAACGGATTTTTATTTTATTTCAACATTAGGGAAGACCTTTTATTTATCGAGGGGGAAACCTTCAAAAGGTACCCGCCGCCGTAGGAGCACCGTCGGGTAATGTGGGATTTTCTCATCATCTCATTTCTCATCTCACTAAAGGGTGGCCGTTCTCAGCGCTACGTGGAGTACTCTGGGATCTCCAATGGAATACAACCGGAGTCCAATTGATGCTCACCGTGCCTCTGGGTGTTTACGACGGCATGCGGCCATACGTGCCGTCCTCCTTCCCCGGGTCACTTGGCTGGAAACCGTAGCCCTATTCCCACATAACCCTGAGTCTCTCCCAAGGACTCGGTGTACCTTTTAAAGGTTTCCTCCCCGTAACAAAAAAAAGCCCTATTCTGGTTATCGCGAACTACAGGGACAATTAGAGAAGAGCTAGGGCATATTTGATCAAGCTTTTTTACTTCGGGTTGGTGACGGACCGTAGTCATCGCTTGTCAAAATATAGCTAAACAAAATAATTAAAATAAAACCTTTTATTCCATGCCAATAAAATAATTACAAAGTTTATGATTATATAATTATTATTTAATGTCTAAATTAAAATAAAATAAAAAATAAAGATATTTTTAAATAAAGCATTACCATTAAATAAAAAAATTCACCTTCACCTTCACCAGCCTTCACCGAAAAGCAGTGATATCTAATTTCTAATTCACCCTCCTTCAAATCATTCAATTTATTTTGATTTTTGCCCGAGCTTCAATCTATTTAAATGATTTAACCTGTATTTTTTAAATCTGAGTTATAATAGCAAAATAATTAATTAATGATTCTGATGACGCACAATAAAACTTTAATTATAGATACAATTAGGTAGAGCTTTTTATAAGTTGAGCTTTAGGCCACGATTTAAACTTTGGGAACCACAGAGCTTAGTGGCGGCGAATCACGTTCACGGTGTTTAAAGATAATTCATTTACACGTCGCCCTCTCTCTGCGTTGCCATACCCATTTGGAAAGTTTACAACATTGTAATGTTTTACATTTTTTTGTAATCTGAATGATCTCTGAGAATCTCAGAGTGCAGGTGGTAGAACAAGTGTAGTTCGACCGGGGAGGTACCTTCTTCACACCTATTTCTCCTGACAGTCCTCATAAGTAGCAACGCATCTACGACAGACTTCAGATAGGACCCCTGTTCTATATGAAATTGCTTACAGATGTCCAT